>CM057451.1:143662500-144912500 GCA_016271365.2 Neoceratodus forsteri
GCAGCAGCCAGCCAGAAGATTCCTTTCGCTGTTGGCTGGCTGGCTGATGGTCGAGGTCGTGGTCAAGGCACTCTTGTTATCGATCCTGTTTGACAGGGAGGCATTGCTGTCAGTGTTTCTTGGCCTCCTTGGGAGAGGCACCGCTGCAAGATGTGCCGGTTCTATGAGGAACTCCTTTGGCAACAGTGGGCCATTGTGGGGCAAGGTAGGGCTCTAGCCCCTTTAACTTTGGTCTCCTGGCCACTGCCAGTGATATCCTCACCAGTCCACACCATGGAGCTGCAGCCCGCAGCTGCTTTTCCACCTCTATGATTGGAGCTGCCACCACCACAGCAGAAGATAAGCATTCTGACCAGGGAGGTTGGCCGTTCGGCCTCCATCTTGCCAGGCCAGTTGTCAAGGATGATCAATCTGGGTGAGGATTCCCAGGAGGTCTGTCATGAGAAGTATCCAAGAGCCATTTTTGAGGAGCCATCAACTTAGGTCAGATGTCCACAGTCTCCTCGTGGACTCCACTCTTCGACTGCAGCTCAGTCGTGGAACTTTCCACTGAGCATGGTCCGGTATCTTTCGGGGCGCTTCTCAGACTTATTTTGGAATCCATGTCAGTCCTGCTTGAGCCAGTCCAGAAGATGGCTGAGTACCCTCTCATGGACATTCTGGACTGTGACAAATCCCCGCAGTTGCCTTCCTTGTGGCTGTGGCCATTTTGTGACTGGCTCTGGAGCTTTGGCAGCATCCAGTATGCTGCCTGACACACCCTGAGCATATGGTCTATAAATATGTGGTCCCCATAGGCCACCTCTCTGTGGAGGGACTTGTCATGGATTTGGTGTTCCATAAATCTGGACACCAGGGGATGTGGACAAGCCTCGGGAGTAGGAGTCTCATTAGATTGTCCATGCTGCAAAAAAGATGTATGCTGCTGTGTCTCTAGGTCTCTGGCATGCTATAGTTGTGTTGTGATGATGTCTAACTTCGATCACTCTCTGATGGGAATCTTTGATGATGTCCTCCTTCACCTCTCTGCTGAGCAACAATTTAATTAAAATTTTTTTTTAACCAATTACACCCACTGGAACAGAGTCCGTTTTTCAGGGGTGGCCTGGAGTTAGTTACAGAGAATATAGATTATACAGAAAGACAGACTGTGCTAGAGTATGGAGTTAACTACAGAGAATTCAAAACAATTCAGAGTCCGACAACGTGTGCGTTAATAACTATTGTGCTAAGCCAGATATGTGCCAGAACATGGATACAATATATACAGGGGTTCAGGAGATTAGTACACAGGCAAAATCAAATTACTAGTCGAGGCAGTAACATGGTATTATACATTCAACACAGGTACCCCCAGCAGTAAGCTATACATAGAGCAGAGTACAAGAGGGAGGCATGCAAACCAGAGGTGCAGAGTAATGGCAGCAGCTCCAGGTCAGTGATTGCAGGAACACAGGCTGTGCTTTAGTAACTATACCTTAAGACCTATTTTAAATCTTCCAAATGAGCAGTTTTGGTGCTGAAGCTCATCAGAGACCAAGGTCAATTGCTGGCTAAATACAAGCTCTAGACAGTACTGGACATGGGCAATTCTTGTGCCCATGTTGTGGCAGTGACTGTCTTGGTGCATTGCAGGGCCTAGTTGTGTTTGTCCACCTTCATGACGGACACTCAGCATAACCTGGACCCATGTCCCTTTTCTGGGCACTGATCTTTTTGGCCCTGGAATAGAAGGACATCTCACCGGAATTGAGAAGACCAGTGTCTTCCTGGATTCTGTGACTTCATCCCAGAAGGACCAGAAAAAAGAAGAAACAGGTTTTCCAGTACCGGCCCTTTCAAGTCACATCCTCTCTGGCAGCAGCTCCAGCGGCGCCCCATACTGGATTTGCATGATTTCGATCAGTTTATATGGAAATGCAATTTCAGGATAGTCACTCTGACCCAGATTATACCATCCCCGGAGCAGAACATGTGGTTCTGATCCCTGGACCTCGGAATACATTTTTCCACATTCCCATCCCTCGATCCCACCACTGGTACCTCCATTTGGCCTCTCCTCAGTGCCCAGGATCTTCACCAAATGCATAGCAGTGGTGGTGGTGGTCCACTTATGGCACCTTGGGGTCAGTATACTCCTACTTGGATGACTGGCTGTTGACCGGTCCATCCAGAGAGGCCGTGGAGAGATCCATAGATCTGGCTTTCTAGACTTGTCGAGACTTGGACCTGTTGGTCAACCCGGACAAGTCCAAACTGGTACAGGAGCAAGTGATCAAGTTCATTGGACAGAACTAGACTCCCTGCGAGCCAAGGCCCGCCTCCCTGCGGACTGGGCACTGGGTCTAACCTCCTTTGCCTGATTGTTTCAGGTTGGACTCTTGCACTTTGCCCAGGATTTCTTGAGGCTGCTGGAGTATGTGGCATCCTGCACCAGCATGGTCTGTTGGGCCCACTGGTAGTGCGCCACCTTCAGTGTGAGTTGAGCCATCAGTGGTCCCAGCACCTAGGCCTCTTGGACCAGCTGGTCACAGTCACCTAGCCGATGTGGGATACCATCCAGTTATGGCTAGTCCCAGAACACCTGGAGGAGGAAATCCCATTTGTCCGCCCAGAACCAACTTACGCTTTCAAAGGACATGTCTCTGGTGGAATGTGGAGCGCATGTGGGAGACCACAGAGCCCCAGGTTCTGATCACGCAGGGAGTTCCGTCACCACATAAACCTGCTTGAGCTCCGTGCAGTGTGCTTAACTGTCAGAAATGTTTCCACTAGTTAGGGGTCAGGTCGTGCAGGTCCAGGTGGATAACCGTATGACCATGTTCTGCCTGAACAGGCAGGGTAGAACTCGCTCTCTTTCCCTGTTTCGGGAGACATTCTATACCTGGTCCCTCATGCGCAGCTTGGGTGCACATCTCCTGGCTATCCATGTCACGGGAGAGAACAGAAAGCTAGTGGATGCTTTCATTTGGGTAGGAGAGACGTCCGCATGAGTGGTCCCTGAATCAGGAGATAGTAAACCATCTGTTCTCCCTGTGGGACACACCCTTGATGGACCTGTTTGCCTCCTGGGAGAATGCCAAACGAAGACTGATCTTCCTGGACATAAAGTCTCCACCACTCATTCACACTAATGGGATCTACGTCAGAGTCGCAAGGACCCAGCAGGAGCAAACTTTTTTGCAGGAGGGCTGGTGCCAGAGAGGGAGCTGAGAGGAGCGGCGCTGCGAGCCTCTACTCATGCGGCAATGACTGTCTACCCTCCAACTGCCTCAGTTCCTTTTTTCCCTGCCGTTGAGTGCGCTTCAGTGATGACGACGCTCACCCTCCGGGAGTCAAACTTCAAACTAGCAGCATAGTTTTCAGTTTTTTATTTTGTAGTATTTTTCAAATAAAAGTACCGCTTATGATAATTTATACATTCAGGGAGTCGACCATGAACGGCTCAGGTGATGGTAGGGAGACTTAGTATGAAAGCTTTTCAGTCAGCTGGGCTTGGTCCGGTCTGCCACCTTCTCCAGAGGGAGGGTCTGACAACGGACGGTCCAATTCCAGAGGGGAAGGGCGGTCTCCCCCGGAAGCATAAATGAAAATGGTCGCGTTCTCGTCACCGTTCGGCCTCGAGCTCTTTTTGACCTGTAGGTGAGAAAGAGAAGAGCATCACTCAAAGATGCGCCTTCTGATATGTCTGCGCTTGACGGTCGGTCATTGGGGTCAGTTGCCAGTCTCCTCATTCGGAATGCTTGGTTTCTGTTTCTGAGTCGACCTCCTCAACATCGAGCCCTTCCCACTTTCTGGTAGGGCTTCCGATGAAACAGTTCATCAGTGGGCCGCTGTTATGGAGCAGTGGGCTTGGAGGTTGGTCCAGCTGCCTGGCCCGGTCACTCCAGGGCCTTCGGGTTCTTCAGGAGATCAGGCAGGGTGATTGGGCCTTCCTGGTCGTGCGGCGCCCTCTTCGGTGCCATCGACTCCGTGCTCAGGTGTTTTCCCCCCTCTCATGGCTGCGGCGCAGGGGGCCACACCGATATCTCTATCTCCTGGTATTCTTTATTCTTCCCCCTCAAATCCGAATTTTTGGGGCCCTGGGTTGGTGTCGGTGGGTCGGCGCTGTGTGGTTTCTCGGTGCCGTTGATTTTCTCGGCATCATATGCCCCTTTGGCGCTGTCTTCAGCGCCGTGTGACTTCTTGGTGCCGTGTTCTTCTTTGGCACTGTCTGCTTTGTTGGTGTCTTGCAGCCTTTTGGTGCCATCTTCTTCAGCGTCTAGGCCGGGCTTTTCATCTGCCAATCTTCAGGGCTTCTCCTATCCGAATTCTTTCCCTTCCTCTTTTCCTACTGATTTTCATTCCTTTCCTGTCCGTACAGTCCCTCCTGGACTGTCAGGAGATGATATTGAGCCTGACCCAGATCTTAGACTGGGTGATGATGTGGAAGGAGCAGGACCTAATCCTGTTACAGAGCCTGTGGTCGACAACCTGTCTTTTAAGTCTCTGAGAAATTTGAATTCCACTCTTTCTGTCCAGGCTATGGACATTTATCCTGGGAAGCTGTTAAGCCTCCAATACCTTCATGTTCCGGACATCCTTATATATTTGACTCCCCCGGTACAACCCTCCTTTGAGATGTTGTCTCAAATAGTATGGAATAGTCCTGCTCTCATTCCTTCTGTGGCTAAGCCCATAGATAGGAAGTATTCTGCTCCCAAGGATCGACCTATTTTGTCCTCCCAAGCCTTTGCGGATCCTATCGTAGTCTTGGCAGAGAATAAGGTCGTCCTTCCTCGGACTACTACAGCTCAACCTATAAACAAAGAATCTCGTAAGATAGATACATTAGGTAAGAAAGTCTTTGCTGCATCCACCCTGGGTATGCGTATCGCCAGCTACCAGGGTTATTTCTCTCAGTACGAGTATATTCTTTGGCATTCGCTCAAACAAATGGTTGAAGCTCTACCGGACTCGGACGCTAAATAGAAACATAGAATTTGACAGCAGATAAGGACTGCTTGGCCCACCCAGTCTGCCCATTTCCCTACCTAATGGATAAGCTGCAGATCCTAGTCAACCAGCAGCCTACTTCTTTCTACCCCCCCCACCCCCAGAACTACCCTATGACTGTCCCATGCATGCTTGAATTCAACCACTGTTTTTGGCTCCACAACCTCCTCCGGAAGGCTGTTCCATGCATCCACAACCCTCTCTGTGAAAAAGTACTTCCTTACATTACCTCTGAGCCGCCCCCCCACCCCTTTAAATTGTGCCCCCTTGTTCTTGTACACCTCTTTTTTTTTTTTTTTTTTTTTGAAAGATGCTACCCTCTTGGACTTTGTTGATTCCCTTGAGGTACTTCAAAGTTTCTATCATGTCCCCCCTCTCCCTCATTTCCTTGAGGCTGTACATATTAAGCTCCTTTAGTCTCTCTTCATATGTCTTCTGGTGCAAACCCTGCACCATTTTAGTTGCCCTCCTCTGGACAGCTTCCATCCTGTCTATGTCCTTGCGGAGATTGGGTCTCCAGAACTGCACACAGTACTCCAGATGGGGTCTCACCAGCTGTCTGTACAGATCTTGTTCAAGCCATAACCAGGGGTATCAAGTCCAACAACCAGCAGGTTAAAACAGCTATGGACGCCTTCGATACTGCCTCACGAGTGGTAAATACCCGCTGCCATTCCTGGTTGCGCACTTCAGGTTTCACGAATGATGCCCAGCAACAGGTCGTGGCGTTACCCTTCGATGGTGTGTATCTCTTCAGCCCTCAAGTAGAACAGGCTCTAGAGGCCACACAAAAGACTAGGTCAGCCATTAAATAGGCTTGACCTCCTCCCGCCCCCCCTCTCGAGGGGGAGTCAATAGACGCCAGTTTCATAACCGTCAGTCCTTTCGAGGCAAAGACAGGGGTGGTTTGAATAAAAACCAAGCCCCTCAGCCTCAAAATTAAACGCAAGAGAAGGCACAAGAACCCAAAGCGCCCAGTGCCGCCTTCTGAGTTGTTGGTCCAAGTCCCACCTCAGCTGCCAGAGGGGGACTCCTCAGTGGTGGGAGGTCATCTGACTCAATTCTACAATCTGTGGAAGTCCATAACATCGGACAAATGGGTCCTCTGGATAATCCGTGAGGGGTATTCCCTCAATCTTTTAGAGACCCCTAGGGATCATCCCCCCCAAACGACAGCCCAGACTGTCAGTACTTCAGTCGGAACTTCTCGCCTCCGAGATACAAGGCCTTCTGAACAACAGGGCAGTGGAAGTGGTTCTGCTGATCAACGGAACACAGGGTTCTACTCCCATTACTTTCTGGTTCCAAAGAAACCGGGCGCATGCGCCCCATTTTGGACCTCAGAAAATTAAACAGATTTCTTCCCAAAGAGAAATTCAAAATAATATCGCTAGGAACCCTGTTACCTTTGCTTCATCAGCACGACTGGTTAGCCTCCCTGGTCATGCAGGATGCTTACCAACATATCCCTATTCACCCAAGGCATCACAAATACCTAAGGTTCATGGCTTTGGGCCAGCATTATCAATTCAGAGTCCTGCCCTTTGGGCTGCCCTTGGCGCCGCAAGTTTTTACAGTGTTGTGCAATACTCGCAGCGCATTCTCAGAAAAATCGGAATACAAGTGTTCCCATACCTGGACGACTGGCTTCTAGCAAGCCCTTCCAGGCAGGGAACCCTTGACGCCGTTGCCACGGCTTCAGACTTTCTCATGTCTATAGGAGTCCTGCTAAACCTCAAGGAATCACAGCTGCAGCCCTCCCAGGGGCTCTTTTTCATAGGAACTCTTCTGGACACCTCCTGTGTGAAAGCTTTTCTACCAGAGGACAGAAGGACTGATATCCTGCAGATGGCCTGATAGATCAGCGAGAACAGCTTGGTACCCGCTATCTCGATGCAGCGGATGTTAGGTCTCTTAGCATCCTCGGTGTTCACTGTACCCCTAGCACGTCTGCACATGAGAACCTCTCAATGGATGCTCAGTACTCAGTGGTCTCCTACCACTCACCCTCAGTCCTTTCTCATCAAGGTGACAGAACCTCTGAAGGAGTCACTCACCTGGTGGTCGCAAGAGGACTATCTTCTGAAAGGGTATCCCTTTGCTCCTCTTGAACATCAGATTTCCATTACCACAGACGCGTCCCTGATGGGATGGGGAGCTCACTGTCAGACTCTCCACACTCAAGGTGCATGGACTCAAGAAGAGTCCCAGCTTCAAATAAATGTCCTAGAAATGAAGGCCGTCCTTTATGCAGTCCAGGCTTTGAAGGACATTCTGTGTTGCAAGAACATTCTCCTTCAAATGGACAACAAAGCACTGATGTATTACATAAACAAGCAGGGCAGTGCTCACTCTTACCCCTTATGCAGGGAAGCGATGAGAATGTGGGAATGGTGCTTGGAGCACAAGGCTCTTATTCAGGCGGTCTGCCTGGCGGGAGTGCAGAACAAACTGGTAGACCGTCTCAGCAGAACGGAGGCAGATCCTCACGAATGGTCTCTCGACTCAACCGTAGTTCAGTCACTATTCGCAGAGTGGGGAACTCCAGACCTGAACCTTTTTGCATCCCCGCTCAACACAAAACTGCCTCTCCTCTCCAGAAATCCAGGGCCTGGCATTTTCTGTCAGGATGCGTTCAGGCTGCAGTGGACAAAACACTTTCTATACGCCTCTCCGCCTCTTTCTCTAATTCAGAGGGTACTTCTCAAGTTAGAGTCCCAGGGGGACAAAATGATCCTCATTGCTCCCTTCTGGCCTCGACAAATATGGTTTCCGTTACTCAACAGTATGTCGGTAACTCCTCCGAAAGCTTCCCCTTCAGACAAACCTTCCGACTCAGGGGCCTGTGGTCCATCCCAATTTGAGGTCGCTTCACCTTCACGGTTGGCTCCTGAAGAGATAGAAGTGAACAGGTTCACTGTCTCTCACAGAGTTTCAGATATCCTTCTGGCTGCATGCAAGCCAGCCACTAGGAAAACTTACACAGCCAAATGGAAGCGTTTTTCGCTCTGGTGTGCAAAATCATCTTTGAATACCTTTTCCTGTCCACCAAATAAAGTTCTAGAGTACCTTTTAGACCTCTCAAATTCAGGTCTGCAATACTCTATAGTCAAGGTTCACCTTTGTGCCTTTTCAGCTTATCATGAGCCAGTACTTTCCTTGTCACTGGCTCAGTTACCTGTGGTTAAGAGGTTTCTTAAGGTTATTCTGCATACCAGACTGCCTGTCAGTCATCCAGTCGCATCTTGGAACATTAATCTTGTGCTAGACATGCTCACTTAAAAACCTTTCGAGCCTCTAGCTGCCTGTGAGTTAAAATTTGTCACTTGGAAAATGGCCTTCCTGGTGGCCATTACCTCGGCCCGCAGGGTCTCTTGAGATACATGCCTTGGTCACAGACACCCCATATACTGTGTTCCTTAAAGACAAAGTAGTTGTTAGGACCCATCCTAAGTTTCTCCCTAAGGTTGTTTCAGAATTCCATCTAAACCAACCTTTGGTCCTTCCTTCTTACTTTGCAAACTTCCAAAATGAAGGGGAGTGTTCTCTGCATTCTTTGGATGTCAAAAGAACTTTGCATTTCTATTTAGATAGAATGAAAGAATTTTGCAAAGCTCAACAACTATTCGTTTCCTTCAGCGAGACCCGGCTCGGTCAACCTGTTGCTATCAGATGCATTTCAGCATGGCTGGTGGCATGCCTTCGCCTCTTATTCCATGTTGCAGGTTAAGCTGGAAGCCAGAGTGTATGCTCGCACTACTAAAGTGATTGCGGCATCCCTGGCGGAAATCTGCAATGTGCCCATTGCAGATATTTGCAATGTGGCTACCTGGAGCTCCGTGCATACTTTCGTCAAACACTGTGCCCTGGATGTCCATGCCAGACAACATATTTTGTTTGGCAGAACCATCCTTAATGGACTTCTGTCCTAAATTTGTAAGCTCTTGGTCTCTCCTGCCACCCTCTCGGGGGATTATTAGCTTGGTACTCTCCCATTAGTGTGAATGAGTGGTGGAGACTTTATGTCCAGGAAGATATGGAAATTATGTACCTACCGTAATTCTTGATCTTCCTGGACGAAGTCTCCACCACTCATTCACATGCCCACCCACCATCCCCCGAGCTCACCTCTGTTGTTGGTCTTCACTCCCTCAATCTTTAGGTTGTGAAGACTTCTTTCTTGTCCCTTCTTATACGGGTCTTTTGGACTGTCTTATGTCCAGTTTTTGTTAGGCTATCCTTCTAGGTTAGTTACACTGCACCTCCTCTGAAAAAAAGGTACTGAGGTGGTTGGAGGGTCGACACCGAGATAGTCATTGCCGCATGAGCAGAGGCTCACGGCTCCATCTCCGGCGCTGGCCCTTCTGCAAAAAAGTTTGCTCCTGCTGGGTCCTAGCGCCTCCGGCATAGATCCCATTAGTGTGAATGAGTGGTGGAAACTTCGTCCAAAAAGATCAAGAATTACGGTAGGTACGTAATTTCCATTTCTGCTGACACTGACCAATCTCCTAATAGAGTCCAAGCTTTTGGACCATTCAGCCAGGAAGGTCTATGCGGCTTTCTCCTTGGGCCTTCATCAGCCAAGTTCGGCCGTCGTCATGGCATACTTCTCTCACGCCCTTCTAGGGTCACTGGATGAAGTCCTCCCACATCTTCCTGCGGACATGCAGACCACGGTCAAGCAGGTCCGGGATCAGGGCCGAGCTGTTGCCAAACAGCAGCTTCAGACGGCCCTGGACATTGGGGATTCTTGTGCCCACTAGACTGCTGCTGCTGTTGCCTCTCATCACAGGGCTTGGCTGAGGCCCTCTTGCTTCCCAGCGGATACCCAGCATAAACCAGCTGACGTGCCCTTCCTAGGGACCGACCTGTTTGGCCCAGGAGTGGCAGGTCACCTTCAGCGCATTGAGCAGTCCAGTGCCACCTTGGATGCTGCTTCTGCCAAGAGTTCTTCAGGCGAGAACCAGCAGAAGAAAAAGAAGCCGTTTCAGCATTCTTCCCCTGTGGCTCAGCAGTCCTCCTTTCGAGGTGGGCAGCAGCACCAGCAACAGCAGCAGGCTCAAGCTTGGCAGCCCTGGCCCAAGCCCGGACCCCCATAGGCCCGTAAAGGAGGCCAAGGTTCAGGTCCTGGAGCCTCTTCCTCCAAGCCTGCTCAGTGACGGGGTGGGGGCTGTCAACTCCTCTCCTGTCACCCCAGCTCTGGGTCCTCCTGTGAGGGTCTGGCTCTGCCACTTCCTTTCCGCCTGGTCCGTTGTCACTCCGGACAGGTGGCTTCTCAAAGTGGTCGGTCAGGGACTGCCTCTGGAATTCTAGCAGTACCCTCCAAGCTGAGCCCACGCCTCTCGGGAGGAAAGAGTATCCGCTCAGACTCAGTTGGCTCTTTGAGATGACATCGCTCAGCTCCTCCAGGAGGCAGTAGCTCCAGTGGCAGATCCTCCAGCAGACCCAGGCTTTGTCTCCAAGTACTTCCTGGTGCCCAAGCGGACGGGGGGCTGGTGCCCCATTCTAGATCTGCATGACCTGAATCAGTATCTCAGGTGACGCACCTTTCGGATGGTCACTCTGTCCCAGATCATACCATCCTTGGAGCAAAACATGTGGTTCTGTTCCCTGGATCTGTTGGATGCGTTCTTTCACGTCCCAGTCCGTCTGTCCCATCAGAGGTTCCTCCACTTCAGGGTCGAAGGGACCCTATACGAGTTCCGAGCCATCTCGCTTGGTCTGTCATCGGCCCCGTGGGTCTTCACCAAATGCATTGCAGCGGTGGCAGCCCATCTCCGCGGGGGGGTCAGGATTTATCCTTACCTTGATGATTGGCTCCTAGCAGGTTCCACCCAACAGGAGGTGGAGAGGTTCAGGGACCTGGCCCTCCAGACTTGCTCCTAACTCGGCCTCCTGATCAACAAGGCCAAGTCAAAACTTGTGCCTTCTCAGGTGATGTGCTTCATCGGGGCAGAGCTCGACTCTTGTCAAGCCAGAGCTCAGCTTCCGCCGGACAGGGCGGAGGTTCTTTCCTCCTTTGTCCAATTATTTCTGGTTGGGCAATTGTGCCCTGTCTGGGACTTTCTGCGCCTTCTGGGTTACATGACGGCATGCACCTTAGTGGTCTGTTGGGCCTGTCTGCACATGCGCCCCCTCCAATGGGAGCTGGCCACCCAGTGAACTCCATGCCAGTGGTGGACCACCCCAGACCAGTTGCAGGAAGGGATCCCATTTGTCCGCCCCGAGCCAATGGTAGTCCTCATGACCGATGCCTCTCTCATGGGCTGGGGAGCCCTCATGTGGGACAAAAGGGCCCATGGGCTCTGGACCCCTGCGGTGTCCCGATGCCACATCAACCTGTTGGAGGTCAGAGCAGTCAGACGGCATTGTCAGCTTCCACTCCTCAGCTCCAAGGTCAAGTGGTTTTTCAAAGGCCTGGATCACACATCCCCTCCGGTGTGTGAACCTCCACCTCCGTGGGATCTTTTGCTGATACTAGCAAAGCTCATGGGCAAGCCATTTGAACCAATGCACAAGTGTGAGTTGTCACACTTGTCGTGGAAGACGGCCTTCCTGGTGGCTATCACGTCTGCCAGAATGACAGGGGAGCTCTAGGCGCTTTTGGTGGACTCTGCTTATCTCGTCTTCCACAGGGACAAGGTTGTCCTACACCCCCACCCGAAATTCCTTCCGAAGGTGGTGTCAGAGTTTCATCTTAACCAGGTGTTAACCCTGCTGGTATACTACCCTAATTACACCTTAGAGGCCAAGTACAGTCTCCATACCTTGGACCCGAGACGAGCTCTTTCCCGTTAAAAGGAGAGGACGGCGGAAATTCGAGGAGAGGTTCGCCAGCTGCTTCTGGCAGACCCGCAGCAAAATGGACTATTGCAAAATGGATCACATCATGCATGTGTCTGTGCTATGAGTTGGCGGGCAAGGAGCCACCCAGAGGGATAAGAGCTCATTCTACCCGCCATACTGCTGCATCGTTAGGCTGCTTCCAGGGACATCCCTATCCAGGACATCTGTCGTGCTGCTACCTGGAAGTCCGCAAACACTTTAATTGCCCACTATCACATCGACCTTGAGTCATGCCTGGATGCCTGTTTTGGGGCCACAGTTCTCCAATCTCTGTTCCCTAAGTAGGGGGTGTGCATCTTGCCTCCCTCCTCCCAGAGAACTGCTAGGAGTCTGCCAAAGAGTGTGTATGAACAACATATCCACGCTCTTAGAAAAACATGTTACTCACCTGTAAAAGTAGATCTTCCATGGATCGGTCTCTAGCAGCAAGTCATTACTTCTGGGAGTTCTCGATAGGTGGCGCTGTTACGCGGCGGTTCTTTTCTAGCAATCTCCACACCAGGGACCACCCACACAACCTCACTTTCTGGGCTGTGCCTATAAAAGTGGGTGGTCCCTGGTAGTCTCTGTTCATTTTTCCTCCGGCTTCAGCTCTGACAGCAGCTTACTCTTCTGCCAGCAGTCTATGACATGGATTGAACCCATAGCTTGGGGTGCCTGGGCTTCATACACGGCACCATATTCCTGTGCTCGACCAAAGGGCTTTACAGTGGATGTTCCCCTGTTACAGACTCAGGGTGCTCGATCAAAGGGCTCTAAAACTTCAGAGTCCTCTTCAGGAAGCAAAATAGGGAAGGAAATACCTTCACCTAAAGCCCTGCCTGACCGCCGTTCAACGGTCATATCTCCTAAACATGTATCATCAAGAAAACCTTCTTTGTCGATGGGCACTATCCCCCCATCAATGGCAGGCACTTCTTCATCAAAAGAACATAGTAGTTCAACCTGACATTGAAAGGAATGTTCTTCTTCAATGGGATGTCATTCCTCAGCTCCCCCATCGACGACTGAGGTCGTGCTGCATTAATCGTCGACGGAGCACACTCCCCCGTCGACGAGAGGACTCCACAAGACATCCTCATCGACGAGAACACCTACTCTGTAGACAGAGCACACTCTACTTGCTTCATCATCGATGGGGCTACCTCCTCTGTCGATGGGACATGCTCCCAAACCTCCATTGCCAACGAGAAGTATGCCACTGTTGACAGAGCATGCTTCTGCCTTCTCATCGACGACACACTTTCCATCGTCGACAGAGCATGTCCCTGTTGTTCTATCATCGACGAAGAGCATCCCACCGTCGACGGAGCATGCATTCACTTATCTGTCATCAAGAAGACACATTACAGCGTCGATGGGGCATGCTTTTATTCCTCTTCCGTTGACTGGGCCGATCCAACAGTCGACTGGGCAGCCCCCACGTCATAGAACAGCACCTTTACCAGCATATAATACATTTGTGGAAGATCCTTCTAAAAATTTAACCATGAAAAACCAGGAAATATTTTATAAAAATGTATCAAAAGATACTTGTGGGACTGCATCACCACAAAGTAAAGGATCATATACTATGGAACACAGAGGCAAACCAGCCTCATTTGCACTCATGCATGGTGCTCAGGCATCAGTCCATGATGACCAAAATTTCAAAGACGTACTGGATCACATTATCAGGAGGCACAAATTGATCCCCCGACTTCAAGCACACAGGGCTCAGAACCCATTTACATGGCAGTTTGATCCTCACAAGTGCCAAACATAGAAGAAATTGTACATAAAGTGTTGAATTGGATAGGTTTTGATTATACACCCGCTCCATTAAAAAACCCTCAATCACAGACTGTCTCTCCACCTCCATCAAAACAGGCATGCACAGAGCTAGAACGCTCGCCATTACTGCCTCTTCATGAAATTCAGAGGATTATTTGTCAGATTCTCATATAATTTCAGAACCTTTCAAAGACACGCATTATGATGGTTCCCCTATTAGAAAAGGGCCAGAGTCCCCATATTCTATACCATCATACTGGGACGAGGAAGTATTACAACTACTAAACCCCCAACCGGATGACCCCTCGTTTCCAGAAATGATGTTACAAATACAAAAAACAATGGGGTTTACCACAACAGAACAAGGTAGATTAAGTAAAGATATGGCTGAATATCCTGACATCCTGGAAGAACCTATTCCGGCAGTCCCTCCTTTTATACCAACGTTCAGAAATGCGATTACTGAAGCATGGAGTTAAGCCATAGCTGCACAGGAGCTACCTAGAAAAGTGCATAGGCTTTATCAGGCTTCTCTCGATTATCAATATTTAACAGATAATCTTACTTCAAGATAGAGCTCTTGCAGCAGGCTATCACAATTAGGACTATGCTGCAGGCACTAGGACCCCACGGAAAAACTTCTGCCAGCAATACCAGCTGGGGACTGCCCCCGACGCCGGCTCTGCCCCAACATTGGTCAGGGTACAAGAGGGGGTAGACCCAGCTCCACCTCAGTTCTTTCCCACCATGTACCACGCACATGAATAGCTGCTGCCTGCGATTCACCAGCGAGAACAGAGCTTCAATCAAGCTGTTTTTTTCAACTTTTTTTCCGTTTCTTTGTTGTCTACCGCGACCAACGCCTGTATGTCCACCATTTGTGGCTCGGTTTTTCTGGCTCTTCATCGCCTTTCCCTCGGTGGTGTTAGCTGCCGTCGGCGCCGACGTTGGCACTGCAGTCGGTCCTCGAGGGTTCAATGTCTTCCCAGGCGTCCCTCTCACCCGAACACGTAAACAAGTGCGAGTGCGGCGGCAAATTCCGCCAAAGGCGGTCACCGGCGCGGTCTTCTGCTTGTGCCGGACCACGACACCGCTTCGTGCTGACCGCCAAGCGCTTACTAGCCGGACTTCCATCCGATGCCTGAAGGCCTATCTATTGGAAAAGAAGATGCACCTGCACTCATCTGAGGGAAGAAGGAAGGAAAAACGCCATAGTAAAGAGCGAGTTGGTCCCGCACCGGTCTCCGGTCCCGCCGTCACGCACCTTCCCCGGCAGAAGGCCCGCCCTTCGGGCTCAGGTGAGTCGCGCTTGTCCCAGGCTAAGGCCGCCCATCGGGGAGCCGCCGCTGCCTAAGGTGACTCCGCTAAGGTCATCTTTAAGTCCGTGGCGGTTTCTGCTTTGACCCTGCCGTCTCGGCGCGAACCCGCCTACTAAAGTAACGCCTCGAGCGTAAAGACTCCAGCGCGCCCCCTGTAGCCACCCGTCGTCGTTTGCGACACCGGCCTTGGTCGAAGGGCCAGGGACCGGGGTTGAGCCGTTGTTCTGCCGACGTCCCGTCGCCTCAGTCCTCCTCCCCCTGGACCTCCAGGGCAGCTCGCCCTTGCGTCCCGCCACGCCTGAACCTTCCTTCCCGCAGCGGGCGGCAGAAATATTCTCCCCGGATGAGCTGAAACAACTTTTTTCGTTTTGGTGGTGGCAGGTCCACAAACGTACCACCCTGTCGCCGGCCCAGACTCCGGTACCAGATCCTGCGGGCGAACCACAGCCAGAGGGCGAGGCCTCCTCGTTGAGGTCCCCGGAGTGCCATTTTTCGCCCCCTTCTAGGGCTTGTTCCCACTCTCTATCTCCAGACCGCCGACATCGCTCCTTCGGTTCCACTGACCGACGTCGGATGCGGTCTTGTTCTTGGAGCCCTTCCCGCACTTGGCGGGCCGTTTCCTGATGTCGGTCATCGCTCCATCGTCGGTCCAGGGACCAAAGTCGGTTTTCGGACCGTCGTCAGTCCCCTGCATACCGACGTCAGCGGAGGCATGGCCATGAGGTAGAACCAGACCATTCTAAATCGGATAGTCGGTCCTCCTCTGCATTTTCATCCTCTTCCTCCTCCCTCAGCCTCAAGTGCTCCCCTGAGGAGAAGGACATGCCTTGCTCGCCTCCAGACGATCTCACATTCATGGACGTCATGAGGCATATCCAGGCTTCTAATCAGTGGGACACAGAAGACCTGGGCCCAGAACGCCGGAGATTGGCCAAGTACCTGAGGCAGAAGGAGCCAAAGTCTTTGGTCATTCCTCCTCTGGTGGATACCTTTCAGGACCTGACTAGATCCACCTGGCTGCGCCCAGCCTCCATCCTGGCGGTTTCCAAAAAGTCGGACAGGCTTTACAAGGCTCCGAGGGCTGAGCCTTTTTTGGCGGAACACCCTCAAGCGGACTCCACTGTGATCACGGCTGCTCACGACAAGTCTCGACAGCCGCGTCACCTTAGATCCCAGCCTCCCAACTTAGAGTCCCGTTATCTGTATCAGGTGGGCAAAAAGGTTTACTCTGCCTCCACCTGCTCCAGTAGATCCTTAAACTTCCTCACGCATATGGTGCAGTTCCAGAATGCGCTGTGGGAGCGGGGTCTTGAGCTGGTACAGGCCATGCCAGACTCCGAGAAGAAGATGGAGCTCCTGGCCCTCTTGCAGTCGGGCTCGGATGTTGGCACTCATGTCTTGAGGGCCTTGTACGATACTGCAGATACGGCGGCCAGAGCAGCTGCTTCTGGGGTTTGTCTCCGGCGCCATGCCTGGTTTCGGCTTTCGGGCTTCCACCAGGATCTGCGGTCCGGTATCAGAGACCTGCCGTTTCAGGGTACTGTCTTATTTGGGAAGGAGACGGAGAATCTGATCTCACGTCTCCAGGAATCGGGCAAGTCTATCTGTTCGGTCCGCCAGTTGTACCGTGGCGACCAGCGACGCCCTCATCGCCGTCGGCTTTTTCGAAAGTCCTCAGGCAGTCAGACTTCAGCCCATGGTTCCCAGCAGGGGCAGAGAGTCGGCTTCCGCCGGAGATCCGGAAACCAGCAGTCTGGTGGACCTTCTGGCCGTGGGCTCAAGTCCTCCCAGGCCTCTCTCCCCACCCCCCTCCATGGTCAGACGTCCAGGGGGAGCCGATCGGGGGCCGCTTCTTCCTTCACCTCAAAGGGTGGAGCTCTATTACCACAGATCAATGGGTCTTGGATGTCATTCGGAGAGGACACACGTTGGAGTTCACGGAGTTCCCTCCCAGTACTCCACCAAAGCTCTCCCGTTATCCTCCTTCTCACATTCTACTCTTGGAAGGAGAAATTCAGGCCCTCCTGCAAAAGAGAGCAATAGAACGAGTTCCCCTGGAGCAGTGGGGTCAAGGGTTTTATTCCCACTTCTTTCTAATCCCAAAAAAGACGGGTGACCTTCGCCCCATTCTGGACCTCCGTCCTTTAAATCTCTTTATAGAGTACAAAAAGTTCAGGAAGGTGACTCTTCAAAGTCTCCTCCCTCTGCTGCACCAAGGGGATTGGCTCTGTTCTCTCGACATGCAGGATGCGTACATGCATATCTGGGTCTTTCCTCCCCACAGGAAGTATCTGAGGTTCCACTTCCTGGGGGAGCATTATCAATTCCGGGTGCTCCCATTCGACCTCTCTTCCACTCCACGAGTCTTTACCAAATGCCTAGCAGTGGTGGCTGCGGCTCTCCGGTGCTCAGGCCATTATGTTTTCCCTTACCTCGACGACTGGCTGCTGACAGCCCCGTCAAGGGATGGCCTCCTGTGCTCTCTCAGAGATTCCTATACTCTCTTCCGAGAGCTGGGGATCACCCTTAACTTAAAGAAGTCGTCCCCGGAGCCCAGCCAAAACCTCGCCTTCATTGGAGCGACTCTGGACTCTGTCCAGGGCAGGGCTTTCCTCCCTCAAGACAGAGGTCTTCGCCTTCGAAGTTTGGCAGAACGGATTTCCATAGCACCTCGAGTTCCAGCTCGGAACTTCCTCAGTCTGCTGGGACATATGGCAGCGGCCATCCCAGTAATATCCTTGGCCCGCCTACACATGAGAATCCCACAGTGGATGCTCAGGGTGCAGTGGGATCAATACTCCGACGACCTGGACGCCTTATTCATGATCTCGGAGCCAGTTCGGAGAACGTTGCTTTGGTGGATGGACCCCAACAATCTCGACAAGGGGGTTAGCTTTCGTCAGGAGCCTCCGGGTCAGACTCTGACAACGGATGCCTCAGACCTGGGTTGGGGAGCTCATCACGGTGGTCACCGCACGCAATGGGGTTTGGTCGTCCGAAGAAAGGTCCCTCCATATCAATGTCCTGGAAATGTGAGCGGTTCTCTACACCCTTCAGACGTTTCAGCAGGATCTGGTTCCCGGCTCTCTTCTCATTCAGACGGACAACATGGCGGTCGTCTTTTATATCAACAAGCAAGGAGGCACTCATTCCTATTCTCTTTGCCGGGACGCGATCTGAGTCTGGTACTGGGCGCTGGAACGGGGCATTTGTCTGTCAGCAGTGCACGTTCCAGGAGTCCTAAACAGTCTGGCCGACGATCTCAGCAGGTCATGGGCCAGGGCGCATGAGTGGGAATTGCTTCAGTCCGTGGCAGATCAACTCTTCGGAAGGTGGAGCCTTCCCGAGCTAGATCTCTTTGCGTCACCACGGAATGCCAAGCTGCCACGCTTTTGCTCGTGAGAGCACGCGCCTGGCATTTTTTGGTCAGACACGTTATCCCTTTGTTGGGCCAGGAGGTTTCTTTATGCCTTTCCGCCCTTCCCTCTCATCCAGAGGGTACTGCTCAAGTTACAGGCAGAGGCGGCACGCATGATCCTTGTGGCCCCCAACTGGCCCCGACAGATTTGGTTCCCACTTCTGCAGTGGTTGTCCCAGGAACCTCCAATCCCGCTGCCCATATGCTCGCAACTGCTGTCCCAGGACCAGGGTTCTCTGGTCCACCCAGATCTCCGATCCCTGCACCTTCATGCTTGGCTCCTTCAGACATAGCTGTGAATCGATACGGGGTTTCCCCGGAAGTGGCTGAGGTCTTAGCGTCTGCACGCAAGCCCTCTACTCGCTCTGCTTATGCCATGAAGTGGAAGCATTTTTGCCTTTGGGCCTTGCCTCAGTATTTAGACCCAGTCACATGCTCTGTGAACTCTGCTTTACAATATCTCCTCTCCTTGTATGAAAAAGGCCTGAGCCATTCCTCCATCAAGGTGCACCTGTGGGCGATCTCTGCCTACCATGCTCTGGTGGGCGACAGAGCCTTAGCTCAGCTTGATGTGGCCCGCACCTTCCTTGGAGGGTCCTCCACATGAGACCTCCCATCAGGGACCTTGTCCCACCCTGGGACCTCCTTTTTGTGTTGGAGAAACTCACCCTTCCCCCTTTTGAACCCGCAGCGACGTGCGAGCTGCAATATTTATCTTGGAAAGTTTGTTTTTTGGTTGCTGTTACTTCCGCTCGGAGAGTTTCTGAGCTACAGGCTCTGATGTGTAAAGAGCCCTATTTGGTTTTTCATAGGGAATGGGTTTCCCTACGAACGAATCCTAAGTTTCTTCCGAAAGTGGTCTCGGAATTGACCCTCAACCAGTTGGTTGATCTTCCTGTTTATTTTCCTGCCCTCCAATAGAGGGAGGTTCTCCTCCACATATTGATGTCCACAGGTCCCTGAGGTATTACCTCAGTAGAACGGTTCAACGCCGTAAATCGGAGCAACTCTTTGTGGCCTTTGCGCCACAACGCTTGGGTCAACCGGTGTCCAAGCAGACTATCTCCAAATGGATAGTCCATTGTGTGTCGTTCTGTTATGAGCATCACCACAAACCCCTACCGGGTCCGTTAAGGGGTCACTCCACCAGGGGTGTTTCGTCTTCTTTTGCCGCGATGCAGAATGTTGCCATTCAAGACATCTCAGCAGCACCTGGAACTCGGTGCATACCTTGCAATGCATTACAGCTTGATATCGCTCCTGACGCCTGCTGGCTTCGGGCCCAGCGGTTCTACAAGGACTCTTGTCCTGACGGTCTCTGGAGTCAGCATATTCCTCCTCCCGGGGGCAACTGTCTCTTCACTAGGGAACTGCATGGGACTCAGTCCTAATTGTGATAGTCTACTGCAAGAGCTCTATCTCGAAGTAAGATAGTACAGTTATGTAAGAACTTACCGTAACAGTAGATCTTCGAGAGGAGCTCTTGCAGCAGGTGCTGTTTTCCCTCCCACCTTCCCCCTCGGAGTGTGCAGGTTTCGTCTCTTCTCTTTTCTAGGATGGGCTTCATCTCCTTCTCTTGTCATGCCATCTGCTGGGTACTGGCGGGAGAACTGAGGTGGAGCTGAGTCCGGCCCCTCTTGTACCCTGACCGACGTCGGGGCGGAGCCGGTGTCTGGGGCGGTCCCGAGCTGGTATTGCTGGCAGAAGTTTCTCCGTGTGGTCCTAGTGCCTGTGGCATAGTCCTAATTGTGATAGCCTGCTGCAAGAGCTCCTCTCAAAGATCTACTATTACCGTAAGTTCTTACGTAACTGTACTTTCCCACTGCGGATTCTGTGGTTATTGCAGCTGCTCACAACCGCACTGGCAAACCTAAACATACAAGTACGGTACCTTCCGAAAAAAGACTCAAAACATTTTGATTATATAGGGAAGAAAGTGTTAGCTCTAAACACATTAAATATTAGTATACTTAACTACATGGGACATGTGCTAAAATTCTAGCGTACGATGGGCACCTCTGCTGGGGACATTATAAGTAAACTACCTACATCCCTTAAAAAAGAGCAACTCACATCAATGATAAACGCACTTACTTCCCTTTCTCAACATTTATTAAGATCAGGATACGACATTGCCAACGCTTTGGCTAGAGCCTCTGCAGTCAGTATGCTTATATTCCATGAGGCATGGCTCCGACTTTCAGGGCTAGCACCTGATATTCAACCTGAAGTGGCTAATGCCCCTTTTTCTGGCGACCATCTCTTTGGCTCGGGCACAAACAGTATTGGACAACCTACAAGCCTCAGAGAGACAACTAAAAGCAGTATAATGCATGTACCACAAACCATACCCTCAGTATAATTATTCATGCAAAACTGGAAATTATTATAACCAAAGAGGAAACTTCAGAGGCAAAGAACGAATAACAAGGAACACATCTAAACCGACCCATGACTGCCCCTCAGGACGGCCAGGCGCCTCTTCCTTTCATTAAAAAACTTCAGTCTATGCCCCAGTCTCCTCTTTTAGGCCTCAGAGACTTTTTTCTTGGGGGCTTTGATTCGAAATTATACTGAGGCCTTTCCCATGAGGCTTTATACATCTAGCCACTTTTTGAAGTATTACTGTTATAGGCCATTACAGTCATTCCATTGGGATGCCTCTTGACCTGTTGTACGATAAACCTTCATGTCCCTCCCACAAACAGGGCCTGCTACTACTCACATGCTGAGTAACAGTTGATATATCCTGATAATATTATAATATAGATCATAATATTCTTACTAGACTTCTACTGCTACATGCGATTTTCACCTGGTCATAAAGGCCACAGAAACAGTGGTGAGTACATTTATGTTATTAACATTTCAGATTTACACCTAACAAGGCTACAGGCCCTGGCATACTTGGGACCACTTGCAAACAAGATTACTAATACACGATGGAACAGACTACATCACTCTGTTGCATTCCATGTTTTTACCCTAAAACAGGTACAGTATTGATTACAACACAAAAAAAAAAAAAAATACCCACTGGATTTCAATATAAAATAGATACATTGTTTCATTTCACAACATTGTTGCTACTTATGTAGCCTGTTTATGTCAAAATTGATACATTTCTCTAATGACGTGACAGACACAACAAATTATACTAACCTGCTACATTGTAGCAGTGCAAAATAATATTGTATTATTTGAGTTACTGTTAAAAACTCAGAGCCCAATAGACTTTGACACATACTGTCTTATAGATGGAGTACAAGTTCAGTAGGCTAAAAGTAAGCATTAAGCCACGATGAAGGTGGCGTCTAATGCTGGATTGATGCATGGTTGGGAGGGATTGTGGCCCGAGGCCGAGGGTGAACAAGCGCCCAACCATTCATCAATCGCATTAGATGCCACCGCTGGAGTGGCTTAATGTGCTTGTAACATGGGCCGCGGGACGGTGGCGGCGCCAGGAGGGTGCCCAGTGTGCGTAACGGAACATAACACTCTGAGTCACTGCTATAATAAACCAGTTTTACTGCACTTTGAAATCACGGTACAAAACAATATTTACATACTGATGCGGTCAACTTTAGCACTTCCTCTAAGTACCCAGCTGAGTGTGGCCAAGATAACTATCCCGAAAATCTGCACTTCTATGCGGGTATTACCATCATACCCGCCGCTGGAGGTCTCCGGTGCACTGTTCAGTCGCCGCGATCAGGGCTCGGGTCAGGATTTGCATACAGCCGATGCTCACTTCCTCCTGCCTCCCGCTGACTGGTCCGATGCCGGTGTCTCCCACCTCTGCTGGGTGTGCTGCTGCTGGCTCTCCGGTGGGGTCCCTTCCTGCGCCCAGCTACTTCTGCCCTCCAGTTCCGGTTGCCCTGCGCCGTAGTTGAAATTGACCGTGCCATGCACGGTGAAGTTGTGGCAGTGGAAGCCCGCCGGCTCGAGGACACGCCACACATTGGGCGCTCTCAGAAGGTCCCCTGACGCCTCAGCGTGAAGCTGTTCTGCAGCATGGTCTGTGTGCGCCTCAGGCGTCTGGTGTTCGTCTGCGGGGGTTCGGGTCTGGCTAGGCTCCACATTCTGTCCTGCACTCCGACTCGTGGCGCTCTGCCGTGGAACACAGCTCTCCGTCTGGAGCCCCCCTACTCTGGTCCCATGCACAGGTGGGCTTGCTGTGGAGTCCCAGTCCCTGTCTCGGGTCTGTGTACTGCTGCAGCTCTGGTTGTCTGTCGCAGAGAGGATGTGCGACCACTTTTGTCTGTCGGTGACACTCGGAGACCAGTAGTTGCGGAGGCTGGTCTCGCACCTGTGCCCTATCACCGAAATTATTTCTCTCGATGCGAGACCAGCCTCTGTGAGCATCTGCGCCGCGGTGCTGCGCACACTGTGGTTGGTATACCTCCTCGACAGCTGGGCATCCTCGGAGATTTGGGACATCACATCTCCGAGATAGTTTCTGCCCATCGGCTGTCTCGAGAACCGTACCTGCCACTTGTCCAGCTTTTTCTGTGGCAGATGGATGGGGTGCAGGTAGAAGGCTGGGGCCCCTTCTGGGCATCGGCTCACATAGTCCTTGTACAGCGCTGCTGGGCAGAAGGCCTGTCGGGCTGCGAGTACAGCACTCCGCGGAGGCTCTGCCTGTTGGTCTCAGTCGCACAGCTGTGGTTCTTGGTGGCCTCATTGAACCCCAGTGCTAGGAACTCGTTGCCTCCAGCATCTCTGTCCAGGACAAATGATGACTGGGTGAGTTGCCTCAGTCCCTCTTGCCCTCTCCTTGCTAAGCCCAGCTGCATCTCAGACCACACACGCCTGACCAGTCCATAGGCTGTGCGAGGGTTCAGGGTGTCACTGTCTCGAATTCTCCGCAGGTCTTCCAGGCTTATCATGGGGAAGTGGGCAGCGACATCCTTCCCAGCCCGCCGATACCTCTTCAGTACTGCCAGAAACACTTTGTTTGCGGTTCTGAATTCTGAGTCCGTCATAATGTACATGTGCCTTCTGACCTCCACGCTGTTTATGGAGCGGTTCAACCCGGCCCTTATGCCCACCAGGGAGCTGATGCTGTACTCCTCTCCCCAGCTCGTATGCTCCCATAGAACTCCCTCAGTACCTCTGCGAGCTCTGCCACTGTCACCATGTCCATGGTCCTGCTGTTCTCCTCGAGCCAGTCTGAGAAGATATTGCATGCCCAGGCAGTGGTCTTGTCAGTGTTCCGCTCAACCTCGCTGCGCTCCAGTGCGTCCAGGTCGGCTGGAGAGAGATACTGGTGCCTCCTCGTCTGACTGTCTGTGCCCATCTCTCCTCTGCCTCTCTTGGCGGTCCTGCTGCTCTGGCACTGCGCGCCCCATGCCTCTCTCTCTCTCTCTCTCTCCTCATCTGCTGCTTCCCGTGCCCCCATTCCAGTCAGCTTCAATACAAGGCACATCTGCCTGCTCAGATTCCACCCTGCCCTGGACCACACATGCCGGCTGCACACTCTCCTGGCTTAATTGCGCTCATGCCCCTATCTCGTTGTGCCACTGGCTGCTGGTGCTCTGTCTCGGCTCCGTGACTGCTCCAGTCGCTGCTCCTTGTCCTTCGCTGCCGCCCGTTCATGCCCCTGGCCACCGCTGATCGACCCACTCCTCCATCGTGACGCCTCCTGTTATTGAGAACCACGCATCACTACCCTGGATCCTATGCCTACCTTGCGCTCTCCTACCTCTCACCTCTGTCCGCCGCTGGTTCTTGTCCCTGCTCCATGTTTCCGTCCTCAGGTGCCTACTCTTCCTCTGACTCTCTGCCTGTCTTGTCTCTCTTACACTCTCTTCCTGCCTGTGCCCAGTGCTGCTAAGCTGGGAGTCTGGCTAGTTTCGGTACTACCTTGTCGAGCACGGCATCTATCGTGGATTAATGCCCGCTCCACTTTTGGTCCTGTGATGCCGTTTCGCCAGTCGCTGCTGCCCCTTCCTCCTCTCTGATTAATGCCATGTTACAAGCCCTTTTAAGAACTCTCCACCTTGTTATGGGTGGTATATATTAATTGTTCCCCATATGATCTAGTCGCGTGCCACTGAGACCTACCAATTACTCCATTATATGGCTGAATTTCTTCTGATTTATTACAGTATCTGATATGCCATACCCTGATCAGGTTTCCATCTGCTTAACTCATCTGACGATGCCCAATAATAGCCAGTCTGGCTCATCTTTCAGCCATAACCCTATAATGAATATTATAATGGAGTACTTACAGATAGAATACAAAATTCTCTTCATGTGCTGACATACTGCTCTCAGCACCTCTTGGTCCTAGGACCACACTATATGCTCGGCAGAATGTCTTATCTGTCCACCCCGCTGCCATATAACTGCTTGGGAATCTCCCAGAAGTAATGACTTACTGCACGAGACCATTCCATGGAAGATGGATCAGTTACGCAAAACCTTTTTCCGTAACAGTAGATCTTCTAGGAATGTCTCTTGCAGTAAGCAGCTTCCCTCCCTCTGACACCCTGCCATTCTGTAACAGGGAAAGCGATGTAGGATCGGGAGGCTTTGGTACCTCGGTTCCCCTCGGTCCCTCGCCTTCACGAGCTGAAACCGGTGGGGAACGGAGACTATCAGGGACTACCCACTTTTATAGGCACAGCCCAGGAAGTGAGCTTGCGTGGGTAGTCCCTGGTGTGGAGACTGCTAGAAGAGAACTGCTGTGTTAGAGTGTCACCCATCGGTAACTCCCAGAAGTAATGACTTATTGCAAGAGACATCCCTAGAAGATTTACTGTTACGGCAAAAGGCTTTGCATGACTGATCTTTCTAGGAGTGGTATATGTTGTTCATCCACACTGACCCACCAGACCTCCCCGGCTGTGGATGCACAACACCTGGCTTTCAGCAGGCTAAAATCTGGCATCATGAGGCGGAGCCAAGGTATATACCACCCAGGTGGGTGGGAGAAGCCAGCTTGAAGACTTCCAGCTGATCTTAAAGTGGAAGGGGACATGCCAAAGTGTGGATGTACAACATATACCACTCCTAGAGCTACTGTTACAGGTGAGTAACCTGTTTATCCTGTGCATATCCAGTGCGTGCAGAAGAGCCTCTCCTTTATTAGAATACTCCGGGTAATAAACAGGCAAGGGAATCTCTTGGTTGAGAGTGAGCTCTGACACTACCTTAGGTAAAAACTTAGGATTGGTCCTTAAGAACACTCTGTCCTTATGGAAAATCAAATACGGCTCTTTACACAGGAGTGCCTAGAACTCTGAAATTCTTCTGGCAGATGTAATTGCAACTAAGAAGAGAGAAGGCGTAGCTCACAATCCGCGGCTGGCTCGAAGAGTGGTAGTGTGAGTTGTTCCAAAATAAAAAGGAGATCCCAGTGGGGGATTGGGTCCCTAATGGGAGGTTTTAAGTGTAGGTTGCCATGCAGATAAGTGTGTGACAGGTCCAGTTAGGCCAAGGATTTATCCTTGAAGGTTCGTGGTAGGCAGATAGTGCACCATTATTGAGGCATAGCTTAACCCCACATTTGACAAGGAAAGAAGGTACTCTAGTACCAGTTTTCACTGGGCAAGTTAGAGGATCCAGGCCACGGGCCGAGGACCAAAGGCAAAACCTGTGCCATTTCATGGCATATATGGCTATAGTAGTGTTTTCTAGCAGGTGACAGGACATTGGCCACTCTGTCAGAGACTCCATGGCGAGAGATTGCTAAGTCCTCAGGAGCCAGGTATGCAGAGATTGCAAGTTCGGGTGAACCAGGGACCCACTGTCTAGTGACAGTAAGTATGAACTGAGGGGAAGAGGAAAGGGAGGCTCTCTTGCTAATTGTTAGAGTAAGGGAAACCATATCTGTC
The DNA here is from genome assembly GCA_016271365.2 of Neoceratodus forsteri. NCBI lineage: Eukaryota > Metazoa > Chordata > Ceratodontiformes > Ceratodontidae > Neoceratodus > Neoceratodus forsteri. The sequence goes on from CM057451.1 coordinate 143,688,696, forward strand.
TGGGCCAATATGGTGTCACCAGAATCATGTCTGCTCCTTCGTTCTGCAATTTGAGCAGAACTCTCTGGGTCAGTGGGAAGGGAGGAAAGGCATAAAGGAATTTGCCTGTCCAGGAGAGGGATGACGCGTCTTGCCAGAAAACACCAGGCCCTGGATCTAGCGAGCAGAAATTGGGCAGTTTTGCATTGCATGGGGAGACAAAAAGATCTATTTCTGGCATTCCCCATTTTGCAAAAGAGTTTCTGCAGTTTGTTGCAGGAGCTTCCATTCGTGTGCGTCAGATCTGGATCTGCTGAGTAGATCCCATAGCGTGTTGTGCAGTGTTGGGATGTTGTCTGCAGACAGGGTGATGTGGTGTTCTCATGCCCAATACCATACCCTTATCACGCCTCGGCAGAACTGGTATGAATGGGCGCCCCCTTGTTTGTTGACATAGAACTCTACTGACATATTGTCTGTTTGAATCAATAGATGCCCTGGTGAAAGTACTGTTCGTAACGCTTGCAGGGCGTAGAGAACTGCCTCCATCTCCAGAATGTTTATGTGGAGGGAACCCTCTGTTCCTGACCATAGACCCTGGGTCCTCTTGTCGCCCAGATGGGCACCCCAGCCCAATCCTGATGTGTCTGTAGTCAGTATCTCTGCTGGAGTGGGTGATTTGGAAGGAACCCCTATCGCGAGGTGTTCCGGAACTAGCCACCATTGCAATACTCTGTGAATAGAGTTGGGGACCGAGACCATTTGGTCGAGGTTGTCCTGGCGTTGGTTCCAGTGGACTGAGAGTCCATTGGATGGTTCGCATGTGTAGGCATGACAGGGGAACTGTGGCTATTGCTGCTGCTGTGTGGCCCAAAAGACACAGCATGGTCCATGCTGAGACCTGCCTCTGCCCTAGGACATGTCTTATTAGACTTCTTAGCTGTTCTGCCCTGTCGTCTGGCAAGAAGGCCCTCCCTTTCATGGTGTCCAGCACTGCCCCGATAAACGGCAACCTTTGGCAGGGTGTGAGGGTCGACTTTGGTAGGTTGATTGTGACACCTAGGTTCTTGAATGTTGAAAAGGTGTCATGTAGTGCCTGATGCAAGTCTTCCTTGGACGATGTGGTCAGGAGCCAGTCGTCCAGATAAGGAGAAACATACCACTACCAGGCATTAGGTGAAAACCCTTGGGGCTGATGACAGTCCAAAGGGTAGTGCTTGGAATTGAAAGTGTTGACCCTGGAACTCGAATCGCAGATATCTTCTGTGGTGCCTTGCAGTGGGGATATGGAAGTGTGCGTCTTGCACATCCAGTGACGTGAGCCAAGCTCCCTGGTGTAACATTGGGATCAGGCCTAGTAAGGTGACCATCCTGGAGCGTTTGTATGCCGCAAAGGTGTTTAGATCACTGAGGTCCAGTATTGGGTGTAAATCTTTTGTCATATGAAGAGAGACCGAGAGAGCTTAATATGTATATCCTTGATGAAAGGAGGGACGGGGGGGACATGATAGAAATGTTCAGGTACCTCAAGGGAATCAACAAAGTCCAGGAGGGTAGCATCTTTCAGAAAAAGAGATGTGTAAGAACAAGGGGACACAATTTAAAGAGAGGGGGGATGGCTCAGGGGTAATGTGAGGAAATCTTTTTTCACGGAGAGAGTGGTGGATGCTTGGAACTGCCTTCCTGGGGAGGTTGTTGGGGCTAAAACAGTGGGGGAATTCAAACATGCATGGGACAGACACAAGGCAGTCGTAGTGGGGGTGGCAGGAAGTAGGCTGGTGATTAACTAGAATCTGCATCTTATCCATTAGGTAGGGAAATGGGCAGACTTGGTGGGCCAAGTGGTCCTTATCTGCCGTCAAAGTCTATGTTTCTGTCTTTTTGGGTACTATGAAGTGGAATAGTACCCCTTCCCTCTCTGGAGCCATGGGACAGGTTCTGTGGCCTCTTTTACTATAGGAGCCTGTATCCTCTCGGATCTGTGTGGCATGCTGTCTTGAGTACTGAGAGAGTAGTGGTGACTGATAGACGTTGCCCCTTAAATTCTATAGAGTGCCCTCTTTGAACGAGCTGAAGAACCAATTGGTCAGAAGTAATTTGCTGCCACCCTGATAGGTGTTTGGAGAAACAACCTCTGACTGCCTCTTCCCCTTGGGCTGGAGGGAGAGGAGAGTTCAGTGGTGAGTCAGACAGTGGAGGGGAGGTTTGTCTGAGGAGATTTTGTATTCCTTGCACCTGTTTCTAGGGACATGGATATGTTGTTCATCCACACTATCTGGCAGGTTCCTTGCCGCTTTAAATCTTGCCGGAAGGTCTTCAAGCTGGCTCCTCCCACCCACCAGGGTGGTAAAACTCTCAGCTCCGCCCCATGATGCCAGATCTTCCTTACTGCTTTGAAGCTCAGGTTACCTCCTTAACGCTCTGTGTGATAGACTGGATCCTAATTCTTCGGTTCGCCCGAAGCTCATTTTAAAATTTTCAAGACTTCGGTCTTCATTTTCCCTCGTGGCTGCGATGGACAAATCGATTCCCGGTTGTCGGTGGTGCCCTTGTGGGCAGAAGATGTCCAGGTCGGACCCGCACTCCACGTGCGTCTACTGCCTCGGCCTAGAACACGACCCGCAGGCCTGCAAGTCGTGCTGTTCGTTCTTGTCCAGCGTTCTGGAGGACCGCGCTGCCCGGTCAAATCTAGGGCGCTCCAAGAAGCGCTATCTTCTGGTAAAGTCAAAAGAGGCCCGTTGGGCGGTTACTGCGGTGGCTGGCTCAGCTGAGCAGCTCGAGCAGATGATCGCCCTCAAGGAGGAGGTGGCCCAGGCCGAATCTTCCTCCTCCTCCTCGGTCGCGGCATTTATCCCGCTCTCTTTGGGTACCTCGTATTCTGCTTTGTTCAAGGAGTTTTGCCAATCCCTTTCCATGAAGGGAGAGGGGACATCGGGACATTCCTCTCGGTCCAAAAAGAAGGATTCTAAGGGTAAGTCCCATCTTCAGCGTTTGTGGAGTAGGAGGTCCCCTTTCCCGGACAGCCGACTGTTGACTTCGGTCGAGGTTGCGGCTAAGGCCGCTGGCTTCACGGCGTCCCCATCAGGCCAGCCGGCCTAGACCCCCGTCGACGCGGTCGAGATTTTTCTTGACCCGTCGGACGGGCTGTCGACTGGTGAAGCTGACAACCCTTCTTCACCAGTTACACCGGTGGAGACCGAGGATCTGCCTGCGCCCCCGGTGCAGCAGTCCCTGGTTAAGGTGTCCGAGCCGAGGGAAGAGCGGGTGTCCCCCGCTCCTTCCAGGCCCGTCCTCGGAAACACAGAGTATCTCGGTCTCGATCTCGGACTTCTCGGTCCAGCCGATCCCGCCGACATTGGTGGTCTCGGTCTCTGCACCGAGGTAAGCGGCGCCGCTGCTCATCCTCATCTTCCTCCTCGGATGAGGAGAGGCTTCGGCGCAAATTGCGTCGACGCTATGAGGACTTGATGTGGCAGCAGTTACTTTTGCCCGGGAGCAAGCCGACGCCTTCCCCAGCCATCAAGTGACTGTCACTCGAACGGCCGAAACAACCCCTCGCTGCAGTTGAGATGCCCAAACCTGGGCCGGTTGTTCGGCCGAAACCTGCTGCCTCACCGATTGTGGTGGAACCTCCGCCTCCACAACCGGAATCGAGGGCACCGACCAAGGACTCTCGGTCGGGTTAAGGCCTGCCCCACAGGTTGTCGGTCACCCTCACTCCCGAACGTCCTCTGCAGGTGGAGGGTGGCTCAGGCCCTAGGCAGCTCTTCGCGGACTCCTTGGAGTCCGACGACGACTCCTCCCTGTTCTCCAGGCCGGTTGACCTGGAGTCTTCTGGGGGCCAGTCACTGGACGAAAGCCCATCGCCCTTCATGGGTCTGCTTCGGCTCATCTCGGGTCTGCTTCGGCTCATCTCGGAGTCCACCGGAATGCAGCTCGAGCCCGTATCCAAACGGGCCAAGTATCCCCTGACGGAGATACTGGACTGAGGGGATTCACCCACGGAGGCCTTTCCGGTGGCTGAGCCCATTGTAGGCCCAGCCTTGGAGCTTTGGCAGTGGTCTACTTCCTGCCCTGCGCCGTCGGCCAGGATGGCCAGGAAGTATGCGGTCCCAACTGGCTCTTTGCCCGGGTTTTCGGAACACCCCTCTGCCGAGGAGTTGGTCACCGACAGCATTTTCCGGCGTTCCAGGAATGCTAGGGACGTGGACAAGCCCCCCGACAAGGAGTCCAAAAAGCTGGACTATGCTGGGTGCCAGGTGTACGCTGCATCCTCCCTTGGTCTCTGCCAGGCCAGCTCGGCCATGCTGATGGCACACTTCTCCCACGCCCTCATGGGCTCCCCGGATGAGGTGATCCCTCATCTCCCGGCCGACCTGCAGACCACGGTCCGGTAGGTTTGGGACAGGGGTAGGGCGGTGGCGAAGCAGCAGCTCCAAACAGCTCTGGACATAGGAGACTCCTGTGCCAGATTGGTTGCGGCCGCGGTGGCCATGCACCGCAGAGCATGACTGAGGATATCCACCTTCACTGCGGATACCCAGCACAAATTGGAGGACGTCTCCTTCTTGGGGACTGACCTCTTCGGCCCTGGAGTGGAAGGTCACCTCCAGCGGATTGAGAAGTGCAATGCCACTCTGGACTCTGTCACTTCCACCCAGAAGGACAAAGGCCGCCGACAGCAGCAGCTCAAGTCCTTTCGTCCTTCTACGCCTGCGGCACGTCCGGCCCAACAGCACCAGGGCGAGCAGGCTCGCGTTTGGCATCCCAAACCCAAGCCCGCGGCTTCTTCTAGTAGGAAGCAGGGAGGTAAAGGCCCAGGAAGTCCCTCAGTTGGCCCCTCCTCCAAGCCTGCCCAGTGACGGGTTGAGGGGTGTGGCCCCCAGCCTCGTCACTCCCCCCTGGGTCCCCCCTGTGGGGGGACGGCTCCGCCACTTCCTTTCCGCCTGGTCTCCTTTCACCACAGACCGCTGGGTGTTGGAGGTGGTAGGAAATGGCCAGCCTCTGGAGTTCGAGCAGGCTCCACCCTTTTGAGCTGTCGCCCCTCGGGGGGCCACGGGGTCCGCAGCCTTGCTGTCGGCCCGCCGAGACGATATTGCCCTGCTCCTCGAAAAAGAGGTGATCAGGAAGGTGGCGGCTCCTCCTTCAGACCCGGGGTTTGTGTCCAGGTATTTCCTGGTCCCAAAACGGATGGGGGGGCTAGTGCCTCATTCTCAACCTGCACGACCTGAACAGGTTCCTAAGGTCTCGGACCTTCAGGATGGTCACTCTGGCTCAGATAATCCCATCCTTGGAACGAGGCATGTGGTTCTGTTCCCTGGACCTCCAGTTCTTTCACGTCCCAATCCGTCTGTCTCATCAGAGATTCCTCCGCTTCAGAGCAGAGGGATCCCTTTACGAGTTCCGGGCCATGCCCTTCGGCCTCTCCCTAGCTCCCAGGGTCTTCACCAAATGCATGGCACTGGTGATACCATTCCTGCAGTGCCGAAAGATCCGTGTGTACCCCTACCTGGACGACTGGCTGATTGCAGCCCCTTCCAGAGTGGAGGCGGAGCGGTCCAGAGATCTGGCCCTCCAGGTTTGCTCTCAGATTGGCCTCCTCATCAACGAGGCCAAGTCAGAACTTGTGCCAAAGCAGGTGATACTCTTCATCGGGGCAGAGCTCGACTCTCTTCGAGCCAGAGCTCGGCTCCCAGCGGACAGGGCCGAGGTTCTTTCCTCCTTTGCCCAATCATTTCTGGTTGGGCAATCGCGCCCTGCCCGGGACTTCCTGCGCCTCCTGGGCCTCATGGCGGCCTGCACCAGCATGGTCCGTTGGGCCCGTTGGTACATGCGTCCCCTTCAATGGGGACTGGCCAGCCAGTGGTCACGACGCTCCGATCCGTTGGACCAGCCCGTGACAATGACCCAGGAGATGTGGAACGCTCTCCAATGATGGATCATTCTGGCACATCTGCAGGAGGGCAACCTGTTCGTCCGTCTCTCTATCGACCGATGCATCTCTGATGGGTTGGGGTGCCCATCTGGGGGAGCACCGAGTGCACGGCCTTTGGTCCCCTTGGGAGTCCTGATGCCATATCAACCTGCTGGAGCTCCGAGCGGTCCACTTAGCTCTCACCACATTCGCTCCGTTTCTACGGGGTCAAGTGGTTCAGGTCCAGACGGACAATACCACGACCATGTACTATCTGAACCGTCAGGGCAGGGCCGCTCCATGCTGTTATGCAGGCTCTCGCATATGGTCCCACATGCGCGGCCTGGAGGCGGATCTCCTAGCCATTCACGTGGCAGGGGCCTCCAACACCAGGCCGATGCCTAAGCTGGATATGGGCTCGTCTCACGGTGGTCTCTCCTGCGGAGGTAGTACAAGATCTGTTTTCCCACTGGGGGCGCCTCAGGTGGACCTGTTTGCCTCAGGAGAATGCGAAGCTGAGTCTGTTCCATGCCCACCCCCCTCAGCAGGGCTCGCTGCAGGGGGATGCCTTCTTGAGGCCGTGGACCCCGGGCCTCTTCTATGCCTTTCCCCCATTTCCCTTGATCCATAAGGTGCTTCTCAAGGCGAGGAGGGACAAGGCGCAGGTGATTCTGGTAGCCCCAGACTGGCCCCGCCAGTTCTGGTATCCAGATCTCCTCAGCCTCGGCGCCAGGCTCCCGAGGCGGCTTCCAGCCCGCCCGACCTGATCTCGGTCAACCAGGGGAAGGTATTCCATCCGGACCTTCAATCCCTGCACCTGACGGCTTGGTTCCTGAGCGGCTAGAGTTCCAGGCCTTTGGTCTTTCCGATGAGGTCCTCAACATCGTTGAGGCATCCCGTAAGGAGTTGACCCGGAAATGCTACGCCTTCAAATGGAAGAGATTCTCCATTTGGTGTCAGGGGAAGGGCTTGGACCCTTCTGCCTGTTCCTTGGCAAGCATTCTGGACTACCTGTGGTCCCTTTCTCAGCAAGGGCTTCAGTCGACAACCCTTAAGGTGCACCTGGCAGCCATCTCTGCTTACCGGGCGTGGGCCGGGACCACATTTCCCCTCCAGTGCGAGAACCTCCACCTCCGTGGGATCTACTGCTGGTATTGGCCAAGCTCATAGGCAAGCCATTCGAACCAATGCACAGGTCGATATTTCCCACCTGTCGTGGAAGACCACCTTCTTGGTGGCTATCCGTCAGCCAGAAGGATGGGAGAGCTCCAGGCGCTTTCCATCGAGTCTCCTTATCTGGTCTTCCACAGGGACAAAGTTGTCCTGTGCCCCACCGAAATTCCTTCCGAAGGTGGTGTCGGAGTTTCACCTTAACCAGGTGTTGACTCTGCCGGTGTTCTACCCCAATCACACCTCAGAGGCCGAATATAGGCTCCATACTTTGGACCCTAGACGAGCACTCACTTATTATAAGGAACGGACGGCTGAAGTTTGGGGAGAGGTTCGCCAGCTGTTTGTCACCTACGCTGAAGCCGCACCTGGCAGACCTGCAGCCAAGCGGACGATAAGCAGGTGGGTCACCTCCTGCATAGAGCTCTGCTATAGGTTGGTGGGCATGGAGCCTCCCAGAGGGATAAGATAAGAGCTCATTCTACCCGCCATACCGCTGCATCGGTAGCTGCTTCCAGGGATGTCCCTATCCAGGATATCTGCAGGGCTGCTACCTGGAAGTCGGCACATACCTTTATTACCCACTACCACATCGACCTTGAGTCACGCCGGGATGCTGGTTTTGGGGCCTCGGTTCTCCAGTCTCTATTTCCCAAGTAAGTATCGGGGGTGTGCGCCTTGCCTCCTTCCTCCCGGAGAACTGCTAGGAGTCTGCCAATAAGTGGATTGAAGGTTACTCACCTGTAACAGGAGTTCTAGGAATGGTATATGTTGTTCATCCACACGACCAACCCGACCTCCCTGGCTTCGACGCACAACCTGGCTTCCAGCGGGCTACATCTGGCGTCATGGGGCAGAGCCGAGAGTTTTACCACCCGGGTGGGTGGGAGGAGCCGGCTTGAAGACCTTCCAGCAAGATTTAAAGTGGCAAGGAACCTGCCAATAAGTGTGGATGAACAACATATACCATTCCTAGAACTCCTGTTACAGGTGAGTAACCTGTATTTATCCATCTTCTCCACTTTAGTGATCCCAGATCTGCTTTATCATCTAAGTTATATGTAATTCTCTCAGATCTGTATATAAAGTTGACTGCCTCCCTCCAGTCTGAGAGTGTGGGTATCGATGTTGTTAGCCAACGCTTGGTGATAGCCTTCTTCGCTGCTAGGAGGAAGATTCCCAGTAGGTACTGGGAGTGGGGGTCTCGTAACTCGGGAGGAAAGTGTGTCAGTGGCTCAGCAGGTAGCACACTCGCCTCTGTCAGTGTCAGTGGCTCAGTAGGTAGCACACTTGCCTCTGAGGCCAGGAGATCAGAGGGCTGTGGGTTCAGTTCCCACATCTGGCACTTGGAGTAATATCCCAGTACTGACACTGTAGTGCAGCATGAGAGGGGTGCTGCACTTCTGAGGTGCCATCTTTCAGATGAGACATTAAACCGAGGTCCTATCTGCCTGGATTGGTGGTAGTTCAGGTGGATATTAAAGATCCCATGGCATTCGAAAAGATGGGAATTTCCCAGTGTCTAGCCAAATTTCCCTCATTCACTAAAAATGCCACCAACAACTTAATCTGGTTCAAGGTCAGTTGGCATTCATCTGTATCCCCCTCCCCCCGGGTCGTGCTTGAAAATAGGCAGGATTTGTCTAGTGCACTTACCCGGTCAACAAAAACTAAAGAAATAAAGACATGCAGGATAAAGAATTCCCCTCTGAGAGGAGGCCTGAGCCCAAAGAGTTCCACAAATTCCTCAAGTAAGCCCTGTAGAAAGGGCTGTAGCTTTGGACAAGACCATAGGATATGGGAATGAGCATTAGCCTCACCACACTGGCGCCAGTAGGCTGTAGAGCCTGTACCACAGTAGTGTGAGGTCATTGCTGGGGTACGGAAAAATCTTACTAACAATTGCCACGAGAACTGTCTCCACGTGTGTGAATAGGTGATTCTCGATGTTGTGTGTCATATTGCATCCCACTGCTGTGGTGTTATTTGGGTACCCAGCTCACCACTCCATTTCTCCCTTAGTGCCATTGTATTTCCGCTTGTTTCCATCAAGGATTTATGCAGGGTTGAGATGGGATGTGGTAACTTCTGGGATTTTAATGTTTGTTGGAGCAGATGTACCATATGTAGATGTTCCCCCGGAGTGCGGACAGTGAGGAGGAGAGCCTCAAAATAGTGTTGTAATTGTAGGTAGCGGAAAAAATCAGATTGGCAGAGGTGAAATTCTCGCGTGATCTCCCCAAATTCCTTAAAAAAGGGTCCCATCTAGAGCTGTGGGAGTTTTTTGTGGTGTGTGTGTCTCCAGTTATGAAATGTGTGGCCAGTTACAGCTGAGGAGAAATTTTCCAATAAATCTATCGGGCAGAACAACACTAGGAAAGGGGTAATCCCTAGGGATTTACTCGCTGGATACCAGGCCTGGATCTGGTGTATGATCCAGGGGTTTTGAGTCTGTTGGCTTAGTGAGGGTGGGTTTTTGTAAATAATAAGCTTTTGATACTCCCGCTGGGGTAGTACACTTTCCTTGATCTCTCTCCATCGGGCCGGGGAAGCTCCGACCTGACGCTGGACTATGAAGGACAGATGTGAGGCCCAGTAATACAGTTTAAGATTTGGGAGAGCTAGTCCTCCCTGCATTTTGGGGAGAGAGAGTTTTCAGTTTAATTCTGGGGCGTCTTCCTGCCCAGACAAAGTCAGAAATGGCTTTATTCCAAACACGGAATAGGTTATTCGATAGATTAAGTGGAACATTCTGAAAAAGGTAGCGGGCCCTTGGGAGAATCACCATCTTCACCACTTCGACTCACTGTATCATATTTACTGGGAGGACATTCCATTTTCCGAGATCTTGCTTCATCTGTGACGTGAAGGGGAGATGATTGTTACTTAGGGCATCTTCTGCTCTGTGGGAGAGGTGTATTCCTAAATATTTCATCTTGAAGAGCCCCCAGCGGAATGGGTAATTCACCTTTAATGACTCCGGTGGTGTGTAGTGAAAGGTAAGAGCATCAGTCTTGCTAGCGTTAAGCCTATAGCCTCAGTGTGTTCCAAATTCTTCTAGGACTTGGAAAACCGTAGGGATGAACTGTAGAGGTTTAGTGAGGAATAGAGGGCTATACGGTGTTCTGTTTTGTCTGTGCTTACGCCCGAAATCCCTGGTGCTAGCCTAATTGCCTGGGCCAAGGGCTCTATAAAGATGACGAAAAGACCAGGGGACAAGGGACAGCCCTGTTGTGTTCGTCTAAAGAGGGAAAAGTACTCAGAATGATGACCTGAGATTTTCACGCAGGCCTGGTGGGAGGAGTATATTTTCCGGAGAATGGTCACAAAAGGGGCCGAAAACCCCATCGCCGCCATAGTGGCGAAGAGAAAGGGCCATGACACCAGGTCAGAAGCCTTCTCAGCATCTAGGCTGAGAAGCACTGATGGATCTTCCTGGGATTGCATCTCGTGCACCAGATGAAGGACTCTGCGGGTGTTGTCCGAAGTTGATCTAGAGCTTACAAAGCCTGTTTGATCCAAGCCTATCAGAGTAGGTAGGATCATATCCTCCCCTGGAGCCAGGATAGACATAAAGCACTTATAGCCCATGTTAAGCACCGAGATTGGCTTATGTGTGCCACACTGTAAAAGGTCTTTGTCTGGTTTGGGGATGAGTTAAATTGTTGCATATGCCTAGCTTGGGGGGGCTTCCCCTGAGAGAACCTCATTAAAGGCGCCCAGGAGGAGTTTGTTAGTTAATTGTGTTGTGCCTTTGTAGAACTCTGCCCCGTATCCATCTGGGCCAGGGTCTTTTTGAGTTTTGGACCTTGAGATGGCCAGCATCAGCTCTTCCGGGGAAATTGGCACCGTTAAGCTGTTTTGCTGTTCAAGACTTAAGTTTGGGTAAATCAAGGGCTGGTAAAAAGGTGCTGGCGAGTGTGGGGTCTGTCATGTGGTCTGTCGTGTAGAGGGTTCTAAAATATTGGCAGAAACTTGGGATTTTTAAGCTTGGTGTGGTGTATTCCTGTATTAGGGTCCTTTATTGCTGTGATGGTGGACATTTTACTTTGTTGGCGTAGACGGTATGCCAGGAGGCCCGGGGGCCAATCTGGCCATATCTCTGACGCAGATATGCCAATGCCACTTCTGTTTGTTGGAGGCATAAAACATCTAAGTCCTTCTTAGTCTGCTTAATCTGAGCAAGGACAGAGTGGTCTCCTTGCTGATGTGCTAGCTGTAGGAACTGTAGTGTCTGTTCAAGCTGTGTTTGTCTTTCTTTACGTTTCTTCGCTAGTGTGGCTGTATATTTTTTCAGGTGACCCCTCAGAACTGCCTTCAGGGTGTCCTATTGAGTGGTTGATGGTATTTCTTGGGAGGAGTTGTCCTGAGTAATTTCCATGATTTTCTCACTGAGGAAAATCTCTGAATTGTTCACTTTTCATGTGGGTTGGGTTGAATCTCCACCTGGTGTTATGCTTCTCTACACCCAGATTCCATGTAGTGATTAATGGTGCGTGGTCTGAGTTTGCTATGGTGCCCAATGTAGCATCAACTAGTGAGCCAAGGCTTTCCCTCTGTGTGTAGTAGTAATCTTTTCTTGTATAGGTCCCATGGACCGTCAAGTAGAAGGAATACCCCCTGTCCCTAGGATGTAGGGATCGTTATACATCTAGCCACCCCACCTCCCCCACAAATTGTTTAAAAAATTTGTGCGAAGCCGCTTGCCTGCCAGCCTGGATCCTGGTGGTGTCTAAAGAGGGGCTTGGGGCAATATTAAAATCCCCCGCCAGAATTAAAGTCCTCCTGGTCATCTCAATTACCTTGTCCAGCTAAAAGCGGATTGTGGGTGTGTTTGAGGCTGGTGGGAGATAAATATTGGCCAAGGTCACTTCTTGCTCTTGCAAGGTCCCCTGAACTATTATTAACTGACCAGCCGGATCTGCCCATTCCCTCATCTTCTGGAAGGGAGTGTGTGTGCTGAGATTAGTATGGTGACCCCCCTTCTCCTGCCACCAGCAATTGGAGATGAAAAAACCTGTGTGTAGCCTCTTCCCTGGAGTTTCCTGTGCTCCACAGAAGTCAAATGGGTTTCCTGCATATAAATTTCAGCAGTGGATTTTTTCACTAGTGAAACAATTCTAGGTCTCTTTATTGGACTGCTCAGACCATTCACATTCAACTAGTATACTTTCAAGTGTTTGTTAGCCATTTGTCAAACAGATACGTATGTGGTATTTTGAAACATTTAACACTAAACAAATGCACTGTAACCTCTGTCTGATTTGTTAAAGCCTTGTGACTGTTTACTACCTTCCAAAAATACATCCCCTCACGGGGGGATTTTGAAGTTATTTTATCTAACCAGTAGCCCATAATAAAGAACCGTGGGCTTAAACAAATAACTTTTCTATCAAAAATTATAACTGGTTCTAACAGAATGATTAACTTTAGGGAATACGTATCCCTTAGGTCTCAGTGGCTCAAAGGGAACTCTTGGGCCAACTGGGCTATCAACATTAGCTAAGCCACCAAGAAACTGTGGCGCTTCCAACAGGCTGGTCATTTTCCATGACCTAAAGAAGGCTCAAGGCCTACTTTCTGTATCCCCCATATGACCCGGGGGCCTTTGACACTATCTGTGTCTGAGGGATCGGGGGGAGATGGAACAGGAAGGAGGAAAGCAAGAGGAAAAAAGGGGGGTTGGGACGTCCGCAGCTACCACCTTTACCCTTAATATTTGAACAGAGCTGTTTTTTTTTTTTTTTTTAAATGGAAGGGTACAAGCAGAAATAAAAAAAGGGAGGGATAAAATAAGTATAAAGTAGAAATAACTCTACTTGGCTGTGTGTAGTTATCTGCCGCCTCAGAAGTGGTGGGGGGACCCAGCCAGGGACCCATTGTCCTTATTGCTTCTCCTTGAGAAGGGGGGCACGCATAACCCCATCTCATCCTATCCCAACACAAGGGAAGGGGTGGGGTAGGGGGGGTTACCCGCCAGATCATGATAATTTCTTGGACCCTTTCTGCAGCTGGTGTGTCTGTTAATGAAACATTTAGTCAACATTATCTTAGTTAAACCCTTTTCCCACCCCATCACAGCATATACTCTGCAAGAGTTAGACATTAGCAGAGTTAGTTTGGGGGGGGGGGGGAGGAGTCCCAGTCTGATAGAGGAAAAAAGAAAAGTCTTAGATCCCATAGCACCCAGGGCTTCGTTTTTTTTTTTATTAACCCACAAGCCCTCTTCCTAAGCTGGGATCTTAGAAGATTTAGAGCCATCTCCCAAAGGGGAGAGAGGGCGCTGAAATACCGGGGTGTATCGCGGGTTAGTGACAGTCTGGGTATCAGGAAGAGACAGAGTTGTTAAAAGCATTTGAAAGTAAGAAATATTAATTTAGACTGGGACTTATCTGAATTAGCAGCAACATTCAGTCCCCCTGTAGGAGTCTTTGGCATGGATGATCTGTGTAGAAGGAGGAAATTCCTTAATGGTCACTAACGTCTCCCTCGCAAAGGGACCAGGGCCCTCCTGCAGCATATGTTCTCACTGAGTCTTTTTGGGGGGGGCACTCCATTTTGGAGATGCGATTCAGCGTGGTGATCTGGGGTTAGTGTCTGTTGACAGACGTTGTACAGGGCAAGGTTGCTTGTCTTTGGCTCGGAGAGAGTTTATCTTTTGGATGGCTTCTCGACCTTGCTTTCTCCTCGAGTCCCATTAACCACTGTTTCATAACTGTTTGGCCAGCTTGGTGGAAATCGAAGGTTTTTGAGGTTTCTGCTCTAGGGGCACCTCGGTGTTGCGTTCTTTCAACTTGCCAGTCTCCTCCACTGCACTGTCAAAAGTCTGGGACCCTTCAGGAAAATACCGTTAGCTTTGCAGGGTAGGGAGTTCTAAAACGAAGCCCAGCAGATTTGAAGGCCTTCATCATGGGGATATACTGCCTGCGGTGTTGCATTACCTTGGGGGGCATAATCATTTTCAAAGAAGAGCCTGCTTGTGTGGTAAATAACTGTACCTTGTTTCCAGGCAGAGTGAAGTACAGACTCCTTTTCTTGAAATTTTAAAAATCAAGCGAGGATCGTTAGGCGCTTCTGCAGCGGACTTGGGCCTAAAGTACGGTGGGCCCTCTCTAATTCCAGTGTGATGTTCTCTGGCATAGTAATTACTTCCCTCAGGAGCTGTCCGATGAACTGCAGCACATCTGAGCCCTCCGATCCCTCTGAGACTCCGGAGATACATATATTATTACGTCTGTTTTGGCTTTCAGCGTCCTCTGCCCTTGCCTGCAGGCTCTGGATGTTCTGGTGGAGGTGTGCTATTGCTTGCTCAGCACTGTCAACCCGCCGATCCACGCTGGTTGCTTGTAATTCAAGAGATTCCTGCTGTTTCTTCAATTTTGAGATATCCATGCATAGCGCTGCAGTGGTGGATCCCATCTCTTTTCTGAAATTCCTCAGCTCATTTAATACTAGGGTCATCTGTCTTTGGATCGTGGATAATGGAAGATACTGTGTCCGGGATCTGCCTTGGTGCGAGGAGGGCGAGGCCTGTGAGCCCTCACTACCCGAGTCCCCCTCCGATAATCCCCCATCATCTCCTTCCACATGCGGCTTTTTTGAAGGTTGGTCACCCTTCCTTGGCATTACTGCAATCCTCCGTGTGTAGATAGTAAATCGATTGGCTGAAATGTTTGAATTATGAGGATTTTTTTAAGGGCTAGGTGGGAGCTCGTTGAATTAAGCAGCCATTAGGCGTGTGACATCACCGGAAGTCCTGCTGATCTGGGTCAAGAAGTTTAATGAGTGGATGGAACATGTGGCTGAAATGTACATTTTCCTTCCCATGAAGTCGAGCTGTTTCAACTCTTGGTCTGGGGGTTGAGTGCTCAAATGTTGTGGCCTTTGTGATCTATCATACGTGGCAGTGATCACCACTGAATCTGGTACTGGCTGCTCACCCAAATAAGGATCTTCTAAAGGAACACAATATAGGCAATCTGCCTTTTTAGGTATTTCTGAGGAAGTGAAGGGATGCTTTCAAGCAGCCTTGGTCATGTCTTGGAAGATACAGACTAGTGGTGGGACCACCACTGGTTTGGGGTCCTTTTGTCTTAGATACTTGGTGAGGCGGCGCCTCTCAGGATCTAAATCTTCCGTGTCCCACCCCATGTTATCTTGGATATGCCTCATTATATCCATAAATGTAGGGTCGTCTGGGGGGAACCTAGGCAAATCCCGTGGATCTAGTGAAGGGATACTGAAAGAAGAGCCTGATCTAGAGGACATATAAGAAGAATAGTGAGATTTGTGGGAGGAAGAGGAGACTGATCTTTTGCAGTGCTTCATCGACCTGTGCACGCTTGGTGAGCAGGAATGGGAGACCTTGGCTGCTTCATCTCCTTGGACCGGCCCTTAGGTTTAGGATTTTCTTCTCTAGGGGGTGGTCTGGTCAGGTTTTTTCTCTTGGAGGAACCCAAAGAGTCCATAGGCAGTTTGCTGGGAACCACATCTTTTCTGATGGTTTCCCACCAATGGGAAAACAATTCCTTGACCTTTGAAATGTTAAGGCCTGAGGCCTGACCTGGTGTCTGCCTCTCCAGTGGGGGCACCTGACCATTTCCAGTGTATGTCGCTCTGTGGCCTGACGCACCTGATTCTGATCCTTGGGCGGTGTCTGGTCGTGTGGGAGATCTGCATCCTCACTGCCTCCTGATGCCTTGTCATCGCTTAGGTGTTCGACCCCGGTGTTGGTACCCTCTTCATCTGTACATCTGGATGAGCCAATGTTGGTTATGGACGAGGCATCCTTTCTTTGGGAGTGGACCTTGGCCGGTGGTCATTGGTCCTTGGGTCGTTTGGTGAACGTCTGCACTGATGTCCGTTTAGGGTTTGAAATCCGCTTGATGCTAGTTCTGAGGTCCATTTAGCAAACGTCCCTGAGATGCCTCTGGGGGGATGGTAGGCTGACTTCCATTGGTTGGAATCCTGGCGCCGGTCCAGGGAGTCGGGGCCCGTCACAGAGATCGACTTGGAGTGCCCTTTGACTGGGCGATCTGTGGAAGCAGATCAGCCTGTGGAGCTCGAAGGCCGGCTGTGAGTATGATGTTTAGGCTGGACTTTTAGGGGCTGGAGGGTGGACACAGAACCGGAGCCACCCGATGTCTGGACCTTGGCCAGTGGAGGCTGGGTCTTTGTCCGAGACAGAGACCTGTTGGAGTGATTTGTCGAATCCGAACTCCCCTTGGAGTCAGATGTCTCTGTGAATGGAGAGTGCTCTTTCTCCTTCTCCCTACATTTTTCTTTATGCTTCCCTGACCTATGAGAGGATCCTTCCCTGGAGGAGGTACTTTTTTGCATTGTTGCAAATTTCTTCTCCAAGAGAAAGGTCTCTAAAACATTTTGGCGGTGGATCCTTGTGCGATTGTTAAAGTTTTGGCAAATGGGATGGGCCTTAGTGTCATGCTCCAGGGCTAGGCACCTGACACAGGCCGTGTGCTTGTCCTTGAAAGGAATTTGTTTGTCACAAGCACACTTTGATGAGTGCCTGTCAATGGATGATGTCTGGGAAGATGACATACAGAAAAAGAAATATTAAAACTTTTCAAATAAAAGAAATAAAATAGGATACCTAAGCAATGGCATTGTTCGTTCGTTGAAGGCGTCCGTGGAGCCAGTGCTTGCGAGTCAGCGGCTGGAAAAGAACTGAGGGATGCTGGGGGACCACCCCTTTTCTGAGGTATGTGACGGGGTTGGGGTCGACGTCGGGGGCGGCCCCCCGCTGTTTGTAGCTAGCTCAAAGTTTTCCATGGTGTTCTGCTGCCTGCCAGGTTCGGTCCTGGTGGTGTAACCTGCTGCAAGAGCTGTATCTCAAAGTAAGATCTGTAGTGCTGCTACTTGGAAGTCAGCTCACACTGTTAATTTCCCACTGCCCCATCAACTTTGAGTTATGCTGGGATGCGTGTTTTGGGACCTCAGTTCTCTAGTCTCTGTTTTGCAGGTGGGGTGTGTGCTCCTTGTCCCCTCCTGGAGAATTGCCAGGAGTCTGCCAGAGTGTGGATAGTGTACCACATCCATGACCGTAGAAGAAAAAGTTACTCACCTGTAACCGTACAGTACACGTCCACACAACCCCTGAGCCTCTCTGTCAAGTGGCGCCTCATCCTGCTTCCAGTGTGTGAGATCTGAAGTCACGGGGCGGAGTTATGGGTTATATCCACCTGGTTGGTGGGAGGAGCTCAGCTTGCAAATGTTTCATCCAGTCATCGTCCTTCCAGTGGAACTGCCAGAGTGTGGATGTGTATCATCTACCACTTTTACAACCTACGTTTACAGGTGAGTAACCTGTTTTTTCTCTCCTTGTAAGTAAAAAAAGGTACTGAGGTAGTTGAAGACTAGACAGGAGCAAAGTTGCACACAAACCAGACAAGTATCTGCTGCAAATATTTTATTATTACAAACCTTGCATGAAGGAGCTGGGTTAACAACCCCTACGTATTGCCTCCTAACTGCAGCTTCATCGGGGCGAATTAGCTCTGACACTTTGATATACTCCCTCAAAGTGACATGTGAGAGTATGATTGGCTAGGATATCACCAATAAATAGTGCAGTAGCGGATTATATTAACAAAGACAAAAATTAATAAATAAAAATGATGAAACTATGCACAGAAGTACTTATTTGCACAGGGGTCTCATTCCATGATTTAACAAATGCAGATATTGCACTGTGGCCACAGACTGGGGGAATGTATTTTGACCAAAATAATGGCAGAAGCCACAGGAACTAATTATCCATGATACAGTTACTAACATAAATTCATGAACTTATTTGACCAAAAAGACTGGAGAGAAGGACATTGGTCCACCAAATGGCAAAATCTACCAGTTAAGCTCTAGGAGATGGTTTCTTCTATAGGGGATAGTTTCAACAAAGCATTTATGTTGGCAAAGGAATGGACCTCTGTGTGAACCCCTTTTAAAGAGCACCTCTCTGGGCTTATTTATACTTAAACAGTATGAACCCTTACCTCCCCTAGAGCTCCTGGATATATAAATTTTCATTTTTAGATCTGTGGTTTCGGTTTTTGGGAGTGAATGGCTCGTATCTTGGCTCCGTGGAGCTGAGCTTCCAGTCCCTTCCACTTCCCTGTCTCGAGTGCCGCCACTGCGCTAGCACATTATGTGATTATATGGAGAGCACAGGGGCACGCTCCATTGACTACTGTAGGGGCTGGTTTTAAAGTAGTTATTTTAATACTTCAGGGTTTCCGATACATATAAGTCAAAGGCAGCACTTAACTAACAAGGTTTTGTTAATTGAGTGGTTGTCTTTATTTATCTAAATCGGTACCCTGTAGTATTAAAATAACTAGCTTAAATCCAGCCCGTATAGTAGTCTGGAACACCTGCCTGCCGTGCTCTCCATATAATCACATAACGTGCTAGCGTGGTGGCGGCGCTCAGGACAGGGAAATAGAAGGGATTGGCGGCTCTGCTCCATGAGCCAAGATACGATCCCTTCTCTCACAGAAAGCATAGCTCTAAAAATTATAATTAATATATTCAGGAACTCGTGAGGAGGTAATGGTTCGTCCTGTGTTTTATGGGGCATTTCAGAAAACATGAAAGGTACTCTCTAGAGACCCCTCCCAGTCTGTGGTCAGAGCGCTGTTTCTGCATTTGTTAAACCATGGAATGAGACCCCTGTGCAAATAAGTACTTCTGTACATAGTTTATTTTCTTTCTTTTTTTTTTAATCATATCACTGTTTTTTCCACCTGCAGCCACTGACCTGCCTCATATTTCCAGCCACCGCTCCACCTCCACCAACGACCCCAGAGTTGCACACCCAGCTGGCATATGCACCTATACCTTAGAGAGGGGCACCTTCCATTTCTCCTGCCCCAGACATGGATCCAGTACCTGCACGTGACTGTCCAGGCATCGTCAGTTGATAGAATAGCGGCCATCAAGCTGCCACGGTCTGTGCTGCCATTTTCCATGTTTACACCCCGGGAGTGCAAGCGTGCAGGGATGCTGGGCATGATATGTGCCTACACCTGCTGCACTCCATTCTTGCTGCACCGTCTCTAGCAGTTCCCCCCGGTCGTCACCAGGGGCTGCTGCAGGCGGTGGCACCTGGATACCACCCGGGATAGGAGGCAGTCCTCGAATCAATCCTATCTCCCCCACGATCCCTGATGCTCGAGGCTTGCGTCCGAACCGGGTCGCCAGCATGGCGTGAGGTGTCGTCCAGTGCCTCAACCCTCACCGTCACCAGGCCAGCCACATAGTTTCATTTCTCATTAATTTTATGAAAAACATTTTTTTCTTTGGTAATACTATTAGCTACTGCACTTTTTATTGATTAAGTTATAGCCAATCATATTATCATATTTCACTTTGAGGGGTATATAAGAAATGTCAGTTGGAGCAAATTTCACCCCCTGTGAAGCCTCGGTTAGGAGGCGATACATAAGGCCGTTCGCTCGACTCTTTCATGCAAGGTTTGCAGTAATAAAATATTTGCAGTTGATTCCTGTTTGGGGTGTGTGCAGCTTTGTTCCCGTCTACTCTTTAGTTGTCCTCAGCTAGAGCACCTTTGTGGGTGGTGGTGTGCGCTCCATACTTTCTGCCCTTTGACTGAGGTAGTTGGTGCTGGTGCTTTATGTGCAGACATTGCACACATAGTTCGTGCGTTGTGCTGTGCATTGATGCCGCTGGCCCTAAAAGTTCTGGCTTACCCAGATTCCTTGTTCTTGCTCTAAGATGAAAGAACATTGGTCCGTGAAAGAGATACTCAAAAATCAAGTCACAGGTTACTAACTCCTTCTCCCCATTACAAGGTAGTATTGTGCCTAATTTCTATGTTAGGAATGCCTTAGTTTTAATTGCCATTCTAAAGATACCCAGTTCTGCTTCTTGTTCGATCATTTGCCTGATTGTGTCATTTTCCAGGCTTCAATTTCTAGCTCTGTTTATGTATAAAACTGTTCTAGTGACTTTGTAAGGAGGGGCAAAACTCAATAAAGATTGCTGATAATTTAGAATGACCAGCAGATATGGTTTTGTAAAGCTGTTAGTCATTATCAGTAAGTGCTAGTGGTAATTATCCCAGTCAATAAAGTAATTTATCAGGAGTCTAAATATAATGTATCAGTTTGTGCTGCAAAAAACATCTGCTGGTTGTTGTAGATCACCGTCATCGGCCGGTATGGGAGTACAAACGCCAGAGCAAAGATCCCTTTGGGGTTTTATTACGGTCACACCTACATCTTGCCCTGGGAGAGTGAGCTGAAGTTAATGCACGATCCATTGAGAGGAGAAGGGGAGTCTGCAAGCCAGCCGGATATAGACCAACACTTAACAATGATGGTGGCATTACAAGAAGACATCCAGTGCAGGTCAGTCTCAAAACTGAATATTGATGATGTACCTCATGCCATCAGCTTTCACCAGAATGTTTTGAAACAAACAAGCGTCTTACGCAGTCAGTGTCATTTTTACTGTTTCAGTTAGAAATCATAATGTAATAAGTTTAAGTTTGGCAGTCTAGTGCATGGTAACTGAAACACTTTCAAATATATTATGGCTGGGCTGCCAGATGGCGTAGGGTAGTGTATTACGATGACATACAGGTGAACTCTGTTCGCAATTCAACCTCATGTAGCTATGGTCTGGTGGCTGCAGTGGAACTGCTGCCCGTGGTAGCATTCTTTCCTTGGGTATGGGAAGTCTTTTGTCCTGCTCTCGCATCAACTCCTACGGGCTGGTCAAGAAACTCATAACATGCCCATGTGTTGGGATTGACAGAGGTTAGTTTGTTGACACAGCAGTAGACATACTGCCTACGCTGCCTATTTGGGAGTGATCCTAGGAAGCTGGGCGCTGGCTGGGATCAAGAGGATCAAGCATCCCAGAGGATGCGTATCTCCTAGTGGGTGATGGACTGTTTCTTGTGGCTTGAGTGCCACCAGTGGTTGCCCAGGAAACACCAGTCTGTCAGGAATAGGAGTGGGAGGGGAACGCTCTCTTGAGCTTTCTCATTGTTTTTAGTCCCCACCACTTGCATGTGGCATTTTTATCCGTCATTCTGTAATTATTAGCAACTACCTTTGTTTGTCTCCTCAGCCCCCGGGTCCTACCTGGAAACGAGCTTCGGCTCAGTATGCTGTTCCTGCTTACCACAATTTTAAATTAACAAAAAATAAATAAAAATACAGGCACTGTGTGGTGTGCAAGCTTGTTGGCTTGCTGTGCAGCCCATTGGTGGCCAAGCATCTCAGGGGAGGAGCATCAACTTGGAGGGGTGGGAATCATTCCAGTGAGTGGTACAATGATGCCGGCATGTTCAAGGCCCCTCACCAGATGCCCTGGAACATGATTTGACAAAACAAGAAAGGGGGGTTCTTTGGGGTCTGGAGCAGGTGAAAGGGACTGGGTCATGGTCATGGCCATGGCTGATGGACTAGGGTCTTGGGTAAAACAATGTTATTAGGCAAAAAAATGAAATTGACTGTAGACAGTCCCCTGCTAGTTTAAACATTTTATTTGTGTCTGTAATTAAAACAAGTTCTGGTTAGAATCACAGCTAATGCAGTTAGCTATTAAGGGATTTAGAATTAAAATATGACTCAAGGGTAGAAATTAATCTGGTGAGGGAGGTGGATTACCGAAACCCCAGATTCAGTGTTCCATGTCAGTATATGGTATTCTGCCTACCCAAAAGAGCTGTGCTATAGTTTAAACTGCAGAGCAGTGGCATGGAGATGTGGTATTCCAGTCAGAATTACCAGTGTGATGAAAATGGTATTTCGTCTTGAAAACTGGTGAGCAAAACAGAGTGGAATACTACCCATTTCTAGCCCTGGGCTTTTATTATAATTTACTTTTATAATTTGTGATGTAATGTCACACTTGTATCACAATAGAGGACGGGGGGGGGTGCTTGAGTGCACATGGCAGCTTTATGCTGTCATGGCACACATTTTGGATCACAGGGAGGAAACTAAGCTGCCCCCAGCACCATGGTGAACAACCTCACAGGCTCCACGTTGCTACCAGTGGCACTTACTTCACCCATAGCGGTATTTCAGTTGATGGGGTAAGGCCTGGGATGGTGGGTGACAGTTCTGGGGGTCACCGTCAGATGTGTGATCTGCTTAGGGCAATGGGAGATAAACAAGTAATGGAAAAAAAAAATCTAACATTCTGAACCGTAGTGTTAATCTGTTGGCATGGCTTCTCACCAAATAAATGTACGCTTAGCAAGGATAGTACATTTTTTATAAAGCTCATCTAATAAAACATTAATAAATATACCTCTCTTTGTAGAAAGGAAAACTCCCTACCTTGGACAGCAGAAGAACTGCATAGCTTTGCTGAAGGACTCTAGGGTTACAAAGGTTTAATTAGGTAGTAACTGCACAACATGTGAAAAAACAGACGAAAAGAAGCTGCTGCCCCCACCTCCTACCAAGTTAATGCCATCAGACTGACACCATAAACTCTTCTCGACCAAAAAAGAATAATGAACGTGGATCCCACTCAATAACACTGATACAGAGAAACACAAAACGAGAAAAAGGAACATTGATGATTACACATTATAATACTCTGTATCTATTAATCAGTACACTTTCACAGTCCTGACCATAAGTGTCACCATTGTAAAGCGATGTAACAAGTTCTAACCAGCGAAGTCCCTTGTCCTGATATAGTCTAGAAAACTATATCTGAGTTCTCTTCTTCACCTGATTCATTTCCTTGCAGTTTCGTAAATCCAGCTGCTGTCTTTTCTTCTGGCTTTACAGCTTCCAAACAGCCGATGAATTGTAATGTTTTCCACCGTAGTGGACACGGAGCTGTGCTCGCATTAGAAGTGAGTGCACAACCCCGGTGCTAAGGAACTTAACCTGCACTCCATTATTTTTCATCCAGGCCCATAGCAGAGGACAGATTGGGTAATTAATGTATTGCCTTCCCCTGTAGGTGAGCCGCTGTATCATCTGCTGTTCCCCATGGAGTCGATCGTTCTACTTGGTGCTAGCTGTAACCAGTAAATGGATCAGGCAGATTTGGTCCAAGCATTGGGGGAGCAACGAGAAATGCAACATGCTTTCTGCCACAGTGGAGTCTGTAGAGTTTATTTTTAAAGTAGACCGCAACCAAGCACTTAGTCTAAAATACAGCAAAACCCTGTTTATTCGAACCCCATTTATTGATTTATTTTTTGGTCCCGGGTCCACCAGTCCTCCATTTGGAGGTCAGACTTGCCCTACCTGTGGCCTCCCCATGCCCAGGCTTTATCCCCCCAATGGACACTGTAGGCAAGCTTCAGCTTGGGGCCACAGGAGAGCTCCCGGCAGACGTGGAAGGCAGTGGAGACAGCGGCAGAGCAAGTTGTCATGCCGGGGAGGCAGCTTTTCGATACTTGCTAGATCTCTGGGGGTGTGGATGTGCAGTGACATCCAGCATGCCCCCCTCCCTAAGGTGACAACACTGGTTGCAGTGGACCTCCAGCCTCCGAAGAAGTCTGTAATCGCGAACATCCCCGGAGGAGAGAGCAGTTCCCAGGACGTTTGATCCTTCTCCCCGGCTGGCTCTCCAACTCCCGGGTCTGTTCCCAAACCTGGGTCATCGGCGTCATGAATGGAAATCCAACTGTTGAGCTGGTGGGCCGACACTTCGAACCCCATTTAACCAAAAACCTCAGTTATCCAAAACTGAGTGATGTTCCCCTGCAGGGATCTGTTAAATACAGCCATTAGCATGTTCATTGCTTCATTGTCTGACTAGCAGTCTAATTAGCAAATCTGACTTTGAGGTAGAGCTCTTGCAGCAGGTATTACACACAGGACTAATGCCATCAGGCGCTAGGACCCCACGGAAAAATCTTCTAGCCAGCAGTCTGTGGCGGGGAACCGCCCCTGACGTCGACTCCGCCCGACGTCCAGCGTGGTATAAAGGGGCGGTCCCCCGGCACCATCTCGGATCTTTTCCTGCCGTTGACCCACTTAGTTCGGCTCCACGGATGCCATGCTTTCGCAGTTGGCCGTGCTTTTGTCCTTCAATAAATCTCCTTTTCTAGGAGCGTGGATATGTTGTTCATCCACACTATTTGGCATGTCCCCTTCCACTTTAAATCTTGCCGGAAGTCTTCAGGCTGGCTCTTCCCACCCACCCGGGTGGTATATACCTTGGCTTCGCCCCATGATGCCAGATCTTCCTTTCCGCTGGAAGATACAGTTTCCCTCATGCTCTAAGCATTTCGTAGGCCCTGGCTTTCAAATTGTCGGTTTTACTGAAAATCAAACTCGTTCGAGTTAGCGATCGTGCTTTCATCGCATCGACTGTGGAGTAAAAATCTTCTCCAGGATTTTGCTGGTGCCCCTGCGGCCAGAAGATGTCGCGCACCGATCTCCACCTCACGTACGTTTACTGCCTAGGTGTCAGTCATGACACCTCATCATGCGTTTTTTGCTTGGCCTTCCATCCCAATGTCCTGGATGCCTGCAAGGCACGCTTGAAGCTGGGGAGACCGGGAAAAAAAAAAACAGCCGGTGAAATCGAAGGAGGCAGTTTAAACTATAACACAGCTCTTTTGGGTAGGCAGAATACCATATACTGGGTGGGCAGTTTCCGCGGTTGTGGGCTCCGCCGAACAGCTGGAACAGATGAAGTCATTCGAGGAGGAAGCAGCTCGCACTTTGGCCAGTCGAAGCTTCTTCGTCCCACTGAACCTAGGCTCTACTTTTATGGGCTCCTGCAAGGAGTTGTGCCAGTCTCTCCCCACTTAGCTTGAGGCGCCCTCGGGCTCACACTCCTCCTGCTCTTGAAAGAGGGAGGACGACGCTCTTGGGACTGGGAGAGGTCAGAGTCCCAAGGGACTGGGAGAGGTCAGAGTCCCAAGAACACGCGATCTCTACCTCGGTCAAGATCGCATCCTCGGCTGCTGGCTTTTTGGATCTTCTGTCTGTCCAAGAGACCGAGGAATTGGCCAACAAGGTCGAAATTATTCTCGATCCAATTGACCCCATCGCTGGCTGTGCCCGACGACTCTTTGGAACAGACTCTGGTCCTGGTCTTTCCAGATGAGAGCCAGCCTGCTGGTGTCCCCATCAAGGACCTGGTCCTGGACCCTCGGGTCTCACCGATCCTGGTGTCTTCTGATCGACTGAGTTAGCCTGCCTGGTCTCGGTCCAGGATCCCCTTGGCCGAACGACCGAGGAATAGCCATTAGCGCTCAAAAAAGAGACAGAGCCACAGGTCCTCATCCTCCTCGAACGAGGAAAGGCTCTGGTGGAAACCCCGCTGGCGCTAATAAAGACCTTATGTAGCGGCAGCTGATCCTGACATGGCAGAAGCTGGCTTCACGGCCTACCCCGGCCATCACTTGGCTGTCGCCTCCAAGGCCGAAGCCGACCCCTCGGAACCCGAAGCCATCGGTTCCTCCTCCCGTGGGGCTGGCCCATCTCCCGGTTAGGCCTGTTCCGGTCTTTCCACAGATTCGGGTGGAACCACCGCCTAAGCAGCCCAAGGGAGGGGTGCCCTCGAAAGAGGACTAACAGGGCAATGGGCTTCCCCGACATATGTCTATCAGTCACCCTGGACCACCCTCTGCTTATCGAGGGTGTCACAGGTGGTAGACTGTATCACTACTCTTCAGACTCTGATGTCACCGGCTTGCACTCGCATCCTGGGGATGATGAGTCGTCGTTGGTGCAGGGGTAGAGTAAGGCCCTTCCTCTTTCCAGGGCATTCTTCACCTCATCTCCGATTCCACCGGAATGCCTCTGGAGCCCATCCAGAAAAAGGTGGAGTACCCTCTCACTGACATTCCCAAGAGAGGGGATACCCTGACGGAGGCCTTTCCAGTGGCCGAGGCCATTGTTGGTCCGGCCCTTGAACTCTGGCAACGTCCTGCCTCTTGCCCAGCACCACGATGAAGAGACAGAACACCAGGAGGAAGGAGCAACTGGTGTAACTAAAACTTCTCTACTGGGACTAAGAACTAGATCTCTTGTACTGGGACCTTCAATTTAGGGTAAAAAATAAAAAGGAGTTGGTGTGTTTGTCGGAGGTAGTTGAAGTAAATTGTTATCTGTTATCTGTGTACTTATCTAGGTGCTTGTCACAGGTGTCAGAAGGGAATTGTTATCTGTGAAATTAACTAAGTGTAGAAAGATTTGCAAAGTAGGGGGAGTGGCTTAGCTAGAAGGAGCCAGGTTAAGACCAGATATAAACACTGCCCTAGATAGCTTCTGCCAAAGAACAGACAGAACACCTGGAGGAAGGAGCTACTGGTATAACTAAAACTTCTCTACTGGGACGATATTGCCCTCCTTCCCTCCCCTCCACCCTAAACCAGTTCTACTTTTATAGGCACAGGATTTAACTGACAACAGGAACTTCCTGTTTGGGAGCAGGAAGTGAGTGATCACAGAACCACCAAAGACTCACCATCCTAGAAGGGCAAGAGTAGCTCTCCATCCCCCCTAGCTGCTGGAGATCTGACTCTGAGCAAGTAAGGAGACTACTGAGAAATATAGGAACTTCTTGTCTCAGAACAGGAAGTTCAGGAGCTAAAATGGTGCAGAGGCAGTAAGTAAGTAGGGAGAGAAGAAAAAAAAAACAGAGGAAAGAGTAAACATTCCAAATAACAGTTAGGTGGTCAGAAAAAAGACATGATAGGAGTGGTGCAGTGCAGTGGTTGTGGAGCAGCAGTCTTCTGGGAGATGTTCTGGAGGATGCAGTGTTGTCCTATCTGCAGACACCTCTCAAGGCTGAGGGAGGAGGTTGCTTATCTTCAGGCTGAGTTGGCCAGGATTTGTGGGACCTCCTCTTCTACCCAGGGACCACCAGGGTCACTGCCGTTGCCTCAGAGGTTGCCAAGAAAGAGGAGTGGTTGGACCACAGTGGGCTCAGGGAGGGTGAGGGTGGTGAAACAGAGGCACATCCCTCCAGTTGTACCTCTCCACAATTTCTATGCCGTTCTGGAAAAGTGTGGTTCCTCTATGGAGGCACCCACAGTGGAGACCAAGGAGGATGCTGGGAACCTCCACAAAGGAGACCCACAGGTGGGTGGCATGGGACCCCACAGGGGAAGGAAACAACTCCTGGTGGGGGACTCCATTGTTAGGAAGGTACAACTGGGGGAGGAAGGGGAGAGGGAGGTAAGGTGCCTGCCTGGCACCATGGCTTGGAGGGACAGGGAGCGAATCCTCAGGATCGCAGGAACAGCTGCACAGGGGAGGGAGCTGGATGTCATTGTCCACCTAGGGACAAATGTCCTGGCTAAGAAAGGGATCAGAGCAGTGCAAGAAGCGTTTGTGAAGATGGGGAGGGGGCCTTAGACAAATAGCACACATAGTAACCTTCTCGGAGGTGCTGCCTGTCTGTGGCATGGGTGAGGCTAGGGTGCTCCACACCATGGGATTCAATCAGTGGTTGAAAAACTGGTGCAGAGCTCAGGGGATTTGGCTTCACTGGGAACTGGGGGTCCACTTGGAGGGATGCAGGCCTATACCGGCATGATGGTCTGCATCTGTCCAGGAGGGGAACCAGGATCCTAGGTGATAGGTTTAAATACTTCATTGACAAGCATTTAAACTAGCTAAGGTGGGGGGGAGGCACTAGAAAGGAGCAGGGAAATACTAGCCCCCCCCAAAAAAATATCGGGGTACTAAGTGAGGTAGATACCAACATATAGATGTCGATAGGGAGAAGCACAGGAGGAAATGGAGAAAGTGACAAATGTAGTAAGGACAGGGATGGGGCAAAAAGGGGTAAGGCCATCAAGAAATGAAGGGTAATGAGTACCAACACCTGTAGTCTGGGCAACAAGCTCCCTGAACTGGTGGCCTTGATGGAAGAGGGATGCCTGGATATTGTAGCAGTCACAGAAACATGGTACACAGAGAACCATGACTGGGATGTTAACATACCAGGGTACACAACCTACAGGAGAGGCAGGGATGGCGGGGGAGTAGCTCTCTATGTAAGGGAAGGATAAAAGCAACTGAACAGAAGAGTAAACAGGGAGGAGAGGAGGCACTGTGGGTCACCTTAGAGACTGGAAATGGCACCACAGTCCCTTTGGGGTTGTATATAGACCCCATGTCAGGGGAAGGGAATGGACAAGGATATGATGGAAGGCATACTTAGGATGGCAGAGAAAGGGGAGATACTGTTGATGGGGGACCTTAACATGCCAGATGTTAACTGGATCACCTTTGCGGCAGCCACATCCAAAAGCAGGGCCATTCTTGATGCCCTTCAGATGGCATGCCTCAAACAGCTAGTTTTGGAACCTACTCGTGAGGGAGCAATCTTAGACCTTGTACTGTCTAATGGGGACAGTGAGAGGATCTCAGATCTAGAAGTGGGTAGCCATTTGGAAACAAGTGACCACCAAACAGTGTGGTTCACGATAAACTCAGCTACAGAGTCAAGCCATACAAACGTGAGGGTTCTGGACTTCAGGAGGGCTGACTTTGGCAAGATGGGAGAGTGCCTTAGAAAAGCACTAGCAAACAGGCTAGAAGGAGGGGAGGAGCAACAATGGTGAAATATCAAAACTGCCATCACAGAGGCAACAAGCCTTTGTGTGAAGCAAATAAACAAATCAAAACAAAAGAAAAAGCCACTATGGTTCTCGAAAGGGGGGGCGGTGAAGGCTAGGGAGAAAAAGATAGCATTTAGGAAGTATAAGGAAACACAGAAGGAGCAGGACTGAGAACTGTATCAGTTAAGCCAGAAGGAAGCAGGGAGGGTAGTCAGAATAGCAAAGGCACAAACTGAGGAAAAGATAGCTAACTCGGTTAAGAAAGGGGATAAAACCTTTTATAGGTGTATCAGGGAGCATAGAAAAGCAAAGGGAGAGATAGTGCGGCTGAGTAGAATGGATGGTGGGTGGGCAGAGAGTGACAGTGAAAAAGCAGGGATACTGAATGAATACTTCTGTTCAGTATTCACAAAAGAGGAAGTGGGGGAGGTGCCTAATCCAATTTACAGAATCACTCTGGAGAGGGGGTGGTCGATCACAGTCCTTTCACAGAAGAACGGGTTCTGAAAGAACTCCTAAAACTGAAGGTGGACAGAGCAATGGGGCCAGATGGAATTCACCTCAGAATTCTAAAAGAATTAAGCAGAGAACTAGTGACACCACCGACTTCTCTTTATAACAAAGCATGGGAGGATGGTGTGGTACCTGAGGACTGGAAGAAGGCAGATGTGATTCCCCTTCACAAAAGTGGGACCAAGACAGAGGCAGAAAACTACAGACCTGTCAGTTTGACCTCTGTGGTAGGGAAAGTGATGGAATCACTTCTGAAGGAAAGAATAGTTGAGTACCTAGAGGAGAGTGGGGCAGAGGACCCAAAGCAGCATGGGTTCACAGCGGGAAGGTCATGTCAGACAATCTAATAGATTTCTTTGACTGGGTGACCAAAGTAGTAGACCAGGTAGGGACTGTGGACATGACCTTCCTAGACTTTAGAAAGTCATTTGACAGTCCCACACAAAAGTTTAGTAGTCAGATTAACCAGCCTGGGAATGGGTCCCAGGGTGGTAGCCTGGGTAAAACATTGGCTGAACAACAGGACACAGAAGGTACTTGTATACGGAGTCCACTCTGAAGAAAGAGGGGTTACTAATGGGGTACCGAAGGGTTCAGTACTGGGTCCAGTCCTTTTTAATGTTTTTATTAGTGACATTGCAGAGGGACTGGAAGGAAAAGTCTGCCTCTTTGTATATGACACAAAGATCTGCAACAGGTTTGATGCACAAGGAGGCATGGAAAGGATGAGAAGGGACTTGGCAAGGTTGGAGGAATGGTCAGAAGTATGGCAGCTTGGATTCAATGCAAAGAAGTACAAAGTAATGCACTTGGGAAACAAAAACCCAGGGGAAGATGGAAGATTACACAATCCGGGGGGGGGGGGTTAGTAACAACAACAAAAATGGAAAGGGACCTGGGGCTAATCATATCGGATGACCTTAAGGTTGGCAAGCAATGTGAGAAGGCAGTCGGGAGGGCTGGGGAGATACTGGGATGTATAGGGAGAGGTATCACCAGCAGAAAACAGGAAGTTGTTATCCCCCTGTACAGACAGTTGGTGAGACCCCATCTGGAGTACTGCGTCCAGTTCTGGAGACCCCATCTCCACAAGGACATAGACAGGATGGAGGCAGTTCAGATGAGGACAACTAAAATGGTGCAGGGTCTGCAAGAGAAGCCATACGAGGAGAGGCTAAAGGAGCTTAATATGTATACCCTTGAGGAAAGAAGGGAGAGGGGGGACTTGATAGAAACGTTTAAGTACCTCAGTGGAATCAACAAAGTCCAAGAGGGTAGCATCTTTCAGAAAAAAGATGTGCAAGAACAAGGGGACACAATTTGAAGATAGAGGGGATGGCTCAAGGGCAATGTGAAGAAGTATTTTTTCACAGGGAGGGTGGTGGACGCATGGAACAGCCTTCCTGAGGAGGTTGTGGGGTCTAAAACTGTGGGAGAATTCAAGAATACATGGGACAGACATAAGGCAATTTTTGTGGGGGGTAGGAAGAAATAGTCTGTTGGTTAAATAGGATCTGCAGCTTATCCTCTAGGTAGAGAAATGGGCAGACTAGGTGGGCCAAGCGGTCCTTGTCTGCCGTCAAAGTCTATGTTTTTATGCCTGCATGACCCGCAAGTAGGCAGTGCCCATGGGGTCCCTTGCGGGGTCACAGAGCACCCTTCAGCTGAGAGCCTGGTTACTGCTTCTGTGTTCAGGTGTACTGGTAGTTCGGCCAACACTGACCGACCCCCGGACAAGGAGTCCAAACATATGGACCACACTGCCCGCAAGGTCTATGTGGCCTCTTCTCTGGGCCTTCGTCAGGCCAGCTCGGCTGTCATTGTGGCACACTTCTCTCGTGCACTTCTTGGGTCATTAGACGAGGTCCTCCCTCATCTCTCACCAGACATGCAGACCTCTGTCAAGCAGGTCCGTGATCAGGGCCATGCTGTTGCTAAACAGCTCCAGACAGCCTTGGACATCAGGGATTCTTTTGCCCGCTCGCTGGCAGCCGCAGTGGCCTCTCACTGCTAGACTTGGCTGAGGCTTTTCTCCTTCTAGGCAGATACTCAGCATAAGCTTGCTGACTTGCCCTTCCTGGGTACCGACTTGTTTGGTCCAGGAGTGGCCAGTCACCTTTAGTGTATAGAGCAGTCCAGTGCCACCTTGGATGCTACTTCTGCCAAGGGTTCTTCAGGCAAGAAGCAGCAGAAGAGAAAGAAGAAGCCATTTCGGCACTTTTCCCCTGCGGTCCAGCAGCCCTCTTATCAAGGAGGACAGCAACATCAGCAGCAGGCTCAAGCTTGGCACCCTGGGCCCAAGCAGGGTCCTCAGCAGCCCCATAAAGGAGACCGAGGCTCAGGTCCTGGAGCAGCCTCCTCCTCCTTCTCTAAGCCTGCTCAGTGACAGGTTGGGGGGTTGCCTCCCCTACACCCGTCACGGCAGCTCTGGGTCCTCCCATGGCGGGTCTGCCACTTCCTTTCTGCCTGGTCCGCTATCACTTCAGACAGGTTGGTTCTCGAAGTGGTCGGTCAGGGACTGCCTCTAGAATTCGAGCAGTACCCTCCCAGCCAAGCCCGCACCCCTTGGGAGGAATGGATTTCCGCATGCACCCAGTCGACTCTTTGAGATGACGTAGCTCAGCTCCTCCGCAAGGAGGCAGTAGCTCCAGTGCCCGGATCCTCTGACAGACCCAGGCTTTGTTTCCAGGTACTTCCTGGTGCCCAAGCGGACGGGTAGTTGGTGCCCCATTCTAGATCTCCACAACCTGAATCAATATCTTGGGTCCCGCACCTTTTGGATGGTCACTCTGAACCAGATCATACCATCCCTGGAGCGAAACATATGGTTCTGTTCACTGGATCTACAGGACATGTTCTTTCACGTCCCAATCTGTCCATCCCATCAGCGGTTCCTCCACTTCAGGTTCGAGGGGACCCTGTACGAGTTCCGAATCATGCCGTTTGGCCTGTCATCAGCCCCCATGGGTCTTCACCAAATGCATTGCAGTGGTGGCGGCCCACCTTCATTGTAGAGGAGTCAGAATCTACCCTTATCTCGACGACTGGCTCTTGGCAGGTTCCACGCATCAGGAGGTGGAGAGATCCAGGGATCTGGCCCTCCAAACCTGCTCCCAACTCAGCCTCCTGATCAACAAGGCCATGTCGGAACTTGCGCCCTCTCAAGTGATGGGCTTCATCGGGGCAGAGCTCGACGCTTGTCAAGCCAGAGCTCTGCTCCGAGTGGACAGGGCGGAGGTTCTCTCCTCCTTTGCCCAGTCATTTCTGGTTGGGCACTTGCGCCTTGCCAGGGACTTTCTGCGTCTTCTGGGTTACATGGCGGCAAGCACCTCAGTGGTCTGTTGGGCCAGGTGGCACATGCGCCCCCTCCAATGGGAGCTGGCCGCCCAGTGGACTCAGCGATATGGTCACTTTGACCAGTTGATCACTGTAACCCAGAAGATGTGGGACGCTCTCCAATGGTGGACTGCCCCAGACCGGTTGCAAGAAGGGATCCCTTTTGTCCGCCCCGAGCCGACGGTCGTCCTTATGACTGATGCCTCTCTCATGGGCTGAGGAGCCCACATGGGGGACAACAGAGCCCATGGGTTCTGGACCCCCCGAGGAGTCCTGATGGCACATCAGCCTGTTGGAGCTCAGAGCAGTCAGATCGATGTTGTCAGCTTTCACTCCTCAGCTCCGGGGTAAAGTGGTTCAAGTCCAGACGGACAATACCATGACCATATACTACCTCAACAAACAGGGTGGCATGCACTCCCGTCTGCGGTGCAAGGAGGCGCTCCAGATGTGGACTCTTGTGAGCCGGTTGGAGGTGGATCTACTAGCTATCCATGTGGCAGGAGCCTCGAACCAGCTGGTGGATGCTCTCAGCCGCATAGGCCAGACATCCCACGAGTGGTCTCTCCATACAGAGGTAGCTTACAGCCTGTTCTCCCGTGGGGGCAAACTGCTGGTGGACATGTTAGCCTCCAGGGGAAAACGCCAAGCTGAGGCTATTTCATGCCTGCTCCCCTCAGCAGGGCTCACTGCAGGGGGATGCCTTCTCAAGGCCGTGGACCCCAGGCCTCCTCTGCTCTTTCCCTCCATTTCCCTTGATCCTCAAGGTGAGGAGGGACAAGGCACAGGTGATTCTGGTAGCCTCAGGCAGGCTGCACCAGTTCTGGTACCCAGAGCTCCTCAGCCTCAGCTGCAGGCCCCCGGAGCGGTTTTGTACAAGTCCAGACCTGATATCTCTGAACCAGGGGAAGGTCTTCCATCCGGACCTTCAATCCCTGCACCTCGCAGCCTGGTACCTGAGCGGCTAGAGTTCCAGGCTTTGGGCCTTTCCGAAAATGTCTACACCGTGGTGGAGGCATCCAGAAAGGAATCGACCAGGAAATGTTATGCCATCAGATGGAAACATTTTTCCATTTGGTGTCAGAGTAAGGGTCTGGAGCCCTTATCCTGTTCTGTGGCTAACATTCTCGACTACCTTTGGTTTCTTTCCAGAGGGGGTCTATGGTCATCGACCCTTAGGGTGCACCTGGCAGCCATTTCTGCTTACTGGGCGCGGGCCGGTCAGCCGACATTGGCGCAGAAGACAGTGGTTGGGCACTTTTTTCAAAGGCCTGGATCACATATCCCCTCCGGTGCGTGAACCTCCACCTCCGTGGGGTCTGTTTCTGGTTTTGGCAAAGCTCATGGACAAGCCATTCGAACCCATGCACAAATGTGAGCTTTCACACTTGTCGTGGAAGGCGGCCTTCCTGGTGGCTATCATGTCTCCCAAGAAGGACAGGGGATCTCCAGGTGCTTTCAGTGGACTCCCCTTATCTGGTCTTTTACAGGGAGAAAGTTATCCTGTGCCCCAACCCGAAATTCCTTCCGAAGGTGGTGTTAGAGTTTTCCCTTAACCAGGTATTGACTCTTCCGGTTCATTACCCTAATTACACCTCGAAGGCCAAGTACAGGCTCAATACCTTGGACCTGAGACATGCTCTGTCCTACTACAAGGAGAGGACGGCGGAATTTCATGGAGAGGTTCGCCAGCTGTTTGTCACCTATGCTGAAGCCGCTTCTGGCAGACCTGCAGCCAAACGGACCATCGCAAGATGGATTACATCATGCCTAGGTCTGTGCTATAAGTTAGCGGGCAGGGAGCCTCCCAGAGGGATAAGAGCTCATTCTACCCGCCATACTGCTGCTTTGGTGGCTGCTTCCAGGGACATCCCTATTTATGAAATCTGTTGGGCTGCTACCTGGAAGTCAGCAAACACCTTCATTACCCACTACCACATCGACCTTGAGTCACGCCGGAATGCTGGTTTTGGGGCCTCGGTTCTCCAATCTTTATTTCCTAAGTATGGGGTGTGTGCCTTGCCTCCCTCTTCCTGGAGAACTGCTTGGAGTCTGCCAAGAAGTGTGAATGAACAACATATCCACTCTCCTAGAAGAACAGGTTACTCACCTGTAACAGTAGTTCTAGGAGTGGTATATGTTGTTCATCCTCACACGCAGAACCTTGCTTCCAGCGGGCTAAGATCTGGCGTCATGGGGCGGAGCCAAGGTATATACCACCTGGGTGGGTGGGAGGAGCCAGCTTGAAGACTTCCGGCAAGATTTAAAGTGGAAGGGGACATGCCAGTAAGTGTGGATGAACAACATATACCACTCCTAGAACTACTGTTACAGGTGAGTAACCTGTTATCACCCAACCCACTCAGTCCTGAGGATTCAGCACGTGCCTTTTTAGGTGACTTCAGTGCAGCTGCCCTTGTGGTGCCTGCCTGGCCTGCTCCTTTCCAGGAGACATCATTGCGGTTCTGGCAAAGACCCTTTTCATGAGTCCCAGTGAGTCCCAGGCCCTAGAGATCTGAGCCAGTGGTATTGCCCCGAGTCTCCAGGTGGTATGCCTCATCCTCAGTCCAGGACTGGCGCAGCTGGACACTCCCGATGAGCTTCGCGCCCTCCACCGTGTCCAGCCCCCAGATCAAGATTCTGCGGATTTTGATTTCTGGGGGGGGGGGAGGACCTTCTACTCGGCACAGTTGTTAATGTCGATTTCTGCTCATCAGGCTCACTATGCTTCCTACGATAGGTTCTTGCGGTCCAGACTAGGTCAACTCCTAGCCTTCTTGCCTGAATCGGAAGTAACTAGACAAGCCATTGCACACTCTGCACGTGGCCTGGAGCTAGCAAGGCACAAGAAAGGGCATCTTATGACGCCAGCGAGGTAGTTTCCAGGGTTGTAGGGACAGTGATCTGCACTAGGCGGACGGCATGGCTACGTCTTTCCTGGTTGTCACCCTTGTCCCTTGACCCTTGTAGGGTGATTTCCTCCGCTTGCTGGAGAACCCACCTTTTCTCCCATAGAGTGAGGCGGCGTCTGTTGGGGCAAACTCCTGCCCCATCGGTGGGTCCCAGTCTCTGGTCTCGCCGGGCCTGTAGGGGTTCTCCCTCTCAGTGTTTACTCCCCCACTGGGAGCTAAGGGACTTAGTCCCTTAGGGTGTCAGGCCCCTTCAGGGGGCTCGGCATACCTCTCAACTGTACCTCATTGCGAGGAACGTTCCTCATTTTACTTCACAAAAGCTCCCTGCTCCACATTGTGAGGACTTGTCCCACATTCAGTGTCAACATTTGAAAGCAAAAATCTTTAGTAAATAATGCAACAAATATATTATTCAATTAATAACAGACTTTCGGAACATAAATGCAAACATGTTAACAGTGTTCTGAGATTCTTAGGTAAAGATTTGATTAAGTGTTCCACATTTTGCTCATTTGTTCCACATTTTGAGATACAATGTTCCACATTTGGAGGACAAAAGGTTGAGAGGTATGGGGCTCGGTACTCACCCAACTTTGATGAATGGTGAAGACTGACGCAGATAAGATACGAAAATGACGTATCTACTGTAATTCTTGATCTTTCTGTGCATCTTCACCATTTATCTCAAATCCCACCCTCCATCCCCCTGGGGCCTCAGTCTCTGGTCTTCCTCCCTCTGTGTTCCCTTTTGCCCCCCTTCCTGTTTGGTAAGGAGTGGGGAGATCCTTTGGCATGCAGGTTTTTTTTTTTCTTCAGTCTTTGGCTGGGAGACGGGAGTCAGGTCGGGCTGTCTTTTTCCTCAATACCTTGACGCCTACCTCTTTCAGGGGTGGGATGTGTCAGACTTCTTCATCTCTCCTCCCCTTTAATGCTTTTACTTCTTTTAGAGGTGGGGTTTTCCTTCCCTCCCCTCCTCTTATTTTTGGTTGATTAGGGGAGAGGATATCCTTTCGTTCCTGATCTCCCTCACCTCTTTAATCCACGACTCTAAAATTCGTTCTTGCTGGAGTACGGCTTGGTCAAATTTCTGTGCCTTAAATCTTGCCAGCCTTGCTAGGCTTCTAACTGTTCCTGGGTAGTCATCCATCTAAGAGCCAGGGGATCAGACCGCGGGCCCTGGTTTGTCGTCCTCCCTTCCCACTTAATTCTCCTCCCCTTTCACTCTCTTTCCTTTTCCTCTTCTAGAGATTGGGGCCCCTCCCAATCCCCTTTAGCTTCTCTTTATCCCTTGTCTGTCCTCTTGGTCATTATTTCTCCTTTTGTTTACTACATCTTTTCCTTTATCTGTCCTTGGACTCTCTTGTCCCACCCTCCACCCTTATTTTTCTTACTCTCGGCAACTCAGAACTGGCAGAAGGGTGGGGCTGGTGACAGCTAACGGCGAACCCACGAGCGCCATGCAGTGCGTCTGCCTCGAGGGCGGTGCCATTGCTGCATCGGCTCCACCCATCTAACAAAAAAGAGCGCTCTCATGGGGTCGTGACCTCCAGCCACATACCCAACTGTGATGAATGGTGAAGATACACAGAAAGATCAAGAATTACGATATGTACGTAATTTTCATTTCTATGGGTGTGGATATGATGATCTGTCCACACTGTCTGGCAGGTACCTTGCTGCTTTAAGATGGGCCGGAAAGTCTTCAGGCTGGCTCCTCCCACCCACCCAGGTGATGAAACACTTGGCTCTGCCCCATGACGCTAGATCTTCCTTACCGCTTGAAAGCATCAGGTGCCCTCCTTGGCGATGTCGCATTTTGCAAGCCCTGGCTCTAAAATCTTCAGATTTTTTTTCCTAAACTTAGTTTGAAACTTGTTCGAGTTCAGTCTTCACCCTCTTCCCTTGCGGCTACAATGGAGGACAAGACCGTTCCCTGGTTCTGCCAATGCCCCTGCGGCCAGATGATGTCACACACCGACCCCCACGCCTCTTGTGTTTGTTGCCTCTGGCACGACCACGATCCGCAGACTTGTGAGATGTCTATCCTTTTCTTCATCGGTGCTCGAAGACCATGCTGCCCGACTACAGCTGGGGCCACTGGAGAAACTGTACCCTCCGGTCAAATCGAAGGAGGCCCGTTGCATTGTGTCTGCAGCGGTGGGCTCTTCGGAACAACTGGAACAGCTCATGGCCCTCGAGGAGGAGGTGGCCCAGACCGCTGCGAGCTCCTCTTCGGCTTCGGCCTTTATTCCACTCCAACTGGGCTCTTCTTACACGGCTTCCTTTTGGGAGCTGTGCCAGTCCCTCTCAACTAAACTGGAGGGTTCTTCTGGGTCTCACACCCTCGGTCCCGGAAGAAGGATCGAAAAAAAGGTAAGACCCACTGTTGACGCTCTTGGGAGTGGGAGAGATCTCGTTGTCTGGACCATCTGCTTTCATCATCAGTTGATGTTGCGGCCTGGGCCGCTGGTTTCATGGTGTCTCCATCAGACCATCCGGCCGAGATGCCTGTGACATGGCCGAGATTTTTCTCAAGCCCACTGACAGGTTGTCCATCGAGGAGGCCGACATTTCTCTCTCTCTCTCTCTCTCACACACACACACACACACACACACACACACACACACACTGGTGCTTCCAGTGCCTTCTGAGGACTTGCTTCAGACCATTGAGTCGAAGTCCCTGGCCCCAGACCCTGAAATGGAGGGGCAGTGGGTTTCCCATGCACCTTCCTCGGCCTGCCACTGGCCCTGCCGCCGGTCGAGGTCTTGGTCCTCCTCTGCTTCGGGGAAATCCTGCTGATGTCAGTGGTCTCAGTCTCGACATTGCGGAAAGTGGCGCTGTTGCTCTTCTTCCTCATCCTGCTCGGCTGAGGAGAGGCTCCAGCGCAAGTTGCGTTGGTGCAAAGAGGATCTAATGTGGCAAGAGCTCCTTTTGGCTGGCAGCAAGCCGATGCTGGCTTATACACTGTCAGTTAAGTGGCTGTTGCCCGAATGGCTGAAGCCGACTCCCGCTGCCGGTTCCTTGGTCGAGGACCCGGTCCTGGTGCCGACGGCTTAGCTAGAACTGGCTGCCCTGCCCATTGTGGTGGAACCACCACCTCGCCTCCCCAGCCGAAGAATTGGGTGCCAACCAAGGATTCTCTTTCGACTCAAGGTTTGCCTGATCGGTTGTCGGTCACTCTCACCCCTGATCGCCCTCGGCGAGTGGAGAGTGGCTCAGCTGTCACCAGCTGTACGTGGACTCTTTGGAAACCAAAGACTCCTCGTTGCATTCCCGTCCAGTCAACCTAGAATCCTGGGGGGGGGGATCTTTCTGTGGATGAGAGCCCCACCTCATTCCTTGGTATCCTTCGGCTCATCTCGGAGTCCACAGGGATGCCGCTTGAACCCGTGCAGAAACGGGCCAGATATCCCTTTATGGAGATTCTGGACAAGAGGGACTCCCCCACGGAGGCCTTCTCTGTAGCAGAGGCCATTGTGGGCCCGGTGTTAAACCTCTGGCAGCGCCCAGACTCCTGCCCAGTGCCATCGGGCAGGATGGCCCACAAGTACGCGGTCCCTACTGGCTGTCTCTCCTGCTTCTCAGAGTGCCCCTCAGCCACGGGGTTGGTGGCAGATTCTGTCTTCAGGTTCTCTGGCAACACGAGGGATGTGGACAAGCCCCTAGATAAGGAGTTAAAGAAATTGCACTACTCAGGGAGAAAGGTGTACGCCGCCGCCTCTTTGGGCCTTCGCCAGGCCAGCTCCGCTGTTACGATGGAACATTTCTCTCACACCCTGTTGGGCTCTCTGGATGAGGTGCTATCTCATCTCCCGGCCAACCTCCAGACCACGGTCAGGAAGGTTCGGGGTCAGGGTAGGGCGGTGGCCAAGCAGCAGCTCCAGATGGCTCCGGACATTGGAGACTCTTGTGCCCGTTTGGCAGTGGCTACACTGGCCATGTGCCACAGGGTTTGGTTGTGGGTCTCAACTTTCATGGCAGACACCCAACACAAATTCGCAGGTGTTCCCTTTCTGGGCACCGACCTGTTCGGGCCTGGTGTGGAGGGCCACCTGCAGCGCATTGAAAAATCTAATGCCACCCTAGATTTGGTCACATCTGTAAAGGACAAAGGACGCCATCAGCAGCGTAAGCCCTTTCGTCCCTCCGCTCCTGTGGCAAGACCTGCCCAGCAGCAGGGCCAGCAGGCTCAGACTTGGCGTCCTGGAGCCAAGTCTGCTACCTCCTGGGTGAGGAAGCCGGGGGGGGAAGGGTCCTGGCGGATCCTCAGCCGGTCCCTCCTCCTCCTCCAAGCCTGCCCAGTGACTGGCTGTGGGGTGCCGCCCCCAACTTTGTCTCACCTCCCCAGGGTCCCTCTGTGGGGGGCCAGCTCAGCCACTTCCTTTCCAAGTGCTCCGCTATCACCACGGACCGTTGGGTGCTGGAAGTGGTCGGCAAGGGCCTGTCTCTGGAGTTTGAGCAGGTCTCTCCCTTTCAGCCTGTGCCCCGCGGGGGGCTACCGGGCCTGCAGCCTCCCAGTTGGCTGTCCGAGACAGCATCGACCAGCTCCTCCGCAAGGGGGTAGTCATCAAGGTTGCGGTTCCTCTTCTGTGCCCAGGGTTTGTTTCCAGGTACTTCCTGGTTACAAAACAGACTGGGGGCTGGTGCCCTATTCTTGATCTGCACGAACTGAACAAGTTCCTAAGACTGCATACCTTTCAGATAGTATCCCTTGCTCAGATAATACCATCCCTGGAGCAGGGCTTGTGGTTCTCCTCCCTGGACCTCCAGGACGCGTTTTTTCACATCCCAATCTGTCCGTCTCATCAGTGGTTCCTCCTCTTTCGGGCAGAGGGAACTCTCTACGAGTTCGAGGCCTTGCCCTGTGGCCTCTCATCAGCTCCCAGGGTCTTCACCAAATGCATTGCAGTGGTGGCAGCATTCCTGCAGTGCCGAGGGGTCCGGGTCTACCCTTACTTGGATGACTGGCTGATAGCAGGTCTCTCCAGGTTGGAGATGGAGCGGTCCAGAGATCTGGCCTTCCAGGCTTGCTCTCAACTTTGCCTTCTCATCAGCGGGGCTAGGTCGGAACTCATGCCCTCTCAGGTGATTAAGTTCATCGGGGCAGAGCTTGACTCTCTCCGAGCCAGAGCCCAGCTCCCGGCGGACAGGGTCGAGGTCCTTTCTTCCCTTGCCTAGGCATTTTTGGTTGGGCAGTTGCGCCCTTCCTGGGACTTCCTGCGCCTTCTGGGTCTCATGGCGGCTTGCACCAGCGTGGTCTATTGGGCCCTCTGGCATATGCACCTCTTGCAGTAGGGGCTGGCCTGCTAGTGGTCTCAGCGCTCAGGTCATCTAGACCAGCCAGTCTCTGTGACCTAGGAGATGTGGATTGGCCTGCAGTGGTGGCTCGTCCCAGCTCTTCTGCGGGAGGTAATCCCATCAGTCTGCCCGGAGCAGACGGTCATCAAGATAACTGATGCCTCTCTGATGGGTTGGGGTGCCCATCTGGGGGAGCACAGAGCCCATGGACTCTGGTCCCCTCAGGAGTCCCGATACCACATCAACCTGCTGGAGCTCTGAGCGGTTTGGCTAGCCCTGACTGCCTTTGCCTCATTTGTTCGGGGTCAAGTGGTCCAGGTCCAGACTGACAACACCACGACCGTGTACTGTATCAACAGACAGGGCGGGATGCGCTCCTTGCCCCTGTGCAATGAAGCTATTCGCATTTGGTCTGTCGTGCTCAGCCTGGAGGCGGATCTCCTAGCCGTTCATGTGGCACGAGCCTCGAACAGTCTGGCCGATGCCCTCAGCCGGATAGGCGAGGCATCTCATGAGTGGCTCTCCTGCCAGAGACAGTACAAGACCTGCTCTTCCACTGGGGCACACCTTAGGTGGATCTGTTTTATTCAAGGGAGAACGCCAAGCTGAGGCTGTTCCATGCCGGCCCCCCTCATCAGGGCTCACTGCAGGGGGATGCCTTCTCTTAGCCATGAACCCGGGGCCTCTTCTGTGCCTTCCCTCCTCTGCCCTTGATCCACAAGGTGCTCCTCAAGATCAGGAAGGATAAGGCGCAGGTGATCCTGGTAGCCCCAGACTGGCCTCGCCAGTTCTGGTGTCCAGATCTCCTCAACCTCCACTCCAGGCTCCCGAGGCTGCTTCCAGCCGGCCCAGACCTGCTGTCTGTCAACAATGGGAAGGTACTCCGTCTGGACCTTCGGTCCCTGCACCTGACAGCCTGGTTCCTGAGTGGCTAGAGTTCCAGGCCTTGGATCTTTCTGACGAGGTCCTCAACATCATAGAGGCGTCCCGCAAGGAGTCAACCAGAAAATGCTATGCCTTCAAGTGGAAGAGATTCTCCATTTGGTGTCAGGGCAAGGGGTTGGACCTTTCCTCCTGTTCCTTCGCCAGCATTTTGGACTACCTGTAGTCCCTTTCTCAGCTAGGGCTTCGGTCGTCGACCCTTAAGGTGCACCTGGCAGCCATCTATGCTTACCGGGGCACGGGTCGGAAAGCAGTCGGTGGCGCAGGAGAAGGTGGT
Organism: Neoceratodus forsteri; assembly: GCA_016271365.2. Taxonomy (NCBI): domain Eukaryota; kingdom Metazoa; phylum Chordata; order Ceratodontiformes; family Ceratodontidae; genus Neoceratodus; species Neoceratodus forsteri. The sequence goes on from CM057451.1 coordinate 143,730,588, forward strand.
CGGGCGCTTTTTCAAAGGCCTTGATCACATATCCCCTCCGGTGCGAGAACCTCCATCTCCGTGGGATCTATTGCTGGTATTGGCTGAGCTCATGGGCAAGCCATTCGAACCGATGCACAGGTTTGTCATCTCTCACTTGTCGTGGAAGACTGCCTTCTTGGTGGCTATCACATCAGCCAGAAGGATGGGAGAGCTCCAGGCGCTTTCCATAGAGTCTCCTTATCTGGTCTTCCACAGGGACAAGGTTGTCCTGCACCCCCACCCAAAATTCCTTCCGAAGGTGGTGTCGGAGTTTCACCTTAACCAGGTGTTGACTCTGCCAGTGTTCTACCCCAGTCACACCTCGGGGGGCCAAATATAGCTCCATATTCTGGACCCTAGAAGAGCACTCTCTTATTATAAGGAGCATATGGCTGAAGTTCAGTGAGAGGTTCGCCAGCTGTTTGTCACCTACGCTGAAGCCACACCTGGCAGACCTGCAGCCAAGCGGACGATAGGCATGTTGGTCACCTCCTGCATAGATCTGTGCTATAGGTTGGCGGATGTGGAGCCTCCCAAAGGGATAAGAGCTCATTTTACTTGCCATACCGCTGCTTCGGTGGCTGCTTCTAGGGACGTCCCTATCCAGGAAATCTGCAGGGCTGCTACCTGGAAGTCAGCACACACCTTTATTACCCATTACCACATCGACCTTGAGTCATGCCGGGATGCTGGTTTTGGGACCTCTGTTCTCCAATCCTTGTTTCATAAGTAAGGGGTGTGCGCTTTGCCTCCCTCCTCCCGGAGAACTGCTAGGAGTCTGCCATGAAGTGTGGATTGAACAACATATCCATGTCCCTAGAAATACAGGTTACTCACCTGTAACAGGAGTTCTAGGAATGGTATATGTTGTTCATCCACACAACCCACCTGGCCTCCCCGGCTTCGACGCACAACCTGGCTTCCAGCGGGCTAGATCTGGTGTCATGGGGCGGAGCAGAGAGTTTTGCCACCTGGGTGGGTGGGAGGAGCCAGTTTGAAGACCTTCTGGCAGGATTCAAAGCGGCAAGGAACCTGCCATGAAGTGTAGATGAACAACATGTACCATTTCTAGAACTCCTGTTGCAGGTGAGTAACCTGTATTTTTATGGCGCCCAATCCCGGAGGCTCTGGGCGCCAAACAATAGGTAAACAGTGATACAAAATATAACAATATAAAAGGGTGCTTTTTTCCCATTGGAAAGTTAAAATGACTGCTGTATTGTGCTGTCCAACTCTGTTTAATAACTGCACATTCATTTTGTTTTGCAGAATAATGCATGATACGAACACAAAACTGTTAGTGTCATGTGTTCGTATCTGTAAACACTGTTGCCATATGGGAAGGATAGGATAATAAAAATAATAAAATAAAACTTTATTTTTAAAGCACCTTTCTGTAACCAAGGTGCTGTACAACTCAGCACATATATAATTCAATAAAACATAGAATTACATAAAGCATGCTAGTCAAAAGAAAAATATCTAAAAATACTCAGTCTGGGTACGCAGTGTGCCACAGATGGGTCTTCAAGGTCCCCTTAAAACTCTCCACAGTTGTGAACTCCCATATCTGACGAGATGGAGAATTCCACAGAGTCGGGGCTGAATACATAAAAGCATGGACCCCTGATGTTTTAAGACGTACCCTGGGAATCTCTAACAACCCCTTGTCAGCTGAGCGGAGTCGTCGTCCTGGGCAGTAAGGTAACAAGAGGTCTTGCAGATAGTCCGGGCCCAGTCTATGCAGGGCCTTAAAGGTCAGAAGCCCGACCTTGAGGGTGATCCACCACTGAATCAGCAGCCAGTGCAGTTCGCCCAGCACCAATGTGATATGACTTGAACGAGGAGCCGCATCATCAATTGTGCGGCAGCATTCTGCACTAGCTGCAGGCGTCGGATATCAACCCCCAGTAGCCCTAGGTATAGGGAGTTGCAGTAGTCAAGGCACGAGGTCCCAAAGGTGTGGATCAACGTTGGAAGGTCGCCAGATGGAACAAGGTGCTTATAGGATAGGATAGAGGGCAATAACTAACAAAAATGGAACAGGACCTTGCGTAGTCATATCAGACAACCTAAAGGTAGGCAAGCAATGTGAGAAGGCAGTAAGGAGGTCTGGGGGATACTGGGATGCATAGGGAGAGGCATCACCAGTAGAAAACAGGAAGTTGTTTTCCCTCTTTACAGACAGTTGGTAAGACCCCATCTGGAGTACTACCAATTCCAGGCACACAGCACTCCAGTAAAGAATGAAATATCAACAAATTGTCATTTATTTATTAAAGAGTTGGGCTGTCACCCAAACCCCAGCACTTCAGCAAATAGCCTTCGTCAGGGAGTGTGGCTACTGACATTCCAACACCTCTTTAAATATCTAGAATCATAATTACATACACCTAAATTAGATCTCAACGTGGAACAAACAAAAGTAAACATGGGGGTATGTCTGCCAAATTAACAAAGTTCATACAGAAAATAAACAAAAAGCTCTCTCAAGTTTTTCAAATTTTACAAGTTCTTAAAGAAATGTCACACATAACCTCAAAGTTAAAAATGTTGCTAGGGTCAAATGACATTTAAATCAGACTCCAAATAGATCAATCCAAAAAGAAGAATGAGCAAAATGATTATAAGTACCTGCAAGTATAACGAGTGATCATCCATAATAACATTAAATATTTTTATATTAAATCTTGAATACTGCATGCAGTTCTGGAGACCCCCATCCCCCCAAAGGACATAGACAGGATGTAGGCAGTCCAGAGGAGGGCAACTAAAATGGTGCATGGTCTACACCAGAAGCCATATGAAGAGAAGACTAAAGGAGCTTAATATGTATAACTTAGAGGAAAGGAGGGAGACGGGGGACATGATAGAAACATTAGAGTACCTCAAGAAAATAAACAAAGTCCAAAGAGAAAGCATCTTTCAAAAAAAAAAGATCTACAAGAACAAGGGGGCACAATTTTAAGATAGAGGGGGGATGGCTTGGGGACAAAGCGAGGAAGTATTTTTTCATAGAGAGGGTGGTGGACGGTTTACCTATTGCGAGTCGACATCTACAACCATGACATCCCCAGCAGCGACAGACACAATGCTGAGTATCAGCACTGTACAGTTGGGGATGTCAATGTGTTTTCTTTGTGGGGCTGTGCCCCTCGAACCCCCATGTGCTGCCCCCCACACCCTGATCTGTAGATACATGACTACGAGTTGTCTTGGGGAGGGGACGAAACACCGGGAGATGTAGTGCTGGTGCCAGCGGGGCCATCACAGCGACCCAGCACTGTCCATTGAATTCTGTCGCTGTGTTGGTCTTCACTGTGGCGGTGTCAACGTGCTGTCAGTACACCGTGGTGAGCGCATGGAACAGTCTTCCAGAGGAGGTAGTGGGGTCAAAAACAGTGGGGGAATTCAAACATGCATGGGACAGACATAAGACAGTTATAATGGGGGATAGGAGGAAGTAGGCTGTTGGTTAACTAGGATCTGCAGCTTATCCGAAAGGTAGGGAAATGGGCAAACTGGGTGGGCCAAGTGGTCCTTATCTGCTGTCAAAGTCTACGTTTCTATGCTTAGCTGCACCTCCTCGGCTCAGTTTTTGTGTCCTGTGGTTGCACTCCCTATGAGTGTCACCCATTCCTAGCCAAGAATGGGAACAAGTCAACGCCTCTCGCATGCCTCTGTCAGAGATCCAGGGATCCTCTCAGGCTTTCTCTCTTCCTGCCCTCATCTTCCCTTCTGTCTGTTGGCCTGCCCAGTGGCTCTGGTCACCTTGACCTTAGTCCCCTGTCCAGAGTTCCTTGCCTCTTCTTTTCTGGCATCGGTTACTGGCCAGTCTGCAAATGCCATGTCATGCGTTTGCCTTGTGGGCGGTACCATCCCTGACATCTGCTCCCCTCCACTAAAATCATTTTTTTTTTATTCTTCTTTTTATTAAGTTTTTAACTTGTATACATACAGGTCATCAGTGTTCACACATTTAAAAACATTCATTGCTTTCCACAATGTACAGTCAGTCTATAAAACCAATATGAAATTCATACTAACTAGAATACACTAGTCAGCTTTGCAGTTCCATATCTGGGGGACTGGTTCCGGATCCCTGGCCCCATCTCCTGTTGGTTAGTATTTAAATGTAACATTTAAGGTTTGAGATTCTATGGTTGTTTCCCAGGTTGGTCTAGCAACTGACAGCGCCCTAATAGGGTGTCCCCGCATTCAAAGGTCCAATGTCCCATCTTTCATTTGGTGAAACTTTTAAAGGCGAGGACACCCATCCCTTATTTAAGGGATGAATTCCCTAGAGGGGTTAAAGGGGTCAAATCCAAGCCATAGTTTTAGCATTTACTTTAACTCCCATTCTGGGTTACACTCTGCCCTTAATAGTCAATGTTTTTGCATACATCTCCTGTATCAAGTTCACAGTATCCTCACAGGTCCCACCCTGACTGAGCCTATTCAGCCAGGCTGAATTATACATGGGCCTCTACCTCGCGAGGGAGCCTGGTTTGGGTCTTCGGAGTCGAGATCTCCTCAATCTCACCCTGTGACCCCTGGCAGACACCTAAGCTGTAGTTCCTTAGGGAACAAAGGCAGGGTCTTTTAGCATATAATATATCTGCCAGCGTGCCCATCTGGTGGTGAATGTCTCCTCCCATTCGTTTAGACTATGTTATTTTTTCCATGTTATAAATCTGTTTTGTGATATCCCACCAGTCACGTAGTGATGGGATTCTGGTTGTTAACCATAGTCTAGTTATTGCTTTTTTTGCCGCAGTTAGAAGCAAAGAGTGCAGGTATCTAGTGTTAGGGCCTCTATGTGGCCTAGGGAGTATGAGGAATAAATAACATCTCTAGTGACGGTTGGAGTTGCGGGTCTATGAATTCTTGTAACTGGGCCTCCAGTTGCGTTAGGAAGGTGTTGAGTGCTGGGCAGGCCCACATAATGCGAGTCAGTTTCGCCTGTGGTTCGCCACACATTCTCCAGCACTTTGCTGTTTTATTTGGGGAGTAGTGACTTGTGACCACCAGGGATCTAAAGTAGCGGATTAAAACCTTCCAAGCATATTCCCTCCATTGGTGTGAGCTAGTGACCCGGGCTGAGTAGCTACACGCCTGCCTCCCATCCCCCGGAGAAAGTTGATACCCCGTCTCTCTACACCATTGCATACGAATGTCCTTAGTGAGGGTTTTCCTTTGTGAGTTAAGGGTTTGGTAGTATAGTGATGCCAAACGGTCCTGCTTCCTCGTATTGTTTAGTTGGATTTGACATTGAATTAGTGCCGGGTAACCTTCTGGGTTCCACAAGGATCGCGGGAGACTTTCCACATAGTGTCGCAGTTGTAAATAGCGGAAGAAGTCCTTATGCGGTAGGTGGAATTTTGTTTGGATTTCTGCATAAGTCCAAATACATCCCTGTGTCACTATTTGTAATAAGTACTTTAACCCATGTTTTTCCCCAGTCCAGGAAACCATTGTCCATACTGTTCGGGGTGAAGTACGTTAAAATTGAGATTGGGCAGAGAAGCACTTGATATGATAGCAGTTGGTGGGATTTTTTAAGTGTGAACCAATTCTTAAACTGGTCCGTCAACCAAGGGTTGGTGATCTGGTGGATTCTTTCCCCCGGTTCCTGGCGATACATGGCCCGTAGAAATGCCTGGTCATTTTATAATGACTTTTCTATTTCTAGCCAGTGTGGGTTGGAAGTTTTATTTTGTCTAGCCATCATGTAGACAAGGGTTATCGTTTGTTGGTAAAGTTTTAGGTCGGGGAGTGCTAAGCCTCCGTCCACACGTGCAAGGGAGAGTATCTTTAGGCGGACACGGGGTTTCCGATTGGCCCATATAAATTTCCCTGTTAGGCGGTTTATTTCTTGAAAGGTTTTTAGTGGTATATATAAAGGGATATTTTGAAATAAGTTTAAAGCCCTCGGAAGGGTTATCATTCTGATTGTCTATTCTCCTTGTGAGGCTAAGGGGCAGGGTTGTCCATGCCTGTAGGTCTTGTTTTAATTGTGTGATAAAGGACACATAGTTATGCTTATAATATTTTATCGCATCTTGGGGTATGTATATTCCCAGGTACTTTAGCTTCATCAGGTTCCATCTGCCTGGAAGTGTGCCTTGGGTGCTCTGTGTAGGAGCATATTGGAAAGTAAGAATTTCCGTTTTAGCCAAATTAAGCTTGTATCCTGACACCGAGCTATAAGCGTCCAGGATTTGTCTCACTGCAGGGATCGAGCGATCTGGGTTCTGGAGGTACAAAAGAATGTCGTTCGCATATAAGGCTATCCGATGTTCCGTGTCTCCTATCTTTATTCCCTCGACCCGTTGGGATTATCGGATTTGTTGTGCTAAGGGTTCGATAACTGCAGCAAACAGCAGTGGCAATAGAGGGCATCCTTGTCGGGTTCCCCTTTGCAGTTGGAAATAACCAGAACGATGCCCATTCACCTTCACACATGCCTGGGGAGTGGAGTATATATTTTGCAGAATTTGAATGAAGGCAGGAGGGAATCCAAATTTGTTTACAGCTAAGTACAAAAAGGGCCAGGCCACTCTATCGAAGGCCTTTTCTGCGTCCAGACTTATTAGAACTGTCGGCTCTCCAGTCTTTTGCATCTGGTTCACCACATGGAGAGAGTGCTTGATGTTATCGGTGGTGGTGCATGCCCTCACGAACCCCGTTTGATCTTTGTTTATTAATAAGGGGAGAACCTGATCCATGTGGCGCGCCAGTATGCTCGTAAACAATTTATAGTCCTGGTTTAGTACTGAAATGGGTCTATATGAGGCACAATTTTGGGGGTTTTTACCAGGTTTAGGAATCACCGATATGGTTGCGTAGGACTAGGTCTGGGGTGTGGACTCCCCCTCCAACACAAAGTTAAAGACTCGAAGGAGTACGGGAGTGACCTGGGTTCTAGTGGTCTTGTAAAACTCCGCGCCATATCCATCTAGCCCCGGAGCTTTCAGGGATTTAGCCTTGTCTGTTAGCTGCATCACCTCCAGCTCTGTGATGGGTTCAACTAGAGAATCCCTGTGTGCCTCTGTGAGTGTTGGGAGGGTAACAGAATTTAGATAGTCCGCCAACTGAGTTGGGGGTGGTGTGGTCTCGGGGGTGTAGAGGGCTCTATAAAATGTAGTGAAGGCCTCCGCAATGTCATGTGTTTTGGAGAGTGGTTGACCACCTGAAGGGTGTCTTATGGTTCGCGATCGTTGCGCCTCTTCTTGCAATATAAGACTGATATGAAGCATTAATGATGGGTAACTTCATAAAGTCGCTGCCTCAAGAAGGTGAGAGCAATTTCAGTCTGTTGTTGGGCCAGTTTATCCAGCTCCTGTTTGGTTTGTTGTAGCTGAGGAAGGAGTGACTCGTCACCCTGTTGATGTGCCATTTGTAAGAAATGGAGTGTATCTTCTAGCTTGGCCCTGAACTCCTTGCGCTGCTTGGCCACTTCCACCGTGTATTTAATTATATGTCCTCTAAGGACTGCTTTGATCGTGTCCCAGTGCACCAGCGGGGTTGAGTCTGAAGAAGGGTTATCCGCTAGAATTTCGGTGACTTTCTCCGATAGGAACTCGCTGAACTTTTTTGATCGTAAATGGTATGGGTTTAACCTCCACTGCGTACTTCTGGATTGTATGCCTTAGTCCCAATGGGTAAACAGGGGAGTGTGATCCGAGATAGAGATGTCTCCAAGTTGGGCATCATGTATAGTGGCCAGCTTTTCTATTTCGGTATATGCATAATCTATGCAGGAATAGGTATGATGTACCAGGGAATAATAAGAGTAGTTTCTTGTTTGCGGGTGTAGTTTCCTCCATACGTCACACCAGCCCATCTCCGATACAAATTTATTGAAGAAATTCTGGGTGGTCGTTTGTTTCTGGGGTCTCCTACTAGAGGAGTCTATCTGGGGATCTGCAGTTAGATTGAAGTCACCCGCCATTAAGAGAATACCCCTGATCTTCTGAACTATCTTGTCTAGTAATGGCCTCAGCTGTGGGATAGTGATGCCCGGTGGGAGGTACACGTTAACAAGAGTGACCTCTTCATCATTAAGCTTTCCTCGGTCAATGGTCAGCCTGCCCTCCGGATCGGACCATGTTGAGTCCATTTGAAATGGGGTGTATGAGGGTATATTAACAGCAACTCCTCTTCGTCTGCCATCTTTACAGGAGGAATGGTAGACTTGCCCTCTGCTTAGTTTAGCTAGCTTAGCATGTTTGGCAGGATTCATGTGGGTTTCTTGGAGGAAAACTATGTCCGATTTGGATCTTCTAATGTATGCTAGGTCTTTGTATCTTTTAATGGGAGAGGCGAGGCCATTGATGTTTAGGAACAATAACTTCAATCTAGACGCATGCATCTCAGCCAATGGTTGTGATGCTTGTTACCTGGCTCCCCAACCCCCCGCAAGGCATTTCTTTGAACCCCTGTAAGGTCTGTGGCTGTACTTGACATAAAGTGAGCCTGATGACCTTTTGACATACATTACAATACCAACAGAACAACACACATAGGTTAACAAACAACATTGGTGTCAGACACCACCATGTGGCCAACATGGTCACGTAAACATAAACTGAACAAGTGGCACTTCCACTGATCTGGGCAAAGCCCCGCTCTAGGGGTAGGAATAGAATCCTACCATTGTGGCCCTTCTTTACTTGGGGCCTTAGGTACCTGTGGTACCTATAGGGAAAAGGTAATTGGGGTAGGTGGCGTATACAGCAGAGCCTCAGGCTCCCCTGAGATCTCTAATGTTTTGAGAGGCACTCGAGTGATGTAATGGTAGGTTTGGCCTTCCTGAGCACAGATGGGAGAGTCCCCCACCCAGGCCCGACTGTGTCTGTCTCATCCATGACCCACCGTGGATCAGGGACAAGAGAGGCGGGGGACACAATAAAACAAAAGTGCGCTCCCCTGCTTCACCCCCCCCGGCATCTCTCTGCAGGCGGGTGGCCTGGCATCAAAACGGGGGCCCATGGTACAGTCCGTCGTCCCTGGTATTGAGGGTTGCCCACTTTGTATCGTTCAGGCCACCTTGTAGCCACCCTCACAATGGCCACCCGAGTATCTGCTGGCCGCTAGTGTCCGGCTGCCCCGGCCCAGGGCAGATGTCCTGCCTCTTTCGCTGGTATGCTCCAGAAGCTCTTTTTACTTGGGGCTGTGGGTTGGAGCCACCCCAATCCTACCCCAAGCGGCCTATTTGGGGTATGACAGTTGCAATAGGTCCAGTATTCATTTGGGAATACCTCCCGGTCCCCCCCCCCCTTTTGTCTTAGCCGTGCGTCAAATCTGCTTGGTTCGGTCTGTCTGCTGTTTTTCAGCTGGCGTTTCCCCTGTCCACGTTATTCTCCCCCTTTCACGTAAATCCCACCTCCCATAAGTTCCCCTTGTCCCAATCCCACTAGCACACCTCCCTCCTCCCTATTCCTGATTATCCACTTTGAATCCCTCAGTGATGGGTTTTGCAGGCATGAGCGTGTCCCCTTCCCCTGTCGCCCCTCAATCCCCCTGTCCGAAGGGGTCCCTTTGTCGTTGAGGGCCCAGGGTCCACACAAGTCCCAATTCGTGTGGTCTCCCAATGCTTGTATACGCTATGGAGGTTCATGGAGGCCGTAGAGAGAGAAGGCGAAGGGGGCGGAAAGTAAGAGGCAACCAGTTCAGCTTTGGACCCCCCCCCCCCAGGTTAGCCCAGATCTAACAAGGGGGGCCAGGTGTCCCCATCTGTCCATATTTCAAGGCCCTGGCAGCGTCCCTTTCAGCTGGTCCTTGGAGAGGGCATCTACTCTTTTCCCCACTCCCCCGATCCTCACCCGCCAGCCACCCCCCACCAGGGCATCCACGCTCCTAGGCCTCCATATTCCTCCTGCAGGAGGAGAGCGAACCGCTATCTCTCGCCCACACCGGTGTAAAGTGAATTCCTCAGTCCCTCTCCCACACCTGGCCCACCCAGGCAATGAGCTGAGGCGTTAGGCTGCCACCTCCCAAAAATGCCCCCACCATGCACTCCTGGCCTCAGTAACGGTGCTCCCATTATGCGGCCAGCTGAGATATACTGTGCGTTGGGCACTCTGATTTCCGCTATCTAAATCTCTTAACTTGGGGCCTCTGCACATAAGGAGTCCATGAAGTAAGCACCATCCCTGGGCCCGGTCTGATCTCTTGAGCGGCTTTGCAATATCTTTTCCCTGGGCCTCTCCCAATCATCCCGTCCCCAGATCCCATTACCCTCCGCATTATTCCCTCGTTTATGCGGCAGATTTTGCCAGCCTGGTACAGCGTTTGCCTCTACACTACCAAACTCAGCTTTGGGTTGAAAGAGGCCAGGAGACCCCGCCCAGCTACTGACTCACCAGGCAGGCTGGCAGGTTCCAACTAGGCCAGGGCCTCTCCGTCGATTTGTGCCAGCACGCTGTTCCCGGGCGGCCACTCCGCCATTCTCGCAACCCTGGGCTTTAAAGAATATCTAAAAAAACTCCATTTACAGCTCTATGATGAAACATCATTACTATTGTATCTATCCGACTAGGAAGGCTGTTGCTGTTTTTCAAGTAAGCTGAGCAGCCCCCTCCCTCGCATCCTCCCCTCCTCCCTACCCTCCAAACCTCCTTTACTACCCCCCCTCCTCCCCAAGACTAATTACATTTAATCTAATTTTTACTGGACCCATTTAAGTTTTTTCCAGCGCTACATCCAATGGGCGTCCACATTCTATATTTGCGACTGTTCATGTCATAGAGTCCTGCAGGGTCACATCCAGCTCCCATGAGTTTTGGGTCCTGGACTTCAGGGTACTTATTATGATTTTTATGGCCTCCACTCCTTGATGCAGTCTAGCATCCCGTTGGCTAACAGTCCAGGCTTTTTGGGCTAGCTTAGTTGCAATGGGCACTTCAGTGTTCGGTCATTGTTGCGGGATCTCCAGCTTCCTGGTCCTGAATTCAGCGATCGCTGCAGCCGCATTTTCAAATGTGAGAGGCCCTTCGTTGAACTGGATCACCATTTTCGAGGGGTAAAGTGTCTGAAAACATATGCCTGCCGCTTTAAGCGCCTTCATCACTGGAATGTAGGCCCTTCTGCGCGTCATCACTTCAGGGGCAAAGTCGTTTTCCAAATGCAGCCTGTGGGTTTTGTAGTAGACCGAGCCCTGTCTCCACGCTGTATGAAGGACCATTTCCTTTTCTTGATGTCTGAGGAACTTAAGGAGGATGATACGGGGGCGAGCGCCTGCTGCAGGCTGGGGACCTAGGGTACGATGTGCCCACTCTATCTCCAGCGTGATCGTTTCAGGTAATTTGAGGGATTCCCTTAATAGCTTTTGCGTAAAGGAGAGAATGTCTATGCCCTCCACTCCCTCCAGGAGCCCCGAGAGTCGGATATTATTCCGACAGCTCCTGTTCTCTGCGTCTTCTGTGCGATCCTGAAGGCCCCTTAGCTGCATGTGTAGCTGAACAATGGCTCTCTCGGTTTCTTCCACCCTCTTATCAGTCGCAGTCAGTTGTTCCTCAAAGCTATCCTGTCTTTTTTCAAGTTTTCTAAGGTCGGTCCGGAGAGCTGTAGAAGTCGACCTCATCTCCTTTCTAAAGTCTCAAATTTCTGATAACATCTGTGCCATCTGTCGTTACAGGATCGAGTGTGGTACTTGTTAGGTCTCTTGTGCACTGTGGCGAGGCTGATGGGGCTGATGCCGCTTTCCGAATCCTCATCTTGAGATCTCTCCCCATCCGTGCGCTTTGGAGACCCCTGCTTAGCATCTCCTCTCTTTCTGGGCATTTTAGAACCTCTTGGGTGTATTGCTGGTCATATTAACCTACGTTTGGCTGTAAATGTCAAGGTTTTTTAATTGGTCTCAGGGGGAGCCTCGCGACCTAAGCTGCTGCTCTGATCATGATATCACCGGAAGTCCCCCTCCACTAAAATCTTAAAGCTATAAGCTGCCACAGAAGTCCTGCACCTTCGGCTTGTACCCCCAACTGTAGTGAATAGTAAAGGTATCCTGGAAGATCAAGGATTATGGTGAGTACATAAGTTTAATTCCTGGCAGACTCACTAAGCAGGGTAAGTCAGGGAAACCATGAGTGGTTACTAGACCACCAGGTGATTCAAATATTATTCATGAGCTGGGATACACCAGAAGTGGATGACTTCTCCTCATGGGAGAATCGTAGATTACCTCTTCTGCTGCAGGTCACCCCACAGGGGATACTCTTACCTCAGGATGCATTAATTCTCCGTTGGGAAGGAAAGAACTTACTTGGGGATATCTTCCTCCAGTGAGTCAAACCTAGGGAACATACATGATGTTGGTGTTGGACATATCCAAAAACCTTTGCCGAGTGGGCCACATGTGATAGCACACATCCCTGTTGCTTATATAACATGGTCGGCCCTAAACCTCCTCAGTTCTTTTCCAGTGTCTACTTCACATCGAACCCAAGAGCTTCATCTTTGGACTTCCTTGCTTTGTACTTCACCAGCCTCTATCTCCTGTTTTCGGCAATGTGAGCATTTCCTTCTTCCCTCATGGGCTGTGCTTCTTGTGCTGTAGACACTATCTGCTGCCTTGCCATTGCAGGATGTAGGCTGTTAATGGTCTTCCCTTTTATGGATCCCTTTCAATCTCCTGCTGCTGTGAGGGTTCCTGTTGCCAGCTTGTTGTCCCACCTTTTCTGGTATGGGTCTCTGCTGGTGGCTAAATTGCTCCATTAAGATAGTGAGTACTGGTCATATATGTGACCTTTACAGCCGTTCAGACTGCCTTCGGATGCCAACGTCAGTTTCTGGCTCGATAGCCTAGCGCTCCACATGTGGCTCCATTCAGCTCTGTTGCCTGGCTTTGCCTTGGTACTGTCTTTGCTGTTTGGGCTGGGATCTCTGTTTTTTTTTCAGCGTTCCCCTTTGTGCTGGTCTTCATCTGTCTCTGCCTTATTGAAGTTCCTGCTTTGTGTCCAGTCCCCTGCCTTGTGCATGGCTGTGTTCATGTTTCCTTCCCGTTGTCAGCTCTGCTTTCGACTTGGATTTATGCTGGGACCAGCTGTCCTCTGGGGCACCTCAATCATTTCCTGGCTTCCTGCCTGGCCCCCCTGGTTCAGTGGGGCCATTGCTCCCATTGGCTATATTAATGCTTCTCCATGCCCTGTCATCATTGTCACTGTTGGGTTGGGATTTGCTGTTCTTCAGCACTCTTTCTTGCTGCTAGTCATCACCTGGCTTCAAATTGTTGTCATACCTGCTATATGTGCAGTCCCCTGCTTTGTGCATGACTGTTTTTATGTCATTGACTTGGCCTTTGACTTGACTTTGTGGCTGGTCCAGCCATCCTCTGAGACACCTCAGTCGGTTCCTAGCCTTGTTCCCCGGCCCCAATTTCCACATGGTGGTGGTTCCTTCTGGATTTGTTTCCTGAACTTCTGCCATCAGCGTATTTGCTGACTGGGTGAGTTTTGATGTTTTCAGCATTAGAGGGCTCTGTCAGAACTCACTCCACACGAGTAATGGCTTCCTCATGGCTTCACACCATTCCGTCCCTATTTCAGAGATTTATATGGCCACTGTATAGAGTAATGTTCATACTTTCACCAGACATCCTGCTTTGGATGTTCACTCTAGAAAATATGCATGTTTCGGAGTGGCTGTGTTGCAAGTGTACTCTCCTCATGAATCCTTGGACTCTAATAGCCCCAAATCGGGAGACTTTTGTTTTCTGACTGCTTGCTAGTCGAGACCAAAAAGTGGGGCTGTATTGAAATGATTGGTTTTGAAGATAAGAACTCCAGGTCTTGACAATATCTTCTTCATAGAGTACTATTTCCCACCCTGCATCCCTGCACTCACTTCAGTTCCTTTTTAATTTTCTCCCCCCCCCCTTCCTTAAATATATACAAACTGTGAAGGCAATTGTTATGGTTGTTATCGCTTCTTACAATGATCAGTAGGCTGTCTTATGCCTCTAGCTCTTTATTCATAACTAGTCATTAGAGAAGTTGGTTCTTCCTTCTTGGTAACTAAGCAAAACAGGAAAAAGGCACTGATGTGGTTGGGACTACACCACTGTATACCTTGCTGGCATGTGGATGACACCATACATCGATGCTATGCATTGACTATGCGAGTCCAGAAAGTTCTGGTTCCACAGGGTCCTGCCATTTTCAAGGCTGAAGACCAAAGAGTGGTACTCTACAGAGAAGGTATTCTTGAAGATCACGAGTTGAGGTGAGTAACTTTACTGTTTTCAGCGTGCATTTACTTTAATGTGTTTGCCCTCCTGGTTAGGTTGAATACCAGATAGGTGTAAACTGGTTGACACTGTTGTCAGATTGATGCAGCATATTTACTGTGCATCGTTTGTGTATAAATTGGGGATGTCTGATTTATTCTCAGAATTGTTTTTATTGTAATGAGGGCTGTGGATATATAATGGCAAAGATGAATGTTTTGAGCAAAAATTTGGTAACATCAGACATTAATGTAGACCTGTACTTGGGGAGCCTGTTTTAAAAGGTATTTCTAATATTAACATTTTTATATCTGAACTATAACATTAGTAACATGAAAAATGTGCCTATTAGTCATGTGTATTTGGTCTTTGCTTTTACAGGTACAATTTAGCTTGCCACAGGCTGGAAACCTTACTGCAGAACATTGACCTTCCTCCACTCAACAGTGCCAACAACGCACAGTACTTTCTACGGAAGCCAGACAAGGCAGTGGAGGAGGACAGCCGAGTATTCTCAGCGTATCAGGACTGCATCCAGTTGCAGCTACAGCTCAATCTAGCCCATCATGCTGTGCAGAGGCTCAGGGTGGCTCTAGGAGCCAGCAGGAAGACTCTGACTGAAGCTGGAGATTACAAGGAAGTAATACAGAACTCCTCCACTGAACAGCTGCGCACTATCGTCCGATACTTGCTGGATACATTACTCAGCCTCCTTCATTCATCCAATGGTTGGTATTTTTGGGATTGGAAAGCAAGTCTTATTCATGTGTTACTCACTGTATGATGCTGGTTGCAGAGGGAAGTTTCCCTTCCAACTACAGTACTGGGTAAAAGAACAAGAAGCTAAATGAAAATGGTGGTTCTAGGGACGTGTATATAATGTCCTATCTGCACTTCTGGCAGTATCGTTTCCTTTTAAATGTCTTGCCGGAAAGTCTTCAAGCTGGCTCCTCCCACCCAGTTGGTAACTCCCTTGGCACCACCATGTGACGTAGAGCTTCCTTTCTGCTGGAAGAGGGTTCTCTCCTTGCCACTCTTGCGCTGAGTAAGCCCTTTGCTTTCAAAACTTTTGAGTTGCGAATTCTGTGTCTTTTTTTTTTTAGACTTCCTTTATTTAATAAAATATCAGCATACATAAAATTAAAAAGGTGATCCAATCGATTCGTTACCAATATTGCTACAGAATGTAGCTGTTTAAAACTACAGCCTGTCCAGTTCATATCAACAGAGACTGACTAATAAACGATATAATATGGGCTAAAAAAAAGTAGTTTTATATTATTCTTAAAATTAATATTCACTTTCTTTTAGAAACCTTTTCGGCCTAATTCATCTACTCAAATGAATAAAGATGAGTAGTAGATATTCACTGACCATGCTGAGTTTATGGTAGATGATTTCTGAGCAGGGGGATGGTATACTGGACTCCCCTCTGCTCAAAATATATTCTCCAATGGGGAACCCTGTCTCCAAACCCTACCTACCTAACTGGCGATCAGACCATCAATTGATTTGTTCCTGTATCAATTCCCAACTAGCCCAGCGGGAAATATAAGCTTCCATTTTATCCTGAAGTGCAAAGGATATCTGCTCATTGTGTTGTATGGTGGCTGTCCAGGACTTCCATTTGGAAATCGGGGAAGGAGACTCTTGAAACCGTCTTTTGGTGTTAGATTTGTATGCCGCACTTAACATGATAGACCATAGATATAAGATAACTTTATGCTTCACCCCCATTGGTGGAATACCCGGTAGTAAATTAACCCCTGTGAGCTGATGTTGAAGATCTAAACTGGATGCTATATGCTGAGAGACTAGTCCTCAAAAGTAAGATATATTGGGGGCAGTTGTAGAAGGTGTGCTTTTGGGATGCCCTAGTCTCCCCACATTCCCTCCAACATCTGGAGAGAGCTCCTGGGTTCCTAAGGACTACCATCATGGAGACCAGAAAGAATCTCACTCGTAGTTTCCAGACAAATTCTCTCCAAATTGGAGATGAAGTGGTGGACCATGCACCTTTCCACACTTTATTCCAATCCCTATTGGTTATGATTTGAGCAAACTCCTTCTCCCAGCTGGATTTTACTAGATCTATAAAGTGTGTCTCTTGCAGAATTAGGAATTTATAAATAATAGAAATAGCTTTTCTCCTGGGTAGAGGACCAACTTTGGATAAATGGAGTGAGATCCTCCCAAGTCTGGGGTCCTTTTTCTCTACTTCTGATTTGTTTAAATATTAAGTCCTGAATTTGGTAATAGTATAACCTGTCTCTCTCTCTGTCCAGAGATATCTCTGCTGGCCCTCCTCAAAACTGATTATTGTATTTCCTTTGAGAAGTTGCCAAGGCACTACCAATCCCTTCCCGGCCTGGATTTCGTACCATGCCCCCTGGTGGGAGGGTTCAAGTTGGGGGGGTTAGCAAGAACCATTGATATTTCCCCAGGTTTGCTGTTGAGTGGCTTTACTTTTTATTCCCCATCTCCAACCCTTCAATATTGTGGCTGTGGCATTTGGAACTACTTGTTCAATCTGTTTAAGCTGGGACAAAGAAAACAGACTGGCTGGCAGTGGTGGGCTCACTGGCTTAGCCAGGTCAATTTGTTTTCATGCTGCTACATAGGATCAAGTATCCCACAATAGGGCCAATCGCATTTGTGCAGCAACCAAATAGTCTACAAGGGAAGGGAGGGCTACACCTCCGAGGTGCTTGGGCAGATATAATCTGTGGATATTAACCCGGGGCTTTCCATGATTCCACTGAAAGGTGCTCAAAGCTTTTTGCCAAGCAAGGAGTTCCTTGGGCGATATGATGCATGGTACACATTGAAAGAGGTATAAAAAGCGTGGTAAGACATTCATTTTAAATGAGAGGGTCCGTGTATAGAAGGATGTCGGAAAAAGTTTCCATCTCCTAAGATCTTGTTTAATAGTTGTCACTAGAGGGATGTAATTAATGGAATGTAGGAGAGAGAAATCCTTGGGAATCTGTATACCTAAGTGTTTAATGGATTACTTATCCCATTTGATCGGGTATCTAGATCTAAGGGTGGGTGTAGGGCCATATCCGATAGAAGGGGCTTCTGTTTTGGAAATGTTAAGGGAGTAGCTGGATAAAAGAGAAAAATCTTGAATTTTCTGGAAGAGTGCCCTCATGGATGAGTCAGGATCTGATAAATAAACCAAGAGGTCATCAGCAAATAAGGCTAATTTATGCTCTGTTTTTACTACTAGGATTCCATTGATATCCGAGATGAGGCGAATGTATTGGGCCAAAGGCTCAATATAAAAAGTGAAAAGGAGGGAGGATAGGGGCAACCCTGCCTAGTCCCCCTGTGAAGAGTAAAGCCTTCTGAGATATGACCATTGGTCCTAATGTATCCTGTATGCTTACTGTAGAATTTAAAGATGGTGTTGAAAAACTGGGTCGGAAGGCAAGGACCCCCTTAAGAAATCTCCAAGAGACCATATCATACGCTTTTTCCGCATCCAACCTGAGTAGAAGGGCGGGGGTTTTCTCGAACTGTATTTGTTCCATTGTGTATATGGTGCGTCTGACATTATCCTGCACCTGACGGCCTGGTATAAAGCCACACTGGTCTATGTGTATTTTACTTGAGGCAATTTGGATTAGTCTCTTGGCTAGTATAGAAGCAAAAATGTTATAGTCTGTATTCAATACTGATATAGGTCTGTATGATTTACAGTGTGAGGGTCACACAACCCGGTATGACAGAAATTATTGCTTCCATGAAGGGGAATTACACCTTCCCTTGTTGATACAAAAGAAAATACTCTACCCAAAAGTGGGGCTAGAGTTTTGGAAAGGGTATTGTACAATTCACCCAGGAGTCCCTCAGACCCCGGGCATTTTCCTGTTTTTAACCCTCCGATAACCATCTCAATCTCTTTAATAGAAATTGGGGAGGTTAGTTGTGTGCATTGCTCTTTAGTCAGGGTGGGCAAGTCGAGGGAGGAGAGAAACTCTTGAATTTTATGGTCTGGAGGTGGGGGGGGGGGCATTGAATATAGGGAGGTATAGTAATTAAGGAAGGACTCAGATATTCCTGTATATTGTTCTGGGGCTTATCTGATATGGGGGGTGCCTTACCTTCAAAATAGTGGATATAACTCTCTGCACCCTCAATTGGCCAGCTGTTAGTCCCAGGAATCAGGGGCCACCATCATAATATTTATGTCTTAAAAATATTACATCTTACTTCGAGAAACAGCTCTTGCAGCAGGTTACACCATTAGAACTGAAGCCGGCAGGCGCCAGGACCCCATGGAAAGTTTCTAGCTAGCAGCATCATACAAAAGGGGGCGGTCCCTCAGAATCCCCAGTTATTTTCCTGCCGTCGACTTGCCAGCATTGGCCTCACAGTCCTGCTCCAGCGAACGACGCCTAGAACTTCCAGCTTTTACTAAATAAATATCAGCATCTCCAACTCCTTCCTCAGAAGGACATCCCTCTAAGTGTGCCTGCGGCAAACAGATACCTTCTAAGGATCTACATTCGTCCTGCCTGCGGTGCTTAGGCCCAGAACACGACACCAAGGCCTGCCAGCAGTTCAATAGTCGCACCTGGATCCACCGCCAGAAGGCACTTCAGGGGTTCCTCTTGGAAGAAAAGTTAAAGATCATGGATAAAGACCCTGCCTCCAGAGGTGAGTCCACCTCTAAGCCCCATAAGCACTGGGACAAACACCGGGAGAAGGCCAGGTCCAGATCCCCGAACCGGGCCTCGGACTGGCACACTAGCTCAGGCTCCATGCGTTCAGACTGCTCTCCCTCCAGGGCTCGCTCTCAGCCCCCTCCTGTGAAAGTTAAGACTTAAGGCACTTCTTCGGCTTCTCTGCATCTGATTTAAGACTTCCTGGACCTTGGGCCTTTCTCCAACGCCCTCTCAGGCTTCCGCGAAGTCTACTGTCACCAGTCCAAGTTCTCTTCTAAAATCACTCAGGCTTCCTTGGATAGACGCTGGGACCCCGATGCCAGATTGGCCTTCCAGCTTCCTAGGGGACCAGACCTCCCTCCCAGGAAGACCAAGGACCTAACGTCCCTTAAGCGGACGACGGACTCGAAATGGGCTGCTGACCCTTAACCGGTTAAGCGCTCATTGAACCAGACATTGGCCAAACACCCGACGTTGAACATACGTTCTCAGGAGCCGATGACTGCCTCTCCGTTGCCCGTGGATACCGGTCGCCGGGACTCTACGGAGGAGGATCCGGCGTTGCCTGATGACCAGGCAGGCGACAACAAAGATGCCGGGCTTCCACAGGAGCCTTCACCTGATCTGGCGATGCCCTTGGACCCAGCGCCCGATACCGGCGACAGACCAACCCCAACGCCAGGACCATCGTCCGTTATGAATATTCAGGAGGTTAAAGACCTCTTTACTTTTTGGTGTGACACAATTAAGAAAGATGTGGTCCCAGTGAAAACTCCACCTCCTACTCCCCCCCACTCCACCACAGGGGCCAGTAGGAAGACCACCGACCCCCAAGGAGCCTATTTCACCTCCTAGGGGTAGATCCAAAGAAAGGAGAAGGCCCCCTTCAAGATCTTCCTCAGGGTCCCCCAGTCCCAAGCGACCCAGACGTAGACGGTCCACTCCTCCGGGGGAAGACTCTAGACCTGACATCTCAGATACCTCCAGGTCTCCTTCTCCAATCCGCATCCCATCACCTGACCCACGAAACCTCCTCAGGCACATCCAGGAGAACATGGGATGGGAAACGGAAGACCTAGACCCTGAACGACAGCGCCTAGCTCGTT
Source organism: Neoceratodus forsteri (assembly GCA_016271365.2). NCBI lineage: Eukaryota > Metazoa > Chordata > Ceratodontiformes > Ceratodontidae > Neoceratodus > Neoceratodus forsteri. Next base: position 143,750,618 of record CM057451.1, read on the forward strand.
ATCTTTGGCACTAGGACCCTAAGCCTGTGGTGGTGCCACCCTTGGTGGACACCTTCGCAGACGTCACCAAGGCTGCGTGGAAATGACTGCACTCCACCCACGCGGTGCCGAAGAAGGCTGACCGCCTGTACAGGGCCCCTGCAGAGGGCCTGTACTTGACGCAACAACCCCTTGCTGATTCCCTGGTCATTACGGCCTCCCATGATAGGTCTCAACGACCACAACATTTGAGTACACAGCCTCCGGACCAGGAGTCCAAGCACTTGGACTCACTGGGTAGGCGCATGTATGCAGCTGCTACATAATCCATTAGGTCACTGAACTATGTGACACACATGGTTCAGTTTCATAATGCCCTATGGGAACAGGGTCAAGACCTAGTGAAAGCACTTCCGGATGGCGAGCAGGAGGAGGAACTTCTGAACCTCCTTCACACTGGGTCAGACATGGGGACCCAAGTTTTGAGAGCCGCTAACAATTCAGCGGACTCCGCAGCAAGGGGAACAGCCTCAGACATCTGTCTCCAGAGACGCTCATGGCTTAGCATCTCCAGATTTACCCTGGACGTCCAGAAAAACATCCTGGACTTTCCCTATAACGGTGAAGTTCTATTTGGTGAAGACTTGGAAAAGGTGATCACCAAATTACAGGAAATCGGGAAGGCATTAAGGACTGTACAGGCCATGTACAGACCCAAATCTAGTTCCCTTCGTAGGAACCAGAATAGTTTTCGCGGCCAACAATGGCAGCAGCCACGTTCCGGCCAGCAGCCAAGGGGCAACTTCAACTGTAAGGCCCAGCCTAAGTCTTCCCCAGGCCAAGGTCAGAGATATACCAAACCGACCGATTCTGCGGGCGCGTAATGCCGCCACAGCATGACTCCTTCCCGTCCCCAACCCCTCCTCTGGATCTACGGGAACAAAAGGTTAGGGGTCGCATTGCTCGCCACCTTTCGGGATGGCAGGCGATAACCGCCGACTGGTGGGTCCTCCAACTAGTTGACAGAGGACACTATCGAATTCCTCCACCACCCACCATCAAGACCTTCCCTGCTTTCCTGTTATTCGGGTCAGCACGCACTGCTCATACAGCAGGAAGTGCTCGCGCTTCTGGGAAAGGAGGCTATAGAGCACGTACCGCGGAACCAGAGAGGTGCAGGTTACTATTCCCACTTCTTTCTGATGCCGGAAAAGACAGGGGACCTCAGCGACCTCAACGTTTCGGTCCTTTACAAACACTTCCGCATGGTGACCCTTCCCGGTTTGATTCCCATGCTCAAGCAGGGCACCTTCTTAGCGTCTCTGGATATGCAGGATGCTTACCTGCACATACCTATAGCTTGAGCGCACAAGAAATTCTTGTGCTTTGAGTTTCTAGGTCGCCATTATCAGTTCCAAGCCCTCCCCTTCGGACTGTCCTCGGCACCTCGGGTATTTACGAAGTGCATGACAGTCATAGCGGCGGCTCTCAGGAGACAAGGCCACGACGTGTTCCCATACCTGGACGACTGGCTCCTCATGGCCCCCTCTCGGGAGGCTCTGATGTCTGCGATCCACTGTACTCGTTCCCGCTTCGGGTTGTTGGGCATCATCATCAATCACGAAAAGTCGCACCTGGTTCCGTCGCAGAGACTGCAGTTCATAGGTGCAGTCCTGGACACTGTCCAGGGGAAAACTTTTTTGCCCCAGAACAGAGCGGAATACATCAGATCCCACATAAGGGACATCTTGGCAAAGAAGACGGTCCCAGCAAGACTGATCCTTTGCCTGTTCTGACACATGGCTGTGGCCATTGCATCATTCCTTCTAGCCTGGATCCACATGCGGGTGACCCAGTGGATGTTACGGGTACAGTGGGATCAGAAGCAAGACCATCTGCAGCTGCCAATTCGGAGCATGAATGCCATCATCCGGGATTGGCAGTGGTGGCTCGATCCACAACACCCATCCGTGGGAGTGCCCTTCATCACACCGTCTCCGATTGTGACACTCTCCATGGACACTTTAGGGTTCGGTTGGGGAGCACACCTCGACGGAGTCAGGTCTCTGGGCTCGTGGACATCCCAGGAAGCTCATCTCCACATAAATATTTTGGAAATGAGAGCAGTCCTTTATACCTTGCAGGTCTTCCAGTCGCAGATTCCACCGGGTACTCTGCTGTTGCACACAGACAATACCGTGGTGATGTATTACCTCAACAAACAAGGAGGTACCCATTCCTACCCGCTTTGCAGGGAGGCCATGAGGGTATGGGATTGGGTTCTGCAACACAGCGCAAATCTTATTGCTGTACATGTCCCAGGAGTGGACAGTGTTATTCCATACAGTCTGAGTCGGTCTCAGGCCAGAGTCCACGAATGGGAACTACTCCAGGAGCTGATAGAGGATCTGTTTCACAGATGATGCACACCAGAGTTAGAGCTTTTCACGTCCCCATCCAACGCAAAACTGCCCATTTTCTGCTCACTAGATCCAGGGCCTGGTGTTTTCTGGCAAGACGCGTTGTCCCTCTCCTGGACGGGCAGATTCCTCTACACATTTCCTCCCTTCCCGTTGATCCAGAGGGTTCTTTTGAAACTCCGCAGAGAGCAGGCAACGCTGATACTAATTGTGCCCTTTTGGCCCAGACAGATTTGGTTCCCTCTGCTGCACCAGATGTCTCAGGAACCTCCGGTGCCTCTGCCAATCAGCTCTCATTTATTGTCCCAGGAGGGTGGATCTTTGGTCCATCCGGGCCTTCGCTTTCTGAACCTGCGCGCCTGGCTCCTAGGGACATAGCTACCATGCGGTGCGGGATCTTGCAAGAGGTAGCAGATGTTCTAGCAGCTGCTAGAAAACCGGCCACTCATGCCACATACGCCATGAAATGGTGCAGATTTTGCCTCTGGGCTCAAGCGTGAGGGCTTTCCCTGATGGATTGTCCGGAAGGTTCTGTTCTAGGGACATGGATATGTTGTTCATCCACACTGTCTGGCAGGTTCCTTGCCGCTTTAAATCTTGCCGGAAGGTCTTCAAGCTGGCTCCTCCCACCCACCCGGGTGGTAAAACTCTGCTTCGCCCCATGAAGCCAGATCTAGCCTGCTGGAAACCAGGTTGTGCGTCGAAGCCGGGGAGGTCGGGTGGGTCGTGTGGATGAACAACATGTACCATTCCTAGAACTCCTGTTACAGGTGAGTAACCTGTATTTCTAGGGACATGGATATGTTGTTCATCCACACTGTCTGGCAGACTCCTAGCAGTTCTCCGGGAGGAGGGAGGCAAGGCGCATACCCCCTACTTAGGGAGTAAAGACTGGAGAACCGAGGCCCCAAAACCAGCATCCCGGCGTGACTCAAGGTCGATGTGGTAGTGGGTAATGAAGGTATGCTAGGAGAGTTTCAGTAGCAGACAAGTAGTGGAATTGCAGTATAATGTGGGGAGTGGTGCAATGCAGTGGCTGTGGGGCAGCCATATTCAGGCAGACCTTCTGGACACTGAGGTGCTGCCCTATCTGCATGCATCTATCTGGACTGCGGGATGAGGTAGCCAGACTCAGAGCGGAAGTAAACTGGATCAGGAGTACCATCACCCCTATCCAGGGACCACCCAGTCCAATGCAACTGCCTCTAAAGGATGCCGAGAACGAGAGCACTTGGATGACAGTGGGCTCAGGGAGGGTTATAGCAGTCAGGCAGAGGCACATCCCGGATCCTATTCCACTCAAGAACTCATATGCCACACTGGCAGCGAGGACAACCAAATACAGGTACCCAGAGAAGTGGAAGGAAAGGATGTGGAGGTTAGCCAAGGAGGTGACCTCAGCGGGAGAAAGCAGTGGACCCCAGAGGAGGAGGACGAATCCTGGTGGGGACTCCATCATAGAGAGGGATCCAGCTAGGAACACAGGAGGGGAGGACAGGGAGGTGAGATGCCTACCAGGTGCCACGGCATGGAGGGATGGAAGGAAGATCCTGGGGATCACTGGGAAGGCAAGACGGAGGTGAGCTGGATGTCATTATCCACCTAGGTACTAATGACCTGGCAAATGGGGAGCCAAAGGAAGTTCAGGAAGAGTTTAGGAAACTGTGGAGGGTCTCAAGCAAGTAGCTACTTCTGTCACTTTCTCAAGTACTACCTGTGAGAGGCAAGGAGACATAGGAGTGCATGCAAGGAACTTTAACTCATGGTTGAAGAACTGGTGCTGTGAGGAAGGGTTTGGATTCATTGGTGACTGGGGACCCACCTGGAGGGATGGAGGTTTGTTCAAGCCTGACGGCCTGCATCCATCCTGGAGGGAATCAAGCACTCAATGATAAGTTTAAATGCTACATTGACAAGCATTTAAACTAGCAAAGGTGGGTGGCAGGCCAGCAAGGAGGGTACCTACTTGCTCACCCCCACATCTAGCAGTGGAACCAGTGAACCAGAGGAGTGGCTATCTCTGCAAAGCAGTGTGCAAAAGATGGAGTTCAGTGCCCAAGAGGTGGATAAGCAGAAAAGGGGCAAAATTCAGCAGACTGGCAGACAGCAAGGAGAACCAGGGATAAATGACAACCAAGGAAGGGGCTGGAGTAGAACAGTGAGACAGTCTAGGGAGGTCAAATCATGGAAAGCCATGTGTGCAAATGCCAGGTACCTTAGCAACAAGATGGAAGATCTGGAGGCTGTCATGGTGCAGTCAGACCTGGACATTGTGGCCATCACTGAAACCTGGTGTAATGATAACCACGACTGGGAGATGGCCATACCTGGCTACAACATATTCAGAAGAGACAGAGCAGGCAGGAAGGGAGGAGGAGTGGCACCTCTGTGAAAAATGACATAAGGGCCACAGAGATCCAGGAGGAACAGAATGGGGAGAGATACTGTGGGTTAAGCTGGAAAGGAAAATGGGACAGCCATCCTGACAGGTGTGGTCTATAGACCACCAGCCCAGGAGGAAGAAACAGATAGGAGTTGATGCTAGCCATCCAAAGGATGGCAGACAAGGTGAGGTAGTACTGGTTGGAGACTTCAATATTCCAGACGTGGACTGGAGCATCCCAGCAGCAGCATCAACTAGAAGCAGATTTATCCTGGACTCCTTCAGGGTGCCTTCCTCAAGCAACTGGTCATGGATCCAACTCGGCAGAAGGCAATACTGGACCTTGTGCTGACAAACAGGGACAGTGTGATGGGGGTAACAGTGGGGGAGCACCTGGGAAACAGTGACCACCAGTCATTGTGGTTTGAAATCACAGAAAGAGCAGAACCAAACCACACAAAAACACGTATCCTGGATTTTAGGGGAGCAGACTTTGGGGAAAATGGGGAGATACTTGAAAGAGGCATTAAGGGGAATGGGACAGGAATCAGGGTTGAGGAACAGTGGGCAGTATCTAAAATGGGGATTACAAGAACAACAGAATTATGTATTAAGCAGGTTGCAAAGAGGAAAGGAAGAGGAGACCATTATGGTTTTCCAGAGAGGTAGCAAAGAAAGTGAAAGCCAAAAGATTGCATTCAGGCAATAAAAAGACACAGGCAGAAGGGGATAGGGAGAAGTACCAAGAGAAGCAAAGGGAGGCAGGGAGGTCAGTAAGGGAAGCCAAGCTCAGACAGAAGAACACATTGCAAAATCAGTGGGTGAGGGACAAAACCTTTACGGGTACATAAGTGAAAAAAGAAAGACAAAGGGAGGGATAGTGAGACTGAAGGGGGAGGATGGGGGCCGCGTGGAGGATGACAACAGTAAAGCTGACATACTGAACAGGTATTTCTGTTCAGTCTTTACTGAGGAAGAGAAGGGTGATGGGTCTGAAGGGAGTACAAGGGGTGAGAATGGTGCAGAAATGGACACAAGTCCCTTTACACGAGAAAGGGTCCTGAAGGAACTGGAAGTAATAAGAGTTGATAAAGCAGTGGGGCCAGATGGGTGCACCCAGGGTCCTTAAAGAACTAAGGTGGTGGCTGAACCTCTGGCTATCCTGTTTAGCCGATCACTGGAAACGGGAGGTACCCAAAGACTGAGGACAGCAGATGTAGTCCCCTTATACAAAAGTGGGAACAAAGAGGAAGCAGGAACTACAGACAGTCAGCCTCACCTCGGTAGTGGGGAAGATCATGGAAGCACTACTGAAGGAGAGATTGGTGGAACATCTGGTTGTCAATGGACTACAGGACCCAAGGCAGCATGGTTTCAACAGGGGAAGGTCATGTCAGACCAGCCTCATTGAATTTTTTGACTGGGTGACTAGGGAGGTGGATCAGGGGAGGGCAGTGGACATGGCCTATCTGGACTTCAGCAAGGCCTTTGACACTGTGCCACATAGAAGACTATTACACAGACTGGGGAATATGGGTGTGGGTAGGACAGTAGTGTGGTGGGTAGGTAACTGGCTGGGTGGCAGGACACAGAGGGTGGTGGTAAATGGCTGTCACTCCACAGAGGGAAGAGTGACCAGTGGGGTACCACAGGGATCAGTGCTGGGACCGGTCCTATTCAACATCTTCATCAGTGACATGGCGCAGGACCTAGAAGGCAGAATTTCACTGTTCACTGATGACACAAAGCTCTGTAACAGAGTAGACACACCAGAGGTGTAGACAGAATGAAGCGACCTGCAGAAACTTGAAGAATGGTCAGGGTTTGGCAGTTGAAATTCAATGCAAAGAAGTGCAAGATAATGCATATGGGGACAAAACCCTGGCACAATATATCAGTTGGGGGGTGAGGATATAGCATGCACCAAGCAGGAAGGGATCTTGGGTTATCTCTGATGACCTCAAGGTAGGACACAGTGTGACAAGGCAGCAGGTAAAGCAAATAGGATGCTGGGATGTATAGGCAGGGCATTACCAGCAGGAAAAGGAGGTCATAATTCCGCTGTACAAGACACTAGTGAGGCCCCACCTGGAGTACAGTGTACAGTCCTGAGACCATACCTACATAAGGACATAGACAGGGTAGAGAAGGTTCAGAGGAGGCAACGAAGATGGTGCATGGATTGCATCACAAGTCCTATGAAGACAGGTTGAAGGAACTGAACATGTACTCCCTGGAGGAGAGGAGGAGAGGGGATATGATAGAGACATACAAGTATCTTACAGGGAGGAACAGGGTGCAGGAAAACACTATTTTAAGTGAAAAGATGTTCCAGGACTAGAGGGCATGGGATGAAGTTGGAGGGAGGATGATTCAGAGGAAACATGAGAAAGAATTCTTCACAGAACGGGTGGTGGACAAGTGGAACACCTGCCAGAGGAAGTGGTGGGGCTGAAACAATCACGGATTTAAGAACATGGGATTGACATAAAGGAATTCTGGAGGTCAGGGGTAAAGTGCAACAGACTTCTAGGAAAACAAACTGAACTTACAAGCTCAAATGGGCAGACTGGGTGGGCCATAGGCCTTATCTGACATTGTCTATGTATCTATGTATGTGCGACTTCCAGGTAGCAGCCCTGCAGATATCCTGGATAGGGACATCCCTGGAAGCAGCTACCGATGCGGTATGGCGGGTAAAATGAGCTCTTACCTCTGGGAGGCTCCATGCCGCCCAACCTATAGCAGAGATCTATGCAGGAGGTGACCCACCTGCTTATCGTCAGCTTAGCTGGAGTCTGCCAGGTGCGGCTTCAGCGTGGGTGACAAACAGCTGGCGAACCTCTCCCGAACTGGCAGTCCACCTCCTTAAAGTAAGCAAGCACTCTGCTAGGGTCCAAATATGGAGCCTTAATTCGGCCTCTGAGGTGTGATTGGGGTAGAACACCGGCAGAGTCAACACCTGGTTAAGGTGAAACTCCGACACCACCTTCGGAAGGAACTTCGGGTGGGGGCGCAGGACAACCTTGTCCCTGTGGAAGACCAGATAAGGAGACTCGATGGAAGTACCTGGAGCTCTCCCATCCTTCTGGCTGATGTGATAGCCACCAAGAAGGCGGTCTTCCACAACAGGTGGGAGATATCGCACATGTGCATTGGTTCGAATGGCTTGCCCATGAGCTTGGCCAATACCAGCAGTAGATTCCCATGGAGGTGGAGGTTCTCGCACCAGAGGGGAAATGTGATCAAGGCCTTTGAAAAAGTGCCAGACCACCTTCTCCTGCGCCACCGACTGCTTTCCGGCCCGCGCCTGGTAAGCAGAGATGGCTGCCAGGTGCACCTTAAGGGTCGTCGACCGAAGCCCTTGCTGAGGAAAGGACCACAGGTAGTCCGGAATGCTTGCCAAGGAACAGGAGGAAGGGTCCAGGCCCTTTCCCTAACACCAAATGGAGAATCTCTTCCATTTGAAGGCATAGCATTTTCTGGTAGACTCCTTACGGGACGCCTCAACGATGTTGAGGACCTCGTCGGAAAGACCCAAGGCCTGGAACTCTAGCCGCTCAGGAACCAGGCCGTCAGGTGCAGGGATTGAAGGTCGAGATGGAATACCTTCCCCTGATGACTGAGATCAGGTCCGGATGGGCTGGAAGCCGCCTCTGGAGCCTGGAGCTGAGGCTTAGGAGATCTGGATACCAGAGCTGGCGGGGCCAGTCTGGGGCTACCAGAATCACCTGTGCCTTGTCCCTCCTCGCCTTGAGAAGCACCTTGTGGATCAAGGGAAATGGGGGAAAGGCGTAGAAGAGGTACGGGGTCCACGGCCTCAAGAAGGCATCCCCCTGCAGCGAGCCCTGCTGAGGGGGGCAGGCATGAAAGTCTCAGCTTCACATTCTCCCTGGAGGCAAAGAGGTCCGCCTGAGTCGAGCCCCAGTGGGAGAAGAGATCTTGTACTACCTCCGGCAGGAGAGACCACTCGTGAGACGCAGCCCCTATCCGGCTTAGGGCATCGGCCAGGGTGTTGGAGGCTCCTGCCACGTGAATGGTTAGGAGATCTGCCTCCAGGCTGCGCACGAGACCATATTCGGAGAGCTTCCTTGCATGACAGCATGGAGCGCATCCCTCCCTGGCGGTTTAGGTAGTACATGGTCGTGGTATTGTCCGTGTGGACCTGAACCACTTGACCCCGTAGAAACGGAGAGAAGGCGGTGAGAGTTAGGCAGACCACTCGGAGCTCCAGCAGGTTGATGTGGCATCGGGACTTCCAAGGGTACCAGAGGCCGTACGCTCTGTGCTCCCCCAGATGGGCACCCCAACCCATCAGAGATGCGTTGGTCGCTAGACCGTCGGCTCGGGACGGACGAACGGGATGCTGTCCTGCAGATGTGCCAGAACGGTCCACCACTGGAGAGCGTTCCACATTTCCTGGGTCACTGTCACCAACCGATCCAATGGATCGAGCGTTGTGACCACTGACTGGCCAGTCCCTGTTGAAGGGGACGCGTGTACCAACAGGCCTAACGGACCACGCTGGAGCAGGCCGCCAAGAGACACAGGAGTCCCAGGCAGGGTGCAGTTGCCCAACCAGAAATGATTGGGCAAGGAGGAAGAACCTCGGCCCTGTCTGCCGGGAGCCGTGCCCTGGCTCGAAGAGAGTCGAGCTGTGCCCCGATGAAATGAATCACCTGCTTAGGCATGCGTTCCGACTTGGCCTCGTTGAAGAGGAGGCCAATCTGAGAGCAAATGTGGAGGGCCAGATCTCTGGACTGCTCCACCTCCACTCTGGAGGGAGCTGCCAAAAGCCAGTCGACCAGGTAGGGGTACACCCGGATCCTTCGGCACAGCAGGAATGCTGTCACCACTGCCATGCATTTGGTGAAGACCCTGGGAGATAGAGAGAGGCCGAAGGGCATGGCCCGGAACTCATAAAGAGATCCTTCCACTCTGAAGCGGGGAAAATTCTGACAAAACGGACGGATCAGGACGAGAAGAACGCGTCCTGGATGTCCAGGGAACAAAACCACATGCCTAATTCCAAGGATGGGATTATCTGAACCAGAGTGACCATCCTGAAGGTCGGAGACCTTAGGAACCTGTTCAGGTCGTGCAGGTTGAGAATGGGGCGCCAGCCCCCGCCCGTTTTGGGACCAGGAAATACCTGGACACAAACCCCGGGTCTGGAGGAGGATCCGCCACCTTCTTGATCACCTCTTTTTCGAGTAGCAGGGCAATATCGACTTGGCGAGCCGACAGCGAGGCTGCAGACCCCGTGGCCCCCCCGAGGGGCGACAGCTCGAAAGGGTGGAGCCTGCTTGAACTCCAGAGGTAGGCCCTTTCCTACCCCCTCCAGCACCCAGCGGTCCGTGGTGATAGTGGACCAGGCGGAAGGGAAGTGGCAGAGCCGTCCCCCCACGGGGGGAACCCGGGGGAGTGACGAGGCTGGGGGTGACACCCCTCAACCCGTCACTGGGCAGGCTGGGAGGAGGGACCGGCCGAGGGACCTCCTGGCCCTTTACCGCCTTGCTTCCCATTAGAGGAAGCCGTTGACTTGAGTTTGGGATGCCAAGCGCGAGCCTGCTGGCCCTCGTGCCGGTGCTGTTGAGCCGGTCGTGCCGCAGGGACTGAAAGACGAAAGGACTTGCGCTGTTGTTGCCGGCAGCCCTTGTCCCGCTGGGCGGAGTGACCACCTTTGGACTCTTTGTCGGGGCCCTGTCCATGTCCTAGTGTTTCCGGAATGCCGGAAGATGTTATTAGTGAGTAACCCTCAGCAGAGGGGTGCACCGAGAAACCGGGCAAAGAGCCGATAGGGACCGCATACTTCCTGGCCATCCTGGCCGAGGGCGCAGGACAGGAAGCAGGCTGCTGCCAAAGCTCCAAGGCTGGGCCGACGATGGCCTCAGCCACAGGGAAGGCCTCTGTGGGTGAATCCCCTCGGTCAAGAATCTCCGTCAGGGGATAATTGACCTGTTTGGACACGGGCTCAAGCTGAATTCCGGGTGGACTCCTAGATGAGCCTAAGCAGACCCAAGAAGGACGATGGGCTATCGTCCAGAGACTGGCTCCGGGAGGATTCCCGGCCCACTCGCCTGGGGAACAGGGAGGAGTCATCATCGGACTCCGAAGAGTCTGCGAAGAGCTGCCTCAGGCCTGAGCCACCCTCCACCTGCCAAGGACAGCCGGGAGTGAGGGTGACCGACAATCTGTGGGGCAGGCTGTGACCCGACCGAGGTTCCACCACAATCGGTGGGGCAGCTAGATTTGGTCGAACAACCGGCCCAGAAATGGGCATCTCGACTGAGGCAAGCGGTTGCTTTGGATGTTCAGGTGGCAGCCACTTGATAGCCGAGGGATGAATTGGAGTCGATTTACTCCCGGATAACAGCAACTGCTGCCACATAAGCTCCTCGTAACGTTGACTCAGTCTGCGTCGAAGCCTCTCCTCATCCAAGGAGGATGACGAGGAGGAGCGGTGTCACCACTTAATTCGGTGCCCAGACCGAGACTGCCGATGTCGGCGGGAGCGGCTTGACCAAGATGAAGTCCGAGACTGAGACCCTCGGTGAAACCGAGGGCGGGCCTGGGAAGGGGCAGGTGACACCCACCCTTCCTCAGCTCGACACTTTAACTGGGACCGCCGCCCTGAAGGCGCGGGCAGATCCTCTGTCTCCACCGGGGGAACCGTCGTAGAGGGGTTGACGGCTCTATCAGTCGACCACCCGGCTGTCGGTTTGAGAAATATCTTGACTGCGTCAACGGGTGTCTTGGCAGGCTGGCCTGATGAGAACGCCATGAAGGCAGCGGCCTGAGCCTCAGCCTCGACCGAAGTCGACGGTCAGCTGTCCGGGGAAGGGTACCTTTCCCACTCCCACGAATGCCGACGATGGGACTTACCCTTCGACTCCCTCTTCTTGGGCCAAGAGGAATGTACCGACGGCCCCTCTCCCTTCGTGGAAAGGGACTAGCGAAGCTCCTTGAACAAAGCCGAATAAGAGGAACTCAGAGAGAGCAGGATAAACGCCGCAACCAAGGAGGAGGGAAATGCAGCCTCTGCCGCCTCCTCCTCGAGGGTGATCAAGTGCTCGAGCTGTTCAGCCGAGCCAGCCGCCGTGGACACCGCCCAGCGAGCCTATTTAGGTTTTGCAGGGGAAAACTCCTACCAAGCGCCAAGCTTCAATCAGGCAGCGCGATCCTCCAGGACGCTGGCCGAAAAGGCGCGGCACAACTCTCAGACCTGCGGGTCGTGGTCTAGGTTGAGGCAGTATACGCACGTGGAGTGCGAATCCGTCCTGGACATGTTCTGCCTGCCAGGGCACCTCCGAAAGCCGGGAATTGAATTGTCCATCGCAGCTGCAAGGGATGAGAAGACCAAAGTTTAGAAAACTTCAAAACTAGATTCGAACGAACCGAAGAATTAGGATCCAGTCTAAAACACAGAGTGCTAAGGAGGGAACCTGAGCTTACAAGCGGTAAGGAAGATCTGGCATCATGGGGCGGAGCCGAGAGTTTTACCACCCGGGTGGGTGGGAGGAGCCAGCTTGAAGACCTTCCGGCAAGATTTAAAGCAGCAAGGAACCTGCCAGACAGTGTGGATGAACAACATGTACCATTCCTAGAACTCCTGTTAAAGGTGAGTAACCTGTATTTCTAGACTACCTTCTGTCTCTTTTCCAGGCAGGCTTGGCCTACTCCTCAATTAAAGTACACCTTTTGTGCCATCTCGGCCTATCATACTCCTATAGGCCTACGGTCTATAGCTCAGTTGGACAGCACACAAGCCTTCCTGAGAGGCATTCTCCACCTTAGACCTCCGATTAAAGATCTTATTCCTCCATGGGATTTACCCTTTGTCCTGGAGCAGTTTACGCTGCCACATTTTGAACCAGCCGCAGATTGCGAGCTAAGTCTCCTGACATGGAAGACGTTATTTTTAGTTGCTGTTACTTCGGCCAGAAGGATTTCTGAGCTTCACTCACTAATGTGCAAAGAACCTTATTTGATTTTTCACCAGGACAGGGTGTCCCTAAGGACAAATCCAAAGTTTCTACCTAAGGTGGTCTCAGCCCCTCACCCTCAATCAGGACATCGACCTGCCAGTGTATTTTCCTAAATACTCTAATAGGGAGAGGCTCTGCTGCACACTGTAGATGTGCATAGGTGTCTACGATACTTCCTGGCCAGAACCAGGCACCACTGTAAATCTGATTAGCTTTTCATCTCCTTTGCCCATAGGATGCTTGGGGCTCCGGTTTCTAAACAGTCGCTGCCCAGGTGGCTCATCCATTGTATCATGTTCTGTTACCAGAAACGTAAGAAATCCCTACCGGGCTCTGTTAAGGGACATTCCACAAGGGGGGTGGCTACCTCCTTTGCTGCTTTGAAGAACGTGTCAGCTTCAGCCATCTGCGCAGCAGCTACTTGGAGCACCGTGCACACCTTTATCAGGCATTATAGCCTGGATGTTGCATCACAGCGAAGAGCTGGTTTTGGTCTAGCAGTCCTTCAGGAATTCCTATCCTAGGCTTCGGTCCAACTCGAGATCTCTACCTAGCCTCCTCCCACCTGCGAGGGATTTCCAGAATTGCTTGGGAATCAGTCCTAATGGTGTAACCTGCTGCAAGAGCTGTTTCTTGAAGTAAGAGAGTACAGTTACGTAAAAACTTAACGCAACAGTAGATCTTCTAGAACAGCTCTTGCAGCAGGTAGTTTCCTTCCCACCATCCCCTCTGGAGGTAGAGTTGTTCCTTTGGTTACTTCCTAGGATCAGGTGTTTGTAACACCGCTCTGAATACCTTCTTTGAAAGTGGATCCTCAGTCTCCACTTCTGATGTCATCTAGCGGCCGGGAAACCATAAGGAAGGACGTGGTTCCCCCCAGGCCTCAATCACCTCCACCTCCTTGGGGCGCTGAAGGTGCCAGACCCCCAAGGAACCAACTCCACCTCCTCGGGGCTGGCTGCTCGAGAGACAGAAAACGCCCATCACGCTCTCCCTCAGGGTCCCCGAGCTCAAAGCGACCCGGGGCAGACATCACTCACCGGGAGATGACTCCAGATAGGATACGTCAGACACCTCCAGGTCTCAGTCTCCCTTCAGTCCCCCACCACCAGACCCACTGGACCTTCCAAGGTCTCCTCTGGATGAGCCCTCCTTTTCAGAAATTGAGGCACATCCAGGAAAATATGGGATGGGAGACAGAAGACTCAGACCCCGAGGGACGACACCTTTCTCGTTATCTCAGGCAGAAACACCCGAAGCCTATGGTGGTCCAACCTTTGGTGGACACCTTTACAGACGTCACCAAGGCAGCTTGGAAGCGTGCGCATTCCACACCAGCTGTTCCGAAGAAGGCTGACTGCCTCTACAGGGCTCCCACAGAGGACCTGTATTTGGCACAACAATCCCTGCCGACGCCGTGGTCATCACTGCATCTCATGACAGGTCCCAGCGGCCTCAGCATTTGAGTACCCAGCCTCTGGACCAGGAATCTAAGCAATTAGATTCTATGGGAAGACGCATGTATGTGGCTGCTACATGCTGTCTTAGGTCTCTAAACTGTCTGACGCACATGGTGCAGTTTCAGAACGCCCTGTGGGAGCAGGGCCAAGACCTTCTAAAAGACTTGCCGGATGACTAAAAGGAGGAGCTGCTGAACCTCCTCCAAACTGGGTCAGACGTGGGGACCCAGGTTCTCAGAGCCGCTTACGACTCAGCGGACTGTGCAGCCAGGGGAGCAGCCACAGGAGCAGCCACAGGCATTTGTCTCCGGAAACGCTCGTGGTAGAGAGTCTCCAGATTTACCCCGGATGTCCAGAAGAATATCCTATACATCCCTAATAATGGAGCGGTCCTGTTCAGTGAGGAATCCGAGAAGGTCATCACCAAACTGCAGGACGTGGGAGGGCAGTCAGGACTGTACAGGCCATGTACAGACCAAAATCTAGTTCCTTTCTTAGGAACCAGAATCTTTTCTTGGCTGCCAGCAACGGCAACAGCCACGTTCCGGCCAGCAACCCGGGGCAGTTTCAGCCATTAGAACCAACCCAGGTTCCCCTCGGGCCAGGGCCCAAAGCATCCCAGCCTGCGGGGTCCAACACCACCACAGCATGACTTCTTCCTGGCCCCGGCCGCCCCTCCTCTGGATCAAAGGGTCGAGAAGGTCGGGGTCACATCTCTCATCACCTTTCGGTATGGCAGAGGATAGCCTCAGACTGGTGGGTGTTGCAGTTGGTCGATCGAGGTCACTCTATAGAGTTCCTCGATCACCCACCATCCAGACCTCCCTGCTCTCCCACTAGTCAGGTCAGCATGCCCTGCTTATTCAGCAGGAAATCTTGACCCTCCTCGACAAGGAGGCCATAGAGTACGTTCCACTGAACCAGAGAGGAAAAGGTTTTTATTCTCACTTCTTCCTGATTCCAAAGAAAACAGGGGCTTACGCCCAATGTTGGATCTCAGAGACCTCAACACATTTGTGCTGTATAAGCGTTTCCACATGGTGACCCTTCCGGGTCTGATTGCCATGCTCAAAGAGGGCGCTTGGCTGGCATCACTGGATATGCAGGACGCTTACCTGCATCACCTGATCACTCAAGCACACCGGAAATTCCTGCGTTTCGAGTTTCTGGGATGCCACTACCAGTTCCAAGCCCTCCCTTTCAGACTATCTTTGGCACCTCGAGTATTCACGAAGTGTATGGCAGTCGTGGCAGCAGCTCTCAGGAGAGTGGGCAACTATGTTTCCCCTTATCTAGACGACTGGCTTCTCATGGCACCCTCACGGGAGGCCCTGATGTCTATGATACAAGCTATCTGTTCTCTCTTCCTATCGCTGGGCATCACTGTCATTCAGGAGAAGTAGCACCTTGTCCCGTCTCAGAACTTGCAGTTCATAGGAGCAGTTCTGGACACCAATTGGGGAAGGGCATTCCTGTCCTTTGGACATGGTAGAATGCATCAGATCCCTCATAGAGTTCCGCATCACATCCATCGTGGGTAAGCTAATGGAGACTATCCTGAAGGAGAGGCTGGTGGCCCTCCTAGAGGCCAAAGGACTACAGGACAGCAGACAGCATGGCTTCATAAGTGGCAGATCCTGCCAAACCAACCTGGTGGAGTTCTATGACTGGGTAACAAGGCAACTGGACAGGGGCCATGCAGTGGATGTCCTGTATCTGGACTTCAGTAAGGCATTCGACTCTGTGCCGCATGGAAGGCTGGGAAGGAAGTTAGGCACGGGGCGGGCGCAAAGCTGGTGAGATGGGTAGGAAACTGGCTTCAGGGAAGGCAGCAGAGGGTGGTGGAGGGTGGGGAGCTCTCACACCCAAGGGCAGTGCAGCGGTGTTCCACAGGACTCGATGTTGGGACCAGTGTTTGGAATATTCATTGCAGACATATCATGGGACATCAAGAGCAAGATCAGTCTGTTTGCTGATGATACCAAGGTAGGCTCGGTGGTGGATGACCTAGGGGGATGGCAGGGGTTGCAGGATGATCTGGCAAAGCTTGAAACCTGGTCAGACACCTAGCAACTGGGGTTTAATGCCAAAAAGTGCAAGGTGCTGCATTTTGGGATGAAGAACTCAAGGAGGAGTTACCAGCTGGGGGAAGTGCAGCTAGCCCAGACAGAAGAGAAGGATCTGGGTGTGTTCATTATAGGGTCAATGAACAACTCTGCACAATGTAGGAAGGCAGCTGCAAAGGCTAGCAAAATGCTGGGTTGTATTGCAAGGGGTATATCCTCGAGGAGGGAGGAGGTGATTCTGCCACTGTATAGGTCATTAGTTAGACCACACCTGGAGTACTGCGTGCAGTACTGGCGCCCGTATCTGAAGAGTGACATTAAGTTACTGGAGGGGGTGCAGCGTAGAGCGACAAAGATGATCAACGGGTTGGGGGACTTATCATACGAGAGGAGGTTGAAGGAGTTGAACATGTACTACTGGAGGAGAGGAGGGACAGGGGTGACATGATTGAAACTTTAAATACATGAAAGGAATAAACAAGACGGGTATAGAGGGCTGTTCAAAGTAAGGGAGGGGAGGGCCACCAGGGACCATGATATGAGACTGGAGGGAGGAAGGTTCAGGAGGGAGATGAGGAGACACTTTTTTACACAGAGGGTGGTGGCTGGGTGGAATGTGTTACCTGCAGAAGTGGTATCCAGTAGAACAGTGGACCGCTTCAAAAGGGGATGGGACAGGACAAGGGGGAGGGTTAATGAAGGGGAAGGGTGGAAGGGAGGGGCATCTGCAGAATAAGGGGTGCTAGCTGCACATTCGAGCAGACTTGATAGACCTCTAGGCCTTTATCTGCTGGCAAATTTCGTATGTTCGTGTAGGGACACAAAGGAAAAGAAGATGGTACCGGCCTGATCCGTCCTTTGCCTGCTCGGAGACATGGCAGCTGCCATTGCAACGGTTCCCCTAGCTCGACTCCATATGCGGGTCACCCACTGGATATTGAGGGCACAATGGGACCAGAAGCAAGATCATCTGCAACATCCAGTTCGGATCATGAATGCCGTCACTCAAAACTGGAACTGATGGCTTGTCCCAGACCACCTCTCGATGGATGGGGAGCTCACCTGAACGGGGTCAGGACTCAAGGCTCCTGGTCATCTCTGGAGTCCTAGCTTCACATAAATATTCTGGAGATTAGAGCCATCCTTTACTCCCTACAGGTATTCCAGATGGGGATTCCACAGGGTACTCTTCTGGTACAAACAGACAATACTACGGTGATGTACTATCTCAACATACAAGGAGGCACTCATTCCTACCTCCTTTGCAGGGTGGCTGAAAGAGTTTGGGAGTGAGTACTGCCAATACGGTGCAGATATCATTGCAGTGCATGTTCCTGGAGTGGACAACACTATTGCAGACAGTCTAAGCCGATCACAGGCCAGAGTCCACAAATGGGAACTTCTTCAGGAAGTCACAGAGGACCTGTTCCGCAGATGGGGGACACCAGAATTAGACCTCTTCACGTCCCTATCCAATGCAAAACAGCCGAATTTCTGCTCACTAGATCTAGGGCCTGGTGTTTTCTGGCGAGATACGTTGTCCCTCTCTTGGACAGGCAGGTTCCTGTATGCTCTCCCGCCCTTCCCTTTGATCCAGAGGGTTCTATTGAAGGTCCAACAAGAGCGGGCGTGCCTTATTCTAGTAGCACCCTTTTGGCCCAGGCAAATTTGGTTCCCTCTCTTACATCAGCTGGCCCAGGAACCTCCGGTGCCTGTGCCATTCTGCTGTCATCTCCTGTCCCAGGAGGCAGGCTCCTTGGTCCATCCGGATCTTCGGTCTCTGAACCTGCATGATTGGCTCCTAAGGACATAGCAGTCCTGAGATACGGGGTCTCTCAGGGAACTATGGATGTTCTGGTAGCAGCCAGAAAACTTTCTTCTCACGCCATGAAGTAGCATAGATTCTGTATTTGGGCCCAAGCTCATGGATTGACCCCACTGGATTGTTCTGAGAGGTCTGTTTTAGACTACCTCCTATCCCTCTACGAGGCAGGTCTTGCCTACTCCTCCATTAAGGTGCACCTATGCCCCATTTCAGCGTACCATTCTCCAATAGGTCACCAGTCTCTAGCTCAGCTAGAGGCTTCTCGTGCCTTTTTGCACGGCATCCTGCACTTGAGACCTCCCATCAAAGACCCGGTTCCACCTTGGGATCTTCGTTTTCGAGCAGCACGCTGCGCCTTTTGAACCAGCCGCAGACCTAAGCAAATCGCGCCTCGCTTGGAAGACTCTTCTTTAGTTGCTGCCATTTCTGCCAGAAGAATTTCTGAGCTTCATGCACTTATGTGCAAGGATCCTTATTTGGTTTTTCACAAGGCCAGGGTGTCCTTAAGAACGAATCCTAAGTTTCTTCTCAAGGTGGTCTAAGCTGTCACTCTCAATCAGGATATAGACCTGCCAGTGTACTATCCAAATCACTGTAACGGGGGAGGCCCTGTTGCACACTCTGGATGTGCATAGGTGTCTCAGATATTACCTGACCACAACCAAGACGCATCGTAAGTTGAACCAACTCTTTGTTTCCTACACACAAAGAATGTCTGACGCTCCTGTTTCCAAACAGTCACTTTCTCGATGGCTGGTAAAGTGCATTATATTCTGTTACCAGAAGCACAACAGTATTTTACCGGGATCGGTAAAAGGTAATTCTACGTAGGGGGTGGCTACCTCCTTCGCTGCGCTCAAAAATGTCTCCACTTCAGCTATCTGTGCGTCAGCAACCTGGAGCACTGTACACACCTTTATCAGGCATTACAGTTTGGATATTGCCTCTAGATGCAGAGCTGATTTTGGCTTGGCGGTCCTTCAGGGACTTTTGTCCTGAAGTCTGAGACATGTCTCCTATCCTCCTCCCGATAATAATTTATTCCCTTACTGCATGGGAATCAGTCCTAATGGTGTAACCTGCTGCAAGAGCGGTTTCTCGAAGTAAGATAGTACAGTTATGTAAGAACTTACCGTAACAGTAGATCTTCGAGAATAGCTCTTGCAGCAGGTAGTTTCCCTCCCACCTTCCCCTCTTGAAGTTGAGTCTTCTGACCTTGTTTCTAGGCTACTGCGTCTTTTGAAGTCTATTACAAATCTTCCTTTGGAAGCGGAACCTCGGTCTCCCCTTCAGATGTCACGTTTGGGCCGGGAGTCTCTGGGAGAACTGGGGATGCTGGGGGACCGCCCCCTTTATGTGATGCCTGACATCGGGGAGGGGTCGATATCGGGGGCAGTGCCCCACTGGATACTACTAGCTAGAATTTTTCCGTGAGGTCCTGGCGCCTCCCGGCTTCAGTCCTAATGGTGTAACCTGCTGAAAGAGCTCTTCTCGAAGATCTACTTTTACGATAAGTTCTAACGTAACTGTACTTTCGTTCTTTAATACAGCCTGCTCACGACTCCTAGTTTTAATTACTTTGCCTGCCTGAAGTTCCTCTAAAGCTTTAATTTTCTCCTCCAAGGAGAGACAGTGGGCCTCCCATTGTTTTTTAAATTAAGAGATTCCTATCAGCTTACCCCCTTACTATTGCTTTTATAGTATCCCATACAATTGACAATTGTCCTGGGTGTCGTCGTCGGAAAGAGCCTGGAGAATCATGTCCTTAATCGACCCTTGCACTTCCTTGTCTCTCAGGAGGGAAAGGTTCAGTCTCAAAAAAGTTCTCTTTCTTGGTGACTGCGACTTAAATTTGCAGAAAATCGAGGCATGATCTGAAGGGGTAAAATCCCCATCCTGATACTCTAAACTACTCCCAATTGTTCCTGAGGGAGCAAGAAAAAGTCCAGGCACAAGTATGAGTCGTGGGCTAGGGAATAAAAAGTATGTCTGTGTGTGGGGCCATGTAAAAATCACCAAGCATCTTCGTATGCCAGTTCCTGGAGTGGTTTTTGAACTTCCGTGGCTGTTTTGTTAACAACACCTAGGGCGAGATGTGGCCTGCTACTCCCTCTGAAATATTTAGGTTGAGGTCCCCCGCAGATCACCTGTCCCTCAGCCCATTCAATTAACTGTGAGAAGAATGATCTATATACCTTGTAGTCAGATGTAGGAGCTATATAGACTGAGGCCATAGTCGTCATTTGCCCATCCAGCTAACCCTTTAGCAATACAAATCTCCCCTCCTTGTCCATAATCTGGTCCTTGAGTTCAGACCGAACTCCTTGTCTTATAACAGTCCCCCCTCTCCTGCCTCCCCCATAGGAAAAGGCTGCCACACAAGAAGAACCCAGATGCTCACATTTTTATATTAGGATAGAGAGAGATGGGTTTCCTGAAGTGGGATAATGTTAGCACCCTCTCTTTTCATATACTATAAAATTTGACTTTGTTTAATAGGGTTGGTAACCCCATGCACATTATATGTGCATATAGTATATGGTTGTGCTATATTTAAGTAATACCTAGTTTGTCATAGTGGTAGTGCTCTAGGTTGCTGATTCCCCCAGCATGGCAGCATCTTCCCCTCTCCTCATCTCTCTAAGCATTGTGAAGTGATGTTCATGCTCTTTGGTTTCTGTTGCCCATAAAGTAAAACTTTTAATACATAAGCCAACATGGCTTCAACATTAGTCATAACCATAATAAATGTAGCAAAACTGGGTGCTTCCAAGGCTGGAGACTAATCTATAGTATTAGCCTCTGTGTCCTCCCTCAAAATGAGGAGAACGAGGAGGAATAAAAGTGCTTCCATTTCTCGAAGTCCTCCTCAAGAGCCATGATTCCAGAGGGCTCTGAAATGTAAAAGTGCAAACACTTTTAAGTAAACAGCCACGGGTTGCACTGAAAATGTCATGCCCCTAAGACCTAATTCACCCTAAAGGAATCTTAAAACAAAATTTGCAAAACAGAGTGTAGGCATTACTTGGTATAAAAACAAAGACAAGGCGCTGCGTCAGCATGTGGTCTAAAAGCAAAACAAAATGGTTATATTAAATAGATAGCTCATGTTTTCGATTTTAGGGACTTTTCTTCTTAGGAATATCTAAAGAGAAAAAAACACTAACTTGTTTTCTCTTTTGAATATTCTAACATCATCAATTTAACTCTATCTCAGCATTCTGTGCTTTCATTATCAATATTTATTGGTATACTTGTGTCCTTATAGACCGTAACACGTGGTACCCTAGACCCTCCCTTTTTTTGTGGGAGTGGGATCTTTATACCCCCCCCCCCCCCTTCATTTGAAGCCAATAGAAAGATAGTCTCCTGCAGAAAAAGGAAGGAGAGTGTTTCAGCAATTTTTATCAACATTGCTCCTAATTGAGTGTTAGGAGAGCCACTGTTACCTTCTCAGATGGATTTAAGTGGAGTCAAACCCAATCCCAGTCATAGCCATCTTTCTTTTTATTTTGAAGATGTGTACGCTTAACTGTGTTGAGATCAGCTCTATCTCAGAAAGTTCGCTGCAGGTCATATTAAACATAGAAACATAGACTTTGACGGCAGATAAGGACCGCTTGGCCCATCTAGTCTGCCCATTTCCCTACCTACAGGATAGGCTGCAGATCCTAGTTCACCAACAGCCTATTTCTTCGTACCCCCCACAAGAATTGCCTTATGTCTGTCCCATGCATTCTTGAATTCTCTCACAGTTTTAGACCCCACAACCTCCTCAGGAAGGCTGTTCCATGCATCCACTACCTCTCTGTGAAATAATACTTCCTCACATTGCCCAGAACTGCCCCCAAAAAAAAAAAAAGCAATTTTATACCTTAGAAGTGCATATTGGCTCAATTGAAGAACGGGTGGCTGAGTCGGATAACACGACAGCACAGCTCTCAGAGATGGTCCAATCCCGTCTTTCTATTAGCAGACCCGTAAGTAAGATGCCTCTCCCTGCATTCCTCTACTCTCCCCCACCCAGATTAATCAGTTTGAACCCCAAGAAGGAATGCCAATTAGGCTAAACACTGTGATGCAAGTACTCAGCCTGTAATCAGTCCGCTGATGATAGGGGAGCTTGTAGAAGGTCTTCAAAAGTAAATTGTAGGATTTTCAAGTAGCCAGATGAAGTAGCTTCGGTGTTTAAGGTTGCTTTATTTGACTGGGTGGGTCTCTTGTTGAGAAGGCTCTGGATTCTGAGTAGAGCCTCAGAGTGTGATAGTATTTTGGTTCCCCCTCGCTTCCTGCTTGAAGTGCGCTGCCAAAGCTCCCGTCATTTTGGTTCTAGGTGTCTGGTATCGAGATTTTCCTTTCTTTTAGCACCTCTGAAACCTCTTCAGTGGTGGAGTAGACTTTAACCCCTTCTTCCCAGAAGATCCATAGTCTAGAAGGATAGGGCGTATGGAAACTAATTGCCTTCTCGCAGAATGTCCGCAGGATTGGAAGGTAACGTATCTTCTACTATTGCACCTCTTGGGTGTAATCGTGGTCCAAAAAAAGGCAGTAGGTTAAATATTTGATTTCTTTCTTAGCCCAAGCTCGTCTTAAAATATCCTCTTTAACACTGAAGGAGCTGAGTTTAAAGACAATAGAGCGTGGATGTGCCGCCGGGTCAGAGGGTTTTACCTGAAGAGATCGATGTGCTCTCTTGATGTGGAATACATATGTAGCCGGGAGCTCCAAAATGTCTTTTAGGAGATTTTTTAAGAAGGGGGCTAGCAGGATGGTCTCCATTTCCTCTGGGAGTCCGTATAGGCGTAAATTCTCACATCAAGATTGCCCCTCGAGGTCTAGACACTTAGCCTGCAGTTCCCTGGTTTGTAGCAGAAGGGTTTGGACTATCTCTGAGAGCTGTGCTGTCGTGTTATCCGACTCAGCCACCCATTCTTCAGTTGAGCCAATATGCACTTCTAAGGTAGAAAGTTGCTTTTGCATGATTTTAAACTCCTGCTTATTCTCTTTTCTGGACTCCCTAATTTCGTTCAGGAGCATTTAGATTCTCGTGCCTGAGAGCTGCTCGTTTTCCCCGTTGGTATCATACCCAGCCTCTTGGGAGTTCGCAGGCTAGAGAGATCTGCTGGGGCCTGGGGGGGATCTGCATTTAATCGGGTGCCATCTCTGGTTTTACTTTTACCTTCCATACGTTTTCTGCCTCTGTTGCTTGTTAGAGATGTTTCTCTTGAGCTTTGAGACATTTTGGCTTGGAAATGATAGGTTTTAGGAGGTTTTAGAGGTAAATTGGTCCAGGAGCACTGAGAATTAAGCTCCTTGCAGCCCCATGACATCACCGGAAGTCAGAATTCCTTGTCTTCAGGCAGTCTCCTTCACCTCTCCTGTGATGGACGACGCAAAGTCGACTCCCAGTTTCAAGAAGTGTGCATGGGGATAGCAGATGTCTTGGATGGACCTGCATATCGTGTGCGTCTACTGCATTGGCTATGAGCACAACCTCCAGGCATGTGGCCTGTGTTGCACCTTGCATCCTTCTACATTGGAAGACCAGCACGCTCGACTTCTGGGGCGCCCAGATGAATGGGGTCCTCCCGTTAAGTCTAAGGACACCCAAAGGGCGGTGTCCGTGGTTGAGGTGTCCGCTGAACAGCTAGTGGCATTTGTAGAAGCTGCAGCTCAGGCTGCGGAGCATGCTTCTTCGGCTTCAGCCTTTTTGCCGCTCCCTTTAAGTACCTCCATTTCAGGGGCATTTGGAGACTTGTGCCAGGCCCTTACCACCCTTGGGCAGGGTCCTTCCTCTGGCACGAAATCCAGATCGAAGAAAGAGGCTAAAAGGAAGTCTCGCCGTCGATTGTGGGATCGCAAGCACTCTCTAAACTTGGATTCCCGCGCTTCCACAGAAGTTTCAACTATGGTTGATCCTTTGGCCTAGACTGCTCCACGGTTTCCCTGTCAGTCCAGTTGGTCGAGACGCAGGATGACCTTTCTTTCAAGATTTTTCTTGAGCTGATTGAACTGTTGTCACAAGATAAAACTGTTACCTCACTTTCTAGGACTTTGGTCCGCCTGTTACCTCCCAGGGAGGGTCAGACAAGCCTGCTGATCCACCCCCTCTCTCTCGCTCTCAGAATCCAGTGGACCCAGAGGACCCTCTGCTTTTGCCAGCTCCCTCTGAGACCTGCCATTGGATGCCCCGACTGTCAAGGTTATGGTCCCGATCCCGAAGTCCTGGGTTGTGCAGCCCTCGCCAATCTAAGTGTTCCCGCTCTCGACATTCAGGTAAGCGGAGCCGCTAGTATTCCTCCTCGGACGAGGAGAGGCTCTGCTACAAGATGCGGCAGAGTTATGAGGAGCTCATGTGGCACCAGCTCATGTTCACTGGGGTGTAGCCGATCCTGGCTTCTACCCTGGCCATCACTTGGCTTTCGCCACCGAGGCCACAGCCTACACCGGCTCGGCAGGAGCCTGCTCAGCCTCTGGCTTCTCCACCAATTGTGGTGGAGCCGCAGCCGAAATTTGGCCCACCTCCTAAGGATGCCCGCTCGACCTCAGGGCTTCCTCATCCTCAGGCCCACACAGCAAAACAGGCAATCTCCCGAGTGGGCATTACCCATGAACCCCCCCCCCCCACAGCCACCTGCCCCTCCCTTATCCACCGCTCAAAGATGATAATAAAGTAACCCCTACAGAGATAGTAATACTAAGACCCCCAATAGGCCATATCGGGCCCATCCCAGAATCCCCTGCAAACAAGTGGCGAACTTTGAAATATTGTCTTATTCAGATACATGCCTTAAAACCATACTAACTACATGGGAGTACCTTAGATAACACCATAAAAGGAATAACAGCTATTTGCGATCAATGGACAGCACGTGTGTGTGTGTGTGTGTGTGTGTGTGTGTGTGTGTGTATGTGTGTATGTGTATGTATATATATATATATATGTGTGTGTGTATGTAACTTTATTTGAATTGAGCCGCAGTCCCTAGAGCCCCCCCCAAAAAAAAAAGTGGAACCAGAGTGTCTAAATCAAAGAAACCAAAATTCCATTGTACTAGGATAACATAGAATGCTTTTATATTCCAGTGTAACACCACCTAAGTAAAATATTTACCCCTGCTGATGCCCTGATCAGGTCAGGAGCAAAGGAATTTTAGGTCCACCGTCTGAGTGCCAGCAGCATTTCTTATTCCAAACTTTGACTATGCAAAAAGTAACAACTGACTCCCGGCTGCAAAGTAAACCCATCAGCAATGTACTTTAAGAGAAAATTACTCACCATAGTGATGTTGTTTCTTCTAATGGAGTCTTGCTGTATTCGGACATAATGCAGTTAGCCCCAGCACTTGAACTGCCCCGGAGAGGAAAGAGTTAACTCTATGTAGAAGCATAGAACGTTGAGCTCGAGCTCTGTTTTCACACACCTGTCTGTGGTACTTCCCAGTGTAACTGTCAGATTCTTATGAGCTAACTAACTAGTAACTAAAGTATGGAAATTGTTCAGAATATAGCCAAAGGGCAAAATATATCATCTTGGGCCCCAAAAGACTCAAGTCGAGAACCCAAGATGGAAAGGTAGTGACAGTATTTCGTAAAACACCAGAAAAATAATAATAATATCTGCCCCACCCAAGAGGGAGGGTACAAGGTACACCCCTGAGGTGCAACACTGTACCTGCCAGCCCACTTCCCAAAACCAGGTTCTGAGAGTGGAGATTGGGGGGGGGGGGGTCTGAATACAGCAAGACTCCATTAGAAGAAACATTACTATGGTGAGTAATTTTTTCTTAAAACCACATGAAATCTTGCTGTATTCAGACATAATGCAGACTACCAAGCAGTTCCCTGTGGAGGAGGGAAAGCAGAACCTACTTTGGGAAGAGGCTCTGCAGTACTGCTGTACCAAACCTAGCATCACTCCTAGCCTGGATGTCCAGGGAGTAATGCTTGGTGAAAGTATGTACTGTTTTCCAGGTGGCTGCTTTACAGATCTCTAACAAAGATATATCTCTGGCTGCAACTAGAGAAGCAGCTGTACCCCTGGTCGAGTGAGCCCTCAGGCCTGAAGGGGGCATCCTACCCAACTTGTCATAACAAAATTGTATACAAGAAGCAATCCACCTGGCAATAGTTCTCTTAGAGGCAGGCTTACTCTTTCCCACTTCACCATAAGTGAGAAACAATTGAAGACAGTCATTTCTATGTGTTTTAGTATTCTCAATGTAGTAGCTAAGGGCCCTCTTACTATCCAGACTGTTTAACCTTCTTTCACCTGACGAAGAATGGTCAGTGAAAAACACAGGGAGAGATGTAGACTGGTTCAAATGACAATCTGAAACCACTTTGGGCTAGAACCTTCTATTGGTTCTGAGGACTACTTTGTCCCTATGGAAGGAGATGAAGTCAGGTTCCACTGACAGAGCCTGTAACTCACTAATCCGCCTGGCAGAAGTAATAGCTACCAGGAACACAGTTTTCCAGGTCAAGTACTTTAATTCGGCCGAAGCCAGAGGTTCAAAGGGTGGCTGCATTAGCTGAGCTATGCAGACATTAAGATCCCAAGTCGGAGTGGGCTCCCTAAAGGAAGGGTTAATGTGAACCAGACCTTTGAAAAACTTTCTGAAAACAGGATGAGATGCCAGAGAAGTGCCCTTCCCTCCTGAGAGGAATGCAGAGACAGCTGCTAGATGAACCCTCAAAGTGGCAGGCCTAAGGCCTAAACCATTGAGATGAACTAGGTAGTCTTAAGGTTGTGGAAATGTCTGCAGAATCGGGCAGGATGCCTTTCTGAGAGCATCAAATACTGAACCTTTTCCATTTGGAGTTGTAAGTTTTTGTAGTGGAAGGTTTCCTAGAGACCTTCAGAATATCCAGAACTCCCTGAGAAAGATGTAGAACTGCATATTGTAACTCTTCAAGAGCCAGGCCTTGAGATGGAAAGACTGGAGATTGGGGTACCATATCCGCCCCTGGGAGGAGGATAGAAGATTGTATGTCCTGGTCAGAGACCGGGGACATGACACTGACAAGGACAGCAGTAGAGGATAACAAGGCTGTCTGGCCCAATCTGGAGCCACCAGTAACCCTGTGCAGGGTTGAGTCATGATCTTGATCAGAACTCTGAACAGCAGAGGGAAGGCATATAGAAACCTGCCCTTCCAGTCCAAAAAGAGAGCATCCTGTGGAACCGTCCCCAGGACTGGAGGTCTGCAACCAAACAGAGAAAGTTGACGATTGTCTGGTACTGCAAAGAGATCTATCTCTGGAGTGCCCCACCTGGAGAAGATGACCTTCAGTATGTGAGGATCCAGGGACCATTCGTGGTTTCCCTGTGAAATTCTGCTCAGAGCATCTGCTAGTATATTGTCCTTCCCTGGAAGGTGAACTGCTACCAGAGAAGTCTGAAGAGAATAGGCCAGAGACCACAGCTTCATGACTTCTGTGCACAAGGCCGAGGACCGAATGCTTCCCTACGTGTTGATGTACCACATTGTGGTGGTGTCTGTTCTGACTTGGACCACTTTGCCCTTGACTAAATCCAAGAAGCTCTGCAGGGCTAGGAAAACTGCCCTGAGTTTCAGGAGATTGATATGAAGGAGAGACTCCTGTGGAGACCAGAGCCCTTGAGCTGTCAGGGCTCCCTGGTGGGCTCCCCACCCTAGGAGAGAAGCATCCATAGTTAAAACTACTGATGGGACTTGAGGGAGAAATGGAACCCCTTGTCTGAGGTTGTCCTGGTCCAGCCACCACTAGAGAGCTTGGACCAGAGTCTGAGTCACTGGAAACAGTTTGGTAAGTGAATCCTTCTTTTGAGACCAACAAGACCTCAGATGAAACTGAATGTCCCTCACCTGGAACCTTGCTCCCTGCACCACTGCCGTGGAAGCTGCCATGTGGCCCAGGAGCTGGAGGAACTGTCTTGCTGGGCGGGAGACCCGAGGTCGAAAGGAGGAAGCGAGATCCACTAGGACCTTCAACCTTGCCCGGGGAAAGAAGGCTTTTGCTTGTACAGTGTCCAACTCTATGCCTATAAAGGTGAGAAGTTAAACTGGTTCGAGTACAGAGTTTAGAAGATTGAGAAGAAAACCCAAGGAGCTGAGTACGTCCTGGGTAGCTTGAAAAGCTGACTAGACCTGTAAATGAGACTGACCCACTAACAGCCAGTCTGTCCAGATACGGAAAGATGGTGATACCCTGTCTTCTGAGGTAAGCCACCACTACTGAAAGGCACTTTGTGAACACCCTTGGAACTGATGTTAGACCGAATGGTATGGCTCTGAATTGGTAATGTCCTGAAGGCAACTTGAACCTGAGGTATTTTCTGTGGGAGCACCTGATGGGAATATGGAAGTAGGCATCCTTGAGGTCCAGAGATGCTGGCCAATCCCCTAGCCTTAGAGAGGGAAGGATTATTCCCAGAGTTACCATTTTGAATTTGGGCTTTAGAAATGTTTGTTCAGATACCTTAGGTCTAGGATGGGTCGCCACTTCCCGTTTTCTTTGGGGTAAGGAAGTACCTGGAATACAGTCATTTTCCCTTGTGCTGAGTAGGAGCCTTCTCTATAGCTCTGAGAGCTAGAAGACAGGAAACCTCTGCCTCTAGGGCAAGGGTTTCTGAGACTGATGCAGGTGGAAAAGACTTGGCCCTTTTTGGAAATTTTTTGAAGTTGAGGGACAGTCCCTGGCTTACTACTTCCAGGACCCACTTGTCTGAGGTCACAGGCAAGGCATCATCCCTGGCTTCGAACCCAGTGTTCAGAAAGCTCTTTAAAGGGTTGTTGCATTTACATCCCTCATATAGGAACCCCACCCCAGTGTGGGATCCGAACATATGTATTGTACGGCTCATGCAGCCACCTTTGGAGCCTATGTCCTAGGCAGATCTCAAGTATGTAACTTGGAAAGCCATATTCCTAGTTGCTATCACTTCTGCCAGAAGGATTAGTGAGCTCCAAGCTCTATACATGGAGACTGACTACATTGCATTCCACAGAGACAAAGGTGTCCTTAGGACTAACAATAGATGTCTTCCTAAAGTGGCATCTGATTTCCATATCAATCAGTCCATTACACTGCCAGTCTTTTTCACTGACCATTCCACTTCAGGGGAACGTAGACTGCATAGCTTAGATGTTAAGAGAGTTATCAGCTACTATATGGACCATACAAAAGGCCACAGAGGAGACAGTACCCAACTCTTTCTGACCTATGGGGAAGCAGGAAAGGGTAAACCAGCCACGAAATGATCCATCACAAGGTGGATTGTGGGCTGTATCTGGTTATGTTATGGCAAAGTGGGCAAGCAGCCTCCACAGGGTCTCAGGGCCCACTCAACTAGAGGAACAGCTGCTTCCATAGACATTCCTCTGCTGGAAATCTGTTCACACTTTCACCAATCACTGCTGCTTGGATACCCAGGCTAGAAGTGATGCCAGGTCTGGCACAGCAGTGTTGCAGAGCTTGTTTCCTAAATAGGTTCTCTGCCCACCTCCAGAAGTACTGCTTGTGTAGTATGCATTTGTCAGAATACAGTAAGATTTCCTGGGGTTTGAAGAAAACATTACTTAACCATAGTAATCGTGTTTCTTCCAAGGGAATCTTACTGTATTTTGAGCTCCCACCCTTCCTCCCCTACTAGAACCTAGAGGGCACTGCATGTCAGCTGTCCATATCCTATGGTAAACCTGTTGGTATACCTGTTCATTTCTTGGGCATCTGTCACTTGAGTCTTGGAAGATGCCCCTTACTTTTAAAAAGGGGTTTGTCTCAAAAGGGGATTTAGTTTGTTACACTAGAATAGATTAATTTTTAGCTTTTGCGTGCTATGTAAGAATATGACTGTTGCAGGAAGTGCAATCAGGGACAGTGGTTTGAAAACCGAGCCTAACATTAGAAACATAGAATTTGACGGCAGATGAGGACCACTTAGCCCACCTAGTCTGCCCATTTCCCTATATAATGCATAGGCTGCAGATCCTAGTTAACCAACAGCCTACTTCCTCCTACCCCCTCACTAGAATTGCCTTATGTCTGTCCCATGCATTCTTGAATTCCCCCACTGTTTTTGAGTTCACTACCTCCTCAGGAAGGCTGTTTCATGTATTCACAGCCCTCTCCGTGAAGAAATACTTCCTCACATTACCGTTGAGCCATCCCCCCTCTGTCTTCAAATTATTCCCCCTTGTTCTTGCACATCTTTTTCTGAAAGATGCTACCCTCTTGGACTCTGTTGATTCCCTTGATGTACTTGAAAGTTTCTATCATGCCCCTTCTCTCCTCGAGTGTATACATATTAAGCTTCTTTAATCTCTTTTCATATGTCTTCTGGTGCAGACTATGCACCATTTTAGTTGCCCTCCTCTAGACGGCCTCCATCTTGTCTGTCCTTATGGGGCTGGGGTCTCCAGAACTGGATGCAGAACTTCAGATGGGGTCTCACCAACTGTCTGTACAGAGGGATAACAACTTCCTGTTTTCTACCGGTGATGCCTCTCCCTATGCATCCCACCATCCCTCCTTACTGCCTTCTCACATTGCTTGCCCACCTTAAGGTCGTCTGATATGACTACCCCCAGGTCCCTTTCCATTTCTGTCGTCATCTCACTCCCCCATTGTGTACTCTTCCCCTGGGTTTTTGTTTCCCAGGTGCATTACTTTGCACTTTTTGCATTGAATCTATGCTGCCATATATTTGACCATTCCTCTAACCTTGCCAAGTCCCTTTGCAGCCTCTCCACCCCACCTTCTGTATCAACCCTGTTGCAGATCTTTGTCTCATCTGCAAAGAGACATACTTATCCTTCCAGTCCCTCTACAATGTCACTTATAAAGTCATTAAAGAGGACCGGTCCCAGTACTGAACCCTGCGGTACCCCACTAGTAATCCTCTTTCTTCACAATGAACTCCATTTACTATTACCCTCTGTATCCTGTTGTCCAGCCAATTTTTAACCCAGGCTACCACCTTGGGACCCACTCCCAGGCTGGTTAATCTGACTGTTAATCTTTTGTGTGGGACCGTGTCAAATGCCTTGCTAAAGTCTTGGTAGGCCATGTCCACTGCCCTCCCTGGTCTACCACATTGGTCACCCAGTCAAAGAAATCTATTAGATTCGTCTGACATGACCTTCCTGCTGTGAATCCATGCTGCCTTGGGTCCTGTGCCCCACTGGCCTCTAGGAACTTAACAGTTCTTTCCTTTAGAAGTGATTCCATCATTTTCCCTACCACTGAGATCAAACTAATAGGTCTGTAGTTTCCTGCCTCTGCCTTGCTCCCATTTTTGTGAAGGGGAATCATGTCTGCCCTCCAGTCCTCTGGTACTACACCATCCTGCCATGATTTGTTAAAAAGGGTACTCAGTGGTGTCACTAATTCTACCTTTATTAGCATAGGTTCTAGTAACCATTTTGGTTCCAGGCCAGTCCTGTGGTGAGACCATACTGCATTTGTCAGAATACAGTAACATTCCCTTGGAAGAAACAAGATAACTATGGTAAGTAATGTTTTCTTCCAACACAAGTATTTTAATAAATAGCAATAACCGAAATGAAAATGCTGAGAAAATAATTGTCCCACTTTGAAGTAAAATAGAACCAGAGAGCAACTTTAACAATGCTGATATCACAGTAGCCCTGTGCAGCACTGAATCCAGCCATTGCATCGAAAAGATGCAGTTCAGCCTTCATACAAACAGCAAATTTTAAAGTTTGAATGAGTAAACGGATGTTGTAGAAATCAAATATGGAATAGCCTGACTCAAAATATGTGAGTTATCATGTCTTTGGAGGAGGGGGTGCTTTCATAACTCATTGCTCTGTCTCTCAGGAGTTCTGTGCTTGCTGTGCTTCCTTACACTTGGAAGATAAATTGCAGATCCCCTATTAATTAACCACATATTTTTCCTGTTCCCTTTTTCTTCTAGGAATTTTAGCAGTTTGGGACTTTGTCATAGGAAGTATTGAAATCACTTGTGCTCAGTGTAGGAAACTGAAACTTTAAATGACTTTTGATCTTTATGAGTTAAGGTTAGCAAAATCAAGGAAGCTTGGCTTTGACTGTCCTGAGAGATGTCTGTGGTCTCCCCTGCAGGTCATTGTGTTCCGTCTGTTCTACAAAGCACATTTCATGCCCAGGCCTGTGAGGAGCTGTTTAAGCATCTGTGCATCAGTGGGACTCCAAAGATCCGACTCCATGCAGGCCTTCTCCTTGTTCAGCTGTGTGGTGGAGAACGATGGTGGGGGCAGTTTCTCTCCAATGTTTTACAGGAGCTATATAACTCAGAGCAACTTCTCATCTTCCCTCAGGACAGGTACAGTAGGTCCCCTTTGATAATGAGTCTGAATTATGATGTGTAATACGCTATGTCAAGAAAAGTGAAGCAGCATGGTGGTGAATTGTGACACAACTTGATGATGTGGCAGTGCTGGGGTCATACCCATCCTTGAGATGTAAACCTTGGGGCAGCAGAGGCTCAGCTGTGTTGTGGAGACAAAATGCTTAGTCTTCTTGTAGGTGGTGCTCTTCAGTAAGGTTTTTCTTGTTGGCTACAAATAAATACCCTGTTAGCCAAACTGAATTCTCATGTAGCCACAATACCTGGGTCTGTTTGGTGCAGCAACCAAAGTCCATAAACTGCAGGAAAAGTTTTCTGTATTTTGGGAATAGATTAAATCATGAAAACATTTTCCTGCAAAATGGAGACTTAGAATCTATTGTGGAAAAGGTCCCCAGACTACAGAAAAGATTTTCTACGATTAAGGCTCTACCCAAATTGTGGAAAATATGTTCTAATTTGGTGCTTAGAAAAAACCCAGAGTTGGCCCATATGGGGACTGAGCAATATCTACACTGGCCATAATAAGGTCCAGCTCTGTGGTACTATCAAATGGTCACCATGTTCACTGTCTGGGAGGGAGACATGTCTGCCTAGCACAAGCTTTCACCCTGTGGGTCATTAAGGGTACTGGAGGTGCAGAGCCTTACAGTGACAAAGTTGGAGGTAAACAAACGAAAGTGAGATGTGGTGGTGGGTGGTACTTGATTGTCACGAAGGGATATGCAATGTAGCCCCGATTTATACTATCCTGGGTGCACACAGACTAAGCTTGAGCATGTGCTGCATGGCAGTTGTCAAGACCATAGATAGGTGAAGGAGAGCTGCCAAAATATAAATGTGTAGAACGTGTTAAAGTATATATGGGGACTGCAATGCAGCTAGTAATTGGTTGTCTAATTCTTGTGAGAGGATTCTAATTAAACAGTATCTAGTATTAAAATTTAGAAAATGTAAAAACAAACAAAAAAAAAAGTATTCCTTATTATAAAAAAAAAAAAAAAAAAAAAAATTCTAGATGTGAATATGGTGCACTAGCCACACTCTGGCAGTCTTCCTTTCTCTAAAATCTGCTGGAACGCCCCCATGCTAAGCTCTTCCCACCCACCCAGGTAGTATACTCTTCTGCTCTGCCCCGTGACGTCAGATCTTCCTTTCTGCTGGAAGAGTCAGGTTTCCTCCTTTGCAGCTCTATATGTGTTGAAGGCCTTTTTTCTTAGTGTGCCATTATCAAACTTGTTTCCTAACTCCTACTTCTTGATTTCACCTCGTAGCTGACGCCACTATGGACCATGAAGAACCAAAGTTGGGACCCAGTTTTAAGCATTGCTTTCAGTGCAACCAGAAGACGTCCAGGATGAACCTGCACAATTTGTGCATCTCTTGCCTTGGGGCAGAGCACAATGTTGCCACTTGCAGCCTATGCAGAACCCTGCTGCTGTCGTCCCTTGAGGACTGCTATGCATATCTTCTTATCTGGCCAGCTGAATAGGACACCCTGGTTCATTCAAAAGATGCCCACAGAACAGTTTCTGAAGCAGAAATGGAAGAAGCAAAATAGAAACAAAGACTTTGATGGCAGATAAGGACCGCTTGGTCCACTCAGTCTGCCCATTTCCCCACCTGTTGGATAAGCTGCAGATCCTAGTTTTACCAACAGCCTACTTCATCCTCCTACTTCCTACTAGAATTGTCTTATGTCTGTCCCATGCATTCTTAAATTCCCCCACTGGTTTTGACCCCATGACCACCTAAGGAAGGCTGTTCCATGCGCCCACCACTCTCTCCGTGGAAAAATAACTTCCCAGGTTGCCCCCAGATCGTCCCCCCTCTATCTTTAAATTGTGCCCCCTTGTTCTTGCACATCTCTTTTTCTGAAATATGCTACCGTCTTGGACTTTGTCGATTCCCTTGAGGTACTTGAAAGTTTCTATCATGTCCCCCCTCTCCCTCTTTTCTTCAAGGGTATACATATTAAGCACTTTTAGTCTCTCTTCATATGGCTTCTGGTGCAGACCCTGCACCATTTTAATTGACCTCCTCTGGACTGCCTCCATCCTGTTTATGTCCTTGCAGAGATGGGGTCCCCAGAACTACATGCAGTACTCCAGATGGGGGGTCTTACCAACTGTCTGTACAGAGGGATTAACAACTTTGTGTTCTGTACTGGTGATGTAGCCCCTCAGCTCCCCTTACTGCCTTCTCACATTACTTGCCTACCCTTAGGTTGTCTAATATGACAACCCCCAGGTCCCTTTCCATTTTTATTGTCGCTAATACCTCCCCCTCATTGTGTACTCTTCCCTTGGGATTTTGTTTCCCAGGTGCATTACTTTGTACATCTTTGCACTGAATCTAAGCTGCCATACTTTTGACCATTCCTTCAACCTTGTCAAGTCCCTTCTCATCCTTTCCACCCCCCCCCCTTGTGTATCCACCCTGTTGCAGATCTTTCTGTCATCTGCAAAGAGGCATACTTTTCCTTCCAGTCCCTCTGCAATGTCATCTATAAAGACATTAAAGAGGACCGGTCCCAGTACTGAACAGTGCAGCACCTCGCTAGTAACCCCCTTTCTTCGGAGTGGACTCTGTTTACTATTACCCTCTGCATCCTGTTGTCCAGCTAATATTTTACCCAGGTTACCACCCTGGGACCCACTTCCAGGTTGGCTAACTTGTTTATTTATTAATCTTTTGTATGGGACTGTGTCAAATGCCTTGCTAAAGTCTAGGTTGGCCACATCCGCAGCCCCTCCCTGGTCTACTACTTTGGTCACCCAGTCAAAGAAATCTATTAGATTTGTCTGACATGACCTTCCCGCTATGAATCCATGCTTCCTTGGGTCCTGTTCCCCGCTGGCCTCTATGTACTCAACAGTTCTTTCTTTCAGAAGTGATTCCATCATTTTCCCTAACACTGAGGTCAAACTAACAGGTCTGTAGTTTTCTGTCTCTGCATTACTCCCAGTTTTGTGAAAGGGAATCTCATCTGTCCTTCTCCAGTCTTCAGGTACCACACCATCTTCCCATGATTTGTTAAAAAGGGTAGTCAGTGGTGTCACCAGTTCTCCCCTTAGTTCTTTTAGAATTCTGGGGGTTGAATCCAGTCAGGCCCCGTTGCTTTGTCCACCTTCAGTTTTAGGAGTTCTTTCGGGGCCCTTTCTTCTGTGAATGGACTGGTATCGACTCCCCTATCCAGAGCGCTTCTGTCATTTGGTTTAGGTACCCCCCCCCCTCTTTTGTAAATACTGAGCAAAAGTATTCATTCAGTATCTCTGCTTTGTCACTGTCACCCTCTGCCAACCCCCCCTCCCCTTATTAAGCCTAACTATCCTTCCCCTGGTCTTTCTTCTCTCCTAATATACCTATAAAAGGTTTTCTCCCCCTTCTTAACTGAGCTGGCTATATTTTCCTCGGTTTGGGCCTTTGCTTTTTTGACTGCCTTCCCCACATCCTTCTGCTTTAACTGGTACAGTTCTCTGTTCTGCAACTTCTGTATTTCCTTATACTTGAATGTTATCTTTTTCTCCCCAGTGTTCCCCGGCACCTCTTTTGAGAACCATAGTGTTTTTTCCTTCGTTTTGTTGATTTGCTTCACACAAAGGCTGGTTGCCTCTGTGGTGGCAGCTTCGATTTTTCCCCATTGTTCCTCCACCCCACCTTCTTGCCCATTTGCTAGTGCTTTTCTGAGGCATGCCCCAATTTTGTCAGAGTGAACCCTCTTAAAGTCCAATACCCTCTTCTTTGTGTGACTTGACTCTGCGGCTGTGTTTATCGTGAACCACACTGTATGGTTGTCGTTTGTTCCCAGATGGCTACCCACTTCTAAATCTGTGATCCTCTCCATCCTTGTTTGAGAGTACCAGGTCTAAGATTGCTCCATCCCGAGTGGGTTCCAAGACTAACTGTCTGAGACATGCCTTCTGTAGGGCATAGAGAATTACCCTGCCCTTGGATGTAGCTGCAGCAAAGGTGCTCCATTTAACATCTGGCATATTCAGATCCCTCATCAACAATATCTCCCCTGTTTCTGCCATTCTAAGGATGCCTTTTATAATTTCCTTGTCCATTTCATCCCACTGAGACTGGGATCTGTATACAACTTCCATATGGATTATGGTGCCTTTTCCTGTCTCCAGGGTGACCTACAGTGCCTCCTCTCCTCCCGGTTTACCCTTTAGTTCCATTGCTTTGATCCCTTCCCTTATGTAGTGAGCTCCTTCTCCTTGTTTACCCTCCTTGTCCCTCCTGTAGATTGTGTACCCTGATATGTGTACCAGGTTTCCGTGACTGCCATGATATCCAGGTGTCCCTCTTCATCAAGGCCACTAGTTCAGGGAGCTTGTTACCCAGACTATGTGCATTGGTACTCATCGCTCTCCATTTTTTGATAGCCTTACCCCTTTTAGCTCCATCCCTGTTCTTATTGTCTTTGCCTTTTTCTCCACTGACCCTTGTCCTGCTCCCTATCGACTTCTGTACCTTAGTGTTTACCTCACTAAGTACCATGTTTTATTGATGCGTGTGTGTTTGGGGGCTTGCATTCCATGCTTCTTTTCAGTGCCTCACCCCTTGACTAGTTTAAATGCTTGCCAATGAAGCTTTAAACCTATCATCTAGGATCCAGGTTTCCTCTCCTGGACAAATGCAGACTGTCACGCCAGTCTAGGCCTGCATCCCTCCAGTTGGACCCCATTCCCCAGTGATGCCAAAACCCTGAGCTCCTCACCAGTTTTTCAACCATTCATTGAATCCCATGGTGTGGAGTACCTTGGCCTCACCCATGCCATAGATAGGCAGCACCTCCAAGAAGGTTGCCGTGTGTGCTACTTGTCTAAGGCCCCTCCCCAACTCTATAAACTCCTCCTGCACTGCTGTGATCCCATTTCCAGCTAGGTCATTTGTCCCTAGGTGGACTATGATGTCCAGCTCACTTTCCCGTGCTCTGCTCCCGTGATCCTGAGGATTTGCCTCCTGTCCTTCCCAGCCATGGCGCTGGGCAGGCACCTTACTTCCCTCTCCCCTCCCCACTTCTACCCTCGTAATGATTGAGTCCCCCACCAGGAGTTGTTTCCTTCCCCTGTGAGATCTTGTGCCACCCTCCTCTGGGCCTCCTTTGTGGAGGTTCCCAGCATCCTCCTTGGTCTCCACTGTGGGTGCCTCAATAGAGGAACCACGCTCTGCCAGAATGACGTATGAATTGTGGAGAGGTACAACTAGAGGGATGCGCCGCTGATCCACCACCCTTACTCTCCCTGAGCCCACCATGGTCTAACTGCTCCTCTTTCTTGACAATTTCTGACACAGCAGCAGGTGCCTTGGTGGTCCCTGGGTGGGAGAGAAGGTTTCCCGAATCCTCGCCCGTGGCAAAAGATGAGGCTTGTGGCAGCATCGTCGACCACAGTGCTGCTCCCAGCTTGGGCCACTTTTGGGGCGTCATTCTCCAGGACATTGAAGGACGTGTAAGTCCCTTCAAACCTTTGAGGAGGGCCCTTCTCACCATAGTAGCAAAAAGAAAGTGAAAAATCCCGTTGCCAGTCGTGGGACCAGAAACGAGTACGCTTTTCCTGCTCCTGTGATTCCCTCAACTGCTTGACTTATGTCCAGCTCTTGGCTTCGACCGAGCCTGTTCTGGTCAAGAGCTAGGCAGCTAGCTCCACGGTACCCCCATCAGGCTTGTTGGCTGTGACACAGGCTAACCTTGTGGTCAAGATATTTCTCGACCCTGTCGACCTGTTGTCAGAAGGGGTTGAGGACGACTCGCTCTCTAGGACTCTTGTCCTTTTGACTTTCTCTCAGGAGGGTTCAGAGCAGCCAGAAGAAGCGGTTGTCTCTTCTCAAGAGTTGCTTTCCTCCAGGGTCCAGCAGCAGGAGTCAGTCCGTGTGATTTACACGGCTTGTCTACCTGCCTCTTCTTACCATCAAATGTTCCAGTCGTCAGTCGACGTCTCGGTCGAGATCGTGGTCAAGGGATTCCCCACATTACTGATACCGATGTACTGCGAGGTGATGCCGCAGGTGCTCCTCTTCCTCTTAGTCAACCGATGAGGAGAAGCACCATTGCAGATTTCGTGCTGTGAGGAGCTTCTGTGGTAGCAATGGGCCTTGATTGGGCAGGGTAGGTCCCTACCTTCAACCTCGATGATCCCTTGATCGCATCAGTTCCAGCCTGTTCCGGTCCTGTCGAGATTTGTGTTGCCATCACCTGTCTCTTTCCCCAGTCAGGGTGGAACCGCCGCCATGGCAGCTGCTGCAAGGAGTCCCAACCAAAAACTCCTGTCTGGCTACCAGCTTGACAGGCTGGTTGTCCTTGGAGATTAACTGCTTTGACAGTTCCCGAATGGTGCATGGCAAAAAATGACTGAGGGCCATGTTTGAGAAGTCCTCTTGTGACTCTGGTGGGTCCTCCATGCAGTCCTCGAGGTCCCCTGTCTTCAACTGGGATTTGTCTGAGAACTAACCATCAACCACGGGCTGATGTCATTTGGAGCTATTCTCAGATTGATCTCTGAATCCGTGGAGATCTCTCTGGAACCAGTCCAGAAGAGGGCTAAGTACCCCTTCACTGAAATTCTGGATTGGGATGAATCCTCAGAGGTCATTTTTCCAGTGGCTGAGGCCATCCTTGGAGTGGCTTTGGTGCTCTGGCAGTATCCAGCCTCCTGCATGGCACCCTTGGCCTGTGTTATCCACATGTATGAGTTCCCTGTTGGCTTCTTATCTTCTTTCTCGGACCACAGGCTAGACTGCACAGCTAAGAAAGTGTACGCTGCATCCTCCCTAGGTCTCAGGCTAGTTACACCTTGATGATGGCCAACTTTGGTCGCTTCCTGAAGGGAGTTTTGGACCATGTCCCTCCCCCGCCTCTCTGGTGACCTGCAGGTGACGATTAAAGTGGTCAAGCACTGGCTATACACCAGCTCCAGATGGCCTTGGACAATGGCAACTCTTGCACCCTTTCCATTGCAGCGGCCGTTGTGATGTGTCCCAGGGCATGGCTGCTGATCTCTAACTTCATGGCAGACACCCAGCATAAATTGGCCGATATCTACCTCTTGGGCACTGACCTTTTTGGCTCAGGGGTGGAAGGGCATGTAACCAGGATCGAGAAGTTGAATACCATCTTCGACACTGTTACCTCCTCACAGAAGAGAGAGAGCAGAAGCCGAAAAAGAAGCGCTTTCAGTCGCAGCAGCTCAGGCAGCAGCAGCCCCAGTGAGAACGGTCTTAGGCTGAGCCGGCCTGTGGACGCAGGGATAGAACGCCCATCTGTGACGCTGACGACCCGGGATCAGACTCGAGGTGTCGGAGAGCTGGCCAGGGGAAAAGAATTGAGCATCCTAGGGACTGCTCTCCTCTCCGGTGTAGAATGTCTGGCACAACTCTGACCCCTGGCGGAAACTGGGGGTACCTCCATGCCGGAGCCGTCACTTATGGGGTGGACGAAGGACATCATTGCATGTCCCCCGCATCCAGGGGAAAAACAGCATACCAAAAATTGCAGGTGCCCGTTTCTGAAGTCTGCTTCTGGCTCCTATTGCTTTCTCCGGCTCTGTCCCAGCTGACCAATTCTGATGTCTTTGGCTGCGGCCAGCTTTGAACCCCGCCCTGGGGGGAAAGCCAGGGAGGCAGTATAGGTGGGTGCTCCCTGCCGACACCTTCTCCCATCATTGAGAGGTTCATCGGCACGCCGTGGCCCCGCGCTGGGGGGTAAGCCAGCGGGTATTGACCGGGGCCAGGAAGTCCAGAGGACCGTGGTGGGGGGTTGAGGAGTTTGGGTAGAAACAGGAGGGGCAGTGTGCAGGGGAAACAAAAAGAGAATAATCTTGGTCTTGGTGACCCAAGAACAAGTTTGCTGGTCAGGCCACCAAGAAGACTGGAGGTAGGGGTGGTGGTGCCCCTCTAGCAGCCAGTGCTGGTGTCCTTTCAAGGCTGCCCAGTGATGGGTCAGGAGTGTCTGTTTCCTGCCCATCCAGTCTCTGCCTCAGGTCCCCTTTGTGGGTCTGCTTCGCCATTTCTGG
This sequence comes from Neoceratodus forsteri, assembly GCA_016271365.2. Lineage (NCBI taxonomy): Eukaryota > Metazoa > Chordata > Ceratodontiformes > Ceratodontidae > Neoceratodus > Neoceratodus forsteri. The sequence goes on from CM057451.1 coordinate 143,791,095, forward strand.
CACAACTGGTCTTACCTGTATCAGTCTTCACTATTCATCATTGGTGGGTCTAGTGAGAGCCACTAGGACCCCATGGGAGCGTATACATTTTTTTTTTCCCTAGGTGAGAGGAGCCGGGGGCCTTGCTGCCCTCAAGGTCACTGCATTGCACTGCGCTCATGGATTAGGCAGTAACTGATGCCGACCCCTCCACCACCTCAGTTCTGTTTTTCTCGCCATCGAGAGTGTATCACCCTGTGGGAGCTGCCACGCTTTCAACTGCGTATGCAAGTGAGTTCACATTTGACTGCTGAAGTTCTGCTGCTGGCATTCTACTAGACGCTGTAGGGGTTCTCCAGAAGCCAGTAAAACAGTTTCTTATATTTCATTTTTTTATTTTCTATGGCACCAAGTCCATTCTTTAGTTTGAATTTTAGTTGTCTGAAATGACCATGTCCGGTTTGGGGCTTACTTCGTAATCCAAGGCGGGGCGTGCCCCTGTGTGTCACAAGGTGTCCCTGCAGCAAGTCGGGCCATCATGATTGTTGCCTCTCCTGCCATTGTGCCTGTCATGATATGGGCAACTGTGACTCTTGCTTTTCCATGGACTGTCGGATCCTCGAGGTGCTCACAATGAAGGTGTGTCAGGATCCTCCCAACTTCGTAGGGCGGTGTCGGTCCTGGGACACCAAGGTCAGGACATTGGGCCCTTCCCCCAGGTCTCCCTGTGGTACTCTGTGTATTAAAGGGGAGCAGGCCTCGGCTGGTTCCGTTCTTGCTGAGATCAGAGGTCTGTGTGAGGGGTCTGGTGTACAGTCATCCTCCTCCAGGGTGTCGGGTGAGCATCCCTCATGGTCCACCAATTCCTTGGAAGCGTGGACATCCCTGAAGTTGCAGCTGTGCATGGGCCCGAGCCAGTGGAGTCCTCGGTACCACCTGTTAGTGCTGCATGGGTTCCCTACTTCACCCTTGGAGCCAGTGAGCGAGGCGGTGCCGCGGCCAGTGCTAGGCCCTCTTCCGGGAGTGGGAGGGTGTTGGGGGTTGCTTCTCTGCCGATCTCTGATCTCCTCCTCTTTGGAGGAGTAGGATGATGATCACTATGATCTGGAGTGGCTGCCCCACTCTGAGGAATCCCGTAGCCCGGTTAGGCCTAACTAGTCGGTTTCTGGTGTTATGGAGTTGATCTTTCCTCTGGCGGGCCCTGCCCTTTGGGCCGACTCCTCTGTGACCTCTGGCACCGCTTGTGATGGGGACACCTCCAGCGCTGATTCCAGTGCCGGAGAGAGTGTCAGTGCTGAGGGCAGAGCCGTGCCGGAGGATGGCGCCGTTTCTGGCACCTGGTCTGGTGCTGTTGCCATGCTCAGTGTGCCGGTTGGACTCCTGAACCGTCTTTGGCACTGAGTCGGGTTCCGGCATTGTGCGCGGCAACGGGTTGAATTCTGGAGCCGGGGGCAGTCTGGGGTTGTTTCTAGCATCTCTTCTGGTGCTGGGGCTATCTCACAACCATCAATTTCGAACGCTGGGGCCATCCGAGGAACAGGTCCCTGTCTGGGGGAGGGGAGTTTGAGGAGGTTGGGGGTGGCACACAGGCCTGCTTCAGAGCTGCTGGTAGCTCTGGGAGGAGTCGCAGTGCCGTTCCCTCTCTTCTTCGCTCTCAGGACTAGGTAGGGTCTGCAGCAGGTATGGCTAAGGTCCACCCCACATAGGACAGACAGGCTCTGATTGCCCCATCATGGGGTCCTTTCTCTTGAGCACCACTTTAGCCACCTCTGTCTGGTTGGGTGATCTACAGTGGGTGTGTTGCGCAGCCCCCCCTTGGGAGGGGGTACCCTGCATGTTCCTGTAGCCCTAGCAGGGATCCTGCTCTGGCTCGCCAGGCTGCTTCTCCCACTACGGATCCTCTGCCACCTCCCTGTGCTGTACCAGGTCTCTCAGGCCCTTCGGGACCTGGGACCAGTTCAGATCATCTGCGGCTGCTTATCCACGCTACCTAAGAGCCCTGGACCAGGTAATTTTGTGACCTGAACCCCAAGCAGCCCTTGAATCTGAGCCAGTCTCCTGTGCCTCATCGTCCTCCTCCCAAAAGGAAGAGGATCCTTCTGTCCACCTGTCCTCTGATGCTGATATCACCAGCTATCTTGGCGCATCTCCTTTTTTGTGTCTCGGTGCACCAGGAGCATCAGGCTACCTATGCTAGGCACCTGTGGATGGTGCTGGAACAGCTCCTGGTGACCTTTCCTGACACAGAGTCAACCAGGAAAGCCATTTGCCTTTCTCCTTACGGCCTAGAGCTAACGAGACACCAAGCAAGGGTGTTTTACGGTGCCAGTGAGGTAGCGTCTAGGTAAGTAGGAACTGCAGTCTGCGTTAGGCGGTTGGTGTGGCTTCACCTCTCTTGGTTATCACCCCTAGGCCGGCGTGGGATGATTCCCTCTTCCTTCCAAGGGGCCCATTTTTCTCCCCCATGGTGAGGCGAAAATTGTCGGGGCACCTTCCTTCTCCCAGGTAACGGGGGTCTCAGCCTAGCTCTGACCAGTCTCGGACCTCACAGGCCCTTGAGGGGTCCTTTCTTGCGTTTTTGCATCCACAGGAGGCTGAGGGATGATCTTCCTGGACTAAGTCTTCATCACTCTTTCACACTAGTGGGATAGCGCCTCCGGCGCTAGGACCAAGCGGGAGCCAAAAATTTTCTGAAGGGTCGGTGCCGAAGTAGGACCGTGCATGCACGGCACAGAGAGACTGACTTGCCCCTGTGTAGGCTATCTCAGCGTTGACCCTCCAACCGCCTCAGTACCTTTTCTCCCGCCGTCGAGTGTGCTTGGATGTCGACGACGCTCATCTGCCGGAGTCAAAGTTTTCGTCTATATGACAACAGCTTTTAGTGTTTAATTTAACTGTTTAACTATTTAGTAGTAATTTTTTATTTTCCGAACAAGAAAAGATCATGAAGAAAAGAAATTCTTTCCTGTCTCAACGGAGTCATCCTTAGATGGTAGCGGTGACGGTAGGAAGACTTCGCTTGAAAGTTGTTATGGCAAAGGGCTGTGCCTGGTCTGCCATCCTTAAGTAACGGGGAGAGTCTGACTCACGGACAGTCCTGTGCTCGGGGCAGTCCACCGGCACGAATCTGGTGGTGCTGGGGATCCGGCTCCACTTAGCCTTGAGCTCTTCTTCCTTGTTTGGGGAAGAAGAATCGGTGCTGCTCGAGGTTGCCTGTTGGTACGTCTGCACAAGGATTATTCGTTGGTAGGGGCGATAGGTCTGAACCGACTTTCGTGGGTTCCCCTTGGCCCTGCTCTTAACAGCCGCATACTCTACTCCGGACTCCATCTCTGTCCTCGTTGGAGTTCCGGTGAGCAGTTTCACCTCTGGGCCGCTCCTGTGGAGCAGGGGGTTTGACTTTCCTTTTTTCCTGGTTGTGTTCCTGTTTTCGGGGCCTCCAGGCCTCGGAGCCGTTGGACCGGAGCCGGGTCAATTGGATCAGAATGAGCGTGGTGCCCTCTTGCTGCCTTCGCCATCGTGTCAATCCCTCGTGCCAACCCCCCCTTCCTTTTCCATGCTGGGGCGGGCATGGGCACCACCTTTCTCCTTCTCCCCATCTTTTCCATTGGCTTTTCCAGCTGTGTTTTCCTGGGCTGTGCCCAACACCTTGGTGGTACTCGATCCAGGCGCCCGTGCCACTGGTTGAGCATTGGTGCCATAGGTGGCGCCGCTGGTGTTTGAGTCGGCGCCGGGACTTGCGCCGTGGATTGGCGCCATGACTCGGCGCCATGCTTGGCGCCATGGGTGCAGTCATTGCTGCCTTCATTGCCGGCGCCGCTAGTGGTACTGTGGGTGTCTCACGGTGCCACGGATGCCCGCGGGTGCTCGTGGGTGTTGTGGGTGGCGCCGGGCACCTGCGGGTGGCATGGGTGACATGGTACCATGGGTTTCTTGGGTGCCATGGTACTATGGGTGGCATGAGCGTCGGGGGTGCCCTTGCGTGCCATTGCTTCCATTGGTGCCAAGGATACCTGTGGGTTCCGCCGTGGGTGTCCTCGGGTGTCTCCCAGGTTGGCATAGGTACTGCTTGGTGCCCTCCTGTGCCACGAGTGACACTGGTGCCACAGGGGTGCCAGTTGATGCTGTCTGACAGAACTAGGGAAAGATCTCTGTTTGCAGACCTCTCTTCCGCAGGACTTGTAGGATGTTTCCGTAGAATGAAGTCCTATTCTGCGGATTATTTTTCCACACATCTTAGTGGGTGGCGGTCTGCATTGGGTCTCATCATCCAGCGATTTTCCACTGATGGGACTCTTCTGTTCTATTCTGTCAGCGGAATCTCTCATTCCGCTGAGCACTTTCTCAGCTCCCTACGTGGTGCCAAGCTCCTCGACACCCTTCCTGGTGGCGGAGTCTCTAGTGGCTCTGACCTAGACCTCTTTTTTGGGTCCTTCTGTGGTAGAAGGGCATCTAGATGAGTCTCTCCCTGTCCTTCTGGTCAGCGATACAGCGGATGATTCATTTTATATACTGAAAGGCACACCCTCTCTATCATCAGAGTCTGTGATGGAAGCTCTTTTCAGTAGTTCCTCATTTATGGGGTCCACCATAGTGTTCAGACTGGATCTGTGGACCATATACCTCTGCGTCTAGACTCTTTCAGTTGTCAAGACAATTACACTCTGTGGAACATTATAATTCAATGGTCGGGAGCCGCACAGACTGTTCCGCTCCTTCGAAAGGGGTATACAGCCCTCTTTTGATGCTGCCCCTCTGGTGGCTTCTTCGGCACAGGTGGTTAACATCTGTCTAGCTATCATTAGTCCACTCAAGAGTTCAGTTCTGGATCCTCGGGCTCCTCCTGCTCCTCAGAGGGATGACATCCTTGTCATTTCTGTGTCAGGCAATCCTTACGAAATAGCAGCCTGCAACCTTGTCAGGCTCGGACTAATGATAATTAATACAAAAAAAAAAGGTCAGAATTATCACAGCACAGGGCCTAGTTGGAATTTCCTGATGCCACACTTTGGATCTGGTCAGGTTCCGCCACGGCCTCAAACCTGAGGCGGTCGTCTCTAAACTTCAGTAAATAGTACCCGATTTCTTCTACCCCTAGGGGCAGTCCGATCCAGCGGTGGTATAGCTCACCTCTTTTCTCTAGAGAATTTTCTCTTATTCTGAGATATTTCCAAAACCTAGGCGTCTAACCAGTCTGTTAGTCCCTTTTTAATCAGGCTTTCTTCTCTTGATCAGAGCCTCGCAGCAACAGAAGTGACTCTTCAGTGAGTCGGAACTTAGATTCCTACTTCCATGCTTGCTTCAACTTAACAGACAACATGCTCCTTTCTTGACCATAGGTCAAGTAGGTCTTTTTCTGAGGTAGCTTCTCAAATATTCACACCTTCAGTTCCTGTGCACTGGTTCCGTGCCAGTAGCACTCGAAGCTATCCTCTCCGACTGCATGATGGAGCGGTGATGTTTGTTTATTTCAACAAAGCAAACTAGAGTCCTTCCTGCTCCCTTCAGGGAGGCCGGAGTAAGTAGTGTCTCACTGCATTGAGCCACTTCTGCTGCTATTCAGTCACTTCAACAAATGGGTTAGCCCTAACTTGGTCGTGCTGTGTCCCTCCTCGATGCACATCTGCCTCTATTTGCCTTACAAATCCAGCCCGTTTTTTTCTGTCGAAATGTTTTTTTCCACAGTGGACACGTCCTCCTGTACACTTTTTCCTTTCTTCCCTGAGTTCAGAGACTGCTGCTACAGTTATACACACAGGGGCAGGATGATTCCTTTTGGAATATGCAGTGACTAGGATTTGATTCTACTAGACCACCACAAGAGGCTTCTAAGTTGTGCTTCGCCTTCCATCAGGAAGTTTTCAGTGACTTGGTGAAAACCATTTTCCTTGATGAGCTAACCCCACCTGGACCTTCTTTTGCTCACCAAGTAAGGGGTTCAAGTGCTACTGGACCTGTTGTTTGCAGGTCAGCCATACTTGGTAGTGGGGGTTCTGTCTCCGCTTTTTGGTCTACCCTGAACCTGTAGACTTTACCTCTGGCTCTTGCAGTTCCTGAGGTCCTTTACATTAGATTAGTACATGTCTTTGACACTATTAGTTTTAGTCCTATACCAAATTGTGAGTCCGGGTTTTGGCCTCCCTGAGTGGTTGCGGCTTCCTGGCAGAGTTTCATTTTGTGCCCATTGCAGTCGTCTGCAAAGCGGTGCGTTACAACTGGAGCGCTTATCTTGTAAGCATCATGTTCTGGATGCTCTTTACAAGATGGCTCTTTTTATTAGCAGGACAGTCCTTGGCGTCCTTTCTGGGTGAACCCTATCTCCTACCACCCTACTCAGGGTTGTGGGTTGTAGCATGGTACTCTCCCACTAGTGTGAATGAGTGATGGAGACTTGGTCCAGGAAGATATGGAAATTACGTACTTACCATAATTATTGATCTTCTTGGACAGTCTCCATCACTCATTCACACGCCCACCCACCATCCCCTGGATTCACTCGTTTTTCATTCCTGGTCTTCATGGCCTATGGTTCGGACTGTCAAGACATTGTTCTTGGACCTTTCTTACAAAGGCCATCTGGGCCCTCTCAGGCCCAGAAACTCAGGATGAGTTATTCTCTTTAGTTACGCTGCACCTCCTTGGTCAAAAAGGTACTGAGGCGGTTGGAGGGTCGGCTGAGATAGCCTGCACAAGGTGCGAGGTCAGTCTGTGAAGATGCCCGGCGCATGCTGTGATCCCTACCTCGGCGCTGGCCTTCAGAAAATATTTGGCTCCTGCTTGGTCCTAGCGCCTCCGGCGCTATCCCACTAGTGTGAATGAGTGATGGAGACTGTCCAAGAAGATCAATAATTACGGTAAGTACGTAATTTCCATTTTTTAGCCCTCAGGGAGGTGCCAGCGCCACAGTTGTGGTGCTTGGTACTCACCCACTAATGATGAATGGTGAAGATTGATACAAGTAAGATATGAAAACTACGTACCTACCGTAATTCTTGATCTTCCTGTATATCTTCACCATTCATCACAGCTTCCTGCCCACCATCCCCTCTTGGGCCCCAGTCTTCTGGCCAGTGCCTCCACCCTGCTTGCTTTCCTTCCAGCTGAGGTCAGTTGTGGGCATAGTTCTGCTGGCACATCCGGGTCCACTGATCCTTCGCTAAAGTGACAGAGACCCACCTCTGGGGGAGGGCAAGCAGGGGCTCTTGCCTTCTCTATCTAGGGGGTTCTTTGGGTCCATCACGACTCTGATGGGGATTCTGTTGGAGGGCTTTTTCCAAGGGGCCCTCATTTTTTCTTGAAGGGCTGCTTGTCTCTTCTGCCTATGCATCAGATTCAAGATTGTCTTCTTCTTGGGTCCCCATATTAGTCGCTGGGGGGGGGGGAATCTGGGGACCCCCCCCTTTTTGGAGTCTTGGTTACTCCTTTTTACTCCTTGGGTAACCCACTGTGGGTTCCCATGAGGCAGGGTCCCTTCTGACCTTTAAGAAGTTCTGACCACTTCTAGAGGCTTAAGGCCTCTGCCTTCGCCACTTCTAGCAGCTCTAGGTGTTGGGATCAACATCCCTTTCAGGTTCTGGGACCTTCCTAATTGAGGGGTTCTACGTCTGAGGGGATCTTCCCTGGGGTGGATCCTGTCCCCCACCTCTATTTACAAAGCGGATAGGGAGTGAGAGATTCAGTGCCCCCCCCCCTTTCTCTTTTTTGTCTTTTGGACCAGGACGACACATCCTTGTGTTCCCTTGATGCTCTTGCTCCTGCACAGTTCGGTATCCAGCTATGCTTGGCATCTTTGATTCTTCTTGTCTGGAGTCCTCTTGATCCTGGGAGGTTTCTCCTGTGCGCCTCCCCCGCCTTGGGGGCCCTCAAAAATTGAAAAGAGGAGATGAGGCAAAGTGGTTTGGTCCTTCTGTGGTCTACCAGAGGACCCCTTCTAGCCCTCCTTTTTGGGATGCCATATATCTCTCTGACTCTCCTCTCCCCCTCTTTTCTCCTTTGCTTTTCTTTTTCCCTTTCCTCTTTTTCTTACCCTCCCTTGACCTGCCCGGTTTTTAGGGTTCCCCCTCCCAGATGACCTAGTGTTGTTCTCCTTCTGTGGCCGACTTATTCCTTTTTCAGTTTATATCCCTTCCTTTTCCTATCCTTTGGGCTCCCTTGCCCCACCCTCCTCTTCCTTCCTCCATCTCTGTGTTTCCCTTTCCAGTGAGCAGAACTGAGGTGGTGGAGAGGCTGGCTTTGGTTACTGGTCAACCCGTGAAAGCCAAGCAGTGTGTCGTCCTCTAGGGCGGTGCTGCCCCCAGTGCCGGCTTCTTCCCCTAGAAAAAAACTATAAGCTCCCACGGGGTCCTATCACCTCCAGCTAGACCCACCAGTGATGAATGGTGAAGATACACAAGAAGATCAAGAATTACGGTAGGTATGTAATTTTCATATCTTTCTTAAAGCAGGCAGTCACCGGTAGGACTAAGCCATCAGGTGCCTCGACCACATGGAAAAACTTCTAGCGGGCAGTCTACCACGGGGGATTGCCCCCCCCCCCCCAACCGTCAGCTCGCCAACGTCAGCCTGTCCTATAGAGGAGGGTGGTCCCCTATTCCAGTTCTTTTCCAGCTGTCAGCTTGCGCATGTCGGACCTTAGTGGACGCCGCAGCTACTGTCAACCGCCATTTCCCACACTTACCGTACTTTTTTATTTTTCTTCTTCTTCTTCTTGAGTGTTTAAACATTGAGTTTTCGGTGTTTTCTTGACGAGTTTTGTCTTCTCCACCAGCTTCTCTGATGGAGCAGGCTCGCCTGGTTTCCTACAGCTGTCAGGTCTCTGCCAGGGATTTCCTGTGCTTCCTAGGCCACATGGCAGTCATTATCACAGTTCCCCTGGCACATCTGTATATGTGGGTTCCTCAGTGGACTCAATGGGTTCAGTGGTACCAATGTACGGATGACCTGGACCAGTCGGTCATGGTCTCCGATCCGATGAGAAGAATCCTGTCGTGGTGGCAGGATCCAGCCAAACTCCTGCGGAGGGTCCCGTTCCAGCTCTCGACCCCCTGTGACATTCTCACCATGGATGAAGCGGGCCTGAGCTGGGGTGCTCAACTGGCCGACCACCAGACCTAGGGTACCTGGACAGTCTTGGAACAGGATCTCCATATCAACATCCTGGAGATGTGAGCGTTAGTTTTCGCTGTTCAGGCCTTCCAGACTCATCTGCTTCCTGGTCTGCTGCTGGTACAGATGGACAATGTGTGTGGTATATTACATCATCAAGTAAGAGGGGACACATTTGTACCCCCGTGCCAGGCAGTAACAAAGGTCTGGTATTGGGCTATTGAGCACGGTCTAGATCTTTCTGCCGTACATGTGCCAGGCACCCAAAACGTCTTGGCCAACAATCTCAGCTACTTCAGGTTGAAAACTCACAAGTGGGAGCTTCTATCCTCTGTGGTCGAAGACCTCTTTGAGAGGTGAGGTCGTCCAGAGCTGGACCTTTCTGCATCCCCAATCGGTGCAAAATTGATGCTTTTCTGCTTACTAGATCCCGTGCCTGGAGTTTTCTTGTGAGACGCATTTTCCCTGTCTTGGAACGGGAGGTTTCTGTATGCCTTCCCTCTCTTCCCGCTCATGTAAAGGGTTCTGTGCAAGCTGCAGCTGGAGGGGCCGGGGATGATTCTCGTAGCCCCCTTCTAGCCTCGTTAGAGTTAGTTCCCCTTACTGCAGCAGCTGGTGGTGGATCCTCCAGTGCCCTTTTCCCGTGTGCACCGGCTTGCTTTCCCAGGACCAGGGCTCTCTAGTCCATCCAGTCCTCAAGTTCCTGCATCTTCATTCGTGGCTCCTGCCAACCTAGGTATTGCCACTTTGGGGTCTCTGCTAGGGCTGCAGATATCCTGGTGGTCACTAGAAAACCCTCCACCAGGGCTACTTATGCTGTGAAGTGGAAGCACTTCACCATTTGGGCAGCTGATCGCCACTTGGATCCGTTCACCTGCCCGGTGGAGCAGGTCTTAGAGTACCTGCTCTCCCTTTCAGACTCTGGCTTGGGGTACCCTTCACTTCAGGTTCATTTTTCCACTATCTGTGCGTACCATGCACCTATCGAAGGCAGTGCTATTGCCCAGCTTGAGGTGTGTCTCACCTTTCTGTGGGGCATCTTATTTATTTGGTTTTTGTTTACCGGGTAAGTACACTAGACAAGAATATTGCCTATATTCAGTCACGACCCGGGAGAGTACAGGCAGGAGAGACCAGAGTCAACATTAAAAAGTATTTCTTGACGCAGCATGAAGTGAGAATAAAACATTTGACAGTATACTGCCAAGTACAGTCCTTATCAGTGACAGCTAAGAGAAGACAAATAACATTACATTAATTAAATTTTGCCAGATGATACATCAATGACTAACTGAACGACAAACAGCAAACAAACTTAAAAGAAGTAGCTTTGTAACAATAGGATTCCTGATGGTTGTGGGAACATGCAGATTTTAGAAAGAAGCAGGGAAACAGTAAGTGCCAAGGGGAGGAAAAGATGCTAGGAGTAAGTCTAAAGTTACAGCACAAGAACAGCAGTCAGATTCTATTAGGTGTGCCCGAAGACCCAGTTTAAAGGCCTTGTGGGATTTGGAGAGTTTGATGTGGGGGGGGGATGGAGTTCCAGGAACGGAGGGCAGATATGGCAAAGGAAAGTTCTCCTTTTTTAGTGCGATATCTGGGAATTTCAAGTTGGGTGTGAGCAGGTGCCCTGAGGAGGTATGCTTGGGAGGGCTGTGTTAACAGTTTAGCAAGGTATTCAGGGGACCCCATTCTGATAATACTATCAATTACACATCCAGCAGAATAGTGTCTGAGTGAAGCTGGGGAGAGCCAATTCAGTTTCGAGTAGAGATGACAATGTTGGGTAAGTCTGTGAGCGGAGACAGCAAATCTGCATATACTGTTATAGCAGGTGCTCCATTTCTGAAGCGCTCCTTTGCTAGCTTTAAGGTAAACCTGAGAGCAATATGTCAGAGAAGGGAGGAGAAAACCTTGGGCTATAGCAAGCCGGGCAGCATCATTGAGGGAGGACCTAATTTTAAAGGCAAGACCAAGTTTGGAGTAAACCACCTTACGTGTAGCCGCAATGTGGAGGTTAAAGTCAAGAGATGGGTCGAGAGTGACTCCTAGATACCTGAAAGAGGTAACAAATTCCAGAGGGGGGGAGTCAGAGTACGTATCAAAAAATCTAGCGCAAGAGATCTGATTCTTGAGGGGGAGCCAAAAAGCATAGATCTTATCTGTGTCAGTCTTCACCATTCATCACAGATGGGTATCTGCCGGAGATCAGGACCCCGCGGGAGCTTTTTTTTTTTTTCCCCAAGGGTAGGTGGAGCTGACACACCATCGGCGCCGCCCTCGGGGCCGACGCACTGCGTAGTGCTCGCGGGTTGGCCGTTAGGCTGTGTCGACTTCGCCTGCCTACCAGTTCTTCATCTCCCACCGTAGAGGTCACCTCGTGTGGGGGCTGAAGAGATTTGAGGCCTGCTTCACAGTGTTCTACAGTTACGTAGTATATCGTGCCGAAGACAGTCGGTGATTCCTGCCGGTTCTGTGTTGCTTTACTCGACGTCGCCTGGTAAGATCTTTCCATTATTATTCTTTTTTGCGATGTTGAGTCTGTTTTTGGGTGTTTTTTTCCCCCCGTAGGTCATGTCTTGGTTGGAGGGCAAGAAATCTTCCAAGACTGGTCGGCCCCCCATGAGACGGTGCCCATGCGGCCGAAAATTCTCTGTAACCGACCAGCATGACCGGTGTCTCTCGTGTCTTGGCCCGCTTCACAACATGGATTCGTATGACACCTGCTTCTCCATGGACCGCGGATCTCGAGACAGGTGCGTGGAAAGTGGGCTCCATAAAACTTCGAGTGGGTGCCGGGCCAAGCCACGCTCTCTTAGCCTTTCCTCTGGGTCCCCTCTCGGTTCTGTACGGACTGAGGAGGAGGGAGCCTCGGCTACTTGTAGCCTAGCCGTTGCCGAGGCTTATTCCACGGCGCAGGAGGCCCATCCCGCTCCTTCCCAGGAGCAGGCGGGAGGCGCTGCCATGGCAGTCGCCCCTTTGGGGGTGAAGGCTCCCCAGTGTCACTCCCTGCTTCGCAAAGGCCCGGGTGGCGCCGTCCTTGGCCTTAGGCGCCATCGGAGAGCCTCGCGCCATAGGCCCTAGCCGGGGCCGTCATCGGCACCAACTTGTCATGCGGCACCGTGATCTCTGATGGAGCCGTTTGTGGCGCCGACACTGCTAGCGGCGCTGTGAGATCTACTCGACACCATCCTTCTCCATGTCTCGCGGCGCCCGAGGTTGAGTCGGCTGTCCTCGAGGCTTGGCGCTGTGGGGCCTTGGTTTCCTTAGTCGGCGCCGTCTTGACGTCGCCCCTGCCTCCCTCGGCGCCTTTCGCGGTGCGAGGATCCGGGCTAGCGCGTGTCCGCCGCCGGTGCCATCGCCGGGGCCACCCTGCCCTTGGGGCAGGCGGCGCCGGATGGTGCCGCTGGGGCTGTCGGCGCAGTCTCCGTCCTTGGCGCTGCTCGTGGCGCCTTGGGACCGGATGGTGCCATGACTGGTCCCGGCTCTGGATCTCTGGCTTGGGCTGGGGCTGCGCTTCCCTCGGATTCCGCTCACGGGGCTGCGGGAGGCACTGGCACTGACCCGGGCACAGCTGTGGTCTCTGGGCCTGGTGGTAAGGATGGCACTGCCTGCCCTCTCACGGTTAGGCACAGGGCCTCTGACTCTACCTCCTCAGAGACGGAGTCGAGCTCTGAGTCGGACGTGCAGTCTGACCCCTCGGGGTTGGCTGTTGAGGTGGGCAGCATGGTAGTCTCTTCGACCAGTCTGAGTCGGCCCCCTTCTGAGGTGAGGTTGGTGGCTACCGAGACTAGGGTCAGGGGTGCTGACCAGCAGACAGTGGTGCAGGCCACCATAGCTCTGCAGCCTGGTCTTGGCAGTTTCACGGACCCCTCAGTTATGGTACCCCCTCCAGTGGTGTGCCTTGATCGCCCAACTTTGGGGCCGATCAGAGCGCCTGCGGGGGGGGAGGGTACTGCACCCTGGATAACCCCTTCAGGGGCTGCCCAGAGATGCCAGCTACCTAGGCTGGCCCTCTTGAGGAGGAGGGCTCTTTCAGACTTCGAGGGGTCGAGGGATGTGGGGTCGGCGCGTCGGCCTTTTTCTGGGGTCCACCCGGGCCCTGGGAGAAGCCGTAGTGCAGATCTCTGCTCTTCCTCCTCGGTCTCTTTGAGAGAGTCCCGTTCTTTTGAGGTAGGGGACCGTCCTGGACCTATACGGCCCCAGTCGCCTCACAGGGGGGATTCTTTTGGGTGCAGCCAAGGCAGGATCGATGTGGTTGTTCAGCTGTTAGCTGTGGGGTCTTCCGGGGCACCTTCTTCTGTGGGTGCCCACGGCACGCTCCTTAGCCCAGGCAGAGGTCAGCCGACATCTCTTCTCTGCTCTGTCCCCATCCCTCTGCCACACTCTCCTGCGCTCCCAGGCATCCTCGGTCCTAGCCGGCCTCTCGCCTGGGAGCAGTTCAGAGCGGTGGCTGCTCAGTTCCCTGCTTACGTTACGGCAATGGACAGCCAGGTTTTTCAACCTCCCCCCGTGCAGCCACCCACTGAACAGACGGTGACCTCCAGCTCCTCATCCCCCTCTTCAGGGGGAGAGGAACCCTCTGTCCACATCTCTCCGGCTGCTGATCTCTCTGAGTATTAGCGATTCCTCATGAGGATGCTGGAGGATTTGCACCTTACTTCTTCCACTATTAGCAATCCTGAACACTCGGCGCACGCCTTTCTAGGCGATTTTGGCGAGGCCACCCTTGTGGTGCCGCCCTGGCCGGCTCCCTTTAGGGAGGCGTCGTTGTGTTCCTGGCAGAGGCCCTTCTCCGGAGTTCCTGCCCCAAGGGATCTCAGCCAGAGGTATTGCGCACCCCCGGAGTCTCCAGGCTCCATGCCTCATCCACAGTCTGGATTGATGCAGTTGGATACTCCTGTTGGGCTTTGCGCCCTTCACCGTGACCAGCCCCCAGATCAAGACTCCTTGGATTTTGATTTCTGGGGTAGGAGGACTTTCTACTCAGCACGGTTACTTCTCTCTGTCTCTGCACATCAGGCCCACTATGCAGCCTACGACAGGTTCTTGTGGTCCAGGCTAGGTCAGCTCCTAGCCTCATTGCCTGACACGGAGCAAACCAGACAAGCCATTGCACACTCTGCGCGTGGCCTGGAGCTAGCAAAGCACCAAGCGAGGGCATCCTATGATGCCATCGAGGTAGCTACCAGGGTCTTAGGGACAGCGATCTGCACTAGGCGGACGGCATGGCTACGTCTTTCCCGGTTGTCACCCTTGGCCCGGCGTAGGGTGATTAACTCCGCCCACCAGGGAACCTACCTCTCTCCCGAAGAGCAAGGCGGCTTGTCGGGCAACTTCCTTCTTCTTCGGGGACTCAGTCTGTCTCTCTCCACTCTGGCCTCTCAGGCCCTGAAGGTTCCCCTAGTCTGTTCACCCACTTAGGCCTAAGGGACCTTGTCCCTTAGGGTGTAAAAGAAAACCCCCGTCGGGGGGGCTCGGTACTCGCCCATCTGTAATGACTGGTGAAGATTGACACGGATAAGATACGAAAATTATGTACCTACTGTAATTATGATCTTTCTGTGTATCTTCACCATTCATCACAGCCCCACCCTCCATCCCCCTGGGGCCTCAGTCTCTGGGTCCCCTTCCCTCTCTGTGACTCCCCCTCTCCTCCTTAGGAGTGGGGTAAAATAGGACATACAGGGGAATTTTTCCAGGAAGAGTGGATAGCTCGAGCGCACTCCTGCAGTACCTTGTCTCCACCCTGTGGGTGGGAGTTGGTAGTCTCCTCCTTCTCTCCTCCTCCTCCCTGTTTCCATCTAACCTATTTCTCCTATAAAAAAAAAAACCTTTTTCACCAAAAATCTTTTCTTGAGAGGGTGCTGAATCCCTGTATCCTGTCCTTCTTCCAGAATAGCCGACTCTGCTTATCTGGAGTGTTCGCCAGTTATTCCGTGCCTTGAATTCTGGCAGAAAGCTTTGCTACTCCTTGCAGTTCCTATACAATCTGGAGACGGACCAGGGTCTGGGATATCTTATCCTTCTCCCCTCTCTTCTAAATTCTTTACCCACCCTACCCCCCATTCTTCCGCTTCCAGAGATTGGGGCCCCTCCCAATCCCCTTTTAGTTTCTAACCTCTTTCTTTTCTGTCCTCTCAGTCGTTATTTCTCCTTTTAGTTCATACATCTTTTCCTTTTTCTGTCCCTTGGACTCTCTTGTCTCACCCTCCACTCCCTTCCTCTTATCTCTCTGGCGACTCAGAACTGGCAGGCAGGCGGAGTTGACACAACCTAACAGCCAACCCATAAGCGCGCCGTCGGCCCCGGTGGCGCCCGTAGTCATCGGCTCCCCTGAGAAAGAAGAAGAGGGAAAAAAAAAAAAAAGCTCCCGCGGGGTCCTGACCTCTGGCAGATACTCATCGGAGATGAATGGTGAAGATAAACAGAAAGATCATAATTACGGTAGGTACGTAATTTTCATTTCTAGGGACATGGATATGTTGTTCATCCACACTGCCTGTCAGGTTCCTTGCCGCTTTAAATCTTGCCGGAAGGTCTTCAAGCTGTCTCCTCCCACCCACCCGGGTGGTAAAACTCTCGGCTCCGCTCCATGACGCCAGATCTTCCTTACCGCTTGGAAGCTCAGGTTCCCTCCTTAACGCTCTGCGTATAAGACTGGTTCCTAATTTTTCGAATCTTCGAAATTAAAAGTTTTGCTAAAAAGACTTCGGTCTTCTCTCCCTCGCGGCTGCGATGGACAAATCGACTCCCGGTTTCCGGAGATGCCCTTGCGGGCAGAAGATGTCTCTGACGGATCCGCACTCCACGTGCGTCTACTGCTTAGGCCTTGAGCACGACCCGCAGGCTTGCGACCTGTGCTCTTCTTTTTCGGCCTACGTCCTCGAAGACCGTGCTGCCCGTTTACAGCTGGGGCGTCCGAGAAAAGATTTCCTCGGTTAAATCTAAAGAGGCCCGTTGGCGGTGTCGGCCGGCTCGGGCGCGGATCAGCTCGAGCAGATGATCGCCCTCGAAGAGGAGGCGGCGCGGGCCGCTTCTACCTCGGCTGCGGCATTTGTCCCGCTCTCTCTCGGTGCCTCGTATTCGGCTTCTTTTAAGGAGCTTTGTCTGACCCTCTCGACGAAAGGTGAGGGTCCAACTTCTTCTGGACCTTTTTCTCGGTCCAAAAAGAGACAAAGTAAGTCTCACCGTCGACGCTCTTGGGAGCGGGAAAGATCCCCCTCCCCTAGTTGGCGACAGTCGACTTCGGTCACTGGCTTCACGGTGTCCCCGTCAGGTCAGTTGACCGAGACTCCTGTCGACGCGGTCGAGATTTTTCTCGACCTGTTAGACGGGCTGTCGGCTGGAGAAGCTGAGAATCCCCTCTCCCTGGTTCTCCTGGTGGGAGTTGAGGATCCCGTCGGCTCGTCTGTGCCTCCGGTTCCAGAGCCTTCGGTGGAATCGTCCGAACCGAGGGGAGTGCCGATTCCCGACACCTCCCGCACCGTCCTCGCCCAGCCGAGGTTCTCGGTCTTGGACGCTTCGGCGGTCCAGCCGATCCCGCCATCGTGAGGCGGTCTCGCACCAGCGACAAGCGGCCCGCCGCTCTTTCTCTCTCTCCTCCTCTTCACTCAGGGGAGGCGCGCGCAGTTGCGTCCGGAGGTATGAGGAACTCATGTGGCAACAGCTCCTTCTGACCGGAATAAGCCAACCCCGTCTGCCTTCCGCCATTAAGTGGCTGTCACGAGCGGCAAACAACCCCTCATAGCTGAGGAGCCTGTTCCCAGGCTGGTTGTTCGCCCAAATCCAGCTGCCCCACCGATTCTGGTGGAACCTCCGCCTCCACAGCCGTTAGTTGGGGCTCTGACCAAAAATTCTCGGTCGGCTCGGGGACTGCCCCATAGGCTGTCTGTCACCCTCACTCCCGATAGATCTCGGCAGGTGGAGGGTGGCTCAGGCCCGAGGCAGCTCTTTGAGGACTCTTCCGAGTCCGAGGATGATTCCTCCCTTTTCTCCAAGCGAATGGACTTGGAGTCCTCAGGAGGACAGTCAGTGGACGATAGCCCTTCGTCCTTCCTAGGATTGCTTGGCTCATCTCGAGTCCACGGGATGAAGCTCGAACTCGTTTAAACGGGCTGGTATCTCCTCACGGAGATTCTGGACGAGGGATTCCCCTACGGAGGCTTTCCGTGGCCGAGGCCATAGTGGGTCCGCCTTGGAGCTTTGGCAGCGCCTCGCTTCCTGTCCTGTGCCTTGGCCAGGATGGCCAGGAAGTATGCGGTCCCACCGGTTCCCTGTCCGGTTTTCAGAACACCCTCTGCTGAGGGGTTGGTTACCGACAGCGTTTTCCGGCGCGCCGGGAACGCCAGGGATGTGGACAAACCTCCCGACAAGGAATCCCAAGAAATTGGATTATGCTGGGCAAAAAGTCTATGCTGTGTCCTCTCTCGGCCTTCATCAGGCCAGTTCGGCCATCCTCATGGCACATTTTTCTCATGCCCTGTTGGGCTCCCTGGATGAGGTCGTCCCTCATCTTCCCGCGGATCTGCAGACTACGGTCAGGCAGGTGCAGGACCAGGGCAGTGGCCAAACAGCAGCTCCAGACTGCTTTAGACATTGGGGACTCATGTGCCAGGTCTGTGGCGGCCGCAGTGGCCATGCGTCGTCGGGCTTGGCTGAGGATATCCACCTTTACCTCGGATACCCAGCACAAGTTGGCAGATGTTCCCTTTTTGGGGACTGACCTCTTCGCCCTGGGGTGGAAGGTCACCTGCAGAGGATCGAGAAGTCCAATGCTACCTTGGACTCGGTCTCTTCCGCTCAGAAGGACAAAGGCCGCATGCCACAGCCTAAGCCCTTTGCCCTCTGCGCGCCCTGCCCAGCAACGTCAGGGGCAGCAGGCTCGGGCTTGGCATCCCAAACCCAAGCCGTCGGCTTCCTCCAACAGGAAGCAGGGAGGTAAAGGCCCAGGAGGTCCTTCGGCCGGTCCCTCCTCCAAGCCTGCCCAGTGACGGGCTGAGGGGTGTCGCCCCCATCCCCTCACCCCTGGTTCCCCCCGTGGGGGGACGACTCCGACACTTCCTTTCCGTCTGGTCCGCTATTACCACAGACAGGTGGGTACTGGAGGTGGTGGGAAAAGGCCTGCCTCTAGAATTCGAGCAGGCCCCGCCCTTCAGAGCCGTCGCACCTTGGGGGGCCTCGGGGTCCGCAGCCTCACTGTCGGCTCGTCGAGCCGACATCTCTCTCCTCTTCCAAACGGAGGTGATCAGGGAGGTAGCGGACCCCCCAGACCCGGGGTTTGTGTCCACGTACTTCCTGGTTCCGAACGGACGGGGCTGGCACCCCATTCTCGACTCCACACGACCTGAACAAGTTCCTAAGGTCTCGAACCTTCAGGATGGTCACTCTGGCGCAGATAATGCCATCTCTGAACACGGCGTGTGGTTCTGCTCTCTGGACCTGCAGGGCCGCGTTCTTTCACGTCCCTATCCGTCCGTCACATCAGAGATTCCTTCGCTTTCGAGCGGAGGGATCCCTCTTCGAGTTCCGAGCCATGCCCTTCGGCCTGTCTCCAGCTCCCAGGGTCTTCACCAAATGCATTGCAGTGGTGACAGCTTTCCTGCGGCGCCGAGGGGTCGGGTGTACCCTTACCTGGACGATTGGCTGATAGCAGCCCCCTCCAGACAGGAGGTGGAGCGGTCCAGAGATCTGGCCCTCCAGGTTTGCTCTCAAGTCGGCCTTCTCATCAACGAGGCCAAGTCGGAAGTCGAGCCGAAGCAGGTGATTCTGTTTATCGGGGCAGAGCTTGACTCTCTTCGAGCCAGAGCACGGCTCCCGGCGGACAGGGCCGAGGTTCTTACCTCCTTTACCCAATCATTTCTGGTTGGGCAATCGCGCCCTGCCCGGGACTTCCTGCGCCTCCTGGGTCTCATGGCGGCCTGCACCAGCGTGGTCCGTTGGGCATGCTGGCACATGCGCCCCCTTCAGTGGGGACTGGCCAGCCAGTGGTCACAACGCTGCGATCCATTGGACCAGCTAGTGGTGGTGACCCAGGAGATGTGGAACGCTCTCCGATGGTGGACCGTTCCATCTCATCTGCAGGAGGATATCCCGTTTGTCCGCCCCGAGCCGACGGTCTCTCTATCGACCGATGCCCCTGTGATGGGTTGGGGAACACCGAGCGCACGGCCTCTGGTCCCCGCGGGAATCCCGATGCCACATCAACCTGCTGGAGCTCCGAGCGGTCCGCCTAGCTCTCACCGCCTTTGCTCCGTTTCTCCGGGGTCAAGTGGTCAGAGTCCAGACGGACAATACCACGACCATGTACTACCTAAACCGCCAGGGCGGGACGCGTTCCATGCTTCTATGCAAGGAAGCTCTCCGCATTTGGTCACTCGTGCGCAGCCTGGAGGCGGATCTCCTAGCCAGTCATGTGGCAGGAGCCTCCAACACCCTGGCCGATGCCCTGAGCCGGATAGGGGCTGCATCTCACGAGTGGTCTCTCCTGCCAGAGGTAGTACAAGATCTGTTCTCCCACTGGGGCACACCTCAGGTGGACCTGTTTGCCTCCAGGGAGAACGCAAATCTGAGGCTGTTTCATGCCCGCCCCCCTCAGCAGGGCTCGCTGCAGGGGGATGCCTTCTCGAGGCTGTGGACCCCGGGCCTCTTTTACGCCTTTCCCCCATTTCCCTTGATTCAAGGTGCTTCTCAAGGTGAGGAGGGACAAGGCGAGGTGATTTGATAGCCCCAGACTGGCCCCGCCAGTTCTGGTACCCAGATCTCCTCAGCCTCAGCTCCAGGCTCCCGAGGCAGCTTCCAGCCGCCCGGACCTGCTCTCAGTCAATCAGGGAAGGTGTTCCATCCGGACCTTCAATCCCTGCACCTGACGGCCTGGTTCCTGGCTGCTAGAGTTCCAGGCCTTGGGTCTTTCCGACGAGGTCCTCAATGTTGTTGAGGCGTCCTGTAAGTCGACCAGGAAATGCTATGCCTTCAAATGGAAGAGATTTTCCATTTGGTGTCAGGAACAGGGCTTGGACCCTTCCTCCTGTTCTTTGGCAAGCATTTTGGACTATTTATGGTCTCTTTCTAGTCAAGGGCTTGGAGTCGACGACCTAAAGGTGCACCCTGGCAGCCACCTCTGCTTACGGGCGTGGGCGGGGCCGGTCGATAGCGCCAGGGAGAAGGTGGTCTGGCGCTTTTCAAAGGCCTTGATCACATTTCCCTCGATGCTGAGAACCTCCACCTCCGTGGGATTTACTGCTGGTACTGGCAAAGCTCATGGAGCAAGCCATTCGAACCAATGCACAGGTGTGAACTCTTCACCTGTCGTGAAGACCGCCTTCTTGGTGGCTATCACGTCAGCCAGAAGGATGGGAGAACTCCAGGCGCTCTGCATTGAGTCTCCTTACCTGGTCTTCCACAGGGACAAGGTTGTCCTGCGCCCCCACCCGAAATTCCTTCCGAAGGTGGTGTCGGAGTTTCACCTTTACCAGGTGTTGACTCTGCCGGTGTTCTACCCCAATCACACCTCGGAGGCCGAATACAGGCTCCATACTTTGGACCCTAGAAGGGCGCTCGCTTATTATAAGGAGCGCACGGCTGAAATTCGGGGAGAGGTTCGCCAGCTGTTTGTCACCTACACTGAAGCCGCACCTGGCAGACCTGCAGCCAAGCGGACGATAGGCAGGTGGGTCACCTCCTGCATAGATCTCTGCTATAAGTTGACAGGCATGGAGCCTCCCAGAGGGATAAGAGCTCATTCTACCCGTCATACTGCTGCATCGGTGGCTGCTCCCAGGGACGTCCCTATCCAGGAAATCTGCAGGGCTGCTACCTGGAAGTCAGCACACACCTTTATTACCCATTACCACATCGACCTTGAGTCACGCCGGGATGCTGGTTTTGGGGCCTCGGTTCTCCAGTCTCTATTTCCTAACTAGGGGGTGTGCGCCTTGCCTCCCTCCTCCCGGAGAACTGCTAGGAGTCTGCCAGACAGTGTGGATGAACAACATATCCATGTCCCTAGAAGTACAGGTTACTCACCTGTAACAGGAGTTCTAGGAATGGTATATATTGTTCATCCCTACCCGGCTCCAACCTCCCGGCTTGACGCACAACCTGAGCTTCGCCGGGCCAGATCTGGCATCATGGGGGTGGAGCTTAGAGTTTTTACCACCGGTGGGTGGAGGAGCCAGCTTGAAGACCTTCCGCAAGATTTAAAGCGGCAAGGAACCTGCCAGACAGTGTGGATGAACAACATATACCATTCCTAGAACTCCTGTTACAGGTGAGTAACCTGTATTTACGGTTTTCTTAGCATTCAGTAAGAGCTTGTTTTATAGTAACCACTCCTGCAAGCAGTTGAAGTCAGATTGAAGATCTACCCTTA
Organism: Neoceratodus forsteri; assembly: GCA_016271365.2. Taxonomy (NCBI): domain Eukaryota; kingdom Metazoa; phylum Chordata; order Ceratodontiformes; family Ceratodontidae; genus Neoceratodus; species Neoceratodus forsteri. Next base: position 143,812,549 of record CM057451.1, read on the forward strand.
CTGTTGAGGGATCTTTACCATTGGAGAGAAGCACCATGTCATCAGCATAACGGATCAACGAGGAGGAGCAGGGAAGGGAGGGCAAGTTGTTAATGAAAAGAGAGAAAAGTAGAGGGCCAAGAATAAGACCTTGGGGGAATCCAACAGAGGTAGAGGAAAGATTTGAGATGGCAGTTTAAATTTGAATAAATTACAACCTCTCTCAGAGGTAGCTATCAAACCAGGAGATGGTCGACTGGTCAATGCCAAAGCAGGACAGTTTGGAAAGTAGCAGAGAGTGATTCACAAGGTCAGATGCCTTTGTGAGATCGGTAAATATGGCCCCCGTGAGCACACTCTTATCCATCGCCGTAAGGACTTCATTTGTCAACTGAAGTAGTGCAGTTGTGGTGCTGTGCCCTGTTCGGAATTCGTGTTGGGCAGGGGATATAAGGTTGTGAAGGTGCAGGTAATTTGAGACCTGAGTGGCGATGGCCTTCTCAAGAAGTTTTAGGGTAGAAAGAATGGCAATCGGTCTGTAATTTGCCATATTTTTGGTATCCCCTTTTTTGTGAACAGGGACAACACGGGCGGTTTTCCACAGCGTAGGCACTTTTCTGGGTAAGTATGGAAAGATTGAAAATTCTTGCAATAGGGACAGCAAGGACAGAGGCTGCCTGTTTCAAAAAGCTTGGCAGTAATCCATTCGGACCTGCAGATCCATTAGGGGATACTGATTTAAGGAGATGCAGCACCTCAGTGGAGGAGACTAATGTGAGACGAAAGGAGGTTTCATGCGGAGTTTGCACTTCAGGAGGTGGTGCAAGAGGTTGGTTGAATTTCTCATTGTATTTGGAGAGATCCGAGAATTGAGCATTAAGAGCATTAGCAATAGTAGGTAACTTATTACAGTTTGCGTCACTCAGTGTCATGTCGGTAATAGCCATCTTGGGCCTTTGCCCAATGAAATTTTTGATGTGGTTCCAAAAAACCCTGGTATCACCCACTGAGGATTGGAGAAGCTTAAAGCAGTAGTTCCTTTTGGCCATCCAAATATCTTTTTTACAGGCATTTCTCAATTGTCTATAGTTATCCCAGTCTTCTGATTGTCGGGACGTCTTCGCCAATGTCCAGGCCTTGTCTCTTTTTCTCGTGGTTCGAAGGAGGTCTTTTTTTAGCCATTTGTTAGGGGAGCCCCTGAAACGCCTTTTTTTCAGAGGGATGTGCACATCCTGAAGGGCTAGAAGCTGAGAAATCAGGTATTCAAGTACTGTATTTACATCATCAGTGTATTTGAAACCTCCCATTCGGGACCCTGTCTCTCTCCGTGGGACCGCAACTTTATATTGGAGAAACTTATTTTACCTCCCTTTGAACTGGCCTCGAGTTGTGAGCTATGCTTACTTTTGTGGAAAGTGCTCTTTTTAGTTGCTGTTACTTCAGGTCGAAGGATTTTTGAGCTCCAGGCTCTGATGTGTAAAGAGCCTTATTTGCTTCTTCACAAAGACAGGGTGTCTTTGCGTACTAATCCTAAGTTTCTTCCCAAGGTGGTGTCTGATTTAAGGTTGAACCAGTCCATCCACCTATCAGTTTATTATCCTGAGTATTCTAATTAGGGGAAGGCTTTGTTCCATACTTTGGATATTTTGTAGGATTTTGCAGTACTATACACACCGCTTTCATGCTATCAGAAAAATCTGACCAGCTATTTGTTTCGTTCGCCCCTGAGAGAGATGGTGCTCCGTTTCCAAACAGTGTTTGTCGAAGTGGTTAGCGAATTGCATTGTTTACTGTTACCGCAAGTATAACAAGTACCTACCAGGAGTGGTCAAAGGCCACACCACCAGAGGTATGGCTGCCTCCACAGCTTGCTTCAGAAATGTCTTTGCTGTGCACACCTGTGCAGCTGCCACCTGGAGTTTGGTCCACACTTTCACCAAGCATTACAGTCTGGACATCACTTCTCGGCACAGGTCCATTTTGGCCTTGCAGTTCTTCAGTGCCTTTTTTCCTAAGCTCTTGGCTGCTGTTGTCCTCCTCCCAGTATGTTTTCCTGGTCAGGTCTGGTACAACTTGAGACTCATTCCTACCAGTGATGGCTTGCTGCAAGAGCCTTCCTTGAAGTGAGCTAGTATAGTTGCGTAAGAACTTACCCTAACAGTAGATCTTCGAGAGAAGCTCTTGCAGCTAGCCCTGCTTTCCCTCCCTCCTTCCTCTTGTTGCGTCTTTTTTTCTCTCGCAGTCCATCTGCTCACTTTGACTGTCTGAACCTCTTTGGTTCTCCTTTCGCTGCCCATATGGGGTCTCCGGCAGGAGAACTGAGGTAGGCGTGGGGGATTGCCCTCCTTTATAGGATAAGCTTATGTCAGCGGGTGGGGTGTGTGTGTGTATGTAACTGTACTGTCTGTCGTTACCTTGGACACGTGTGCTAGATGTGGTGGGCAGTGAGTTGCCTCTCCTGCCGTACTGACCTTACGCACCAAGGGAGTCCATGGTGTTGCAGCCATAGTCCATGTCCCAGACTCCAAGGCCTACCAGGGTTTTGTGTCCAGGTCCTTCTTGGTTATGGAATGGGTGTGAGGCTGGCGTCCCATACTGGATCGTCATGATCTGAATCGGATCTTACTTCGAGATACAGCTCTTGCAACAGGTTACACAGTAAGGACTGAAGTCTGCAGGCGCCAAGACCCTACGGAAATATTTTGGCTAGCAATACTCAGCGGGGGACAACCCCCAACGTTGGCCCTGCTCCCTACATCCAGTGTCACATAAAAGGGGCAGTCCCCAAGCATCCCTCATTTCTTTTCCTGCCGTCGACTCGCCAGCATCAGCTCCACAGATGCCTCTAGTAGATGAACGATGCCAGAACTTTAATTTTTTCAGAAATTCGATTTAGTCGCATGTCTTTTTCCCCCGACTCCTTCTACAGAAGGACACTTCTCTAAGTGCACCTGCGGCAAACAGATTCCTTTAAAGGACAGTCATTTGGCCTGTTTGAGGTGTCTAGGCCTGGACCACGACACTATCTGCCAGCAGTTTAACAGCAGAACCAGTATCCACTGTCAGAAAGCACTCGAGGGGTATCTTTTGGAAGAGAAATTGAAGGCCATGGAAAAGATCCTTTCTCCAGAGGGGAACCCTCTCACAAGTCAGGGAAACACAGAGAAAAGCACCGGGACAAGAATAGGGATCGATCCCCAAATTGGGCCTCGGACTCCTGTGCCAGCTCCAGTTCCACTCGGTCGGAGGGATCTCCTTCCTCGGCCCAGTCTCAGCCCTTCCGCTGAAGGTCCAGATGTTTTGGGGGCGTTTAGCTCGCCCCTTCAACCCTTGAAGACCAAGTCAAAAGATAGCCAGTCTCTGCTTCCACTGCCAGGTCCGAGGCTTCGGACTGCCAGAAGCACTACACCAAACTGGCTGCCGAGACGTCAGACTGACGCCGGGACACCGACCAATGTTCTGCCTCCCAACCTCCGAGGGGCTCGGAAGCCCCGGAGGAAGATGACAGAGGTGACGTCCCTTAAGCGGATGCCTGAATCAACGCAGATGTCTGACCCAGCCCCGGCTAAGCGCGCGAAGGACCTGACGTCACCCGCGCCTCCACCTGCTGAGACCGGGGGACGTCGGAGGAGAACGCCTGCACCCAAGCTACTGGGGGATATCAAGGACCCCGATTGCCTCTGGGGCTGATGCCTGACCCGACTACGCCTCAGGTGCCGACAGCCGACCCTAAGGAAGGGCAGGGACCAACACCAAGCCCGTCGTCCGGCTTTAATATTCAGTAGGTTAAAGACCTCGTTAGCTTTTGGTGGAACACTATTAAAAAGGACGTGGTGCCCACAAAGTCTCCTCAAGACGTTCCTCTTCCTAAGGAACCAGAAAAAGTAGCACCCTTTGACCCCAGGGATCATACCCCACCACCTAGGGGCAGATCAAAGGAAAGAAAGTCAGGGGCCAAGAGACGACGTCCTTCCAGGACTCCTTCAGGGTCCCTTAGTGACTACGGCAGACCTAAAAGACCCAGACGGAGACCACACTCTTCCTCTGGGGATGATTCGTGCCTGGACACCTCAGATACCTCTAGGTCGCCCACTCCGATTAGCCTCCCTTCTCCAGACTCCGGGATCATCCTAGGTCACTGCCTGACGACCCCTCATTTGCTGACATAATGAGGCACATTCAAGAGAATATGGGGTGGGAGACAGAGGACTTGGACCCTGAGTGGCAGCACCTTGTGAGGTACCTTAGGCAGAAAGACCCCAAGCCTGTGGTGGTTCCACCGTTGGTGGATACCTTTCAGGACGCTACGAAAGCTGCATGGAAGTGTCCCTATTCCACCCCAGCGGCCCCCAAGAAAGTAGACAGCCTCTATAGGGCTATTTGTCTCAGCATCCATTGGCCAATTCTTTGGTCATTACGGCCTCTCACGGGTGATCATAAAGGCCTCAGCATCTCAGTACCCAACCACCGGACCAGGAATCCAAACGGTTGGATTCACTGGCTAGGTCCATGTGCACTGCTGCTACATGCTCCATCAGGTCCCTCAGTTATCTTACGCACATGGTGCAATTTCAAGAATGCACTGTGGGACCAGGGTCAGGACCTGTTGAAGGACTTTCTGGATGGTGAGAAGAAATAAGAATTACTGAACCTCCTTCGCACAGTTTCGGATGTTGGGACACAAGTCCTCTGAGCCACCTATGACTCTGTGGACTCAGCTGCCAGGGGCACCGCTACGGGTGTTTGCTTCCAGAGACACTCGTGGTTGAGGGTCTCCGCGTTCACCCCGGATGTCCAGAAGGGATTCTGGATGTCCCATACAATGGCTCGGTATTGTTTGGTGAAGACTCTGAGAGAGTTATCACGAAACTGCAAGATGCCAGGAAGGCTGTTAGGACAGTACAGGCCATGTACAGACCTAATTCTGGCTCCTTTCGTAGGGTCCAGAACTGCTTTCGCAGCCGGCAACACAGACAACAGCCTTGTTCCAGCCAGCAACCCAGGGGCAACTTTGGTAGGAAAAACCAACCTAAGTACTCCGGAGGTCAGGGTCAGTGGAATCAAAAGTCTTCCCAGCCTGCCAGAGCCAACACCGCCACAGCATGACTCCTTCCCGGCCCCTGCCCCTGCCCCCCCTCTGCATCCAAGAGAAGGAAGGGTCGCGTCGCCTACCACCTGTCAGGATGGCAGAGGATAACCTCCGACCGGTGGGTCCTGCTGTTGATAGGTCGAGGGCACTCTATCGAGTTCCTCGGCTGCCCACCATCAAGACCTCCTCTGCATTCCCGGTATTCGGGTCAGCATGCCCTGCTTATCCAGCAGGAGATCACGGCACTCCTGGACAGGGATGCAATCGAGATTGTCCCAATAAGATGAGAGAGAAAGGGGATGATATTATCACTTTTTCCTGGTTCCAAAGAAAACAGGGGACCTGTGCCCGATCCTGGACCTCAGTAACCTCAACACATTTGTGCAGTACAAATGCTTCCACATGGTTTCCCTTCAGGGTCTTATCCCCATGCTAAAGCAAGGCACATGGCTAGTGTCTCTGGACATGTAGGATGCGTATCTTCATCTGCCGATCACTCGAGCGCATAGAAAAATCTTCCTTAACATAAAGTCTCCACCACTCATTCACACTAATGGGATCTGCGCCAGGGGCACTAGGACCCAGCGGGAGCAAACTTTTTTGCCAGAGGGTTGGCGCCGGAGATGGAGCCGTGAGGAGCGGCACTGTGAGCCTCGGCTCGTGCGGTAATGACTATCTTGGCGTCGACCGTCCAACCGCCTCAGTTCCTTTTTTCCCGCTGTCGAGTGCACTTCAGTGACGACGTCGCTCGCCCACCGGGAGTCAAACTTCAAACTTGGAGCATAGTTTTTCAGTTTTATTGTTTTGTAGTAATATCTCGAATAAGTATCGCTTAGTTTATTTATTCTTATTTAAAGAAGAAGTCTCAGCCTACTTTGACGGAGTTGACCATGAGCAGGTCAGGTGACGGTAGGGAGACTTCGTTTGAAAGCTGTTCAGTCAGACGGGCTGGGTCTGGTCTGCCGCCTTCTCCGGAGGAGGGGTCTGACTACGGGCAGTCCAATGCCCGAGGGTGGGTGGTCCCTGGCTTGTAAAAGTGGCGGTCGGCGCTCTCGGCACCATTCGGCCTCTGCTCTTCTCTTGACCCCACAAGTCAAGAAAGAGAAGGCAACTCGAGGTCGCCTCTGATATGTCTGCGCCGTAGACGGTCAGTTATTGGGGTTAGTTACCGGCCCTTATTCGGAGTTGCCGGTTTCTGTTTCTGATAGCAGACGTCTTTGACATCGGAGCCCTACCCCGCCCTCTGGTAGGTCTTCAGATGAGCAGTTTCATCAGTGGGCAGCTCTTATGGAGCAATGGGCTCGGAGGTTGGTCCAGCTGCCTGGCCCGGTCATTCAGGGGCCTTCGGGCTTTTTGGGAGATCAGAAAGGGCAGTTGAGCCTCCCTAGTTGCGCGGCGCTGTCTTCGGTGCCGTCGACTCCACGCTTAGGTGTTTTCCTCCTTCACATGGCTGCGGCACAGGGGACCACACCGATGCCTCTGTCTCCTGGTATTCATCCTCCTTTCTCCTCAAATCCTGTTTTTCTGAGTCTTGGGATGTTTTCGATGCTCTCGGTGTCGATGGCATCCTCGGCGCTGTCTTTAGCTCCGATGCATCTGTCGGGCGCTCGTTGGTTTCTTGGTGCCGTGTGCTGTGCCGTCCCTTGGCCGTCAGGCTTCTCGGCACTGTCTCCGGCACCGATTGGCTTTTCGGCACCATGTGGCCTCTCGGCACCGTCTGGCTTCTCGGCGCCGTGTGTGTTTTCGGCACTGTGCTCTTCGTTGGCTCCAATACCTGTTAAGATGTCATCCAGTCTTCAGGACTCCTCCTCTTTTAATCCTTTTCCTTCCTCATTTCCTTCTGATTTTCACTCCTTTCCTCTTCATATAGTCCCTCCTGGACTGTCAGGAGATGACATTGAGCCTGACTCAGATCTTAGGCTGAATGATGATGTGGAAGGAAAAGGATCTATTCCTGCTGCAGAGCCTGTGGTCGAGGACCTGTCTTTTAAGTCTCTGCTGAAAAACTTGAATTCCACTCTTTCTCTCCAAACTACATATATCGATCCTGGGAAACTGTTAAGACTCCAATACCTCCATGTTCCGGAGATCCCTGTGGATTTGACTCCTCCGGTACAGCCCTCCTTTGAGACGCTGTCTCAAATGGTATGGAATAATCCTGCTGTCATTCCTTCGGTGGCTAAGTCCATAGATTGGAAATATGCTGCTCCCAAGGATCGACCTATTTTGGCATTCCAAGCCTTTGCGGATCCTATTTTAGTCTTGGCAGAGAATGATAAGGTCGTCCTTCCCCCAGGCTACTACAGCTCGACCTATTAACAAAGAATCTCGTAAGATAGGCGTTTTAGGTAAGAGAGTCTTTGCTGTTTCTACCCTAGGTATGCGTATTGCCAGCTATCAAGGCTATTTCTCTCAATATGAGTATATCCTTTGGCATTCGCTCAAACAAATGGTTGAAACTCTACCGGAGTCGGACACTAATTCAGAGCTTCTTCAAACCATAACCAGGGCTATCGAGTCCAACAACCAGCAGGTTAAAGCAGCTATGGACGCCTTCGATACTGCCTCCTGAGTGGCAGCAGGCATTTGTACCCGCTGTCATTCCTGTCTGCGCACTTCAGGTTTCACGAATGATGCACAGCAACAGGTAATGGTGATGCCTTTCGATGGTGTGTACCTCTTCGGCCCTCAAGTAGAACAGGCTATAGAGGCTACACAAAAGACTAGGTCAGCCATTAAATTGGCTCGACCTCCTCCTGTCCCCTCTCGAGGGGGTATTAATGAATGAATGCCAGTTTCATAACCGTCAGTCCTTTCGAGGCAAGGGCAAGGGAAGTTTTAATAAAAACCAAGCCCCCCCAGCCTCAAAAGAAAATGCAGCAGAAGGCGTAAGGACCCAAAGCACCTAGTGCCGCCTTCTGAGTTGTTGGCCCAAGTCCCACCTTAGCTGCCGGAGGTGGACTCTTTCTCAGTGGTGGGAGGTCGTCTGACTCACTTCTACAATCAGTGGAAGTCCATAACCTCGGACAAATGGGTCCTCCGGATAATCCGCGAAGGGTGTTCTCGCAATCTTTTGGAGACCTCTCCGGATCGTCCCCCCAGACGACAGCCCAGGCTGTCAGCTCTTCAGTCAGATCTTCTCACCTCTGAGATACAGGGCCTTCTGAGCAACAGGGCAGTGGAAGTAGTTCCGCTACATCAACGGAACACAGGGTTCTACTCCCATTACTATCTGGTTCCAAAGAAAACTGGGGGCATGCACCCCATTTTGGACCTTAGCAAACTAAACACATTCCTTCCCAAAGAAAAATTCAAAATGATATCACTAGGAACCCTGTTACCTTTGCTTCATCAACACGACTGGTTAGCCTCCCTGGACATGCAGGATGCTTACCAGCACATTCTGATTCACCCAAAGCATCACAAATACCTAAGGTTCATGGCTTTGGGACAGCATTATCAGTTCAGAGTCCTACCCTTTGGGCTATCCTCGGAGCCGCGAGTGTTTACAAAATGTTGTGCAATTTTTGCAGCGCATCTCAGAAAAATCGGAATGCAGGTGTTCCCATATCTAGACGATTGGCTTCTAGCAAGTCCTTCCAGTCAGGGAACGCTAGACGCCATAGCCTCGGCTTCACTCTTTTTCATGTCCATGGGAGTCCTGCTAAACCTCAAGAAATCGCAGCTGCAGCCCTCTCAGAGGCTCCTTTTCATAGGAACTCTTCTGGACACATCCTATGCGAAAGCATTTCTTTCAGAGGACAGGAGGAGCGATATCCTTCAGATGGCCCAATTAACATCGGAGAGAGCAGCTCGGTTTTAGCTCTCTCGATGCAGTGGATGCCAGGTCCTCATGGCATCATCGGTGTTCACTGTACCCCTAGCATGCCTTCACATGAGAACATCTCAGTGGATGCTCAGTACTCAGTGGATCCCGACCACTCACCCTCAGTCCTTTCTCATTAAGGTGACAGAACCTCTGAAGAGATCCCTCACCTGGTGGTCTCAAGATGACAATCTTCTGGAAGGGTACCCCTTTGCTACTCTGGATCATCAGATTTCCATTATCACAGACGCGTCTCTGATGGGGTGGGGAGCTCACTGACAGACTCTCCACACTCAAGGTACGTGGACTCAGGACAAGTCCCAGCTTCACATAAATGTCTGGGAAATGAGAGCCGTCCTTTATGCAGTCCGGGCTTTGAAGGACATTCTCTGTCACAAGAACATTCTCCTTTATACGGACAACAAAGCAGTGATGTATTACATCAACAAGCAGGGTGGTGCTCACTCTTACCCCTTATGCAGGGAAGCGATGAGGATGTGGGAATGGTGCTTGGAGCACAAAGCTCTAATTCATGCAGTCTATCTGCTAGGGGTGCAGAACGAACTGGTAGACTGTCTCAGCAGAACAGAGACAGATCCTCACGAATGGTCTCTCGACTCAACCATAGCTCAGTCGCTATTCGCAGAGTGGGGAACTCCAGACCTGGACCTTTTTGCATCCCGACTCAACACAAAACTGCCTCTCTTCTGCTCCAGAAATCCAGGGCGTGGCATTTTCTGTCAGGATGCGTTCAGGCTACGGTGGACAAAACTCTTTCTGTACGCCTTTCCGCCTCTTCCTCCAATTCAGAGAGTACTTCTCAAATTCGAGTCCCGGGGGGACAAAATGATCCTCATTGCTCCCTTCTGGCCTTGACAGGTATGGTTTCTACTACTCAACAGTATGTCAGAAGCTCCTCCGAAACCGCTTCCCCTTCAGACGAACCTTCTGACTCGGACCTGTGGTCCATCCCAACCTGAGGTCGCTTCACTTTCATGCTTGGCTCCTGAAGAGATAGAAGTGAACAGGTTCAATGTCTCTCGCAGGGTTTCAGATATTCTTCTGGCTGTGCGCAAGCCAGCCACTAGGAAAACTTACACAGCCAAATGGAAGCGTTTTTCGCTCTGGTGTGCAAAATCTTCTTTGAATCCTTTTTCCTGCCCACCAGATAAAGTTTGAGTACCTTTTAGACCTCTCAAATTCAGGTCTGCAATACTCTACAGTTAAGGTTCACCTTTGTGCCATTTCAGCTTATCATGAGCCAGTACTTTCCTTGTCGCTGGCTCAGTTACCTGTGGTTAAGAGGTTCCTTAAGGGAATTCTGCATACCAGACCTCCTATAAGATGTCCAGTCACAGCCTGGGACATTAATCTTGTGCTAGACATGCTCACTCGAAAACCTTTTGAGCCTCTAGCTACCTGTGAGTTAAAATTTTTCACTTGGAAAACGGCCTTCCTAGTGGCCATTACCTTAGCCCACTGGGTCTCTGAGATGCATGCCTTGGTCACAGACCCTCCGTATACTGTGTTTCATAAGGACAAAGTAGTTCTTAGAACCCATCCTAAGTTTCTTTCTAAGGTTGTTTCAGAAGTCCATCTAAACCAACCTTTGATCCTTCCTACTTACTTTGCGAACTTCCAAAATGGAGAGTGTTCTCTTCATTCCTCGGATGTCAAAAGAGCTTTACGTTTCTATCTAGATAGAACAAAAGACTTTTGCAAAGCTCAACAACTGTTTGTTTCCTTCAGCGAGACCCGCTGGGTCAAGTATTTCAGCATGGCTGGTGGCATGCCTTCGCCACTGTTATTCCATGGTGCAGGTTAAGCTGGAGGACAGAGTGTACGCTCACTCTACTAGAGCTGTCACGGCATCCCTAGGGGAAATACGCAATGTGCTCATTGCAGATATTTGCAATGTGGCTACCTGGAGCTCAGTGCATACTTTCATCACTCTGTCCTGGATGTCCATGCCAGATGACATCTTTCTTTTGGCAGAACCATCCTTAATGGACTCCTCTCCTAAAACTGTGAGCTCTTGGTCTCTCCTGCCGCTCTCTCGGGGGATTATTAGCTCGGTACTCTCCCATTAGTGTGAATGAGTGGTGGAGACTTTATGTCCAGGAAGATATGGAAATTATGTACCTACTGTAATTCTTGATCTTCTTGGACGAGTCTCCACCACTTATTCACACGCCCACTCTCCATCCCCCGAGCTCACCTCAGTTGTTGTTATTCACTCCCTCAGTCTTTAGGCTGTGAAGACTTCTTTGTTGACCCTTCTTATACGGGTCGTCCGGACTATCTTATGTCCGGTTTTTGGTTAGGCTATCCTTCTAGGTCAGTTATGCTGCACCTCCTCGGGGGGGGGGAAAAAGATACTGAGGCGGTTGGAGGGTCGACGCCAAGATAATGATTACTGCACGAGCTGAGTCTCGCGGTGCCGCTCCTTGCGGCTCCATCTCCGGTGCCGACCCTTTAGCAAAAAAAGTTTGCTCCCGCTGGGTCCTAGTGCCTCCGGCGCAGATCCCCTAAGTGTGAATGAGTGGTGGAGACTCGTTCAAGAAGATCAAGAATTACGGTAGGTATGTAATTTCCATTTCCTGCGCTTCGAGTTCCTAGGACGCCATTGTCAGTTCCGAGCAATTCCGTTTGGCCTGTCCTCGGCACTGCGCATGTTCACCATATGCTTGGCTGTCATGGCAGCGGCCTTCAGAAGACAGGGCCACTGTGTGTTCCCGTATCTGGACGACTGGCTTCTTATGGCCTCATCTCGATAGGCACTGGTGACTGCCATTCAGGATGCCCATTCCCTGTTCGGATCACTAGGTATCACTGTCAGTAAAGAGAAGTGAGCCCTTGTCCCCTCACAAAGACTGCAGTTCATCAGGGCGGTACTGGATACCAGCCAGGGGAGTGCCTTCCTGCCCAAGGATGGGGCAGAATGCATCCGATCTCTAATACAGGACATCATAATAAAGAAACTGGTTCCTGCGAGGACTATGCTTCATCTGCTCGGACACATGGCACCCGTCATCGCCACGGTCCCCTTAGCCCGCCTCCATGTGAGGGTTACTCAGTGAATGCTCACGGCACAATGGGACCAGAGATAGGATCACTTGGATCAGCTAGTCAGGGTCACAAAGCCAGTCATTCAAGACTGGCAGTGGTGGCTCGTTCTGGAACATCTTTCCAAGGGAGTTCCCTTCATGGCACCTGCTCTCTCACCATGACGCTTCAGGGTCCGGCTGGGGAGCTCACCTGGACGGTATCAGGACCCAGGGAACCTGGTTGCCCCTGGAAGCTCACCTCCACATCAATATTCTGGAGATCAGGGCAGTCCTGTATGCCTTACAGGCAGTACAATCAGAAATCCCTCTAGGCTAGGTGTTAGTGCAGACGGAAAACACCTTGGTGGTGTATTACATCAACAAACAAGGAGGTACTCACTATGTCCACTTTGCAGAGAAGAAAAGAGAGTCTGGGACTGGGTTCTACAGCACGGTGCTGCAATTACCGCAGTGCATGTTCCCGATGTAGACAACACCTTTGCAGATCATCTGAGCTGGTCACAGGCCCAGGCTCACGAATGGGAACTGCTTCAGGAGGTGGTGGTGGAGGACCTGTTCAGCAGATGGAGGACACCAGACATAGACCTATTCGCATCCCCATACAACACAAAACTTCCCAATTTCTGCTCGTTAGATCCAGGGCCTGGTGTTTTCTGGTGAGACACATTGTCCCTCTTCTGGATGGGCAGTTTCCTTTATGCTTTCCCACCCTTCCCTTTGATCCAGAGGGTTCTTCTGAAACTCCATTCTGAAGGTGCGTCAGTGATCTTGGTAGTGCCATTTTGGCCCAGACAGATTTGGTTTCTGCTCCTCCACCAGTTTGCCCAGGAGCCTCCCTTACCTGTCAGCTCACACTTGCTGTCCCAGGAGGCCGTCTCCCTGGTTCACCCGAACCTCAAGTCCTTGAACCTGCATGCTTGGCTCCTAAGGATGTAGTAGTCCTCAGACACTGGTGTCACAGGGAGTGGCTGACATACTCGTGGCATCTAGGAAGCCATCCACACATGCTACTTATGCTATGAAATGGCAGAGGTTTTGCCTCTGGGCCCAGGCCCGTGACCTCAATCCGCTTTGCTGTCTCAAGAGGTCAGTGTTGGATTACCTCCTATCCCTATATGAATCTGGTCTAGTGTATTCCTCTCTAAAGGTACACCTCTGTGCCATCTCGGCATACCATACTCCGGTACGTCAAAGGTCACTAGCACAGCTAGAGGCCTCCCGCGCGTTTCTGTGCAGCATTCTTCATCTGAGACCCCCCATCAAGGACCCGATTCCTCCTTGTGATCTTCTTTTTGTTCTAGAGCAGCTTACACTGCCTCCTTTTGAACCGGTCATTGATTGCGAGCTTCATTTCCTCTCTTGGAAGACGCTGTTTTAAGTTGCTGTTACCTCAGCAAGGAGGATTTCAAAGCTTCAGACGCTCGTGTGTAGAGCCTTACTTGGTTTTTCAAAAGGACTGAGTGTTCTTAAGGACAAATACTAAGTTCTAGGGACATGGATATGTTGTTCATCCACACTCATTGGCAGGTATCCTTGCCGCTTTAAATCTTGCCGGAAGGTCTTCAAGCTTGCTCCTCCCACCCACCCGGGTGGTATAACTCTCGGCTCCGCCCCATGACGCCAGATCTTCCTTACGCTTGGAAGCTCAGGTTCCCTCCTTAACGCCTGTGTTTGAGACTGGTTCCTATTTCTCCGCTTTGCGGATTTAAAAATAAAATTTTGCAAAGACTTTCAGTCTTCTATCCTCGCGGCTGATGGACATATCGACTCCCGGATTTCGGAGATGCCCATGCGGGTAGAAGATGTCTCGGACGGATCCACACTCCACGTGTGTCTACTGCTTAGGCCTTGAGCACGACCCGCAGGCTTGCGACCTGTGCTCATCCTTCTCGGCCTACGTCCTCGAAGACCGTGCTGCCCGATTACATCTGGGCCGTCCCGAGAAGCGTTTCCCTCCGGTGAAGTCCAAGGAGGCCCGGTTGGCGGTGTCCGCGGCGGCGGGCTCGGCAGATCAGCTCGAGCGGATGGTCGCCTCTAGAGGAGGCGCGCGGTCAGACTTCCTCGGCCGCGTATTTATCCCGCTCTCTGGGCTCTTCTAACACGGCTTTTAAGGAGCTTTGTCTGTCCTCTCCACTGAAGAGAGAAGGGCCTACGTTGGCGGGACCTGTTCTGGGTCCAAAAGAGGGACAAGGTAGTCCCTCCGTCGGACGCTCTTGGGAGCGGAAGGTCCTCTCCCCGGCCGTCGACCGCCGGCTTCGGCCGACCGCGGCCGTCCACTGGCCTCCACGGTGTCCCCGTCAGGTCAGTTGGACGAGACTCCACGATGAAGTCGAGATTTTCTCGACCCGTTGGACGGGCTGTCTTTGGCGGCGAGATTCCCCTCTCCCGGTTCCCCGGGAGGAGTTGAGGATCCCGTGGGCTCGCCTGTGTCTCGGTTCGAGCCTCGGATGCACCATCCGAGCGAAGGGAGTGCCGGTTCCGGCCGACACCTCCCGCACCGACTCTCGGAAATTCCGGGACTCTCGGTCTCGGTCTGGACTCTTCCAGGTCCAGCCGATCCCACCGTCATAGGCGGTCTCAACCTCGCATCGCATGTAGCGGCGGCCGCTGCGTCTCGTCCTCCTCCTCGGATGAGGAGGCTTGGCGTAAATTACGCCGATGGTACGAGGACTTTATGTTGCAACAGTTTCTCCTGGTCGGGAATAAGCCGACCCCGCCTTCCCCGCCATTAAGTGGCTGTCACCGATTGGCCGGCACAAACCCTCGACTTATCCGAGAGCTTACCCATAGCCGGTCGTTCGGCCAAAACCAGCTGCTCCATCGATTCCGTGGAACCTCCGCCCACAGCCACCAATTGGGGCTCCGCCAAGGATTCTCGGTCGGCTAAGGGTCTACCCCATCGGCTGTCAGTTACCCTCACCCGATCGACCTCGGCAGGTGAAGGGTGGCTCAGGCCAGAGGCAGTTCTTCGAGGACTCTTCCGAGTCCGAAGATGATTCCTCCTTTTTCTCCAAGCGACTGGACTTGGAGTCTCTCAGGAGGCAGTCAATGGACGATAGCCCGTCGTCCTTCCTAGGACTACTTGGCTCATCTCGAGTCCACCGGATGGAGCTCGAACCTGCTTTCCAAGCGGGCTAGGTATCCCCTCACGGAGATTCTGGACCAAGGGATTCTCCGACGGAGGCTCTTCCGTGGCCGAGGCCATAGTGGTCCGGCACTGGAGCTTTGCAGGCGCCTGCTTCCTGCCCTGCGCCTGGCCAGGATGGCCAGGAAGTATCGCGTCCCTACTGGTTCCTTGTCCGTTTGAACACCCTCTGCTGAGGGGTTGGTTACCACAGCGTTTCGCGCTGGCACGCAACACCAGGGATGTGGACAAACCTCCTGACAAGGAGTCCAAGAAATTGACTATGTCGGGCGAAAAGTCTACGCTATGCTCCTCTTGGCCTTCGTCCAGGCCAGTTCTGCCGTCCCTCATGGCACATTTCTCTCCATGCCCTGTTGGGCTCCTGGATGAGGTCATCTCTCATCTTCCCGCCGATCTGCAGACTACGGTTAAGCAGGTGCGGGACCAGGGCAGAGCAGTGGCCAAACAGCAGCTCCAGACTGCTTTGGATATAGGGGACTCATGTGCCAGATCGGTGGCGGCCGCAGTGGCTATGCGTCGGCGGGCTTGGCTGAGGATATCCACCTTTACTTCGGATACCCAGCACAAGTTGGCGGATGTCCCCTTGGGGACTGACCTCTTCGGCCCTGGGGTGGAAGGTCACCTGCAGAGGATCCGAGAGTCCAATGCTACCTTGACTCGGTCTCTTCCGCTCAGAAGGACAAGGCCATAAACCACAGCCTAAGCCCTTTCGTCCTTCTGTGCCCTGCGCCCGCCCAGCAACCGCCAGGGCCAGCAGGCTCGCCTTGGCATCCCAAACCCAAGCCGCCGGCTTCCTCTAACAGGAGGCAGGGAGGAAAGGCCCGGAGGTCCCTCGGCCGGTCCCTCCTCCAAGCCTGCCCAGTGACGGGCTGAGGGTGTCGCCCATTCCCGTCACCTTATCCCTGGTCCCCTGCGGAGGACGGTCTTACTTCCTGCTCCGCCTGGTCCGCTGTTTCCACGACAGGTGGGTCTTGAGGTGGTGGGAAGAGCCTGCCTCTGGAATTCGAGCAGGCACCACCCTTCAGAGCCGTCGCCTGGAAGCCTGAGATCCCCAGCCTCACTGGCGGCTCGTCGGCCGACATCGCTCCTCCTCCTCCAGAAGGAGGTGATAAGAGGGGTGGACCCTCCTTCAGACCCAGGGTTTGTGTCCAGGTACTTCCTGGTTCCGAAAGCGGACGGGGGCTGGCGCCCCATTCTCAAACTCCACGACCTAAACAAGTTCCTAAGGTCTCGAACCTTCAGGATGGTCCATCTGGCTCAGATAATACCATCCTTGGAACGCAGTGTGGTTCTGCTCTCTGGACTTGCAGGACGTGCTTTCACGTCCCCTATCCGTCCTGTCTCACCAGAGATTCCTTCGCCTGAGCGGAAGGATCTCTTCGAGTTCCAAGCCATGCCCTTCGGCTTGTCTCCAGCTCCCAGGGTCTTCACCAAATGCATGGCAGTGGTGACAGCATTATCTGCGCCCAGGGGTCCGGTGTACCTTACCTGGACGACTGGCTGATAGCAGCCCTCCAGGAAGGAGGCAGAGTGGTCCAGAAATCTGGCCTCCAGGTCTGCTCTCAACTGGGCCTCCTTATCAACGAGGCCAAGTCGAACTCGAGCCAAGCAGGTGATTCTATTCATCGGGCGCACTCGACTCTCTTCGAGCCAGAGCGGCTCCGGCGGACAGGCCGGGTTCTTTCCTCCTTTGCCCGATCATTTCTGGTTGGACAATTCGCCCTGCCCGGGACTTCCTGCGCCTCCTGGGTCTCATGGCGGCCTGCACCAGGCGTGGTCCGTTGGGCCGCTGGAACATGCGTCCCTTGTGGGACTGGCCAGCCAGTGGTCACAACGCTGCGATCCTTTGACCAGCTTAGTCGGTGACACAGGGGATGTGGAACGCTCTCCAGTGGTGGACCGTTCCAGATCATTTGCAGGAGGGCATCCCGTTCGTCCGCCCCGAGCCGACGGTCTCGCTATCGACCGATGCCTCTCTGATGGGTTGGGGTGCCCATCTGGGGGAACACCGGGCTCATGGCCTCTGGTCCCCGCGGGAGTCCCGATGCCACATCAACCTGCTGGAGCTCCGAGCGGTCCACCTAGCTCTCACCGTCTTTGCTCCGTTCCTCCGGGGTCAAGTGGTCCGAGTCCAGACGGACAATACCACGACCATGTACTATCTAAACCGCCAGGGCGGGACGCGCTCCATGCTTCTATGCAAGGAAGCTCTCCGCATTTGGTCACTCGTGCGCAGCCTGGAGGCGGATCTCCTAGCCATTCACGTGGCAGGAGCTTCAACACCCTGGCCGATGCCCTGAGCCGGATAGGGGCTGCATCCCACAGTGGTCTCTCCTGCCGGAGGTAGTACAGCATCTGTTCTCCCATTGGGGCACACCTCAGGTGGACCTGTTTGCCTCCAGGAGAACGCAGCTGAGCCTGTTCCATGCCCGCCCCTCAGCAGGGGCTCGCTGCAGGGGATGCCTTCTCGAGGCAGTGGACCCCGGCCTCTTCACCTTTTCCATTTCCTTGATCCACAAGGTGCTTCTCAAGGCAGAGGAGGACAAGGCGCAGGTGATTCTGATAGCCCCAGACTGGCCCTTAGTTCTGGTACCCAGATCTCCTCAGTCTCAGCTCCAGGACTCAGGCAGCTTCCAGCTCGCCGGACCTGCTCTCAGTCAATCGGGGAAGGTGTTCCATCCGGACCTTCAATCCTGCACCTGACGCCTGGTTCCTGAGCGGCTAGAGTTCCAGGCCTTGGGTCTTTCCGACGAGGTCCTCAATGTGGTTGGAGCGTCCCGTAGAGAGTCGACCAGAAAATGCTATGCCTTCAAATGGAAAAGGTTTCATTTGGTGTCAGAGGCAAGGGCTTGGACCCTTCCTCCTGTTCCTTGGCAAGCATCTTGGACTATTTATGGTCCCTTTCTAGTCAAGGGCTTGGGTCGCGACCTTAGGTGCACCTGGCAGCCATCTCTGCTTGCAGGCTGGGCGGGAAGCAGTTGGTGGCAGGAGAAGGGGTGGTGGTCTGGCGCTTCAAAGGCCTTGATCACATTTCCTCCAGTGCGGGAACCCCACCTCCGTGGGATCTACTGCTGGTACTGGCAAAGCTCATGGGCAAGCTATTTGAACCTATGCAAGGTGTGCTCTCTCTCACCTGTCGTGGAAGACCGCCTTCTTGGTGGCTATCACGTCAGCCAGAAGGATGGGAGAGCTCCAGGCGCTCTCACCGAGTCTCCTTACCTGGTCTTCCACAGGGACAAGGTTGTCCTCGCCCCCACCGAAATTCCTTCCGAAGGTGGTGTCGAGTTTCACCTTAACCAGGTGTTGACTCTGCCGGTGTTCTACCCCAATCACACCTGGAGGCCGAATATAGGCTCCATACTTTGGACCCTGAAGGGCTTGCTTACTATAAGGCTTGGCGTGAAATCGGGAGGAGGTTCGCCAGCTGTTTGTCACCTACGCTGAAGCCGCATCTGGCAGACCTGCAGCCAAGCGGACGATAAGCAGGTGGGTAACCTCCTGCATAGATCTCTGCTGTAAGTTGGCGGGCATGGAGCCTCCCAGAGGGTAAGAGCTCATTCTACCCGCCATACTGCTGCATCGGTGGCTGCTTCCAGAGACGTCCCTATCCAGAAATCTGCAGGGCTGCTACCTGGAAGTCAGCAAACACCTTTATTACCCATTACCACATCGACCTTGAGTCACGCCGGGATGCTGGTTTGGGGCCTTGGTTCTCAGTCTCTCTTTCCCAAGTAAGTATTGGGGTGTCGTCTTGCCTCCCTCCTCCCGGAGAACTGCTAGGAGTCTGCCAATGAGTGTGGATGAACAACATATCCATGTCCCT
The DNA here is from genome assembly GCA_016271365.2 of Neoceratodus forsteri. NCBI lineage: Eukaryota > Metazoa > Chordata > Ceratodontiformes > Ceratodontidae > Neoceratodus > Neoceratodus forsteri. The sequence goes on from CM057451.1 coordinate 143,831,479, forward strand.
AGAAATACAGGTTTACTCACCTGTAACAGGAGTTCTAAGAATGGTATATGTTGTTCATCCCTGACTCCTAACCTCCCGGCTCGACGCACAACCTGAGCTTCCAGCGGGCCAGATCTGGCGTCATGGGGCGGAGCCGAGAGTTATACCACCCGGGTGGGTGGGAGGAGCAAGCTTGAAGACCTTCCGGCAAGATTTAAAGCGGCAAGGATACCTGCCAATGAGTGTGGATGAACAACATATACCATTCCTAGAACTCCTGTTACAGGTGAGTAACCTGTATTTTATTCCCAAGGTGGTCTCAGCCTTAACCCTAAATCAGGATATTGACCTCACGGTGTATTATCCCAATCACTGTAATCAAGGGGAACCACTCTTGCACGCTCTAGACGTGCACTGGATCCTTAGGTTTTATCTGACCAGAACCAGATTGTACCATCAGTTTGATCAGCTGTTTTTATCATTTGCACACACGATGCAGGGAGCACCTGTGTCAAAGCAGACACTCTCCAAGTGGCTGGTTTGATGCATTGAATTCTGTTACCAGAAACGCAACAAGCCTTTACTGGGACCGGTGAAAAGCCACTCTACAAGGGGGGGGTGGCTACCTTCTTTGCTGCGCATAAGAATGTTTCTTCATGAGCCATTTGTGCAGTGGCTACTTGGAGTATAGTGCACATCTTTATTGGCACTACAGCTGGGACATTGCCTCTAGGCGTAGAGCGGGCTTTGGCTTGGCAGTCCTTCAAGGACTCTTGTCCTATACGGTCAATTGTGGGATCACGCCTATCCTCCTCCTGAAAGGGTTAATTCATACCCTTACTGCTTGGCAATCGGTCCTTACTGTGTAACCTGCTGCAAGAGCTGTATCTCAAAGTAAGATAGTACAGTTACGTAAGAAACATAGACTTTGATGGCAGATAAGGACTGCTTGGCCCACCTAGTCTGCCCATTTCCCTACCTACAGGATAGGCCGCAGATCCTAGTTAACCAACAGCCTATTTCTTCCTTCCCCCCCACAAGAATTGCCTTATGTCTGTCCCATGCATTCTTGAATTCTAACTCAGACAAACACTGTAATGTTTTTTTGTTTTGTTTGTTAGTTTGTTTTTCTACTCTAAATTAAAGGTCCAAGTACAAGAGTTCTACTTCTTTAGTCCCAGTAGAGAAGTCCAGTTACACAGCACTCCTTCCTCCTGGTGTCTTCTGCCAAGAACTTACCGTAACAGTAGATCTTCGAGAACCACTCTTGTAGCAGGTAGTTTCCCTCCCACCTTCCCCTCAGGAGGTGCGATTCTTCTGTATGACGTCTCAGACGCAAACAAATTACTTTTTACCTTCCTCTGGAAGCGGATCCTCTGTGTCCCCTTCAGGATTGCATCATTATGCCAGGAGTCTCCGGTGGGAGAATTGAAGGATGCTATGGGGGACCACCCTTTTTATTGGACATTGGATGACGGGGGTGGTCCCCTTCTGGATATTGCTAGCTAGAATTTTTCTATAGGGTCCTGGCGCCTGCCGGCTTCAGTCCTTACTGTGTAACCTGCTGCAAGAGCTGTTCTTGAAAATCTACTGTTACAGTAAGTTCTTACATAACTGTACTTTTTTGAGTGATTTCAAGTTCCAGATGGTCACTCTGAACCAAGTCATTCCATCCCTGGAGCAGGGCATGTGGTTCTGCTCCCTGGACCTCCCAGACACCTTCCTTCACATTCCAGGCTATCCGTCCAACTGGTGATGCCTTTGGTTCCATACAGAGGGGTTTTGTACAAGTTCCAGATCATCCCCTTCGGCCTCTTCTTAACCCCAGGGTCTTCGCCAAGTGCATTGCAGTAGTGGCCACTTTCTTGAGGTGCCATGGGGTCAGAATCTGCCCCTACCTGATTGACTGACTGATAGCTAGGCCATCCAAGGATGCTGCGGAGTGGTCCAGGGACCTTACCCTCCAGACCTGTTGAGACTTGGGCCTTCTGGTCAACACATCTAAGTCTGAACTCAACTCCTCAGAGGTGATCCACTTTATTGGGGCAGAGCTAGACTCCCTCCAGGCCAAGGCCTGACCCCCTGTGGACGGGGCATTGAACCTTACCTCCTTTGCCCGATCATTTCAAGATCTTACTTCGAGAAACAGCTCTTGCAGCAGGTTACACCATTAGGACTGAAGCCGGCAGGTGCCAGGACCCGACGGAAATTTTCTAGCTAGCAGTATTCAGCGGGGACCGCCTCCGACGTTGATCCGGCCCCCGATGTCAGGTGTAGTACATAAGGAGGCGGTGCCATATAATCCTCAGTTCTTTTCCTGCCGTCGACTCGCCAGCATCGGCCTGTCTCCTTCTAGCACAGGACGACTACAGAACTTTCAAATAACTTTTCTCTGCACAACTGATGTGCTGTCCAACTCCATCTCTTGAGGGTCACCTTCCGAAGTGTGCCTGTGGCAAACAGATCCCTTTCAGGGATCCTCATTCGTCATATGTGTGTGTTGCCTAGGCCCGGACCACGACACCAAGGCCTGCACCTTTTGCCAAGGTTTTAATAGCCACACCAGGATCCGCTGTCAGAACGCACTTCAGGCATATCTTCTTGAGGAAAAGCTTAAAAGAATGGACCAGGAATCTTCGTCCAGGGGAGAATCTTCATCCAAATCCCACAAACACCAGAAGAAGGTGAGGTCTAGGTCCCCTACTCGGGCCTCAGACCCCCGCAGCTCCGGCTTCAGTTCGTACCGCTCTCCCTCCAGGGCTCGGTCACAACCTCCCCCGGTTAAGGTGAGGTCTTCAGGTGGTTCTTCCTCACTCCAGCCTCTTAAGACATCGAGGCCATCTGCTTCTTCAACCCCTTCCAAGGCCTCTTCGAAGTCTGGTGAGCGCCATAAGTCTTCTTCATCCACCCATCGTCGGGACACTGACTCCAGGTCAGTCTCCCAACCGCCCAGAGGTCCTGATCCAGAGCCCAGAAAGACCAAGGACCTGACGTCCCTCAAACAGACGTCGGACCTGACGTTGGCCAAACACTCCAAATCAGCTCGGCGCTCACAGGGGCCGACGACATCGGCTAAACACCCGTTGCCGGCCAGGTGTTCGCCAGGTCCGAAGATGTCGGCCAGGGGACCGATGTCTGCTACTCCGGAGGGGAAGACCACACCCCCGTCTCTGGCACATGCCGGTCGTAGGGATTCCACAGAAGAGGACACCCCACAGCCCGAAGACCAGGCGGGCAACACCGAGGATGCCGGGCTCCCTTGGGAACCTTCCCCGGACCGGGAGACCCCCGGGGACCTGACCCCGGGGACCTGACCACGGCGACAGACCACCGGCGCCAGGCCTGTCAGGTATGAACATTGCAGAGGTAAAGGAGCTCTTTACATTTTGGTGGGACACCGTCAAGAAGGATGTGGTCCCCGCCCGTCGTCCTCCTACCCCCTCACTGCCTACATCCCCTCCTCCGCCTAAGGGGAAGTAGGACGACCTCCATCTCCCAAGGAGCAAACTCCAGCTCCTAGGGGCAGATCTACTGACAGGAGAAGGCCTCCCTCCAGATCCCCCTCAGGGTCACCCAGCCCCAAATGACCCAGGTACACTCCGTCGGGGGAGGATTCAAGATCGGATACTTCGGAGTACTCCATCACCTTCTCCACTCAGCATTTCTTCTCCTGACCCACATGACCTCCCCAGGTCTCCACCGGATGATCCCTCTTTTGCTGAGGTTATGAGGCACATCCAGGACAACATGAGGTGGGATGCTGAGGACCTCGACCCTGAACGACAACGCCTTGCCCGCTACCTTCGGCAAAAAGACCCGAAGCCTGTGGTAGTGCCTCCCTTGGCGGACACCTTCACGGAAGTCACCAAGGCTGCGTGGAAACGTCCGCACTCCACTCCTGCAGTGCCGAAGAAGGCTGACTGCCTGTACAAGGCCCCTAGAGAGGACCAGTATTTGGCGAAGCAACCTCTGGCAGATTCCCTGGTCATCACTGCTTCACATGACCGGTCTCAGAGACCCCAGCATATGGGCACTCAGCCACGGGACCAGGAATCCAAGCAATTGGATGCCCTGGGGAGGCCCACGTACGTGGCTGCTACTTGTGCCATCAGGTCCCTGAACTACCTTACCCATATGGTTCAGTTCCAGAACGCCCTGTGGGAGCAGGGCCAGGATCTGGTTGAAAAGCTTCCCAACTGTGACCAGAAAGCGGAGCTCCTAAACCTCCTCCGCACCAGGTCAGATGTGGGGACCCAAGTGCTTAGAGCCGCATACGACTCTGTGGACTCTTCGGCCAGAGCTGCAACTTCAGGCGTCTGTCTCTGGAGACACTCCTGGCTCCGTGTCTCCGGCTTTACCCCGGACGTACAGAAAAATATTCTAGACGTCCCATATAATGGCGAGGTGCTGTTCGGTGAATCCTCCGAGAAGGTTATCACCAAGCTCCAAGACGCAGGGAAGGCAGTCTGATCTGTACAAGCTATGTACACATCTAGGCCTAGTTCCTTTTGTAGGAACCAGAGCTTTTTTCACGACCGGCTACAAAAGCAGCAGCAATGTTCTGGCCAGAAGGAGAGGGGCACTTTCTTGCGCAAGGCCCAGGCCAAATCGTCCCCAGGCAGAGGCCAACGTTACTAAGTCGGCCCAGCCCGCAGGGACAAACGCTGCCACAGCATGACTCCTTCCTGGCCCCCGGCCCCTCCTCAGGATCAACGGGCAAAGAAAGTCGGGGGGGGGGGTTGCATCGCACGCCACCTTTCAGGGTGGCAATCGATCACCACCAACAGGTGGGTTCTACAGTTGGTCAAAAAAGGCCATTACATAGAGTTCATAGACAACCCACCTACAAGACCTCCCCTGCTTTCCCGTTATTCGGGTCAGCATGCCCTGCTCATACAGCAGAAGGTGCTCGGACTTCTGGAAAAAGAAGCTATAGAGCACATACCAGGGAACCAGAGAGGACTAGGGTATTATTCTCACTTCCTGGTTCCAAAGAAAAGAGGAGACCTCCGTCCAATACTGGACCTCAGCGACCTCAAGTCTTTCGGTCGCGTGCAAGCGCTTCCGCATTGTGACCCTCCCGGGCCTGATTCCCATGCTGAAGCAGGGCACATTTCTTACGTCCCTGGACATGCAGGACGCCTGCCTGCATATTCCTATCACTCAGGCGCACAGGAGGTTCGTGCGCTTCGAGTTTCAGGCCGCCATTATCAGTTCCGAGCTCTTCCCTTTGGGCTGTCATCGGCACCTCGGGTCTTCACGAAGTGCATGGTGGTCGTAGCCGCGTCTCTAAGGAGACAGGACCACTACGTGTTCCCCTACCTGGACGATTGGCTTCTCATGGCGTCCTCACGGGAGGCCCTGATGTCTGCCATTCACTGCACTCAGTCTCTGTTCGAGACATTGGGCATTCTCATCAATTACGAGAAGTCACGCCTGGTTCCGTCCCAGATGCTGCAATTCGTCGGAGCAGTTCTGGACACCGTCCAAGGGAAAGCTTTCCTTCTCCTGGACAGAGCGGAACACGTCGGATCCCTCATCAGGGACTTGTCAGCGAAGAAGACCATCCCAGCCAGACTGGTCCTTTGCCTACTCGGACACATGGCTGCGGCCATTGCAACAGTCCCGCTAGCCTGTCTGCACATGCGGGTAACCCAGTGGATGTTACGGGTACATTGGGACCAAAAGCAAGACCATCTGCAGCATCCAATCCGAATCACGAAGACCGTAATTCGAGATTGTCAATGGTGGCTACATTCAGGGAACCTCCTGGCGGGAGTCCCCTTCACAGCGCCGTCCCCGACTGTGACGCTCTCCACAGATGCCTCAGGGCTCGGGTGGGGAGCACACCTCAATGGCATTCAGTTTCAGGGCCTGTGGACAGCCCAGGAGTCTCATCTCCACATAAATATACTGGAAATGAGGGCAGTTCTTTACGCCCTGCAGGCCTTCCAGTCGGAGATTCCACCGGGTACACTCCTGTTGCAAACAGACAATTCCGCAGTGATGTATTACCTCAACAAACAAGGAGGCACCCACTCCTACCCGCTTGGCAGGGAGGCCATGAGAGTGTGGGATTGGGTCACTGCACAAACCTTATTGCAGTTCATGTTCCGGGAGTGGACAACGTCATCGCAGACAGCCTGAGCTGCTCTCAGACCAGAGTCCACGAATGGGAACTACTCCAGGAGGTGGCAGACTGTCTGTTTCACAGATGGGGTACTCCAGAGATAGACCTCGTTGCGTCCCCATACAATGCAAAACTGCCCAATTTTTGCTCGCTAGATCCAGGGCCTGGTGTTTTCTGGCGAGACGTGTTGTCCCTCTCCTGGGCGGACAGATTCCTTTATGCCTTTCCTCCTTTCCCGTTGATCCAGAGAGTTCTTTTAAAACTCCGCAGGGAGCAAGCGATGCTCATACTGATCGCACCCTTCTGCCCCAGACAGATATGGTTCCCTCTCTTGCATCAGCTATCCCGGGAACCTCCAGTGCCTTTGCCAATCAGCTCCCATTTGCTGTCTCAGGAGGGGGGTTCCTTAGTCCATCCGGACCTACGTTCCTTGAACCTGCATGCTTGTCTCCTGGAGACATAGCCATGATGCGATACGGGGTCTCGCAAAAAGTGGCAGATGTTCTTACTGCCGCTAGGAAACCGGCTACCCATGCGACCTACGCCATGAAGTGGCGCAGGTTCTGATTATGGGCTCAAGCACGTGGCTTTTCGCCTCTGGACTGTCCAGAAAAGCTGGTACTGGACTACCTACTATCCCTTTTCCACCCCGGCCTGGCTTACTCCTCGATTAAAGTGCACCTTTGTGCCATTTCAGCCTACCATGTCCCTGTAGGCCAATGCACTGTGGCCCAGCTGGATATAACACGTGCCTTTTTGAGGGGCATCCTCCATCTTAGGTCCCCGATTAAGGATCCAATCCCACCATGGGATTTACCCTTCGTCCTGGAGCAGCTCACGCGGCCACCTTTTGAACCAGCCGCGGATTGCGAGCTACGTTTTCTCTGTTGGAAAACGTTGTTTTTAGTTGCAGCTACAGTACTTCTGCCCGTAGGATTTCTGAAATGCACGCACTTATGTGCAAAGAGCCTTATTTGGTTTTCCACCAGGACAGGGTATCCCTAAGGACTAATCCTAAATTTCTGCCTAAGGTGGTCTCAGCTCTCACCCTTAATCAGGACATCGATCTACCAGTGTATTTTCCGAAATACTCCAATCGAGGAGAAGCCCTTTTGCACACTCTTGATGTGCATAGGTGCCTTAGATACTACCTGACCAGAACCAAACAACACGGAAAGTCAGACCAACTTTTCGTCTCTTTTGCCCATAGGATGAAGGGAGCTCCTGTCTCGAAGCAGTTGCTGTCCAGGTGGCTTATCCAATGCATTACGTTCTTTTACCAGAAGCGTAGCAAGCCCTTACCAGGTGTGGTTAAGGGTCATTCCACCAGAGGGGTGGCTACCTCCTTTGCGGCCTTAAGGAATGTGTCCACTTCAGCTATTTGTGCTGAAGCTACTTGGAGCTCCGTGAATACTTTTATTAGGCACTACAGCCTGGACATTGCATCGAGGCAAAGAGCAGGGTTCAGTCTAGCGGTCCTTCAGGGACTTCTGTCCTAGGCTCGAGGTATCTCGAGGATTTCTACCTTTCCTCCTCCCAATGGTGTGTGATTGCCACTACTGCTTGGAAATCAGTCCTAATGGTGTAACCTGCTGCAAGAGCTGTTTCTCAAAGTAAGATAGCACAGTTACGTACGAACTTACCGTAACAGTAGATCTTCGAGAACAGCTCTTGCAGCAGGTACTTTCCCTTCCACCATCCCCTCTGGAGGTAGTTCGTAGTCAAAGCATCCTTCTCCTAGGATAGGGCATTTATTAATGCCTTGTTTTGCCACCTGATGGCGGATCCTCTGTCTCCTCTTCTGATATCATCCGGTGGCCGGGAGTCTTCGGCGGGAGAACTGAGGATTATGAGACCACCTCCTCATATACGCCCGGCGTCGAGGGGACTGGCGCTCGGAGGCAGTCCCCGCCGGTCACTGCTAGCTAGAAAACTCTGTATCCTGGCACCTGCCGCTTCAGTCTTAATGATATAACCTGCCAAGTAGAGCTGTTCGAAGATCTACTGTTACGTAAGTTCTTACGAATTGTACTTTTCTTGGAGGACCGCCCCTTTTATACGATGCCTGACGTCGGTGGCGGGACCGACATCGGGGGCGGTCACTGCTGGATACTGCTAGCTAGAAATTTTCCGTGGGGTCCTGGCACCTGCCAGCTTCAGTCCTAATGGTGTAACCTGCTGCAAGAGCTGTTCTCGAAGATCTACTCTTACGGTAAGTTCTTACGTAACTGTACTTTTCAGTGTAAATTCACATACCACCTTTGGGGGAAACTTAGGCTTCATACTTGGAGACTCTGTCTAATACAGAGGGTTCTGCTTAAGCTGTGGGAGGAGAGTGCTGCTTTCATCCTCCGTGCTCTGGCCTCACCAGATATGGTTTCTACTCCTTCAGTATCTGGTGGTGGAGCCTCCTGTCCCTCCTTCCTCTGTGCCAGGGTCTGATGTCACAGGGTAAGGGATCCTGGATCTGTCAGGACCTAAAGTCCCTACACCTGCATGCATGGCTCCAGAAAACAGCCATTGCACATTTTGGGGGTATCTCCTCAGGTTCCTGGTGTCCTGCTTGCAGATAAGATGTCTTTTGCAAGACATGGTTATTCCCTTAGATGGGAGTGTTTCACTTTGTGAGCTGCTTCCCAGAATTTGGAGCCTTTTACATGTCCTGTGAATGATGTGTTAACTGTTTGTAATGTCTCTGCTTTTAGAAACAATATTCCTATTCATATATCATCCAGAATTAAAGCAAAAACTTGTGTTTTGTATTGTTTTCATTTTATTTCCATTAGTTTGTGCAGTTCTCCTAATGGAATGAGGACTCTGGGATTTTGACTACATCACTGCAGGTAAATACAGCTTTGAGCAAAGCCCTGCTAAGTCAGCAGCTTGTACACAGAATTTTGTGTATACAGCACATGACGTGAAGTGACAAAGATCCAAATTTCCAGCTCTGTAAAAAGTATGGTACAGAATATTGTCCATAAAAAGGAAACAATAAACAAAATGCAGTTTCTCATATCAGTTTGAAGTACAGTCAAATATGCATCATTTGGAAATGAGGAATGTTGTTTCTGAAAACTGGAACATTGCAAGCAGTTGCAGATTTGTAAACTTTACCTGTTACCTCTAACTTTTTCCGTTTCTGTTGCTGCCTTCACACAGTGGATTCCAAGTTCCCAGATTATTACAGTGTGCTTCTGTACCCAGAATGTATGTATTAGGGATGAAAACAAAGGGAAACATGCGCGTTGCAAAATGTGGTCAAATGTCTGCCTTCTTATACAGAAATTGCCTGTTGTGAAAGGTTTGTGATCTGAAAAGGTTTGTACAAGGAACTGCTTCAGATATTTGAATTGTGACTTTTGATACCTGAGATGCTTACTTACATGACTGTTTGGTATTTTCCCGTTAACTAGTGTAAAGGTATCATTAAAATCGGCACTTGGTTGTCTAGCGTGCTCACCTGGTTAACAAAAGCAAATAAATAAATACATTTAGATAAGTAGCTGTTGACTAACTGGTCTAAAACTGGTCTGTAGTGGCCTCTGGTGGCCACCAATATAAATTCTCTTTTTAAATTGTTACCTTGATTCATTCAGAACTGACACAGTGATATAATGCATGCAGTTGGCGATGGGTTTCTGGATTGGCAAATAAGTCATGAATAGTGGCCCTGTGCAATACATACTGACCGAAGTCGATATATATAAATAAAAATAATTTATATACAGTATTTATGCAACACTTGTGAGGCTATTTTGTGGTCTCATGTTGTACTTTTGCTTTCTCCCCATCTAGAGTGAGAATATCAAAATATTCTCACCGCTGTTCCCCATGAGCAAAAATAACTTTAGGTTCTCATTGGCTGGAGCTGGTAGCACGAGCAGCACACTGTTACTTTCACACTCTCTCAGCTGACCCACACGCTGTCTCCAACCAAGCGGTTTCATTTTAAAATCTGCAACTAAACAGAACGGATCTCCTGCCCCTTACATGTTTAATACTTTGATTTTTATCATTTCTGTTTTTCCCCCCCTTTCCTTAAGCTCACTGGCATTCTTAGGGGAAGCCCTTCTTTCCCTAGTGCTAGACCCCTCCTGCCACGACCGCATTTCAACAGATCCTCACTCCCTGTACTTCTGCTTGACTCAATCTGAGCCAACCGCAACACTCCCGAAGCCAGCAGCACACAAGCCGGCACCCACCACCTCCTGCTCCTTCTCCAATGTTGCTCCCTCGCTCACCATCGCACAGCAGTATAGTGACGCAAATGCGCATGCACGTTCACTTGCTCATACCCAGACAATGAGAAAACCACCAGCCATCTTGAAAAAAATACAAGAAACTAAAACAAAAGAATAGTACAACAAAATACATGTTGCATAAAATAAGTATGTCATGGCCCCGACAGGAAATATCAGTAATATTTCTCCTTGTGCAGTTTGACCTTTGACATCACTCATGGCTCCGCCACTCGTGATGTTCATAAAATCAAACTGCACTCGGGAGGAATATCACTTCACTGATCTTTCCATTGGGGCCATGGCATAGCTATAGATAAATATAGATGTATGGCATAATGCAACCATGCATGTACATGAACAAAAATCAGATGGTGCTGATGTGTCTATAGAAGGATCTAAATCTGTATATGTATATTTCTGTTACCATTTCCTGTAAGCCAGGAGATTTCTATAAAACCTGTTTAGAATGTCGCCTTCTAGAGAAAAGTTTTTGCAAGCCCCTGTAACTACAGTACTGGTGTTTTAGCGTATGAAAAAAGGTCATTTTATCTGTTGCACAGTTTTCTTTCATTTTTACTGTCTACACTTTCAGGGTGTTCATGTTACTTTCCTGCATTGGCCAAAGATCACTGAGTAACAGTGGAGTTTTAGAGAGCCTGCTGAACCTTCTGGATAACTTGCTGTCTCCTCTACAGCCTCATATATCTCCACACAGACGAACGGAAGGTAAGGGCTTAATATTCAGATGGCTTCCCCTAAACCTTGGGCCTTTTATCAGAGTTGCTGGTCAACTAAATGATTTGGATATGCGTTGTCCACTACCATTAAAACTGAAAGCATGTGTGAGCCTCTACGACTTGAACTTGGTTACGTTGTTTCTTTGGGTTTTTTGGCTATGTTCGCATGTTAGACACTCATTCAACTAATCCTGGTGGATAAAGAATTATATGGGTCAAAATAGATATCTAGAAGATACAGCGTCTTCAGCACTAATTCCTTTTCAGAGATACGGCAATGAAACATGAAGCAATGCATACCACCAAGTTCAGAGCTGACCTGGAGAACACTACCTTAAGCAGCATTGCAGGCAAGGCAACTTTTGTTTCTGTAGTGCCCAGTCCCAGGAGCTCTGGGTGCTTCAAATAACACAGTGAAACAAAACATTGTTTAGGAAATTATAGAATTAAAATCAAAACCCAAATAAAATACGTCATAAAATAAATCACTGCATAACTAGATAGAAGCCAACAGCAGCTTCAGGCAAAACATCAAACTGCATTCCAGTTGCAGGAAAATTAGTCAAAAGCTCACGTAAGCAGATATTATGAGCCATTTTTTTTTTTTAATCTAAGTGTTTGTACTCCTCATCCCAACTACCCCCTTCTGTCTGACCCCCCTGCCCCAAGCCCTGTCACCCCGGTTTTACCAGGACCTACCTTCAGCCCGGCCGCTGGGTGTGGAGGGTCGGAAGTCATCCTGCCGCCAGGCCTTTTTTTTCTTTTCTTCTCCTCCTCCTCACCCCCCCCCCCCATTGCTGGGGCAAACACAGCCAGAAGTGCATGTGTGGTGGCACACACATCAGCGGAAGTCCCACAGCACCCTCCCCTTGCCAGGCGTCCTCAGACCCTTCCTACCCGCAGGTCTCCACCTGGAAGCAGTCATTCGTCGGGAGCCCCTGTCCTCCCTCCCCGGGAAAGGAGAGCTGTCCTCTGGATGCTCAATCCTCTCCCTCCCCAGCTGACTTCCAGCGGCCTGCTCGCATCGCAAACATGTGTCACCGGCATGGCAGGACATAAGGCACGGACGCCTCAGCTCTCCACGCCACTGGGCTGGCTATTTATAGCCTTTTTAATGCCTCCACTGAGGGAAGATTCCTTTAAATATGGTGGTGCCTTCTCACCTGATTTCCTTAGGTGGGAACTCTGGATGGCCTAGAGGTTACCCATGGTAGAGACTTTAGCAAGGCATTTGACACAGTCCCACACAAAAGATTAGTAGTCAAATTAACCAGCCTGGGAGTGGGTCCCAAGATGATAGCCTGGGTAAAACATTGGCTGAACAACAGGACACAGAAGGTAATTGTGAATGGAGTCCACTCTGAAGAAAGCGGGGTTACTAGTGGGGTACCGCAGGGTTCAGTATTGGGTCCAGTCCTTTTTAATGTCTTTATGAGTGACATTGCAGAGGGACTGGAAGGAAAAGTATGCCTCTTTGCAGATGACACAAAGATCTGCAACAGAGTTGATACACAAAGAGGCTTGGAAAGGATGAGAAGGGACTTGGCAAGGTTGGAGGAATGGTCAGAACTATGGCAGCTTGGATTCAGTGCAAAGAAGTGCAAAGTAATGCACGTGGGAAACAAAAACCCAGGGGAAAATTACACAATGGGGGGAGGTAGTAACAATGACAAAAATGGAAAGGGACCTGGGGGTAATCATAACAGATGACCTTAAGGTTGGCGAGCAATGTGAGAAGGTGGTAGGGAGGGCTGGGGGGATACTGGGATGTATAGGGAGAGGTATCACCAGCAGAAAACAGGAAGTTATTGTCCCCCTGTATAGACAGTTGGTAAGACCCCATCTGGAGTACTGCATCCAGTTCTGGAGACCCCATCTCCGCAAGGACATAGACAGGATGGAGGCAGTTCAGAGGAGGGCAACTAAAATGGTGCAGGGTCTGCAAGAGAAGCCGTATGAGGAGAGACTAAAGGAGCTTAATATGTATACCCTTGAGGAAAGGAGGGAGAGGGGGTACATGATAGAAACGTTTAAGTACCTCAGTGGAATCAACAAAGTCCAAGAGGGTAGCATCTTTGAGAAAAAGAGATTTGCAAAAACAAGGGGACACAATCTGAAGATAGAGGGGGGACGGCTCGGGGCAATGTGAGGAAGTATTTTTTCACAGAGAGGGTGGTGGACACATGGAACAGCCTTCTTGAGGAGGTTGTGGGGTCTAAAACTGTGGGAGAATTTAAGAATGCATTGGACAGACATAAGGCAGTTTTTGTGGGGGGTAGGAAGAAATAGGCTGTTGGTTAAATAGGATCTACAGCTTATCCTCTAGGTAGGAAAATGGGCAGACTAGGTGGGCCAAGCGGTCCTATCTGCCATCAAAGTCTATGTTTCTAGAGAGGACAAGATGACCAGGTACATACGAGGCCAAGGGATATTTTCTGTTTGTTTATTTCAGAAGTTTCACCAGGAAAAACATATCGAGCTCCAAACAATTCATTTCCAGATGCGTCCTTGTGGAAACTGGGATGTGGAAAGTAATGTACTGCAAATACAGTATAAAAAATTAAAGGCAAACAATATCAAATATACTGTACATGCATTAGATAAAACAGAGTAATATAGGCGAGGGAACTACTCTTAAGTACAGAACAGGGAATAGGAATGAGGGAAACAGACTGCCAGGGCAATTGGGGGGTCATGGACGGTTGCAGGAGGGAGAAAAAAATCGTGAAGAAGAGACTAAGTAGAAAAGCACAAGAAGCAGAGCAAATTGAAAGGGGGAGAGAGGACTAGTTCAGGAAAATGATCAGAGAAAGCAGACTGACTAGTAGAAGATTTTCTAGAAGAAATAGAGAGGGGAACAAAAAGTAATATTGCAGAGAAGGGAGCTGGGGGAGAGAGAGTAAGAGGGGTGAAAGGTAGGAGGGAAGGGAGCCAAACCAGAATTTAGAAATAAATAAAGGAGGCACAATGGGAAAGGCGCCTGGCTTGAAGAGTGGGGAGAGAAAGAGCAGCGTAGAGTGAGCAGTGGTGAGTACAAGAGGAACAATCTAAAGCAAAATCACAGAAAGAGTGGAAGAGGGGGGTCCAGTCTAGCAAGGGAGGATTTGGGAGCTCCACTGCAGACTGTCACCATAAACAAAAATAGGGAGAATCATTTTTTTTTTTTTTAAATTGCAATTTTTTTCACGCCTGCTGTGGCGCCTACTGTCAGGGGCACCCAGTCACCGGCTCTGCCCACGGGGAGAGCAGCAGGCTCACTTCGCATGATGGGGTTGGGGGCCGGCATGGCGGCCGATCCGCTGGAGGGCCCTCATCTCTGCCAGCCGACCGGGCGCTGAACCCCCGCACGATTCCACAACAGTCTTCCCCCATGGCAGGTCACGCCATCAAGCTGCTCAGTCACGCTCCGCCTTTTTCCATTTTCTCACCTATGGGAACATGGATGTGCATGACGCCCATGCACCAACGCGCAGACGCCCTCACCGTGCTCCCCTCCAGACACCCGCATGTCACAGTACGACCGGCATCCCCAGGGACGCCAGAGTGTGGTGTAGATCCCACCTTTTCCCCAGGACTGGGAGAGCAGTCGCAGACGCTCAATCCCAGTCCTCCCTGCCGACCCTCGATGTTCCATGCTCGCCCCAACCAGGGTCGCTACGCCGGAGTGAGTGTGTGGGCGCTCCAGCGCCTCAACCCTCTGCACCACCGGGCCAGGCGGGAGAATCATCATTTTCTTAGTGCACAAGTAGTGGGATACACTCTTTGTTCCTGTAGCGTGCACAAAGCTTGGGGTGGAGCTTTTGGTGAGAAATCAAGATACTGGCCAAGCCAGACTCCAAGGTACTTAACAGAGGATACATCCTCAATCATAGCACCATCAAGGGTGTGAAATAAAGGGAGACAGGTGAGACTGGAAAGCCTCTGACAGGTGCCATATGTCAAGTAAACCTTTTTTTTTTTGGTACTGAGGGTTAGCTGGTTAGATGGAAACCAGTGCTGAATATTGTTGAAATCCACCTGCATCCGTGAGGTGAGATCATGGGAAGAGGATCCAGATGCAGAAAGTACTTTATCATCAGTGTACATACTAATGGATGCAGAAGAACAGACAGCGGGGAAGTCATTCAAGAAAATGGAAAACAGAATAGGACCGAAGACTGACCCTGAGGGATACCAAGGCAGATGGGGAGTGGTGATGAAATTTAGATCTTAATTCGAGTGGGAGCTCTTGCAGCAGGCTGTAACCTTCAGGACTATGCCGCAGGCGCTAGGACCATCCAGAAAACTTCTCAGCCAGCAGTATACAGCCGGGACCGCCCCCAATGCTGGCCCTGGTACAAAGGGGGGGGCAGACCCAGCTCCACCTCAGTTATTTTCCTGCCGTGTCCCGCACGTGAAGAGATCTTCAATCAGCTTGCCAGAAAACAGCAAGAATTTCCTTTCAACCCGCTTTTTTACCGTTTTTAATGGTTCATTTTCTCCTTAACCGATGTCATACCGTTTCCGACGGTTTTTTGAAGTTCCCCGACGGATGTCTTCCCCGTCGTCGGCCTCGCCGGAACATCACCAGAATAAGTGCAAGTGTGGGAGGCAGATCCCGGACAAGGACGGCCATCGATGCTGCGTATTCTGCCTCAGGCTGGACCACGAGACCGCGGCCTGCTCCGCCTGCCAGGCTTTTACTAGTCGGACCCGCATCCGTCGTCTCAAGGCCCTGAAGGCTTTACTGCTGGAGCAGAAGATGGATCTGCACTCCGAGGGGAAACGCAAGGAGAAGAAGCACCACGGTAAAGACTGTAGTTGGTCCCGGCACTGGTCCCGGTCTTACTCGCGGCCCTCTCCCAAAAAAGCCTGTCCTTCAGGATCAGGAGAGCGTCTGAAGTCTTCTCAGGCCAAGGCCGGCCCTTCGGGGGAGAAGCCGGCCAAGCTGAAGGTAACCCCCCTAAGGGTTACCACCAAGCCCTTGGAGGTGAAAGCTACGTCCCCACCTCCCAAGGCACCGGCGCCACCTGCTGAAGGTGCGCCTCCAGAGCTCAAGGACTCTCCGGCGCCCCCTGGTGGCACCCCATCGTTGGTACCACCACCAAAGACAGTCAAAGTGGCAAAGGGTGAGGGATCGGCCATGGAAGAGCCGACGTCCCTATTGCCCAAGTCGTTCCCCACCCCCCCCCGGGTCTCCAGGAGGGCTCTCCTTTGCAGGCCGACATCCCGGATACTCCCTTTCTGAGCTGGGCGGCAGAACTCTTTTCGAAGGATGAGCTGCAGGAGCTGTTCTCCTTTTGGTAGGGACAGGTCCAGAAGTGGCCCCCCCCGTCGCCAGCCCAGACACCGGTACCGGACCCGACGGGCAAACCACAGCCGAGAGGTGAGCCTTCCCTCTGGAAGTCTTCAGAGCAACCGCCTACACCTCCTTCTAGGGCTCGTTCCTGCACCCGGTCTGGAGACCACCGATGTCGCTCCAGGGATTCTGGAGACCGTCATCCGTCTAGGTCGCGTTCTCGGAGTCTTTCTTGGTCTTCTAGGCGAGAATGCTCCCGTCAGTCTCTGCTCCGTTGCCGGTCTCGGGACCGGAGTCGGTCTTCGGACCGACGTCGGCACCCCAGTTACCGTCGACAGCGAGAGTCTGGTCACAAGGAGAGGTCAGACTATTCGAGATCTTAAAGTCAATCTCCCTCACCCTCTTCTGCATCATCTTCCTCTCTCAGCTTGCAGCGGTCCCTGGGAGACCAGCCTCGCTCGCCTCCAGACGATCCAACCTTCATGGACGTCATGAGGCATATCCAGGCCTCCAATGAGTGGGAAACGGAGGACCTGGACCCAGAAAGCCGGAGACTGGCGAAGTACTTGAGGCAAAAGGAGCCGAAACCACTGGTGATCCCTCCTTTGGTGGAAACTTTCCAGGACCTTACCCGGACTACCTGGAAGCATCCAGCTTCAGTCCCGGCTGTTCCGAAGAAGTCTGATTGACTGTACAAGGCCCCGAGGGCAGAAGCTTTCCTAGCTGAACACCCTCAGGCGGACTCCTCGGTGATCACGGCTGCCCTTGATAAATCCAGACAGCCGAAGCACCTCAGCTCACAGCCTCCCGACCCGGACTCTCGCTGTTTGGACCAGGTGGGCAAGAAGGTTTATTCTGCCTCCACCTGCTCCATACAGTCCCTCAATTTCTTGATGCATATGGTCCAGTACCAGAATGCGCAATTGGAACGAGGGCAAGAACTTTTGAAGGCCATTCCAGACTCTGATCAGAAGACAGAGCTTCTGGATATTTTAAAATCAGGCTCAGATGTAGGCTCCCATGTCCTGAGAGCCTCGTATGACACCGCAGATACGGCAGCCACTTCCGGGGTGTACCTACGGCACCACGCCTGGTTGAGAGTCTTGGGCTTTCACCAGGATCTGCAGGCCGGTATCAAGGACTTACCCTTCCAGGGTACCGTGCTTTTTGGGCAGGAGACGGAAGCTTTGATTTCTCGTCTCCAGGAGTCGGGGAAAGTCTGTCTGGTCGGTCTGCCAGATGTACCGCGACGACCAGCGAAGACAACGCAAGCAGCCATTTCTCAAGTCCTCAGGTGGCCAAGGTCATGCCCGTGGTAACCAGCAGGGGCAGAGAGGCAGCTTCCGTAGGAGATCCGGTTACCAGCAGCCTGGGGGAGCTCCTACTTGTGGGCCCAAGTCCTCCCAGACCTGTCTGCCTACACCCGGCTCAGCCCAGTGACTCCCCTCCGCCCCCCCCTTCCACAGGAAGACCCAGGGGAGACAGTCGGGGACCGCTTCTCCCTCATCTTGAAGGGTGGAAGTTGATTACTTTGGACCAGTGGGTCCTAGATATCATCAGGAGAGGACACATGCTGGAGTTCACAGAGTTTCCCCCAAATACTCCGCCAAAGCACTACCGCTATCCACCTTCTCACATCCCACTAATAGGAGAGATTCAGACCCTCTTGCAGAAAAGGGCAATAGAGTTAGTACCCTGGCCTCAGCGGGGAAAGGGGTTTTACTCCCATTTCTTCCCAGTCCCAAAAAAGACACAGGATCTTCGTCCCATTCTGGACCTCAGCTCTCTAAATCTCTTTATAGAGTACGAAAGGTTCAGGATGGTGACCCTCCCGGGGTCTTCTTCCTCTGCTGCACCAAGGGGACTGGCTCTGCTCCCTAGACATGCAAGATGCATATGTGCATATCGGGGTCTTCCCTCCCCACAGGAAGTTCCTGAGGTTCCACTTCCAAGGGGAGCACTACCAATTCCGAGTTCTTCCGTTCGGCCTCTCTTCCGCTCCGCGAGTCTTTACAAAATGCTTGGCAGTGGTGGCTGTGGCTCTAAGGCACATGGAGCACTACGTTTTCCCATACCTAGATGATTGGCTACTTACAGCCCCGTCAAGGGCAGTCCTACTTCATGCCCTCGGAGACACCTATACTCTATTCTGAGAGCTGGGGATCACCCTGAATTTGCAGAAATCGTCCCCAGAGCCCAATCAAAAGCTTGTTTTCATTGAAGTGGTACTGGATTCCATCCAGGGCATGGCCTTCCTCCCCCAGGACAGGGGCAATCGCCTGCGAGAGATTGCCGAAGGGATCTCAATAACTCCTCAAGTTCTAGCATGGAACTTCCTCAGGCTTCTGGGACACATGGCGGTGGCCATTCCGGTCACTCCCTTGGCACACCTCCACATGCCGATCCCACAGTGGATGCTCAGGGTACAGTGGGACCAAGGCTGCGACAATCTAGACTTCATGGTCAGGATCACCGAGCCAGTCAGGAGAACTTTGCTTTGGTGGATGGACACCCAGAACTTGGAGAAAGGGGTCAGCTTTCGTCCAGAGCCACCAGGTCAGACTCTTACGACAGATGCATCAGACCTGGGGTGGGGGGTGCACCTGGGTGCTCATCAAACGCAAGGGGTTTGGTCACCCGAGGAGCGATCCCTTCACATCAATGTACTGGAGATGCGAGCGGTTCTCTATGCCTTACAGGCCTTTCAAGATGACTTGGTGCCAGGCTTTCTTCTGGTTCAAACAGGCAATATGGCGGTCATCTTCTACATCAACAAGCAAGGGGGTACTCATTCGTATCCTCTTTGCAGGGAGGTGATGAGAGTCTGGTACTGGGCCCTGGAGCGGCGCATTCTGCTGTCCGCAGTACATGTTCCAGGAGTCCTCAACAATCTGGCCGACAGCCTAAGCAGGTCTCTATCCAGAGCACACAAGTGGGAGCTGCTACAACCTGTGGCAGATCAGCTCTTCGACAAGTGGGGTCATCCAGAGCTGGACCTCTTTACGTCACCATGCAACGCCAAACTGCCAGTGTTTTGCTCGTGAGAGCACGCGCCTGGAGTTTTCTGGCCAGATGTGTTATCCCTTTGCTGGGCAGAGAGGTTTCTCTATGCCTTCCCGCTTTTCCCTCTCATTCAGAGAGTCATACTGAAGTTACAGGCAGAAGGGGCCCGAATGATTCTCGTAGCCCCCAGATGGCCTCGGCAGATTTGGTTTCCACTCCTGCAGCGGTTATCCACGGAGCCTCCAGTTCCGCTGCCCATATGCTCGCAGTTGCTGTCCCAGGAACAGGGGTCGCTGATCTATCCGGACCTTCGGTCCTTACACCTGCATGCTTGGCTCCTTCAGACATAGCTCAACACAGATACAGGGTTTCCCTGGAAGTGCCGGCAGTCCTAGTTTCGGCGAGAAAGCCCTCCACCCGCTCTGCTTACGCTATGAAGTGGAAGTGTTTTTGTCTTTGGGCCTCGTCACAGCATTTGGACCCCGTCACTTGCCCAGTGAACTCAGCGTTGCAGTGTCTCCTCCTTGTATCAAAATGGCCTGAGCTACTCCTCTATCAAGGTGCATATGTGGGCTGTCTCCGCCTATCATGCTCTCATTGGTAATAGGGCGCTGGCATAATTGGATGTTGCCCGCACCTTTCTAAGAGAAAGTTTGCATATGAGACCTCCCATTCGGGACTCTGTCCCACCCTGGGATCTCCTTTGTTTGTTGGAGAAGCTCACCCTCCCCACCCACCTTGAACCGGCAGCGGATTGTGAGCTGCGTTACCTTTCTTGGAAGATTTGTTTTTTGGTTGCTATTACTTCAGCTCGAAGAGTTTCCGAGCTTCAGGCACTGATGTGTAAAGAGCCATATTTGATTTTCCACAGGGAAAGGGTTTCCCTTAGAACAAATCCTAAGTTTCTTCGGAAAGTGGTCTCTGAGTTGACCATCAACCAGTTGGTAGACCTTCCAGTTTATTTTCCTTCCCCATCCAATAGAGAGGAAGCTCTCCTTCACACACACTGGATGTCCACAGGAGTTTGAGGTATTACCTCAAGCGGACGGCTGCGCACTGTCAATTGGAGCAACTTTTTGTGGCCTTTGCACCACGATGCTTGGGTGAACCGGTGACCAAGCAGACAATATCAAAGTGGATAGTCCACTGTGTTTCATTCTGCTATGAGAAACACAATAAGCCCCTACCGGGCCCGGTTAGGGGTCACTCCACCAGAGGAGTGTCTGCTTCATTCGCGGCCCTGAGAAATGTCTGTATCAGGGACATATGTGCGGCCGCTACCTGGAACCCGGTGCATACCTTTGTCAAGCATTACAGCTTGGATATCGTCTCCAGACACTGAGCTAGCTTCGGCTTGGCTGGTTTACAAGGACTTCTGTCCTGAGGCCTCTGGAGTCGGCATATTCCACCTCCCAGAATCATCTACCTCTTTGGCGTAGAGTGTTTGGTATTCAGTCCTGAAGGTTGTTGCCTGCTGCAAGAGCTCCCACTCGAAGTAAGATAGTACAGTTACGTAAGAACTTACCGTAACAGTAGATCTTCGAGAGGAGCTCTTGCAGCAGGCGTTACTTTCCCACCCGCCTTCCCCCTCGAGGTGTGCAGATCCATCTTCATTTACATCTCCTATATTCGCTTCGTCTCGTACTCTTGTCAGGTCTTGGCGGGAGAACTGAGGTGGAGCCAGGTCCGCCTCCTTTTGTACCAGGGCCGATGACTGGGTGGGGCCGGCATCGGGGGCGGTTCCTGCTGTATACTGCTGGCTGAGAAGTTTTCCGGATGGTCCTAGTGCTTGCGGCATAGTCCTGAAGGTTATAACCTGCTGCAAGAGCTCCTCTCTAAGATCTACTGTTACGGTAAGTTCTTACGTAACTGTACTTTACCTGTCTGGACAATTTAAGACCTACCCTAAGGGTAAGAACAAAACCAATTGACTGCAGAGTCAGAATGACCCGCTGTGCTTTAAGCTTATGCAGAAGGAGGGGATAAGCCACTGTGTCAAACGCTTTACCAAGATCAACAAAAATGGTGGATGTGATTTAACCCTGATCCATACCCAAGAGTATGGAGTCAGTGAGCCGAGGAAGGGAAGTGGAGCTAGAGAGGGATTTCCTAAAACCAGACTGGAAGGGGGTGGAGAATGAGGAAGAGTCAAAAAAGAAAGAGTGCTGAGATAGTACAAGGTGTTGTGGTAACTTAGCTAGGGTAGGGAGGAGAGAGATGGGATGGAAGTTTCCAGGTGAAGAGAGAGATCACCACCTTTAGGGAGTAACCTGCTTCCAGGTGTCAGGTACAGTAGCAGAGGAAAAGGAAAGGTTAAGGAGAAGGGTAATAGGCAGAGCGATAGCAGGGGCTGAGAGAAGTTTGGGATCAACGCCATCAAGGCTACCACCTTTGTGAGGATTAAGGGCAAGCAAGGACTTAAGGGTAGCAGTGGTTGTGATAGAAGAGAAAGAGGGATTTAAAGGAGGAGGAGGAAGAGAGAGAGAAGGAAGGATAGGGAGGAGGGGAAGGATTAGGATGGGATAAGAGAGAGAGCACAGGTAGTAAACTAGGAGTTACAAGAAGATGCAGCAGTAGAAGGGTCAGAGATGATGGAGTCATTAACCTTGAGAACAGGGGAGGAAGACGGGGTCAGAGGGAAGAAAAGGGAATGGATAACCTTCCAAAACTTGGAGGGATGATTAATGTTGATTTTACTTCGAGGGGGCTCTTGCAGCAGGCAACACCGGTAGGACTGAAGCTGCCAGGCGCCAGGACCACACAGAAAGCTTCTAATTAGCAGTATGTAACGGGGGGCCGCCCCACTGATGTCAGCACGCTGGCATCCACCTATCCTATAAAAGTGGGCAGTCCCCCGCATCTACTTCAGTTCTTTCCTGCCATCTACATGTGCACCTGAGACCTTCACGGATGCCAACTTAAGACGACTGCCATTTTCTCATGTTTAACCCGCACTTTTATTTTTCTCTTTTTTTTTTTTTTTTTTTTTAAGTGTTCAAACATCAGATTTTCGGTGTTTTCTCCCCTAAGTTTGTCGTCTTCTTCAGCCTGTTCTTCCGACCGGCCGACGAAGTGTACCTTCAGCAAGCAGATTCCCACTAAGGACGGTCACTCTTCTTGCCTGCTCTGCTTAGGCCCAGACCATGACACCAAGGCCTACCAGGACTTCAACCAGGCCACATGGGGATGCCATTTGAAGACCTTAGAGAGCAACCTGCTTAAGCAGAAGCTGGCCATGATGGAGAAGGAGCTGCAGGCCAAATGTTCTTCAACTTCTCCATCTCAGTCTTCCAAGCTTCATTGTCTTCTTGTTCTCAGAAAGAGAAGGAATCTAGCGGGAAGCACAAGCACTGGGACCAACCTCAGTCAGCCTCTTGCTCACAGTCACCGCTTAGACCGGCCACCACCTCTGAGTCTTTCTCCCATGGGGGGTTGGCCCCTCCTGACCCATCAGTTATTACCTCTTCCGGGCTGCCAGTGGTCCAGCTGCCTGGCCTTATATCCATTACTGGCAGCATCTCTTCAGGGCAGCGAACTTCGTCTCCTGCCTCTCAGCCCCTGATGCTCAGGCCCTCAGTACGCACGGGCTCTCAGCCGGGGTTGGTACCTCTTGACCGTCTTTGACCGTCACCCTCCGCCCCAGCCAAAGCATTTTCTTCATTGGTTCCCGACTTCGGGGTCAACACTAGTCCTTCCAGGCATCGCCCTGAGCAAGTGCTTGCCTCTGCCCTTGCCTTGGGGGATCCTTTTCCCCACAGGCGCCACCCTCACCATTAGGGCCAATGTTGGTGATTTCCTGGAAATGTTGCCAGCCTTCGCTACTTAGGTCGGCGCTGGCCCCGCTGACTCCTTAGCCGACGACTCCATAATTATCGTCACCTCAGCCAGCACCACAGTTGATGCCAGTTGGTCCTCCCTGGTACCCACAGCTGGCGCTGGATGGACCTACACCGGCTCCACTGCCATTGTACCGGTATACCCCTTCACAATACCCTTATCCTCCAGTCTGTAACCCACACCCGCCAGTGAATTATAACACCCTTTTCACGGCTTGGTGGTCCTTCATGCAGAATAAGGACACACCCAGGAAGCCGACTACCTCTCGTCTTCCCCGGGAACCCCTGCCTCGGAATCTGGACTGGGCAGGACCTAGTGACTCCCGTATAATGGGGTCTTCAGAGGGCGGCCTGACGTTGGCTCCGGCTCACTTTTGGAGGACCATCCCCCCGCCCACACCAATCCCTGACAGTGACCCATCAGGCGACAACTCTTCAGAGTCCTCCAAGGGCTTCAGGGACTCCGAGGGGTAGGACCAGCCCAAGGAGGCTCCTAATTCCCCTTCTGATGATCCCACCTTTTGTGACGTTATGCATCAGATCCGGTCCCTCATGGGATGGGAAACGGAGGAACTGGACCTGGAACGCTGGCGTTTAGCTATTTATGTGCGGAAGAAGAAGAATACCCACCCCTTGGTGGTACCTCCTTTAGTCGAGTCCTATGAGGATGTTACCAAGGTGGCGCGGAACCATCCCTTTACTACTCCGCCCTTGCCCAAAAAGGCTGACCACCTATACCATGTGCCGTTGGGTAGGCCCTTTCTATGGGAGAACCCCACGTCGGACTCTGTAGTCAAGAATGCAGCCCATGACCATTCTAAGAGACCCAAACATCTTAATACCCACCCTCCTGACAAGGAGTCTAGACAGCTGGATCAGAGGGGCAAGCAAATGTATACCTCTGCCACCTTGGCCATTTGATCTGTGAACTATTTAGCCGATATGGTGCAGTACCAGAATGCTGTCTGGGATCAGGCAAGGGATATGGTTCAGACTCTTCATAAGGATTCTACTAAGACTCAGTTGGCCCAGCTCTTAATTTTAGGTTCAGATGTGGGCAACCGTGTTATACAGGTAGCATACAATACTGTTGATGCTTCCGGCCGTGGGACGATGACAGGGATCTGTCTTCTTTGGCATTCGTGGCTTAGGGTGTCTGGCTTTGCTCTTGACATTCAAGCCAGCATCTTGGATGCCCCTTTCAGAGGCTGTATCCTGTTTTTTTTTGGGGGGGGGGATGCACAAGACATAATCTCATGCCTCCAGGAATCCAGCAAAGCACTTAGATCAGTTTATTCCCTCTACTGATGTCAGTCCCAGTTGGTCCTCTCGCCAACCCGTGAAGGGCCCCTTCAGTTGCAAAGCTCCAGCCTCCCCAGCTGCAACAGCTGCTCCTATTGCCCCACGAGCGCCCACAGCCACTTTTCCCACCCCTGGTCCACCGTCTGACTCCTTACCCGAACCCCCTCCAGGAGAGATCTTGGGGGAGGTGGTCGAGTGTTGGTTCTCCCTACCTCGATGGGTGGCAAGCGGTGACCACAGATTAATAGGTGCTGCAGCTTATTGAGCATGGTCACACCCTAGAATTTCTGAAACCCCCTCTGGAAAACCCTCCCTTGCCGTCTGGCCCACTTCTCCCTCATCTAGGAAGAGATTCAGGGTCTCCTACACAGAAGGGCCATAGTCAGTACTGTACCTCCAGTTCAGAGGGGAAGTGGGGAGGTTCTACTCCCACATCTTCCTTGTCCCCAAGAAGATGGAGGTTTGAGATGATCCTGGACATCGGCTACCTGAACCTGTACATAGAGTACAAGCGCATCAGGATGATCACCCTCCAGGGACTACTGTTCCTCCTTCACCAGGGTGACTGGCTCTGCTCCCTGGACATGCAGGATCTCCTATCTTCATATCCAGGTCTTCTCGGGCCACCATCGCGTCCTTCGTTTTTGTTTCCAGGACTACTTTCAGTTCTGGACACTCCCTTTTGGCCTAGCAGTGGTGGCCACAGCTGTTAAGAGACGGGGCTTTTATGTGTTTCCCTGCCTGGATGACTGGCCGCTAACAGCCCCTTCCAGGGATCTCTTGCTGCAGACCTTGGAATGCACCTTTCGGCTTTTCTGGGCCTTGGGGATCATGGTCAGTCTTTTCTGCCAGTGGATAGGGCGGAACACTTGATGGAGCAGGCCAGGCTAGTCTCCTCCAGTCGACAGATCCCGGCCAGAGTATTCCTTCGCTTTTTGGGGCACATGGTGGTGGCCATAGCCACGGTCCCCTGGCCCGCCTGCATATGAGGGGAGGTTTAATGGGACCAGCGCACTGACAACCTGGATCAGCTGGTTATGGTCTCTGATCCGGTGAGGAGAACCTTGTGGTGGTGGCAGAACCCTGCCAATCTCCTGCGAGGAGTCCTCTTTCGGGCTGTGTCCACTCAGCAGATCCTCATGACGGATGCTTCTGGTCTTGGCTGGGGTGCTCACTTGGCAAACCATCAGACTCTGGGAACCTGGTCCGAAGCAGAGCAGCATCTCCACATCAGTGTGCTGGAGATGCAGGTAGTTCTTAATGCCCTGCAGGCCTTTCAGACCTACATTCTTCTTAGTCTGCTGCTGGAGCAGATGGACATGTCCGTCGTGTTCTAACTCAACAAGCAGGGGGGTCATGCACTCATACCCCCTTTGTCAGGAAGCAGCGAGTCTGGTACTGGGCCATCAAGCACGTCTTGGTACTCTCAGCCGTTCATTTTCCAGGTGCCCAAAACGTCCTGGCTGACAGTCTCAGCTGGTCCAGGTCGACCTCTTTGACAGGTGGGGCTGTCCAGAGTTGGACCTTTTTGTGTCCCCACTCAAAGCAAAACTGCTGCTTTTATGCTTGCTCGATCCTGGACCCGGCATTTTCTGGTGCAACACATTGTCCCTCTCCTGGAAAGGAGGTTTCTGTATGCCTTCCCATTCCTGCAGAGCATTCTCCTCATGCTTCAGTCAGAGGGGGCAGAGATGATCCTCCTAGCCCCCTATTGGCTGAGTCAGATTTGGTTTCCTCTGCTGCAGCAGCTGGCGGTGGAACATCTAGTACCCTTGCCACGGTGAATTGGCTTGCTTTTCCAGGAACAGGGCACCCTGGTCTATCCAGACCTCAAGTCCTTGCATCTACATGCGTGGTTCCTGCAGACTTGTCTGTCGCCCACTTTGTGGTTTCTTTCAGGGTTGCTGATGTCCTGGGGCTGCTAGAAAACCTTCCACTAGAGCCACCTATGCCTTGAAGTGGAAACGCTTCTCCTGGTGGGCCGCTGCTCACCACCTGGATCCCTTCACCTGCCAGGTGAATTTGATTTTGAAGTACCTGCTCCCCCTTTTGGACTCAGGCCTGGGATACTCCTCTCTAAAGGTGTACATTTCTGCTATCTCTGCGTACCATGCACCTATTGAGGGCAAATCTGTTGATCAGCTAGAGGTGTCCCGCACATTCTTGCGGAGTATCCTCCATTTGAAGCCTTCCATCCGGGATCCTGTCCCTCCATGGGACCTACTTTTCATGCTGGAAAAGCTCACTCTGCATCCTTTTGAACTGGCTTCAAGTTGCGAGCACTGCTTTCTGTTGTGGAAAGTGCTCTTTTTGGTTGCCATTACTTCGGCTCAGAGGATTTCCGAGCTTCAGGCTCTGATGTGTAAGGAGCCTTATTTGGTTATTCGCAAAGATAGGGTGTCTTTGCATGCTAATCCTAAGTTTTTACCTAAGGTGATGTCTGAGTTGACGTTAAACCAATCCATCCACCTGCCAGTTTATTTTCTTGAGTATACTAATCAGGGGGAGGCTTTGCTCCATACCTTGGATGTTCATCAGGGGCTTCGGTATTATACAAATTGCACCCAGACTATTGGGAAGACTGATCAGTTGTTTGTTTTTTGTTTGCCTCCAAGAGAAGGGACATCTGTTACAAAACAGTGTTTGTCGAAATGGTTGGCTAAGTGCATTGTTTACTGTTGCCACAAGTACAACAAGCCCTTGCCTGGGGTGGTGAAAGGCCACTCTACCAGAAGTATGGCAGCCTCTACCACTTATTTCAAGAATGTGTCTGCCGTGGACATCTGTGCATTTGCTACCTGGAGTTCTGTCCATGCCTTCATTCAGCACTACAGTCTGGACATTGCTTCTAGATGCTGGTCAAATTTTGGACTTGCAGTCCTTCAAGGCCTTCTTTCCTGAGCCTTCTGCTGACATCTTCTGCCTCCTCTCTGCTGCCTTTTGGGTCAGTTCCGGTACTGCTTGGGACTCCATCCTACCAGTGTTGCCTGCTGCAGGAGCCCCCTTGAAGTAAGATAGCACAGTTACGTAAGAACTTACTGTAACTGTAGACCTTCAAGAGGCACTCTTGCAGCAGGTGCAGTTTTCCCTTCATCCTGATAGTTTCTTCTCTTTTGCACCTCTTCTACTTATGTCTTTTCCGCGGTTCTGAGGACCCTCCTCGGTTCTTTGTTTTGCCACCTGTTTGGGGTCTCCAGTGGGAGAACTGAGATAGGGTTGGGGGACTGCCCCCTTTATAGAATCAGCGGATGTCAGCATGCTGATGTCAGTGGGAACGGTCCCCCATGATAGACTGCTAGCTAGAAGTTTTCTGTGTGGTCCTGATGCCTGGTGGCTTCAGTCATTCCAGTGTTACCTACTGCAAGAGTTTGTCAAGAAGATGTACTGTTATGGTAAGATCTTACTTCGAGAAACAGCTCTTGCAGCAGGTTACACCATTAGGACTGAAGCTGGCAGGCGCCAGGACCCCACGGAAATTTTCTAGCTAGCAGTATCCAGCGGGACGCCTCGACGCCTGCCCCCCCGCCAGGGCATCATATAAAAGGGAGTGGTCCTCAGAATCCCCAGTTCTTTTCCCTCTGCCGACTTCGCCAGCATCGGCCTCACGGTCCCACTCTATCGCATTTACCACTAGAACTTTCAAGTTTTACTACTAAATGTCGGCGTCTCCAACTCCTTCTTCAGAAGGACATCCCTCCAAGTGTGCCTGTGGCAAACAGATCCCTTTCAAGGATCTC
Source organism: Neoceratodus forsteri (assembly GCA_016271365.2). Classification (NCBI taxonomy): domain Eukaryota; kingdom Metazoa; phylum Chordata; order Ceratodontiformes; family Ceratodontidae; genus Neoceratodus; species Neoceratodus forsteri. The sequence goes on from CM057451.1 coordinate 143,859,722, forward strand.
CATTCATCCTGCCTGCAGTGCTTAGGCCCAGAACATGACACCATGGCCTGCTCCTTTTGCCAGGGGTTCAACATTCGCACCCGGATCCGCCACCAGAAGGCACGTCAGGGGTTACTCTTGGAAGAAAAGTTAAAAAGTATGGATCAAGACCCTGCCTCCAGAGGTGAGTCTACCTCTAAGTCCCATAAGCACCATGACAAGCATCGGGAGATGGCCAGGTCCTGATCCCCTAACCGGGCCTCGGACTCGTGCACCAGCTCAGGCTCTACGCGCTCAGACCGCTCTCCTTCCGGGGCCTGCTCTCAGCCCCCTCCAGTAAAAGTCAAGTCTTCAGGCGGCACTTCGGCTTCTTTGCATCCCATCAAGACTTCCAGGCCTTCGGCTTCCTCAACACCCTCCCGGGCCTCCTGGAAGTCTTCAGACCATCACCAGTCCAAGTCCTCTTCAAAACAAGCTTCCTCAGAGAGACGTTGGGACTCCGACGCCAGATCAGCCTCCCAGCCTCCTGGGGTCCAGATCCCCCTCTCAGGAAGACTAAGGACCTGACGTCCCTAAAACGGATGACTGACCCGAAGCGGGCTTCCGACCCTTCATCGGTCAAATGCCCGTCGGACCAGACATCGGCTAAGCACCCGACGTCAGTGACACTGTCGCCGGAGCCGAAGACTGCCTCCCCGTCACCGGTGGACACCGGTCGCTAATAATCTACAGAGGAGGACCTGACGTTGCCTGATGACCAGGCAGGTGACATTGAGGATGTCGAGCTTACACAGGAGCCTTCGCCAAACCCAGAGACGCCTTCAGACTCGACGCCCGATACTGGTGACAGACCACCGGCGCCAGGTCAGTCGTCCGGTATGAATATTCAAGACGTCAAAAATCTCTTTACCTTTTGGTGGGACACAATAAAGAAGGATGTGATCCTAGTCAAACCTCCTCCTCCTCCACCGCAGAGGCCAGTAGGAAGACTACCAACCCCCAAGGAGCACACTCCACCTCCTAGGGGACGATCCAGAGAACGGAGAAGGCCCCCTTCAAGATCTCCCTCAGGGTCTCCCAGTCCTAAGTGACCCAGATGTCGATGGTCCTCTCCGCAGGAGGATGATTCTAGACCTGACACCTCAGATACCTCCAGGTCTCCTTTTCCAATCAGCATCCCATCACCTGACCCACAAGACCTGCCCTGGTCACCTCCGGATGATCCCTCCTTTTCCGAAACATGAGGCACATCCAGGAGAACATGGGATGGGATGGGATTTGGAAAATCTCAACTCCGAGAGACAGCGCCTAGCTCGATACCTTCGGCAGAAGGGCCCTAAGCTTGTGGTGGTGCCACCCTTGGTGGACACCTTCGTGGACGTCACCAAGGCTGCGTTGAAGCATCTGCACTCCACCCCCGTGGTGCAGAAGAAAGCTGACCGCCTGTACAGGGCCCCAACAGAGGACCAGTACTTGGCGCAAAAACCCCTAGCTGATTCCCTGGTCATTACGGCCTCCCATGGTAGGTCTCAACGACCACAGCATCTGAGTACACAGCCACCGGACCATTAATCCAAGCATTTGGATGCCCTGGGGAGGCTCATGTATGTGGCTGCTACATGCTCCATCAGGTCCCTGAACTATCTGTCTCATATGGTTCAGTTTCAGAATGCCCTGTGGGAACAGGGTCAGGACCTGGTTGACAAACTCCCAGATGGTGAGCAGAAGGTGGAGCTCTTGAACCTCCTCCGCACAGGGTCAGACGTGGGGACCCAAGTGTTAGAGCCGTATATGATTCTGTGGATTCGTCTGCCAGGGGTGCAGCTTCAGGCATCTGTCTCCGGAAACACTCCTGGCTCCATGTCTCCAGTTTTACCCCGGACGTACAGTAGAGTATCCTGGACGTCCTTATAATGGAGAGGTCCTGTTTGGTGAACCCTCTGAAAAGGTCATCACCAAACTTCAGGATGCCGGGAAGGCAGTAAGGACTGTACAGGCCATGTACAGACCCAAATCTGGTTCCTTTCGTAGGAACCAGAACCGTTTTTGCAGCCGGCAACGACGACAGCAGCTACGTTCCAGCCAGCAGCAAAGGGGCACCTTCCACCGTAAGGCCCAACCTTAGTCTTCCCCAGGCCAAGGTCAGCAGTATGCCAAACCGGCCCAGCCTGCGGGGGGCAATGCCGCCACAGCATGGCTCCTTCCTGTCCCCCGTCCCTCCTCTGGATCAACGGGCAGAAAAGGTCGGTGGTCGCATCGCTCGCCACTTTTCAGGATGGCAGTCGATTAATGCCGACCGGTGGGTCCTTCAAATGGTCGAGAGGTCACTTTTTAGAATTCCACGACCACCCACCGTCAAGACCTCCCCTGCTTTCCTGTTATTTGGGTCAGCACACACTGCTGATACAGCAGGAGGTGCTCACGCTTCTGGGAGAGGAAGCTATAGAGCACGTACTGAGGAACCAGAGGTGTGCAGGCTACTATTACCACTTCTTTCTGGTTCCCAAAAAGACAGGGGACCTCCGTCCGATACTGAATCTCAGCGATCTCAACACTTCGGTCCTCTGAAAATGCTTCCGCATGGTGACCCTTCCCGGTATGATACCCATGCTCAAGCAGGGTGCCTTCCTAGCGTCCTTGGACATGCAGGATGCCTACCTGCACATACCCATTGTTCGAGCGCACAGGAAGTTCTTGCGCTCCGAATTTCTAGGTTGCCATTATCAGTTCCGAGCCCTCCCTTTCGGATTGTCATTGGCAACCCGAGTGTTTATGAAGTGCATGGCAGTCATAGCGGCGGCTCTAAGGAGACAAGGCCACTACATGTTCCCCTACCTGGACAACTGGCTCCTCATGGCACCCTCTCGGGAGGCTCTGATGTCCGCAATTCACTGTACTCAGTCCCTGTTCGGGATGTTGGGCATCATTATCAGTCAGGAAAAGTCACACCTGATTCCGTCACAGAATCTGCAGTTCATAGGCGCAGTTCTGGACACTGTCCAGGGGGAGAGCTTTTCTGCCCTAGGACCGAGCGGAACACATCAGATCCCTCATCAGGGACATCTTGGCAAAGAAGACTGTCCCAGCCAGACTGGTCCTTTTTCCGTGCTCTGACACATGGCTGCGGCCATTGCAACAGTCCTGCTAGCCCGTCTCCACATGCAGGTGACCCAGTGGATGTTACGGGTTCAGTGGGATCAGAAGCAAGACCATTTGCAGCTTCCAATTTGGATCACAAATGCCGTAATCCAGGATTGGCAATGGTGGCTAGATTCAAAGAACCTATTGGCGGGGGTCCCCTTCATTACACCGTCTCCGATTGTGACGCTCTCCACAGACGCCTCAGGGTTCGGTTGGGGAGCACACCTCTATGGGGTCAGGTCTCGGGGTTCGTGGACACCCCAGGAAGCTCATCTCCACAAAAATATCTTGGAAATTAGAGCAGTTCTTTATGCCCTACAGGCCTTCCAGTTGGAGATCCCACCGGGTACTCTCCTGTTACAAACAGACAATACCGCGGTGATGTAGTACCTCAACAAACGAGGCACCCATTCCTACCCGCTTTGCAGGGAGGCCATGAGGGTGTGGGATTGGGTCCTACAACACGGCGCAAACCTCATTGCTGTTCATGTCCCCGGAGTGGACAACGTCATCGCAGACAGCCTGAGCCGCTCTCAGGCCAGAGTCCACGAGTGGGAACTACTCCAGGAGGTAGTAGAGGATCTGTTTCACAGATGGGGCTCACCAGAGTTAGACCTTTTCGCGTCCCCATCCAATGCAAAACTGCCCAATTTCTGCATGCTACTTCCAGGGCCTGGTGTTTTCTGGTGAGTTGTGCTGTCCCTCTCCAGGACGGGCAGATTCCTCTACGCGTTTCCTCACTTCCTGTTGATCCAGAGGGTCCTTTTGAAACTCTGCAGAGAGCAGGCGTCGCTGATATTTATCGCACCTTTTTGGCCCAGACAGATTTGGTTCCCTCTGCTACACCAGCTGTCCCAGGAACCTCCGGTGCCTCTGCCAATCAGCTCTCACTTATTGTCCCAGAAGGCAGGTTCTTTGGTCCATCTTGACCTTCACTTTCTTAACCTGCACGCCTGGCTCCTAGAGTCATAGCTATCATGCGGTTCGGGGGTCTCGCAAGGGGTAGCTGATGTTCTAGCAGCTGCTAGAAAACTGGCCACTCATGCCACGTATGCCATGAAATGGTGCAGATTTTGCCTCTGGGCTCAAGCACGAGGACTTCCCCTGATGGATTGTCCGGAAAGGTTGGTCCTAGACTACCTCCTGTCTCTCTTCCAGGCAGGCTTAGCTTACTCCTCTATTAAAGTACACCTTTGTGCCATCTCAGCCTATCATACATCTGTAGGCTGATGTCCCATAACTCAGCTGGACACAGCACGAGCCTTCCTGAGAGGTGTTCTCCACCTTAGACCCCCGACTAAGGATCCTATTCCTCCATGGGATTTACCCTTTGTCCTGGAGCAGCTCATGTTGCTGCCTTTTGAACCAGCCGCGGATTGCGAGCTACGTCTCCTAACATGGAAGACGTTAGTTTTAGTTGCCGTTACTTCGGCCAGAAGGATTTCTGAACTCCACGCACTGATGTGCAAAGAACCTTATTTGTTTTTTCACCAGGACAGGGTGTCCCTAAGAACAAATCCAAAATTTCTACCTAAGGTGGTCTCAGCTTTCACCCTCAATCAGGACATCGACTTACCAGTGTATTTTCCTAAATACTCTAATAGAGGAGAGGCCCTGTTGCACACTGTAGATGTGCATTGGTGTCTAAGATACTACCCGACCAGAACCAGGCACCACCGTACATCTGATCAGCTTCACCCATAGGATGATGGGAGCTCCAGTTTCTAAACAATTGCTGCCCAGGTGGCTCATCCATTGTATCACGTTCTGTTACCAGAAACGTAACAAACCTTTACCGGGCACGGTTAAGGGTCATTCCACAAGGGGGGGTGGCTACCTCCTTTACGACCATGAAGCATGTCACCGCTGGCCATCTCGCGGCAACTACTTGAGCATCATGCACACCTTTATCAGGCATTATAGCCTGGATGTTGCATCACGGTGAAGAGCTGGTTTTGGTCTAGCAGTCCTTCAGGGACTCCTATCCTAGGCTTCGGTCCAACTTGCGATCTCTACCTAGCCTTCTCCCACCTGTGAGGGATTTCCAGTATTGCTTGGGAATCAGTCCTAATGGTGTAACCTGCTGCAAGAGCTGTTTCTTGAAGTAAGATAGTACAGTTACGTAAGAACTTACCGTAACAGTAGATCTTAGAGAACAGCTCTTGCAGCAGGTAGTTTCCTTCCCACCATCCCCTCTGGAGATAGAGTTGTTCCGATATCTCTTTTCTAGGATTAGGTGTTTCTAACACTGTTCTGAATACCTTTTGATGGCGGATCCTCAGTGTCCACTTCTGATGTCATCTAACGGCCGGGAGTCTCCGGCGGGAGAACTGGGAATTCTGGGGGGCCGCCCCCTTTTGTATGATGCCTGACGTCTGGGGCGGGGCCAACATCAGGGGCGGTCCCCGCTGGATACTGCTAGCTAGGAAATTTCCGTGGGGTCCAGCCAGTTTCAGTCCTAATGGTGTAACCTGCTGCAAGAGCTGTTCTCAAAGATCTACTGTTACGGTAAGTTCTAACGTAACTGTACTTTCTTCCAAGGGATCCCTCACCATGCTTAAAAAAATCACCCTCCCTCCTCTTCCAGAATCTGGGAAAGGCTCTATAAGAATCCGTTCTCTTTTAGTCTTCACTTCGCTTGAGCGTTCTTTATGCATTGCCTACAACTGAATTTTAGGGTCTTTTGTTGCAGTTTTTGGCCTGTCATGTTTTTCTACCAGCAGGGACTGTACATTTTGTTGAGTTTTCTATTTTTTTGTTGGTTTAGCTAGATCTTGCTTCGAAAGGGTTCCTTCAGTGGGGCATCACATATAGCACTGGCAACACCTGGCGTCGGGCTGCACTGCAGTCTTTTCTAGCAATACCTGACGGGGGACCGCCCACCCGGCGTCACATGACAGACATCATCGTGGCTGTATATAGTGGGCAGTCCCCACGCCCGCCCTCCAGTTCTTCCGCCATCACCTCGTGTCAGTTGCATTGTAGACCTCCATATAGCGATCATTGTGAAAGTGTCTTGCGTCGGAGATTCCTTCACCAATTTCTCAATTCTTTTTCAATTTATTGATGTCTTCACCCAAGAAGTGCTCGTCTTGTGGCACACAGATCCTGCACAAAGACTGTCAACTCAAGTGCGTCCTCTGTTTTGGCCCGGGCCATGCTGTTTCCTCCTGCCCTGAGTGCCAGACCTTTAAGAAGGCCAGAAAGAAGAGGAGTCAGCAGGCTTTAGAGGCCCATCTGTTAAAAGCCCGTCTGACTTCCCTTGAGAAGAAGATGGACCAGCTTAGAGAGTCCTCGTCTGAAAAATTTTCTCCTTCCAAAAAACACAAGGAGAAATTCAGGAAGCAGGAGAACTCCGTGGACGACGCACAGCCCTCAACGAGCAAGGCCCAGCTGCCGCCCAGAAAATTGGACAGTAAGTCTGGCAAATCCGTGGTGGGTCAGTCAGTTGTCGGCTCCTCCGACGACCGCACCGCCTCAGCCAATAAGTAGGCCCCCGGCTCCCCTGGGGGATCGCGCGGCGGTCAGTACGTCGGGGACTCCTCCCCTGCCATGTCCACCCACTAAGCTGACCGTTCCTGGCGGTTGCACGCAGTCTGAGTTCCCCGTCTGTGCCTGACAGCACCTCACCTGGCACGTCTGGCGGAACCAGAGGGAGAAATTCCCTCTACCACCTCCTCCTTCACCTGTACCCTCCGCTTCACCGGTGGGTACCTCTGGCGACGACAGTGGAGGACCCCTCGAATCTTTCGACACTTTGGGGTTAGCTCCGCGTTCCCCTCTCAGGGTCGAGGAGAGGGAGACCCCTCTTCTACCTTCCGGTGGGCTCCCAGTGCCGCCTCCGATGCCGGTTGTCCTGACAGTCCCGCAACCGGGACCAATTGACTGGCCTTAGCCTGTGGCCCCGAGGCCGGATCAGATCCGGCTCTGACGCCGGATCCCCTTCCAACGCCGTATAGGGTGGTGCCGGTCCCGATGTCGGTTCCCCTGATGTGGGCTGTCCTGACGTCAGACCCCCAGCTAATGCACACTACGGCGGGTCCGACATGGGTACCCTTGACACTGGATCTGACAACGAGGATTTATTCTAGACCTCGAACGGTCTCTCATTACCCACAAGGGTTTCTTGGGGACCACTACCCGGCGGGTCCCACTCCAGATTGGAGTCACTTCGGACAGTTCTACCCCGGATTCAATCCCTACTCTACCTTTCAGGAGTTCTAGGGTTATTACCCTCCACTGGTTATTCCTCCTCCTCCTCCTCCTCCTCTTCAGCCTCTGCCTAACGCCTACTCCACTCAAGGCTCTAATCCAGTCTTGGTGGCAGGGGGCATGGTCGAAGTTGGTTTTAGACCTGGAGACTAGGCTCACACAACCACGGTCTCCCAGGTCCCCGTCCCCGAGCAGTTCCGCTATTACCACTGTCCGTATCTCGGGGAAGTCTCGTCAGGACGTTTCCCTTCCCAATACCCGACGTCGTCCTGTCGAGGAGTTGGACGACGACGATAGCTCAGTGGGGGCTGATGACTCTTCAGAGGAGGTCCTGGAGGAGCCTAAGGGCCCCAAAGACAAGGTATCCCCGAAATCCCACACCAGAGGACCCTGCCTTTTCGGATCTTCTTAGGTCCATGAAGGATTATTTCGACTGGGAGTCGGAGGAACAGGACCCCATGAGACACAGGCACGCGGAGCTTCTCGACTTAGTCTCTGGTCCCCATTCCTCCCTGGATGGCACCTCACCAAGACCTCACCACTGCCATCTGACAGATGCCTCATTCCCTCCCGGCTGTTCCCAATTGAGCAGATAGGCTTTACAGAGCACCAGAGGATGCCCCATTCTCGAAGGCTCATCCCAAGGCTGACTCTGTGGTCATCTCTGCAGCTCATGATCACTCCTCAGCACCAAAGCACATGAGCATGCTTCCTCCGGACAAAGAGTCGAGGCAGATGGACCAGTTCAGGAGAAAGATTTATTCTTCGGCCGTATCCCCGTATGCGCCCTCCATTCCCTTAATTACGTGGCCCACATGGTGTCCCACCAAAAGGCTACCTTGGCCAGACTAGAAGCGCGAGTTCAGTCCATGGACCCTTCGCCTTTGAAGGAGGAACTTGCCAAGGATCTCCGCCTCTCCAAAGTTTAAGTTAAGGCCGCCTTCGTTGCCACTTTGACACTCTCGATTCGATTAGCGCGTGCTTGACAACTGCTGTTGCCCTTAGGCGACATTCCTGGCTTCGCCTCTCAGGACTCGCCAACGAAGTCCAGTTGGCGATTTAGGACATCCCCTTCAAGGGCTTGTTGCTCTTTGGTGGGGACACCAAAGATGATATCACAGACCTACAGGACAGAGGACTTGCACTTAGTTCTATGAGGTCAGTGTACTGATCGGGCTCTCAGCAGCAGCCCTTTTGGAAACAGACCTGGAGGCAGAGAAAGAACGTCCCGGCGTGCCGCCAAGGGAAGCGTAAGGTCATGGGTAAAACCACCCCTCCTGCCCCAAAAATCAGAGACATTCAGGAGGACCTCCCCCTGAACGTCCTGCTACTTCTCAACTCCCCATCCCCACTGCCTCCTCAGTCTCATGGCGGGGAGCAGGTAGGAGGAAGGTTCGCCCACCACACGCAGGAGTTGAGGGCGGTCACCTCCGACGAATGGGTCGTGCAACTAGTGTCTGTCAGACACATAATAAAGTTTCTGGAAATCCCTCTGGAAACTCCACCAAACAAGTCCTCTTACTCCCGGGACCAGGCCCTTCTCATTGGTGAGGAGGTAAACTCACTCTTGCTCAAAGAAGCAATATAGCATGGTTCCCCTCTGGCAAAGGGGAAAAGGGTTTTACACCCATTTTTTCCTGGTTCCAAAAAAGACTGGGGACTTCAGACCCATACTTGACTGAAGCCAACTAAATCAGTTTGTTGAGTACAAAAAATTTCAAATGCTGACGCTCCACAGCCTCTTCCCACTCCTCACGGAGAAACATTGGCTCTGCGCTCTGGACATGCAGGATGCCTACCTGCACATCACCATTTTCCCCAGCCACCGCCGGTTCCTGCACTTTCACTTCCAGGGGAGCACTTTCAGTTTTGAGCACTCCCTTTTGGTGTGTCTTTGGCACCACGGGTTTTTACCAAGTGCCTGGCGGTGGTCGCGGTCTTTCTATGCCGCAGGGTTATTGCGGTTTTCCCTTACTTGGATGACAGGCTGATTTCAGCCCCGTCCAGGTGTTCTTTACTGGAGGCACTCACCTTCACCCTCGACCTCTTCAGCAGACTAGGGATCACAGTCAGTGTTCCCAAGTCATCTCTCATCCCCCTACCCAGAGTCTTCAGTTCATTGGGGCAGTGCTTGATACGGTCCAGTGCAGAGCCTTTCTTCCTCCAGACAGGGTGGAGACACTTCTCTGTCAGGCTTCCAAAGTGGCCTCCCTCAGGACCATCCCAGCTTGGGAGGTCCTTCGCCTTCTGGGCTTGATAGCAGCCTCCATCACCACTGTTCCCCTGGCAAGGCTTCACATGAGGGTCACTTAGTGGTCTTTGCGGGTGCAGTGGGATCAGCTCCTGGATGACCTGGACCATTTGGTACTGGTCTCCTCAGTGGTCCAGAAAGACTTTCATTGGTGGATGGATTCCCACAGTCTTTCCTTGGGGCTTCCCATACGGAGATCTGCACCATTAGCGTCCCTCACCATGGATGCCTTGAATATGGAATGGGGAGCTCATCTAAGGGAGCACCAAGCCCAGGGACTATGATCAAGCTTGGAAACTTCTTTACATATCAATGTTCTGGAGATGAGGGTGGTCCTGTACGCCCTACAGGCCTTTCAGTCCCTCCTTCCCAAGGGATCACTGCTAATCCAAATGGACAACATGTTGGTAGTTTGGTATATCAACAAACAAGGGGGAACCCGGTTGTACCCCCCGTGCCAGGAGGTGACGTGGGTGTGAAATTGGGAAGTCCAGCACCATCTGGTCCTTCTGGCTGTGCACGTTCCGGGCATTCTAAACGTCCTGACGGGCAGTCTTAGCAGGTCTCGGACCCTAGCTCACGAGTGGGAACTGCATCAGGAAGTGGCTGAATGCATCTTCCAACGTTGGGGGTGTCCGGAAATCGATCTCTTCGCCTCCGAATTCAACGCAAAACTTCCCAACTTTTGCTCGCTCGTTCCAGGGCACGGTGCTTTTTGGAACGACACATTGTCTCTCTCTTGGACAGGGAAATTTTTGTACGCCTTCCCTTCATTTCCCATTCTACAGAGGGTCCTTCTCAAACTTCAGGCGGAGATGGCAAAGATGATCCTCATCGCTCCTGTCTGGCTGAAACAGATTTGGTTCCCGCTGCTGCAACAGCTTTCCAGGTAACCACCAGTTCCACTTCCAGTGATTCACGACCTCCTGCCCAAGGATCAAGGTTGACTGTCGCATCCTGGGCTCAGGACTCTGCATCTTCATGCGTGGCTCCTGCAGACATAACGATCTCTCGCTTTGGGGTCTCCTCCTGGGTTGCTCAAGTCCTCATCAAGGCTAGAAAGCCCTCCACCCTCTCCACTTAAGCCATGAAATGGAAGCAGTTTTCCATCTGGGCGACTGGTAAGGATTTGAACCCCTTCTCTAGTTCTACCTTGCAAGTCATGGAATACCTCCTTCACTCATCAGACTCCAGTTTTGAAGGTCCATATTTCAACTATCTCGGCGTACCACAAGCTAGTGGATGGTAAACCCATGGCTCAGTTGAAGGTCTTCAAAACTTTTCTGAAAGGGATTCTTCATCTGAAACCCCCGATCCGCAGCCCAACTCCGCCTTGGGACTTGAACTTCGTCCTAGAGAAGCTAACCTTTCCTCCTTTCAAGCTGGCTATGAGCTGTGATTTGCACTTCCTTTCTTGGAAGGCGCTTTTTCTTGTGGCTGTCACGTCAGCATGAAAGATTTCGGAGCTTCACGCTCTAGTTTGCAAGGAGCCCTATCTGATTTTCCATAGAGACTGGACGGTCCTTAGAACGCACCTGAAGTTTCTTCCCAAGGTGGTGTCAGAAGCCACACTGAATCGATCAGTAGAGCTTCCAGTGTATTATCCGTCCCCCTCTAACAGAGGTGAGGCACTCCTTCATACGATGGATGTTCATCGGATTCTTCGGTGTTACACTCACCGGACCAAAGAATTCTGTACCTGTGACCACCTGTTCCTTTCCTTTGCCCCGAGATCGAAGGGCAAACTGGTGTCTAAGCAGGGCCTGTCCAAATGGTTAGGCAACTGCACCAGGTATTGCTACCAAAAGTACGAAAAGTCTCTGCCGGGTACCATCAGAGGTCCTTCTACTAGGGGCATGGCTGCCTCCGTGACTTTTTTACGGAATGTTTCTGCGGTCGACATTTGTGCTGCCTCGACTTGTAGTTCTGTCCATATCTTTACAAACACTACAGTCTGGACATTGCTTCTAGGTGGAGGGCTGGCTTTGGCCTAGCCATCTTGCAGGGCCTTCTGTCCTAGGCTGGGTCCATTCTGGATTCCAGTTTTTTCTGTTGGAGTTTTCCTCCTCCCTAGTTTCTCTTGCTCTCTCCTTGGAGGGATTGCTTGGGGACTCTGTCCTTTGTGTGATGACCTACTGAAGAAACACTCTCGAAGTAAGATAGTACAGTTATTTAGGAACTTACCATAACAGTAGATCTTCGAGAGGTTCCTTTAGTAGGTCATAGTCCCCACCTTCCCCTCATTTTCTGCTTTGCAGGGACTCCAAATCCTGTTGTCAGGCCTCTTCCTGGCTCCGGTGGGAGAACTGGAGGCCGGGTGTGGGGACTGCCTACTATATACAGCCATGCTGACGTCTGTCACGTGACGTCGGGTGGGCGGTCCCCCGTCGGGTATTGCTAGAGAAGTCTGCCGTGTGGCCCGATGCCAGGTGGCGCCAGTCCTGTATGTGATGACCTACTGAAGGAACCTCTCTCGAAGATCTACTGTTACAGTAAGTTCCTACATAACTGTACTTTTAGTGCTCACTGCTCACCCTAGCTGGAGAAATAAATCTGCCGCTAGAATGTTAGGGTGAGCATGAGCATACAGCAGAGTTTTGAGTTTCATTCCAAGATTCTCTTATTAGCATAAAATTCTACGCTACAGGGCAGCTCAGGCCTGCAGGCTGAATGCACTCGTAAGCATAGTGAGGGATCCCTTGGAAGAAATATTACTATGGTAAGTCATTTTTTTTCTTCCTGTTTTTTAGTTGCTGCCTACAAGAAGAATATCATAATGAGCAAAGATTATCATAGATGTAGGCTTCTAAATGGTTTTCCATGTATTGTAGGTGTTTTAGACATTCCAATGATCAGCTGGGTGGTGATGCTTGTGTCTCGATTGTTGGACTACGTGGCCACTGTTGAAGATGAGGCTGCTGCTGCCAAGAAACCACTTGGTGGAAAAGAGAGGGATAGACTAATTACAGGTATTGGTAGCTTCCTTGAATATAGCTCTGTGTTTGGATTCCTTAAGAGATGTTAAAGATGGTTGAGCGTTATTGTAATGATCGGTTTATTAAAATGTAATTTTCCATGATCTAGCTGCCACTGAATAATTTATTTATTTAGCTTTTGTTGACCAGGGTAAGTACACTAGACAAGTTGTATGCCTATTTTCAGGTACAATAACTCTGTTCCTAGGAGTAGTGGGATCTGTTATCACCATTCCACTTAATTTCCTATCAGGCTTTGCTACTGCTTCCTCGTATACCGTGCTTAGTTACTGGGTTGCCCAAATAATACTGTATTTGATAGAAACATTAGAAAATTATGGCAATAGTGGATTTGTAGTCCAGTAACATGTTATTGAGAGCTGGACTCTTAATAACCAGTTCGGTTACAGTCCGCAAAAAGGACATTTGTTTTTGAAAGAAACGCTGACAGCCCACTTTGCACATTGTTTGGGTAATTTTCATAAGCTAACTCTATGTAATTATCAGAAGTCTACATGGATGTTCTTATAGTAACGTGTTTACATTTAGAAACAAAGATGGCTGGAAATTGATTGTTGCTCTGAATGCTTTTTTCAGATGTTATCATTACTCTTTTATATAAAAGTGAATTGTTCCTTAATATTTAAGAAATGCAGTAGGCTGTTTTGAAACAAATGCAGTACTGTAGCTACTGCTTCTAGGAATGTGGATAAGGTGCACTATCTACACTGTAACAATCTTCCTTTCCCCCTTTAAATTCCTCTCCATCTTCAAGCTAATCTCCTTGCACCCACCTTGGAGTTATCCTCCTTGGCTCCGCCCCGTGACGTCAGATCTTCCTTCCCGCTGGAAGAGTCAGGTCTCCTCCTTCACAACTCCATGCGTGTGGTGTAAGCCACTGTTTAAAAATATTTTCAAAACTTTTCAAGTGCTTTTCTCGTTAGCTTCATTCTGCTATTGAGCATGGTGAACTTTGGTCTGGTCCCAGATTCAGATGATGCGCCACCTGCAGTCAAAAAATGTCCAGGACGGACCCACATGCCTTGCACATCTACTGCCTCGGGGACGTTTAGGTAGGCAGTATAGCACAGTGGTTTAAGGCACTGAGCTTCAAATCTGGAGACCTGCCTTTGAATCTCACAGCCCCTACTTGCATACTATGCGACCCTGAGCAAGTCACTTAACTTCCCTCTGCTCCCAGGTTGCAGCTGTAAACAAACTTTCAGCTTAGTGTGTCTCACCTGGTTAAACAATTGGAATAAAAAAAAAAAACACAACCCTCAGACTTGCAGAGTTTGCAAAACCTTACTGTCTTAACCACTCAAGGATTGGTATGCCTGCCTCCTTGGTCGGCCGGAAGAATGGGACTCCCTGGTCCACTGTAAAGATGTCCGTAAAGTGGTATACGTGGCTATGGGTTCAGCTTCTCAGTTCATGGTTTTAGAAGATGTGGCGGCAGCGGTTTCCTTGTCTACACTGCTCCCGGTTGGTGGCAGCAGTGGGTATGCCATTCACACAATGAAATCCCTACAGCAACATCAGTGTCGGCTCTGCAGCCTGATCAACAGTCATTCCATCAATCGGAATTTTTCAGCGCCAGCCGTCTTGCCGCCCCAGGGGTATTGCACTGTTTACCTCTTACACTTCCGACCTGGAGGTGGTTGTATATATTTTCGGGGATGGGGTGCAGGGGCAGATGTGCCCCAGTGCGTTGCTGCGATAGCAGTTGGTCAGCAGGATTGGTGGGCGCCCTTGTTGCCAACCGGCAAATTCTTGTCGCTGTAAAGTCAGTTGACATCCTTGATGTCAAACTGACGTGGTGGAACCCCAGCAGTGGGGCATCCTTTACTGGCGCTTTTAATGAGATGTGCCAGTAGACCCTCTGAGAGGGCCCTTTCTGGATTGAGAAGAAGATGAAGAGATCCCACCATCTGTCATGGGACCAGGAACTAGAATGTTTCTCCTGCTCCAGTGATTCCCTCAACTGCTTGATGGCTTTCAAGCTCTCGGCCTCGACCTAGCCTTCCCATATTATTCCCATTGGGCTTGTCTGTAATGCAGGCCAACTTGAGCTGGTCAGCTCGTGGTCAGAAGAAATTGAAGATGATTTGATCACAAGGATTCTGGTCCTTTCAACCCTCTGTCAGGAGGGCAAGAAAAGTCAGTTGAGCAGACTGTCTCCTCCCAAGAGATACCCCCTTCAGGGGTCCAGCAGAAGAACCCAGTGCATGTCTTGTACATGGCCTCTCTTCATTCCCTAGCAGTCGATACTCTGGTCATCAGTTGAGGTCCCAGTCTTGGTCGACATCGCTGTCTTGAATCTTCACATTCTCTGACTACGGCCATGAAAGGCTGTTAATGCTCCTCTTCCTTCTTGGATGAAGAGAGGCTCTGTAGCAAGTTGGCTTGGCGTTGTGAGGAGCTGTTGTGGCATCTGTGGGTCTTCAGCCATAGTAGGGCCCTTCCTCAGACCCCAGAGCTTCCCTGATCTCCACCAGCCCGGCTTGCCCTCATCATGCTGAGTCCAGTCGTGACTATGCCAGCTTCTCTGCCGATTCTGGTGGAGTCACCACCCAGGCAGCCCTTACAGGGGGGTTCTAACCAAGGCCGCTTGTTCAACTACCAACCTTCCTGAATGGTTGTCTGTCCAAACCACCCACTCGAATGAGTCTAGGGTTGTTGGGGGAGCGACTGAGGGCAGTATTGGAGGAGTTTTCGGACTCTGAAGGGTCCTTCATACAGTCCTCTAGGACCCTGGGCTTCGACTGAGTGGGTCAAAGAACTCTGTACTGAGGATGGACCAGCCTCTTCGGGGCTGTGCTTCGGCTGATCTCTGAACTGATGGAGATTCCCTTGGAGCCAGTCCTGAAGTGAGCCAGGTACCCCCTTACAGAAATCCTCAACCAGGATAATTCTCCAGGGGTTGCCATCAATGCGACTGCGGCTGTTTTGGGCACTGCGCTGGAGCTTTGGCAGCATCCAGTTTTGCGCATGGCACTGTCCGCCCATATGTTCTGCATCTACTTGGTTCCGACCAGTTGTATTCCTGGTTTTTCAGGTCATCCCTCTTCCAAGGGATCAGTTGTGGACTGTGTGGACCTAGACTTCCAGACTTGTTCAACCTTGGGTCTTCTGATCAACCCAGCCGAGTCAGAACACAACCCTTCACAGGGCATCCACTTTATCGGGGCAGAGCTCGACTTCTTCTGGGCCAAGGCCCAACTCCCAGTGGACCTCCTTTGCCCGAACATTTCAGGTTGTGTGTCTGCGCCCTCCTCGGGATTCCTGGAGCTGCTGGGGTACGTGGTGTCTTGCATTAGTGTGGCCCACTGGGCCCGCTGGCATATGTGCCACCTGCAGTAGTAACTGGCCTGCCAGTGGACTTGGCGCCTAGGTCACTTGGACCAGCCAGTGATGGTGACTCAGCGAATATGGGATGCCATCCAGTGGTGGCTAGTCCCATAAAATCTAGAGGAAGGAGTCCAATTTGTCTGCCCACAGCCAGCTGTCACTCTAAAGACCGACCTGTCTGTTGTGGGATGGGGTGCTCCATTCTGGTTCTCCTTGATCTCTCGTCAGCTTTTGACACTGTGGATCACTTGGTGTTGATAGCATGCCTGAGGCAGATTTGTGGAATTTCGGGAATCGTTCTACAATGGTTCACCTCATTCCTCACTGGGAGATCACAAAGAGTTGTCTTGTTTTTTTTTTTTTTCCTCTGGTTCAACTTCGTTGTGTGGGGTGCCTCAGGGTTTGGTGCTGTCTCCCATGTTATTCGCGGTGTATATGCTGCCCCTCGGAGACATTATAAGATGGTATGGGCTGAGGTTTCACTGCTTTGTAGATGATACCCAGGTATACCTGTCTTTTGCACCTGACCAGGATGGAGCTCTCTCGGTGTTTAACTGTCTGGAAGAAATCCAGGATTAGATGGATTCTGGTTGGTTAAAGTTGAATTCTGAGAAGACAGAGGTATTGGTTGTAGACCCGGGTTGTCAGATAGAGAGGTCACGTGTTGGCACACCCTCTGGAATTTTCCTTGGTGGCATTTCCCTTCTGACCTCTGAACGGGTGCGTAAACTAGGGGTTGTCTTAGACGACAGACTGACACTACGGTCTCAAGTGTCAGTGGTTGTCAAGACTTCCTTTTACCATCTTAGGAATATCGCCAGGGTTAAGCACCTTGTTCCGTCTGACACCGTGCCAATGTTGGTCCACGTCTTTGTGTCCTTGTGTCTGGACTACTGCAACTCCCTGTACTTTGGGCTTTCTGGGGGTTGAAATCTGTCGCAGAACACAGCAGCCTGGGTTTTGACTGGGACAGGTAGGACCTGTCATATTACCCCGGTGTTGCGCGAACTGCACTGGCTCCCTATACGGTGGCGGATCGCCTTTAAAGTCAGTTTACTGACTTTCAAAACCCTTCACAATCAGGGTCTGGGCTGTCTGAAAGAGCTCCTGGTGCTTTACTGCCTCGGTCGACGAGGGGTTACTAGAGATTTCAAGAGTGAGTCTTAAATCTTTGGGCTGTAGAGCATTCTCTTATGCTACATCCACTCTTTGGAATTCTCTGCCATGCCGGTTACGGGAGTGCACCTCCGTGGAGGAGTTTGAGTAACCTGAAAACTCATTTTTGGCGAATGGCCTTTTTGGATAGTTAATCATATTGTAACCTGCTGATTGTGCTGTGGTTTTATCTTTATTTATTTTGATTTTAATGCCTGATGTATTTGTGTTATGATCTTATTTATATGTACTATTGGATTTTGTATTTGATGTTACTATTTTAACGTGTTCAGTGCCTTGAAAAATGAAAGGCGCTTTATAAATAAATTTTTTAATGTTATTATTATTACTTGGGGGATCACAGGGCCCATGGGCTCTGGACCCACTTAGAGTCCTGTTACCATATCAGCCTGCTGGAGCTCTGTGCAGTGCGCCTTGTTCTGAGGGAATTTGCTCCGTTTGTCTGGGGTCAAGTAGTGCAGGTCCAGACAGACAATACCATGACCCTGTACTACCTGAAGAGGCAGGGTGGATCACACTCCCTTCAGTTGTGTCAGGAGACCCTCCACACCTGAATATTTGTGCATAGGTGGCGATTCATATGGTCAGAGTCTCCAACCAGCTTGCAGACACCCTCAGCCAGGTGGGTGGGGCATCTCATGAGTGGTCTCCTCATCAGGAGGTGGTGGACCACCTGTTCTGCCAGTGGGGCACTCCCCTGGTCAACCTGTTTGCATCCTAGGAGAATGCGAAGCTGAGGCTGTTCTGTGGCTACCCCTCCAGAGTGGGAATCTGCTGGGGGATGCCTTTTTGAGGCCTTGGACCCCAGGCATCCTTTACTTACACTTTCCCTCCCTTTCACCTGATCCACAGAGTGCTATTCTAGGTGCGGAGGGACAAGGTGCAGATGATTCTGGTAGCCCCAGACTGGCTGTGCCAGATCTCATCTGTGTCAGTCTTCACCATTCATCACATTTGGGTCCCGGCTGGAGGTCACTACCCCGCAGGAGCTCCTTTTTTTTTTTTTTGGATGGACGGAGTTGACACCGCGATGGGGCCACCCTCGAGGCCGACGCACTGCATGGCGCTTGCTGGTTGGCCGTTAGATGCCGTCGACCCTGCCCTCCCGCCAGTTCTTCGTCTCCCACCGTAGAGGTCGCACCTCGTGAGGAGCTCCAAGCAAGTACGGCCTTCTCTTTCCGTCTTCAATGCCGAATGTTTTACCTGCTGGTTCAGTTTGCCCTGCTCGACGCCGCTGTTGGGTAAGACTGTTCCTTTTGTTGTTTTTCAGTGACGCAGAGTCTGTTTTTGAATTATTTCCATCTATCATGTCTAAGTCAGGGGCCAAAAAGTCGCTGAAAGTGGGGTGGCCCCCTATGTGTCGATGCCCGTGCGGCCGCAAGTACTCCTTTATCGACCAGCATGATCTGTGTCTTGGCCCACTTCACGACATGGATTAGTACAACGCCTGTTTCTCTGTGGATCGTCGTGTCCTGGATCAACGTGTGTGGAAAGTTGGACGAGCTCCACAGACTTTCGGGGGACGGGCATGCAGTTGGGCCAAGCCACGGTCTCTCGGCCTTTCCTCCGTGTCCCCTCACGGTTCTGTACAGATCGCGGTGAGGGGGGGTTTCTGCTTCCTGTAGCTTTGCCATGGCGGAAGCTCCTTCCATGGTGCAGGATGCCCAGTCCGTTCCCCCTGGGGAACGGGCGGGAGGCACCGTTCTGGCAATCACCCCTTCAGGAATGAAGGCTCCCCCAGTATCATTTTCTCGAGCTGGGAAGCCTGGGTCGGCACCATCTTAGATGCTGTCCATTGGTGCCATTTGGGACCTCGGTGCCATTCATGGTGCCGCGGGCTCTGATGCCGCTGTGGTCGGCGCTGGTCTTGCGCCGTCTTTGCTGTCGACGCCGTTCATGGCACTGATAGTGCTGGCAGCGCTGTGGGAGGTTCTACGGCACCATCTCAACCGTTTCTCACTTTGGCGCCATTCACGGTGCCAAGGCTGGGGACGGTGCCATGGGAGGTGTCGCCCTCGGTGCCGCCACTGCCTTTGGTGCTGTTTGCGGTGCCATGGGATGTCTCTTCGGGCACCATTCATGGTGCGGATGCCCGGACTGACTCCTCCTTAGGTCCAGACGGGAGCGGACATCTGCGTACGATCTGGCATCGTACTTCGGTCTCTACCTCTTTGGAGACAGACTCAGAGTCTGGTTCGGACTGCTGTCTGACTCTCTGGAGTTGGCAGCCCATGTGGACACCCTGGTGGTCACCTCGGCTGACTGGAGCCAGCCTCCCTCTGAGGAGCGGGCGGTAGCCCCAGAGTCTAGGGTCAGGGGTGCTGACCAGCAGGCGGTAGTGCAACCCACTATTGCCCTTCAGCCTGTGCTTGGAGAGTTTTCTGCCCCCTCAGTTGGTGTACCTGGATCGCCCAACTTAAGGGCTGACCATCGCACCCACAGGAAGGGAGGGTGCTGCTCCCTGGGTGGTCCCTGTCACAAACCCACTCAGCAGGTCAGGCCCTCTGCTCCCACCGTGCCAACCTCCGATCACAGTCTTGAGAACAGGAAACAGAGATAGGGTAACCCTCCTGTCTGTTTTGTGGGTTTGAATCAACCCTTGGTCTCAAGTTTCTTGAGGGATTCAAACTGTGAACCTCTTGCTAGCGTACCCAATATACAGGCTTGGATGATTCTGCTCTTCGGGGGATGCCAGATATCTTTCGCCTATGGGCACCTAACCAGGTGTACAAAATGAACCCTTAAGCTCTTTATGAAAGACCTCAAATGAGCTCTTACCTTTTTCCCAGTTTGGTAAAACCCATAAGCTTTGCAGTGTCAGATTTAACCATATATGCTTCACTTGTCAAATAAAGAATTTCAAAGGCACTCCAAGTAGTCTCTTAAAATGAGATGTTTACTTAAAAATAGATAAAAAATGTAAAATGTAAATACAGAACAATGTATCATAAAAACGTACACTCACTTTAAAAGAATAAGGTTTAAAAGTGCCATTTCCTATCAACCATACACTTATACTTATCTAATGTATTCTTCTAATCTTAAAGTGCTGAAAGATGTTGTAGCTTCAGAGTCCAAATGTGTGTGTGTCTCAAGGTCGGTCACAGCATAATTAAAACACTGTCTTGAGCCTGCCTTTTCCATGATGTCACCCAGCTCCTCCTCTGTTTATTAAAAAATTATACAATCAGGATGTCATATACTTCAGAAGGTAAATTAAATAGGTGACATCAGCAAAACTTATTTCCCCACATGACTTCCCAATCAAGTCTGTGAATTTCTAGTGTCTCCTTTCATCCAGGAGCAGTTTCCTGCTTTCACAAAGACATCAGAGTTTTTACAACTCTGCAGTTTTCTCACCTAGCTGTAACATAGTTTTTCCAGCTCCAGTTGAAATTAACTGCCCTTCCTGAGGATGTCAGAAAATGGATATTTTAGTTCTTAGCTTCAAATAACCCAGATCCTAAATAAGGCTATAAAATACGAGTTTTTGCAAGTTAATTACCTTACAGAGATCTGCTGTTTAACATATATCCTGCCCTTTGAAGTGAAACCTGGGGGTCATCCAGGAGCACATTTCTCATGACAGATAATCACACTATATTTTTATTTTACAAAAAATCATGGAGTAATCAGAACTAGCTGTCCAAGCATCAGTCC
This sequence comes from Neoceratodus forsteri, assembly GCA_016271365.2. NCBI lineage: Eukaryota > Metazoa > Chordata > Ceratodontiformes > Ceratodontidae > Neoceratodus > Neoceratodus forsteri. The sequence goes on from CM057451.1 coordinate 143,880,467, forward strand.
CCTCTGGGACTGACCAGGGTTGTCAGCTGCCTAGGCTGGTGTTTGCGAGGAGGAGGGTTCTTTCGGATTCTATGGGGTCAGGGTTCAATGCGGTCACGCTTTTCTGGGACCCACCTGGGTTTGGGAAGGAGTCGTAGTGTGGACCCCTGACCTTCCTCCCTCGGTGTCCTCTATAGAGCCCTGGTCTTTGGAGGAAGGGACCGTCCCTTTGGATTTTCACGGTCCTGGTCACCTCACGGGGGGGATTCTTCAGGGCTCGGCCTAGGCAGTTCCAGCGTGGCTGATCAGCTGTCGGCTGTTTGGCTTTCCTGAGCACCTCCTTCCCTTGAGGCTCCTGGTGCGCTCTCTTGCCCGGACAGAGGACAGTCTCCTTCTGTTGTTGACTTAGTCCCCACTCCTCTGTCACCATCTCCTGCTCTTCCAGGCATTCGTGGCCCTACGGGACCTCTCTCCTGGGAGAAATTCAGGGGTGCGGCTGCTCACTTCCCTACGTACGTCAGGGCCATGGACGAGCGGGTGTTCCACCCTCCCCCTGAGCAGTCAATCTCTGGATCTCCAAGGTCTTCCGCTTCCTCATCCTCCTCTTCTGGAGGAGAGGAGCCTTCTGTCCATGTCTCCCCTGCTACTGATCTCGCGGAGTATCAGCGTTTCCTTGTGAGGATGATGGAAGACCTGCGTGTCACCCCACCCACTCAGCACAATGCAGAGCATTCGACGCGTGCCTTCTTAGGTGATTTCAGTGCGGCCACCCTTTGTGGTGCCCGCCTGGCCCGCTCCTTTTCAGGAGGCGTCATTGTGGTTCCGGCAAAGACCCTTTTCTGCAGTCCCAGCCCCTAGGGATCTGAGCCAGAGGTATTGTGCCCCCCAGAGTCTCCAGGTCATATGCCTCATCCTCAGTCAGAACTGACGCAGCTGGACACTCCCGATGGGCTTTGCGCCCTTCACCGTGACCAGCCCTCAGATCAAGATTCCACAGATTTTGACTTCTGGGGGAGGAGGATCTTCTACTTGGCACGGTTGCTTCTTTCAATTTCTGCTCATCAGGCCCACTGTGCTACCTGTGATAGGTTTCAGTGGTCTGAGCTCGGTCAACTCCTAGCCTCTATGCCTGATTCAGAGGTAACCAGACAAGCCGTTATACTCTGCACGTGGCCTGGAGCTAGCAAGGTGCCAGCAAGGTAGCTTCCAGGGTCGTAGGGACAGCAGTTTGCAGTAGGCGGACGGCATGGCTACGTCTTTCCCAGTTGTCACCCTTGGCCTGGTGTAAGGTGATTTCCTCCGCGTACTAGCGAACCCACCTTTTCTCCCGTAGGGTGAGGTGGCATCTGTTGGGGGCAACCTCCTGCCCCCTCCGGGGGTCCCCATCTCACTCTCCCCAGTCTCGGGCCTTGCCAGGCCCATAAAGGTTCTCCCTCTCTGTGCTTTCCCCCACTGAGAGCTAAGGGACTCAGTCCTTTAGGGTCTAGGGCCCCCCTCGAGGGGCTCGGTACTCACACAAATGTAATGAATGGTGAAGATTGACACAGATAAGATATGAAAATTATATACCTACTGTAATTCCTGATCTTCCTGTGTATCTCCACCATTCACAACAAATCCCCCTGGGGCCTCAGTCTCTGGGTGCCCCTCCCTTTATGTGCTCCCTTCCCCCCCTTCCTTTGCACTGGTCAGGAGCGGGGTGACCTGGGGCATACAGGGATTTTTACCTTCTGGCAGGAGGGGAGAGGGATCGGGGGAGAGGGCGCTTCTCTCCTCTATGCCTTGGCTCCACCCCTTTGGGGTGGGGATTGGTGGTTGTCCTCTCCTCTCTTCTCTTCTCTCCCTCGATCCCTGTCCTTACGGATTCATCCCTCAATTTTAATTGAAGAAACTTATTATTTCTTCCCTTCAGTTATGTGGTTTCGGGGCGGGCAACCCTGGATTCCTGTCCCTTGCTCCCAGAATAGCCTCTTCTGCTTATGCTGGAGTTTCTTGCCAGTGATTCTGTTCCTTGAATTCTGGCAATTCAGCATTTTGGCCACTCCTTCGCAGCTTCTAATCCAGTTTCAAGAGCGTCTTCAGTCCAGGGTATGTCCTCCCCCCTCCTATTTCTTGTTTTTCCCTCCCCCCTTCCCTTCCCTTTCGTCATTCCAGAGATTGGAGCCCCTTCCCAATCCCCTTAGTTTCTCACTCTCCTTCTGTCCTCTCCGTCGTTTATTTCTCCTTTTAGTTTGTATATCTTTTCCTTTGTCTGTCCCTTGGACTTCCTTGTCCCTCCCTCTCAACCTTTTCTTACTCTACGGTGACTCAGAACTGGCGAGTGGGCGGGATCGACAGCACCTAATGGCCAACCTGCGAGCGCCACACAGTGCGTCGACTCTGCCCATCCAAAAAAAAAAAAAAAAACACGCTTCCGCGGGTTCATGACCTCAGGCCAAGACCCAAATGTGATGAATGGTGAAGATGCACAGAAAGATCAGGAATTACGGTAGGTATGTAATTTTCATTTCTGGTACCCAGATTTCTTCAGCCTCAGCAGCAGACCTCTATGGCGCTTGCCCCTACTATTGGATCTGCTTTCCAGTCACGGGGGAGGTCTTGCAGCTGGACCTTCAGCCCCTGCACCTGATGGCCTGGTTCTTGAGCAGCTAGAGTTCCAAGCTTTGGGTATCTTCAAAGAGATTATCCATGTTGTGGAAGCCTCCTGGAAACAGATGACCCATCAGTGCTATGCCTTCCGATGGAAGCACGTTTCCATTTGGTGCCAGGACAGGGAGCTAGACCCCTTCTACTGCTCCTTGGCTAGTTTTCTGAACTACCTGTGGTCCCTCTCCCAATTGGGCCTAAGGTCGACAACTTTCAAGATGCGCCTGGTAGCCATCTCTGCATACTGGGCGTGGGCTGGTATGCCGACAGTACAGGAGAAGGTGGTTGAGTGCATCTTTGAGTCTTGATCATCTGTGTCAGCTGGTGCTTGAATCACCACCACCTTGGGACTTGTTGCCGGTACTGGCAGCGCTCATGGGCAAACCATTTGAACTAGTTCATAAGTGTGATATCTCTCACCTGTTGTGGACGACCGCCTTCTTAGTGGCTATCACCTCTGCCAGATGGATCAGTGAGCTCCAGGTGCTCTCAGTGAAGTTGCTGTACTTGGTGTTCCACAGGGTCAAGAATGTCCTCCGCTCCAACCTGGAGGTTCTCCAGACGGTTGTTTGAGTTTCATCTTAAGTGGGTGATTAAGCTCTGGTGTACTTCAGTCCAATCTTGGAGGCAAGCACAGGCTCCATATGTTAGACCTAAGGTGAGCTCTTGCTTATTGGATGGAGCACACAGCTGGAGTTCAGGGAGAGGTTCGCCATCTATTTGTCACCTACACTGAAGCCGCACCTGGCAGACCGACAGCTAAGTGGACGATTGGCAAGTGGATTGTATCCTGCATCGACCTCTGCTACAGGTTGGCTGATAGGGAGCCTCCCATAGGGCTATGGGCCACTATTCCACCAGACGTACTGCTGCCTTAGTGGCTGCTTCAAGGGATGTCCCTGCCCAGCTCTGCAGGACTACTACCTAGAAGCCAGCACACACCTTCATTTCCCATTACTGCATCGACCTTGAGTCACGCCTGGATACTGGGTGTGGGACCTCAGTTCTCCAATCCTGGTTTGCTAAGTAAGGGTGTGTGCGCCTTGCCCCCTCCTCCTGGAGAACTGCTAGTAGAAATCTGCCAAAGTGTGGATAGTGCACCACATCCACATCCCTAGAAATGAGTGTTACCTGTAACCGTAGTTCTAGGAGTGGTATATGGTGCACATCCACATGACCTACCCAACCTCCCTTGGCAAGTGGCACAGCCAAGGAGGATAACATCTGGGTGGGTAGGAGGACCTTAGCTTGAAGACATTCCAGCGGAATTTAAAGGGGAAAGGAAGACTGCCACAGTGTAGCTGTGCACCATATTCAACTCCTAGAACTACAGTTACGGGTGAGTAACCCTCATTTCTGGACCCCTAGACAAAAGGCAGCTTTTTTGCAGGATCTGATCATGAGTGTTACTCAACAGATCTTGTAAGGGTAGTGATTGCATATAAAAACCATGTCTGAGATATATAAGCCAGCCATGTTGCAGCTGAGAAAGTAAAACCCATATTGACCTTTAAAATACCAACCTCCAGTGGATAAGGCTGAATAGTGAATTTGGAACTACGCAAGGAATGAAGCAGTTCTTTACCATCATGATTTGCATTCACTCCATCTGGTATCATGCTTAGTTCCTGGTTAGCCAATATTTATGTAGCATTTTGTAGAAAATAGAAAAATGATGGCAGTAGCGGATATGGAGTCCAGTGAGACACCTTTAAAGTGTGGTACAGAGGATGGCACATTGTAATACTAATTGCCAATCATCTTGTTAAGTTAACTTAGGAAAGAATGTGAAAAGTTAAGAAAAAATGATAGTATTCAATAAAGAATAGAGTTTTGCTTCTTTAATTGTGTTTATCTGTTTGTTTTTCTTTAACTCTATGGCTAAAATTTTATTTTTTACTAATGAAGTCTTGTATGTTTTGTGTGATCATTGTTTAATAGGAAATCAGTGGAGCTTCATTAATAATAACCTGCAGTCCCAGAGTCTCAGTAGGTCAACCAAAGGTAACAGCAGCCTAGATCGGCTGTATTCAAGAAAAATTCGAAAACAACTTGTTCATCACAAACAGGTAATTTTTACTACGTTAGGCATTGTTTTAACAATAAAAAGACTTGAAGATTTGGACAGTTATCAGATTAAACCAACATGTACCCAAGGGCCATTTGCCAATAACCAGCTGGTCAGATGCTGCTATGGACTTAACATCCTCCATTTCCCAATGTTTAGCCTTCACTTTCTGCATCCTTCCAGTATTGTAAATGACTGCATTTTGAATAATGGTCCATACAATGGTTTGGATAACTTTGGAAAGCAAGAGCAATTTACTCACAGTTTTTTAAATTAAGCGACTAAAATCTGCTTTCATTTAGTAAAACTGCTTTCAGCTCAGAAAGAAGTGACTGTGCTGCCATCACTTGGGTGACTACATGTGTCAGTGCAGCTAGAGTGCCTTAAGGGAGAAGACGGATGACTCCTCATTGGTGCGTCATGGCATATGTGCACTTCAGAGACTTTGATGCAAGCATTCTTTTTTTGGGGGTTGAGGGAAAAAGGTCCTCCCAGGTTTATTACTGTCAAGTCCTAGTGACTGAACTGGTTCTGTGATTCTGCTGGGGGAACCCCTTCCACAGTTCAGCCATTAGGGGTCTCAGGCTCGAAAATACTGCACCTTGGAGGTCTTTTTTCCTCACCCACCCCCATGAGAGGGTGGGTATGGGGTATGGTAGTTGCAGACCAGAGACAAGGTTGTTGGGTTTGGAAGGTGGGCAGCACAGAACTTTGAAGGCAGCAGCTTGGGACATGGAATGAAAAACACAAAATGGAAAAAAGCATTGATAAAGAGCCTTTTTATTTTACTTTATTATTTATTTATTTTTTACAATTGAATTTATCCTCCTCGGTGGGTCGCCTGGTCATCAGCCAACCTACTGGAAGCTAGGTCGTTCGGAGGATTGTAGGGCCTTGCATGCCACAGCGGAACCCCAGAGCCAACTTGGAGGCTTCATCCTTGGGTGGCCCCTGACTTTCCTCCATTTTCTCCCCTAGGTGCCCTAATCCCAAGACCCTGGAAGCGGTGACGCATGCGTGTGGAGGCACACATACGCACCACAACTCCAGTAACAGCCTCTTCCGCCCTCCCTCGGCCTAGCGCCGGCACTCCTCGGAGCGATGCAACCACTCTGGCCTCCACTAGTGGGCGGCCATGCTTTGAGGAGACAAGATTCTCCCTCCTGAGGCAGAGAGCTGCCAGCCGGCAACCACTCACATTCCCCCCGGCCTCCGACCCAGGCTCGTTCCCGAACCAGGGTCGCTGACGTGGCGCAAGGTGTGGCATCCAGCGCCTCAACCCTCTATGCCACCGGGCCGGCTTTTATTTTAATTTTTATATGTTTGCTTTCGCATTTTTTTTTTTTTTTTTTTTTCTTAGCTTTGCACATGCGCAAGCAAACATTAACATACTACAGTAATGGGTTTCATAGGTGTCACCATAAGTTCTGGTGCAGCTCAGGCTGTGCTGTGCAGAGGAGAGAAGCTCAAAAACAACTCCCTGCCACTGCCAAGTATTCTGCCTAACTCCTGATCCTTCCCCCAGTTCACTGTCCTTAAAAAATAAACATTCTTCCACTGCCAAGTATCCCGTCCATCTCCCAATCCTTCCCCGTGCCTTGTCAAAGGAAATAAAATACCCTACCACTGCCAGGTATCCAGTTCACCTCCCAGTCTTTCAGCCATGCGCTCTCCATAAACACATAAAAGAAGAAAATGCTCCAGTTATGTCCCCCATGACTCCAACCCCACTTTCAGCACTTGCCACTCTACCCCCCTACCCCATACATACCTATCTGATCTAACCCTGCTTCTTCTGAGCTTCACCGGGAAGTGACTGAAAACAAGGTAAGTTTTTTTAATGGCTTTTTTTCTATTATATTATCTTATCTGTGTCAATCTTCACCATTCATCACCTTTGGGTATAGTGGCCGGAGGTCGCAACCCCACAGGTGCTCTTTTTTTTGTTTTGGCGCTTGCGGGTTGGCCATTATGTGTGGTCAACCCTGGTCTCCCGCCGTAGTGGTCGCATCTTGTGGAAACTCTGCTAGCAAGAGGCCTGCCAACTGAAGCCTTTGGCTCCATTATCTCAGTTTCTCAATGCAGAGTTGGTCGATGCCGCTTATTGAATTTTCCTGCCGGTTACGTTGTCTGCCACCACTCAACGTCGCCTGGTAAGACTGTTCCTTTTCTTCTTTGTAGTGTCAGAGTCTTGTTTTGGTTGTTTTCCGTAGGTCATGTCTCGGTCGGGGGGCGCAAGAAAACTTTGAAGATGGGACGGGCCCCTATGCGTCTGCGGCCGTAAGTACTCCGTCACCGACCAGCATGACCGTTGCCTCGCTTGTCTTGGCCCACTACATGACATGGATTAGTGTGACACCTGCTTCTCCATGGACCGTCGTGTCATTGAACAACACGCGTGGAAAGTGGGACGAGCTCCGCCGACTTTCAGGGGTTGGGCGCACACTCGTCTGGCCAAGCCGCGGTCTCTCGGCCTTTCCTCCGGTTCCCCTCCAGGTTCTGTACGGACTGCGGAGGAGGGGGTTTCAGCTTCTTGTAGACTCGCCATTGCAGTAGCCCCTTCCGCAGTGCAGGACGCCCAGTCTGTCCCTCCTGGGTGGTGGGCAGGAGGCACTGCCTTGGCAATCGCCCCTTTGGTGATGAAGGCTCCCCCGATGTCGTCTCCTGGGGTTGGGAAGCCTGGTTCGGTGCCGTCTTGGGCCTCTGCGCCATTCCTAGTGCCGTGGGCCCTGATGGCACCGGCGCCTGTCACTCGGTGCAGTCTCTGCTAGTGGTGCCGTTCGAGGTGCCGATGGTGCTGACAGCACCATCAGGACCCACAGCACTGCGAATGGTGCTGAGGCCCAAGCCATGGGAGGCTCTGTGCCGCCGTCCTTGTCTGTTTCTCACCTCGGCGCCATTCGCAGTGCCATGGCTAAGCATGGCACTGTGTCCAGCTCTGGTGCTGCTTGCGGCACCGTCTCTGGCCTCTGCGCTGCTTGCGGCATCGTGGGTTGGGACGGCGCTGTGACAGGTCCCAGCTCAGATACTGCTGCTGTCCTCGGTGCCATGTCTTCTTCGCACACCTCTCACAGTGTGCTTGAGGGCTTGGGCGCTGACTGTGGTGCAGTCCCTCGTTCTGGTGCCCCATTCAGTCGGGATGGCAGTGGGCGTCCACGTACCGTCTGGCACAGGACTTCGGTCTCCACTTCCTCTGAGGCGGAATCAGACTCTGAATCAGATAGGCAGTCTAACTCTTTGGAGTTGGCTGCTCATGTGGACACCTTATTAGTTTCCTCGACAGGCCAGAGCCAGCCCCCCTCTGAGGAGTGGACAGTGGCCCCCAGGTCCAGGGTCAGGGGTTCTGACCAGCAGGCGGTGGTGCAGGCCACCATTGCCCTGCAACCTTGCCTGTGAGGGTTTTCTGACCCCTCAGTGGTGGTACCCCTCAGGTGGTGTGCCTGATCGCCCAGACAGGGCTGATCAGAGTACCCACAGGAGGAAGGTGCTGCTCCCTGGATAGTTTCTTTGGGGACTGACCAAGGCTGCCAGCTGCCTAGGCTGGCTTTTTCGAGGAGAAGGGCTTTCTCAGACTCTGAGGGTAGGGGTTCAACATGACAACCCTTTTCTGGGACCCACCCGAGTTCGGAAGAGATGCGTAGTCTTGGATCTCGCCCTTGCTTTTCAGTTTCCTTGAGAGCCCTGTTCTTTGGAGGTAGGGGACTGTCATTTTGGACTCTCATGGCCCCGGTCACCTCACTGGGGGGATTCTTCGGGGCGCAACCTAGGCAGTTCCAGTTTGGTTGACCAGCTGTCGGCTTTTGAGTTTTCCGAAGCTTCCTCTTCCCTTGGGGCCCCAGGTGCGCTCTCTGGCCCAGACAGAGGACAGCCGATTTCTGTTGTTTGCTCGGTCACCTCTCCTTTGCCACCTTTTCCTGCTCTCCCAGGTATTCTTGGTCCTAGCGGCCCTCTCTGCTGGGAGCAGTTCAGAGCTGTGGCTGCTCAGTTTCCCTCTTGCGTCAGGGCCATGGACAGACAGGTTTTTCAGCCTCCCCCTGAGCAGCCAGCTTCTGAACTCTTGAGGTCCTCTGTCTCTTCATCCCCCTCTTCTGGAGGAGAGGAACCATCTGTCCACATCTCCCCAGCTGCTGATCTCGTAGAGTATCAGCGATTCCTTGTGAGGATATTGGAGGACCTGCAAAGAGACCGTTTTCAAGAGTTCCAGCCCCTAGAGATCTCTGCCAGAGTTATTGTGCCCCCTGGAGTCTCCAGGTTCTATGCCTCATCCTCAGTCAGGATTGATTCAGCTGGACACTCCTGATGGGCTTCGCCTCCCTCACCGTGACTGGCCCCCAGATCAAGATTCTATGGATTTTGACCTCTGGTGGAGGAGGACTTTCTACTCAGCATGGTTGCTGCTCCCTATTTCAGCACCTCAGGCCTGCTACGCTACCTGTGATAGGTTCATGTGGACCAGATTAGGTCAGCTCCTAGTCACAATGCCTGACACGGAGGTAACCAGACAAGCCATTGCACTCTCTGCACGTGGCCTAGACTAGCAAGGCATCAAGCGAGGGCATCTTACGATGCCAATGAGGTAGCTTCCAGGGTCATAAGGACAGCGATCTGCACTAGGCAGACGGCATGGCTGCGTCTTTCCCAGTTGTCACCCTTGGTCTGGTGTAGGGTGATTTCCTTCCCTTACCAGAGAACCCATCTTTTCTCTCATAAGGTGAGGTGGCGTCTGTTGGGGCAACTTCCTACTCCTTCTGAGGATTCCCCGTCTCACTCTCCCCACTCCCGGGCCTCTCCAGACCCGTGAAGGTTCTCTCTCTTGGTGTGCCACCTACTGAGAGCTAAGGGACTTAGTCCTTTAGGGTTAGGGCCCCCTTCGAGGGGGGGAGGCTCGGCGCTCACCCAAAGGTGATGAATGGTGAAGATTGACACAGATAAGATATGAAAGTTATGTACCCACTGTAATTATGATCTTTCTGTGTATCTTCACCATTCATCACAATCCCACCCTCCATCCCCCTGGAGCCTCAGTTTCTGGGTACCCCTTTCTCTCTATGCCCTCTCTTTCACCCCCCTCCTTTCTCTTGGTCAGGAGTGGGGTGACCTTGGGCACATAGGGAGATATTTTTCTCTAGGGGGAGAGTGGCCAGGATGGGGGGGACACTCCTTTCTCAGCGCCTCGAACCTGGGTCGCTGGCATGGCGTGAGCTGTAGCTACCAGTGCCTCAACTTCCAGTGCCACTGGGCCAGCCATTTAATGTGTTTTTTTTTTTTTTACTTTTCTTCTTTATCCTCCTGCCTACCTCCAGTGCCCACTCTTTCCGTCCACTCATGTCCCAAGTCGCCTACCTTGGGGAACTGCCCCTAGAGTGCCTACTCATCTTCTTCTCGCACAGTGGGGTCTGTCCTGTAGGAGGCCCTGGGTGGTACTGGAGCGGCCTTCATCTAGGGCTGCTGGAGGGGTTTTTCCATTTTCTCCCCTTGTGTCCGACTCCCCCTGAGACGTCAGCGCTTGGGATGTACGTCCCGGGTGGTGGTGTGCTGACGCACGTCAACCCTCATGCGCTGTGACGTCCCCCCTCCCCGGCTCCGGCAAGCGAAGCCGCCTCCATCCTTTCCCTCTGCTGGTGCTTCCACCGGCTATGGAAGGGATGCAGAACGCCTAAGCGTTCTTGGTTACCAACCCCTGAGGAAGGAGAGCATCCTTTGGGACGCTCGATCCTCCCTCTCCTTACCGACCCCTGGCCCCCCGAGTCCGTTCCCGAACCCGGGCCGCCGGCGTAGCGTGAGGTGTGGCGTCCAGCGCCTCAACCCTCAGCGCCACCGGGCCGGCTTTTAATGTTTTGGTTTTTTTTTTAATGAATTTTGAAGTTTTACTCATAACTTTGTTTTTTTTATATTTTTACCACAAGTTTTTGAGATGCCCTTTTTTAACACTTCATGAACCAGGTAGAAGAAATTTTACACCCCTGCCAGAATGTGTTTCTACAGTCACTCAAGCGAATGAATTTTGGATGGGATTCAGATATTTCACCTGCCTTGATCATAAGATGGGGAGTAATAAGACTATGTTGAAAATTTGTGGTCAAAATCGCAAAAAAAAGGTTATGAAGCAGCATTCTTCACTGATTAACCATACCTAATTTTTTCCAGATTTTGACTCCAGAGTTTCAGCGTAGTCTTTTTTTTTTTTTTTTTTATCTCTCTCCATGAATTAGGCAGATGTATTTTTTTCAGATCCCTTCCGAAACATTTTCGCAGTCGCTCAGCAAAATAATCTTTTTGGCAGAATATTAAAAATTCAGCTTTGTCTTGATCACGAGGTGGGGTCATAATAAGTCTATGTTGAAATTTGGGGTCAACATTTTAAAAAGCAAGAAAGCTATGAAGAAACATTGACTGTCTTCAGTGTTTACTCCTAGCTTTGCTAGTTTTACCTGATTGTAACCCCACATTTTCCTTATAGTCATTTTTGTAGCGCACATCATAAACATGACGTGTCATTTTTCAAATTCTACTCAAAACGTCTTTTCACACTTGTGACGCAAATGACATTTTCGGCAGGATTTCATAAATAAGACCTATAATGTTCATAAGGTGGTGTAATAAAAAGACTATGTTGAACATCTGAGGTGAAAATAGAAAAAAAACAAAATTACAAACATTGCCATTTTTCAGTGTTTATTCAGAACTTTGCAATATTTTGACTTGATAACCTGCATTTTCAACATACTTCTGTTTTTTATGCCCTGTGGACCGAACATGGCAGGGGCTTTATTAAATCCCCTTTCCAAAACCTGTTTTCACGGTCATTTCACAAAACAGCGTTTTGGGTTGCACATCATAAATGACACCTGTCCTGTTCCTATGCTGGGGCAAAAAAAAAAAAGCTATTTTGAAAATTCAGTCATAAGCTAAGTAAAAGGCAGTGTTATGTGTGAACATCTTAATTTCCTTGTCATGAAAATGTTAATGTTACAACTCGTGTTATTAAGTTGTTAATTAGTGCCTCTGCACTACCAGTGCTGAATACCACCTACACAGCAAATACAAGCAAGGAAACATTCAGCATTGCCAAGTGCTTGTTTGTTTATGTTGTTTCTTAATAAATTCGTCCAAAAGAGCTGAGGATCAGAACATCTATTTTCCTTTTTGTGCTGTGAGTCATTCCCTATTTTTTGTGTTCTTGCATTAATGACAAAATATGTTTGTGTTTTCCTATATTTTCCTCCGAATTTTTAATTTGATACTCCCTCTCCCCCCAGGATGCATCTGGAAACGAGCTGTTAGCTCAGCATGTCTTTCCTAGTAATTACTGTCCAGCCTCATTGTGCACTCACCTTTGGTCCTGAACCCTGTCTGCCTGGACACAGTGTGGCAGATGCGAGGACTCTTAAGTGTACCATCATCCTGACAGCCGCCATTTTTCTTCTCTGGCTCTGAATCCTTCTCTGTCCCTAGCCCCATTCCCCAGAACCTGGTTCACCTGCACGGCAGAAAGGTGCAGTGCTGCTGGCAACTGGATGACCATGTCTTCCCATTTTGTACAGCTTGTTTATGCTCCCTTGTTGGCCAGCATTGCCTCCCTTGGGGTTGTTGCTTCCAGCCCCACAGACATCTCCCATTCTTGAACAACCCCACCACCCCTTTGAGGCAGGAATCTTCTGACATGGACACCGCTTACTGGGTGTTGACTCTTCAGAAAGAATCTCCCTAGTGGGTAACGAGTAGAAGAGGAGGATGAATTAGCATTTACAGAGCACTTTTTGTGCACATTTTATCTGACTGCTTTACAAGCAGTGAGACACTGGTAGTGAAGTGACTGTAACTGTGTAGTGGCAGCCATTTTGGATATCAGCACCCACACATAAACTTGGACGGTTGCATAAAACAATATTTTTTAGGAAAGGGAATGTTGGACAGGACACCAGAAACTTCCCCTACTCTTGAGGAAGGTGCCTTGTGATCTTACTTCGAGAGGGCTCTTGCAGTAGGTAATTACAGATAGGACTGATGCCAGCTGGCGTCAGGACCCAATGGAAATATTTCTAGCTAGCAGTCTCTGGCAGGGGACCTCCCCCACGTCAGGTGACCAATGTCACGCAGTGTCAATATAAAGGGGCGGTCCCCCACGCCCGCCTTCTAGTTCTTTTCCGCCGTTAGCTCGTGTCGGCGCCTCGCGGTAAAGTTCAACACTCGTCATCTCTGTCACTGGTAGTATTTACCGTCGTTTTTTCGAATTATTCGACTTAATCATCAGCTTTCATTGGTTTATGTCATCCCCTACACCCTCCGAGCACAAAAATAAGTGCGACTCGTGCGGCGCCCAACTCCCGCATAAGGACAGCCATTCCTAGTGCCTCTTCTGTCTGGGCCCGGACCATCAGGTGGAGAAGTGCCAGCACTGCCTTAAATTTAACGCCGCCACCTGTAGACGGAGGCAGCAGTCCCTGAAGGCCCATATCCTCAAGAAGAAGATGTCCTCCATGGCGAAGGAGCTGAAAAAGCTCCGGCAGGCATCCACTCCCCCTGAAGGCCATCATAAGAGGGACAAAGAGAAGCATTGGGACAGGGGCTCCTCTTCCACTGTGACTCTGGCTAGAGTCACCGTGCTCCAGGTAACGTCTCCTCCGGGGGACCACTCCGTAATGGCCATCTTGGAGAGTTTTCAAAGGCAGCATTGGCCCGCCCATCTGGCTCGCTCGGGGCCTGGGCGATTCGCGGGCTGTTAGGCCTCCACTCCCGATAGGGCCGCTACTGTGCGGCCTACTGGATCGAGTGGCTCCAGTAAGCCAGACATCAGCTCCTCTGACGCCCACACTGAGACCGTCGATAAGTCACTCGACCCTTCGGGGCAGCGCATGGCTGCTATCCCGCCCGACCAGGCCGCCCCTCCTTCGCAGCCAGTCTCGGTAGATGGGTCCGCTAAGTTGGACGCCAGCTCCTCCGACGTCCGCCCGGACCCCACTGATAAGTCTGACGTTGGCCATCCCGACGTCCGCACAGCGGCTGAGCCGGCGTTGGACCCTCTTATGTCAGCCGTCCCCGGATATTTTTCCCCACCATCCCAGGGCGATGCCGAGGTTCCTTGCTGCACCTCCATCAGGCCTCCCTCCCGCTGGGCCAGACGACCTGACGTCGGTTCCCCGGATGCCGGCTTCTACGCTGGTGATACCGACGCTGGGCGACATCCCTCTCGTGGATGCTGCTCCAATGCTGGGCCCTCCGCCCGCCGGGCCTTCTGCTCCAGGCCCGCCCGCTGGGCTTCCGGCCGGGCCATCTGCTCCGTCAGATCCCCTGGCCCCCGGGTATCTGACTCCATCTTATCCGGTGCCGTCTTACCCGGCTCCACAGTATCCGACAACCCACTATAAGCGCGCGGTTACCGCCATCGGAATTACGGATCGCACCTTGCGGTACCTCAGTATCTGTATCCTCCTCCTCCTCCTCCACGCACCCTCAGCGCTGTTGGACTTGAAGGGAGACTCTGGCCTCCTGGTGGTCTGAGCCAGAGGCTCAGCTCACCAGAGAGGTGGGCGTCTCCAGTGCAGTTCCATCTCATCGCCCCAGACGACGGACTCCCTCTCCCACCTCTGGATACTAGGGGCAAGCCTTCTGGTTCCGGGGGGGGGGCAGGACACGCCTCCCTAAGGGGTCCGTTCCTCCCCCACGCCGGGGGAGGGAGTTGTCTTTTTCTTCCTCTTCCTCCTTGGACACCGCTGATGACTCCGGTTGTTCCGACCCGGATGACGAGCCATGCTCTCCGACCAAACCCAGGCCTAGGACTCCTCCGAAGTCCCCTCCAGAGGATCCTTCTTTCTCGGAGTTGATGCGCAAAATCCAGGAAGTTCATAAATAGCGCTGTTTGGAGCCAGACCCACAGCACAAGATACTCGCTGAGCAACTGGATCTGCCCGAGACCGCTCCGACCTTGGTGCCACCCTGGATTGAGCCTCATGCCGACCTTGTTTCCAGCATTTGGAAGCAACCGTCGACATTAGCCCCTCTTCCTCGGAAGTCTAGTAGGCTATACCAGGCTCCCGAGGGTGTTGACTTCCTTGATTCTCACCCTCGAGCTGACTCGGTGATTAGTGCCGCTCACGGCCGGTCAGCTAATCCGAAGCATTTAAGATCGTTTCCACCTGACAAAGAATCTCGTCTTCTGGACTAGTACGGCAAGAAGATCTGTGCTTCTTTCACTCTGGGTATTAGGGCCCTGAACTATGTCGGTCACATGGGGGATTACCAGAAGGCAGTTCTTAGTCAGGTGGAATCCAAGTTAGATTCCCTTCCTGGCTCTCAGGTTAAACAGGAAGTGGCTGACCTTGTCCGTTCTGCTCGTTCGGCCAGTTGGCACATGCTTCGTGCCATGTACGATGCAGTGGACACTACTGGTAGAAGCTCGGCTTTCGCCGTAGGCTTATGGCATCGTGCCTGGCTCCGTGTGTCAGGTTTGGTCCCGGAAGTGCAGTCCGCTATTCAGGAAGCGCCCTTCCAGGGTTCGGTGGTGATGTTAAGGACATTATTACCGATCTGCAGGAGAAGGGGACTGCACTGAAGTCTGTGGATTCCATGTACAATCCCCCTCCAGCGCAGCGTCGTCCCTTTCGCAGGCGGAATCGGCAGAAGGTGAATCCACAGGGAAAGCGGGTCAATAAATGTCGGGCTCCTCGGCTGCCAAGCCCCAACCGCCCAAGAAAGCAGCGGGAGCTTCAGCTGCGACACTGCCCCGCACCACCTGACTCCTTTCCTCTCCCACAGCCTCTGGCGTTTTCAGAGGAACCGGTAGGAGGGAGGTTTTCTCTCCACCAGCCGGGTTGGGAGAGGATAACGTCAGATTCCTGGGTGCTCCAACTCATCACAGAGGGACACTCCATAGAGTTTCTTCAGAAACCCCCTTGACGCCCTTCCCCAAGGTCATCGTACTCACAGGAGCATCTTCTTCTGGTCCAGGAAGAAATTTCCTCCCTTCTCTTGAAGGAGGTGATAGAACCTGTCCCCATTCCTCTTCAGGGAACGGGGTACTATTCCCATTTCTTCCTGGTTCCGTAGAAGACAGCGGACATGAGGCCAGTTCTCGACCTCAGCTCCCTGAACTTGTTCGTGGAGTACAAAAGGTTCAGGATGCTGTCGCTGCAGAGCCTCCTGACCCTTCTCCGTCCGGGACAGTGCCTGTGCACTTTGGATGTGCAGGATGCCTACCTGCATATCTCTATCCGCCCTTCCCACCGCAAATACCTGCGTTTTGCATTCCGGGGGACCACTACCAGTTCAAGGCCCTCCCATTTGGTCTTTCCTCTACGCCCTGGGTGTTCACCAAATGCCTTTCGGTGGTAGCGGCCTTTCCTGTACCTGGACGATTGGCTCCTGGCGGCCCCATTCAGGGAGGAACTACTGCGCTTTCTTTTCCTTACCCAGCAGGTCTTTGCCTGTCTGGGTATTACCATCGACCAGGCCAGGTCCCATCTGATCCCGTCCCAGAGGCTCCAGTTTATTAGGGCGATCCTGGACACGACCTCTGGCATGGCCTTCCTGCCGTCGGACAGGGCGGCCACTCTCCAGGTCCAGGTCAGCCTGTTGTCCAGCTGCAGGCGGGTCAGCGCCAGGTCAGTCCTTCACCTCCTCAGGCTAATGGCGGCTGCGATTCCGACAGTCCCTCGCGTTCGGCTCCACATGAGAATCTCTCAGTGGACGCTTTGGTCTCAATGGGATCAGCTAGTGGATGACCTAGATCAACTTGTCCTGGTCTCCACTCCCATGGCTCGAGACTTGCAGTGGTGGATGGTTCAGGAGAACCTCTGCCGGGGAGTTCCCTTCGGTCTCCCTCCGCCCTCGCAGACATTGACTACGGACGCCCCCGACGAGGTTTGGGGAGCCCATCTCGGTCCCCACAGGACCTAGGGCTCCTGGTCCAAGCTCGAGAAGTCCCTTCACATCAGTGTGCTCGAACTAAGGGCAGTGCTGTATGCTCTTCAGGCTCTGCACCTGTATCTGTCTCCCGGTCACCTAGCCGTACAGATGGACAATATGTGTGTGGTCTGGTACATCAACAAACAGGGAGGAACTCGTTCCTACCCCATTTGCAGAGAGGCGATGCGAGTCTGGGATTGGGCAGTGCAGCACAACCTTCACCTCACGGCATCTCACGTCCCAGGGGTCAAGAACATGCTTGCGGACAGGCTGAGCTGGTCATCTGCTCTAGCTCACGAATGGGAACTGGATCAGGGGGTTGTAGACTTCTTCCTGTGCCAGGGAACTCCACAGGTAGACCTGTTTGCATCCTCTCAAAACCCAAAACTTCCTGTCTTCTGCTCGCTCGCTCCAGGGCGCAACATTTTTTGGAGAGACGCTCTGTCTCTAGACTGGAAAGGCAGATTCGTCTATGCCTTCCCCCCCCGATTCCACTGATTACCAGGGTCTTGCAGAAACTCTGTTCAGAAGGAGCTCGAATGATTCTGATCGCTCTTTTCTGGTCCAGGCAAGTCTGGTTCTCTCTTCTGCAGCAGTACTCAGAGGAACCTCTTCCTCTGTCGCTAGTTTTGCTGACCCAGGGTCAGGGGACCCTGGTCCATCCAGGCCTCATGTCCCTTCAGTTGCATGCGTGGCTCCTGCAGACGTAGCTCAAGCCCAATTCAGGGCCCCCCCCCCCCCGAGTAGCTGGGATTCTGGTGGAGCCAGAAACCCTCCCACCAGATCTACTTATGCCATGAAATGGAAGTGGTTCTCTATTTGGGCCACTTCCAATGATGTCGAGCTCTTCTCGTGCTCTGTCTGCCAACTTCTGGATTACCTGCGACACCTCTTCGATCTGGGTCTCAGCCATTCATCCTTAAAGGTTCACATGGCGGCCATTTTGGCCTATCATGTCCCCTTTGCAGACAAAACGTTTGCTCAGCTGGAAGTTCTCGAAGACCTTTTTGAGAGGGGTCCTTCACTTATGACCCCCTATCCTGGTTCCTGCCCCTTCTTGGGATCCAGATTTCATCTTAGAGAAGCTTACTCTGCCTCCTTTCAAGCCGGCAGCTTCAGTGGACCTACAGCTCCTTTCTTGGAAGACTGCCTTCCTAGTGACCATTACTTCTGCTTGACGGATTTCTGAGCTCCAGGCCCTGATGTGTAAAATCCTGTATATGATTTTTCACAAGAAACGTGAGGCTCTGTGTACCAATCCTAAGTTTCTCCCTAAGGTGGTAGCAGAATCGATCCATAGAGTTGTCTGCCTTTTTTACGCAGCACTCTAATGGAGAATACCTCCTGCATACTTTGGATGTTCTCCAAATTCTGAGATACTACACCAACAGGACGAAGGATCTCAGAAAGACTGATCAACTGTTCGTCTCCTTTGCTCATAAAAGAGAAGGCAATGCTGTTTCTAAGCAATACCTATCGAAATGGTTGGCTCATTGTATCACTTTCTGGTATGACAAGTACAAGAAGACCCTGCTGGGTCAAGTTAGAGGCCACTCCACCAGAGGGTTCGCTGCCTCTGCGGCTTGTTTCAAGAATGTGTCAGTGGCTGACATTTGTGCAGCTGCCACTTGGACTTCTGTACATACCTTTACAAAACATTACAGTTTGGACATTGCCTCTCGCCGTAGAGCAGGCTTCGGGCTGGCTGTCTTGCAAGGCCTCCTTTCCTAAGGCCTTCACAACCAGAGGGTCTACTTCTGAGTAGCTTTCCTCCTCCCGTTTGCTTCTCCTTGTTCCAGACTGCTTGGGGCTCAGTCCTATATGTAATTACCTACTGCAAGAGCCCTCTCAAAGTAAGATAGTACAGTTTCGTAAGAACTTACCATAACAGTAGATCTTGAGAGGCTCTTGCAGGTAACACTCGCCTCCATCCCCTAAGCTTTTCATCTCCTTTTCAGGAGGGGAAATATCCGCTTCAAACAACATGAAGTCTTGCTGTATTCTGACAAATGCATTTTGGTCCTGCCTTTCAACTGCCCCGGAGAACACAGGGTTAACTTTTCTATGTATGGCATAGAATGTTCATCTCGAGCTTGATTGAAGCCTCTGCCTGTTGTTATTCGAACTGCAACCGTCAGATTCTTTACTCCGCCTCACTGAACAGTCGCTCCGGAGATCTCTTCTGCTGCTCGGTTCAAAGTCGGTTGAAGTGTCGGTTTTCGGTCGGTTTCTTCCGAAATTGTTTCCGCATAATCGGTTCAAGTCTCTGTCTGTGGTACCGTGAGTACTAGATAGGTTTTGTTCTGTTTTCTCTGTGGAACTTGTAAAGATGTGGATCGGTTCGGCTGAACCGATTATTTTGAGTTAAAATTTGTACTTTAGTGTGTGGTTACCGGTCCGTATCGGTTCTAAAAAAAACGTGTTTTAGTACGTTTATTTCCAAGACCCGTGACATGGTCAGGGAATTGATAAGGAGTCTTACCTAGTGGATTGCCGAAAAAGGTAAGTTTGGTTAGGTTGGCCATGTCTGAGAAACCCAAGAAAGAAACGGGCCCACTAGGTTTCAACACTGCAGTGTATGTGGGGAGGTCTTTGCTCAGGCTGATTCCCACACCACCTGTGTTTATTGTCTGGGGTTTGACCACCTCGATTCAGACTGCCAAATTTGCAAAATGTTCAAATCTACCCTGGAAAAGAGATTAGGTAGACTGAGGGAAAGGAGGCCGAGTCCGCTGACCCAGATGGCCAGCAGTTAGGTTCCGACCAAACCAGAAAAGAGTGCCCTCTGACCAGAATCTTGTGGCAAGGAGAGCCGATTCCGAGGAATCTGTTCTGACAAAAAAAGAAAAAGAAAAGACAAGTCGACTGGTTCGGATCCAGAATCTCATACTCCGACCACAGATGAAGTAACCAAAGCGATTAGGATAATGGAATCTCTTCGATCGGTTCCAGCTGAACCGGCACCTTTTGGCAGGGGCTCGATTCGGTCGGTTCCCCCGCTTCCGGATTATACCCTGGAAGAATTTTATGCACCAGAGTTTGAGGAGGAAGGAGAGTTAGAAGATGACTATGGTGATGGTGAAAGTCTGGATGTGCCTATTGACCCGGACATCTCCCCAGACAGACCTTCAGGTGTTTCTCCTCCTAGGCTTTCTGAGTCCCCTTCACACTACATGTTTTACAGAAAGGTGGCTGATACCTCCAGCTTCCTGTGGAGGAGCAGTAGAGGATCAGGAAGAGCCTGACTACGTAGAGATGATGGACATCCCAGAGTCCAGGAGACTGTCTATTCCCCTCCACAAATCTTTTGGGAAACAGACACAAAAAATTCTAAAGTCTCCCAATTCCATACCTCCTGTGGACAGAAGAATGGACAAGAGGTATACCCTTTCAGGCTCAGATACGGAGTTCCTCTACCAGCAATGCAGCCATGTTGGGGTTGTACAGGCTGCTGCATGTGATAAGGCAAGCATTCCCTTGGCATCACACCCCCCAGACAAGGACTCCAGGAAGATTGATGCCATGGCAAAGAAACAATACATGGCATCATCCTTAGGACTCAGGCAGGCTAATTATATGGCCTATGCAGTCAGGTACCAGAAGTCCAGGTGGGACACTGTACTGGCACTGGCTAAACAGGCTCCTCCCCAACTTGCCAAGGAGCTGGAGAAGGTGGCTGCGGATGGGATTGAGGCATCGAAAGTTCAGTTTCATGCTGCTGTAAACTCCAATGATGTATCCAGAGTCATGGCTACATCTGTGGCTCTTCGGAGAATGGCTTGGCTCAGATGTACTAGCCTCTCGCAGGATACCCAGGCTAAGGCCATGGATTTTCCTGTAGTTGGTAATTCTCTGTTTGGGGAGCAGACGGAGAATTTCATGAAGAAAATGGATGAATCTAGGACCACTTACAGGAGTGCTCAGGCTAAGGAAAGGCAAGGAACTCCTCAAAGGCAGCAATCCAGGGGCAGGCCTTTCCAAAGGCCTTTTTACCAAGTACAGGCCTCTTCTTCGTTTTCACGGAGGGGATTCTTCAGAGGGAGAGGCAGAAGGGGGATGAGCTGGCCTGCATCCACCCCTCAGCCTAAAGCCCCTGCCAAGCAGACACCTTGATGGGTCTGACCGGGTTGATTCTCCTATCCCAGTAGGGGGCAGGCTGGCTTACTTTGTCCAGGACTGGAGGTCTCTTACATCAGACAAGTGGGTCCTGGAAGTAATAAGCCAGGGTCTGGTTCTCAGCTTCAAAAAATTTCCCAAGCTGAGACCCAGATCTTTTCCACCTGCAAATCTCTGAGACCCTTGCCCTAGAGGTAGAGGTTTCTTCTCTCCTAGCTCTCAGAGCTATAGAGAGAGTACCTACCCTACACTGGGACAAAGGATTGTACTCCAGGTACTTCCTAACCCCCAAAAAGACAGGAGAGTGGCGACCCATCCTGGACCCAAGATACCTGAACAAACATCTTTTAAAGCCAAAGTTCAAAATGATAACTCTGGGAATTATCCTTCCCTCTCTCAGGCCAGGGGACTGGCTAGCCTCCCTGGACCTCAAAGATGTCTACTTTCACATTCCCATCAGGTGCTCCCACAGAAAGTACCTCAGGTTCAAGTTGCCCTCAGGCCACTATCAGTTCAAAGCAGTGCCCTTGGCTAACATCAGCTCAAGGGTCTTCTAAAATGCCTGGCAGTAGTTGTTGCCTTCCTAAGAAGACAAAAGATTTCCATTTTCCCATAATTGGATGACTGGCTCATAGTAGGCCAGTCTCCAGACCAAGTCAAGTCACACCTGCAAGTGACCCAGCAAGTGCTCACTTCTTTAGGATTCCTTCACAACCTACCAAAGTCAGTTCTCGTACCAGTGCAGCTCCTCACCTTCATAGGTGCAGAGCTGGATACGGTAAAAGCAAGAGCCTTCCTTCCCCTGGAGAGGGCAAGGACCCTCATGGAACTGTCCTCTTCATTCAGCGTTCAGGTATCTTGACCAGCAAGGCATTTCCTTCAGCTACTGGGCCACATGGCAGCTTCCCACAGCAGTGGTCCAGGCATAAGATTCAAATGAGGGACATTCAGTTCCACTTAAGAGCTTTTGGTCCCAAAGAAAAGGATTCCCTTACCATAATTCCAGTGACTCGAACTCTGATCCAAGCACTGCAATGGTGGCAGGATCAGGGCAATTTGAGGCAAGGGGTTCCGTTTGTCACTCAGTCTCATTCAGTGGTCCTCACCATAGATGCTTCCCTGCTGGGCTGGGGAGCCCATTTGGGGGAACTTACCACCCAGGGACTGTGGTCGCTTCAGGAATTTCTGCTTCACATCAATGTCTTGGAACTCAGAGCAGTGTTTCTGGCACTGCAAACTTTTTCCAAATCTGTACAGAACAAGGTGGTTCAGGTCAGGACAGACAACACCACCAGCATGTGGTACATCAACAAGCAATGAGGCACTCGGTCTACGGCCTTTTGCACAGAAGCGATGAAGTTGTGGTCCCTGGCCTATTCCCTGCAAACCTCTCTGATAGCAGTTCACTTCCCAAGGAAGGACAATGTCCTAGCAGATGTACTGCGCAGAATATCCCAGAGCCATCACGAATGGGCCCTAGATCCTCTGGTGTTGAAAGTGATTTTCTCAAGATGGGGCACTCCAGAGATAGATCTTTTTGCAGCCCCAGGCAATCACCAACTTCCTCTCTTTTGTTGCAGACCCCCAGTCTTGGGCTCAGTCCCCCTGGATGCTCTGATTCTGAACTGGGAAGGGAAATTTCTGCATGCTTTTCCCCCCTTCCCTCTCCTGTTCAGAGTGTTAGTCAAAATAAGGTCACAACCATGCAAAGTGATTCTGATTGCTCCAGACTGGGCCAGGCAGCCATGTTATTCCTTGTTGCTATCCCTAACAGTCCATCTTCCCCTGTCTCTTCCCAGGAATTACAACCTGTTAACATCCTCTTGGGAGGATTTGGTATCCGAATCTTCAGTCTCTCAATCTCAAGGCTTGGCTCTTGAAGAGTTAGAGTTTGCAGATCTGCATCTTTCCCAAGGGGTTCTGGATATCCTTAAGGCTTCTCGAAAGCCTTCCAGCAGAAAGACTTACAACTCCAAATGGAAAAGATTCAGCATTTGGTTTTTCTAAGAAGAATATTTCTCCAGACTCTGCTGAATTAGAAACATAGAATTTGATGGCAGATAAGGACCGCTTGGCCCACCTAGTCGCCCATTTTCCTACCTAACAGATAAGCTGCAGATCCTAGTTAACCAACAGCTTACTTCCTCCTACCCCCCACTAGGACTATTGCCTATGGTTCTGGATTATATGGTCCATCTTAATGGCCTAGGTCTCAGATTAGCTACTCTCAAGGTACACTTGGCAGCTGTTTCTGCTTTCTTGTCTGTAGGCAAGTCTTCCTCTCTGTCATCCCATCCTGTATTCTGTAGATTTTTCAAGGGATTGTTTCACACCAATCCCCCCTTTAGGGATCCTGCTGCTGCTTGGGATCTTAATGTTTGCATTGCTCAGCTTATGCAACCCCCTTTTGAGCCTTTGTCCTCAGCAGAGCTTAAGTACTTGACTTGGAAAACTGTGTTTTGGTAGCCATTACTTCTGCCAGACGTATCAGTGAATTGCAAGCCTTGTCAGTGGAATCTGATTTCATCTCTTTTCACAGAGATAAAGTGGTCCTTAGAACTGACAAAGTTTTTGGCTAAAGTGCTTTGATTTCCACCTGAATCAGTCTATATCTCTCCCTGTTTTCTTCACTGATCATTCTTTCTCGGGAGAGAGGAGGCTATACAGTTTGGATGTTAAAAGAGCCCTTAGCTACTGCATAGAGCAGGGTTTTATTTAACTCTAAAAATTGATTAGCATTTTGCTCATAAAAGTGCTAAATCTTTGTGAAAATGCATAGCTCTTACCTCACTATGTTTAACAAACACAGCACTTCTAGAAAATCCGTATAAATACTTTCTGTACAGTTAGTATCGTCCCAAGAAAAAAACTGCTAATCAGTTATTTAAAACCCTGTAGAGCGTACCAAGGATCACAGGTTTGAATCCCTCCAGTTGTTCCTCACTTATGGAGAAGTTGGGAAGGGCAAACCTGCCACTAAGAGATCTATTGCCAGGTGGATTGTTTCTTGTATATAATTCTGATATGAAAAACTGGGTAGAATTTCACCCTCAGGCCTGAGGGCTCATTCCACAAGAGGTACAGCTGCTTCCCTGGCTGCTGCCAGGGTTATCCCTCTCTTAGAAATTTGTCAAGCAGCCACCTGGAAAAACAGTCGACACTTTCACCAAGCATTACTCTCTGGATATTCAGGCTAGGAGTGATGCTCGGTTTGCATAACCAGTACTTCAGAGCTTGTTTCCAAGTAGGTTCTGTCCTCACCATGGAGGTACTGTTAGTAGTCTGCATTTGTCAGAATACAGCAAGACTTCATGTTGTTTGAAGAAAAATTACTCACCTTAGTAATTATGTTTCTTCTAGTGAGTTCTTATTCTGACCCCCCCCTCTCTCAGAACCTAAATTTTGGGATATTGGTGGGCAGGTGCAGTGTTGACATCCTAGAGGTGCCCCCACCCCTTTACACCTTTTTTTCTTTGAGTGGAATGTTGTTCATTTGATTGGTTTTGTTTTTGGGTTTCCTGACTTGAGTCTTCCTTGAGAACCAAAACTATAACAATTGCTAGTAAAATTTTACAGTTTCCACACAGAACACTAGTGAGTTTTTGCTCGTAAAGATCTGACGGTTGCAGTTTGAATAACAGGCAGAGGCTTCAACTGAGCTCGAGATGAAGATTCTATGCCATGCATAGAAAAGTTGATCCTGTGTTCTCTGGGGCAGTTGAAAGGCAGGACCTAACTGCATTTGTCAGAATACATCAAGACTCCACTAGAAGAAACATAATTATTAAGGTGAGTAATTTTTTCTTCTCTCTCGTCTTGCCTTTTGGCCTTTGGCGGGAAAGAACTGGAAGGCGGGCATGGGGGACCGCCCCTTTATACTGACGCTGGTCACCTGATGTGGGGCGGTCCCCCACCAGAGACTGCTAGCTAGAACTTTTTCGTTGGGTCCTGATGCCGGCCGGCATCAGTCCTATATGTAATTATCTACTGTCACGGTAAGTTCTTACGTAACTGTACTTTCTTTACTTCCACCTGTACACCAACCAGGATGGCACCACCACAGATGGGCAGAAAATACCTCGATTTAACATCTGTCTGAGGGAGGGCACTCTGACAGCATATATGGTATCTGCCCAATCCCAGTGTAGGACTGGAACCCACAACTGTCTGGCCCAGAGGCAGAAGTGCTACCATTTGAGCCACACTGACATGTGGAGTAGTCTGCAGTGGGGCTCAGGAGCAAGTGCAAGCTTCATACTGCCTTTCTGGAGTTTTCTTTGCATATTCCAATCACATCACCAGAGGACCAGAGGGCGTCTGCTCATAAGAAACTCCATGTGCATGTTAGTGTTAATGCAGAACCTCTCCAGTGTCCTCCTCTCTTCTGCTATGTCTCAGCTGCACTGCCATCTGTGGTCACTCAAGTGACAGTATTGCAACAAAAGCAGCGATCGTACTGTGTTTTATTTAAAAACATAGCAGTTTCAAGCCGAAATATTTTACTTCTTGTACAGAGTATTTTAAATACCAAGTTTGAAAACTTGAGTTAACTTCTGAGTTCTGTATATCTGTAGTTACAGCACAATTTTAATTCCAGCAGTATTTTTCTCCACATCTAATGGACAGCTGAGTCCTTTTCAGATGTTCTGAATAGTTGCAGATGCCAGTTGTGACTACTTCCAATAACTTCCCTCTTGCGACCAGCACTTATCCTGACTTTATGCTATCCTGACCTTATGCATAACTGTTCTCAGCATGTATATAACTGTTCTGAGTTAGTAATCATTCTCCTTTCACATTTCCTCTTGATCCCGTCCACTCTTCCCTCACCCCTCTATGGCTTTCCCCATCCCCTTACCCCCAGTTATATCTCCTGGGCTCCTTGCTCACTCTAAAATGCTTTGTCCCATACCTATGCACCTCAGATGAGGCCCCTGGGCTGATGCCATCCCTTACCTTGTTGATTATTAGATGTTAACATAGAAATATAGAATTAGACAGCAGATAAGGACCGCTTGGCCCACCTAGTCTGCCCAAGGGCTGAGTCTGTTCTCATTTTCCTGTAAAGGGTCATTCATAAGACTTCACCCACTCTAATATGACCCTTTGAATTCCAGGTTTTAATTAAATATACACCTTGGCATACATTGTACAATGCCACATGTATTGGAACTTCTCTAGTTAAACACTCTCGTAATGTTTTGTATAATTCCTTGTTTTGTGTGTTCTCTGTTTCATACTTTTCCAATATGTATTGTCGTCTGATCTGGAACCTATGAAATGAGCTTGTTCTCAAAGGTGTTATCCGAAATTTCAGTAAATAAATAAAGAATAAGACATCAAGAATAAAATTATTGGTCTTTTTTGCGCTGAAATGAATATTTCTAGGGGTATGGATATACTTCACTATCCACACTGACAGTTTCACTGGAAGTGCTGATTTATTTGACATCTTGAAGCTAAGCTCCTCCCACCACTCGGATGGTTTATCCCCCAACTCTACCCCGTGACATTTATTTCTTTCTTTCTGCTGGAAGAACAGATCACCTCCTCGCAGCTTCTTCTTAGGATTAAGTGCACCATTGGCGAACCTGTATTTCAACGGTTTCAGATTTATTTGGCTATCTCTCTTGGCCCCCTTCGATTCTGCTCGGTGATCGACGATGGAGCATAGCAAGCCAGGCTTCAAATTTTTTGTTCGGTGCTGACAGAAGATGTCAGTCCCTGACCTGCACGACACATGCTTGTACTGCTGGCAGAATGACATGACTTGGTACAGTCTTTGCCTTTCGATGCTGCTGTGGTCTCTTGAGGACCTGAAGCATCAGCTCACCTTTGAACGACCTTTGGAACAAGTTCTGGAGGGCTGCCCTAAGGGCCACAAGAAGGTCTCCGCATCTTCCATATCTGCTCTTCAGCTTGCGGTCCTTGAGGAAGTGGTGGCTGCTGTGGCGGGCACCTCCTCAGTCTCGACGCTGCTCCAGGTTGGGTCCAATGTTAGGGGTCCTTCTGTGATGGCCCTGACCAGCGTGGTAAGAAATGGTAGTGCCGCTGGCACTGGTCGCGGGACTGGGAGAGCTTGAGGTCCTCCCAATCCCACAACTTCCCTGACTGCTTGACTCTGGTCAAGACCCCTAAGGTCAAGAGCTCCTTGGTACCTTCTTTGGGCTTGTTGACCTCAACTGTGGTTGCGCAGGCTGCAGAGATCTTCCTCGAGCCTGTAGACCAGTTGTTGGACAAGATCGATGAGTTGATCTTGCAGACCCTGGTGCTCTTGGTCCTCAGGAGGACATGGACCAGTAGGTTTCACCACCCGGTTCACTTCAAGAGCAGCCTCCACCAGTGGTCAAGCCTTCAGGGCCTGTCTTGGCTAACATGACCTGGCATGTGGTGTATCACAAACAGCCAGAAGGCTCACTTTACTGTCAGTCGTCCAGTCTCAGTTGAGATTGCGATTGAGGCGATCCTGTTCCCATCCCACTTGACTGGGAGATGTTGCCATCAACAGTTCTTATCGTTGATGAGGAGCAACATTACTACAAGATGTGCCAGTGCTATGATGAGCTCCTCTGGCATCAGTAGGTCCCCTCAGGGCAGATTAGGGCTCTATCTCCAGGAGCTGAAATCACTTGGCAGCCACTAGTCATGCCCTCGCTAGTCTACGCTACGCAGGTGCTCCCCACAACTGCTTCTGCACCCCCTCCAGGTGGAGCCACCCCCACTACAACTGAATGTTGGTGCTCCGAGTCTGAAGGCCCTTGTGGCCACCGGCTTGCCAGGCTGGATGTCCGTGCATATCACCCAGGCTGAGGATACTCTTGTGGTCCATGATGAAAAATAGTAGAAGGCCATTTTTGAGCAGTCCTCAGATCTTGAGTCTGTGGCCTCCTGTGGGATTTTCCTCCTCGACCAGGGCTCTGTTGAGGAATTCGCCACTAAAGATGGCCTGGTGTCTTTCAGGGTTCTCATCTGTTTGATTTCAGAGTCCATGTCTTTCCCACTAGAGCCAGTCCTAAAAAGAGTTAAGTATTCCTTTATGAACATTTTGTACAAGGATGATTCACCTGAGGTTGCCTTTCCTGTGACTGAGGCCATCATGGGACTGGCCCTGGAGCTTTGGCAGTGTCCTGCTTTCTTGCCAGCACCCTCTACCTGTATGGTTTACAAGTACATGGTCCCTTCTGATCCCTATCTGGGTTCTCAGATCACCCCTTCTGCCGATGGGCTGGTATCAGATTTGGCCTTTTGCAAGGTCAGCGGCCTGGGGGATGTGGACAAGCTTCCAGACAAGGGAGTCCAGAAAGATGGATCACGCTGTTAAAAAGGTACATGCTGTGGCATCCTTGGGTCTCCGTCTGGCGAGCTGTGCTGTGATGATGGCCAACTTCGGCCACTCCCTGATGGAATTTCTTGATACAATCCTCCCTCAGCTCACTGCTGACCAGTAGGCAGCGGTGAAGATCATCAGAGACCAAGGTCATTCGCTGGCTAAACACCAGCTCCAGATGGCCCTGGACATGGGTGATTCTTGTACCTGTGCTGTGGCAGCTGCCAAGTGTCATAGGGCCTGTCTGAATCCCCCTACCATTATGGTGGACACCCAGCCTAAACTGGACGATGTTACTTTCCTGGGCACCAGACTCTCTGACGCTGGTGTGGAAGGACATCCCACCCGTAACGAGAAGTTCATTGCCACCCTTGATTCTGTGGCATCATCTCAAAAGGACAAAAAGAAGAAGCCTAAGCAACAGGCTTCTCAGTATAGGACCTTTCAGCCGTGACACCTCTAGCAGGAGCCCCAGCAGGGCTAGTACTAGGCCTGGCTTCCCAAGCCCAAGTTCGGGAACCAGGGCACTAAGAAAGGGGGGGAAGGGTGGTGTTGCCCTTCTGACTGCACTGGCTGGTGCCCCTGAAAAAGCTATGCAGTGACAGGTTGGGGGGGGGGGGCATCATCCCTCCATTTGCTCTCTCCCTGCCTGCACTTCTGATTGGGGCTCAGCTGAGTTGCTTCTTGCCACGTTGGTCTGCTATCACAATGGACAAGTGAGTGCTAGATATGGTAGTTAGAGGGACGCTTCCGGATTTCAAGGCTGTCCCACCTGACTGCCTCCATGCTCATCAGGAATCCATGGTGTCTCAATACATGCTGTCCGTCCTTTGGGAGGACATTGCTCAGGTCCCCACAAAAGGAGCCATAATATGTGTCCTGGATGCTCTGGCCAGTCAGGATTACAAGTCCAGTTACTTCCTGGTTCTGAAACTGATGGAAGGCTGACACCCGATACTGGCTCTGCATGATCTGAAGCAGTTCATGTGGAAGTGCACATTCCAGATGGTCACTCTATATCAGAACATTCCATCTCTGGAGCAGAACTTGTGATTCTGCTCCCTGAACCTCAAGGATGTTTTCTTCCACATCCTGGTCTGTCCATCCCATTGCTGTTTTTTCCGGTTCTGAGCAGAAGGGGTCCTGTTCCAATTCAAGGTTATGCCCTTAGGTCTCTCCTCACGGCCCAGGGATTTCACCAAGTGCATGGCGGTTGCTTCCTGTGGTGCCAAGATATCAGGCTGTATCCTACCTCGACAACTGGCTGATAACTGGGCTGTCCATGAAGACCACTGAGAGGTCTGCAGATCTGGCTGTCCAGACTTGCTGAGACTTGGGCATGCTAGTCAATGCAGACAAGTCCGAGCTGGTACTCTCAAAGGTGATAGAAACATAGAATTTGATAGCAGATAAGGACCGCTTGGCCCACCCAGTCTGCCCATTTCCCTACCTAATGGATAAGCTGCAGATCCTAGTTAACCAGCAGCCTACTTCTTTCTACCCCAACCCCCTAGAATTGCCTTATGGCTGTCCCATGCATGCTTGAATTCAACCACTGTTTTTGACTCCACAACCTCCTCCGGAAGGCCATTCCATGCATCCACAACCCTCTCTGTGAAAAAATACTTCCTTACATTACCTCTGAGCCGCCCCGCCATCTTCAAATTGTGCCCCCTTGTTCTTGCACACCTCTTTTTTTGAAAGATGCTACCCTCTTGGACTTTGTTGATTCCCTTGAGGTACTTGAAAGTTTCTATCATGTCCCCCCTCTCCCTCCTTCCCTCGAGGCTATACATATTAAGCTCCTTTAGTCTCTCTTCATATGTCTTCCGGTGCAGACCCTGCACCATTTTAGTTGCCCTCCTCTGGACAGCTTCCATCTTGTCTATGTCCTTGGCGGAGATTGGGTCTCCAGAACTGCACACAGTACTCCAGATGGGATCTCACCAGCTGTCTATACAGAGGGATAACAGCTTCCTGTTTTCTACTGGTGATGCCTCTTCCTATGCATCCCAGTATCCCCCCAGCCCTCCTTACTGCCCTCTCACATTGCTTGCTAGTCCATTATGGCTGAACTAGACTCCCTGTGGGCCAAGGCCCACCTCCCTATGGACTGGGCACTGGATCTTGCCTCTTTTGCCCAAACATTTCAGGTTTGGCTTTCGTGCTTCGCCCAGGATTTCCTGCGGCTGCTGGGGTAGATGTCCTCCTGCACCAACATAGTCAGTTGGGCACACTGGTGGATGCACCACCTGTAGTGGGAGCTGGGCCGTCAGTGGTCCCAGCACCTAGGCCCACTTGAACCAGCTGATCTTAGTGACCCAGCTGATGTGGGATGCCATCCAGCAGTGGCTGATCCTGGAACACCTGGAGGAAAGAATCCCATTTGTCTACTCAGAGCTGACCATCATGCTGGTGACAGACTTGTCTCTGGTGGGATAGGTAGCATGGCTGGGATACCACACAGACCACGAGTTCTGGTCACCCCAGGAGTCCCATCACCACCTAAACGTGCTGAAGCTATATATAGTAGGCCTTGTTTTGACAGAATTTGCTCCTTTAGTCAGGGGGTCAGGTCATGCAGGTCCTAACGGACAACACCACAACCATGTTCTTTGTGAACAGGCAAGGTGGAACAAATTTCCTTTCCCCTGTGTTGGCCATCCACATCTGGACTCCCATGCTCTGCCTAGGTGCAGATCTCCTGGTGATCCATGTTATGGGAGATAACAGTCAACTGGCAGATACACTCGGCCGGGTAAGAGAGATGTTGCACGAGTGGTTTCTGAGTCATGAGTTGGTGAACCACTTGTTCTGCCTTTGAAACACTCCTCTGATGGATCTGTTTGCCTCCTAGGAGAATACTAAAGTGAGGCTATTCTGTGCCCACCCCCCCTCACAGTCTGGGACACTACTGGGGGATGCTTTCTCGAGGTCCCGAATCCCAAGTCTCGTGTGTACTCCTTGCTTCCCTTCCCCTTGATCCACAAGGTGGTGGTCAAGGTCTGGAAGGACAAGGCGTGGATGATCCTGATAGCCCCAGACTGGCCAAGACAGTTCTAGTATCCAGATCTCATCAGCTGAGCAGCAGACCTCCTTGGCAGTGTCTCTGCACCCAAATCTGTTGACCAGACATCATAGGATGGTCCTGCGCCTGAACTTGAAGTCCCTGCACCCTCTCGGCCTGGTTTCTGAGCAGCTAGAGTTCCAGGCCTTGAGTCTGTTGGAAGAAGTGCTCCACGTTGTGGAGGTTACCCAAAAATCGACTTGCAGATGCTCTGCATTTAAATGGAATTGGTGCCTGGGCAAGGATCTTGATTCCCTTGCCTGCCCTGTGGCAAGCATCTTGGATTTTCTGGTCCCTCTCTCGGTTGGGACTGCGAGCAACGACCCTCGCGGTGCACTTGGAAGCAATCTCTGCTTACCGGTCGCAAGCTGGTAAGCAAAGAGTGGCACAGGACAAGGTGGTCAGGCACTTTATGAAAGGCCTGGATCACCTGTCCTCTTCAGTGAGTGAACCACCAACACCATGGGACTTACTGCTGGTACTGGCTTTCCTCATGGGCTACTCTTTTGATCCTATGCACAGCTGCAAGATGTTTTGCCTGTCCTGGAAGATGACCTTCCTGGTGACTACTATGTTAGCCAGAAGGATTAGTGAACTCCAGGTGCTTTCGATGGAGTTTTTCTTATCTGATCTTCCACAGGGACAGTTGTCCTTCGCCACACCTGAAGTTCTTCCCAAAGGTAGTATCAAGGTTTCACCTTAATCAGGCGATAAACCTGGTCTACTTCATTAATCCATCTTTGGAGGCCAATCACAGGCTCCATGCCCTAGAACCTGCCAAGGTGCTTGTTTACTACAAGGAGTGCACTGCTGGAATTTGGGGTGAGGCTCACCAGCTGTTTGTAACTTACACTGAAGCTGTGCCTGGCGGACTGGCAGTAAAACAGACGATTGACAGGTGAAACGCATCCTGTATCAACCTCTGCTATACGTTGGCTGGCAGGGAGCCTCCTGTAGGGCTTAAGAATTAATTCTACCAGACATACCACTGTTTCCAAGGACGTGCCTATCCTGGAGCTCTGCAGGTTTGCTTCCCATAAGTCAGCACATTCCTTCATTTCCTACTGCAGCATTGACCTTGAGTCTTGTCAAGATATTGCTTTTGGGTCTTTGGTTCCTCAATCTTTGTTCGACAAATGGGGTACAAACCTTTCCCCCTTCTCCGGACCTGCTAGGAGTCTGTCAGAGTGTGGATAGTGAACTATATCAGTGCCCCTAGAAAAAATAGGTTACTCACCTGTAACCGTAGTTCTAGGAGTGGTATACAGTTCACATACACGCAACCCACCCGACCTACCCTGGCAAGAGGCATATGGATCCCTGCTTCCAGTGTGCAGTAATCTGACATCACCAGGGGAATTGGAGGATATACCACCCTCGTGATGGGAGGAGCTTAGCTTCAAGACGTATGACAAGTCTGCATTTTCAGTTGAACTACTAGAGTGTGGATGTGAACTACATACCACTCCCAGAACTACACTACAGGTGAGTAACCTACTTTTAGTATGCTTGCCTGGTGACACAGCAACACCAGTGCTGTCAACACCGGTTTGTGTCCCAAGCCTGGACAGCCAGAAATGGCCAGCATGTGGAGGATTGAGCCTCCCATTGGTTACTTCCTCCTCATCTGGGGTGCGTGCTTAGCATTTCCCTCTGCAAGACTGCACCTGGATGGGTTGGAAGATGCAGACATGGTGTGCTGCTATTCCAGTGCACACATGTGTTTCCACCTTCTCAGTGGTGGGACTTCCCAAGGATGAAAATTGGCAGACGGGGGGGAGGAGTTTTGGAGGAATTTTGCAGCAGCATCCATGTAGGGACCAATTCTTCCTCTTTGGTTGGTCCCCAGCATTCCAGCCTCCTCTCCAGGTGGAGAGATATGGCTGAAGAATCATGGACTAACTCTTGGCAGAGGGGTCAATGACTAACGAGGCAACACAGGGCTGGATCAGGCTTGGTTGATGGATGGTGACTATGCTGGTGCTGATATGAGGCCTGGAGCAGCTGAAGTCAAGATGACTGCAACTGCCTTGTTGAAGTAAGGATTAGAAAGATAATTTTAAAAAAATGGAGGGAGGGACAGAAGGAAGGCATGGAATATTTAGTCTGTGATCCACTCATCAGTTTCAGTGTATTACTTTAAAATAGCTTTGCTTCAGAAGTGGAAAGAAAAAAGTTTATAATTTTCTAAAAGGAATTATTTTAACAAAGACCGGGGGAATAGAAGTAGGCAGCTTTTCTAAATATTTTTTAATTAAGCAATCTTTTCATCCAGCAACTCAATTTATTGAAGGCAAAACAGAAGATGTTGGTGGAACAAATAGAAAAGGAGAAGATTCAGAGTAACAAGGGCTCCTCATACAAACTGTTGGTGGAGCAAGCCAAACTGAAGCAAGCAACATCGAAGGTAAGAGATCTTGTATCCCTTTGTCTCTGTGGGAGTCTCTGTCTTCCTCACTGCAGCACCTGCCATGGCAGAATAACAAGTGGGGACTTGTGGTCCCAGAGAAGGCCACCTTTCGCACCCTGATAATATTGAGAGTGATTGGGTAGGGGGACATGAATCTGGAGAAATAATGGAGGGAAGAGAAAGGGGCATTTGGCTCTGGCCCCCTGGGAGTAATTGGGTGGGGGGACGGGAATTTGGGGAAATAACAGAGGAGAGAGAAGGGCACTTGTCCCTGCCCCCTCCCCCCCAAAAAAGCTACCCTTTTGTATGTCAACATTTGGGCAGACTGTTAAAAGTAGAATCCTGGATAGCAGACTGGGCATGAGTACAAGCTAGGGGGGGAGATAGACAGGAGGGCCAGAAGGAAATAGTTTTTCATCCAGAGAGTAATATTGTTATGGAACAGATTACAAGAAGAGGTGAAAAGTGCAGATGCTAAAGAGTGTCAAGATTAACCAATACAGATACTTGAAGGGGAAAGGCATTTCAGGGTCTTACTTTGAGGGGAACCTCTTGCAGCAGGTAACACTATTAGGACTATGCTGCCAGGCATTAGGACCCCACGGAAAACTTCTAGCTAGCAGTCCAAGACGGGGGGCCGTCCACTGACGTCGGCCCCGCCTTGACGTCCCGTGTGGCATAAAGGGGATGGTCTCCCGGCACCACCTCAGTTCATTTCCCGCCGTCGACCCACTAGTATCTGCTCCACAGATGCCTCTATTGCAGTCGACCGCCATTTTGCGTTTAGTGCAGTTATCATTTGTTTTCTTGTTTTCCTTGTCTTTTCTCCACTTTTAGTGCATGTCTTCTCCATCCATACAGTGGCAGAAGTGTAAGTGTGTGTGTAGCAAGCGGATCCCGGTGAGAGACTGCCATTTGGCCTGCCTAATCTGCTTGGGCCCAGGCCACAAGCCGGATGATTGTCCACATTGCCAAAAATGTAATAAGACTCGGAACTCTTCTTCTTCAGCCATGGACTGTTTCCCCAGAGAGAAGAGATTGGGCGGAAAACACCATCACGGGGACCAGGGTTGAGCCAGGTCAGAATCCCGCTCTAGGTCCCCTCACAAGACCTCTGCATCCTCCAGCGGGAGGTCGGAATCGCCCCCCCCCCCCAATTCTTTAACCCTTCCTAGGGTGACCTCGAAGAAGACCACCGCTTCTTCTCATTCACAGGGCAAAGAGTCTTCTAGCCATGAGTGTTCATGCACCCCCACGGGCAGCGGTCACGATCCAGCCATAGCACCTCTACGTGCAAGGAGGCTGATCCATCCACCCCCAAAGAGATAGATAAGGTGGCACTTGCCCCCATGGGCAGCGGTCACCGATCCAGCCATAACACCTCTACGGTGCAGGAGCCTGATCCCCACCCCCCCAAAGAGTTAGATAAGGTACGACGCTTGAAAAATTGCCACGATTTCTCTGGGCTGTGTGAACGCTGAACTGGATCATCACTTGCAATTTGCTGTTTTCAATTTCGGTGCCTTCTCAGGGTAGGACTATTGGCTCCACGCCTGTGTAGAACTCCCTGATTGGCTGGTCTCACTCACCTGAGACAGGAACACCCGAGACATGTGGCTTAATGTAAGTCTGCATCCCTGTACTCTGCTTCTAATTTATATATTTTAATTTAGCCTGTTCTGCTCAGCCTGTGTAAAGCAACTTACCATTCCCCCTGCTGCAGTTTCTCTCCAACTGTATGTGCACTGTTTCAATGCTAGTTCTGCACACTTCCCCTTGATTTTTCCCCAATTAAGCTTTCACTCTGTACACTGCACTGCCTTGAACTGAGTTTGTAAAAAAAAAAAAAAAAGTTTTACTGGCTTTGTTAATATATTTTTTTTTAAATCCTATTTAAGACTGTACTGGGTTTACATGCTTATTGCTATGGACTTAGTTAGAAAATTCAGTGAATTGTAAAATCTTTGTAGCCTCTGTCTTGAGCCTAAGGCTCCTGCCCTTGACTTTCATTCTTAATCATCTTCCTTTGTCCCCCTGTCCTCCTCTGTCTCTGTTCTGTCCTTCCTGCTCTCCCCATCAGTCTGTTCTTTTGTGCTTGTTTTGGATTCCCGAGCATACCTCTCAGCTGTCCCTGATTTTCAAGGATGTCCCTGATTTTGCCTCAAAATTTTACTCTGTCCCTCCTAAAATTTGTGTTTCCATGGCTAAACAGTGGGGTTTGTAAGCACAAAATAATGTCAAGCATTAAAGTTACAGACTTGTTCTTCTTTAAAAAATGCATTTTGTACTAAGCCCCATATTCTACCAGCTTTCTGGGTGGATATCTTTAATTTTGAAGATGTGTCCCTGATTTTAGTCCTCTGTCCCTGATTTTTTTAAGCAGTGTCCCTGATTTATGCAGCAGGAGGTTGAGAGGTATGTTCCCGAGTTAGTCGGCACCTTGCCTCTGTCTGAGACCGCCCCCGACTTGTCTTTCAAGTTGGTGCTCAGCTCTCTTTGTGTGTCTCTGTTTAGACACCCCTCCCCCAATCTGCTCCTATTTAATCTGCTGTCTCCTTCCTTACAGCCACTTGCCTCCACGGGCAGCGGTCATGATCCAGCCATAGCACCTCTATGGTGCAAGGAGCCTTATACACCCACTCCCCAAAGAGATAGATAAGGTATGATGCTTGAAAAATTGCCATGATTTTTCTGGGCTGTGTGAACACCGAACCAGATCATCACTTGCAATTTGTGGTTTTCAGTTTCAGTGCCTTCTCAGGGTAGCGCTATTGGCTCCACGCCTGTGTAGAGATCCCTGATTGGCTGGTCTCACTCACCTGAGACAGGAGCACCCGAGACGTGTGGCTTAATGTAAGCCTGCATCCCTGTACTCTGCTTCTAATTTATATATCTTAACCCCCCACCCGCCGCTGCAGTTTCTGTCCAACTGTATGTGCACTGATTCAGTGCTAGCTCTGCAAACTTCCCGTTGATTTTTCGTCCCACCCCCCTGCCCTCCCAGGCATCCTTTAAATGTACACAGTCTCCACCCACTTCTATTTATTTATTTGTTTTTGTTAACCAGGTAAGCACACTAGACAACAAGTGTCTATTTTCAGGTGCGACCCAGGAGGGTACAATACAGAAAAACATGGTACATAGTCAAGGTAGCATACAAGCCCGCAATACAGGTGGGCCAGAGAGAATTCAGTACAGGGAGCATGGTGCAAAGACAGAGTGACATACTCACCCACACACAGGTGGGGCCAGAAGTACAGTATATAGACATGGTACAGAGACAGAGCTAGCAAACATGAGTACAACTACAACTCAAATACGTAAACCCCAGTAAGGTAACGAGGTAGGAGACTACAGGTAACTAAGGGGGGAGCAGGGTCAGTGAACAATTCAGGTGTGTGTCAGGAAACAGGCAGGGAGGAGAGTAAGCAGTGCAGTAGGGCAACATGGAACTTGTGGGTGAGGAGAGGGGGAGGAACACAACCTGGGGGACAACCCTGGCGGAGTAAGGCTCGAACTGCCCAGTCCAGTTGCATGTCCAGGGGGAAGGTCAAAAAATAGCGTGGGGACTTCAAGATATTACAAGGGAGGGAGCTAATGGGTAGGGGACACCTGTCAGAGGACAGTGGTAAGTCCTATGGTGGGGAGAGGCAGTGGCTGAATTCAGCTTGTGGGAGAGGTGTCTCAATTTATTGGTTACTTACTGTCAACAACTGCAATTCCTCCCATCCCCTTTTTGCAACTAAGCCTTCTAGCAGCTTTATCTCATTCTGTCTTGCTGAGGCATACCATTTTGGTATTTTAGGTTTGCTTATTGCTGACTAGCATATCCTGTCTTGCTAAGGCAGTTGATTTAGGTCAGGTGATCTCTCTAGTACTTAGTCTGCTCCAGAGTAGTAGCTAAGAACTTTGCTTCAAAGCCTGTCTGCCCCTAGTAGTACTCTATAGTCAGGTGAACTCTTTTCTTATTAGCCTGACTAGGAGCTGTACTTAAGGATTACTGCTTCAGGCTCCACTGCCTACAGTAGTATTCTGCAGGGATTAAGAAATTCTCCTCCATTAAGAATATTTTCTCTTGCCTGCACTTGTAGTGCCCATTGGGTGATGGTCTCATAATGAGGGCATATTACCTGCTTCTATGCTTGTCTCTGCTCATCTTACGTGTATTGGACCTGAACGTGAATCAAAAAATAACTCCTAGAGTGGAGAATGGCTCTCTTTACATTGTCCGACCGGGACTTTTCCTATCAAGTAGAACAACTTGTATGTGCTCTAATTTCCCCTAGCCCGCTGCTGGTCCTTCACCTGCACCGGCATACAGAAACTCTCCTAGAGCCTGCCCAAAGGGCTACACCACCTTCTGCATACTCCCCCCATTACCATTGACTCTCTCGGTCAGGGTATTATTGTATGCAGCATCAGGAAAACTGGGAACTAGCCTCAGAACTCCCTATACTGCCGCAGACAGATCACTTAACCGGAAGAAGACTCAGCCACCCACACTTCTCCTAGGACTCTGCAGGAAACTCTTGTTCCTGCTTTTAATATGCTCAGGAAATGTTGAGCTTAATCCAGGCCCTCTGGCAGCCATGGAATCTCCAGCAGAGCTACAAAGCCTCAAGGGGCTTACATTCTTGCATGTTAATGTATGTAGCCTATTAAAAAAAATCACTTCTGTTCAGGCCTGGGTATGTCATACTGCTCCAGATGTTCTGGTGATTACGGAGTCCTGGCTCCGACCGGCGACCAGTAACAGCGAAGTTAACATCCCCTCCTACTCTTTGTTCAGAGCCGACAGGCAAACCAGAGGTGGTGGGGTAGCTATTTACATCAAGGATAAATTCCCTGCTTCCATAATTGACTCAACCTCTGTCCCAAAAGAATTCTCAAGCTTGTCATTAAAGATTGAAATTGCCACCGGTGTCTCATTATAATAGGATGCTACAGACCCCCATCAGCTGGATTACAGTTGTTAAAACATCTCAAACATCCTGGGTTCGGCATCTTCAGAGTGTATCATACTAGAGGACTTCAACTTAGACTGGCTCTCCAGTGCATCCACCCCACTTAAAATGTTCTGTGATTCCCTTGGGTTGTCACAGCTAATAAACAAATCTACTCGTCCTAACAAGCTCAACCCTAATAACAGTACTCTCTTGGATAGCATTTTAGTTAACAAACCCCATTTATTCTCCCATGCTGGCGTCTTTTTCTCTGATATTAGTGACCATTGCTTCATCGCATGTGTAAGATCCACTCTTAAATCCACAACTGTACCAAAATTCTCCTTTAAAAGGTGCATACGCAACATTGATCTCCATGGGTATGTATCAGACCTAAGAGACTCCATGCATAGAAACATAGACTTTGTCGGCAGATAAGGACCGCTTGGCCCACCTAGTCTGCCCATTTCCCTACCTAGAGGATAAGCTGCAGATCCTATGTAACCAACAGCCTATTTCTTCCTACCCCCCACACAAAAATTGCCTTATGTCTGTCCTATGCATTCTTGAATTCTCCCACAGTTTTAGACCCCACAACCTCCTCAAGAAGGCTGTTCCATGCGTCCACCACCCTCTCTGTGAAAAAATGCTTCCACACATTGCCCCTGAGCCGTCCCCCCTCTATTTTCAGATTGTGTCCCCTTGTTCTTGCACATCTTTCTGAAAGATGCTACCCTCTTGGACTTTGTTGATTCCACTGAGGTACTTAAAAGTTTCTATCATGTCCACCCTCTCCTCCTTTCCTCAAGGGTATACATATTATGCTCCTTTAGTCTCTCCTCATATGGCTTCTCTTGCAGACCCTGCACCATTTTAGTTGCCCTCCTCTGAACTGCCTCCATCCTGTCTATGTCCTTGCGAAGATGGGGTCTCTAGAACTGGATGCAGTACTCCAGATGGGGTCTCACCAACTGTCTGTACAGGGGGATAACAACTTCTTCTTTTCTGCTGGTGATACCTCTCCCTATACATCCCAGGATCCCCCCAGCCCTCCCTACCACCTTCATAGAAACATAGACTTTGACGGCAGATAAGGACAGCTAGGCCCATCTAGTCTGCCCATTTCCCTACCTACAGGGTAGGCCGCAGATCCTAGTTAACCAACAGCCTATTTCTTCCTACCCCCACACAAGAATTGCCTTATGTCTGTCCCATGCATTCTTGAATTCTCCCAGTTTTAGACCCCACAACCTCCTCAGGAAGGCTGTTCCATGCATCCACTACCCTCTCTGTGAAATAATACTTCCTCACATTGCCCCTGAACCGCCTTCCTTCTATCTTTAAATTGTGTCCCCTTGTTCTTGCAAGTCTCTTTTTCTGAAAGATGCTACCCTCTTGGACTTTGTTGATTCCACTGAGGTACTTAAAAGTTTCTATCATGTCCCCCCTCTCCCTTCTTTCCTCAAGGGTATACATATTAAGCTCCTTTAGTCTCTCCTCATACGGCTTCTCTTGCAGACCCTGCAAAATTTTAGTTGCCCTCCTCTGGACTGCCTCTAGCCTGTCTATGTCCTTGCGGAGATGGGGTCTCCAGAACTGGACACAGTACTCCAGATGGGGTCTCACCAACTGTCTGTACAGAGGATAACAACTTCCTGTTTTCTGCTGCTGATGCCTCTCCTGTACATCCCAGTATACCCCCAGCCCTCCCTACTGCCTTCTCACATTGCTTGCTAACCTTAAGGTCATCTGATATGATTACCCCCAGGTCCCTTTCCTTTTTTGTTGTTGTTACTACCTCCCCACCCATTGTGTATTCTTCCCCTGGGTTCTTGTTTCCCAGGCGCATTATTTTGCACTACTTTGCATTGAATCCTAGCTGCCATACTTCTGAACATTCCTCCAACCTTGCCAAGTCCCTTTTCATCCTTTCCACGCCTCCTTGTGTATCAACCCTGTTGCAGATTTTTGTGTCATCTGCAAAAAGGCATACTTTTCCTTCTAGTCCTCTGCAATGTCACTGATGAAGACATTAAAAAGGACTGGACCCAATACTGAACCCTGCGGTACCCCACTAGTAACCCCCCTTTCTTCAGAGTGGACTCCATTTACAATTACCTTCTGTGTCCTGTTGTCCAGCCAATGTTTTACACAGGCTACCACCCTGGGACCCACTCCCAGGCTGGTTAATTTGACTATTAATCTTTTGTGTGGGACTGTGTCAAATGCCTTGCTAAAGTGTAGTAGGCCATGTCCACAGCCCCTCCCTGGTCTACTACTTTGTGGTCACCCAGTCAAGAAATCTAGTAGATTAGGTCTGACATGACCTTCCGCTGGGAACCCATGCTGCCTTGGGTCCTGTGCTCCACTGGCTCCCCAGGTACTGACTGTTCTTTCCTTCAGAAGTGACTCCATCATTCTCCTACCACAGAGGTCAGACTGACAGGTCTGTAGTTTCTCGCCTCTGTCTTGGACCCACTTTTGTGATGGGAATCACATCCGCCTTCCTCCAGTCCTCAGGTACCACACCATCCTCCCATGATTTATTAAAAGAGTAGCCAGTGGTTTCACTAGTTCCTCCTTAATTCTTTTAGAATTCTGGGGTGAATTCCATCAGGACCCATTGCTTTGTCCACCTTCAGTTTTAGGAGTTCTTGCAGAACCCTTTCTTCTGTGAAAGGACTAGGATCGACCCCCCTATCAAGAGTGCTTCTGATAATTGGATTAGGCACTTGCCCCTCCTCTTTTGTGAATACTGAGCAGAAATATTCGTTCCGTATTCCTGCTTTTTCATTGTCCCCCTCTGTCCACCCACCCACTGTTCATTCTAGTTAGCCTCACTATCCCTCTCTTTGTCTTTCTACGCTCGCTGATGTACCTATAAAAGGTTTTATCCCCCTTCTTAACTGAGTTGGCTATCTTTTCCTCAGTTTGGGCATTTGCTATTCTGACTTCCCTCCCTGCTTCCTTCTGCCTTAACTGGTACAGCTCTCTGTCCTGCTCCTTCTGTGTTTCCTTATACTTCCGGAATGCTATCTTTTTCTTCCTGACTTTCACAGCCACCTCTTTTGAGAACCATAGTGGCTTTTCTTTCGTTTTGATTTGTTTATTTGCTTCACACAAAGGCTTGTTGCCTCTGTGATGGCAGTTTTGATAATTCCCCATTGTTGCTGCACACCTCCTTCTAGCCTGTTTGCTAGTGCTTTTCTGAGGCACTCTCCCATCTTGCCAAAGTCAGCCCTCCTAAAGTCCAGTACCCTCACTTTTGTATGGCTTGACTCTGTAGCTGAGTTTAATGTGAACCACACTGTTTGATGGTCACTTGTCCCCAGATGGCAACCCACATTGCTTGCCAACCTTAAGGTCATCTGATATAATTACCCCCCGGTCCCTTTCCAGTTTTTGTTGTTGTTACTCCCCCACATTGTGTAATCTTCCCCTGGGTTTTTGTTTCCCAGGTGGATTACTTTGCACTTCTTTGCATTGAATCCAGGCTGCCAACTTCTGACCATTCCTCCAACCTTGCCAAGTCCCTTCTCATCCTTTCCCGCCTCCTTGTGTATCAACCCTGTTGCAGATCTTTGTGTCATCTGCAAAGAGGCATACTTTTCCTTCCAGTACCTCTGCAGTGTCACTTATAAAGACATTAAAAAGGACTGGACCCAGTACTGAACCCTGCGGTATCCCACTAGTAACCCCTCTTTCTTAAGAGTGGACTCCATTTACAATTACCTTCTGTGTCCTGTTGTTCAGCCAATGTTTTACCCAGGCTACCACCCTGGGACCCACTCTCAGGCTGGTTAATTTGACTACTAATATTTTGTGTGGGACTGTGTCAAATGCCTTGCTAAAGTCTAGGTAGGCCATTGTCAACAGCATTTCCCTGGTCTACTACTTTGTTCACCCAGTCAAAGAAATCAATTAGATTCGTCTGACATGACCTTCCCGCTGTGAACCCATGCTGCCTTGGGTCCTGTGCCCCACTGGCCTCTAGGTACTCAACAGTTCTTTCCTTGAGAAGTGATTCCATCACTTTCCCTACCACAGAGGTCAAACTGACAGGTCTTTAGTTTCCTGCCCTGTCTTGGTCCCACTTCTGTGAAGGGGAATCACATCAGCCTTCTTCCAGTCCTCAGGTACCACACCATCCTCCCATGATTTGTTAAAAAGGGTAGTCAGTGGTGTCACTAGTTCTCTGCTTAATTCTTTTAGAATTCTGGGGTGAATTCCATCTGTCCCCATTGCTTTGTCCACCTTCAGTTTTAGGAGTTCTTTCAGAACCCTTTCTTCTGTGAAAGGACTGGGATTGACCCCCCTCTCCAGTGTGCTTCTGATAATTGGCGATGGCAGGACTTCTATCTAGCCAAGTCCCTTACTACGTCTTATATTTTCTCAGAAATTGTGTTAGGGGCTCTCAACAAGTATGCTTCCATAGTAAAAGTTTGTGCCAGAAACAAATCCTGTCAGTGGTTTACTGAAGACCTGAAAGATGCTTTGCGAAGTAGGGATGTACTCTGGAGAACTGCTAGGAAAACTAATTTAATAAATGACTGGAATTCTTTCTGGAGGGCGAGGAGCCTCTGCACCAAAATGGTCAGAGAAGCCAAAGCTAATTTCTGCCACTCTCAGCTGGAGAGCTCCTCAAGAAAAGCCTCCAAATTCTGTAGGAGTATCAAAGACTTTGAAGGTCACACCACTGTAAATTCTCTACCTACTAAATTATTGATCAACAAACTGTCATCTCTGACAGACCGTCTATCCTCGATGCTCTCAATAATCATTTTGCCACTGCAGGGCTAGCCTTTGACCCCTCTCTCGCGAATATCCTCCGCCAACAACTTAGATTGGATACACAAGAAAAACCCATCCCCAGTCCTTCCTTCTCTCTGCAGCCTACCTCCCTGAAAGAAGTCTAAGATCTTCTCCTTCAGCTGGACACTAGGAAAAGTGCTGGGGCCAACCTCATAGAAACATAGAAACAGAATTTGACTGCAGATAAGGACCGCTTGGCCCACCCAGTCTGCCTATTTCCCTACCTGATGGATAAGCTGCAGATCCTAGTTAACCAGCAGCCTACTTCTTCCTACCCCCACCCCCTAGAATTGCCTTATGACTGTCCCATGCATGCTTGAATTCCACCTCTGTTTTTGACTCCACAGCCTCCTCTGGAAGGCTGTTCCATGCATCCACAACCCTCTCTGTGAAAAAATACTTCCTTAAATTACCTCTGAGCTGCCCCTTCTATCTTCAAATTGTGCCCCCTTGTTCTTGCACACCTCTTTTTTGGAAAGATGCTACCCTCTTGGACTTTGTTGATTCCCTTGAGGTACTTGAAAGTTTCTATCATGTCCCCCCTCTCCCTCCTTTCCTCGGCTATACATATTAAGCTCTTAAGTCTCACTTCATATGTCTTCCGGTGCAGACCCTGCACCATTTAGTTGCCCTCCTCTGGACAGCTTCCATCCTGTCTGTGTCTTTGCGGAGATTGGGTCTCCAGTGCACACACAGTACTCCAGATGTGGTCTCACCAGCTGTCTGTACAGAGGATAATAACTTCTTGTTTTCTGCTGGTGATGCCTCTCCCTATGCATCCCAGTATCCCCCAACCCTCCTTGCTGCCCTCTCACATTGCTTGCCCACCTTTAGGTCATCTG
The DNA here is from genome assembly GCA_016271365.2 of Neoceratodus forsteri. NCBI lineage: Eukaryota > Metazoa > Chordata > Ceratodontiformes > Ceratodontidae > Neoceratodus > Neoceratodus forsteri. Next base: position 143,924,581 of record CM057451.1, read on the forward strand.
ATATGACTACCCCCAGGTCCCTTTCCATTTTTGTTGTTGTTAGTATCTCACCCCCCATTGTGTACTCTTCCCCTGGGTTTTTGTTTCCCAGGTGCATTACCTTGCACTTCTTAGCATTGAATCTAAGCTGCCATACATTTGACCATTCCTCTAACCTTGCCAAGTCCCTTCTCACCCTTTCCACCCCACCTTGTGCATCAACTCTGTTGCAGATCTTTGTGTCATCTGCAAGGGAGACATAATTTTCCTTCAGTCCCTCTGCAGTATGGATTATAAAGACATTGAGAGGGACAGTCTAATACTGAACCCTGTGGTACCCACTGCTAACCCCCTTTTTCAGAGTGGACTCCATTTACTATTACTCTCTGTGTCCTATTCTCCAGCCAATTCTTTACCAGGCTGTCATCTTGGGACCCACTCCCAGGCTGGCTAACTTGTATATTAATCTTTTATGTGGGACTGTGTCAAATGCCTTGCTAAAAGTCTAGGTAGGCCATGTCCACAGCCCTCCCTGATCTACTACTTTGGTCACCCAGTCAAAGAAATCTATCAGATTTGTCTGGCATGACCTTTCGCTGTGAATCCATGCTGCCTTGGGTGCGTGTGCCCCTCTGGCCTCTAGATACACAACAATTCTTTCCTTCAGAAGTGATTCCATCATTTTCCCTACCACTGAGGTTAAACTAACAGGTCTGTAGTTTCCTGCTTCTGCCTTGCTCCCACTTTTGTGAAGGGGAATCACATCTGCTCTCCTCCAGTCCTCAGGTACCACCCCATCCTCCCATGATTTGTTAAAGATGGTAGTCAGTGGTGCCACTAGTTCTATCCTTAGTTCTTTTAGAATTCTGGGATGAATCCCATCAGGCCCCATTGCTTTGTCCACCTTCAGTTTTAAGAGCTCATTCAGAACTCTTTCTTCTGTAAATGGGCTGGTATCAACTTCTGTATCCAGAGTGTTTCTACTGTTTGTTTTAGGTACCTCCCCCTCTTCCTTTGTAAATACTGAGCAAAAATATTTGTTTAGTATCTCTGCCTTTTCACAGTCACCCTCTGCCCACCCTCCTTCCCCTTTATTAAGCCTCACTATCCCTCCCTTGGTCTTCCTTTGCTCCTTGATGTACCTATAAAAGGTTTTATCCCCCTTCTTAACTGAGTTGGCTATCTTTTCCTTGGTTTGGGCCTTTGCTGTTCTGACTGCCTTTCCAGCTTCCTTTTGCTTTAACTGATACAGTTCTCTGTCCTGTTCCTTCTGTGATTCCTTGTACTTCCTGAATGCTTTCTTTTTCTCTTGAACCTTCACTGCCACTTCCTTTGAGAACCATAGTGGTTTCTTACCTCGTTTCATTTTGTTTATTTGCTTTACACAAAGGCTTGTTACCTCTGTGATGGCAGTTTTTATTATTCCCCATTGTTCATTGACCCGTACTTCTTAAAGGTCGGCTACTGTGTCCTCGCAGTCCTAATTACTCATCTCTTCAACTAATCCTTGTCCCAGGGTGACCTACCGCCCATTTGGAAACATGCACTTGTGGTCCCTTTGTTTAAGTCAAGAGATCCTAGTGACCTCAATAACTACAAGCTAATCTCCCTACTTCCAATCCTGTCAAAGATGCTGGAGAAAATAGTGAACTCCCAGATTCGGAAGTACCTGGAATCAGAAAATTTGCTCAGCCCGTTACAGTCCGGTTTTAGAGCACAGCACAGTACAATCTCTGCTCTAGCCAAGGTGACAAACGACTGGCAGCTTGAATTAGGCAAAAAAAACTTTGTGCAGTTTTCTTGGACCTAAGCAAGGTGTTCGATACTGTTGATCACAGACTGCTTCTGTCGTACCTCTGGAACATTGGTTTGGATTCTCTATCCCTTAAATGGTTCTCCAACTACCTCTCAGGACAACTTCAACAAGTAAAGGCAGAAGGGGAAGTTTCTCCACCAAAACCCCTATTGAGGGGTGTACCGCAAGGTTCCATTCTTGGTCCCTTGCCCTTCACCATTTATATTAAGAACGTAGATGCCCCCATCAAAGAAGCACAAATACACCTATTCGCGGATGATACGGTACTCTATGCTAGTAGCCTCACACCTTAAGCGGCCTGTAAAGCCCTTCATAATGAATTTAATCTGCTGCAACATCAGCTTATAAACCAGAAACTGCTCTTAAATGCAAAAAAAAACCAAAAAACAAAGCAATGTTCCTCTCGCTCCTTCAAAATGCAATAAATCCTGCAATTGCTGGGACACTCCCACAGAACACTACCATTCTAGGTGAGCAGTTGGACTACGTACCAATGTTCAAGTACCTGGGGATCTGGTTAGACCATAGACTTACTTTTACAGATCTCTTAGATGAACTGGCAAAGAAACTTAAGACAAAGACTTGGTCTGTTCTTTAGGATTAATAATCTCCTCACAAGAGACGCTAAACTGAAACTGGTTCAAACTGCCTTTCTTTCCCTTTTGGATTACACACTTTCTATATAGTCAGGGACCTGCAGGTACCCTAGCCAAACTCGATATGCTTCATCACAGAGCCATAAGATTTATCATGGGTCTTCCATACTCAACCCCACCAGTGTGCATTGTACACAGCAGTGGGATGGTCATCCCTTGGTTATAGATGGTAAAAAAAATGCTGCGGTTTGGACATACAAAGCTATCTAAAATAAACTGCCCCAGTATATCTCTGTCTATTTACCTTTGTGCACTCTGGGGAAGTATGCTCTGAGAAGCACCTCATATCTACCTTTATGTTTATAAAGCAAAATCTTGCATTGGCAGAGCAGCCATCAGCTTTGTGCTCCCTCAACTGTGGAACAAGCTGCAAAAAACTTTGAAATTAACACACCCCACCAGCCTAGCAGCTTTTAAATCTCTGTATCTACATCATAGTAAGGAGTCCTGTGCCTGTCTACCCTAAATAGTGACTCCCATAAGTCCAAGCACACATTAATTACTACTGTTAAAAGACTGATCACATCTATAATCGACTGTTCCCTCTCCCCTTTTCTACCCCCATATCTGTCCCTTCCACATTCCTTTGACCCTGGTTCCAGGTCTAAATTCTCCATACCGTATCACTATACATCTTTTTATATTAGGTTTTATTTGTGTTCGGTGCCCCTGATATGTATATTTCTTTACTTTTATGAAAAATTATGTCCTACCCAAAACTAGCTGTATCTTCTGTTCCAAATATATACTGTTGTCAATGTTAGCTGCTGATACTTTGTATATAGTGTATTATTGTATCTCAGTTTATTTGTAGTATTACTGTTTTCTTGTGTGTGTTGCATCTCATGTATATTGTCCCTTGTTAACAAACCCAGGTCCACCTCGAAAATGAGCTTGCTCAATGGTGATCGCCTGGTTAAATAGACATTGATTGATTGATGTCCCTGACTCTAATGTCCCACAAGCAGTCGCTTGGGTCTTAGCCAGAAGGACAGGCATCTTCTTCAGGCGGCAGGTCGGACTCTGCTGCCTGCAAGGCCTCAGGGTCATCCGACAGGTTGAAAGGGTCGGGTGACTCCTCCAGATGCCAGGATTCTGATCGCCATCAGAAGCCTCCTCCGCCTGAGGAAACGGCGGTGTTGGCCTCGGAAGGTAGTCAGATCACAGAGCCATGCGACTCTGTGTTGGAGATGGACCAGGTGCCACCACTCAAGTGGCAGTCTGCTTCAAAAAAGCGTGTGTCGGATCAGGCGACAGGGCACACACTTAAAGACTGGACCATGAGTTGAGACCTTCACCGCCTCTTGAGAAGCCGGATGCCCGACCTCTGGGGGCCCGGCCCTGACAGGGAAGGTCTCATTGGACCTGAGGGCAAAGAGCCCAGGGATCAAGCGACAGCAGTGAGTGCTCCACAAGGGTCATTGCCAGGACCCCCAAATGTCCTCATCCCGCCGCCAGCACAGCCTGTCTCACTGGTGGAGGTAGGGGATTTGTTCAGTTCCTGGTGGAATACAATTAAAGGGGATCTGCTACCCAGACCATGGGAGCCATCCCCTGGCCCTAGAGGACTCCCGCCTCTGGCCTCACCCAAGGAGCCCTTTCCTCAAGGACCAAAAAGACCACCGACGCCAGACTTCTCGTCGTCTGGGGATGACGACTGGGGGGGGGGTTGCCAGCTCCTAGTGATTGTAGGAGGCACCCTTCATCCATTCCTTCCTCTAGGGGACGTCCACACTGTTCCTCAGGGGAAGATGTAGGGGACTTCTCCTCCTACTACTCCTCAGAGGATGAGTTGCCTTTGCCCTCCCCGAACCACAAAAAGGACTCTCCCAGATATCCCCCGGATGATCTGCCCTTCCTGGATATGATGCGTCACATCCATTCCCTCAAACAGTGGGACACGGAAGAACTTGACACCAAATTTCACCGCCTGGCCAAGTTCCTTGGGGCAAATGTCCCCAAACCTCTGGTCGTTCCTCCACTAGTAGAGCCCTTTCAGAATGTTACCAAATTACCCTGGAAACATCCTTCCACCACCTTGGCTGTCCCCAGGAAGGCGGACCACCTGTACAAAACTCCAGAGGGGGGAGCTTCATCTCAGTGAACAACCAAAGGCGGACTCCATGGTACTAACAGCTGCACTTGGCAGGGCACAACAGCCTAAGAACATGAGTTCCCAGCCTCCAGACCCCGAATGAAAAAAGCTGGACCAAATGGGCTGAAAAGTCTACTTCTCGGCCACCTGCACAGTCAGGTCACTCAGTTTTTTGGCACATATGGTGATGTACCAAAAATCTTTGTGGGACACGGCCTTGGATTTAGTCAAGGCTCAGTCTGACTCAGGCAGTAAATATGAACTCGTGGCTGTTTTAAAATCAGGCATTGATGTGGGCAGACACGTCTTAAGGAGTTCTTATGACTCGTCAGACATAGATACCAGATCAGTGACCACAGGGGTGTGCATGAGGCGACATGCCTGGCTGCGGGTCTCGGGGTTCTGACAGGACCTGCAGGATGCTATCCTGGATGCACCCTTTCAGGGGTCGGTACTCTTTGGCCCCGATACCAAAAAATTGATTATCGGGCTGCAAGACACTGGGAAGGCTGTTTCTGCTGTCCACGGGATGTACAAATCGGAACCGGCTACCTATAGACACCATCCTTTTCGTAAGAACCAAGATCACCAAGGAAGGCGTCGTCAACATAAGGGGGGTTTAAAGCGAAGGGGCCTTCCCTGCCTTCAGGCTCCCTGGATTCCAAAAGCGCCAGAAATGCCAGAGCTTCATTGTCTATCTCCTCTGTCTCAGCATGACTCCTGCCACTGCCAGCCCCGGCAGGGGCTCAAGTCTACCCCAACGGATGGTCCAGCATTACCACAGATAAGTGGGATCTCCAGATCATCGAAAGAGGGTATGCTCTGGAGTTTATTCAGATCCCACTGGACAACCCACCTGTTCCTTCCCACTGCTCTACATCCCACACAGCTCTTATAAGGGCAGAAATCCAGGCCATGCTCGAGAAAAGGACAATTCAGGCAGTACCCCCAGGTTAACAGGGCAGGGGATACTATTCCCACTTCTTCTTAGTCCCGAAGAAGACGGGACCTCCGTCCCATCCTCGATCTGAGCCAACTGAACACCTTCATTGAGTACAGAAGGTTCAGGATGGTGACATTGCCTGGCCTGTTGCCCATGATCCACCAAGGAGATTGGCTCTGCTCCCTGGATATGCAGGACGCTTATATGCATGTAAAGATCCCGCCGTCCCACAGAAAGTACCTCTGCTTCGCCTTTCAAGGAGAGCACCATCAGTTCAGGGCACTGCCATTTGACCTTTTGTTGGCACAGGGGTCTTTACCAAGTGCCTGGCTGTAGTGGCGGCAACCGTCAGGAGAAGGGGTCATTATGTTTACCCCTACCTGGACGCCTGGCTTCTTACAGCTTCATCGGAGGACCATCTGCGGCGGTCAGTAGGGGAGATTTTCGGTCTTTTTCAAGACTTGGGCATCACCCTGAATCTCCCCAAGTTGTGTCCCTGGCCTACCTAGTGGCTGCAGCACACAGGGGCATATTCGGACACCATCCAGGGAAGGGCCTTTCTCCCCACAGACCGAGCAGACAGGTTGAGAGCAGTTACTTGAAGGTAATGGCTACCAATCTTGTCCCAGTTAGAGTGGTGCTCCAACTTCTGGGCCACATGGACACAGCCTTTGCAACAGTTCCCCTTGCATGCCTGAATATAAGGGTCTTGCAGTGGAACCTCAGAGTTCAGTGGGACCAAGGCACGGACGAACTTGATCACCTGATCCGAATCTCTAGTGCGGTTCTTCAGTCTCTGGAATGGTGAATCACCCCTTCTCGGCTAGACACAGAGGTTCCATTTCAGTGTCCCAGTCCTCAGCAAATTCTGACTACAGATGCCTCGAGACTGGGCTGGGGGGGCACCTGGCATTTCACTAGACGAGGGGCTCTTGGACTTCGTCGGAACGTGCTCTCCATATCAACGTCCTGGAGATTAGAGCCGTCTCAAATGCCGTGCAGGCATTCCCAAGGGGTGCTCTCACCTGGTCCGCTGTTGGTTCAGTTGGACAACACTCCCGTAGTCTTCTATCTCAGCAAGCAAGGGGACACTCATTCTTACCTCCTATGCAGAGAGGCCATGAGAGTTTGGCATTGGGCAGTGGATCACAACCTGGAAATCACAGCTGTCCATGTACCAAGGATTCTCAACGTCCTTGCAGACAGCCTAAGCTGCTCTCGGTCTCAGAGTCACGAATGGGAGCTACTGTAGGAAGCCGTAGATGACTTCTACGAAAGATGGGGTCAGCCAGGACTAGACCTCTTTGTTTCCCCATACAGTGCCAAACTGCCCAATTTCTGCTTGCTAGATCAGGATCTGGTGTTTTCTGGTGCAATATATTGTCCCTCTCTTGGACAGGGAGGTTCCTGTATGTCTTCCCTCTCTTTTCGCTTCTCCAGAGGGTATTGCTCAAACTGCAGTCAGAAGGTGCTCGCATAATTTTGGTAACACCCTTCTGGCCTAGACAGATCTGGTTCCCACTGCTACAACATTTAGCATTGGAACTGCAGGTCCTGTTACCCCTGTCCACTCACTTGCTCTCTCAGGAGCAGGGGGACCTAGTGCATCCAAATCTTCGGTCTCTGCATCTACATGCATGGCCCCTGCAGACCTAGTCAGAGACAGATTTGGGGTATCCCCCAGGGTGGCAGAGGTTCTTGCAGCAGCAAGAAAACCCTCTACCTGGGCAGCATACACCACGAAGTGGAAGCGTTTGTTATTGGGCATCCCCCCATTCCTTGGATCCCTTCCTTTGTCTGGTCGAATCTGTGCTAGAGTACCTTCTTTCCTTGTCTGATATGGGTCTTAGTTACTCATCCATTAAGGTGCATCTCTCTGTGCTTTCAGCATATCACGCACCGCAGGATGGGAAAGCTCTGGCACAACTGGACTTGTGCAAGACCTTTTTAAGGGGTATCTTGCACATCAGACCTCCTTGGGACCTTCTTTTTGTGTTAGAAAAACTTACCTTGCCTCTCTTCAAACCAGCCTCAAGTTGCAAGCTCCGCTTTCTCTCATGGAAAGCATTGTTTTTAGTTGCCATTCCTTCTGCTCTGAGGATTTCCGAGCTGCAGGCTCTGATGTGTAGATAGCCTTACGTTGTTTTTCACAGGGACAGAGTATCCCTGTGAACGCATCCTGAGTTTATTTTAAATCAAGACAGTCAACTACTGGTTTACTACCCAGAGTACTTGAACAGAGGGGAGGCCCTGTTACATTCTCTGGATGTACATAGGATTCTTGGTTACTATATAGACTGTACTTGTTTCTCCAAAAAGACAAGACTAGTTGTTTGTCTTTTTTGCCCAAAGGTTACTTGGGTTTCCTGTGACCAAGCAGATATTGGCCGAGTAGCTGGTCAGTTGTATTACTTTCTATTACCAGAAGTACGACAAACCCTTACCGGGACCAGTCAGGGGTCATTCCACCAGAGGGGTCCCACATCTTTCGCGTCCCTCAGAAACGTTTCTGCAGCAGATCTCTGTGCAGCTGCTACTTGGAGTTCGGTCCACACCTTTGTTAGGCACTACAGTCTGGACATTGCTTCCAGAAGGAGAGCAGGTCTCGGCCTAGCGGTCTTCCAAGGACTTCTCTCCTGAGTGTGCCTAGAGCTTTGCTTTACAGTCCTCCACCCTTCTGACCTGGGTCTTTTTTTGTACTGCATGGGACTCTGTCCTAATTGTGTTACCTGCTGCAAGAGCTCCCCCTCGAAGTTGGATAGTACAGTTACGAAAGAACTTGCCATAACAATAGATCTTTGAGAGGAGCTCTTACAGCAGGTAGGTTTCCCTCCCACCTGTCCCCGGGGTTATGCAACTGCACTTTTCTCTGGGGGATTGGAGATCCTCCTTGGTTCCCCATCCCAGTTGTCAGCCGGGTCTCCGGTGTGTGAACTGAGGTGGTGCCAGGGGACCGCCCCTTTATACTGTATGGGATGTTGGGGTGGGGCCGACGTCAGGAGGTGGTCCCCCGCCTTGGACTACTAACTAGAAGTTTTCTGTGGGGTCTTAATGCCTAGCGGCCTGGTCCTAATGGTGTTACCTGCTGCAAGAGCTTCCCTCGAAGATCTAATGTTATGCTAAGTTCTTACGTAACTGTACTGTACTGTATTGTGAATAAGATAATGGAGGCAAACTTGAGGGGTGACATGGTCTTCATTAATGTTACTACACCTGTGTACCTTTGTATACATAAAATATGTGGACCATTAGTATTATAGTCAGTGTTCCCATTCTGTCTGTACATTAGGGCTGTTCACTGTACCGTCTCCCAAACATTTTTGGGGTACAAATCATATTTTGGTGTTTCATTGTACCCTTTCTGAAACTGTTTGGGAGTAGAAGATATCATCATAGTGGTACAGTGGACCACTGCAAAATGTTTTTTAAAATACCTGCCCAAATCAAAATGCTTGTTGCAACCACCCCTCTCCCCACACTTTCAGGATTTGTACCTGGCACCTGCTGCACAAATAGTAAATGCTTCCCCCACCCATCTCAGCCCTCCCTAGTCTTTACAAGTGTCCCCTGCCCCCACACAGATAGTAAACTGCCCCTTTCCTATCTCAACTGCACATCCCATCCCAGCCAGTCCTTACAAGTGTCCCCTGCCTCTACACAACTAGTAAAATCTTCCCCACCCATCTCAGCCCCACCATCTTGCCCACCCAGTCCTTCAAGTGTCCCCTGCCCCCACAAATAGTAAACTGTCCCCCACCATTCTCTGCCTCATCATCCTCCCAACCCAGACCTTACAAGTGTCCCCAGCCCCGAAAGAAATAGTAAACTCTCTTCCACCCATCTCTACCTCACCATGCTCCCCACCCAGTTGTCCTCACCAAGCAGTAACTGATGCCAGCCCCCTTCCCAGTTCTGTTTTTCCTGCCGCGAGTATACACAGTGGGAGCAACTGGAGTCTATTTCATCTGCTCCATCAGCAATTATTTCCTCAGTTGGATACTGAATGCCTTTTGCCACCATTTATGGCACGTTTTTCTTCCGATACCACTTTTTCTCTCAGTTTGGCGCAGAACCCCTGTCTTCCAGGAATGTATCTTCACCATTTATTCACTCTAATAGGTCTGTGCTGGAGGTACTAGGACCCCGCCGGAGCCAGAACTTTTCAGGAGGGACAGCGCTGAGGTAAGCTGTGCACATGCATGGCACCGCAAAAGTGACTTGTGGCGCCAGGCTTACCTCTGCACCAACTTAGATGCCTCAGTTCCTTTTTTCCTGCAATCGAGTGCACTTCAGTGACGATGTCACTCACCCTATGGGAATCGGAACTTCACGTCTGTACGACAGCTGCTTTCAGTTTATTGCTTTTTTAGTTCAAAGCTAGAGTTTACTTTTGTATCAGTTTAGTGATTTTATGTAAATTTTTCTCTTGGTTTCTCTTAGCTTACATTGTCTACGTTCAACGGCTCTGCAGTATGAGGGTAGGGAGTTTTCAGACCAGCTACTCAGGCAGCGGGGGCTGTGGCCTGTCCACTTTCCTGTTGGGGAAGGGTTTTGACCACAGGTAGTCCTGTACTGGGGGGGGACAGTCCTCTGAAGCACAAAAGAGCGGGCCAGTTCCTGATTCCGGTTGAGTTCTTGGGGCTGCTGAGTCTCAGGTTCTTCCGTTTGCCTTCACAAGGGGCAGTAACAGTACCATTTGAGGTCCCTCTCTGGGAGGTCTACCTTGAGACTCTCGGTCCTTTGGAGCCATGGCCCTCGTCTGGCGCTGTCTGCGTTGTCCGGGACTTCCAATTCTGGGATACAGGGGCCTTGGGCTTGGAGTCCCCCACTGTCCTTTAGTGGGGACCCTCATGAGCGGTCCACCCTTGGGCAGCTCTTCAGAGCAGTAGGGCAGCATCAGGCTCGGGTGTCACGTCTTGCGGATCTGGCCACCCTTCGGGTTGATGGCACCTGACCTGGGGGCAGGGCCTTAGAGCCAGGTGGAATGTTTGGCTCCGGCAACAGCCTTCTACCCTTGCCGGTGACTGTGCCGCTGACTCCTGTCCCACTGGCTGCACCCCTACCGTGTGTTACTTGGTATGACCAGCCGGGTACCATTTTGGTCACATTGGTGCTTGCTGGGTCCTTGGCGTCTGTCTATTTTTATTTATTTATTTAAATGAATGAATAAAATTTATTTTTATACAGGTATTGTAATTGTTGGGGCATAAACCTATTTACAGTAATCTCTTGTACAAAACATATTAAAATGCAGACATACAAACATTTAACATATAACACAAAGCACATAGTTTCTATCACTTACATTTTATAGTCTCAGTAGATGCTTTTGCTTAAAAGGGAACTGTCATCAACAGGGTTCTTTAATGTCTGAAAGTCAATAAAAAGCTAATTTGAGTGAGCTATTGTGTTTATCTGTCAGTCTTTGCAGTCCAGAGTTATTCATATGTAAATCGGCCTATAATCAAGGGCTAGGGGCAGCCATGTGTTTTAGGCTCCTGACAGGAAATGATGTTGACGAGGAATTTGGCCCTCCATTTACTGTAGGTTAAATAGGAAATCTGTTTTATTAAGTGTGTTTTAAGGTGATCTTACTTCGAGATACAGCTCTTGCAGCAGGTTACACCATAGAGACTGAAGCCGGCAGGCAGCAGGACCCCACAGAAAACTTCTAGCTTAGCTATTCCAAGCGGGGGACAACCCCCGACATCAGCTGCATCATAAAAAGGGTGGTCCCCCAGCATACCTCAGTTTTTTTCCCCGCCGTTGACTCGCACTCATTGGCTCCACAGATGCCTTCAGCAGACTAATGATGACAGAAAGAATTTTCTTCATTTTTCACCGATTTTACAGCAAAACACGTCAAGTACATGTCTTCTTCCCCGACTCCTTCTGCAGAAGGACACTCCTGTAAGTGTGCTTGCGGCAAGCAGATCCCCTTCAAAGACAGGCATTCGGCCTGTGTGAGGTTCCTAGGCCCGGACCACAATACCCAGACCTGCTCCATCTGCCGGCAGTTCAATAGTAGAATCAGTATCCGCCACCAGAAAGCATTCCAGAGTTTTCTCTTGGAAGAGAAACTTAAGGCCATGGAATAAGACCCATCCTCTTGAGGGGAATCTTCACATAAATCAGGGAAGCACAAGGATAAGCACTGGGACAAGGATAGGGATAGATCCCCAAAATGGACGCGAGACTCCTGGGCCAGCGGACATCGGAGGCTAAGAGGATGCCGGATCCATCGTCCGCTAAACGCCCCAGGAACCCGACACCACCTCTGCCATCAGAGCTCACATCACCGACGACCAGACGTCGGTAGAAACAGAAGATGTCGGTCTACCAAAGGACCCGACGCCGGACCTGACCACGCATCAACTGCTGGCACCTGCCCCAAACGACTGGCAAGCACCGAAACCAGGCCCTTCGTCCAGCCTTAATTTACAAGAGGTCAAAGATCTTTTCACCTTTTGGTGGGACACCATTAAAAAAGGAACCCAACAACCGTGGCACTTCCCAGAGCAGTAACGCCTGAACCTAAACACACTACACCACCTCCCAGGGGTAGGTCCAGGGACAGAAAGGCAAAGGCCAAGAGACTTTCATGCTCCAGGACTCCTTCAGGGTCCCCTAGTGATCATGGGTGCAAGACACCCCGATGAAGATCCCGCTTTTCATCGGGCGAAGTCACGCCCTGATACCTCCCGATCTCCCTCCCCTTTTGGTACCCCATACCCAGATCCTCATGACCTTCCTAGGTCACCACCTGATGACCCATCATTCTACGACACTATGAGGCATATTCAGCAGAACATGGGATGGGAGACGGAGGATTTAGACCCCAAATGGCAATACCTGTCACGCTACTCAAGGCATAAAGACCCCAAGCCTATGGTGGTTCCACACTTGGTGGATACTTTTCTGGACGCTACCAAGGCTGCTTGGAAGCACCCACATTAAACCCCAGTGGTCCCCAAGAAGGCCGACAGGCTTTACAGGGCCCCGCTGTATGCTCCTTATTTGGCTCAGCAACCTGTGCAGACTCGGTCATCATTACAGCCTTGCACAACCTCTCTCAGATGCCCCAACACCTCAGCACCCAGCCACCAGACCAGGAATCCAAACAATTGGATTATCTTGGCCGCCGCATGTATGTGGCTTCCACATGCTCTCTTAAGTCCCTCAATTACTTGACGCACATGGTGCAATTTCAAAATGCACTGTGGGACCAGGGGCAAGACTTATTAAAGGACTTTCCCATTGGCGAGAAGAAGGAGGAGCTACTTAACCTCCTACGTACGGACTCGGACGTTGGGACTCAAGTCCTTCGAGCCGCTTACAACTCGGTGGACTCGGCAGCAAGAGGTGCTTCAACAGGCGATTGCCTCTGGAGACACTCCTGGTTGAGGGTCTCCGGATTTATTCCAGACATCCAGAAAGGGATCCTGGACGTCCCCTAGAACGGCTCTGTGTTATTTGGTGAAGACACTGTCGCCATCTTCTGCTCTCCCAGGCATTCGTGGTCCTACGGGACCTTTCTCCTGGGAACAGTTCAGGGATGCGGCTGCTCACTTCCCTGCTTATGTCAGGGCCATAGGCGAGCGGGTGTTCCACCTTCCCCCTGAGCAGCCAGCCTCTGGATTTCTGAGGTCTTCCGCTTCCTCATCCTCCTCTTCTGGAGGAGAGGAACCTTCTGTCCACATCTCCCCTGCTGCTGATCTCGCCGAGTATCAGCGTTTCCTCATGAGGATGATGAAAGACCTGCGTATCACTCCTCCCACTCCTCAGCACAATCGGAGCATTCAATGTGTGCCTTTTAAGGCGACTTCAGTGCGGCTACCCTTGTGGTGCCTGTCTGGCCTGCTCCTTTTCAGGAGGCGTCATTGCGTTTCTGGCAATGACCCTTTTCCGGAGTCCCAGCCCCTAGGTGTCTGAGCCAGAAGTATTGTCTCCTCCCTTCCCCCCCGGTCTGCAGGTCGTGTGCCTCATCCTCAGTCAGGACTGACGCAGCTGGACACTCCCGATGGGCATCGCATCCTCCATCGTGACCGGCCCCCAGGTCAAGATTCTGCGGATTTTGACTTCTGGGGGAGAAGCAGGACCTTCTACTCAGCACGGTTGTTGTCGATTTCTGCTCATCAGGCCCACTATGCTTCCTATGATAGGTTCTTGTGGTCCACTCTGGGTCAACTCCTAGCCTCCTTGCCTGATTCAGAGGTAACCAGACAAGCCATTGCACTCTTTGCATGTGGCCTGGAGCTAGCAAGGCACCAAGCAAGGGCATCTTACAACGCCAACGAGATAGCTTCCAGGGTTGTAGGGACAGCGATCTGCATTAGATGGACAGCATGGCTGCGTCTTTCCCGGTTGTCACCCTTGGCCTGGCGTAGGGTGATTTCCTCCGCCTACCAGAGAATCCACCTTTTCTCCCATAGAGTAAGGCAGCGTCTGTTGGGGCAACCTCCTGCCCCCTCTGGGGGGGTCCCCGTCTCACTTTCCCCAGTCTCAGGCCTCGCTGGGCCCATAGGGTTTCTACCTCTCAATGATCTCTTCCCCCACTGGGAGCTAAGGGACTTAGTCCTTTAGGGTCTCTGGCCCCTTTGGGGGGCTCAGTACTCACCCAACTGTGATGAATGGTGAAGATTGACACAGCTAAGATATGAAAATTATGTACCTACTCACCATTTATCACAAAATCCCACCCTCCATCCCCCTGGGGCCTCAGTCTCTGGGCCCCCTTCCCTCTATGTCCCTCTTCCCTCCCTCCTTCCCTTTGGCTAGGAGTGGAGGGACCATGGAGACACACGGAGGAACCAAGTTCTACAGCTTAGTGGCTGGAGGGGATGGGGGGCTTTTAGCCTTATCGCCTTGCAGCTTCCCCACCCCTTCTTAGGGATGGGGTGCTGCACTTAGAGAACCCTCTTTTCCCTTGTCCATCGGGACTAATTTGATTTTTAATTATTTTGGGGGAGGCTCTTCTCTTGAAGTTCCTCCACCCACGTTTTCTTTTGGATAGTGGGAGGATGTGCCTTGGCTTCTGGACTTCATTAGTTGTGTTTTGTGACTAATCCTTCGGGGGGGGGGTAGTCGTCCTCTGCCTGGAGCTGTTTATTCTGTGATTAACCTTACTTGCCTTGCCGGGTTTTTCTTCTCTCTCCTCTCCCGTAGGGCAGAAGGTCTGAGCTTGTTCAGTCTTAATTAGGAGGTCCAGGTTGCAGGGTCAGTAGGCATTATCCTCCCCCCTTTCCAAGAAAGATGTTTGTCCTTCCCTTCTTCTTTCCCAGAGATTGAGGCCCCTCCCAATCCCTTAGATTCCTCTTTCTCCTTTTCTGTCCTCTCAGCCGTTATTCCTCCTTTTGTTTTACATATCTTTTCCTTTTATCTGTCCCTTGGACTCCCTTGTCCCACCCTCCCTGTTTTCACTATATGGTGACTCAGAACTGGTGGGAGAGTGGGGTTGACGACACGCAACGGCCAACCTGCAAGCGCCACACAGTGTGTCATCCTTGAGGGCAGCGCCGCCGGTACGTCGACTCCACCCATCAAAAAAAAAAAGCTCACAGCCACATACCCAACTGTGATGAATGGTGAAGATACACAGAAAGATCAACAATTGTGGTAGGTATGTAATTTTTGTTTCTCTAAGATCTACTGTTATGGTAAGTTCTTATGTAACTGTACTTCATTACACACTTTCTACATTTATAATTATTTCCTATGTGCCTTGAAACTAGTGAGTTATCACCTTTACATTTCAAAGTGTTAGTAAACATAATCCATCTTCACGATTGCTTTAACCTGTAGGCTATATTGCCAGCTGATGAAAAACTACACATCTGAAGGCTGACTCTGGTGTCAACAGGTATTGGGGTCCCATACTGTATCAGGATGTCTAAACCCTAGCTGTGTTCATGTCAGTGCAGATTTCTGGGGCTGCCACAGCACTGACTTCTGTCTTATTCCATTCTGTCTTACAATTTTGGATGTGAATTCAGGTCTGCAAAATGCAAATGTGGCTATGTACCTACTGGCCTGGCATCATGGGGCCAGCCTTGAAATGTGTTGTTTTTGATTAACAGCTGGCAGCATAGCCTAGAGGTTAAAGCAAAGAGCTGTGAACAAGCTTTGTTCATGCAGCAGAATGGGGTTTCATTCCAACATGCTGCTCTTGTATATTGTATTTCCAGAGCAAGTCACTTTCCTCCTTGTGGTCCCAAAACACACCCAGAAACGAGCTGTACTGTAGTTATGTGCCTTTCCCGGACAAAGACAGTGAAAACAATCTAAGCATGTTGACTTGAAAAGAAAAAAAATGAGGACACCATTAATTGTTAATTGCAAAAACACATAGACTGACAACATTGTTAAAACATGCATAACTTGAAATGCATTATTAAGAGTATTTTACTTTTTTTGATGAAGTTAAAAGTATAACAGTTTCTTACTGAAATACTTTGGATGGAATGGGATTTTCTACCGTAAAGGAAACAAATGAATCTGGGTGATGCTGCTGCTCATGCCTTCCGAGCGTGTTGTACACGCTGCAGCTCTGCCAGTGGACCGCAACTTTCCAGAATGCCATTCCCATTGTAATGTAAAAAAAGAAAGAAAAAAAAGGGAGAGACCGGGACTGGGAAGGGAGTATATGTGTATGTGTGTGTATATCTATATATATATATATATATATATATATGCATGCATGTCTGTGCGTGTGAAGTGTGTGTGTATACAGTATGTGAGAGAAGTGTTGCACTAATTGAACAGTGCTGAAAGGGAAAACAATTATCACCATTAATTTAATTAAATAAAATATGTGGATGGGTGTAAAAACCAGAATTTTGCACACACCCTTGATGTGGGATGTTTTTATAAACCCCTTGGACTTTGCCCTTGGGGTTAATGTAGCATCCTATACTGTGTGTGTGTGTGTGTGTGTGTGTGTGTGTGTGTGTGTGTGTGTGAAATTCTGGTTACACACACCCACCCATATGTTAATTTATATATAATTAATGGGTCTCCCCTTTTTTACCATAGGAAGACAGTGCCGTAATTTGCTGTTTATAACAGCAAACATGCGCACTGTCACCTCGCTCTGCGCATGTGCCCGCTGCACTGTCTCCCTTCCTGGGTCGTTGCTTCCTTCTCATCTGCAACACAGCTGCGCAAGAACAGCGGCGATAGGTCACTTTTAAAACAAAAAGTTATATTTTGTGCAAATGTGGGCTAGCAAAATTATATGATCAACAAAATGAAAAGCTGACAAAAAAAATCTGTCGACAGATTCACCGGCCGAAAACCTAACTGGAGCACAGCCACAGAACGGCTTCTATTTTATATAATTGCTGTGGCCAAAAAGGGAAGACCCAGCAATTATATAAAATAAAATAAGGGGTGTTGTGTGTAAACTCGAAGTTTACACTCACCCTCGGGGTTAGATACTTTGCACAAACCCCTCGAGCTTCGCTCTTGGGGTTTATGTAGCAACTAACCCCCTCGAGCGTGTGTAAACTTCTCGTTACACACACCACCCCATACTTTATTCTATTTTTTAATAATGCAGTTGTGATTATGCATGTTTTAACAATGTTGTCCATCTATGTGTTTTTGCAATTAAACTATTAATTGTGTCCCTTTTTTTTTTTTCTTTTCAAGTCAAATCCTGGACGATAGAAAACATGAATTCGTCCTGGGGAAATCGTGTCAGACAAACCTTGTGGAGTTCTATGTCTGGGTGACAAGTGCCTTGGACCTGGGTAGACCGGTGGACGTCCTCTTTCTTGACTTCAGCAAGGCGTTTGACTCTGTTCCTCACGGGGGCCTGTTGAATGAGTTGGGAGAAATGGGGGTGGGGAACCAGATGATCAGATGGGTAGGAAATTGGCTCCAGGACTGGACCCAGAGGGTCATGGTTGACG
Organism: Neoceratodus forsteri; assembly: GCA_016271365.2. NCBI lineage: Eukaryota > Metazoa > Chordata > Ceratodontiformes > Ceratodontidae > Neoceratodus > Neoceratodus forsteri. Next base: position 143,941,982 of record CM057451.1, read on the forward strand.
GGATAGTCTCATCCCCAATGAGAGTCATTATTTGGGTCCCTCAAGGATCGGTCCTTGGCCCCCTCCTGTTCAACGCCTGCGTCTCTGTCATAAGGAATGGTATCAGGAGTGAGATGAGTCTCTTTGCGGATGACTCAAAACTGGGGGCAGTGGTGGATGAAGAGGAGGAGAGGGTGGCCCTACAGGGGGACCTGGAGGCTCCTGAAAGGTGGTCTAGAAAGTGGAAGCTGAGGTTCAGTGCTGGGAAATGCAAGGTACTGCACCTGGGAGCCAGAAACCCAGGCCAAGTGTACATCCGGGGTGGGAGGAATGCTACAAGTCTCAATGGCTGAGAGCGACCTGGGGGTGGTGGGTGTCAAGATGAACAGCTGTGAGACTTGTAGGAGGGCAGCGGCCAAGGCCAACAGGATGCTGGGATGCATCGCTAGGGGGATCATTCTGGAGGGAAATGTTACTACCTCTGTATAACTGCTTGGTGAGGCCGCACCTTGAGTACTGTGTGCAGTTTTGGAGGCCACACTTAAAGAGGGACATCGAACTCCTGGAGAGGGTCCAGAGGAGGGCAACCAAAATGATCTTGGGCTTGGGGGACAGGACCTATGGGGAGAGGCTTGAAATGCTAAATATGTACACATTGGAAGAGAGACAGGACCGGGGGACATGATAGAGGTTTTCAGTGCGTGAAGGAGTAAATGGGGAGAAGCAGTCAGGGTGCTCCAAAGGAGGGGAGGCAACTAGCGGGCATGTGGAAGCTGGGGGAGAGTCAGGAGAAAGGGGAGGTGCTACTTCACTGAGAGGGTGGTAGAGCCGTGGAATGCGCTTCCCAGGGGCAGGTAGAGGCAGAGACGGTGGAGGGGTTCAAGAGGGTGGGACAGGTACAGGGGAAGGATTCTGGAAGCAGAGTCCTGTGCAGCGAGAATATCTGGGGCTGGGAAGGGAGAAACCAAAGAGGGCGGGGGGGGGCATCAAGGTCAGCTCGCAGGGTGGGGGCTGACCAAACGAGCAGACACGAAAGACCGTTAGGCCTATTCTGCTGGCATTTTAATATGTTAGTATGTATGTTGGTAAATCTGGATAGAAAGAGCATAATATTTTCAGAATTATAGCATATGGTCAGATAGTTTTTACTGTCTTTGTCCAGGAAAGACACATGACTGTAGCTTATTTCTGGGTGTGTTTTGAGTCAACAGGGAGGTTAAGTGACTTGTTTTGGTCACACAATATACAAGAGGAGCATGTTGGAATAAAAACCCATTCTGCTGAATGAAAGAAGCTTGTTCACAGTTCTTGGTTTTAAGCCCTAGGCTGCACTGCCAGCTGTAAATTAAAAACTACACATTTCAAAGCTGGCCCCATGATGCCAGGCCAGTAGGTAAGTAGCAACATTTGCATCTTGTACAGCTGAGTTCACACCTGAAATTGTAAGAGAAAGGGCTGTAAGAGAGGGAGTGGAATAAGACCGAAGTCGGTGCTGTGGCAGCCCCAGAAATCTGTACTGACATGAACACAGCCAGGGATTAGAAATCCTTATACGGGGCCCTAATACCTGTTTATACCACAGAGCCAGCCTTGAGATATGTGTAGTTTTTAATGATCAGCTGGTAGTATAGCCTAGAGGTTAAAACAATCCTAAAAACGGTTTATTACTACTAACAGTTTGAAATGTAAAGGTGATAACTTACTAGTTTCAATGCACATACAAAACAATTATTATAAATGTAGAAATTGTTTTTATAATACCTTAAAACACACTTAATAAAACAGTTGATTTCTTATTGAACCTGTGGTAAACAGAGGGCCAAGTTCCTTGGCGACATCATTTCCTGTCAGGAGCCTAAAACATATGGCTGCCCCCAGCCTTTTATTACAGGTTGATTTACATATGAATTACTCTGGACTGCAAAGACTCGCACATAAAACAATGGCTCACTCAAATTAGCTTTTTTATGGACTTTGAGACATTAAGAAACCATGTTGATGACAGTTCCCCTTTAAAAAGTTTCAGCAGAAAAGCACGCGGAGCAGCAGTTGCTTGTTTCCAGGTGTGCCTTGGGGGAGAAGAGAAGGGAACAACAGTCAAAACAGCAGTAATTATTGAACAACAATGAATACTCAGTCGAACAGCAGGAAAATATCCTATATAACAGATTTCATTAGTTCACAGGTTCACATTCCAGTTATAGTATACCACAGTGATAAGTGCGAAGTTATGGGAATTGGCAGTCAACTTATGAAAGGAAGGACTAACATAGGGGGACAGGCAGAAAGAAAAAGGGACATTAGTGTGGCCCAGGAAGCCGAAAATGTAGTGGTTAGAAAGTAAGGGGAGGAAAGGAGGGGGATGAAAATTTTGAGGGAAATAAACAAAAAAGGGGGTGGGATTAGGAATAACTGCAAGTGGGGTAAAAGAAGTTATGTAGGAGGGAGGAGAAGGTAAGTGGGAAGGTGGTGTGGCGGATGGAGGGGGCAAGGGAATTACACAGTTTGGGAAAGTGATGGAGAAAAGCAGTGGGGGAGAGATGGTGAGGTAGGAGGGGAGAAAGCAGAAACAGAATTTAGATAAGAAATTGTCGCAGTGGGAATGGCGCCTGTCATCTAAAGAGGGGAAAGGGAGAGCTTGGTAGAGAGTACAGTGGTGAGTATGAGGAGGGCAGTCGAGAGCAAAGCAGCAGAAGGAGTGGAAGAGTGTGTCCAGTCTGACTAGGGAAATCTTGAGAGCGGCACTGTAGACTACATCACCGTAGTCAAAAACTGGGAGGGTCATTTTCTGGATCAGAGCATGTCTGGTGGGCAGTGGAATACAAGCCTGGTTTCTGTACAGGGTACCAAGCTTGAGGTGCAGTTTTTGAGGATGGCATTCATGTGTCCAGAAAAGTCGAGGTACTAGTCAAGCCAGACCCCGTGGTATCTAAAGGAGGTGGTATTCTCCAGAGTATTACTGTCACATGAAAGATGGAAGGGAGTGGTGCCGAGAGAGTCCTTGCCTGGCGCCAGAGTTCATGGAGACTGTCTTCTTGGCATTCAGGAAAAGTTGATATGAGCGTAACCAGAGCTGAACCTTGTTAAAGTCATGCTGAAGCCTGGATGTTGCATCAGAAGGGGAAGGGCCAGCAGTAGGTAAAATCTTTATTTTTATACAGAAAAACATAATTGGGGATGTTGTACCATGTGTGCAAGACAGTCCTGTGTTCAAATCTCATCAGTTACTTTAAAAATACACTACAAACAAAGTATGTCATAATTCATTACAGGTTCACATATAGCAAGACAGAAAACCATGCCAACAATAATCCTATTTCTATATACATTTACAAGTAGGTGGAAAACATTCATCCACAGCATTAGTAAAAGCATGATGAGAAGACAAAGTTTGCACTGTAAACGGCAAATCATTCCATATTGATGCAGCTTGGGATCACAAGGTTTTGTCTCCAAATTTTGTTTTTGTTTTTGTTTTAGCAAGATATATTTTGCTCATGTAAACTGATCTTCTTGGGACGTGGATACGTTGTTAAATCCACACTTATTGGCAGGTTCCTTGCCGCTTTAAATGTTGCCAGAAGGTCTTCAGGCTGGCTCCTCCCACCCACCCGGGTGGTAAAACCCTCGGCTCCGCCCCATGATGCCAGATCTTCCTTATCGCTTGGAAGCGTTTTAGGCCTGGATCCACACTCTTCGGTTAACCCGAAACTAATTCTAAAGTTTACAAGACTCCGGTCTTCGTCTTCCCTCGTGGCTGTGATGGAAAAGTCGACTCCCGGCTTCCGTCGGTGCCCCTGTGGACAGAAGATGTCCCAGACCGATCCACACTCCATGTGCGTCTACTGCCTGGAGCTTGGCCACGATTTGCAGGCTTGTGAATTGTGCAGCTCCTTCTTGGCTTCGGTCATGGAGGACTGCACTGCTCGACTTCTTCTTGGGCACCCTGAAAAACTGTATCCGCTGGTCAAGTCGAAGGAGGCCCGTTGGGTGGTGTCCGCGGCGGCAGGCTCTGCGGAACAGTTGGAGCAGATGATGCCCCTCGAGCAGGAGGCAGTCCAGGCCGCTGCTTCTTCCTCCTCGGCCGCGGCATTTATCCCGCTCTCATTGGGCTCTTCCTATACAGCTTCCTTTAAGGAGTTTTGTCAATCCCTCTCCACCAAGGGAGAAAGACCATCGGGACATTCCAGTCGGTCCAAGAAGAAGGACTCAAAAGGTAAGTCCCACCATCGATATTCGTGGGAGCGGGAGAGATCACCTTCACCGGACCATCGGCTTTTGACTTCGGTCGAGGTTGCGGTTAAGGCCTCTCTGGCTTCACGGTGTCCCTGTCAGGTCAGCAGGCCGAGATAACCGTTGACGCGGTTGAGATTTTTCTTGACTTGTTGGACTGTTTGTCGACTGGTGATGCTGACAACCCTACTTCACGGGGTCCCCCGGTGATTACCGAGGACTTTCCTCTGCCGGAGTCCTTGGTTAAGGTCTCTGTACCGAAGGAAGGGCGGGTTTCCCCCGTTCCCCCTCTGACCTACCCTTGGAACCCCCGAAGGTCTCGGACTCGGTCCTCTTCCAGGTCCAGCCAGTCCTGCCCACGTCGGCGGTCTCGGCACCATGGAAAGTGGCACCACTGCTCATCCTCTTCGTCCTCTTCGGAGGATAGGCTCCGGCGCAAGTTGTGTCAGCGCTACGAGGACTTGATCTGACAGCAGCTGTTACTGTCTGGTAACAAGCCGACTCAGTCACCTTCTCCAGCCATTAAGTGGCTGTCACGGGAGCGACCGAAACAACCCCTCGTAGTCGAGGAGCTGCCACCAGCGCCAGTTGTTTGTCCGAAACCGGCTGCTCCACCCATTGTGGTGGAACCTCTGCCTCTACAACCTAAGATTGGGGCCCCGACCAAGGATTCTCGGTCGGGTCAGGACTTGCCCCATAGGTTGTCGGTCACCCTCACTCCTGATCGACCGCGGCAGGTGGAGGGTGGCTCAGGTGCTCGGCAGCTGTTCTCAGACTCCTCCCTGTTCTTCAGGCCGGTTGTCCTGGAATATGCAGAGGGTCAGTCTGTGGACGAGAGCCCATCCTTGGTTTTGGGAATGCTTCGACTCATCTCAGAGTCTACTGGGATGCAGCTTGAACCAGTTCAGAAATGGGCCAAGTATCCCCTTACGGAGATACTGGACAGAGGGGATTCCCCGACGGAGGCCTTTCCGGTGTCTGAAGCCATTGTTGACCCGGCCCTGGAGTTGTGGCAGCGGCCGGCATCTTGTCCCGCACCTTCGGCTATTATGGCTCGAAAGTCCCTACCGGTTCACTCTCTGGTTTCTCGGAGCACCCCTCTGCGGAAGGGTTAGTGACCGATAGCATTCCGGGAATGCTCGGGATGTGGATAAACCACCCGATAAGGAATCCAAAAAGTTGGATTACTCAGGGTGGAAGGTGGTATACGCTGCTTCCTGTCTAGGCCTTCATCAGGCTAGCTCTGCCATTCTGATGGCACACTTTTCTCACGCCCTTTTGGGCTCCCTGGATGAGGTGATTCCTCATCTCCCGGCTGACCTTCAGACGACGGTCAAGCAGGTGTCACCCGCATACATAAGGATGGAGGTGAATAAGCTTATAGTGGTACAGTAGTTCTGGCGTCGGTGCTGGGTTTGGGCCTTTTGAGCCCAGACCTGGTGGGTTTTTCTAGTCCTGGTTCCGGCACCGGGTTGACTTTGTGCCGGTGTTATGTCAACACCATGTCGGCATCTTGATGCGGTGTTGGCGTCAACCCTAGTGTCAGATTCAGCCCTCTGGGCCTGACCTGGCACCGGCTCTGTTGCTGGGCATGGCACAGGGTCTTTTGCCGATGCCAGGTCGGCACTGGGAGTTTTTGGTGCTGAGAATCTCCTTACACCAAATTCAGTCCACTCCTGGTGCCATCCTTTGCAGTGCTGTCCCCAGCACCATGTGTCTCTTACTGGGCCTGGTGCCATGTGCACCACTGGGTCTGGTGCTGTGTCTGGCGCTGTGTCCAGTGCCAGGTCCGGTGCCGGCTCTGGCACTCTGGTGCTGGGTCTGGTGCCCTGTCTGGCACCCAGTCGACGCTGTACCTTCTCAGCTTACAGCCCCTCTCTACGCCCCTCCCTCCAGGGATGATATAGATGAGCATGAGTCTGACCCCCACCTCTTCTTTTGAGGACAGCAGAGATGACTTCTTTCCCTGGACTCTTCAGTCGCAGATCCTTCTGCTGTGTATCAGGACATGCTTCTTGCAGTTTGCTTGCTCCAAGGGCATTTCTCCCTTTGTGTCTATCCCTTTGGAGCTCGCCTAGTCCCTGGCATAGTTTAAAAAAAAAAAAAAATTAAAAATGAAGGATTCTGCTGACTGCCGTATATAGAATTTAGTCCAAGCAGTCAACAGTTTTGTTGTTGCTCCAGGATTGGTTAGCTTTCTGGATATGTAGGCTTCAAGGTCCTGCTCTTTGCACACTCTTTGACACCCCAGGTCTTTGCAAGGTGCCTTGCACTACTCATAGGGCACCTGGGGAAATTAGGACTCCAGGCTGAACATTGACTGATAGCCGGTTCATCTAACCATTAAGCAGAAGTAGTGGCCACATCCTCTGATCCCTCCCTCCTTTGGAGTTTTTAATTTAGAAGTCTCAGCTCTGACTACTCACAGCAACTGCTGTTCATAGAACCAATTCCGGTTACAATCAAGATTCAGCCTTCTCTCCAGAGGGCAGAATGCAGGTGATCCTACAGATAGCGTGCTACATCGTGGCACACAAGTTTGTATCAACCCTCTCCATACAGTGAATGCCAGGTCTACTAGCAGGTGATCAACGGTGGAGACACTCCTCCAGGGTTTCCCTTCTCCTAACCGAAGCCTCATGTCACTCTCACTACAGATGCCTCCCTGTTGGGATGGGTAGCCCACTGTTGGGGCTCCAAACACAAGGTGTCTGGAACCTGTCAGAGCCTCATCTCCACATCAGTGTATTGGTGATGCAATCTCTTTTTGTATGGCCTGTTTACCATAGTGGATCTGTCCGCTACAAAACAGTCCCCTTCAGAAGGAAGGCAGTCTGTAATGTATCACATGAGCAAAAGATGGCGAGCACTCTCTTTATATCTTCAGAGAAGCTATGAGACTGTTGGAAGCTGCCTGCCTGAAGCAGAGGATCCTACTCAAGGCCATTTATTTGCCAAGCGTTTAGAATAGTCTAGCGAGTGAGCTCAGATGACCAGAGGCACATCCTCACGAATGACTTCATGAGATCGCTGTTTGATGAATGGGGCACCCCGGATGTGGATCCTTTTGTATCCCTACTGGATGCCGAACTGCTTCAGTTCTACTTCAGAAGGCCAGAAATGGCATTCTCTGTCAAGATACTTTTAGACTGCAGTGACGATCTTTCCTGTATGCACTCCCCAACCCACCCCCGTACAGAAGGTATTGCTCAAACTGGAGGTGCACAGGAACAAGATCATTCTGATTGCACTCTGCTGGTCTCAGCAGATATGGTTTCCTTGGCTGAACAGACTGTCAGTCAGGAAACAGAGGATTCTTCCACTCAGGCTGGGCATGTTGACTTAAGCTCCCCTAGTCCATCCCAACCTGCATATCCTTCAGCTTCAAGCCTGGCTGCTGATGAGATGGAAGTGAATTCACACCGGGCATCTCAGAAGACCTCTGGAATACTTTCAACTGCCCATGACCTACCACTAGGACAACTTATACAGCCTAATGGATAAAGTTTTCTGTCTAGTGCTCTAAAACCTGCATGCACTTCTTTTGGTGCCCACCTGACTAGGTTCTAGGTACTTACTTGGACCTTCCTGATGCTGTTTTGCAGTGTTCTGGTCAAGATCCATTGTTTGTTCGATCTGCATACCATGAGCCCATTGGTACCCTCTATCTGACCCAATCCACAGGGGCAAGATGGTGTGCTCTACACACCCTGCGTTCCTTCCTAAGTGACATCGGAGTTCCATCTGAATCAGCCACTGTGACGCCTACTTACTTTGCCACCTTCCAGAGTTAGGGAGAGTGCTCTCTCTTCATTCTCTGAACGTTTGGTGGCCCTTTTAGATGGACAGATAGAATATTCAAGCAATCCAAACAGCTTTTCGTTTCCTCTACTCCCAGCTGAAAGTGTTAGCCTGCTCCAGTCATTGCATTTCTGCCTGGATGGTGAGCTGTTTTCACCTAGGTCATCTTGAAAGGTCAGGTACGCACCAACTCCCCCAGTGCAGATGTCACATCCCTGCCAGAGGTTCGCTCTGCGCCTGTCGGTGATGCATTGCAAAGCTGTAACTTAGATCACAGTGCACACTTTTGTTACACACTATGCCTTGGATGCCACTGCCAGGTGGTGTTCCGCTGTGACAGGACTGTCCTAAATGGACTTCAGTCCTGAGTGAGCTCTTCACTCCAACCACCCTGCCTCAGGGGTTCTTTCTCAGCTTGGTACTCTGACCCATTAGTGTGACTAAATGGTGACGATACATTCCTGGAAGATATGAGAAATTACGTACCTACCATAATTCTTGATCTTCTGGGAGTAGCTTCACCCTTTAGTCACACACCCACCTGCCATCCCCAAGCTCACTCCAGGATGTTTATTGGTCTTCAGGAACAGTGGGAGAATTCAAGAATGCTTGGGACAGGCATAAGGCAATTCTAGTGGGGGGCAGGAGGAAGTAAGCCGTTGATTAACTAGAATCTGCAGTTTATCCATCAGGTAGGGAAATGGGCACACTGGGTGGGCCAAGCGGTCCTTATCTGCTGTCAAATTCTATGATTCTATGTTTCTATCTTTGTTCAAGGCTTAAACTGTAAAGACACTGGAATACTCTAATGCTGACCATTTTTGCACAGGTCACCAGGGCTCCTTATGCCCTTAGCATTAATGCATAGTGTAACTGCTAGTTAGGTTATACTGCACCTCTTTGGTAAAAACGGAACTGAGGTGGTGAGGGCTGGTGCTGAGGGAAGCCTGGTGTCGAGAGCCACTCTCATGGTGCCGTGCATGCGCAAAGCTTACCATGGCGCCTGCCCTCCTGAAAAGTTTTGGCTCCCGTGGGGTCCTAGTATTCCGGCACTGATCCATTAGTGTAAATAAATGGTGAAGATATTCCTAGAAGATCAAGAATTACGGCAAGTATGTAATTTTCATTTTCTTCATGTTTTATATTCTTGCTCATCAGAATGCTGAGTGCAAAAGGGTGGAAGAAGAAAGGCTGCTCCTCCATGCATTATTCATTTCGAAGCATTGGACTGGCATCTGAAATGCCAGGCCTGACTTGGACCAAACCAAGACCTGTCTAGATGTGATTCCTGCTTCTCGATGGACAAGCGAAAACCTGGAAATCTGCACATTAAAAGAGGGGTTGTTCGCCGCCCAGTTTTGGAGGCAGGCTAGAGATGTCAAGGTGAGGTCTGTGGGTGTTTTCCTTGGGCCCTTTTCCAGTGCTTCTGTTACTGAGGAAGACTGGGATCCTCCCCGTGTTCGCCTCGCCAATACGTCAGGGGGTGGGGGAACTTGTGGATAGTTTTTCTCCGGGTGTGCTGACTGAGACCCACCCCCAATCCATTCGCTGTTCTGGGCAGCGGGACACTGCCGGTGGTGAGGCTGAAACTATACACTTGGTCTACACTGGGCATCTTGGTATCATGGTCCGGTGCAGCTCTGGCTCCTGATACCACCCCCAGTACTGGCGAACGGGGAGACTGAGTCCCCTTCTGGTGCTGCTTGTGGTACCAGAAAAGGGATCTGAACTGGAGTCTTAGGTGGTAGTCTTCTCCTCACCGAGTGCTCTGGTGGCCTAGGTAGGAGGAGAAAGATGCTAGCCTGGGGGAAGGAGATAAAAGTGATGGATCCAACTTCGGGCCTGGTTCCGAGCCCAAAATGGGTGACAGTATCACCCCCACCCTGGGGAAGGGGGGTGCCAGGGCTGGTTCTGGTGCTGCCCATGACACCAGTGTTGGGTCCAGGAGTGGTTCTGGAAGTGACTCTGACTCTGGAGTAGGATTTTGTTGGAGGCGGGGCAGAGCCAGTCCTGGTGAGGGGAAGAGACGCGCTTTTGGATCTGCTGCTGACTCTGTGACCAGCACTAAGGGCAACACCGGCTGGGGTGCCAACAGTGGCCCAGTGGCTTGTTTCTCCTTTGTACAGCTGACAACGTCATTGTTGAGGATCGGGGCTGCCCTGTGGTACATGTACAGATCCTTTCTCCTCCCCAAGGTCACTGTCTGGGTCAGACCTCTGAGATCGTCCGGCTCCACTCAGATGAGTTTATCAGGTCCTTAGCCCGGGCAAGGTCCCCTGAGCACTCACAGCCTTGCAGAGAACTTGGAGACCCTGGCTTCTATATCCCTACTGTTCCTCTGCCACTCCTCCTTGAACTGCTGAGTATTATGGGTCCCATTGGGCCCATGACCTGGTATCAGCACAAAAGAACAGCCAGTGTCTTCACCAGTTCAACTTTCAGTCTGACTGGGCCCAGTTCAAGCCATGGCCCAGCGCCACAGGTCTCGAGAGTCCAGCTCCTCCTTTCCTATTTCCTCCACTGAGAGAGGATTTTCCCATCTACATGTCCACAGATGCTGAGTACACTGCATACCAGTGCTTCCTTATAGAGGTGTTGAAGGATCTGAACGTGGGATCTTTTTTGTTGGTCGCAGTCCTGCTACCCTGTCTCTGAGATTCTGTGGGGATTTCAGTGATTACTGTTTTCATCCCTCTTTGGCCTTGGGCCTTTGAGGTGGCATCCAGGAGTGTCTGGCTCTGTCCTTTCTTCCCATTTCCAGCCTCTGAGGATGTCCAGTGCAGGTTTTACATCCCTGCGGGGTCTGCAGGAACTGTATGTCACTGCACTTTGGGGATTTGAGTATTGCAAACCCCCCACTGAGCCTAAACTTCTAATTTGTAACCATCTTCAGGAGGCTGGCTCTGTTGAGGTAAATGCCTGGGGGAGGAGCGTTTTTATTGTGGCACTCACTGTCATGTGCATTGCTGCACACCAGGCAGCTGACAGCAAGTGCCTGTGGTTGAAGGTAGGTCAGATTGCAGCTTTGATGCCTGACTGGTGGACAACCAGGCATAGTATTTTTGCTCCCAGACTTTGTCCGATCACACCTGCTATCTGCTTCTCTTGAAGAGTTTTAGGGTTTACCCTACTAAATACTTTGTCCACTTAGGGCATAAAGTCATCTTTAAGTTGGCATTCTACCATCTTAATTACACAGAGCTCCCCTAGGTCTTTCTTGTACTTGCCAGAGATATATAGGGCTACTGCCCTTTTCTTTCTTTCTCTCTCTCTCTCTCCACCTTCCTTTCCAGTTGGCTGAGATAGTTACTGTGGGTCTTATACCCTCTGTCACAAGTGCCTGGCCCCAAACCCCCCGGGCAGCCCAGTAGGACGTCCTGTTTGCAGAGAGGATCCCTCCTTTTAAGAATTCATGAGCAGTTGTAAGGGTTCCGGAAGACTTACCATCCTTCCTTTTCCCCAGTGGGAGGGTAGAAACTGTAGTTTCGATTTCCCTTGACTCTGCACTACTTTCAGTATTTGAATCCCACCACGTCCACTTGCTACATCTTGCCTAAGTAGTTAGGTACGATAACTGAGTGGTACTATCTTTCAAGGCACACAGTCTTTTCAAAACCCTTCTGTTAAAATGTTAGACCGCACAGTCAGACCCCTAGGCAGAGTTGATAAGAAAACCATAAAAGTTTACTTAAAAGCACTACAGAAAAGTCTGCAGTTCGGAAGAACTTTGAAATGCAGACAATTTCAAAATTAAAACTGGATGGTTTACAGAAAACAGTGGATACTGTTATTCTAAACTATTCCTTGTTTTGATATGAGTCCAGACACGATTTTAAATGTCCTTGTAGAGATGAGTCCCTAAGCAACAGTTTGTAGCAAGATTTTGTATCCCAAGTCAGTTCCTCTGAATGTCCTTTTAAAAAGTCTTCAGGTGCTTCCTTTCTGAAAAGTCTCGATTTCCAAAATTCTGACTTAAAATCTGAATTTTCTGTTCAGTATGTGGAAAGTCAAAATTTCAACACACTCTAGTCTGATTTTAGAGATTTTTCCAGGCCTACACATATACTTCTGGTCTTCAAGTATATGCCAGCTGGATGGGCTGTCTGACCCCCAGCTAAACTGTTTATCAAATGCTCCGAGTTCAAAATGTATGTCTTATGCATATAGGCTGGTCATCTTCAAGCCACACCCACAGTGTGATGGGTTGCAACAGTTTACCTTTCCCTGTAGATGTCACTGTGGATCTTTCTTTGAGTGGGAGCTCTTGCAGCAGGCTACAACAGTTAGGACTATGCTGCAGGCACTAGACCCTCCGGAGGGTCCTAGTGCCTGTGGCATAGTCCTAATTGTTGTAACCTGCTGCAAGAGCTCCTCTCGAAGATCTACTGTTACGGTAAGTTCTTGCGTAACTGTACTTTCCATGTCAGGCTTCATGTCAACCCCAATGACATTTGATCCATGTATCTGGCTTAAACTCTGACCCCTAGGTCATCCCCCTGACCTCTTCCTTTCATGGAAAGCTAGATACCCAGTTTTCTCTAAGAGTTATGATTTCCTGGGTCCATAAACCTATCTCCCTTATCTGGAGACGTATCAGATCCACCCTAGCCATTAGAACAATTAAGGTTATTTTTTTGTTGTATTGTATTTCTACAAGCCTTTTAAAGAGACAGTGTCCCATTCTAAAGTCTATTGCAGCATATTCAGATATGAACCCACATAAATGGATCTAGGCCTATCATGCCACATTTCTCCCTCCTAAAACAGAACCTGGTGGGGGGACACGCCCCTATTAGAGGCAGTTCTTCCCAGTTCTGTTATAGATCTAGTATGCGTGATAGGCCATCTGCGTTCCCATTTTTAGATCCAGGCTTATGCAAAATATCCATGTCATAAACCTGCAAGGCAGTACTCCATCTCAGAAATTTCCCATTTGGCCCAACCATATTAATGGGTTGCGGTCCATTTTGGACCTTAAAATGTCTCCTATAAAGGTATGGTTCCAGTTTTATTAATGTCCAAACTGAGGTGAGACATTCCTTTTTTACTGTTGTATAGGCTTGTTCCCAGGGAAGCAGCTTTTTGCTTAAGTGTACAAGGAGGTGCTGTCTCCCCTAATTGGATACTTGGCTGAGGACTGCCCCAATTCCCACATCTGAGGCATCTGTCTGTACCACAAATGGTCTGTTGTAGTCTGGGCTAGCCAGCACTGGGGCCCTACACAGCGAGGTTTTCAGCTGCGTGAAGGCCTACTCACAGGCTTCATCCCATTTACCTTCCTAGGCTTATTCTTTGTCAGCAACCCAGATAAGGGATTGGCCAGGGAGCTGTAGTTGGGAACAAATTTTCTGTAATACCCTCCTGACCCAAGAAAGCTCCTGACTTGTCTCTGGGTTTTAGGTGTAGGCCATGATGCAATAGCCTCTATCTTTGCTTGGTTTGGGTGAAGTTGGCCTCGCCCCACCACATGTCCCAAATAAGCGACCTCTGCCATGGCCTCCTGACACTTTTCTGCCTTAATAGTCAGACCTGCAGCCTGTATTCGGCCCAGCACCTCCCTCAGGTGTTATATCAGGTGTTTCTCCCAGCTATTGCTGAAGATATAATATCACAATGAATAAACTGCGCTCGGACTGCATAGAAAATAAATCTTGGCCAAAGAAATTCATTTAGTGGGTTTTATTTCCACAACTTTGCAAGCGGTCATGGTAAAGGCAAACGTAAGCTCCCCAGCGCTTCGATTCAAAGAGAATCTTCCTCAGACCCCCTGAGGAAGATTTTGTTTAAATCAAATTATAGTAGCAGCAAAGGTACCTTGACAAAGCGTTGGCAAAATGTGAAACGTTGGTGTGTGTTTTTTATGACGTCGTTTGCACTGTGGTAATATTTTTGCTGCTACTACAATATTATGTATTTATAATAAATCAAAATATTTTTCACTTGAATTTATAGTGGATGTGGTTCTTTTGAGTCACCACACTTTTTCTCTTTGGCACATTCAGGAGAACATGGGATGGGAGGCAGAGGATTTAGTCCCAGAACGACAACGCCTGGCACGTTATTTGAGGCAAAAAAGACCCCAAGCCTGTGGTAGTTCTACCCCTGGTGGACACTTTCCAGGATGCTACCGTGGCTGCATGGAAGCATCCTCATTCAATTCTAGTGGTCCACAAGAAGGCTGACAGGCTTTATAGGACCCCACGGGAGACTCCCTATCTATCTCAACAACCCGTGGCTGACTCGGTGGTCATTGCGGCTTTGCACGACTGCTCCCAGCTGCCCCAATACCTTAGTACACAGCCCCCAGTCCAGGAATCCAAACAATTGGACACACTGGGTTGTCACATGTATGCCTCTACTACATGCTCCCTCAGGTCCCTCAACTAATTAACGCACATGGTGTAGTTTCAAAATGCATTGTGGGACCAGGGACAGGATCTACTGAAGGACTTTCCAGAGGGTGAGAAGAAGGAGGAGCTCCTAAACCTCCTTCACACAGGCTCTGACGTTGGGACCCAAGTCCTCCGGGCTGTGTATGACTCTGCAGACTCCGCAGTGAGAGATGCCTCAACAGGCGTTTGCCTCCGGAGACACTCCTGGTTGAGGGTCTCTGGATTTACTCCTGACATCCAGAAATGAATCATGGACAGCCCCCCTAAAATGGAGCTGTCTTGTTCGGTGAAGACCCTGAGAGGGTCATCACCAGACTTAAAGATGCCCAGAAGGTAGTTAGAACAGTTCAGGCCATGTATAAATCCAATCCTGGTTCCTTTCACAGACCACAGAACCGTTTTCGTGGCCAACAGAGCACACAACAACCTTGGTTGGGCGAACAGCAACATGGGGCAATTTCGGTCGCAAGAACCAACAGAGATTCTCTGGAGGTCAGGGCCAGAGAAACTCTAAATCTATCCAACCTGCCAGAGTCACCATCACCACAACAGGACTCCTTCCTGCCCCCTGCACCCCCTCTGGATCAAAGGGAAGAGATGGTCGGGGGTCGAGTCGCTTTACCACCTGTTAGGGTGGCAGAGGGTCACCTCCGACCAGTGGGTTCCTCAGGTTATCAGTTGTTCAAGTTCAAGTTTATTGCAGGAAAACTCCATTGAGCAAGCTCATTCACAAGGAGGTCCTGTGACATAAACACTTAAAGTACAAACACAGATAGGTAATAACAGTATATACATGAAATGCACGTTACATGATACAGGCTGGATATACATACATACAAGGGTACCACATAGGGTGTCCGCAGGTGGTAAACATTGATATGAGACAGGAAAACGACTTACAGGTTGCATACTGATAAATGAAACATGATGACTGGTGTGTGCAATACATATACAGTATTTTGGCAGCTAGAACAAACAGTCTACAACTGATATAGGGGTGATTTGATAGAGTAGCAGTGGGCGTAAGCAAAGATAAAAGCCAGGAGTAGAAGGGAAGGAAAGCAGTTAATATGACAAATCAATTATACCTTACCAGTGGATAAATCAGCACACATGGGAAGGAAGAGACTTAATGACAGTTACAGGTGTCTTTTATTTTGGCTGAATTTAGCGATTTGTAGAAGTTTATTGAAACTGTGCTAGTTAGTTTCAGTACAGTTTGTAATTAGTTCCAAATGGAGGGAGGGCATATGCAATGTACGTTACCAAAGGAAGTCCGCACGTCCTTGGTATGTCAAGCATAATAAAGTCTGATTTTCTTAGCAGTATGCACTATGTGAGATACTAATAAGGGAAGAGAGAGAGCTTGGCAATCTCTGCAGGAGCAGTTTGAGTCTATAGCCCAGCATGGAGCAGGTGTCTAGTAGTAAGGCATGTCCAACCAACAGCTGCATATAAGTCACAGTGGTGTGAACGGTAAGGGGAGTTGGTAATGAACCGTAACGCACGGTGATAAAGGATGTCCAGTTTACTTAGATTTGCAAGAGTGGTGGAGGAATAGATTACATCGCCATAGTCGAGTAGGGGGAGAAAAGTGGCCTGTACAAGCTTGTTTCAAGGGGGAAAAGTGGCCTATTTCTGTAGAAGAAACCTAACCTTGCTTTTAACCTTCTAGAGACATCTTCAGCGTGGTCACTGAAAGATAATTTATTGTCGATCCAGATACCTAGATATTTAAATTTGGTTACAACTTCCAGATGCTCGTTTAGCGTGGTGACAATAAAGTCTTGGGCAAGGGTATTGGGGCCTGTGACAGCACTGCGGGAGAATATCATCACTTTAGTCTTCTTAGCATTGAGCAGAAGCTTTGCCTTTATTGGATTATGCTCAAGTTGTGCGAAGTCCGCTTGAAGCACTCCCTTGACTTCAGATAACGATGAGCCAGAAGTATACAACACAGTATCATCTGCAAAACAGTGCAGATTGGACGTAGATATGTTAGCATCTAAGTCATTAATGTACAGAGAAAACAAGATAGGGCCTAAGATGGATCCTTGGGGGACTCCTCTTGCAACTGGCAAGGCAGCAGAAAAAAAACCTTCCGCCTTTACTTTTGGAATCTTCCAGTTAGGTAGCTAGAGAACCACTGGGTGGTATGGTATGTGGCACCCAACTTTGCAAGGCAATTGACTAATAGTTTGTGATTAACAGTATCAAAAGCTTTGCTGAGGTCCAAAAGACTGCACCAGTTACCTTCTTAGCATCCATAGCAGAGATCCAATCATTGGTTACTTTTGCTAGTGCAGTGATTGTGCTATGATTAGCCCGGAAGCCAGATTGAGCTGGGTTAATGAGAGAGAAGGTTTCCAAGTGAGATTTTAACTGAATATGGATCCGTTTTTCGAGAACTTTAGAAAGGATAGGCAAAATGGAGATAGGCCTATTGTTGTTTACATCGCATGGATCACCAGATTTAAATAGAGGGAGGATATGTGCTGATCTCCAGCAGGACGGCACAGTAGCAGATGTAATGGAAAGATTGAAAATGTGGAGAATTGGGGCAGTGAGATGGGTGTAGCCTGACCTTAGGAAAAAGGGTTCCAAGCCATCGTCCCCTGCGCTTTTTTTGGTGTCTAAGTTAAGAAGAGAATCTTCTACTTCTTTATAAGTTATCTCGTGCAGTTGGAAGGGGCTGGGTGCAAGACTAGATGTGGCGGGAGGGGTATGCTGGCTCACCGCAGCACCAGCATAAGGTGACGAGTCAAAAGCTAATCCAGCTGTGACAAAGTGGGAGTTAAGTTCCTCCAGGATTAGGGACTTGTTTTCCACAATCTTGCCACTTGCAACTATCTTTGTTGGGACAGAGGGCCATGGGCGTCCTTCTATAGCTTTGATAGTCTTCCATATTTTATGAGGTTACCTTTAACTTGTTGAGAGTAGAAATATAATGGTTAGCTTTAGCAGGCGAAGTTTTTCACACAGTTATTCCTGGCTGTTCTAAAGGCCTGCCAATCTGAAGATTCTTTGGAATGTCTAGCTTTAGCCCAGAGCTTATCTCGAGCTATAAGGGCTGCCTTGAGATCCGAGGTGAACCAGGGGTTGGAATTGTTCCGTACCCTTACTTTAATGAAAGGGGCATGCTTATTTATTATTGTAGTGAGTTTGTCATTTAGGATGCAAGCTGCCTTGTTGACAACTTTGGCTAGGTAAAGATCTTGCCATCTGATCATGCTCAGGTCAGATAGGAAGTTTACTGCACTGAATTTGTGAAAGGATCTTTTTGTTATAAAGATGGGTTGCTGCCGGGCCTTAATTTGAGATCTTATGCAAGCAACAATTCCATGATCGCTCATGTTGTTGTGAAACACTGCCAAATGAGATATTTTGTGTGGATGGGTGGTTAGTACCACATCTAGAATGGAACTGTTGGCAGTATTTAGAGTATTGTTCCTATAGGTTCACTGACTAATTGCCCAAGACCTAGCTCTCGTCACAAAGGGATTTGAGGCCGTGTGATTTAGGTGACAGCCAATCCATATTTAGATCTCCTAGAAATATTGTTTCAGTTTTGCATCTCGAACATGGATTTCAAAGATTAAGGACCTCATCACCACCAGACGGGGGTCTATAGCCACCTAGGATAGTGATACATTCCGAGGAGGGGAGATGAAGGCTCAGTGAAACTAACTCAAATTCCTTGGCTAGAGATTTGCAACTAATATTGGTGACCAAGTACTTAGATTTGGCGTAGATAACCACACCCCCGCCTCTAGACTCTCCATCTGCTCTAAATAAATTGTAGCCCTGCAGTGATATTTGTTGATCAGTGTTCGTCTTTTGTGGTCACTCTATAGAGTTCCTCGACCGCCCACCATTAAGGCGACCTCTGCATTCCTGTTATTCGGGACAGCATGCCCTTCTCATCCGGCAGGAAATCTCGTTACTCATTTCCAAGGACGCCATCGAGGTCATATCGAGGAACCAGAGAGAAAGAGGATAATATTCCCACTTCTTCCTGGTTCCAAAGAAAACCGGGGACTTACACCCTATCCTAGACCTCAGCTACATAAACATCCATGTGATGTACAAACGCTTTCGTATGGTTACCCTACCGGCTCTCACTCCCATGCTTAAGCAAGGCGCATGGCTAGCGTCTCTGGACATGCAGGACGCATATCTTCATCTTCCCATAATTTGGTCACACAGGAAATTCCTACGCTTCGACGTTTTGGGATACCATTATCCGTTCCGTGCACTTCCATTCAGCCTGTCCTCAGCACCACATGTCTTTACCAAGTGCATGGCAGTCGTAGCAGCAACCCTCAGGAGACAAGGCCATTATGTCTTCCCCTGTTTGGACGCCTGGCTCCTGATGACCTTCTCCCAGAGGCATTGGAGAAGGCCATTCATGACACCTGCTCCCTATTTCAGTGTCTAGGGATCACCATCAACCAAGAGAAGTCATCTCTCACTCCTTTGCAGAGACTACAATTCATTGACGCGGTTCTGGATACCCATCAAGGAAGAGCCTTCCTGCCCATGGACAGAGCGGAATGCGTCAGGTCACTGATGAGGATTATCATGGCACAAAATCTGGTCTCCGCTCAGACCATACTTTGCCTGCTCGGACATATGGTGGAAGCCATCGCCACGGTCCCCAACGTTCACCTCCACACGAGTGTTACTCAGTGGATGCTAAGAACCCAATGGGACCAGAGGCAGCATCACTTAGACCAGCTGATCAGACTCACACGGCTGGTCATTCAAGACTTATAATGGTGGTTGGTCCTGGAACATCTTTCCGTTTGAGTGCCCTTCGTGTTGCCAGTGCCATCTCTGACCCTCACCACCGATGCTTCGGGGTCCGGCTGGGGAGCTCATCTGAGAGACACCAGAACCCAGGGAACCTGGTCTCCCTTGGAGACTTATCTCCATATCATTGTCCTGGAGATGAGAGCAGTCCTTTACGCTGCACAGGCCTTGCAGTCAGAAATCCCACCGGGTTATGTGCTGGTCCAAACGCATAACACCTCGGTGATGTATTACATCAACAAACAAGGAGGCACTCACTTCTACTCCCTTTGCAGAGAGACAAAGCAGGTGTGGGAATGGACATTACAGCACGACACCAGGCTCACCGCAGTGCACATTCCCAGAGTAGACAACACTGTCGCAGACCTCCTGAGCCGGTTGAAGACCAGGGCTCATGAATGGGAACTGATACAAGAGGTCGCCAAGGACCTGTTCCAACGATGGGGGACACCAGACGTCTACTTATTCGCGTCCCCATACATTGCAAAACTGCCCAATTTCTGCTCACTAGATCCAGGCCCTGGTGTTTTCTGGTGAGACGTGTTGTCCCTTTCCTGAACGGGCAGGTTCCTCTATGCTTTCCTGCCCTTCCTTTTGTTCCAGAGGGGGGTTCTCAAGCTCTGATCAGAACGGACGTCTGTGATCTTGATAGCGTCCTTTTGGCCCAGTCAGATCTAGTTTCTGTTGCTTCACCAGCTGACTCAGGAGCCTTCTTTACCCTTACCGGTCAGCTCTCATTTGCTATCCCAGGAAGCTGGCTCCCTAGTCCATCTGAACCTCAAATCCCTGAACCTGCATGCCTGACTCCTAAAGACACAGCCATTGTTAGGCACGGGGTCTGACAAGGCGTTGCCGATATCCTGGTGGCAGCTAGGAAATCTTTGACTCATGGCACGTATGCTCTGAAATGGCGGAGATTTTGTCTATGGGCTCAGGCTCGCGATATCAATCCTCTTCAATGCCCTGAGAAGTCAATTTTAGACTACCTCCTATCCCTTTTCCAGTTGGGACTGGCATATTCCTTTCTTAAGGTACACCTCTGTGCCATAGCGGTGTACCACATACCAGTTGGTCAGCATTCATTAGCCCAATTAGAGGCTTCCCGCACGTTTCTGTGTGGTGTCTTGCATCTCAGACCCCCAATTAAGGATCAGATTCCTCCTTGGGGCCTTCTTTTTGTTTTAGAGCAGCTTACTCTGCCTCCCTTTGAACCAGACGCGGATTGTGAGCTTTGTATTCTCTCCTGGAAGGCGTTTAGTTGCTGTTACTTCGGCACGGAGGATTTCTGAGCTTCAGGCGCTCATGTGTAAAGAGCCTTACTTGATTTTCCATAAGGGCAGGGTGTCCTTAAGGAACAATCCTAAGTTCCTTCCCAAGGTGGTTTCAGCCTTAACCATAAACCAGGACATTGACCTTCTGGTATACTTCCCCAGTTACATGAACAGAGGGGAAGCAGTCTTGCACACTCTAGATGTGCATAGGATTTTGAGGTTCTGCTTGGCCAGAACCCGTTTGCACAGGCAATCTGACCAGCTGTTCTTATCCATCGCTCAAATGGTGATGGGTGCACCCGTATCGAAACAAACTCTCTCCAAGTGGATTGTTAACTGCATTGTCTTCTATTACCAGAAATGCAATAAACCCTTGCCGGGACTGGTAAAGGGCCATTCTACAAGGGGGGTGGTTACCTCCTTCGCTGCATTGAAAAATGTAGCGACATCCACCATTTGTGCAGCCGCTACTTGGAGTTCAATGCACAGTTTCGTGAGACACTACAGTTTGGACATCGCCTACAGGCGTAGAGCGGGCTTTGGCCTGGCAGTCCTCCAGGGACGTTTGTCCTGAGAGGTTCCTTTCTATCTCGATCTCGCCTATCCTCCTCTCGACTGGGTTAGCATTGCACCCTTACTGCTTGGGAATCGGTCCTTATGGTGTAACCTGCTGCAAGAGCTGTATCTCGAAGTAAAATCGTACAGTTATGGAAGAACTTACCATAACAGTAGATCTTCGAGAGCAGCTCTTGCAGCAGGTAGTTTTCCTCCCACCTTCCCCTCAGGAGGTTTGTTTCTAATTCAGAGCGTCTTGGACGCATCAGATTTATTAGTCTTACTCTGGAAGCCGATCCTCATTCTCCCCTTCTGAATTGCATCGTTATGCCGGGATTCTCTGGCGGGAGAACTGAGGTATGCTGGGGGGCGCCCCTTTTATGATGTGTTGGACATCGGGGGCGGGGCCAACGTTGGGGCGGTCCCCCGCTTGATATAGCTAGCTAGCTAGAAGTTTTCCATGGGGTCCTGTTGCCTGCCGGGCTTCAGTCCTTATGGTGGAACCTGCTGCAAAAGCTGATCTTCCTGGACATAAAGTCTCCACCACTTCATTCAGACTAATGGGATCTTCGCCAGAGGTGTTAGGACCCAGTGGGAGCAAACTTTTCAGGAGGGTCGGCACCAGAGATGGAGCTGCGAAGAAGCGGCACCATGAGCCATGGCTCGTGCAGTAAAGACTACCTCGGCGTCAACCCTCCAGCCGCCTCAGTTCATTTTTTCCCGCCATCGAATGCGCTTCAGGGACGACGTCATTCGCCCGCCAGGAGTCGAACTTCAAACTAGCAGCACAGATTTCAGTTTATTGTTTTATAATTTATCTTCAAAAGTACCGAGTAGATTTTAATTAAATCTATGATTAATAAAGAAGTCTTCAGCCCTCAATTGACGGAGTCTACCATGAGTGGGTCAGGTGACGGTAGGGAAACTTTGTATGAAAGCTGTTCAGTCAGCCGGGCTAGGTCCGGTCCACCGCCCTCCCTGGAGGGTGGGTCTGACAACGGACAGTCCAGTGCTCAGGGAGATAGGCGGTCTCCCCGAAAGCATAAAAGGAAACGGTCCCATTCTCAGCACCATTCGGCCTAGAGTTGTTCTTCGGTACACAAGTCGAGAAAGAGAAGGCATCACTTAAGGTCACCTTCTGGTATAGCTTGGCAGAAGACACCAGGAGAAAGGACTGCTGTGTGACTGAACTTCTCTGCTGGGACTAAAGTAGAAGAACTTTTGTATTTGGACCTTTAATTTAGGGTAAAAACTAACATACAAAACAAAAAAAAGTGTGTGTTTGGGTTAACTGAACTGAATGGATAACTGAAAAGTCATCTAGGTGTAAATCTCAGGTGACTGAAAGGACTTAACTGCTGTGAGGTTTAAATTACTTGTAGAAAGATCTGGTAAGTAGGGGGAGTGGCTTAGCTAGAAGGAAGCTACATTTAAAGACTGCCTTAGAAAGATTCTGCTAATAGCTTGGCAGAAGACACCAGGAGAAAGGACTGTTGTGTGACTGAACTTCTCTACTGGGACTATATTGCCCTCCTTCAAACAACATGAAGTCTTGCTATATTATGACAATTGCAGTTTGTCCCACCATTAGAACTGCTCCGGAGGTGAAAGAGTTAACTACCATTCTAAGAATGGAGTTTAGAGCGCGAGCTCGGTTAGAGAAGCTCTGTCTGGATAATTTCAAACTGAAACTGTCAGATTCTTTACTCCGCCTCACTGAACAGTCGCTCCAGAGATTTCTCCTACTCGGTTCATTTCTCGGTTTAAACAGTATT
Organism: Neoceratodus forsteri; assembly: GCA_016271365.2. Taxonomy (NCBI): domain Eukaryota; kingdom Metazoa; phylum Chordata; order Ceratodontiformes; family Ceratodontidae; genus Neoceratodus; species Neoceratodus forsteri. Next base: position 143,964,800 of record CM057451.1, read on the forward strand.
TTCTCGGTTAAAATTCAACGCGAGTATTATTATTTTAACCGCAAACCGATCGGTTCAAGCTCTGTCTGTGATATTGTAAGTAATAGACAGGTTTTATTTCTGTGTGGAACTTGTAAATGTTTATCGGTTCGGTTCGAACCGATCAGGTTGTTTAAAACTTTAAAGAATAAGCATTTTAAAGCTTTTAGAGTGCGGTTCCTGGTTCTTATCGGTTAAAAAAAACAGATTTCATTACGGTTTTTTCCATGACCCGTGACACGGTTGGGAACCGATAAGGGTGTCTTGCCTGGCACTGCCGTTAAAAGGGCAAGTTTCTTGGTTAGGCTGGCATCATGTCTGAGAAACCCAAAAGAAAAACCGGGCACGCTGGGTTTCAACACTGTAGTGTCTGTGGGGAAGCCTTTGCCAAGGCTGACCCACACACTACATGTGTTTATTGTCTGGGGTTTGACCACCTCAATTCAGACTGCCAGATTTGTAAAATTTCCTGCAGCCACCCTGGATAAGAGAGTGGGCAGGCTCAGGGAACGAGAGGCCAAAAGTTCGCTGACCCGATGGACAGCCCGGTTCGGTGCCAACCGAACTGGAGGGAGTGCCTCTGACCAGGGCGACTTCTCGGCACGAAAGCTGGCTCTGAGGAGCCAGTTCCAGCAAAGAAACTAAAAATCAGCAGGTATGAGTCCAAATTCCTTCTCCAACTGCTGCAGAAATAGCAAAAGCTATACAAATTGTACAGTCACTTTCTCCGGTTCCGTCCGAACCGCCACTGTCTGGTAAAAGGTCGGTTCGGCCGGTTCCACCGGTTCAAGAATATGATATTGGAGATTTTTATGAACCAGAGGAGTGGGAGGAGGATTATGAACAGTGTGAATGTGACTTTGAGAGTCTGGATGTGCCCAATGAACCGGACATCTCCCCAGACAGACCTTTAGAATCTCCCCCTATGCTTTCTGAGTCCCCTTCTCATTTTCTGTTTTATAAAAAGGTTGCTGAAACCCTCCAGCTCCCATTTGAGGAAGCTGTGAATGAGCAAGAGGAACCTGATTTTGTGGAAATGATGGATGTCCCAGAGTCTAGGAGATTATCTATCCCCTTACATAAATCTTTTAGGAAGCAAACAATAAAAATTCTAAAAGCCCCTAATTCTGTGCCTCCTGTTGACAAAAGATGGACAGGAAGTACACTTTATCAAGTCCTGATACAGACTTTCTTTCACAGCAATGCAGTCATGTTGGGGTAGTTCAGGCTGCAGCCTGTGATAAAGCTAACATTCCCTGGCTTCCATCCTCCTGACAAGGACTCCAGGAAGATTGATGCCATAGCTAAAACAATACATGGCAGCGTCCTTGGGACTCAGACAAGCAAATTACATGGCTTATGTGGCAAGATACCAAAAATCTAGATGGGACACTGTCATGGCTTTGGCCAAACAGGCCCCTGGCCAGCTTGCCAGGGAGCTGGAGCAGGTGGCTACTGATGGTATTGAGGCTTCCAAGGTGCAATTCCATGCTGCTGTGGATTCTAATGATGTATCCTCTAGAGTCATGTGGCCTTTCGTAGGTTAGCTTGGCTCAGGTGTACTAATTTGTCACAGGATACCCAGACTAAGGCTATGGATTTTCCTGTGGTGGGGAATTCTCTGTTTAGGGAGCAGACAGAGAATTACATGAAGAAAATGGATGAATACAGAACAACTTATAGGAGTGCACAAGCCAAGGAGTGGCAAGCCACTCCTCAGAAGCAGACCCCAGGGGTAGAGGTGAGGCCTTTCACAGGCCTTTTACCAAACCCAGGCTGCTTCTGCTTATGCTCAGAGGGGGTTCTTCAGAGGCAGAGGCAGACGGGGTGCAAGTAGGTCTGCTTCCACCCCTCAGCCTAAAGCCCCTGCCAAACAGGCACCCTGATGGGGTGCCCAGGGCCGGTTCTCCACTACCTGTAGGGGGCAGGCTGGCTTACTTCGTTCAGGACTAGGAGTCTCTAACATCAGATAAATGGGTCCTGGAAGTAGTAAGCTAGGGTCTAGTTCTCAGTTTCAAAACATTTCCAAAGATGAGAGCCAGATTTTTTCCACCTGCAAACCCTCTAGAGACCTTTACCTTAGAAACAGAAGTCTCAACCCTTCTAGCTCTCAGAGCTGTAGAAAGGGTTTCCCCCCTACACCAGGGCAAGGGTCTGTATTCCAGGTACTTCCTTACCCCCAAAAAAGACAGGAGAATGGCGGCCCATTTTAGACCTAAGATATCTGAACAAGCACCTTTTGAAACCAAAGTTCAAAATGGTGATTCTGGCAATGATTTTGCTTTCTCTAAGGCCAGGGGACTGGCTAGCTTCCCTGGACCTCAAGGATGCCTATTTCCATGTTCTAATCAGAAGCTCCCACTGAAAGTACCTCAGATTCGAACTGCCCTCAGGTCATTACCAGTTCAGAGCAATGCCCTTCGGCCTCACCTCTGCCCCAAGGGTATTCACAAAATGTCTGGCAGTAAGTTGCTCATTTAAGAAGGCAAAGGATTGCTGTCTTTCCCTATCTAGACGACTGGCTCATTGTAGGCCAGTCTCCAGAACAGGTCAAATCACACCTGCAAGTTACCCAGCAGCTGATCACCTCTCTGGACTTCTTGCTCAATCTTCCAAAGTCAGTTCTGGAACCTGTTCAGGTACTCACCTTCATAGGTGCAGAATTGGACACAAAGCAGGCCAGAGCCTTCCTACCCTTAGAGAGGGTAAGGAACCTGGTGACCCTGGCCGCCTCCTTCACTCTGCAGGTCTCTCGACCAGCAAGGCACTTCTTACAGCTCCTAGGACACATGGCTGCTTCCACAGCTGTAGTGCAAGGAGCAAGATTTCAGATGAGGGACATTCAGTTTCACTTGAGAGCCTTTTGGTCTCAGAGAAAAGATCCCCTTTCCAAGTTGATCCCAGTGACTCGAACCCTGTTCCAGGCCCTTCAGTGGTGGCAGGATCAGAGCAATTTAAGACTGGGGGTCCCCTTCATCCCTCTATCTCATTCCTTGACCCTCACTACGGATGCATCCCTTCTGGGATGGGGAGCTCACATGGGCGACCTCTCCACCCAGGGAGTGTGGTCCCTCAGGAATCTCTGCTCCACATCAATTTGCTGGAACTCAGAGCTGTCTTTCTAGCACTTCAAGTGTTTTCTGCATCTGTTCAGAACAAAGTGGTACAAGTCAGAACAGACAACACCACCACAATGTGGTACATCAACAAACAAGGGGGCACTCGGTCTTCGGCCTTGTGCACCGAAGCAATGAAGTTGTGGTCTCTGTCTTATTCCCTGAACACTTTTCTCATAGCAGTTCACCTCCCAGGAAAGGACAATGTCCTGGCAGATGCTCTCAGCAGGACTTCCCAGGGCCATCACGAATGGTCACTGGATCCCCAAGTACTGGGGATAGTTTTTGCCAGATGGGGCACCCCTCAGCTAGACCTTTTCGCAGCCCCAGACAATCACCAACTTCCACTGTTTTGTTGCAGGCCCCCAGTGATGGGCTCAGTCCCTCTGGATGCCTTTCTTCTAGATTGGGAAGGGAAGTTTCTATATGCTTTTCCTCCCTTCCCTCTCCTATTCAAGGTGCTAGTCAAAATCAGATCCCAGCCTTGCAGGATGATTCTGATTGCTCCAGATTGGGCCAGGCAGCCCTGGTCCCCACTCCTTCTGTCCTTAACAGTCCATCTCCCCCTGTGCCTCCCCCGGAGGCACAATCTGTTATCTTGTGCCCAGGGGAGGGGTTGGTATCCGAATCTCAAATCCCTCAACCTCAAGGCCTGGCTCTTGAGGAGTTAGAGTTTGCTGACCTACACCTTTCTCAAGGTGTTCTCAACATCCTGAAGGCTTCTAGGAAGCCTTCCACTAGGGCTACTTATAATTCTAAATGGAAAAGGTTTTCCATCTGGTGCTCGGGGAAGCATATTTCCCCGGAATCTGCTGATTTGCCCATTGTTTTGGACTATATGGTCCATCTTAATTCTTTGGGCCTGAGACCAGCTACCCTGAAAGTTCATTTGACAGCTGTCTCTGCTTTTGTTTCAGCAGGAAAACCCTCTTCTCTTTCCACTCACCCTGTATTTTCCAAGTTTTTCAAGGGATTACTTTATACTAATCCACCTTTCAGGGACCCGGCCCCTGCCTGGGATCTTAATGTTAGCATTGCTCAGTTGTTACAACCCCCCTTTGAACCTCTTTCTTCTGCAGAGCTCAAGTATTTGACTTGGAAAACTGTTTTTCTAGTAGCCATCACTTCTGCAGGCGCCAAGTGAGTTACAAACTTGTCAGTGGAGACTGACTTTATTTCCTTTCACAGGGATAAAGTAGTCCTTAGGACTAACAGGAAGTTTTGCCTAAGGTGGTTTCAGATTTCCATCTTAACCAATCTATCTCCTGCCAGTGTTCTTCACTGACCATTCCTCCTCTGGTGAGAGGAGGTTGCACAACAGATGTTAAGAGGCCCTTAGTTACTATATAGAGCATACCAAGGGTCATAGGTTGAATCCCTCCAACTTTTCTCTACTTTTGGTGAGGTTGGAAAAAAGTAAACCTACCGCACTAAGAGATCCATTGCCAGGTAGGATTGTCTCTTGTATCCAATTTTGTTATCAAAAACTGGGAAAGGTTCCCCTTCAGGCCTGAGGGCTCACTCTACCAGAGGTACAGCTGCGTCTATAGCTGCTGCCAGAGACATCCTATTTTAGAGATATGTCAAGCAGCTACCTGGAAAAGCGTACACACTTTCACCAAGCATTACTCCTTGGATATCCAGGCCAGGAGGGATGCTAGATTTAACACAAGCCGTGCTTCAGACCTATTCTAAGTAGGTTCTGTCCCTCCTCCATGGAGGTACTGCTGTGTATTCTGCAATTGTCATAATATAGCAAGACTTCATGTTGTTTGAAGTAAAATTACTCACCTTAGTAATGTTGTTTCTTCTAATGGAGTCTTGCTCTATTATCAACCTCCCCACAACCTGCCCTCTCAGAACTTCTACTTGGGTATGGGTGGGCAGTCCAGTGTGGGCACGGTTATACCCATTATATGTTTTCACCCTTCTTGGGGTTTTGGGGTGTGGTGTTTTATTCTACCTTATTTTATTTTCTGGTTCCCTGACTTGAGTCTTTGTATTGGGACCAGGAATATGTATTAATATTTAGGTAGCCAGTTGGCTAGTGTAGGTTACAGCTTCACACAGAACCTTAGTGAGTTTTTGCTCGTAAGATCCAACTTGGTTTCAGTTTGAAATTGTCAGACAGAGCTTCTCTAACTTGAGCTCGGCGCTCTAAACTCCATTCTTAGAATGGTAGTTAACTCTTTCATCTCCGAACAGTTCTAATGGTGGGACAAACTGCAATTGTCATAATATAGCAAGACTCCATTAGAGAAACAACATTACTAAAGGGTGAGTAATTTTTTCTTCCCTCCCCTCACCCCTCCACCCAAAGCTAGTTCTATTTTATAGGCACAGGTTTGACTGACAACAAGGCGTCCTGTTTAGGGGCAGGAAGTGAGTGATCACAGAACCACCAAGTACCCACCATCCTAGAAGGACAAGAAGTAGCTCTCTGGCCCCTCTAGCTGCTGGAGGTCTGCACTCTGAACAAGTAAGTGGCCTACAGAGAAATATAGGATATTCTTGTTTCAGAACAGGACAATCAGGACTTAAAGAGGCACACAGGCAGAAAGTAAGGAGAGAAAAAAAAAACAAAACAGAGAGTAAGATTGCAAGCAGTTAAGGGGCCAGAAATAAGACATGATTGGAGTGGTGCAGTGCAGTGGCTGTGAGCAGCAGTCTTCAGGAGATGTTCTGGAGGATGGGGTGTTGTCCCATCTGCAGGCACCTCTGGGCTGAGGAAGAGGTTGCTCATCTCCAGGCTGATTGGCCAGGATTTGTGGGACCTCCTCTTCCATCCAGGGATCACCAGTGCCACTGCCGTTGCCTCAGGGTTGCCAAGAAGAGGTGGTTGGACCACAGTGGGCTTAGGGAGGCGGGTGGTGGAACAGAACACATCCCTCAGTTGTACCTCTCCACCAATTCCTATGCCATTCTGGCAAAGTGTGGTTCCTCATGGAGGCACCTACAGTGAGAGACCAAGGAGGATGCTAGGAACCTCCACAAGGAGACCCACGGAGGTGGCAGGGGACTCTGCAGGGGAAGGAAACAACTCCTGGTGGGGACTCCATTGTTAGGAAGGTAGAACTGGGCAAGGAAGGGAGAGGAGAGTAAAGGTGCCTGCCTGGCGCCATGGCTTGGAGGGACAGAGGCGAGATCACTCAGGATTGCCGGGCAGCTGCACAGGGGAGGGAGCTGGATGTCATTTGTCCACCTAGGGACAAATGACCTGGCTAAAAAGGATTAGAGAAGTGCAGGAAGAGTTTGTGGAATTGGGGAGGGCCTTGGTCAAGTTAGCATGCGGTAACCTTCTGGAGGTGCTACCATCTATGGCATTGGAGAGCTAGGGTGTTTCCGTGCCATGGGATTCCAATCAGTGGTTGAAAAACTGGTGTGGAGCTCAGGGATTTGGCTTCATTGGGGACTGGGGTCACCTGGGTGATGCAAGCCTATACTGGCATGATGGGCTGCATCTGTCGGGAGGAACCAGGATCCTAGGTGATAGGTTTAAATGCTTCATTGGCAAGCTTTTAAACTAGCCAAGGGGAGGCACTAGAAAAGGAGCAGGAAAATCCTAGCCCCCCAACAATCACAGTAGTAAGTGTGGCAAACACCAACATGGAGGTATCGATGAGGGAGAAAGGCAGGGGTAAATGGAGAAAGTAATAAGGCAAGAAGGACAGGGATGGGGCAAAGGGGTAAGGCCACCAGGAAATGGAGGGTAATGAGTACCAATGCCCGTAGTCTGGGCAACAGCTCCCTGAGCTGGTGGCCTTAATGGAAGAGGATGCCTGGATATTGTAGCAGTCACAGAAACATGGTACACAGAGAACCATGACTGGGATGTTAACATACCAGGGTACATAACCTACAGGAGAGACAGGCAGGGAGAAGAGGGGAGCTCGCTATGTAAAGGAAGGGATAAAAGCAACTGAACAAAAGAGTAAACAGGGAGAGAGGAGGCACTGTGAGGTCACCTTGGAGACTGGAAAGGCACCACAATCCGCACGGGGTTGTGTACAGACCTCCATGTCAGGGGAAGGAATGGACAAGGATATGATGGAGAGCATTCTTAGAATGGCAGAGAAAGGGAGATACTGTTGATGGGAGACCTGAATATGCCAGATGTTAACTGGAGCACATTTGCTGCAGCCACATCCAAGAGCAGGGCCATTCTTGGCGTCCTACAGGTGGCAGGCATTAGACAGCTAGTTTGGAACCCACTCGTGAGGGCAATCTTAGACCTCGTGCTCTCAAGCGGGGGACAGTGAGGAGGATCTCAGATCTAGAAGTGGGTTGCCATCTGAGGACAAGTGACCATCAAAACAGTGTGGTTCACGTTAAACTCAGCTACAGAGTCAAGCCATACAAAAGTGAGGGTACTGGACTTTAGGAGGGCTGACTTTGCAGATGGAGTACCTCAAAAGCACTAGCAAACAGGCTAGAGGTAGGAGCAACAATGGGGAATTATCAAAACTGCCATCACAGAGGCAACAAGCCTTTGTGTGAAGCAAATAAACAAATCAAAAGCGAAAGAAAAAGCCACTATGGTTCTCAAGAGAGGTGGCTGTGAAAGTCAGGAAGAAAAAGATAGCATTCCGGAGTATAAGGAAACACAGAAGGAGCAGGACAGAGAGCTGTACCAGTTAAGAGGCGGAAAGAAGCAGGGAGGGAAGTCAGAATAGCAAAGGCCCAAACTGAGAAAAGATAGCCAACTCAGTTAAGAAGGATAAAACCTTTTATAGGTACATCAGCCAGGTAGAAAGACAAAGGGAGGAGGATAGTGAGGCTGAATAGAATGAGCGGTGGGTGGGCAGAGGGACAGTGAAAAAGCAGGAATACTGAGAATAATTTCTGCTCAGTATTCAAAAAGAGGAGGAAGTACTAATCAATTGACAGAAGCACTCTTGATGGAAGTCAGTCCCAGTCCCTTTCCTGGAAAAGAAAAGGGTTCTGCAAGAACTCCTAAAACTGAAGTGGACAAAGCAATGGGTCCTGATGAAATTCACCCAGAATTCTAAAAAAATTAAGGAAGGAACTAGTGAAACCACTGGCTACTCTTTTAATAAATCATTGGGAGGATGGTGTGGTACCCGAGGACTGGAGGAAGGTGGATGTGATTCCCTTCACAAAAGTGGGACCAAGACAGAGGCAGGAAATTACAGACCTGTCAGTCTGCCTCTGTTGTAGGGAAAGTGATGAGTCAGCTTCTGAAGGAAAGAATAGTTGAGTACCTAGAGGTCAGTGGAGCTCAGGATCCAAGGCAGCATGGGTTCACTGCGGGAAGGTCATGTCAGGCAGATCTAATAGATTTCTTTTGACTGGGTGACCAAAGTAGTAGACAAGGGAGGGCTGCGGACATGGCATGCCTAGACTTTAGCAGGCATTGACATAGTCCCACACAAAGTATTAGTCAAATTAACCAGCCTGGGAGTGGGTCCCAGGGTGGTAGCCTAGAAAACATTGGCTGGACAACAGGACACAGAAGGTAATTGTAAATGGAGTCACTCTGAAGAAAGGCGGTTACTAGTGGGGTTACACTAGAGGTTCAGTGTTGGTCCAGTCCTTTTAATGTCTTCATCAGTGACATTGCAGAGGGACTGGAAGGAAAAGTATGCCTTTTGCAGATGACACAAGATCTGCAACAGGGTTGATAAACAAGAGGCGTGGAAAGGATGAAAGGGACTTGGCAGGTTGGAGGAATGGTCAGGCGTGTAGCTAGGATTCAATGCAAAAAGTGCAAAATAATGCACCTGGAAACAATAACCCAGGAAGAAATACACAATGGGTGGGGGAGGTAGTAACAACAACAAAACAGGAAAGGGACCGGGGTAATCATATCAGATGACCTTAAGGTTGTAAGCAATGTGAGAAGGCAGTAGGGAGGGCCGGGGTTACTGGGATGTATAGGGAGGGCATCAGCAGCAGAAAACAGGAAGTTGTTATCCTTCTGTACAGACAGTTGGTGAGACCCCATCTGAATACTGTGTCCAGTTCTGGAGACCCCATCTCCGCAAGGACATAGACAGGATAGGGGCAGTCAGAGGAGGCAACCATAATGGTGCAGGGTCTGCAAGAGAAGCCGTGAGGAGAGACTAAAGGAGCTTAATATGTATACCCTTGAGGGAAAGAAGGAGAGGGGACATGATAGAAACTTTCAAGTACCTCAAAGAGAATCAACAAAGTCAAGAGGTAGCATCTTTCAAGAAAAGACTTGCAAGAACAAGGGACACAATTTAAAGATAGAAGGAGAGCGGTTCAGGGCAATGTGAGAGTATTATTTCACAGAGAGGTAGTGGATGCATGGAACAGCCTTCCTGAGGAAGTTAGTGAGGTCTAAAACTGTGGGAGAATTCAAGAATGCATGGGACAGACATAAGGCAATTCTTGTGGGGGGGCAGGAAGATATAGGCTGTTGGTTAACTAGGATCTGCGGCCTATCCTGTAGGTAGGGAATGGGCAGACTAGATGGGCCTAGCGGTCCTTATCTGCCGTCAAAGTCTATGTTTCTATGGTATGTCTGCGCGTTGACGGTCGGTCATTGGCGCTAGGCACTGGTCTCCTTCCCTCTGTGAGTCGCCGGTTTCTGACTCTGGTGCCCGACCTCTTCGACATCAGAGCCCGTCCCCGCCTATTGGATGGGCCTCCGATTAGCAGTTTCACCAGTGGGCTGCTCTTCTGGAGCAGTGGGCTTGGAGGTTGGTCCAGCTGCCTGGCCTGGTCTCTCTGGGGCCTTCGGGCCGCTCGAGAGACTGAGTAGAGTGGTTAGAGCTTCCTAGTTGCGCGGCTCCTTCTTCGGTGCCATCGACTACGTGCGCTGGTGTTTTCCCCCTTCACATGGCTGCGGCGCAGGGGCACACACCGATGCCTTTATCTCCAGTTAATTTTCCTTCTTTGCCTTCAAATCACAGTTTTTGGAACCTTGGGACACTCTCGGAGCCATCTGTGATGCCGAGGGCTCTGTCGGTGCCGTGGCCTTTGTTGGCACTGTGTGCTGGGCTGTTTCCGATGGCGCCAACTTCTTTGGGTTTGGCGCCGCGTTCTTTGTTGGCGCTGATGCTTGGTGTGGCGCCATCCAGCCTCCAGGGCTTTTCGACTCCCGATTCTTTCCTCTTCTAATTTCTGTTTTGATTTCACTCCTTTCCTGTCCATACAGTCCCCCTGGACTGTCAGGAGATGATTTTGAGCCTGACCCATATCTTCGGCTGGGTAATGATGTTGAAGGAGCAAGGATCAATCCTGCTGCAGAGCCTGTGATCGAAGACCTTTCCTTTAAGTCTCTGCTGAAAAATTTAAATTCCACCCTTTCTCTCCAGACTACAGAAATTGATCCTGGGAAGCTTTTACGACTCCAATACATATATGTCCCAGCGATCCCTATGGATTTAACTCCTCCGGTACAACCATCTTTTGAAACCCTTTCTCAGATGGTATGGAACAATCCTGCTCTCATCCCTTCCGTGGCTAAGTCCATTGATAGGAAGTACACTGCTCCCAAGGATCGACCCATATTGGCCTCACAAGCTTTTACGGATCCCATTGTAGTCATAGCAGAGAAAGACAAGGCCGTCCTCCCTCAGGCATCCTCAGCCCGGCCTAGCAATAAAGAATCTCGTAAGATAGACACCTTAGGTAAGAGTCTCTTTGCTGCCTGCACGCTGGGTATGTGTATTGGCAGCTACCAGGACTATTTTTCTCAATATGAATGTGTCCTTTGGCATTCGCTCAAGCAAATGGTAGAATCTCTGCCTGAGTCCGAAACTAATTCAGAGCTACTTCACACCATAACCAGGGGCATTGAGTCCAGTAACCATCAGATTAAAACTGCAATGGACGCTTTCGATACTGCTTATTGAGCAGCGGCGGCGGGCATTTGTACCCATCGCTATTCCTGGCTATGTACTTCGGGCTTCATGAATGATGCCCAACAGCAGGTCATGGCCTTACCCTTTAGTATTTATCTGTTTGGACCCCAGGTGGAACAAGCTCTGGAAGTCGCACAGAAGACTCGGTCAGCCATTAAGATAGCTTGACCCGCACCCGCCCTGTCTCGGGGGTTGCAATAAGCATCAATTTCATAGCAGTCAGTCCTTTCGGGGCAAAGGCAGGGGGGCTTTAACAACAGTCGCGCCTCACATCCACAAAACAAAACACAGCAGAAGACACAAGCCCCCAGAGCGCCCAGTGCCACCTTCTGAGTTCTTGGCCCAGGTCCCACCTCAGCTGCCTGAGGGGGACTCTTCCTCAGCAGTGGGAGGACGTCTGACTCAGTTCTACGACTGGGTGGAAGTGTATAACATCAGACAAATGGGTCCTCTGGATAATCTGCGAGGGGTATTCGCACAGTCTTTCAGAACCCCCCCCATCATACCCCGAAACAACAGCCCAGACTGTTGGCAGTACAGTCAGAACTTCTTGCTTCTGAGGTGCAAGGCCTTCTGAACAACAGGGCAGTAGAAGTAGTTCTGCCGGGCCAATGAAACACAGGTTTCTACTCCCATTACTTTCTAGTTCCGAAGAAAACTGGAGGCATGCGCCCCATTCTGGATATCAGAAAGTTAAACAAATTCCTTCACAAGGAAAAGTTCAAGATGATTTCAGTAGGTACCCTTCTACCTTTGATTTATCAATACAATTGGCTAGTCTCCCTGGACATGCAGGACGCCTATCAACACATTCTTATACACCCAAAACACCACAAATACCTGAAGTTTGTAGCGTTGGGTCAACACCATCAGTTCAGAGTCCTATCCTTTGGACTATCCTCGGCACCGCGAGTTTTTACAAAGTGTTGTGCAATTCTCACAGTACATCTCAGGAAAATCAGAATTCAAGTGTTTCCATACCTGGATGACTGGCTTCTAGCAAGCCCTTCCAGGCAGGGAACTCTGGATGCCGTATCCAAAGTTTCAGACTTCCTCATGTCCATGGGAGTCCTGCTAAATCGCAACAAATCGCAGTTGCAGCCCTCCCAGAAACTCATTTTCATAGGAGCTCTTCTGGATACCTCCTGCATGAAAGTTTTTCTTCCAGAGGACAGAAGGAGTGATATCCTACAGATGGCCCGGTACATCAGAGAAAACAGCTCGGTTCGAGCTATCTCTATGCAACGGATGCTGGGTCTCGTGGCATCCTCGGTGTTCACTGAACCTCTAGCTCATCTCCACATGAAAACCTCTCAGTGGATGCTCATTACTCAGTGGTCTCCAACCACTCACCCTTAGTCCTTTCCCATCAAGGTGACAGAACCTCTGGTCGCAGGAGAACAACTTCTGGAATGGTATCCTTTTGCTCCCCTGGATCATCAGATCTCCATTACCACCGATGCATCCCTGATGGGGTGGGGAACTCACTGCCAGAAGCTCCACACCCAAGGTACGTGGACTCAGGACGAGTCCTGGCTCCACATAAATGTCCTGGAAATGAGAGCCGTCCTCTATATAGTCTGGGCTTTGAAGGACATACTCTGTCACAAGAACATTCTCCTTCAAACGGACAACAAAGCAGTGATGTATTACATCAACAAACAGGGCAGTGCTCACTCTTACCCCTTATGCAGGGAAGCTATGAGAGTGTGGGAATGGTGCCTGGAGCACAAGGCTCTAATCCACGTGGTTTACCTACCAGGTGTGTAGAACGAACTGGCAGACCGACTTAGCAGGACGGAGACAGATCCTCATTAGTAGTCTCTCGACTCAGCCATCGCACAGTCACTCTTCAAAGAGTGGGGAACTCCAGACCTGGACCTTTTTGCATCCCCACTCAATGCAAAACTGCCTCTCTTCTGCTCCAGAAATCCAGGGCCTGGCATTTTCTGTTAGGATGCATTCAGACTGTAGTGGACAAAACACTTTGTATACGCCTTTCCTCCTCTTCCTCTAATTCAGAGAGTGCTTCTCAAATTCGGTCTCAGGAACAGAATGAGTTCTTATTGCTCCTTCTGGCCTCAACAGATCTGGTTCCGCTGCTCAAAGTCTGCACACTTGAATCCCTCCCGATGGCATTCCCCTTCACATGAAGCTTCTGACGCAGGGGCCAGTGATTCATCCCAATCCTTCACGCTTGGCTCCTGAGGAGATAAAGGTGAATAGGTTCAATGTTTACCGTAGGGTTTCAGATATTCTCTTTGCTACGTGTAAACCAGCCACTAGAAAAACCTACACAGCCAAATGGAAGTGTTTCTCTCTCTGGTGTGCAAAATCCTCTTCATACCCTTTTTCCTGCCCACCAAATAATCTTGTAGTACCTTTTGGACCTCTCAAATTCAGGTCTGCAGTATTCTACTGTCAAAGTTCATCTCTGTGCCATTTCAGCTTATCATGAGCTGGTACATTCCTTGTCTCTGGCTCAGTTGCCTGTAGTTAAGAGGTTTCTTAAGGGCATTCTACATACCAGACCTCCTATCAGCCATCCAGTTGCAGCTTGGGACATTAACCTTGTGCTAGACATGCTCACTCGGAAACCTTTCGAGCCTCTAGCTGCCTGTGAGTTGAAGTTCCTCACTTGGAAAATGGCCTTCCTGGTGGCCATCACTTGACCCGTAGAGTTTCTGAAATACATGCTCTGGTCATAGACACCCCCCATACACTGTATTTCACAAGGACGAAGTAGTTCTTAGGACTCGCCCTAAGTTTCTTCCCAAGGTTGTCTCAATTTCATTTAAACCAACCTTTAGTCCTACCCACCTACTTTGCTAACTTCCAGAATGAAGGGGAATGTGCCTTGCATTCTTTGGATGTTAAGAGAGCACTGTGATTCTATCTGGATAGAACAAAAGAAATTCATAAGGCTCAACAACTGTTTGTTTCCTTCAGCGAGACCCGGCTAGGTCAGCCTGTTGCTATTAGGTGCATTTCAGCATGGCTGGTAGCATGCCTCCACCACCGCTATTCTATGACACAGGTTAAGCTAGAAGGCAGAGTGTACGCTCACTCTACTAGAGCAGTCATGATATCTCTGGCAGAAATCCGCAACATGCCCATTGCAGACATTTGCAATGTGGCTACATGGAGCACAGTGCATAGTTTTGTTAAGCACTATGCTTTAGATGTCCTTGCCAGATGACATCTGTCGTTTGGTAGGACTATTCTTAATGGACTTCTGTCCTAAGTATGTGAGCTCTTAGTTTCTCCTGGCGTCTGTCTCGGGGGTTTGTTAGCTTGGTGCTCTCCCATTAGTGTGAATGAGTGATGAAGACTTTATGTCCAGGAAGATATGGAAATTACGTACCTATCGTAATTCTTGATCTTCGTGGATGAAGTCTCCACCACTCATTCACATGCCCACCCGCCATCCCCCGAGCTCACGTCTCTGTTTTTGGTCTTCACTCCCTCAATGGCTGGGCTGTGAAGACTATTGTTGACCCTTCTTACATGGGTCATTCAGACTATCTTATGTCCGATTTTTAGGGTAGGCCTCTAGGTTGGTTATGCTGCACCTCCTTGGAAAAAAGGTACCGGGGTGGTTAGAGGGTAGACGCTGAGGTAGTATTTACTGCACAAGCCATGGCTCGCGGTACTGCTTCCTCACGGCTCCATCTCTGTCACGACCCTCTCGAAAAGTTTGCTCTCACTGGGTCCTAGCGCCTCCGGCGTAGATCCCATTAGTGTGAATGAGTGACGGAGACTTTGTCTAAGATCATCAAGAATTACAGTAGGTATGTAATTTCCATTTCTCGAAGATCTGCTGTTACAGTAAGTTCTTACATAACTATACTTTCCACCTGTAAGTACCCCTTTGTCAGGTCAACTGTAGTCAAGTATGTTACCCCTCTGTTTGTCAAGCAGTTCATCTGTGCGTGATATTTGTTGGCCTCAGATTTCGTGATGGCGTTAAGCTCATGATAATCTATGCAGAACCATGTAGTCCCATCCGGTTTTGGTACATGGACTTCAAGTGAGGCCTAGTGGCTATGGGAGTTCTGGATCACCCCTAGATCCAGCATCTCCCCCACCTCCCTTCTAATGTCCTTGAGGACTGTCTCTGACACCCGGTAAACTGTCCTATATATGGGTGTTTGGGTCCCCGTGTCTACGTCATGCACCACTAAGCGGTGTCCGTCCAGGCTTTGCTGTAAATAAAGGGGCAAAGTCTTGCAAAATGGGCCTCAATTCTTGGGCCTGGCCAGGTGTCAACTAAGGTGACAGTGTGATGCTCTCCACAGATGACGCCTGCTTGCTGCCGGCTAACAAGTCAAGAAGGGGGTCTTCCCCGGCTAGCTCCTTTCCAGGAATGCAAACCACAAGTACCATGTCAGCCCTATTAAAATATGGCTTCATCATGTTCACATGATGCATCCTGTTAGTATGTTTTCGGTCAGGTAACTCTACAAGGTAGTTAACATCATTTGCCTACCGGACTGCCTTGTATGGCCCTGCTCACTCAGCTTGCAGCTTATTCTTGCGGACTGGGATCAGAACCATTGCACCACCTGTCACCACCACATATGGCGAGCTCTGGCACAATCATGTCCAAGGTCTTTTTGTTTTGCTGGACTGGCTGCCCAGGTTACTGTAGGCCCACGCCCCCAGCTGGCCTTCAGCGTCTTCTTGAATTTTAACACATACTCCACTATGGGGGTCCCTTGAGTGGCATGCTTACCTTCCCAGTCCTCTCGTATTAAATTTGGGGCCCCCTCACCCGGCGTCCATGCAGGAGCTTGAAGGATAAAAACCTAGTTGACTCTTGTGGTACTTCTCTGTAGGCAGACAGCTGGTGGGGTAGGTATTTCTTCTAGTCCTGCCCATGCTGTTCTGCATATGCCATAAGCATAGCTTTTAGGGTCCCATCAAATCTCTCTACGAGACTTTTGGCTTGTGAGCGGTAAGGTGTTATGCGCCTCTGCACGACACCACACTTCTCTCTCAAACACTTCATTAGGACCGACATGAAGTTACCCCCTCGATCAGAGATAACCTCCTGTGGAAACCCAACATGGGAGAAAATCCCCAGCAAAGCATCTGCCACCTTGTCCACCTTAGTGGGGGACAGCGTGATGGCTTCAGGTTAGCGGTAGCATAATCAGCAACTGTCAATATATACCTCTTTCCTGAGGAACTTGGGGCATCCAAAGGACCCACAATATCCATTACAACCTTCTGGAATAGTTCCACCACAAGTGATAAGGGAATCAGGGCAGCCTTAGCTTTGCTTCCGGCCTTACCTGTTTCCTGACACCATGACAGGATTTGCAGTATTCCTTCACCTACTTGGTAATATTGGGCCAATAGAAATTGTGGGCTAAGCGCTGTGTAGTGCGAGCAGTGACCAAATGTCCGGACATGGGAATATCATGAGCTACCTTGAGCAATAACCCACGATACTCCTGGGGAACAACAAGCTGCCTGTCCTGAGTGTATAACAGTCAGTTGTCCCAATACATCCTGTGCTTTCTGTCACCTCCCTGTGTCCCATCAGACTCTGCACTGGCCCTCAGCTTCTCTATGCTAGGGTCTGTTCGTTGTGCTGCTGCTAAGTCTTCCCACTTACCCAGAGCATGGGGTATGCCCCATCAGTTCCAAGGCTGAGGTCCATAGCTGTGGCAGTAGGGGGGCTCAGTATCACAAACTTTCCCTTCCCCTTGGCTGTGTGTCATCCCTCCCTCCTGAGGGCAACCTTCAGTAGCAGTTGGGTTAACTGCCACTGGGGAAGTTCCACCCCCCTGTTATTACCCTCTTTTACAAGAGCTACAGGTTGGCTGGCCTGTCTCCCAAGTTCTTCTGTCTGAATTTCTGTGGGGTCCTGAAGATCACAGGAGCCTCTAATCTTCCCTTGTCAATCTTCACCATTCATTACTTCCTGGGTGTAAGCCGGAGGCGCGCCCGTCCGCGGAAGCTTTTTTTTTAAAGTTGCCTATGACCCGCCCTCGAGAGGCGGCGTCATGCGGCGGCCGTTAAATCAAACGACTCCTCCTCCAACTCAGTTTCTGTTTCTCCCGCCGTCGAGGCAGCACCTGTTCGGACGTCCATTCTCCACTGCGTCAGCGACTCCTCTTTTCCACACTTTCGGCCTTGATCGGTGAACCCGTTCTTTTTCTTTTAAAAGCGGTCGCAGGTGTGTTTCCTACTGTTTTTTCTTGTTGATTTCGCGTTATGTCCGGGTCCGGAGCTAAACGTGTTTCGAAGACGGGCCGCGCCCCTATGCGTCGGTGTTACTGTGGCCGGCATTTCTCCGTCTCGGACCGGCATGACGTTTGTCTTCGTTGCCTGGGACCCAACCATGACATGGATTCGTGCGACGCCTGTTTCTCCATGGACCGCCGTGTCCTCGAAGTCCGCGCATTCAAGCTCGGCAAAGCCCCGCCGACCTTCGGGGGACGACGTCGCTCAAGGTTCTCAGGTAGGTCTCTAGGCGCCCGGGTCCCTCCCGGGCCTACTCTGATCCTGAGGAGGAGGGTCTCCTGGTCTTTTCTTGCCGAGGAGGCCCTTCTGCGGTGTCGAGGGGCGTCGTAGTCCCTTCCGGGGCGGGCGCCGACACCGCCTCGGCAGTCCACCTCTTGAGTGCAGGCTTCCCGTGGCGAGGCCCTCGTCTTTTGGGCCTAGCTCAGGTGGACCTCGGCCGCCTTCAGTGGCCGTTTTAGGATCCTGGCGCACGTTCGCGGTGCCGGTGATCGAAGGCCCGTTCCGGCACGCCCGTTGCGGCGCCAGGTGATCAAGCGGCGCCGTTGGCGGCGCCGCTTAGATCAGCGCCCTTGTGGCGCCAGTGATCAGCCGGCGCCATTAGCGGTACCGCTTTGGCCTTAGCGCCCGTTCACAGCGTCGATGGACAAAGCGGCGCCGTCGGCGGTGCCGCCCACCCCCGCCAGCGCCCAGGCGCCCGTGGGCCTGGTCCTTCCTCCAGGCGGTGCCGGCCTGCGCCGGCGCCGTTGGGAAATGTGGAACTAAGCCTGGCTGCTACCGGCGTGAGGGGCGGGCGCCTCCCGCGATGCGGGGCCGTTGGCGCGTAGCTCGAGGACCTCTGGGGTAGCCAACGTGAGGTCCCTGCTGGTCGTCCTCCTCGGAGGCGGTGATTCAAGCGTGGACCCATCCTGGCACCCCACTCTTCGAGTCTGGGTCCCGGTGGCTACACGGTGCCAGGCGGCCGCGAGGCCCCCCTCTGTCCCCCCTTCGTCGCCTCCTGAGGGTTCCCGGCTAAGGGTGGCGGGAGCCCTGAGGGAGCAAGGCGGGGGTAGCCTTGAGGGCTCCCTCTCTGGAGGCCGGTGACAGCTACCTTGGGGTGCTGTCCTCTCTCTAGGGACAGGGGCTGGCTGTGGTGGGAGGAGGGCCCTCTGAGTCCAAGTCGAGGGCAGAGGTCTGCTGCTGGATCTTCCTTGGCCACCTCAGGGGGTGGCCAGGAGCGAAGTGCAGAGCCTCGCCCCTCCTCCAGGGTTCTAGGTGTCGTCCAGCGGCGTTTGTGCGGACTGCCCTTCTGGATCCATACGGTCGAGGCGTCGTCACAGGAGGTTCTCCCCAGGGCTCTTCCAGGCTCCGCTTCCCAGGTTCCGTTCTGCGGCCTGGTCTGATTTCGGGATCCCCCTCTCCAGGACTCCTTTCCCCGGTTCCAGAGCCCTCGCAGGCCAAGTTCCTCCAGCGGAGGTGCCCCCTCTCCCATCTCTCTGCCTTCACCACCCCCACTCCCAGGCCATGTCAGCCCCTCAGGTCCGTTATCCTGGGAACAGTTCAAAGGTTCTGCGGCGGCCTTCCCCTCATCCGTTAGGTCATGGCCATGAGCGGGTCTTCGGCTCCCACGCCCGCCAGGAATCCTCTGGACATTCCAGTTCCCCATCATCTAATCTCCCTCCTCCGAGGAGAGACCCTGCTCATCTGTCCTCCGATGCTGATTTCACAGAATAGTCAGCGTTTCCTCCAGGATGGTGGGGATCTCCAGTTTCCTCGTTCGAAGAGACAATACCCGAGCAGAGCAGCGTGAATTCCTTGGTGAGTTCAAGTACCCAGCATCTGGTGGTACCTTCCTGGCCTATCCCTTCAGGAGGCGTCTATCCGGTCATGGCAGTCCCTACAGCCTCTTCCAACCCGCGGACTGCCAGGAGTATTGAGCCCCCTCTGAGTCTCTGGTTCCCTTCCCAACCCGTCCTCAGGTTTGGTATCCTGGATACTCCCAGGGCCGTTGCCTGGCATGACTGACATCCACAGTTCGGACTCTCTCGGATTCGACCGTTGGAAACGAAAGGTATCTCTTCTGCTGACATGCAGTGCTTGCATTGCATCATCAGGCTCACCAGCGCTGCCTACAACCCGGCATCTATGGTCGATGATGTCAGCTGCTGCCATCTATACCTCGATCGAGACAAACCAGACAAACCGTTGCCTGCCCTCTCCAGCGGTAGGCCTGGAGCTGGCAAGACACCAAGCAAGGGGCATCTCTACAGCGCCAATGAGGTGGCTTCCAGGCTTCGAGGACAGCGATCTGCATCAGGCGTGACGGCATGGCCCGTCTTTCCAGGTTGTCACCCCTGGCCCGGCGTGGGGTGATTCGCTCCGCCTTCGGGGAAAATGCTTTCTCTTCCAGAGCTGGAGACTTTTACAGGGCTCCCTCAAGTCTCCTCGTCTTGGGAGGCACCTCTAGCTCTTCTCCCTCTTAGGCTTTCTGAATAAGCCAGGGTCTTCTCCTTCTGTTTCTCACCAGCAGAAGGCTGGGGGTCTTGTTCCCTCAGGGTATAGCTTCTTCCCCTCCAGGGAGGAGCAAAGTAACTCACCCAGGGAAGTAATGAATGGTGAGAGATTGACAAGGAAGATAGGAAAGTGCATTGCCTACACCGTAATTCTTGATCTTCTCTTGTATCTTCACCATTCATTACCACTCCATACCATCCCCTCAGTGCCTCTTCCTGTGGCTTCTCCACCTCCCGTCTCCTTCCTCTCTCTGCATTTATATAAAATATAGGAAAATTTCCTTAAATTTTCCAAAAAAAAAAAAAAAAAAAAAAAATCTTTTTTTTTGTGGGGGTTCTAAAATCAGAAAATTACTTACTCTAAGATTCATGGGCCATCTAGTGGATTGCATTGGCGATCAGACTGCACAACTATCTCTTGCTATTCTTATGGCAAGATACCTCTGAGGGTTTTTGGCCTGGCTCAGGCTATTCAGTTTTGATCCTGCAATCCGTGTTCAGATAGTTGCCCTGAAATCTGTTTCCCCCTCTATTCTTATCTTGCAGAGCAGAGGAACGAGTACGTCTGTTCCTTTCTCTTTTAAAAAAAAAAAAAAAAAATGCTGAGGGAACTCTCTCCGACTGCTGTAGGCATCTTGGTATCTGGGTCATGCATCTACTAAAAAAAAAAAAAAAAATGGAGAAATCAAACAAGAAAGCAAATGAGAAGGTAGGCTATCCCTCTCGCTGTTTTGCTAGTGGTTTCTCCCTTTAAGTGTCCTTCTGGACAATTTTTACAGTAGAGCTTTGCTGACCATATCCAATTTTAGCCAGCCTAAGCCTTGCCCGGCCTTAGCCAGTCAGTCTGAGTCCCATTTCTATCTTGAAACGCCTGAAAGGCTTACATTTTCTATTTCTAAACCCCTGAGCAGCGTCTCATGCTGCTGGGGTTTTATTCTTCCACCATCGTTGTCCTCCACTTAAAGGCCCTCCGCGCCAGGAAGCGAGGTGGGTGTCAAGCTAATGGCATGTTGAAGATGAGGATTGCCCTCCTGAGTCTGTCTAGCGGGTTGGTGAACCTTCTCTTCCAGCTCTATCTCCGAGGATTCTTGCTTCCCCTTTAGTCGAGCCTTCAGCTACAAGCTAACTATGCTCGTTGGGCCTTCTGGTCCCTTCAACATCCCATCTCTCTCTTCTCTTTCTTCTTCTTCTTCTATTTTCTCATTTCCTTACTCATCTCTCCTCCTAGAGTCGCCCAGGTAAGGAGGCCCTGCACTCCCTAGGCTAGGGATGTTCTTATCTCCTCTGTCCTTCCTCCACCCGGCTTATTCCTTTTTCAGTTCATTCTTCCTTGCTTTGCTATCCTCGGCTATCTTGCCTCGCTATCTATATTTTCTGCTTTCACTTTTGCCTCTCGGCTCACAGAACTGAGTTGGAGGAGAAGTGAGTCGCTACTAACGGCCCCTCATACATGGCCGCATGGCATCAACTCTCGAGGCGGGGCCGTTAAAACAACACAAAAAAAAAAAAAAAAAGCTCCCGTGACGGTTGCGCGCCTCCGGCTTACACCCAGTAAGTAATGAATGGTGAAGATACAAGAGAAGATCAAGAATTACGGTAGGTACGTAATTTTCCTTTCTTTTGGCTCCTGGTCACAGCACAAACCACTCTGTGTGGAACATCATTCCTCACAGTAACATCCATAATGAGTTTTTCAGCTACAGCTTCCTTCCTTATCCCTTCACCTGCATCTTCCCAATCCAGGGTAACACTGGCTAATGAAGAAGTTTTCCTTTCCCCTGTGTAATCCCTCACAGAGACCAACTGATTTGGCAGTATTTGTTCAGCCCCCACCAAATCCCCTTTCACCAGGGTAAGAGATGCTCCTGTATCCCTTAGCCCTCTAGTCTGTTCCCCATTCACTGTGACTGGGTGAATGTGCCCCCTCATATTGTCAGAGAGAGCCTCAGCTATACAGTGGGCTTCTTGTCTCCGATTTCACAGGCTCCTTTACCTTCTGAGCTTTCTTAGGGCACTGACTAGACAGATGGCCTATATGGTGACAATACTAGCATTCATCATGTTTCTTGTCCCCACCCTCCCTTTTGGGCAGCTGGGGAGTCTTCTTTTTGCAGGGGGCCCTGTGTTTTTTGGTTGTCCAAAATGCCCACTTTTCCCTTTCACCCCTGAATTCCCCTTGGGAGCAGCCCTGCTTCGAGCATAGCAATCTGCCAGCTCTGCAACCTCTTTGGCAGCCTTAGGATCTTGGTACTCTAGCCAAAGCTTTAAGACAGGTGAGCAAATCCAGTAAAACTGTTCAAGCAATACTGCCCCTTCAGTAGCTTCAACAGTTTCTGCTTTCACCCCCACCCACCAACGTTTTACATATTGATGCTGTTTTGTGGCTACCTCATCAAAGCTCATTTCTGGCCCCTTTCGGAGTTTTCGGAACTTTACTCTGTATGTATCAGGGTTCAGATCATATTTTTTTAATAAAGCAGTTTTTAACTTGTCAAAATCTTTACTTTCAACATTGTCCATCTGCCCCAATGCTTCCCTCCCCTTGTCAATAAATAGTAGAGACAGGTGAACGCTCCAGGTCTCTCTGGGCACATTGGCCTGGACACAGACCATTTCAAATGAATTTAAAAATATGTCCATATCTTCTCCCTCTTTAAACTTTGCCATTAATTTTGAATTTAACTTGTACTCCAGTCTTGGAGGTTCTAACCAACTCCACCACTTACCTGCTCAGAGGGGGTTGTCGGTTGGAGCGTCAGCTTTTTCAGCTCATGTTCCCTCTGGTGCTGCTGTTCCTCCACCTCTGTCGCTCGTCAGGCTCTGCCTGGTGCTGCCATTTCGCCTGGTGCTCTTCAGCCTCTCTCTGTTGCCGTTGGTCCTTCATTTCCATCTCAAACCTTCTTTACTCATTTTCAGTCTGTTTCTATTGCATCTGCAGCCATCTCAGCTTCAGCTCTTGGTCTGTAGATGGCTCCTTCTCCTCTGGACCTCCGAAGTCACCGCCTCTGGCACTAAGTGGGATGGCACTTCCATCTTTTCAGCTGCCAGAAGGGCCTCCATGAGTTGTCCTTTTATTTTTGTTTTCTCTAGGAATGCCCTTTTCCCTGCAGATCTTCCTTAGTTGTTCCAGGTTCATAGTGATGTACTGGACTGACATGCTTCTATCTACACTACTCTTCTCAAAAAAAAAAAAAAAAAATCAAACATGATAGGGTCTATTGTCTGCAAACAAATTTCTTTTTATACTTTCCAAATTCTGCCCTTGATTGTGTGATGGTTTTGCAAGACCATTGAAAATCCCAGTAGCTGGCACCAAATCTGTCACGAGCCCTTGGCCCCCAAACCCTGGGCAGCCTGGTAGGTCTTCCAATTTGCTGATAGGATCCCCCTTGTCAAGAACTCGTGAGCAGTTGTATGGGTTCCGGAAGACTTGCCAACCTTCCTTTTCCCAGTGGGAGGGTGGAAACTGTAGTTTTGAGTTCCCTTGACTCTGCACTACTTTCAGTATTTGAATCCCACCACGGTCACTGGCTATGTCTTGCCTAAGTAGTTTGGGGGTTCCTAGGTGTTCTTCGCCTACTCCTTGTACTCCTCCCTGTTGACCAGCATGTCGCAGGTCAAGAATGACGTCCTTGTTGTACACTTGATTGAGATCTTGGGACACCAGATGTTTTTTTGTAAACTTTGTTTAAAAGCATCATCAAATAACAATGATGTCACATTACATTCAAATAGCACTATACAAAGAGCTATGATGGCAAACCTACTTGTACCGTAGCCTGGTTTATACGGTATATTAACAAAAGTTTTCTCTCTCACTATATAATGTAGACTATTGGGATTGTCTTAAAGCTAGCAATTTGTCAAATGGCCTTTGAATCACCCACTACTAGCTATCTAAAAAGACAGAATCCAGGAGGCACCTATTGCCGCCTCCAGAGGGTCTCAGATTCTGTGGTACCTATCGTAATGGTTCCTAGTCAAGTATTGAGTGTGTTTGAGTTTCATACAATGAAGTAGTGACCGGGCCCATTGCACT
The DNA here is from genome assembly GCA_016271365.2 of Neoceratodus forsteri. Lineage (NCBI taxonomy): Eukaryota > Metazoa > Chordata > Ceratodontiformes > Ceratodontidae > Neoceratodus > Neoceratodus forsteri. Next base: position 143,988,570 of record CM057451.1, read on the forward strand.
ATAGTAGGGGCATTTTCAAGCCACCAGTGTTGGGCTAATACTTGCTTGCCAGCAACTATTCCCAGTCTCTACAAAGGGTGATCATTTAGCTTCCCTCATTGGCCTCCACTGGGCACCCCCAAAAGAATGTGGATGGGATCTAGTGCCTTCGAAATACCCACCACTCTAGATATCAAAGACACTATTTCTTGACAAAAGGGGAGCACCTTAGGGCATGCCCAAGTCATGTGAAAAAGTACCTATTTGTATTTTACATTTAGTACACTTGTCAGGTTTCCCTGGAGGGACACCCGAGCTTCTTGGCAGTCTCGCTCTCGACCATCGGCCAAGAGGCACCGCAGGCATTCCTTGTCCTCTTCCTCATCTTCGGGCAAGGAATGGGTCCCCCTTAGGATAGAGTGCAGGTACAAGGAGCTCATGTGGCAGCAGCGGATCCTTGACTTCCCTGATAACTGATTCTGTGGCCAGTGCTGGTTCCCCCAGACCTGCAGACACTGGCTTCTCCAGCCATTCAGGTGAAGCCTCCACAGCCCCTGGAGGACACCCTGCCCAAGATGGCATGCCCTGGCACGGGTCTTCTGGGGTGGCTCTCTTGTGTAGAATACTCTCATTAATGAGCCTCATATTGTCAGGAACATGGGGTCGGCAGTGTTTGAGGAGCCCTCAGATTCATAGGGCCCCTCCATGCACTCTTCCTGAACTCCGGGTTTTTACTGAGAGTCCAGTGGGAAGTTGTTTTGGAGCATGGCCCCTCCTCCTTCGGGACTTTGCTCTATCTGATCTCTGATTCCATGGGGATCCTGCTGGAACCAGTTCAGAAGCCTTTCCTGTGGCATATGCCATCCCAGGTCCATCCTTGGAGCTGTCGTAGTGTCCTTGCCTCTTGTCCTTCATCCTTGGCCTGTATGGTCCACAAGTATGCGGTGCCTACTTGGTCACTGCCCAGCATTCTTTAATCATCCTGTGGCCAAAAGTTTGGTTGCAGATTTGGTTTTCAGGTATACGGGCAACGTTGGTGATATCGACAAGCTCCCCGACAAAAAGTCCAAAAAGCTCAGCCATGGGGCAGAAAAAGTCTGTGCTGCGTCGTCACTAGGTCTTATGCAGTCCAGTGCTGCAGTGATAATGGCTTTTGGGCACATTGGACCAGGTTATTCCCTGCCTCCCCACTGATCTCCAGTTGGCAGTTAAAATGATCCAGGATCAAGGTCGAACAGTGGCCAAACAGGTTCAGACGGCCCTGGACATTGGAGGCTCCTGTGCCAGGTCCGTGGCCGCAGCGCTGGCCATGTGGTGCTGAACGTGGCTGAGGCTTTTGACCTTCACATTTGACATGCAGCACATATTGACAAACTACCCCTTCTTGCGTACCAACCTTTTCAGTGCCAGCACTGATGGGCATCTCATGCGCATTGAGTTGTCAAGTACCACCTTGGATTTTTTTGCATCCTTCCAAAAGGACGTCAAGGGGCAGAAACAGTGGAAGAAGCCCTTTCATTTTTGCCCCTATTCCATGCCTACATTTCCCACATCGCAGCCCCAAGCGGGACATCACCAGGCTTGACAGCCTAAGCTCAAGCCAGCCCCTGCTGGTGCAAGCTACTGGCTCTGGAGCCACCACCAAACCTGCTCAGTGATGGGTCAGGCGGTATCCCCCTCCCACATGTCCTGCCTTTTCCAGGACCTCCCATGGGGGCCGACTTCGCCATTTCGCTTTTGCCTGATCAGTTGTCACAACAGACAAATGGGTGCTTGAAGTGGTGGGTCATGGCTTGCCTCTGGAATTGGAGGCTTCACCGCCAGCCGAGCCCATGCTACACGGGAGGACGTGGTGCTAGAGGACATCGCACAGCTCCCCAAAAAAGGTCGCTGTGACCCATGTCCAGGGCTCCATGGCAAGTCCAGGGTTCATTTCCTGATATTTTCTGGTTCCGAAATGGACAAGGGGTTGGTGCCCCATCCTGGTTCTGCACAACCTTAACAAGTATCTGATGCCCCGCAAGTTTCGAATGGTCACTCTGAACCAGATCATTCCGTCCCTAGAGCAGGACATGTGGTTCTGCTCCTTGAACCTTCAGGATGCCTTCTTTCATATCCCCCATCAGTCTGTCCCACCCACGGTCCTGCTCAGAAGGGGTTTCCTACGAGTCTTGGGCCATGCCATTCAAACTTTCCCTTGCACCCAGGGTCTTCACCAAATGTATTGCAGTGGTGTCATCCTTCCTGCGGTGCTGAGGTGTCTGGGTGTACCCTTACCTGGATGACTGGCTGATCGCAGGATCCTCCAGAACAGAGGTGGAGCGGTCCAGGGACCTGGCCCTCCAGACCTGCTCAGCCTTGGGCCTCCTGGTCAACATGACCAAGTCGGAACTCCGCCCCTCTCAGGTGATCCAATTAATTGGGGCAGAGTTCAACTCCATTCGGGCCAAGGCCTATCTCCCAGCAGACAGGGTGGAGGATCTTACCTTTTATACCTGCTCATTTTGGGTTGGCTAGTCGCGCCCTGCCTGGGACTTCCTGCGCCTCTTGGGGTACATGACAGCCTGCACCAGCATGGTCTGGTGTGCCCGCTGACAGATGCACCCCCTGCAATGGGAACTGGCTCATTAGTGGTCCCAGCCCCTTGGTCACCTGGACCATTTAGTCAGAGTAATACAGCTGATGCAGGACACACCGTCCAGTGATGGTTTGTCCCATCCCATCTGCTTGAAAGAGTCCCATTTGTCTGCCCAGAGCGATGATCACTCTTACGACTGATGCCTCTCATGGGCTATGGAACCCACATCACAAAACCCATGGGCTCTGGATCCCCGAGGTGTTCCGATGTCTCATCAACCTGCTGGAACTCTGTGCAGTGTCTCTTGCCCTTGGCAGCCTTCACTCCTACGGTGTGGGGTCAGGCAATCCAGGTCCAGACAGACAACACAACCACCATATACTACCTCAACAAGCAAGGTGGGACACATTCCGTTCTGCTCTGTCAGGAAACTCTGCACTTGGACCCTCGTCCGTGGCCTGGACACGGAACTTCTGGCAATTCATGTGGCTGGTGTTTCCATCCGGCTGGCAGATGCCCTCAACTGGGTGGATGAGGCATCTCATGAGTGGTCCCTTTACCAGGAAGTAGTCGATTGCCTGTTCTCCCAGTGGGACACTCCTCTGATCAACCTGTTCTCCTCCTGGGAGAATGCAAAACTGAGGCTGTTTTGCACATGCCCACTCTCAGTATGTGACACTGCTGAGGGATTCCTATGTGCCAGGCCCTGGACCGGGGGCTATAGCTCCTGTATACCTTCTGTGCCTTTCCTCTGATCCACAGGGTGTTGCTCAAGGTTTGGATTATCTTGGTGGATCCAGACTGGCCTTGCCAATTCTGTTGCCCCGATATCCTCAGCCTGAGCAGCAGGCCACTGTGGAGATTGCCTCTCCACCAGGACCTGCTGTCCTGCTCTTAGGGGGAGGTCCTTCACTCAGACCTTCAGTACCTGCACCTGACAGCTTGGTTCCTGAGTGGCTAGAGTTCCAGGCTTTGGGTCTCTTCCGACGAGGTCCTCCACGTTGTGGAGGCCTCGTGAAAGCAGTTGACTTGCTATTGCTATGCCTTCAGATAGAAGAGGTTTTCCATTTGGTGTCAGGGTAAGAAGCTAGATTCCTTGTCCTGCCCATTGGTGACCATCCTGGAATACCTGTGGTTCCTCTCCCAGTCGGGCCGTCGGTCAGCGACCCTCAAGGTACATTTAGCAGCCATCTCTGCATACTATGTGCACAGGTATGCCACTGGTGGCATGGGAAAAAGTGGTTGGGTGCTTCTTTTGGGGCCTTGACCATTTGTCCCCACCAATGCATGAACCACCACCACTTTGGTAACTTATTGCTGGTACAAGCAGTGCTCATGGGCAAGCCATTCAAATCTATGCACAGGTGTCGCATCTCCCACCTGTCGTGGAAGACTACCTTCTTGGTGGCTGTCACCACCGCCAAAAGGATTGGTGAGCTCCAGGCGCTCTTGGTGGAGTTCTCCCTATTTGGTCTTCCACAAGGACCAAGTTCCTCCAGAAGGTTGTCTCAGAGTTTCACCTCAACCAAGTGGTGGATCTCCCAGTGTATTTCACTACTCAAACCTTGGAGGCCAAGCACAGGCTCCATTCATTGGACCTGAGGTGAACACTTGCTTATTATAAGGAGCATACAACTGGAGTTCAGGGAGAGGCTCTCTAGCTCTTTGTCAACTACGCTGAAGCCGTACCTGGCAGACTGGCAGCTAAACGGACAGTTGGCATGTGGATAGTCTACTGCATCGACCTCTGCTATAGGTTCGCTGGTAGGGAGCCTCCTGTTGGGCTTAGGGTTTGTTCCACCAGACATACCAGTGCCTCGGTGGCTGCTTCCAGGGACGTCCCTGTCCAGGAAATCTGCAGGGCTGCTACCTGGAAGTCAGCACACATCTTCATATCCAACTATCACATCGACCTTGCATCATGCCGGGATGCTGGTTTGGGGGCCTTGGTTCTACAATCTGTTTCCTAAAAAGGGGGTGTGCACCTTGCCCCCTCCTCCTGGAGAACTGCTAGGAGCCTGCCAGAAATGTGGATAGTACACCATATTCACATACCTAGAAAAATAGGTTACTCACTTGTAACTGTAGTTCTAGGAGAGGTGTATCGTGTAAATCCACACAACCTCCCCTGGCAAGTGACACACTGTATCTTGCTTCCAGTGGGTAAGACCTGATGTCACGGGGTGGTGCCAGAGAGGATGCCACCCGGATGGGTGGGAGGAGCCAGCTTGAGGACCTTGTAGACTCCTCTTAAAGGGAAAGAATTCTACCAGAAGTGTTGATGTACACCATATATCACTCCTAGAACTATTGTTATGGGTGAGTAACCTACTTTTTCCAATCCTTTAACCCTCTTCTCACCACTAAATTACTTGTTTTCAGGAAAGGGGGAAAAAATATAGCAACTTTCTTTGAAAAGGTTTTGGAATTGTTCTTGGAGTTAATGAGTTTTTTTTTTTTGTTTAATTCTCTGTTATTATAGCACTTTAAAGATTTAATTAGGCTACGCCGGACTGCAGAGTGGCCCCGTACGACATTGGATACCGAGGTGTCGACAGTAAAAGAAGCACCTGAAATTGAACCTCTTCCCTTCACTCTGGCTCATGAACGCTGTATTTCTGTGGTACAGAAGCTTGCTCTCTTTCTTCTTTCCATGGACTTCACATGCCATGCCGACCTGCTGCTTTTTGTCTGCAAGGTAAGCACACAAGGCATAACATTAACTTTATGTGTATGTCTGCTATACAATGAGTTATATTGTAACTCAACTGGTAAGTCCAGTGCTTCATAGCAAACCAGAAAACAGTACTCGATTGTCTAGTTAGTGATGTTACACTTGCGAAAATGAACACTGGCCTTCTAGTGTGGGAGCAGAGTATATTCTGCCTGTCACAGTGCGATTTGAGGGGTATGCACTGAAAGGTTAAACCGTTTTTGCTAAACAAATACAGAATTTCCTTGACGACTTACAGTAAAACCATGACCTCTGTTTCTGTCATTATCGATAATGGCAGTGGGGGTTTGTAGCTTGAAGCCAGCCAGTCAGTTCTTATATGATAGCAGAAGATCTGCTTGTTAGTCAATCTTGCTTATCTGTGTGCTTTACTCCTTTGTGTTTTACATAGTGAGAGAGGATTTGGGTGGTGGAGTGCTGTAGAAATGTGGCCTTAGGAATGAGGTAAAGTTCTTTTAGGCTCAAAATAGTAATGAAAGGAGTAAAACTAAAGAACAGGAAAATATGCCCTTACTAGTGCCCTGTACAGTTTCTGATTGGTTTGGCCCATTCTGAGGTTCTTTCCTGGCTCCACCATCAGCTGAACCCATAAAGATTCCACCACCACCACCCCCAATCAAGTTTGTTATCCTTTATTGCCCTAATTCATTCCCTGATGTACAGTGATACTCCTCCAATCCTCTTCTCCCTGTACTTCCTATCCAGGTCATAGCCAAGGACAGTGAGGTCTCGGTTGTTGGTGGATGTCACCCATTTTACTGTAATGGCAATAATAACTGGCCTATCTTCTGCTGCAACAGCCTGCAGGGCACCCATTTTGTCAAGACATATGGCATTTATGCATGCGACTCTCATTTGGCCCTTGTGTGTTTACTGCCACTCTTCCAGGATGATTTGGGTGTCCCGCTGCCACCTACCCTGAGTAATTTTGTACTCCTAGATTTTCCCCACTAGTTGGGAGTGCCAGCTACGTCTCCCTTGTCTTAATTTCCCACCATGGGTGTTAGACCCAGCTCCTCTCTTATTAAATGACTGAGGATGTACACATCAAACTTCCCAGTGCTTTGTCTCTTCTCTATTTGGATGATGACCATCTGATTTAAATAGGTTGGAATCCCTCCAGCATGTGCCCCAGCCTTCCAGAAAGCGAAACCCTCTATTGCACAGCATTCCTTCAGATCTTACTTCGAGATACAGATCTTGCAGCAGGTTACACCATAAGGACTGAAGCTGGTAGGTGGCAGGATCCCACGGAAAACTTCTAGCTAGCTATAAATGACAGAGGGACCTCCCCCGACATTGGCCCTGACATCAGATGCATCATAAAAGGGGGCAGTCCCACAGCATACCTCTGTTCTTTTCCTGCCATCGACTCGCAAACATCGGCTCCACGGATGCCTTCAGCCTATGAACAATGCCACAACTTTCTTTTGAAAAAGTTGAAAAATCCTCGCATGTCTTCTTCCCTGACCCATTCTACTGAAGGACACCCCTCAGTGTATGCTTGCAGCAAGCAGATCCCTTTTTAAGGACAGGCATTCGGCCTGTGTGTGGTGCTTAGGTCTAGACGACGATACTAAGGCCTGCACCATCTGCCAACAGTTTAATAGTCGCGCGAGAAGGCGCTTCAAAGTTTCCTTCTTGAAGAAAAATTTAAAACAAATGGAGAGAGAGCTTTCCTCCTGAGGGGAATTGTCCCATAGATCGGGGAAACATAAGGAGAAGAGACTGGATAGGGATAGAGATAGATCCCCCAACCGTGCTTCGGACTCCGGGGCTAGCTCCAGCCGGTCACACAGGTCTCCTTCTCGGGCTAAGTCCCAGAACCCAGTGGGCAAAGTCCGGACCTCGGGTCAGTCAGGTACCATCTCTCTTCAGTCTTTAAAAATTAGAGCTAAAGACAGCCGACTGTCCAGTTCGGCCACCCGGTCTGAGGCTTCAGACTGGCACAAGCAGCTGTCCAAGTTGGTCACCAAGTCAGGTCTCTATTCCCAGGACTGGCGCTGGGACGACGACCATAGATCAGTATCCCAACCTCCAAGGAGCTCGGACACTCCTCCGAGGTGAACTACGGAGCTGACCTCCCTAAAGCAGATGTCGGACACCAAGCGGACACCAGACCTGACAACTGCCAAGTGACCAAAGGACCCAACGCCGCCGCTATTTCCCGCACCAGATACTGGTCACTGGGGGACGTAAGAGGAAGTAGCAGCAGACTGTGCACAACTGGTCACAGACGACCAGATGTTGGGTGACATAGAGGACACCGGGTTCCCCCGGGACCCGGTTACTGACCAGACCACGCCTCAAGCACCGGTGCCCAACCCGAAGGGTGGGCAGACACCAACGCCAGGACCGTCTGGCCTAAAAATAGAGGAGATGAAGGAGCTTTTCATCTTCTGGTGGGACACCATCAGAAAAGACATTGTCTCCCCCAAAGCCTCCACAGGAGGTCTCCCTCCTAGGGCACTGTCTCCGGAACCGCACCCTAAGGAGCCTACTCCACCACCTAGGGGTAGGTCTCGAGAAAAGAAATCTGGAAACAAGTAGTGGCAGCACTCCAGGACCCCCTCAGGGTCCCCAAGTGTGCATAGGCCCAAGAGACCCAGAAGATCATCCCGCTCTTCTTCTGGTGAAGACTCTCGCCTGGACTCTTAGAAGTCGTCTTGGTCACCCTGACCATTTAGTATCCCGTCACCAGACCCCAGTGATCTCCCCATGTCACTGCCGGACAACCCCTCATTCATGGATATAATGAGGCATATTCAAGAAAATATGGGTGGGATACTGAGGAGTTGGACCCCGAAAGGCAGCACCTTGCTAGGTACCTCAGACAGAAGGGGATCCGAAGCCTGTGGTGGTTCCACCTTTGGTGGACACATGTCAGGACGCCACCAAGGCGGGATGGAAGCATCTGTGCTCCACTGCAGCGATCCCTAGAAAGGCAGATCGCCTCTATTAGGCCCCCAATGGAGGACCCATACTTGGCCCAACAACCAGTGGCTGACTGTCTGGTAATAACAGCCACCCATGATCAATCCTAACATTTGCAGCATCTGAGTACCCAACCACCAGACCAGGAATCTAAGCAATTAGACTCCATGGGGAGGTGCATGTATGCAGCTGCTACATGCTCCTTAAGGTCCCTCAGTTACCTTACCCACATGGTGCAATTTCAGAATGCACTGTGGGATCAGGGTCAGGACTTCCTTGAGGATTTCCTGGATGGAGACAAAAAAAGGAGATGATTAACCTCCTTAGAACAGGTTCAGACGTTGGGACACAGGTCCTCCGGGCAACATATGACATGGCAGATTCTGCAGTCCGTGGTGCCGCTACAGGCGTTTGCCTCCAGAGGCATTCTTGGTTAAGGGTCTCCTGCTTTACTCCAGATGTCCAGAAGGGCATTTTGGACGTCCCTTACAATGGCTCTGTTCTATTTGGTGAGGAGTCAGAAAAGGTCATCAAGCTCCAAGATGCTGGGAAAGGCCATCAGGACTGTACAGGCTATGTACAAGCCAAAGCCCAGCCCCTTTCATAGGGGCCAAAATTGTTTTCATGTACGACATGGCAGACAACAGCTCCGTTCTGGCCAGCAACCCAGAGGCAACTTTGGCCATAGAAATCAGCCAAGATTTAATGGAGGCCAGGTCAGCGAAACCAAAAAGCTTCCCAGCCTGCCGGACAAAATACCACCACAGCATAACTCCTTCCCAACCCTTGCCCCACCTCTGGATCAAAGGGAAGAAAGGGTCGGGGGTCGATTCGCCTACCACCTACCAGGGTGGCAGAGGATAACCTCCGACCAGTGTGTTCTGCAACTCATCAGTCAGGAACACTCTATCGAGTTCCTCAACCACCCACCGACAAGGCCTCCTCTGCGATCCCGTTACCCTGGACAGCACGCCTTGCTCATTTAGCAGGAGATCTCAGCACTCCTGGAGAAGGATGCTATTGAGATCGTCCTGTGGAACCAGAGAGAAAGGGGATATTATTCCCACTTCTACCTGGTTCCAAAGAAAACAGGACCTACGTCCAGTCCTGGATCTAAGTGACCTCAACACCTCGGTGGTGTACAAACGCTTCTGTTTGGTCACCCTTCCAGGTCTCATTCCCATGCTTAGTCAGGGTGCATGGCTAGCATCAGTGGACATGCAGGACGCATCTCTCCATCTTCCCATCACTCGACCACACCAGAAGTTCCTGCGGTTCGAGTTCCTGGGACGCCACTACCAGTTCCGAACACTCCCATTCGGTCTGTCCTCGGCGCCATGCATTTTTACCAAATGCCTGGCGGTTGTGACAGTGGCCCTCAGAAGGCAGGGCCACTACGTATTCCTATATCTGTATGACTGCCTTCTCATGGCCTCTTCTTGAGATGCACTGTTAAAGGCAATCCAGGATACTCGTTCCTTATTCGGGTCACTGGGTATCACCATCAGTCAGGAAAAGTCGTCCCTCATTCACTCACAAAAGTTACAGTTCATTGGCGCGGTTCTGGGCACCCGCCAAGGAAGAGCCTTCCTGCCCAACAACAGGGCGTAACGCATCCGGACTCTGATACGGGACATCACATCGAAGAAGCAGGTTCCTGCGCAAACCATGCTCTGCCTATTAGGACACATGGCGGCAGCCATCGCCACAGTTTCCCTGGCCCTCCTCCATGTGAGGGTCACTCAGTGGACACAGAGAACCTAGTGGGACCAATGGCAAGATCACCTAGATCAAGTCATCAGGGTCACAAAGCCAGTCATTCAGGACCTGCAGTGGTGGCTCGTCCCGGAGCATCTCGCCAGGGGAGTCACCTTCTTGGCTCCTACTCCATCTCTGACACCCACCACGGATGCTTCGGGGTCTGAATGGGGAGCTCACTACAACGAAACCCGGACTCAAGGAACCTGGTCCACCCTGCAGTCACACCTCTACATCAGTATCCTGGAGATGAGAGCAGTCCTGTATGCTCTACAGGCCCTGCAGTCAGAGATTCCACCAGGGCTCATGTTAGTCCTGACGGACAACACCTCGGTGGTGTACTGCAGTAACAAGCAGGGAGGCACTCACTCCTACCAACTTTGCAGTGAGGCAAAGCGAGTGTGGGATTGGGTACTGCAGCACAGCACCACGAATACAGCAGTACATGTTCCCGGTGTCGACAACACAGCTGTAGATCTGCTGAGCCGGACACGAGCCAGATCTCATGAATGGGAACTACTGCAAGAGGTTGCAGAGGACCTGTTCCTCAAATGGGGGACACCAGATGTAGACTTATTCTTGTCTCCATACAATGCAAAACTGCCCAATTTTTGCTCAGTAGATCCAGGGCCTGGTGTTTTCTGGTGAGACGCATTGTCCCTCTCCTGGACAGGCAGGTTCCTCTATGCCTTCCCGCCCTTCCCTTTGATCCAGAGGGTTCTCCTCAAGCTTCAAGCAGACGGGGTGTTGATGAGTTTGGTGGCGCCCTTTAGGCCCAGACAAATCTGTTTTCTGCTGCTACATCAGTTGGCTCAGGAGCCTCTTTTCCTTTGCCGGTCAGCTCTCACCCGCTGTCCCAGGAGACAGGATCCCTGGTTCACCTGAACCTCAAATCCCTGAACCTGAACGCTTGGCTCCTAAGGACGTAGCCATTCTTAGGCAAGGAGTGTCTCAGGGTGTTGTTGACATACTGGTAGCAGCTAGGAAGCCCTCCACTTATGCCACCTACGCCATGAAATGGCGCAGGTTTTGTCTATGAATCAAGGTTTGGGATCTTGATACGCTTCGTTGTCCTGAGAGGTCAGTTTTGGACTACCTCTTGTCCCTGTTTCACACAGGATTAGCGTATTCCTCCTTAAAGGTACACCGCTGTGCCATCTCTGTATATCATGCACTGGTTGGTCAATGGGCTCTAGCAGAACTAGACGCCTCATGCTTTTTTGTGCGGTATCCTGCATCTGAGACCTCCCATCAAGGACCCGGTTTCTCCTTGAGATCTTCTTTTTGTCCCAGAGTAGCTTATGCTGCCTCCTTTTGAACCAGCCGCAGATTGCGAACTACGCCTTCTCTCTTGGAAGGCATTCTTTTTAGATCTTACTTCGAGAGGGTTCCTTCAGTAGGTCATTACATATAGGACTGGCGTTGGGCCGCACGGCAGATGTTTCTAGCAATCCCTGATGGAGGACCACCCACCCAAAGTCACGTGACTGACGTCAGCATGGCCATATATAGTGGGCAGTCCCCACACCCACCCTCCAGTTCTTTCCCATCATCGCCTCGTGTCAGTCGCATTGCAGACTTCCATCAGCGATTGTCATGTTAGTTCTTGGCATCAGATTTTTTCCTTTGCTAAATTTTTTTCTCTACGAATTCTACATTTGCTAAATGTCTTCACCCAAGAAGAAGTGCTCGTCCTGTGGCACACAGATTCTTCATAAGGACGGTCTTCTGAAGCTCGTTATCTGTCTGGGCCCAGACCATCCTGTCTCATCCTGCTTGGAGTGCCAAACATTTAATCAGGCCACCAAAAAGCGGAAACAGCAGGCTTTGGAGGCCCACCTTCTAAAAGTCCGCCTAGCTTCATTAGAGAAGCAAATGGACTGCATCAGAGAGCCCTCTTCCGAAAAATCTTCTCTCTCCAAGAAACACTATAAGGAGAAATCTTGAGAGCGGGAGTGCTCCACTGACCAACATGAGGCTTTGCGGCCCTCAACGAGCAAGGCCGCCTCTCAGCCGCCACCTAAGAAGACTTTGGACAGTAAGTCTGAAAAATCTTCTACGGGTCAGTCGACTGTCTGCTTCTCCGATGGCCGCACCACTACGGCCGCTAAGTCGGCCCCTGGCTCCTCTGAGAACTGCCCAGCCGCCGGTAAGATGGTTCCCCAGCCTTCAGGGACCCGCTCAGCACCAGCTGGTAAGTCGGCTGGGGGCTCCTCCCCCGCCTGGCTCTGTCTAGTAAGACGTCCGTTTCTGACGGCTGCTCAGGCGTGTTCTCCCGCTAGCCCCAACGGTGCCTCACCTGACGGCCGTGGCAGAACCAGGCGGAGAATGCCCCTCCCCTTGCCTATACCCTCCCTTCTCTGTGGTACTTCAGGTGAAGACTGTGGAACCCCCGACATCAGAGAACATTCCTCTGGGTCAGTCCTTTGCTTCCCTGATGGGGTCATGGGGAAGGAGGCTCCCCCTCAGCCGTCTGGCCTTACAGTGGAGGCCCCTCCACCTCCTCCTTCAGGTGGGATCCCTTCAGACCCAACGAATATCCCAGTCCCGATCCCACCATCTGATCTGGCGATTCCAATTGCAACACCGGAAACTCCAACGACTCTCCCCCCATCTAGGGCCCAGTGGTCTGCCCTAGCCTCCGGCCCCGGCGCTAGACCCGGACCCGCTGTCAGGCCCCCTTCATCCAGCCCCTCTGATGCCAGATCCCTTTCCAGCGCCAGATCTAGTGATGCCGGTCCCGATGTCGGTCCTCCTGACATTGGCTGTCTAGACGCCAGAACCCCCACCAATTTACACTACAGCGGGTCCTACGTGGGTTTCCCCTCCGTCAGACCTGACGATGGGGATTTATACTAGACCATTTCCCCGCTGGTCCTCATTCTGAGTGGAGTTCCTCCAGACAGTACTACCCTGGTTACTACCCCACCACCATTTTCAGAGTTATCAGGGGTACCATTACCCACCCCCACCAGTAATGCCTCCTCCTCCTCCTCCCCCTCAGCCGCAACCTCCTCCACCACCCTCTCCACCTCCTGCGGCAATGCCGGACTTCAAGACCTTAATCCAGTTTTTGTTGCAGGGGGCGCGCTCAGAGTTGGTGTCAGACCTGGAGACAAAACTCCCACTTCCACGCTCTCCAAGGTCCGCTTCCCCAAGGAGCTCTTCTTTGTCCACGGTAGACTTGTCGGGGACGACACATCATAGCATTGCTCTTCTGGACATTTGTAATCTTCCTGACAAGGGGGAAGATGATGATGATGTTGAAGACGAGGATGCAGATGAATCGGTGGAGGATGCCTTGAGGAACCCGAGGGTCCAAAAGGCAAGGTTTCCCAATCCCCCGAGGACCCTGCCTTCGGATCTTCTGAGGTCAATGAAAGATTTCTTCGACTGGGAGTTGGAGGATCAAGATCCCATGATACAGAGACTAGCTGAACATCTGGACTTGGAGGCTCTGTCTCCGGTCCCCATTCCTCCCTGAATCAGACCTCACCAGGACCTCATCTCTACGGTCTGGCAGATGCCTCATTCTCTCCCTGCTGTCCCCAAGAGGGTGAACAGGATATGCTGGGTGCTGAAGGAAGCTCCTTTTCTTAAGATGCATCCTAAGGCAGACTCTTGTCATCATTTCAGCTGCTCATGATCGCTCCGCTGCACCCAAGCACATGAGCACCTCTCCTCCAGACAAGGAGTCGAGGCAGATGGACCAGCTCGGCAGAAAAGTTTATGCTTCGGCCACGTGTGCTCAGATCCCTCAACTATGTGGCCCACATGATGTCACACCAAAAGGCTAACTTAGCCAGGTTAGAGGCCCGAGTCCAGTCGATGGAACCCTCGAGCCTCAAGGAGGAGCTTGCCAAGGATCTTTGCCTCTCTCGCTTCTCCTGTAAGCATGCTTTGCAAGCCACATATGACTCTGTTGATTCTGTAGCTTGCGCCGCGGCAGCTGCCGTCGCCTTAAGGCGGCATTCCTGGCTCCGCATTTCTGGCCTCGCCAACGAGGTACAGTCTGCAATTCAGGACGCCCCTTTCCGGGTCTTGGTGCTTTTTGGTGGCAACACCAAAAACATTATTACTGATCTCCAGGACTCGCCCTAAGATCAGTAAGGTCCATGTACCGATCGGGCACTCAACAGCAGCAACAGCCCTTTCAGAAAAGGTCCTGGAGGCAGAGGAAGCAGGCCTCGGCTCGGCACTGGGGCAAATGCAAGTCCATGGGTTCCGTCACTCCTCTGGCCTCCAAGAACCAGAGACGCTAAGGAGGTCCTCCCCCTGAATGTCCTACCACTTCCTGACTCCCTGTCCCCACTAACTCCTCAGTCTCATGACGAGGAACAGGTGGGGGGTGGGGGTCGCCCGCCATGCGCAGGAATGAAAGGTGATAACCTCCAACGCATGGGTCCTGCTGTTGGTGTCCGTCGGACACACTATAGAGTTTCTGGAAATTCCTTCAGAATCTCCACCAAAAAGGTCATCTTACTCCAGGGATCAAGTTCTTCTCGTTCAAGCAGAAGTTCAGAGCCTCTTGCTCAAGGAAGTAATAGAGCGTGTTCCCCTCCGGCAAAGGGGCAGAGGGTTCTACTCCAATTTTTTCCTGGTTCCAAAAAAGACGGAAGACTTTAGACGCATTCCCGACTTGAGCAGCCTCAATCGCTTTGTCGAGTACAAAAAGTTCAGAATGCTGACGCTCCAGAGTCGTCTTCCACTTGTTCTGGAGAATCATTGGATCTTACTTCGAGAGGGCTCTTGCAGTAGGTATTCACAAGTAGGACTAAGGTGTCAGGACCCCATGGAAAAATCTCTAGCTAGCAGTCTCTGGCAGGGACCACCCCCACGTAAGTTTACTGGCGTCAGCCGTCAGTATAAAGAGGGCGGTCCTGACGCCCGCCCTCCAGTTCTTTCCCGCCGTCGGCTTGCGAAAGTACCTTGTGGAAGAACAGCGCTCACTTTTCTTGCCATTTTGGATTAGTATCCATCTTTTTTGACTTTACTTTACTCTGATATTTGTGTAATGCTACCTCGCTGTGCATGTTGTCCCTGATGTCATCGGAATTGCATGAGAAGAAGTGCGACTCATGTGGATCCCAGCTCCCTCACAAGGACAGCCATTCCCTCTGCCTCTTCTGTCTGGGCCCAGACCACCACGTGGAGTGTGAGCACTGCCAAAAATTCAGCACTGCGACTCTGAAACTAAGGCATTAGTCCCTGGAAGCCCATTTACTAAAAAAGAAAATGGCATCCATGGAAAAGGAACTGAAGAAATTGAGGCAGGCGTCAACTTCTACTGAGGGCCATCACAAGACAAAGAGGGACAAGGAGAAACACCAGGATCGGGACTCACCATCCACAGCAGCCGCGACTTCGGCTGGGGTCGCAGCTCTCCAGGTAACTTCCCCCTTGACGGCTGCCTTAGTGGTGTCTAAGTCGGCGTCGACCCCGCTCCTGGTCTGGCTTGCGCTTGGGCCCGACTGGAGCATCCGGGCCAAAAGAGGCCCGGACTCCCGCTACGGCCTCTAAATCTAGGTCTTCCGGTCAGAGTGCATCCGATAAATCATGCATCGGTCCCATCAATGGCCGCCCGGACATGCCTGATAAGTTTGTCCTCGGCGCGCCCGACGTTCGCCCAGCCAGTGACCCTTCATCAGGCCATTCATCCATCCTTGACATCGGAGAGTCGCCGCAGTGCACATCGACTGCATTGCCCTCTGAGAACCTCGCATCTTCTCCGGCTCCCCCTGAGGAGTTTACTCCCTCCCCCCGATGTCAGATCACCCGTCACCCTCCGGCATCGTGCTCCCTGACGATCTAACGTCAGAGCCTATCTGGGTTCCCGGAACTACTCTCTGGTCACCCTCTCCGGGCCAACACCTGATCAGTGTGGTCCACCTGCAGGGTCACCACCGGCACCTCCGACTCCGTCGAAAACCCTGGCGCCAAGATACCAGACGTCGCAGTATCTGGCTCCTCAGTACCTGGCGCCTCAGTAGCAGACGCCGCACTATCCAGCACCTCAGTACCCAACCCCAGGCCTCCTGCCATCAGGTTATGGGTACCCTTATTATGGGTTTACAGCTTACCCATACCTGAGCTCCCCTCTGTCTCCTTCTCCACCTACCCCGCAGCCTCAGGTAGACTTGAGGGAGGTCTTGGCCTCCTGGTGGGCTGAAACCAAATCACAGATCACCCAAAAGGTCGAGAAACGCATACCGACGCAGGTCCCGATACTGGATCCCTTACATTGGTGTGAAGAGTCTCCCCCTCCTCTGCCTGACACCAACCTTCTGGTTCTCGGGCCAGGGAGAACACGCTCCCTGGGGGTCCCCCAGAGAGGGCGATCCTCCCCCTCCTAGGGAGGCCTCTTCTTCTCCATCATCGTAGTCTTCGGACTCAGATTTGGACTCTGAACACTCTAATCTAGAGGATAAGCCCTGCACTCCAGATAGACCCACACTGCAAGATTCTCCGAAGTCTCCTCTGGAAGATCCTTCCTTTCTGGAGCTGCTGAGGAAAATCCAGGCTGCCTGCGAGTGGCAATCAATGGAACCAGGTCCCCAGCGTAAGAAGCTCGCGTCCCATCTGGACCTCCCGGAGACTTCTCCCACCCTGATTCCACCCTGGATAGAGCCTCACAAGGATCTTGTCTCCACTATTCGTAAGCAGCCTTCCTCATTTGCCCCCTTCCTTGAAAGGCCGACAGGCTATATCAGGCTCCTGAGGGGAAGGATTTTCTTGTCCTTCACCCCAAGGCCGATTCAGTCGTGATTAGTGCCTCACACGACCGATCAGCCAATCCTAAGCATCTCAGCGCGCTTCCCTACCCCCCGACAAGGAGTCCCGTCTTCTGGACCAGTATGGGAAGAAGTTCTATGCTTGTTCCACTCTGGGCATGAGGGCCCTCAATTATGTCAGCCACATGGGGTACTACCAGAAGGCTATCCGTAGTCAGATGGAATCAAAACTGGACTCCCTCCCAGATTCGCAAACAAAGCAGGATCTGGAAGATCTTGTCCGCTCCGCATGTTCAGCCTGTAGACACGTGCTTCGTGCTACATATGACGTGGTGGACACTGCAGGCAGGAGCTTGACCTTCACTGTATCCTTACGGCATCATGCCTGGCTCAGAGTGTCAGGTTTGGCCCCTGAAATGCAGTCAGCCATCCACGATGCTCCCTTCAGAGGGTCTGTGCTGTTTGGCAGTGATGTCAAGGACATAATCGCCGAATTACAGGAGAAGGGTTTGGCATTAAGGTCTGTTCAGACAATGTACAACACTCTCAGAGGCAGAAACTGTTCTTTTAGTGCCCCAGCCGCCAAAGGCCTAAGCAGATGCAACTCCGACGTCCCAACAAATGCAAAGCTGCATCAGCTGCCAAGGCCCCACCAGCAAGAGAGCTCCTGGGGCCTTGGCTGCTACTGTGCCCCACCGCCTCCTGACTCTCTGCCTCTCCCAGTGCATCTGCCCAGTCCAGAGAAACTGGTAGGCGGAGATTCTCCTCCCATCTACTGGGTTGGGAGAAGATAACGGCAGATGCCTGGGTGCTCCAGCTGATTGCAGCAAGACACTCAATAGAGTTCATTCAAAAAAAAACCTCACAGACCACCCCCTTCGTTCTCCTACTCCCACACTCATCTGCAGTTCATACTGGAAGAAATCCACTCTTTTCTACTAAAAGAGGCAATAGAACCCGTTCCCCCACCTTCAGGAGACAGGTTACTCTTCTCACTTTTTCCTAGTATCAAAGAAAACCTGGGACCTGAGGCCCATTCCCGACCTCGGCTCCCTCAATCAGTTTGTGGAGTACAAATGATTTCAACTGCTCTCCCTCCAGAACCTTCTCCCCATGCTTGGGCCGGGACTGTGGGTATATGCCCTGGATATGCAGGATGCCTATCTCCATATCCCCATTTGCCACTCCCACCGCAAATATCTCCGTTTTTGTTTTCAGGGGTCCCACTGCCAGTTCAAGGCCTTTCCTTTTGGTCTATCCTCGGCCCCCTCGAGTATTTACCAAATGCCTGGTGGTGATGGCAGCCTTCCTGCATACCAAGGGGGTCCAAGTCGTTCCCTACTTGACTGGCTTCTGGCAGCCCCGTCCAGGGAGGAACTTTTGGGCTCCCTTTCCCTCACTCTTCAAGTATTCTGTGACCTGGGGATTACAAACAACCCTGCCAAATCCCATCTGATCCCGGATGCGTCAGGGGCAGGTTGAGGTGCCCATCTTGGGCCTCACCAGACTCAGAGCAGCTGGTCTCAGTTTGAAACAGTGATCCTATATAATTGTCCTCGAGCTGAGGGCAGTCCTTTATGCCCTCCAGGCTCTCCTCCCATTTGTTCTTCCCGGTCACCTTCCTGTACAGTCAGTCTGGTACCTCATCAAACAGGGAGTAACTTGTTCCTGTCCCCTCTGCTGGGAAGTCATAAGAGTCTGGAACTGGGCGTCCCAGCACAGCCTTCATCTTACGGCCATTCACGTGCCGGGGATGAAGAACACTCTCATGGATGCCTTAAGTCACTTGTCAGCCAAGTGGGAACTCGACCAGGACCTGCTAGATGATGTCTTCCAGCACTAGGGCACTCCTCAAATGGACCACGCCTCCCCCGACAACGCCAAACTTCCCGCCTTCTGCTCGCTCGCTTCAGGGCGAGATGGTTTTTTTGGGACGCGCTGTCTTTGTACTGGAAAAAGAGATTTGTCTACGCCTTCCCTCCGATTCCTTTGATCCCAAGGGTACTTGACAAGCTCAGGTCGGAAGGAGCGAGAATGATCCTCGTTGCTCCTTTTTGGCTGAGGCAAGCCTGGTTCTGTCTTCTGCAGCAGTTTTCAGAGGAACCTCCTCAAGTCTATTCACCTACACACGTGGCTTCTTCAGATGTATCTAAAGCTTGTTTTGGAGTTTCCCCCGCAGTTGCTGACATCCTGGTGGAGGCCAGAAAGCCTTCCACCACATCCACTTATGCCATGAAGTGGAAGCACTTCACCATCTGGGTGGGTTCTAAAAACATAGAACCTTTTTCTTCTGCAGCCAGTAAGGTTCTGGACTACCTTAGGCACCTGTACGACTTGGGCCTTAGTTACTCATCAATGAAAGTACACATGGCAGCCATTTCGGCTTACCACATCCCTTTGGGGAGCAGTACGTTGCACAACTAGAAGTCTCGAAGACTTTTTTGCGAGGGGTCCTGCACTTAAGACCCCCAATCCGCAACCCTGCTCCTCCTTGGGACTTGAACTTCATTGTCGAGAAGATTACTCTGCCTCCCTTCGAACCTGAGGCAGAGCTGAAGTTTCTTTCTTGGAAGACTTTGTTTCTAGTGGCCATCACCTCAGCTCGGAGGATTTCTGAGTTGTAAGCCTTGATGTGTAAAATCCCTTATTTGATTTTCCACAAGGATAGGGTGGCCATACGTACTAACCCTAAATTTCTTCCAAAAGTGGTGGCTGAATCTACTCTGAATCAGTCCATCAAGCTTCCAACCTTCTTCACGGAGCACTCCAATCAGGGGGAGTATCTCCTCTATACCCTGGATGTACATAGAATTCTGAGATACTATACTCACAGGACTATGGATCTCGGGAAGACAGACCAACTCTTTGTGTCTTTCGCTCACAAGAGAGATGGCAACCCTGTTTCTAAACAATGCCTTTCTAAATGGTTGACCAATTTTATCACTTTATGTTACGACAAGTATCACAAGACCCTTCCGGGTCAGGTCAAAGGCCACTGCACTAGAGGGGTCGTGGCCTCTGCCGCTTGCTTCAAGAATGTGTCAGTGGCTGAGATTTGTACAGCCGCAACTTGGACTTCCGTCCATACCCTCATGAAACATTACAGTTTGGACATTGCCTCTTGCCTCAGAGCAGGCTTTGGGCTAGCTGTTCTGCAGGGAATCCTTTCATGATCCCTGTCTAGAAGCTCGGCCTTTGTGGATGTGTTTTTTTTTTTTTCCCCTCCTCCCGCTTTCTTTTTGTTCTGGACTGCTTGGGACTCAGTCCTACTTATGAATACCTACTGCAAGAGTCCTCTCGAAGTAAGATAGTACAGTTACATAAGAACTTAATGTAACAGTAGATCTTTGAGAGGCGCTCTTGCAGTAGGTTTTACCTTCCTTCCCGCCGTCTCCTCATTTCTTCTCTTTCAGATATGGGACCATATCCTTTTCTCTCCTGTCAGCCCTTTGGCGCTTGGCGGGAAAGAACTGGAGGGTGGGCGTCAGGACCGCCCCCTTTATACTGATGTCAGCTGGCGGTGGTCCCCGCCAGAGACTGCTAGCTAGAGATTTTTCCAAGGGGTCCTGACATTTGAAGGCTTACTCCTGCTTGTGAATATCTGCTGCAAGAGCGCCTCTCGAAGATCTACTGTTATGGTAAGTACTTGTGTAACTGTTCTTTGTGCGATCTGGACATGCAGGATGCTTACCTGCACATCCCGATCTTCTCCAACCATCACCATTTCCTGCGGTTCCAATTCCAAGGGGAGCACTTCCAGTTTCGGTCACTCCCTTTTGGTCTGTCCTCTGCACCTCAGGTGTTCACCAAGTCCCTAGCGGTGGTGGTAGCGGCCTCTTTACGCCGCCAGGGTATTGCGGTTTTCCCTTACCTGGATGATCGGCTGATTTCAGCCCATCCAGGGACTGTCTACTGGAGGCTCTCTCCTTTACCCCAGACCTCTTTGGCAGACGGGATTACTGTCAGTATTCCCAAGTCATCCGTGACACCATCCCAGAGACTACAGTTCATTGGGGTGGTTTTGGATATGGCCCAATGCAGAGCCTTCCTTCCTTCCTCCAGACAGGGTGGAGACCCTAATCTGTCGGGCTTCGTGGGTGGCTTCGTCCAGGACCATCCCGGCCTGGTAGATCCTCCGCCTTCTTGGCCTGATGGCAGCCTCTGTCACTACTGTTCCCCTAGTGAGGCTCCACATAAGAGTTACTCAGTGGTCCTTGTGGATGCAGTGGGATCAATTCCTGGATGACCTGGACCATCCAGTCCTGGTGTCGTCAGCAGTTCAGAAAGAATTACTGTGGTGGAGGGACCACTGCAAGCTTTCCTTGGGTCTTCCTTTCAGAAGCCCAGCTCCTTTGGCATCCCTAACTACAGATGCATCGAACATGGGATGTGGAGCACATCTAGGGGAGCACCACGCTTAAGGACTGTGGTCCAGCTTGGAGGCATCATTACACATCAGCATTCTGGAGATGAGGGCGGTCTTGTACGCCTTCCAGGCCCTCCTTCCCAAGGGATCACTGCTGGTCCAAACGGACAGTATGTTGGTTGTTTGGTACCTTAACAAACAAGGAGGAACTCTCTCATACCCCCTGTGCAGGGAGGCGATGCGAGTGTGGAACTGGGCGGTTCAGCATGATCTGGCCCTAGTGGCCGTGCATGTTCCAGGTATTCAGAATGTCCTGGTGGACAGTCTCAGCAGGTCTTGGACTCTAACTCACAATGGGAATTAAACCAGGGTGTGGCAGAATCTCTCTTCCTAAGATGGGGGCATTCAGAAAGCGACCCTTTTCCCTTCCAATACAACGCAAAACTTCCCAATTTGTGTTCGCTCGTTCCAGGGCATAGTGCTTTCTGGCATGACGTGCTGCTTCTCTCCTGGACAGGGACATTTTTGTACACCTTCCCTCCGTTTCCCATTCTTCAGAGGGTCCTTCTCAAGCTTCAGACAGAGAAGGCTAGGATGATTCTCATCGCCCCCCCCTCCGGCCAAGACAAATTTGGTTCACGCTGCTACATCCCGCTGCTATCGAGGGAACCATGGTTCCACTTCCAGTGACCCATGACCTCTTGACTCAGGATCAAGGTTGCCTTGTTCATCTGGGGCTCAGGACCCTGCATCTTCACGCGTGGCTCCTGCAGACATAGCGATTTCTCACTTTGGGGTCTTCTCTCGAGTAGCTCAGGTTCTTTTAGAGGCTAGAAAACCCTCCACTCGTTCCACTTATGCCATTAAGTGGAAACATTTTTTCATCTGGGCGACCTCCAAGAAGTGGAAACCCTTTTC
The DNA here is from genome assembly GCA_016271365.2 of Neoceratodus forsteri. NCBI lineage: Eukaryota > Metazoa > Chordata > Ceratodontiformes > Ceratodontidae > Neoceratodus > Neoceratodus forsteri. The sequence continues at coordinate 144,010,568 of CM057451.1, forward strand.
TTGTTCTGCCCCACAAGTCATGGAATACCTCCTTCATCTGTCAAACTCAGGTCTGTCATATTCTTCTTTGATGGTCCACCTTTCGGCAATTTCAGTGTACCATGAGCTGGTGGATGGTAAACCCGTGGCTCAGTTGGAGGTCTCAAAAACCTTTCTGAAAGGGATCCTCCATCTGAAACTCCCCATCCGCAGCCCAACCCCACCTTGGGATTTGAACTTTGTGTTAGAGAAGCTCACTCTTCCCCTGTTTGAACTGGCCATGAGCTGCAACTTCCACTTCCTTTCCTGGAAGACAGTATTTTTAGTTGCCATTACGTCAGCTCGAAGGAATTCGGAGCTTCACGCTCTGGTTTGTAAAGAGCCTTATCTTATTTTCCACAAGGACCGGGCGGTCCTCAGGACAAATCCTGAGTTTTTACCCAAGGTGTCAGAAGCCACGCTGAACCAATCAGTAGAGCTTCTAGTTTACTTTCCATCCCCTTTGAACAGAGGTGAAGCACTCCTGCACACCATGGACGTCCATCGGATCCTTTGGTGCTACACACACCGAACCAAGGATTTCCATAGCTTTGATCAGCTTTTTGTTTCTTTTGCCCTCAAGTCAAAGGGCAAAGCAGTTTCGAAGCAGTGCCTTTCCAAATGGATAGGCAACTGTATTTGTATTTGGTATTGTTACCAAAAGTACAAAAAACCTCTGCCGGGTCCCATCAGAGGTCATTCTACTAGAGGCATGGCTGCTCCCGCTGCTTTTTTGCAGAACGTCTCTGTGGCTGATATCTGTGCTGCAGCTTCTTGGAGTTCTGTCCACACTTTTACTAAACACTACAGTCTGGACATTGCTTCTAGGCGGAGGGCTGGTTTCGGCCTAGCTGTCTTGCAGGGCCTTCTGTCCTAGACTGGGTCCATTCTGGTTCCCACTTTCTGTTGGAGTTATTTTCTCTTCCTCCTTTGTTTCTCTCGGTCTCTCTTTGGAGGGACTGCTTGGGACTCTGTCCTGTATGTAATGACCTACTGAAGGAACCCTCTCGAAGAAGATAGTACAGTTACGAGGAACTTACCATAACAGTCGATCTTCGAGAGAGGTACCTTCAGTAGGTCATATTTTTCCCTCCCTCTTTCCCCTCATTTTATTTCTTACACAGGGACTCCAGATCCTGTTTGCTGCTGCTGTCAGGCCTCTTCTTGGCTCCGCCGGGAGAACTGGAGGGCGGGCATGGGGACCGCCCACTGTATACAGCCATGCTGACATCTGTCACGTGACATCGGGTGGACAGTCCCCTGTCAGGGATTGCTAGAGAAGTCTGCTGTGCAGCCCGACGCCAGGTAGCGCTAGTCCTATATGTAATGACCTACTGAAGGAACCTCTCTCGAAGATTTACTGTTACGATAAGATCCTACGTAACTGTACTTTGCTGTTACTTTTGCAAGGAGAATTTTGGAGCTCCAGGCGCTCATGTGCAAAGAGTCTTATTTGATTCTTCATAAGGACAGAGTGTCCTTAAAGACTAATCCCAAGTTTCTTCCCAAGGTGGTCTCAGCATTAACCTTGAATCGGGATATCAACCTTCCGGTGTACTATCCTAATTACACCAATAAAGGGGAAGCTTTACTGCACACTTTAGATGTGCACAGGATTCTCAAGTTCTACCTGACCAGGGCCAGACCGCATCGGCAGTCTGATCAGCTCTTCTTGTCTTTTGCCCACAGGATGCTAGGGGCACCAGTGTCAAAACAGACGCTTTAAAAATGGTTGGTAAACTGCATAGCATTCTGTTATCAGAAGCGCAGCAAACCCTCACTGGGATCGGTAAAAGGCCATTCTACTAGGGGGATGGCTGCCTCCTTTGCTGCACTGAAAAATGTTCCAGCACCTACCATTTGTGCAGCTACTACTTGGAGTACAGTGCACACCTTCATCAGACATTACAGCCTCGACATTGCCTCGAGATACAGAGCGGGCTTCGGCCTGGCAGTCCTCCAAGGACTTTTGTCCTAGGTGGTGTATTTCCTGGATCTCTCCTGTCCTCCTCTCCAGTGGGTTAGCTAACACCCTTTACTGCTTGGGACTCAGTCCTTATGGTATAATCTGCTGCAAGAGCTGTATCTCGAAGTAAGATGGTACAGTTACGTAAGAACTTCCCCTCAGGAGGTTTGGTTTCATGCAATGACTGCTCAAACGCACATACATTTCTGGGTCTTCCTCTGGACGTGGATCCTCTGTGTCCTCTTCAGAATCACATCGTTATGCCAGGAGTGTCTGGCGGGAGAACTGAGGTATGCTGGGGGACCGCCCCTTTTATGATGTATTGGACATCTGGGGTGCCCCCCCCGTTGTACATCACTAGCTAGCAGTTTTCCTTGGGGTCCTGCCGCTTGATGGCTTCAGTCCTTATGGCGTAACCTGCTGCAAGAGCTGTTCTCGAAGATCTACTGTTACAATAAGTTCTTACGTAACTGAACTTTACTTGTTAAAATTGCTAGATTTTTGTCTGCCTTGTCTCCTCTATTTACTCACTGGGAGGACTTCTGAGAAGGTCTCTACACCAGGTGCCCTCTTTAGCTTTTTCTGAGGTCTCTACACCAGACACCCTCCTTAGCCTGTTTCCCTACGCCCTGAAGCTGGCCTTTACTTCCCCTGTTGAATTCCTTTCCAGGTTGTTTGTCTTCTGTCCAAAAGCAAATTCTCAACCCTGGGAAGTACCTGTCCCCCAGGAGACAGCAGACCGTTGTCCTGTCCCCTTCTGGTCTGTGGCACAGACCACCCCTTCAGTACCTCTCACTATGGAATCCCTAGAACTAGGACTGTCTTCCTAGCTGTCTTTTCTGATTTAGTTGGCTCTGTGGGTCTAGACTATTTGTCAGATATGGACGATTTGCTGTTGATTTCATTTCATTAAAAAGATGGAAATGAGCTGGCCTGTCGGGCCAGCTGCTTGGATTTCTCAGCTATGGCCACCAGCCGACCCAAGTTCGGGAATGGACTCTGGTGCTTGAGGGTCGGGCTGGGAGAGAAGGCTTGAGCGTCGGCTGCCGCCCCTCTCTCGGGAGTGGGGAGTGTGGGAACATGACCCGTGATTGCTGGACCCCTAGCGGAGGCTGGGGCATGGCACTGGGGTCCATTCACTAAGGGGCTTTGGTGAACACGGGCGTCAGCCTTGTTAGTGGCACGCCATGCTCTGCAAGTAAATGGGAAAAGAGTTCTGTAGCCGACCGGATGACGGTCGCCAGTTCCCATTGCTGCGAGTCCGAGGACAGTGCACGCATTCATTCTCAGCAGCACCGGGCATTGTCGCTGGCCACCCCCGTGTCGGCCCCTTGAGGGGAGAGGGACCCACCCAGCGAAGGGTTACGTCCGGGGGTTACTCAGGGGCTGCAGTATGGGGGTGGAGAGAGGTGGCTGATCCAAGGCAGTGTAGCACGGAGGGCATAGGTGGCCTGAAGGAGAGGCCGGCCTGGAGCTGGGAGGGGAGCAAAAAAAAAGTAAAAATTCTGTTCACAGCCATTAAAGTAGAGGTTGGGTTGGGATGTCCCACTGGTACTCTGGTTGTCTGGGAACTGAGAGAATTGTAGAGATGAGGAGTTTGGCTCTCAGGGAGGGAGAGTATCCAGCGCCTGGTGTTCAACACCTCTTGCAAGTTGGTAACAACGCTACAACTGACCTTAAAAAAATAAAGGCAACCACTTGCCTGCCCAGAGGAAAGGGAGAAGAGGCAGGCTCCAGTTTTGGAAATGGGTAGGGGTAGTGGTGGGGAGAAGAAAATGAAACCTCACCGGGGGGAGGGGCAGTTGGTTGCTCATCTGTAAAACAGTTTTTTTTTTTAAGCAAATACAACAATGGTCTTCTGTAAATTGAAATCCAAATTCCAGAAATGATATGTTTGTTTTCTTTCTTGTTTACATAGCTATATTTATGGATTTATTTTTCCTTGAAAAATTAGTCAATTAACTAGCAGAATTTTTGATCGAGGCTGCATGATCCACATCGCGCTTAATAATTACCCTCCGGGATGTACATGAATCTCTCATACTGTATTTTATATAATGACTCTTTTTATAGGTTCTTGCAAGAATTGCAAATGCCACAAGGCCCACAATTCGTTTGTGCGAGATTGTAAATGAACAGCAGCTGGAGAGACTACTGCTGCTACTAGTAGGAACCGACTTCAATAGGGGGGACATCTCATGGGGAGGAGCTTGGGCACAGTATTCGCTGACCTGCATGATACAGGACATCATTACTGGTACGTTTATGTAAGCCAACCATGAAAGGATGCTTGTTTTCTTTTTTCTCACGTTAGGAAATCATTGGTTATTATATTTTTTATTAGCCGCAGAGACAGTTGATTGTTTTTTATTGCTTACTTTGGAATATAGTATGTTAAAAGTAATTTGGATCCTTTTTAAATTTTTTTAGCTTTGATGTTGAGTTCTGCATCAGAGATTTCTAGATACAAATGTTTTATTAGTGCACCATATGTAACGTACTGTAGGTTTGCACGGTTAGGAATCTATTCCTGTAAGATACCCAGTCTGGATTGGCTTCTACAGTAGCCTCAGTTGTTGCTGTAGACTGTATAATTAATTAAGCTAAACCTTTGTTTATGTGGAAGGAACTGCGAACTATGATCGGACTCTTTACACTTAATTTGCACTAACACTGTATTCAGTGTAGTCTTATTTGAGGTGTTTTTTTTTTTATTTTTATGGAATAGGTCAGTAAACTGATCATAAGTGATCGAATTGAAAGTGTCACAGATACAACTGGATCTTGAGAGTCCCAAAAGTTCCACCAGCTTCCTGCTAACTCTTTGTGTTGAACATACTTGGATTGCACAGAATGCCCTTCGCAGAGATTATACTCTGCTGGGAATGAGTGCAGCAATAGCAACATTTAGTAATTTAGAACCTTTTAGCTGAGAATGTTTGAGCTTAGCACATCAGTAAAAGCCTTTTGTGGCTGTTTTTGTAACAAGAAGGGTATTTCAGCTAAGTCAGGCAAGTGTTTGTTCTGAAGTGATATGGTGTGTTCCCATAGAAACATCTTACTTCAAGGGTATCTCTTGCAGCAGGCCACACCTATGGAACTATAGCCACCACACACCAGGACCACACGGAAACTTTTCTAGCTAGCAGTCTACCAGAGGGCCACCCACTCTAACGTCACATGCTGACATCACCTTATCCTGTAAGGGTAGGTGGCCCCCGCGCCCTCCCCAGTAATTTTTGTGCCCTCTACCATCACTGTTGGACTTCACGGAGATCCCACCAGCTTCAGTCGCCTGCCATTTCCTACATTTTTCTTTTTCTCCTTCTAGTATAGAATCACTTTACAGTGATTTCTTCTGTTTTGTATGCTAAGCTCCATCTCCGATAAACTCTTCAGGACTTGTGCCTGTGGGAAGAAGATCCCTGAGAAGGGTGACCACGACACTTGTGTCTGCTGCCTAGGCCCTGGCCATGACGCCCAGGCCTGAGAGATCTGCCATGGCTTCAACCAAGTACCAGGTGGCGCCATCAGAAGACCCTGGAAATGTTCCTGCTTCAACAGAAGATCACCTACATGGAGGAGTTGTTGCAGGCCAGGATTTTCTCCACTTCCCTGGCTCTGTCCTTGGGTTCGCACTCTGCCATGGCCTGGGACAAATCAGGTGGGAAGCATAAACACCAGGACAAGGACCACACCAAGGACCGGTCCTCCCCTACTTGCTCACGGTTGCCGCTTTGCACTGCGGTTGCGTCGGGGCCGTCTTCCTCTTTGGGGGCAGCCCCTCTGCCTCTTACGCCCTCGCCCCCACAGGGCTACCGTTTGCAGCTCCCCCTCCAACCTCACCTTGGAAGGCATCAGTTCCTCGGACTTGGGTACCCCACTGACTTCTCAGCCCCTGCTGTTCTGGCCCCTGTTCTTCACGGGCCACCAGTCAGGAGGCTCCACTGGCTCTACTTCAGCCAGCACAGGTTCAAAATTCTCAGGGTTTCAGTCCTCTCCCCCGACGCTGTTCTTGGCTGTTTATTCATCCACTATCTCAGCTTCAGGGCCACTGCCTTCTCCAGCATTGCCCCATGCCATTCCTCGGTTGTCTTCATCCTCCCTGACAACCCAGGCAGGGGAGATGCCCCAAAGGCCACGGTCTGCCCCACCGCCCTCCCCAGCTTCACTGCCAATGCCCGCCCCACTTCTCCCTCAGCTGATGCTGATAGGTGTCCTGACGTCAGTCACGGTGGATTTCCAGGCCATGCTTCATTCACTGTGGGATTTCATGCACGCTAGGGTTGCTCCCCCACAAGGGTTGACAGCGCAGGAACCTACTTTGTCTGCTTCTATGACCACTCTCCTTGCAAAGCCGCGGCATGCACCTCGGGATCGGGTGCCCTCTAACACCCCCTCAGGACCCAGGGGACGAGAATGAGTACCACCTGGACTTCTTCCTTCCGGATGAAGGGGATGCTGGAAATGAAGGAGGTGTTACCCTCTCCCACTCCACTCCAATTCCATTGTCATCCAATGTCAAGGAGACCCAAAGTATATCCTGCAGTCTCCCCAATCCGATGACCCTTCTTTTGTCTCCGTTTTGAGACAGTTGTGGGCTGCCATGGGATTCGACTCCAAAGAGCAGGACCCTATCCGGTTCTTTCTGTCCATTTACATGTCCTGCTGGATGCCCCTCCTCTTGTCATTCCTCTTTTGATAGAGCCATTCGAGGGCGCCACCATGGCTGCCCGGCATCGGCCCAACTTGGTCGCTGCCATACCTAGGAAGGTGGTCAAGTTATACCAGATTCCCACTGGGAAGCCTTTCTTCGCAGAACAACCCCAGGCAGATTTTGTGGACATTAATGCTGCCCACGACTATACCAAGAGGTCCAAACACCTCATTTCCCTTCCCCCAGACAAAGAATCCCTGAGGTTGGACTTTATTGGCAAGAGGACTTTTGCTTCTGCCACTTTGACGATAAGGGTCCTTAACTATGTTGCCTGTATGGTCCAATATCAGAGCCAGCTCTGGGCTTAGGTCAAAGAAGGTGCTGAATCCCTCCCAGAGGACCCCCTGAGACAGCAGTTGCTTCAGAACATTCAGTAGGGGGCCAGCATCAGCAGTCACCTTATACATTCTGCCTACGATGCCATTGATGCCTTGGCCCAGGCAGCCGCTGCAGGTATGTGTCTTTGAAGACATTCTTGGCTGTGGGTGTCAGTCAGCCTTTGCCCGGGATGTGCAACAATCCATCCTGAATGCCCCCTTTAGAGGGTATAAACTGTTTGGCAGAGATGTGCAGGATATGCTTTCTAACCTACAGGCCTCCGGCTGGACGTTGTGTGTGGTCCACACTCTGTACCACACCCAGCCAAGAACTGGTTAGTGTGTGCCCTTTCGTCGGGCCATCCATACGGCCAAGTCCAGCACCAAGTGTCGAGGTAAACGTAGAGCAGCCCCAGCCCTTCCTTACTCTACCTCCACCAGTGAAAAAGCTCCCAGGGGAGGCAGTGCAGGCCAGCCACAGCTTCTACTTCAGCATGACTCCTTGCTCGATCCTGCCTCCCCCCCCCCCCAGCAGGCTGGAGGTGGTCGTAGGCAGTTGTTTCTCCCTGCACCTGAACAGGTGGAGGTAGATCACTAGAGATGATTGGGTCTTTGCAGCTTATTGAATACGGCCACACAACCCTAGCATCCAAAAATGTATGCACTTTACCAGCTCTAATATATTCATCCCCGAAATATATCCCCAGAGAACTCTGGAAAAATCCAAGAAGATGGTCCCTGAGAGCTCTGCATCAAGTACAGCGCCACCTGAACTTAAATTGGCATATAACTGGGGAACAGTCACTTCTTAACAACCCCTACTTCAAAATCCAACATCGACCTATCCCGGTAACATTCTGGCCCCTCTCTGATGGGAATATGGCTCACAGACATTGCTCCCAATGGCAAAGTACTTTCATATAATCAGTTTCTACAAAATTTCCCTGATATAATTGGGAACCCCTTTAAATATTGGCAGGTTAGACATACAGTAGTTTCCTTTTTAAATAAAGTGAAAGAACTCGACTTTCCCAAAGTTGCGCTGTCCTCTCTCTTAAATATAGCTGAACAACCACATCCACTCTCCAAGGTATATAAAGAATTACAAGTTTTAGATGGTCAACTACCCAAAGGCATATGCTACTACTGGGTTCATAGCTTCTCTCTCTCAACCGAAGCTGACTTCTGGCAACGACATGGATTAATTTATATACAGTAGACTTGTCAAACAAGACTGATTTGCATCTTATACAATTTAATTTAATGCATAATCTTTATTTTACTCCTAAGAAACTTCACAAGATTGGAAAACTTTCCTCTTCTCAGTGTCACTGATGCTTAGAAGTACATGGAAACCTTTACCATATGTTATGGACTTGCCCTAAAGTTCAAGTGTTTTGGCAGGCTATTAAGAATTCATTAGACCCCTTATTGGAATTGGAACAATTATTCCTGCCAGAAGTTTGCTTACTTAATCAATATCCCATAGGAACAATAAAATCTAGAAAATCCTTTATAGCCTTAATTATTGCTGTGGCTAAACTTACAATCATGAGACACTGGATGGATGATTCCTTACCTACAGTACTAGAATGGCATAGAGAAATGTTACTGTACTCAATTCAGTTATTGTTTTATACTGGCTGAGATACCCAGAATGTTTTTTTTTTTGTTTTTTTCAAAGTGCTTAGGTGGTTCTAGATGGACAAAATGTCATAAACAAATATGAACAACTCCTAAAGTGAACGTGATACACACACAGTGTCGGTGGCAGTGTTGTTCAGCACATCACCTTTCTAGTCACCTCCTTGAGGGGGTCTGGAAAGACCCCCAGGACTTCTGGACAATTTCAGCAAGGATCGGGCAGATAACATCTACACATCCCACTAAAAGGGGTGTAGGGGCCCAGATCCAAACTACAACTAGTTGGGCGCAGTGTGTTTGGATGATCTTTGCAATGTCATTGAATTCCGGCCGGCGATACAGTCTTGAGTTTCCACTGCTATGCAGATGACACTCAGCTATATATATCCTTTCTGCCCAGACAGAATGATGCACTCTCGGTGCTAAATAATTGCCTTACCGAGATCAGAACTTGGATGAGTTCCAGCTGGCTGAGACTGAATCCAGACAAGACTGAAGTGTCGGTAGTGGACAGTGGTCATCGGGGGCGGGTTTGGGGGCTGGAAAACCATCAGACCTGTTGCTTGACAGCATACCGCTCACTACCTCAGACCAGGTGCGTTATTTTTGATGATGGTCTGACTTTAAAATCTCAGGTGTCAGCTGTCATCAAATCCTCTTTCTACCATCTGAGGAATATCGCCCAGGTGAAACACTTTGTTCCTCCTGACGATCTTCCAACACTGGTCAATGCCTTTGTCGCTACCCGTCTTGATTACTGATATTCCCTCTACCTAGGGCTACCAGGGGTTGATATCCGCCACTTGCAGCTAGTGCAGAATGCGCAGTCAGGCTTTTGACTGGGACCTTTAGGACCAGTCATATTACGCCTGTGCTCCGCGAGCTGCACTGGCTGCCTGTTCAGTGGTGGATCACCTTTAAGGTTGGCTTGCTAACCTTTAAAGCCCTACATGATCAGGGACCTGGCTACCTGCAAGATCTCCTGGTACCATACTGCCCTCTCCGATCCGCCGACGAGGGATTGCTAGAGATTCCCAGGGTGCGATTGAAAACATCTGGTTCTTGTGCCTTTTCCTTTTCAGCTCCAACCCTGTGGAATTCTCTACCTCGTCGGTTAAGAGAATGCCTGACCGTCGATAGGTTTAAAATTGAGCTAAAAACTTACTAGCCTTCCCTAATTATGGATTATTTGTTTTATTGTTCCTGTTTTAATTTTATTTATATTTTATTTGGTTTTACGTACAGCACATTGGTCTTGAAAGGCGCTATAAAAATAGTTTGATTTAATTTAATCGGGTGACGATGTGACAGAAAAAGAAAAAACTGGAACAGGAAGAACATGCTCAACAAGGTCAGGTAATTGCCCAAACTCTGCTAGGACATGCATGGGGAACTGCCCAAACAGTAGGGGAAACGAGTCATCATACTGCCGCCAGTTATCCCAAAGACAGGCCCAAGTACGAAAAAAAACAAAACCTAGTAGTCCCCCACACACAGAACCTGTCCCACTGCTACACCACTCTGCAGTTTTCAGTATACCCTGTACACAGGGAAATAGAATGCAAGCTTTTCAAACTGGAAACATCTGTTTGGGTAAAGTCCATGGAAAAATGAAGGAAGGTTCATACAGTTTAATCGACTTAAGACTCCTGCTGCCCCACTTCCTGCCCTGTAGACTTAGTCACAAATTCCTCTTCGATCTTTTGAAGCCAACGACCCGCATCTTGCGGGTCAGTAAACTGCCAAGTTTTACCCCCGTAGGTTAAGCGCAGCTGGGCTGGGAGCAAGAATGAGCGTCATAATCCTCGAAAGCACTCTGGAGACGTTGATGGTAGCATCAAAGTGCTTCCATCGTCTGGGCTGAAGGAGAGGTCAGGGTACAGCTTAATGTCGGAGCAATTAATTTCAAGTCGGTACACTGCCTGTGCTGTAGAGATGAGCAGATCCTGAATTTAAGAGCCAGTAGTTTTTAATAAAATGGTTTGGTGATGAACCCTCGGGTTGATCCAGTAGGCTTGCCTTAATACAGTCCAGCCAAACTCCTCCGGCACACTAAGCTTTTGAGGGAGCCATTGTTTAAGATAGTCCAGCAGTTGGGTGCCCTTGATACCTTCTGGTGCACCAACAAGATGTATATTACCAGAACGCATCTCATTCTCGAGGGCCTTGAGACGTCCCCAAAGTTGTTCGTTATCTTTGGTGAGAGTGGAAATGGCTGTTAGAGCTGTCCATAGTGCGTTTATCAGCATCCGTTACAATGGCAGTAAGCCCTTTAATCACCGAGTCATGGGATTCCAGCTTCATCAATGTTTTTTCAGTTTTCGAGTCCAAAGCCCACATGGACTTGAGCATTGTCTGCCACGGGGGTTAATAGATGCTGCATTACTCGAGGTCTCAATACTTTGTGTAGCTATTGAAAGTAAGCTGGAAAGCAAAAGTACACTTTTTAAGTGATATTTTATAAACCAAAAAAAAAGTCGAAGGTGAGAGAGCATGTGTGAGTTTTGTCCTGCCTGGAAGTTGGCTCTCTAGCGCTCCTGGCCACCCAGTCTTACAGGATGGGGCGATGTCAGCGTATGACGTTGGAGTTGCAGCCCCCTGGTTGGTTGCTAGCTAGAAAAGTTTCTGTGTGATCCTGGCGCCTGGCATCTATAGTTCCATAGGTATGGCCTGTTGCAAGATATCTTCTCAAAGATCTACTGTTATGGTGAGTTCTTGCATAACTGTACTTTATGTACTGACAGTATTGGACATTTGCTTACTGTGGGGCACATGTGATGTTTTAATTGCTGCTGATTTTCCAACTATAATTAACTTGTCAGGAATCCTAATGGCTGTGACTGTTAATGTGTTAGGCATAGCTTTACATGAAGATTAAGTGATATGGTGGCAGTTGTTTCCTGGCTCAGTGCAGTCAAATCTAATCTAGAACAGTAGAAATGCTGTCTACTGTGCACTAGCACCATAAAGTTCTTCAGTGTATCTGGTTTCCAGTGTTGTGAAGTGCACTGGTAAGACTTCCTTTCTTCCTTCAGTCCTTTTGCCCCGCTGGAAGAAAGGCAAGATATAAGACCGATTTATTTGTGTACTTATATAAATGTTTTTTTTGTCTTTGATCCATAGGGGAACTATTGTCACCAGTAGCAGCTGAAGCTATGGAGGAAGGAGCTGTAGGAGAGGAGCCAGGAGCCTCGGCAGGAGATTCTGATGATTCTCTCCAACAGTCCTCTTCGATTCCATTAGTAGAAACAATAGATGAGCCGTTGACACCTGACATTACAGGTAAGCATTTAGAGGTGGAGTCCAGCAGGATTTGACTTTGCAAACGGGTTCCGAAAAGTGAGCTTTTAAGAAGGACATCACTTTTAACAGTGCCTAAATGAGATTCCTCAGTGAGATGCAAGACTGTGCTAAAATTGTAAACTGTTTTCAAGAGCTACAGTATGCTCTCTGAGCCACGAGAACTACTCTAAGTGGAAAGTCTTGTTGCATATCTCTTTACCACCTGGACAGGGTATTATGGCAGGCTACAGCATCAGAGGCTGCAGATCTGGTTGTGTGCATCAGTTGATGACACATGCTAAGTATTGAAGCAGTAAGGCAGTATACTTATTTCTATCTACGTACTGTAGGTTAAGTTTATTATAAATTGCTAAGGGTATTTCAGCCAATCGGCACGCAGAGCTACTGTCAGGGCCCCTGGTGTTCTGCGGCAGAATTTTCTGATTTCTGCGGCAGCATTTTCTGATTTCTGCGGCATGATTTATTTATTTCTCTGGCAGAATGCAGTCCTGTCATTGGCTAAAAAAATATGATGTGATGTCATCGATGACATCATATGCTGAGCATAGAGGAGGGGCTTCAGGATAAATGAGGTGGGAAAGAAAGCCTGACACTATGGAAAAACAGTATATTTATATGAACATTCACCAAAAACAATGAATTCTGCAGCACTATATATATATTCTACGGCATGATGCAAATTCTGCGGCAAATTCCGCAACCGCAGAACCGCAGAATTCCAGGGGCCTTGGCTACTGTACTTCTTCTCTAGTATATGGTGTGCTCTTGTGCTGGAGTGCTAGGAGGGGAGCGCTGCACTTCAGCACCAGGGGTGAGGACAGCACAATAAAATAATAAAAAAAAAAGACATTAATCTGATTTATAAAAAATTAATAGGGCCTCAGAGGGATGCCTCTGTTGGTATGAGAGAGTCCTCTCCTGAGGTTTGGGCAAGCAAAACCGCTCCGCTTCACTTCACAGTCCTCTTGCCCAAACCTCTGGCTTGGAGTCTCTTATACTATTTGAGACATCCCTCGGAGGCTGTATTAATTTATATAATTGGTAACTGGGAAAGGCACACTGTGCTGAGGCTCACCTCCAGGTCATAGGTAAACTTTTATCTCTAAAGGTAGCCATTTCAGCTTAAAGTAGATGACAGTGGGTAAGTTAGTCAAAACACTCACTTCATTTTGTAGGATACACATTTCTAAGAGAGTTCAATGGATGGGGCACGATCAGTAATTAGGTATCCTTAAGAAAGGACACCAGATCTCCCTTTCAGTGAAAAGGGTAGTACTTCGCCACTGGAAAGATCAGGTGGAAATTTCCTAATCTTACTTTGAGAAACTGCTCTTGCAGCAGGTTACACCATAAGGACTGAAGCCGGAAGGCACCAGGACCCCACGGAAATATTCTAGCTAGCAGTATCCAGCGGAGGACCGCCCCCAATGTCGGCCTCGCCCCAACGTCTGGCATCATACAAAAAGGGCGGTCCCCCTGCATGCCGCAGTTCTTTTCCCGCCATCGACTCACCACCATCGGCCTCACAGACACCTGTAGCAGATGAACAGTGCTCGAAAGTCAGTATTTTTAGGTTAAATTCACCTGCATGTTTTCTTCTCCGACTCCTTCTACCGATGGACACCCTCAAAGTGCACTTTTGGCAAACAGATCCCGTTTAAGGACCGGCACACCGGCTTGTGTGCGGTGCCTAGGCCCAGAGCACAAGATTAAGGCCTGCTCCATTTGCCAACAGTTCAACAGCAGGACTAGGATCCGCCGCTAAAAAGCTCTCCAGTGGTTCCTTCTCAAAGAAAAACTAAAGGCTATGGAAAAAGACCCTTCCTGTAGGGGGAAATCCTCCCACCACAAGTCCGGGAAACACCGCGAAAAGAACCGGGACAAGGGCAGGACCAGATCCCCGAGTCGGGTCTCTGAATCCAGGGCCAGTTTCAGCTCCATGAGGTCAGATAGGTCCCCCTCCCAGGCTCGCTGTCAGCCCTCTCCGGTGAAGGTACGGTCTTCGGGAGGCTCCAGTACAGTCTTCCTTCAGCCTCTTAAAACTAAGAAGGCTAGCCGGCCGTCCGGCTTGGCTGCCCAGGCCTGAGGCCTCGGACCAGCATAAGTCTAAACCAGCCCCGAAGCAGGGTGCTGACACGTCGGAGCGACGCCAGGACTCCAACCACCGTTCGGTTTCCCAACCTCCAAGAGGGCCTGACACCCCTCCAAGGAAGACAACAGAACTGACGTCCCTCAAGCAGACCTCAGAGCCCAAGCGGGCAACCGACCTGACGCCCACAATGCGGACCAAAGAACCGACACCAGCCCCACCTACGCCTGCTGATGTCGGTCGCCGAGGGTCCTCGGAAGAGGAGGCCGAAACCCCCATTTCTTATGACTAGACAGGCGACACGGAGGACATCATGCTGCCCCGAGAACAAACGCCTGACCCGGCTACACCCCAGGGTCTGACGCCCGAGCCTGTTGACAGGCAGACACCGACGCCCGGCCCGTCGTCTGGCCCGAATCTGCAAGAGGTGAAAGACCTCTTTAACTTCTGGTGGGACACCATCAAAAAGGACGTGGTGCCCACCAAGCCTCTGCAGTCTCCTCCTAAGGAGCCTGACAACTGGGTGCCTCCTGAACCCAAGGAGCCTACCCCACTTCCTAGGGGCAGATCCCACGAAAGGAAAGGATCCCCCTCCGGGTCTCCCAGTGATAGTCCACCAAAACGCCCCAGAGGCAGACTTCATACTCACGGCCGGATACCTCAGACACTTCGAGGTCACCCTCTCTGATCAGCCTTCCATCACCAGACCCACGAGACCTACCCCAGGTCACCACCAGATGACCCCTCTTTCTGGGATATTATGAGGCACATCCAAGAAAACATGGGGTGGGAGACGGATGACTTAGACCCCGAAAGGCAACACTTCACAAGATACCTCAGGCAGAAAGATCCTAAGCCTGTGGTGGTCCCACCACTGGTGGATACATTCATGGATGTCACCAAGGCAGCATGGAAACATTCTCATTCCACTTCGGCAGTACCCAAGAAGGCCGACCGCCTTTACAGGCACCCATGGAGGACCCTTACTTGGCACAACAGCCCTTGGCTGACTCTGTGGTCATTACGGCCTCACACGACCGGTCTCAAAGACCTCAGCACCTGAGCACTAAGCCACCAGACCAGGAATCTAAACAGCTAGATTCATTGGGGGATGCATGTATGCAGCTGCTACATGCTCTATCAGGTCTCTCAATTACCTCACGCACATGGTGCAATTTCAGAATGCCCTGTGGGAACAGGGCCAGGACCTCATCAGGGATTTCCTGGAGGGCAAGAAGGAGGAGCTTCTCAACCTCCTGTGCACTGGGTCAGACCTGGGGACCCAAGTTCTTTGTGCCGCTTACGACTCAGCGGACGCGGCAGCCAGGGGCACAGCTGCAGGTGTTTGTCTCCAGATATACTCCTCGCTAAGGGTCTCCAGATTTACCCCGGACGTTCAGAAGAATATCCTGGATGTCCCATATAATGGCTCGGTCCTGTTCGATGAAAAATCTGAAAGAGTTATCACGAAGTTACAGGACGCCGGGAAAGCAGTAAGGACTGTACAAGCCATGTACAGACCGAAGTCTGGTTCCTTTCGTAGGAAAATTGTTTTTGCAGCCGGCAACAAAAACAGCCACGTTCCGGCCAACAACCAAGGTGCAACTTTAACAGAAAGTCAATCCAGATTTTCCACAATCCAGGGTAAGAAACACCAAAAATCTGCCCAGCCTGCCAGAACCGACACCACCACAGCATGACTCCTTCCCGGCCCCTGTCCTACCTCTGGATCCGAGGGAAGGAAGGAAGCCTTCAGGGTTGCGTCTCTCACCACCTCTCAGAGTGGCAGAGGATAACCTCCGACTGGTGGGTTCTTCAACTAGTACGTCGAGGACACACTATCGAGTTCCTCGACCGCCCACCATAAAGGCCTCCTCTGCTCTTCCATTTTTCGGGTCAGCACACCTTGCTCATATAGCAAGAGATCTTGGCACTCCTGGACAAGGATGCCATAGAACCAGTGCCACAGAACCAGAGAGAAGGATATTATTCACACTTCTTCCTGGTTCCAAAAAAGACAGGGGACATATGCCCGATCCTGGACCTCAGCGACCTCAACACCTTCATGTCTCACCTTCCGTGTCTCATCCCCATGCTCAAGCAGAGTGCATGGCTTGTGTCACCAGACATGCAGGATGCATATCTCCATCTCCCCATCACTCGAGCACACCAGAAATTCCTGCGCTTCGAGTTCCTGGGATGCCACTATCAGTTCCGAGCATTCCCCTTCGGACTGTCCTTGGCGCCTCACGTGTTTACAAAATGCTTGGCAGTCATGGAGACAGGGCCACTGTATGTTCCCATATCTAGATTACTGGCTCCTTATGGCCCCCTCTTGGGAGGCTTTGATAGCAGCGATTCAAGACACTCGCTCCCTTTTCAAGTCGCTGGGCATTACTATCAGTCAGGAGAAGTTGTGCCTCGTCCCTTCACAGAGATTGCAGTTTATCGGTGCAGTTCTCGACACTAGTCAAGGGAAGGCTTTCCTGCCTCAGTACATGGCGAGACGTTTCCAATCCCATAAGGGATATTATGGAAAAGAAGTTGGTCCCAGCCAGGGCCATTCTTTGCCTGCTCGGACACATGGCGGCAGCCATCGCGACAACTCCCCTAGCTCGACTTCATATGAGGATTACCCAATGGATGCTACGAGCTCAGTGGGACCAAAATCAGGATCAACTGCATCAGCTAGCCTGGACCACAAATGCTGTCATCCGTGACTGGCAGTGGTGGCTCGTCCCTTCTTAGTCCCTGCTCCAACTCTTGACTCTCTCCACGGACGCTTTGGGGTCCGGTTGGGGAGCCCACCTGAGGGTGTCAGGACCCAGGGATCTTGGTCGACTCTGGAGTCTCACCTCCACATCATCATCCTTGAAATGAGGGCAGTCCTGTATCAGGTCTCCTGGTGTTACAGACAATACCGCGGTGATGTACTATATCAACAAACAAGGAGGCGCTCACTCCTGCCCTCTCTGCAGGGAGACAAAGAGGGTGTGGGATTGGGTATTACAGCACGGTGCAGAAATCACTGCAGTGTATGTTCCCGGTGTGGACAACACTATCGCAAATTCCCTGAGCCGGTCGCAGACCAAGGCTCACGAATGGGAACTGCTGGAAGAAGTAGTAGAGGATCTGTTCCGTAGATGGTCAATACCAGACTTAGACATCTTTGCGTCCCCATGCAATGCAAAACTGCCCAATTTCTGCTCACTAGATCTAGGGCCTGGTGCTTTCTGGTGAGACGTGTTGTCCCTCTCCTGGACGCGCAGGTTCCTCTACGCTTTCCTGCCCTTCCCTTTGATACAGAAGGTTCCACTGAAGCTCCATGAGGAGGGGAGCATTAATGATCCTAGTGGCGCCCTTTTGGCACAGGCAGATTTGTTTCTCACTCCTGCACCAACTGGCCCAGGAACCACTGATCTTACTTTGAGAGGGTTCCTGCAGTAGGTCTTCACATATAGGACTGCGCCCCCTGGCGTCTGGTCCGAATGACAAACTTGTAGATAGCAATCCAGTGGGTACCGCCCCGGCGTCAGGCTCTACGACGCCAGCCTGACTGTAAAAGTTGGCGGTCCCGCGCCCGCTCTCCAGTTCTTTCCCGTCATCGCCTCAGTGTGTTCGGCACACGATAGAACAATGATCATATGTCTGCCATTTTGTTGAAGTTTTCTTCGCTTCAGAAATAATTTTTCTCTAATTGTTTCTCTCATATTTGATGTCTTCTAAACAGAAAAAGTGCTTGAAGTGCGGCGCTCAAATCCCGCACAGGGACAACCATTCCCGCTGCCTCCTCTGCCTTGGTTCCAAGCACAGCACCCAGGAGTGCTCCATCTGCCAGGCCTTCAACCAGGCGACTAGAACCAGGCGCATGCGGACCCTCAAGGCCCATCTCCTGACCCGATGACTAGCGTTGATGGAAAAGGAGCTCCAGGGACTGCGGGATAGGTCGTCGTCGCCGACCCCTAAAAGGAAGAAAAGCAAGGAGAAGTGCCGGGACCAGAGTCCTTCACCACGTGGGAGGCCCTCCAAAACTGTGAGCACTTCAGCCAGTGCCTCATCTGCTTCTTTAGGCCGGGCACCTTCTCCCCTCCTGCCGAAGTGAGTGGGCAGCCCAGGGTAGCCTCTCTGGAGGTCTCTGTCAAGTCGCCTTGCCTAGCCAATAAGACATCCCTCAACCCCGTCGAAGGGTGCACGCGGCTCCTGCCGATCAGCCTAGCGGTGGTCTCCGGACTTCCACTAGCCCGGTGCGGTCCTTTCAGTCGGACGACGGCTCCTCCATTGCCCGCCTGGATCTTTTCACTCTCCCATCGGGCTCCAGCTTGGTCCCTGACGCCAGACAGAGTGAGCGGCAGAGTGACCCTTCGTCCACCAGGGTTTTGCATGCTAGGGACTCGCCACCTGATCCGCTGATTTTTTCCTGCCAGCAGGATCGCTCGACCTGCCGTGGGTTCCTTCCGACCTTCTCCCTCATCGCTCTACCGCTGTCACCGAACATTGGTCCACCGCCGGCTAGGCATCTCTTCATGGAGCCTCCTCCCTCAGCACCTTCGGAGGCCCTTCCAGATCCTGAGTCTCCCATAGGCGCCATGGCACTTCCTCCGGCAGGACCAGATCCTCTGGGTGGGTTTCCAGGTTCAGAACCCATTGCCCCAACTCTGGGTGGCCCGCCGTCGACTCCACAGTACCCAGCGCCAGACCATGTGCCTCTGGCACCAGGACACTGGGACACCAGATGCCAGGATACCTGATGCCGGGATACCCTGGGTACACTTACTATCCATAAACGGTTTATTACTACCCTTCTTTGCCTCAGTACCCAGGCTATCCTACCTTCCAGCCTCCTCCTCCTCCTCCTCTTCCTTCTCCGCCGGCGCTAGAGACTGCCCCCCATTGGTGGCAGGAAGCTAGAACCCAGCTGCTGTCAGAGCTTAGGCAGTCAGTGGGGGATGCTCCTCAGCCTAGGGCCCCCTCCACCGCTTCCTTCCGGCAGAGCTTCGGGTTCTCTTGCTGCAGGAGCTGCTGGAATAGAATTCCCGATTTGCAGCGAATCCGAGCCCTCCAATACGGAGTCAGACTCCGAACCTTCGGACCCCAGATCCCAGGTTGAGGTTCCTCCCAAGGAGTCACCCAAGTCTCCCCTGGAGGACCTATCTTTGGAGACCTCTTACACTCCATACAGATAGCTGGAGGCTGGCCCACGAAAGAGGTAAATCTGCAACGAAAAAGACTAGCGGAGCACCTGGATCTTGCCACGTCTGATCCTATCCCCATCCCCCCATGGATGGTACCCCATGAGGACTTGGTGACCACAATACGGCAACAACTGTCCTCCATACCAGCGGTCTCCAGGAAGGCAGACCGGACTTATCCCCCGGAAGGGATTCTGCATCTTAACTACCACCCAAAGGCTGACTCCATGATAATTACTGCCGCTCATGACCGGTCAGCCCAACCGAAACACCTGAGTTCCTCGCCGCCAGACAAGGACGCTCGTCAGTTAGACCAGTTCGGGCGTAAGATCTATTCTTCTTCCTCCTGTGGCATTAGATCTCTCAACTATGTCTTGCACATGGTTGCTTTCCAAAAAGCTACCCTTTCAGAGCTGGAAAGGGACCTCCTTGAGGTTCAGGATGAAAACCTTAGGAAGAAGCTCCTGGACAAGGTCAGGATGGGAAAGTCCTCGTGTCGTCTCGCGCTCTGAGCAACGTACGACTCTGTGGATTCAGTGGCTAGAGCGGCAGCCACAGGGATCTGTCTCCACCGGCTCTCCTGGCTTTGGATAGCTGGTCTGGCACAGGATGTACAGTCTTCCCTTTTGGACGCCCCTTTCAGGGGTTCCATCCTCTCTGGCAGTGATGCCAAAGATATAACAGGACTGCAAGAGAGTGGACGCTCCTTAAGAGATGTAGGCTCTATGTACAAGACTGGTCAGAAAAAGCAGCCCTTTCGCCCTCAAAGAAAGTGGAACAAGAACCAGGCAAAGCGTCAGGAAAAAAGACGTGCCCCTGGCTCAGGAGCCCAAACCCCACAGGCTGAGTTCTCCAAACCAGCCTTTGGGGCTAAAGCTCTCCTCCCTTTGGCATCTTGACTCCTTTCCCCTCCTTCCACTCCCTCCCTTAAATCAGGAAGAACCGGTCGGAGGGAGGTTTGGCCTCCACCTGGAAGGTTGGAGGTTCGTCACCGCAGAGTCTTGTGTGCTTCAGATCATCCAGCGGGGTCACTCAATCGAGTTCCTTGAGATTCCACCCCCTCTACCACCGGGACGGTCTTTCTATCCACAGGATCAGGTCCCTCTTGTCTCTCGAGATCCAGGCACTTCTGCTAAAGGAGGCCATAGAACCCGTCCCTCCAAACCAGATAAGAAGGGGATTTTACTCCCACTTTTTCCTAGTCCCAAAGAAAACTGGTGACCTGAGACCGATCCTGGACTTCAGCACACTAAACATCTTCGTCGAGTACAAGAAGTTTCGAATGCTGACTCTTCAGGGTCTCCTACCCCTGCCCCATTCCAACTCCTGGTTGTGCTCTCTGGATATGCAGGATGTGCACCTGCACATCCCCATCCTCCCGGCCCACCGCCGCTTCCTCTGTTTTGCTTTTATGGAGGTCCACTTCCAGATCTTATCTGTGTCAGTCTTTACTATTCATCACCTTTGGGTATATGGCTGGAGGTCATGACCCCACGTGAGTTTTTTTTTTTGGTGGGCGGAGTTGACACACCATCGGCGCTGCCCTCGAGGCCGACGCAGTGCGTAGCGCTCACGGGATGGCCATTAGGTGCTGTCGACTTCTCCCTCCCACCAGTTTTTCATCTCCCGCCGTTGAGGTCACCTCATGGGAAGCTTCTGAACTGAATTTGAGGCCTACTTCTATGCAGTTCGTTTCTAGCCGTTCGACTCTGTGTCGCAGTTCGTCAGCCCCTTCTCCTGCCGATTCTGATAGCCTGCTCGACATCGCCTTGTAAGATTGTTCCTTTATTTATTTTAATTTTGCGATGTAGAGTCTTGTTTTGGTGTTTCTTTTCGTAGATCATGTCTTGGTTGGAGGAAAAGAAATCTTCAAAGATGTGATGGCTCCCCATGCGATGGTGCTCTTGCGGGCGTAAGTTCTCCATCACCGACCAGCATGACAGTTGCCTCGCGTGTCTTGGCCCGCTTCATGACATGGATTTGTGCGACGCCTGCTTCTCCATGGACCGCCGGGTCATCGAACAACGTGCATGGAAAGTGGGGTGAGCTGGGCCGACTTTCAGGGGTCGGGTGCACACTTGTCTGGCCAAGACTCGTTCTCTCGGCCTTTTCTCCGGGTCCCCTCCTGGTTCTATACAGACCGAGGAGGAGGGAGCCTCGGTCTCTCGTAGCCTAGCTGTAGCCGAGGCTCCTCCCGCGGTGCAGGAGGCCCAGTCTGTTTCCTCCAGGGGATGGGCGGGAGGCACTGCATTGGCAATCTCCCCTTCAGGGGCAAATGCTCCCCTGGTGTCAGACCTGTGGCTCGGAAGGCCTGGGTTGGCGCCATCCTTAAGGCGTTTGTTGGTGCCATTTTGGGCCTCAGTGCTCTGAGCCGTGGTCCGTCACTCAGCACTGTGGCTGCTGTCAGCTCCGTTGGTGGCACCGACAGTGCTAGTGGTGCTAGTGGGAGGTACCACGACGTTGTCTCTGACTTTTTTCTCGGCCTCGCGCCATGGCGCCGAGGTTGAGCACGGCCACTGTGCAGCCCTGGAGCCATTGGTGGTTCCGGCATGGACACGGTGCCATGGGGGTTCCGGATCTCTGCGCTGAGAGCGCTGTCTGAGTCTTCGTTTGCGCTGTCTCTGTCCTCGGCGCCGCTTGCAGCACCATGGGGCCAGATGGCACCGTGGAGGTCTCTGGCCTCGGCGCTGTTCGTGGCGTAAAAATCACTGTCAGGGCCGTCGTCATGACCGTCTCTGTCCTCGGTGCTACGGGGCGGGACGGTGCTGTGTCAGGCTCTGGCTGTGAGACTGCTGCCCTTGTTGGAGCCGTGTCCTCTTCTGCCACCGTTCTCGGTGCTACGAGGAGCGCTGGTACTGACTCTGGTGCGGTCTCTGCTTCTGGTGCCCTATTTGGTCGGGATGTCAGTGGCGTCCACACACTACCTGGCACAGGACTTCGGTCTTCACCTCTTCAGAGGAGGAGTCGGACAGGCAGACTGGCTCTCTGGAGTTAGCTGCCAGTCCCTCTCTGAGGAGCGGACAGGGACTACTGAGGCCAGGGTCAGGGGTGCTGACCAGCAGGCAGTGGTACAGACCACCATTGCTCTGCAGCCTGGCCTCGGAGGGTTCTCCGACTCCTCAGCAGTGGTACCCCCTCAGGTGGTGTACCTGGATTGCCCAACTTTGGGGCTGTTCGGAGCACCCATGAGAGGGGAGGGTGCTGCTCCCTGGATAGCCCCTTCAGGGGCCAACCAGGGTTGCCAGTTGCCCAAGTTGGCTGTCTCAAGGAGGAGGGCACTCTGATTCCGAGGGGTCGAGGGGTTTGGGTTCTGTCCGCCTTTTTTCCGGAACCCACCCGGGCTCTGGGAGGAGCCGTAGTTCAGATCTCCACTCTTCCCCTTCGGTCTCCTCTAGCGGGCCCCGTTCTTTAGAGGTGGGGGACCGTCTTTCTTGACCTACACGACCCGGTCACCTCACAGGGGGGATTTTTCCAGGCACAGCCAAGGCAATTCTGGTATGGTTGTTCAGCTGTCGGCTGTGGAGTCTTCCGGAGCTCCTTCATCTTCCAGGGCTCCTGGTGCGCTCCCTAGCCCAGGCGGAGGTCAGTCGATTTCTCTTGTCTACTCTGTCCCTATTCCTCTGCTACATTCTCCTGCGCTCCCAGGCATTCCTGGTCCTAGCAGGCCTCTCTCCTGGGAGCAGTTCAGGGCCATGGCTGCTCGATTCCTGCTTACGCCAGGGCCATGGACAGACAGGTTTTGCAGCCACCCTCTGAACATTTGAGGCCCTCTGACTCCTCATCCTCCTCTTCTGGGGGAGAGGAGACATCTGTCCACGTTTCTCCAGCTGCTGATCTTGCGGAGTATCAGCGATTCCTCGTGAGGATGTTGGAGGACCTGCACATCACCCCTCCCACTCAAAGCAATCCAGAGCACTCGGCACACGCCTTTCTAGGTGATTTCAGCGAGGACACCCTTGTGGTGCCCCCCTGGCCAGCTTCATTTCGGGAGGTGTCCTTGCGTTCCTGGCACAGACCTTTTTCCGGAGTTCCTGCCCCTAGGGATCTCTGCCAGTAGTATTGCGCCCGAGTCTCCAGGTTCTATGCCTCATCCTCAGTCAGGATTGACGCAACTGGACACTTCTGACGGGCTTCGCGCCCTTCACCGTGACCGGCCCTCAGATCAAGATTCCTTGGATTTTGATTTCTGGGGGAGGAGGACGTTCTACTCAGCACGGTTGCTGATCTCTATCGCATCACATCAGGCCTACTATACATCCTATGACAGGTTCCTGTGGTCCAGGCTGGGTCAACTCCTAGCCTCGTTGCCTGACATGGAGCAAACCAGACAAGCCATTGCACTCTCTTGCACGTGGCCTGGAGCTATCAAGGCACCAAGCAAGGGCATCTTATGATGCCAATGAGGTAGCTACCAGGGTCATAGGGACAGCGATCTGCACTAGGCGGACAGCATGGCTGCGTCTTGGGTTGTCACCCTTGGCCCGGTATAGGGTGATTAACTCTGCTCACCAGAGAACCTATCTCTTCTCCCGTAGAGTGAGGCGGCGTCTGTCGGGGCAACTTCCTTTCACTCTCCCCACTCTCGGGCCTCTCCAGGCCTGCAAGGTTTTCCCTCTTAGTGTGTCACCCACTGAAAGCTAAGGGACTCTGTCCCTTAGGGTTAAAAACCCCCTTCGGGGGGCTGGGCAGTCACCCAAAGGTGTTGAATAGTAAAGATTGACACAGATAAGATGTGAAAATTACGTACTTACCGTAATTATGATCTTTCTGTGTATCTTCACCATTCATCACAATCCGCCGCCATCCCCCTAGGGCCTCAGTCTCTGGGTCCCTCTCCCTCTCGATGCCCATCCTTGCCCCCCTCCTTTCTTCTAGTCAGGGGTGGGGTAAACAGGGGCACATAGGGGGATGGTGTTTCTAGGGAGATTGGTCAGGACGGGGGACACTCCTTCTCCAGTGCTCTAGGCTCCACCCCTGTGGGGTGGGAGTTGGCAGTTGTCCTCCGTTCTCTTCTCCTCTCTTTTGTCCCGTCATTCCTCAGTTCCCTTGTCATTTGGACATATCCTTAACTATTTCAAGAAAATACCTTTATTACACCAAAAGTCTTTTCCGTTGAGAGGGGGGAGAATTCCCTGTATCCTGTCTCTCTTCCAGAATAGCCGACTCTGCTTAAATGGAGTTTTGCCAGTGATTCTGTTCCTTTAATTCTGGCAGTAAGCCTTTGGCTACTCCTTGCAGTTCCTATACAGTCTGGAGACAAGTCATGGTTCCTGGGTATGGTCTTTACCTTTTTTCTCCTTCTCACTCTTTTCTTAATATATGGAATCCCTAACCCACCCTTCATCATTCTTTCTACCTCCAGAGATTGGGGCCCCTACCCAATCCCCTCAGTTTTGTCTTCCTCTTCTTATTCTGTCCTCTCAGTCGTTATTTCTTCTTTTAGTTTTTATATCTTTTCCTTTATCTGTCCCTTGGACTTCCTTGTCCCACCCTCCCAACCCTTGTCTCATCTCTCCGTGACTCAGAACTGGCAGGAGAGGCGGAGTCAACAGCACTTAAAGGCCAACCCACGAGCACTACGCAGTGCGGCCTGGAGGGCGGTGCCGATGGTGCGTCGACTCCGCCCACCAAAAAAAAGCTCCCCACGGGGTCATGACCTCCGGCCATATACCCAAAAGTGATGAATGGGAAAGATGCACAGAAAGATCATAATTACGATAGGTACGTAATTTTCATTTTTGGGTGCTCCCGTTTGGCCTTTCCTCAGCCCCCCTGGGTGTTCACGAAATGTCTAGCGGTGGTGGGGGCGTTCTTACGCCACCAGGGCATCTATGTCTTCCCGTACCTGGATGACTCGCTCCTCGCAGCACCCTCTCCTACCAGCCTGAAAGAGTCCTTCTCTTTCACTCTGAACTTGTTTTCACTTATGGGGATCACGGTCAGCTTCCCCAAGTCCCAGCTAGTACCATCTCAACGATTCCAATTCATTGGAGCCGTACTAGATACAATTCAGAGCAGGGCTTTTCTGCCATCGGATTGAGGCAAGACTTTGGTGGCTCAGGCTACTCTTGTGGCCCAGGCTTGATGGATCCCAGCACACGCTGGGCTCCGTCTCTTGGGACTGATGGCAGCGACCATTTCTACATTACCCCTGGCCAGACTTCACATGAGGGTCACCCAATGGTCTCTCCGAGTCCAGTGGGATCAGAGGACAGACGACATGAACCAAAAAGTCATGATCTCCAGCAACCTTCAGAGAGATCTTCGCTGGTGGCAGGATCTCTCCAATCTTTCGAGGGGGACACTTTTTCATTCCCCCGTTCCAACCCAAATCCTCACCGCGGACGCCTCAGACTTGGGCTGGGGAGCCCATCTGGGGGCACACAAGACACAGGGGTCTTAGTCCGACCAGGAGCTTATGCTCCACATCAACGTTCTGGAGACCAGTTCGGTTCTTTATGCTCTCCTGGCGTTCTAGTCCCTTCTGGTACCGGAATCACTTCTGGTCCAGATGGACAATATGTCCACAGTCTGGTACATCAACAAACAGGGAGGAACCCAGTCATACCCTGTCTGTAGAGAAGCAATGAGGGTCTGGTACTGGGCGATCCAGCACAGCCTTTTCTTGACAGCAGTCTATGTACCAGGCATAAGCAACGTCCTGGCGGAGAGTCTGTCGATCAGTGGCCAGGGCCCACGGGTGGGAGCTAAAGACAGGGGTGGTCAAAGAAGTCTTTCTTCGAGGTTGTCCAGACTTAGATCTGTTCGCCTCCCCATTCAACGCAAAACTACCCAGCTTATTCTCACTCGTTCCCGGGCATGGTGCTTTTTGGCGAGTCACACTGTCTCTCTCTTGGACAGGGAGGTTTCTCTACGCATTTCCTCCCTTTCCTCTCATTCAGAAGGTTCTGGTGAAACTCCAGCAAGAGGGAGCTCATATGATTCTTATTGCTTCACTCTGGCCACGCCAGATTTGGTATCCTCTTTTGCAGCAACTGGCACTGGTACCTCCGGTCCCTCTGCCGTTTTCCCATGACCTTCTGACACAGGAGCAGGGCTCTGTGGTGCACCTGAGCCTTCAGTCTCTCCACCTTCATGCGTGGCACCTGTGGACATAGCGGTTTCCCGCTGTGGTGTGTCCTCACAGGTTGCATATATCTTAGTAGAAGCCAGAGAACCCTCTACTAGATCCACTTAAGCCATTAAGTGGAAAAGATTTTCGATCTGGGCCCTAGCAAGGAGCTGGGATCCCTTTTCGTGCTCGGCGGCCCATGTGTTCGAGTACCTCACACATTTATCTGAGACAGGCCTTAGCTACTCCTCCATTAAGGTCCATCTCTCTGCGGTGTCTGGCTACCACCTCCCGGTGAAGGGTAAAACCTTGGCTCATTTGGAGGTTGCCAAAACCTTTTTAAAAGGCATCCTTCACTTGAAACCTCCGATCCGGAATCCCTGTCCCCCCGGGACCTGAATTTCATGCTCAAGAAGCTGACTTTACTCCGGTTTGAACCAGCTTCTACTAGCGACTTACGTTTCTCTCCTGGAAGATTCTTTATTTAATCGCAGTGACTTCCACCAGAATGGTCTCTGAGCTCCAGGCTTTTGTTTGTAAAGAACCCTATTTAATTTTTCATAGGGACAGAGTAGTCCTTCAGACTAACCCTTTCTTTCTTCCCAAAGTGGTCTCAGAAACCACTCTGAATCAGAGCGTGGAATTACCAGTATACTATCCCCCGCATTCCAACAGGGGAGGGATACCTTCGACACACCCTAGATGTGCACCGGATCCTGAGGTACTACATGAACCAGACTGAAGAGGTTAGCAAATCCAACCGGCTCTTTGTAGTCTTTGCTCCTCAGTACCAGGGCAAGGCTATCTCCAAACAAACCATCTCTAGATGGTTAGCCAACTGCATCCATTTTTCTTACACAAAATATAGGAAGTCAAAGGCCAGTCCACCCTCAGCGTGGCTACCTCCACTGCCTTTTTTAGGAATGTGTCCACTGCAGAGATCTGTGCAGTGGCCACATGGTCATCTGTTCACACTTTCACTAAGCATTACAGCCTGGACATTGCCTCTCGGCGCAGAACAGGCTTTGGTCTTGCAGTTTTTCAAGGCCTCCTGTCATGATTCCCTATGGCAACTTCTCTTCCTCCCGGATGCACCTCCGCATGAGTTATTTTGGGGACTGCTTGGTATTCAGTCCTATGTGTGAAGACCTACTGCAGGAACCCTCTCGAAGTAAGATACTGCAGTTACGCAAGAACTTATCGTAACAGTAGATCTTCAAGAGAGATTCATGTAGTAGATCTATTTTCCCCCAGCTCCTGGATGTTTTTTCCTTTATTTTCCATCCTACCTAGTTCTTTGGTCTAGAGAGGAAGCAGGGTCCTAGGAGTTTCTTTACTCCTAGCTTTTACTTACCTTTCTTTAAGTCTCAGATGGAAAAGAACTGGAGAGTGGGCTCGGGACCGCCCCTTTTATAGTCAGGCTGACGTCATGCTGATGATCACTATCTACAAGTTTGCTGTTCGGACCTGATGCCATGGGGCGCAGTCCTACATGTGAAGACCTTCTGCAGGAACTGCTCTCAAAGATCTATTGTTACAGTAAGTTCTTACGTAACTGTAGTTTTCCTTTGCTGGTCAGCTCAAACCAGCTGTCCCAGGAAGCCGGCTCCCTGGTCCACCTGAACCTCAGGTCACTGAACCTGTATGTCTGGCTCCTAAGGACATAGCTTTCCTGAGACACAGAGTTTTACAGGAGGTGGCGGACGTATTAGTAGTGGCAAGAAAAACCTCCACTCGTGCCACCTACGCCATGAAATGGTGCAGGTTTTGTCTTTGGGCCCAGGCCCGCGGCTTAGCCCCACTTGACTGCCCTGAGAACCTTACTTGGTTTTTCACATGGACAGTGTGTCCTTAAGGACGAATCCTAAGTTTCTTCCCAATGTGGTCTCGACCTCAACTCTGTCAGGATATTGACCTTCCGGTGTATTATCCCAACCACTAAAACCGAGGGGAAGCTCTCTTGCACACATTAGGTGTGTATAGGATCCTCAGGTACTATCTAACCAGAACCAAATCCCATCGCCGGTCAGATCAGCATTTCCTATCATTTGCTCACAGGATGCAAGGAGCACCTGTATCGAAGCAAACTCTCTCCAAGTGGCTGGTCAAATGCATCATGTTCTGCTACCAAAAGCGCAACAAGTCTTTACCAGGATCAGTGAAAGGACATTCCACTAGGGGGTTGGCTACCTCTTACACAACGCTTAAGAATGTCTCTACATCAGCCTTTTGCCCGGCCGCTACTTGGAGCATTGTACATACCTTTATCAGGCATTATAGTTTGGACATCGCTTCTAGGCATAGAGCTGGTTTCAACCCTGCAGTCCTTCAAGGACTTTTGTCTTAATTATGGTTCACTCTAGGATCCCTCCTATCCTCCTCCCAAACAGGATATTTTGTTCCCTTACTGCTTGGAAATCTGTCCTTATGGTGTAACCTGCTGCAAGAGCCGTTTCTCGAAGTAAGATAGTACAGTTTCGTAAGAACTTACCGTAACAGTAGATCTTTGAGAACAGCTCTTGCAGCAGGTAGTTTTCCTCCCACCTTCCCCTCAGGAGGTTTGATCTTCAGACTTGGCGTCTCGAACGCAATCAGATTATTGTTTTCATGGGTCTTCCTTTGGAAACGAATCCTCGGTCTCCCCTTCAGAATACACCTTTATGCCGGGAGTCTCCGGTGGGAGAACTGAGGGATGCTGGGAGACCACCCCTTTTGTATGATGCCGGATGTCGGAGGTAGCGCCGACAGCGGGGGCGGTCCCCCTGCTGGATATTGCCAGCTATAATTTTTCTGTGGGGTCCTCACACCTGCCGGCTTCAGTCCTTATGGTGTAACCTGCTGCAAGAGCTGTTCTCGAAGATCTACTGCTACGTAACTGTACTTTCCCAATGGCTTAACGAATTGTTCTATAACCTCAGATTTGAAAAAATGATAGCCAGTATGCATAATCATATTCAAGTTTATAATAAGAAATGGGGTAAATTACATATCTTATTTTCACTGACTCCTCCCATGGAGCAAAGCAATGGAGTTTTTGATGGTTTTATTATAGAGATTTCATTTGCTAATCTTTTGGTACCCTGAACTGTACAACCTATGTCCAGCTTGGAAGGGCTGCCTTTTTCTTGTCTATCAACTTTAACCTCTTAGGTGTGGGAGGGGAAGGGTTTTTTGGGGAGGGGTCTGTGTTGTATGTTTGTTGTTGTTAACATGTTGGACAGTATGTCGTATTTAGTATTATTTGTGTGGAAACTTAATAAAGCACAATAAATAAATAAATAAGAAAAAAAAAAAAAAGGACACCAGTTTTGTTCAGTGATGCCCGTGGCTTCAGGAGATACAGTAAACAGTTTTTAATGAGATACAGCATGCCTAAGATGAAGTGGATTTATTTTGCAGTAGCACTGAAGTACTCGCCAGAGAGCAGAGAGGAATCCAAGTGAACTCTTAGATCATTCACCTTGTCCACCAAGGCTAGTTTAACGTTGTCTGAGGTGTACAAAGAGAAGCTGTTTTTATGCTCTTTCCTTGGAACCAAAAAAGTATAGATTTTTCAGGAATCTATCTTCACCATTCATTCATTCATTCAGACTAATGAATCTAAGGCAGAAATGCCAGGACCCCATGGGAGCAAAGTGCTTTATAGCTTAGGGAGGGGACCAACGTTGGTGCTGGTGCAGCCCACCAGGCCGATGTAGTCGCATTGTGTTGTGAGCCAACTATTAACTGACGCCAGCCCCTCCCTTTCTCAGTTCTGTTTTTCCCAATGTCAGCTGTGCACCATGGGAGCAACTGAAGTTGATTTCAACTGTGCCTTCAGTGTTTATCTCCTCAGTTTGACATCACCTACCATTTTTAAACACCAAATGCCTTCTGGCACTGGTTTAACGGTACCATTTTTCTTCCGTTACTGCTTTTCTCTCAGTTCGGCATTGAATCCCTAACTCATCGGAATGTTGAGCTTGAAGAGCAGAAGATGAAGAAAGGCTGCACCTCCATGCGTCAGTGCCCCTGCGGGGGTCATCTCACAGTATCAGAACAGAAGTGCCAGGCTTGTCTTGGACCAGACCATGGCATGGATAGGTTCTGTGCCTGCTTCTTAATAGACAATCAGACCCTGGAAATCCGTGCCTTAGATTGGAAAATTGGGTCATTCACGCTACACTTTTGGACAATCATCTTCCGGGGGGGGTGGGGGAGTCGGTTGACCCTTCTGGGTAGTGGATGCCCCTGGTGGTGGGACCCAAGCTATGCACTGTCTACACCAGTGGACAACTTGGTGTTGTGACTTGGTGCTACCCTGGCTCCTGGTACCACCCCTAGTACCAGTGATCAGGGCGGTACTGGCTGTGAGAGCGAGTTCCATTCTGGTGCCATTTGTGGTACCAAAAGAGGGGCAGATCTGAAGCTGACCCTGAATCGGAGTCTGAGGTGAAAGTCTTCTCCCAGAGCCCTAGTGACCTGGAGCAGGAAGAGGACACTGGTCTTCGGCTTGGGAATGGAGATGGTGATGATGGATCCAACCCTGGGCCTGGTTCCATGTCAGATGTCAGTGACAGTGTCACCCCAAGGCCTAGTGCTACCTCTCGATCCAGTGCCATTCGCAGTGCTGGTCTGATCCCGGTGCCTTCCGTGGTGCTGGGTAATGGATGGTTCCAGGGGTGACTATGGCTCTGGAGTAGGACTTGCCTCGGGGCAGCGCCAGTCCAGGTGAGGGGAAGAGACCCACTTCTGTGACTGGTGCTTGGGGTCAGCACCGACTGGGGTTCCAACAGTGGCCTAGTACCTCGTTTCTCCCTGGAACCAGCTGACGTTGTCACTGGTGAGGATCTGGACTGCCCTGTGGGATGTTTATGGGGTCTGTTCTCCAGATCAAGGGGTCTCACCCCCCAATGCACCATCTGGGTCAGACCTCTAAGATTGGACGGCTCCCCTTGGGTGAGTGAGAGGTCCCCTGAGCATTCTCACAGTGCTGGCAGAGAACTTTTAGCCTCTCACTTCTATAAGTCTCCCAATCCTCAGCCACCCCTCCCTCAGCTACCGGGTATCATGGGTCCTCTTGGGCCTATCATCTAGCATCATTACGGAAGAATAGCCGTTGACTTTTGCCAGTACCACATTCAGTCTGACCAGGCCCAGTTCAAGTCCGTGGCCCTGACACCACTGTTGTCCAGCTTCTCCTCTCCTACTTCCTCCTCTGAGGCACAGGGTTTTACATCCACATGTTAGCAGATGCTGAGTACACTTTGTACCAGAGCTTCATTACAGAGATGTTGAAGGAGCTGAAGAATTGATCTTTGTTGGTTGCAGTCCTGCTACCCTTTCTCTGAGATTCCTTGAGGATTTCAATGAGAATTCATGTCATCCCTCCTTCATTTCGGGTCTTAGAGGAGGTATCCAGGAATGTCTGGTTCTATCCTTTCTCCCCTTCTCCAGCCCCTAAGGATATCTAGGGCTGGTATTGTGTTCCAGCCAGGTCTTCAGGAGCTGTTCCTCATCCTTCTCTGGGGATTTTTGATACTGCAGGCCCCACACTGGGCCTAAGCACCCTGTGCGTGACCATCCTCCCGAGACTGACTCTGCTGTGATAGATGCCTGGGGGATGTGGGTTTTTTACTGCAGCACGCACCATCATGTGCATTGCTGCACACCATGCACATCAGGCAGCTTACAAGAAGTGTCTTTAGTTAAAGCTAGGTCAGGTTCTAGCTTTGATGTCTGGTCATGAGACAGCCAGGCAAGCCATTCCCCTTTTTGCCCAGGGCCTGGAGCTGGCGAGACATCAGGCAAGGTCATTGTACAGTGTCAGTGAGGCAGCTTCTAGGTTGGTGGAAACATCAGTTTGCATTCGGTGGAAGGCATGGCTTTGCCTTTCCCGGTTGGCACCTCTAGTCCAGTATAGGATGCTCAATTTGCATTTCCAGGGTCTAATTTATTTTCCTGCAGGGTTAAGCTCAAGTTGTCGAGGGTTCTCCTGCTCTCAGGCTACAGGAACCTCCATCTGCTCCTGACCAATCTTGGGTCTCACCAGACCCATATGGAGTCTCTGCTTTCAAGTGGTTCTCCCCCACAAAGAGGGCTGAGGGATGTCTTCCCCCTGGGTGAGCCAGCTCCTCCCCTGTTTTGGGGAAAGCTTGGTACTCTGACCCAGTGGTGTGAATGAATGGTGAAGATGGTTTCCTAGAAAATATGAAAATTAGGTACTTGATCTTCCAGAATATCTTCACCATTCATTCTCACGCCCTCACACCATCCCCTACTCGGGTAAGAGCCACGGCATCTGGGCAGTTTACCCTGTTCTTTTGCACACTGGCATCCATCTTGCCACTCCCTCTTGGGTGCTGTTTTCTCCTCTTAAGGGTAAAAGTTAATTTTATTTTCACAAAAACAAAAATTCGGGTGTTGTGCACCATACCTTCGTCACAGTAAAAAAACAAATGGGGAAAAAATCCTTCTGATGTGTTTCCTCCCCTTTTTTCCTTGAATACTCCTTCCTTTCCCTGCTAAGGATATATCTTAGGGTATATTCCTATTGCTGCTGTTACATTTGACTCCACCTTGTCCATGCTTCTGAACTGCTGTCATATGGCAGTGCCTGGCACTTGGGATAAGGTGCGGTTTTCACAGACGCAGTAAGATTTTCTGTGCTGTACTCCTCAGCCTGTTGGGATGGGTATGTGTATATTCAGCAGTCAGATTTTGGAATTCACGAGTTTCACGTTTATCACGCTTACTATTTTCACATGTTTTACCACCTTTTTCTTCACTCATTTTGGAGTGGTAAGAATAGTTTCTAGGGGCGTGGATATAGTTCCCTATCCACACACTGGCAGTTCCACTGGAAGTGCAGATTCATTGGAATATACTTAAGTTAAGCTCCTTCCACCACCCAGGCGTTATGTCCTCTGGCTCCACCCCGTGACGTCGGATCTTTTCTGCTACTAGAGTTCAGCCTCCGCCTTTGCAACTCCATGCATGGTAGGGCCTAAAGTGTGTCATTGGAAATTTTCTTTATTTCTTTAAAAGTTTCCTTGGTATTGCTTCTTTCTTTGGTTCTGCTCGCCTTAGCCACGGAACATGAAGAAGCGAAGCCAGCTCCCGGCTTCAAATTTTGACTGACGATATCGGAGGTGGACCCACACATGGTGTGTCTGTTCTGCTTGAGGACAACACACAATGTTTCAGGTTGTGGCGTGTGCCAGACGATGTTTCCCTCTTCCCTCTTACCTGGAGGATCACGTGGCCTGGCTTCTGCTAGGCTGGTCAGCCAATTGAGACCCGAAACTATGGTCAGACGTCTGGAAGAAGGCCTCCACTATGGCGAGGTCAGCAGCTCCACTCGTGGAAGAGGTGGTGGCTGCTGCTGGCCTCAGCGGTGCTTCTGACTGGCGCTAGCATCAGGATGTTTCTCACTGGTGAATTCCGGGAGATGTCAGACCCTCCAGGCCTTTGGGGAGAGCCCTGCATGCCATGGTAAGAAGCACACGAAATACAGCCTCTTGTCATGGAACCAGGAGAGATTGAGCTTCTCCTGCTCCCTTGACTTCCTCTACAGCACAATGTGTGTCAACTGTTTGACTCTTTTCATACCTTTGATCGAGGGCCAGGTTGCAAGGAATATGGGGCCTCCACTGGGCTTGACAACCGTGGCACCATCCAATCAGTTGGTCGAGATTTTTCTTGACCCTGTTGCCCCTTTGTTGGAGGAGGTTGACAAAGAGTCTATCTCCAAGACCCTGGTGTTCCTAGTCTTCACCCAGGAGGACATTGACCGGTTGGTATCCCCGACTGACACCACTCAGGAACAGCCAGTCATTCCAGTGAAGGCAGCACATGTTGTTTACACTGCACCCCTGGTGGCTTCACCTCAGCATTGGCCCTTGGCTTGATAGTCAAGGTTGAGATGCATGTCGAGGCACTGCCCGTGGTCTCGGTCTTGCTCAACTGGGAGGCGTCACCATCAGTTCTTTGTCCTTTTCATCCTTGGATGAAAAGTGGCTCTGTCGTTGCATGCAGTGGCGCTATAAGGAACTCATCTGACAGTAGTGGGCCAATGCGGGGCTGGGTAGGGCTCTACTACCGACCCCTGTCGTTGGCTGGCCAGCACAAGTCAAGCCTATGCCAGTCTGCTCAAGGAAGTTGGCTCTGAGACACCTGTCTCTCCATTCTTGCCTCTGGAGCCACCTCAACTGCAGCTTTTGACAGGGGCCCAATCAAGATGCAGCCAGCTTGCCAGGCCGGCTGTTGGTGGAAATTGCCCAGTCAGATGACTCTAGGGTGGTCCATGGTGGCAGGCAGCCAAGGGTTGTTCTTGAGGAGTCTTTGGATGACTTGTCCATGAAGTCATCGAGGACACATACACCTTTGACTGCGGGTCAGTTGAGGAGCTGACTTCCGACCATGGACTAGAGTAATTCGGTGCTCTACTTTGACTCATTTTGGAGTCCGTGTCTGCCCCCTTGGAGCCTGTGCAAACGAGGGCTAAGTACCCTTTCACAGGCATCTTCAATGGTTGGGACCGGTCCTAATGCTTTGGCAGGATTCGGCATCCTGCCTGGCACCCTTGGCCCTTATGGTCTGCAAGTATGCACACATTACTGGCTCTCTTTCGGGATTCTCGGACCATGCCTTGGCTGAGGGTCTGGTCTTGGACATTGCTTTCCAGAAGTCCTGAAACCATGGGGACACGGACAAGTCCTCCTCTGACAGTGAGTTGAAGAAGTGTGACCACAAAGCCAAGAAAGTCTACGATGCTTCTTCTCTGTCACCATCTGGCGAGCTACTCCTTGACAGTGTCCAGCTTTGGTCACTCCCTGCTTGGCGTACTTGAAAGTGGCCTACCTCCCTTTTCTGCTTACAAGCATTTGTCGTGTAGTTGGTCAGAAACTAGGGCTTAACAGTGGCTAAACACCAGCTCCAGATCACCTTAAACATGGGCAATTCCTGTGCCCTTGTCATTGCAGCGGCTGTGGTGATGCATCACAGGGCCTGGCTGAGGCTGTCCATCTTTACGGCGGACACTCTGCAAAAGCTGGCTGATGTCCCTTTCTTGGGCACCGACCTCTTTGCCCTAGGATGGAAGGTCATCTCACAAAGCTTTTGTTTTGGTAAATATCATTTTTATTAACAACATTTTTTCCAGGTCTACAGTAACCATTATTACATTTTAACAGTAGTACAGATAAATCAGTAAGTTACAATTTTATAGCAGTACAATAATATGGGTCCAGGGCGGAGACATTTTCAATATTTATTGCCTCCATCCCCCTTTGGTACAGTGCAGGGGTGGAGAGTATAACTATATACTTAAATCTTATAAAAAGCAAAGTCCCTCCCCAGATTCCCAAATATCTAGAGTGTGAAGAGGGTGCCCATGGGGGAGCCACATAGACTGGTCCATACAAAGAACAACCCAAATTTCAAGTTTTGCAACCAATCAAGGGAAGCTCAGTGTGCTATCCAGACTTATTAGGGAGCAAAATATGGGTCCTTGATCATTATATGTTGTATCCACCTAGTCCATCTAGAGGAACAGAGTTCTGTTTTACCATTTAGGACGTATGTAATCTTTTCCATCCTATAGATTTGGTTAACTATAGATCTTACTTTGAGGGGGGGCTCTTGCAGCAGGTAGTAGCAATAAGACTAAGCCACCAGGCTTTAGGACCCCATGGGAAACTTCTAGCTAGCAGTCTATGGCGGGGGGCCGCCCCTGATGTCAGCTCTGGTATAAAGGGGGTGGTCCCCTGGCACCACCCCAGTTCTTTTCCCTCCATCGACTCGATAACATCGACTCCACGGATGTTTTTTTCTGCAGTTGAGCGCCATTTTGTGCCTCGTGCAGTTACCATTTGTCACCTTTTTTTAACAGTTTTTTCCAGTTCCAGTGCATGTCTTCATCTTCTCAGTGGTGGAAGTCGAAGTACGCATGTGGCAGGCAGATCCCAGCGAGGGATGGCCATTCCGCCTGCCTGATCTGCCTAGACCCCGACACTGACCAGACGACTGCCCGCACTGCCAGAAATTCAATAACAAGACCCGCGTACGCCACCTCAAGACACTCGAGGCCTTCCTGCTGGAGCAACAATTGGCTACCATGCAAAGGACTCATTCAGGGCAGAATTCTTCCTCCTCAGCTAGGGACTCCTCACCCAAGGAGAAAAGTTCAGTTGGGAAGCATCACCACAGGGATAAAGAAAGAGCCAGGTCTGAATCCTGCCCTAGGTCCCCTCACAGGCCTTCTGCTTCTTCCACCTCCGTCGGGAGGTCGGAACCCGTGCCCCCAGATCCAACGACTGTTGCTGGGGCTTCCTCCAAGAAGACTACTGCCTCCTCCTATTCTAAAGTTAAGCAGTCTTCTTCTCAGGGCATTCATCTGCTCCAAGTTCCCTTGGTGCATAGGCCCTACAAGCATGCACATGGGTCGGCACCAGAGGGACAGGCGTCTCTTTCAGGCAAGAAAACACACTGCTGCCCGAACGTCTTCAGGGTCGTCCGACAAGCATAAAGAAGTCGAACTACTTTTCCAGACGCCTCTTGCACCTGAAGACAGGGTGACGTCTGCCTCAGAGGGTCGACAGACTACGGGTTACTCTGACTCTGCATCGGAAATGGACCAGGCGCCGCCACCAAAAGATCATCCGTCTGCCCTGAAAGATCGGGCGTCATATAAAACGCCCAGTGCCCCAAAGGGATGAGACACCTGGGCCTATGAATAACTGGCCGCCCCCTCCTCCTCCGCCTCTTCCTAAGGAGCCATACACCAGACCCTAAGGAGGCTTGGCACCACCGGATAAAGCCCCATTGGCCCTGATGCCTGAGGCACCCTTAGGCAAGGAGCCTCAGGACCAGACATCGACACCCAGTACAACACAGGGTCAGACACCGGGTCCCTAAAATGTCCCTACCCCACCGCCTCCACTACCAGTCGTCCCGCTGGCGCAAGTAGGGGCTCTATTTAGTGTGTGGTGGAACACTATCAAGGGGGATTTGCTGCCAAAGCCAAGAGAGCCATCCCCTGTTGCGGTACTACACAGGGAGCCATCGCCTCAGAGCCAGCGACCTCCCCCAACGCCAGATCGTCCATTGTCTGGCGATAACAACCAACGGTCGCCAGCCCCAAGCGACAAGAAGAGACACCCTTCATCCGTTCCCTCTTCCATGGGATGTCCACACTCTTCCTCAGGGGAAGATGCAGGTGACTCCTCCTCAGTTTATTCCTCAGAGGCCAAGCGTCCCCTACCCTCTCCAGATCCAAGAAGACTCCCTGCGATCACCCCTGGAAGATCCGTCCTTCTTGGACATAATGAGACACATCCAGGCCCTTAACCAATGAGATACGGAGGAACTTGATCTGGAACATCACCGTCTGGCTAAATTCCTCTGGGCTAACAACCCGAAACCCCCTGGTTGTCTCTCCCACTCGTCGAACCCTTCTAGGATGTTGCATACTTGGGCAGGAAACATCCAGCGACTACTATAGCCATGCCCAGAAAAGCGGATCAGCTGTACAAAACACCCAAGGGAGAGCCCCACCTAAGTGAACAGCTGAAGGCTGACTCTATGGTGCTCACGACAGTGCATGGCAGAGTGCAGCAGCCGAGGCACATGAGCTCCCAGCCCCCAGATCCAGAGTCGAAGAAGCTGGACCAAATGGGCCGCAAGGTATATTCTTCAGCCACCTGCATGGTCAGGTCGCTGAATTTCTTAGCACACATGGTCACGTACCAAAAATCACTGTGGGCTAAGGCTATGGACATGGTGAAGGCCCAGCCTGACTCGGACAGCAAGGCAGAGCTCATGGCTGTCTTCCAGTTGGGCATGGATGTTGACAAACGTGCTGAGGAGTTCCTGTGACTCCGCAGACACGGCAGCCAGGGCGGCAGCAACCAGGGTATGCATGAGACATGCCTGGTTGAGGGTCTCTGGTTTCTGCCAAGACTTGCAGGATGCCATTTTGGATGCACGCTTTCAGGGGTCCATCCTCTTTGGTACAGAAAAGCTCATAACAGGGCTGCAGGATTCAGGCAAGGTGGTATCTGGCGTTCATCGAATGTACAGGTCAGAACCACCTGCAGCTCGGCACCGTCCTTTTCGCAAGACTCAAGGACAACACGACAGATGCCAACCACAGAATAAAGGATTTAAGAGAAGAGGCCTTCCCCTTGCTCCATGTACCCAGGACCCCAAAAGTGCAAAGACGGCAAGACCCCCTTTGCCCACCCCCTCCACCACGGCATGGCTCCCTGTCATCCTCCCTTCCTCCAGAGGCAGTACAAGGGTAGGTGGTTGCAGGGAGGTTCTCCTTTTACCAATCAGGATGGTCCAGCATCACCACAGACCAGTGGGTCCTCCAGATAGTCAAAAGGGGGTACTCTCTGGAGTTGACCCGGATTCCACTGGACAGCCCACCTGTTCCCTCGGACACTGCTTCCTCTCCCACGTGTCTCTCCTGTGTGCAGAGATACAGGCATTGCTTGAAAAGAGAGCTATTCAGGAGGTATCCTGAACTCAAAGAGGAAAAGGATAGTACTCCCACTTTTTCCTCGTCACGAGGAAGACAGAGGACCTTTGTTCCATTCTGGATCTGAGCCAGCTGAACACCTTTACCGAATACAAATGGTTCACAATGGTGGCATTAGTGAGCCTGCTACCTATGCTCCATCAAGGAGACTGGCTATGTTTCCTGGACATGCAGGATGCTGATATGCACATAAAGATTCTGCCGTCCCACCGGAAATACCTTCGTTTCACCTTCCAAGGTTAGCACTACCAGTTCAGGGCGCTGACATTCGGCCTTTCACCGGCACCAAGGGCCTTTACCAAGTGCCTAGCAGTAGTGGCGGCAGCCCTCAGGAGAGGGGTCATTATGTCTACCCCTACCTGAACGATTGGCTTCTCACAGCTTCATCAGAAGACCAGTTGCATCAAACGTTGGAGGAGACTGTCTGTTTTGAACCTGGGGCATCACTCTGTCTTTCCAAGTCATGCCCGTGGCCTGCTCAGAGGCTACAGTACATCGGAGCAGTCCTGGACACTGTCCAAGGGAAAGCCTTTCTTCCTGAAGACCAAGCAGTCAGGCTAGGGTAGGTTGCTCACAGGGCAGTGGCCTCTGACCGGGACCTGGCAAGGGTGGTTCGGCAGCTCCTGGGCCATATGGCTGCAGCCATAGCCACAGTTCCCCTCGCTCGTTTGAACATGAGGGTCCTTCAGTGGAACCTCAGAGTTCAGTGGGACCAAAGCACGGATGATCTCAATCAGCTGATCCGAGTCTCCAGTGTGGTCTGTCAGCCCCTGGTTTGGTGGGTCATCCTGGCTCATTTAGACAAAGGGGTTTACTTCCAACGTCCCAGTCCCCAACAAATTTTGACAATAAATGCCTTAGGACTGGGATGGGGAGCACACCCAGCATCTCACCAGACGAGGGGCTCCTGGAACTCCACGGAATGCTCTCTCCACACAAATATTCTAGAGATGAAAGCCATCCTGTATGCCTTACAAGCCTTTCAAGGGGTACTCTTACCTGGGCCCCTTCTGGTCCAGTCAGGCAACATCCCAGTAGTCTTCCATCTCATCAGGCAAGGGGGCACTCATTCTTAACCCCTGTGCAGAGAGGCATTGAGAGTATGGACCTGGGCAGTGGATCACAGCCTGGATCTCACAGCAGTCCATGTTCCAGGGATCCACAATGTCCTCTCAGATAGCCTAAGCCACTCTCGATCTCAGAGCCACGAATGGGAACTACTGCAAGAGTTCGTAGACGACCTCTTTGGAA
Organism: Neoceratodus forsteri; assembly: GCA_016271365.2. Lineage (NCBI taxonomy): Eukaryota > Metazoa > Chordata > Ceratodontiformes > Ceratodontidae > Neoceratodus > Neoceratodus forsteri. The sequence continues at coordinate 144,050,657 of CM057451.1, forward strand.
GGTGGGGTCGGCCAGAACTGGACCTCTTTGCATCCCCCCACAACACCAAACTGCCTGTCTGCTCGCTAGATCGAGGGCCTGGTGTTTTTTGGCGAGATGCATTGTCCCTCTCTTGGACAGGGAGGTTTCTGTATGCCTTCCCTCTTCTGCAGAGAATACTGCTTAAGTTGCAGGAAGAAGGTGCCCGAATGATCCTGGTCGCGCCCTTCTGGCCTTGACAGATTTGGTTCCCACTGTTACAGCAGCTGGTATCAGAGTTGCCTGTTCCGTTACCCCTGTCCACTGACTTGCTTTCCCAAGAGTAGGGGACACTGCTTCATTTGGCCCTCTTGTCACTGCATGTGCATGCATGGCTCCTGCACACTTAGCTAAGGTCAGGTTCAGAGTGTCCCGTAGTGTGGCAGAGGTTTTTGTGGCAGCGGGAAAGCCCTCTACCAGGGCAGCATATGCCATGAAGTGGAAGCGTTTCTGCTTGTGGGCATCCCCCCATTCTCTGGATCCCCTCACCTGTCCGGTGGAATCTGTGCTTGAGTATCTCCTTTCTCTCTCGGACTTGGGTCTTAGCTACTCGTCATTAAGGTGCATCTCTGTGCACTTTCAGCTTATCATGCACCTCTGAATGGGAAGACTCTGGCACAGTTGGACCTATGCAAGACTTTTTTTTAAGAGGAATCTTGCATATTAAGCCCCCCAGGAGAGACCCTGTTCCGCCTTGGGGCCTCCTGTTTGTGTTAGAAAAGCTTACCGTGCCCCCCTTTGAACCAGCCACAAGTTGCGAGCTACGCCTTCTGTCTTAGAAGGCATTATTTTTAGTTACCATTACTTCCGCTCTGAGGATTTCCAAGCTGCAGGCTCTGATGTGTAAAGAGCCTTATCTTATTTTGCACAGGGACAGGGTAGCCCTGTGTACGAATCCTAAGATCTTACTTCGAGTATGAGCTCCTGCAGCAGGTTACACCTTAAGGACTATGCCCCAAGGCACTAGGATTCCACCGAAAACTTCTAGCCAGCAGTACCCAGCTGGAACCTGCCCCTTCCGTCGGTCCGCCCACCAGCATCACCCTCCGTATAAAGGGGGTGGTTCCAAGCCCCACCTCAGTTCTTTCCCCGCTGTCGACCCGTGCGCTTTGGCTCCTCGGACGCCTCGTTGCATCTGTCGACCGCCATTTTGTGCTTCTTGTTAGTGTTGTTGTATTTTTTTCTAAAACTCTGTTTATTCAGTTTAGTTTATGACGTCTCAGTCTTCTTCTTCCTCTACCAAGTGATGGAAATCCAAGTGTCCATGCGGGTGGCAGATTCCAGCAAAAGACAACCACGTTCAGCCCCTCTTTTGCTTGGGGCCTGACCACAGCATTAATGTCTGCCTGGACTGCGGTAAATTTAACCAACGGACCAGGACCCGTCGCCACAAAACACTCTAGGCCTACCTCTTGGAGCAGCAGCTCGCCACCCTCCAGCAGCCGTCTAAGGCCATCTCCTGAGCCTCCCGGTTGCCGACTTCCCATAAGGAGAAACATACAGGAGGGAAGCACCATCACCGGGAAAAAGAGCACAGTAGGTTGGAGTCCCACTCCAGATCTCCTCATTAGAAGGAGAAACCTTCCAGTTTGCACTCTGGCAAGAGAGCGGACTCTGGCCACCCCCCCCCAGGCCTCGTTTCCTCCGGCCTGCCGTTGATAAAGACCCTTAGCATTATGGTGGGTGGGAGTTCTTTGGGGCAAGGATCTTCGGGTCCCTCCCTGACCCTTAGGCCCTTTCAGTATTCCGCAAAGTCTAAGGCCGGGGCATCTGCTGACAAGATTCAGGCATCTTCTGCCTCTAGCTCGTCATCAGCTTCTGACAACTGGCGCAGACGCCAGGAACATTCCCGCTCCAGGGAATGCTCCCCCAAGGGAAGTAGTTAGGCGCTAAGCCGAAAACCCTGACACACACTTTGGACGACAGACCTTCCAAACGGAAGGACCAGGGGTAGACGCCACAAGATAAGGTGTCTGGTGACCAGACGTCAGGGTCAGCTACCCTACCTCAGATGCCAGCAGGTCTATCGCCTCAGAAGCCAGCGTCGGGCAGATGTCTGGCAACTTTTTGCATCATGGTGGAACACGGTTAAAGGGGACTTAACTTAAAAAGGATGACCCCTCCAACTCCTCCTCCTCAGCCTCCCACCCCGGTCCTGGACAAGGCCCCAATACTGGACACTCAGCCCGCACCTCCGCCCTCCCCCAAGAGCCCCACTCCTAAGGGTTCAGATTCGGAGCATTCCAGACGTGGGGGCAGGTGTCGCCACTCCTCCTCCAGGTTGTCTTCCTCCGACAACAGGAGCAGATGCCGGCACAGATGCAGATGTTCGAGATCAGCTTCCTCTTCCTCCTCCAGAGGTGGCTCTTTTTCCTTGGGCTGTTCGACCAGGGGCTGCTCCCCAGAACCAGAAGGTCACCGCAATTCTCCCAGGTCCCCATCGGATGACCCCACCTTCATGGACATGATGCACCATATCCAATACCTAAACCGGTGGGATACGGAGGAATTGGACCCAGAGAGGAAAATGCTACATACCTTTTTGAGCATGTGACCCTAAACCCTTAGTCATTCCCCCTCTGGTCCCTCCCTTCCAGGACCTAACCAGACTGGCATGGGAGTGCCCTCTTCCTTTTCAGCTGTTCCCAAAAAGGCGGACAGTCTATACAAGCCCCCTAAAGTGGAGCCCTTCCTGGGGGAGAATCCAAGGGCAGCTTCCATGGTCCTAACCGCAGCACACAGCAGGACCAAGCAGCCCAAGCACATGAGCTTGCAGCCTCCCGACAAGGAATCTAAGAAGCTAGGCCAGTTCGGGAGAAGAGTTTATACCTCTTCCATTTGTTCCATGCAATCCTTAAATTTTTTGTCTCACATGGTACTGTATCAAAAATCTCTGTGAAAGAAAGCTCTCTAGTTGGCCCAAAAACAACCAGATAATCCGTCCCATACAGAACTTCTGGATGTCCTTTAGTCAGGCCTGGACATAGGAAAGCATGTGTTGAGGGCATCCTGCGATTCAGCGGACACAGCTGCTAGAGCTGCGGCCACTGGGATCTGCCTCCACTACCGCTTTGGTTGCGGGTATCTGGGTTTAGACAGGACCGCCAGGATTTCATCCTGGATTCTTCCTTTCATGGATCTGCCCTCTTCGGGGAGGAGGTACAGAAAATCATAACGGATCTGCAAGACTCAGGAATGGCAGTGCAGTTCATTCCTCATATGGACCAGTCAGATCCCCAGCAGCCCAAGCGTAAGCCCATTCGGCGCCTGGATGCCAACAAACAGGCCAGCAGCCCTGAGGTCCTTTCAAGAGAACGGCTCACCATCTGGGAACAGCAGGCCTAGGAGTGCCAAATCCTCCCAGTCCTCGCTGCCCATCCCAGTTACCCATGCATGACTCCCTGCCTGCCCCCCCCCAGCTGCATCGATAGTGTGGAGGCAGTAGGGCGTTGGTTCTCCCGCTACTTAGAAGGGTGGACCAACATTACCACAGATGTATGGGTTCGGGATATTATCGAAAAGGGTTGTACGCTGGAGTTTGTCGAACTTCCATGGGCAATCCTCCAGCCCCCTCTCTATATTTGCCGGTTCACACAGCCCTCATCAGGGAAGAGATCCAGGCCTTTCTCTTGAAATGAGCCATCGAGCCCGTTCCTTTTCCTCAACAGGGAACTGGGTATTACTCCCACTTATTCTTGGTTTCCAAGAAGTCGGGGGACTTAAGACCCATACTGGACCTGAGTCAGCTGAACCAGTTTGAGTACAGAAGGTTCAGAATGGTGACCTTACCCGATCCCCATGTTACATCAGGGGGATTGGCTATGCTCCCTGGACATGCAAGACTCCTACTTGCACATTCCGGTGTTTCCAGTTCACCAGAAGTACCTACGGTTCACTTTCCAGGGGAACCACTACCAATTCTGGGCTTTTCCTTTTGGCCTCTAGTCAGCACTGAGGGTGTTTACCACATGCCTCGCAGTAGTTGCGGCAGCTCTCAGGAGACAGAGCCACTTAGACTATCCCTACCTAGATGACTAGCTCCTAACTGCTCTCTCCAGATTGTAGTTAAAACACACCCTCTCGGACACATTCCAGATGTTCCAGTGGCTGGGGATAATAGTCAACCTCTCAAAGTCCTGTCCTTGGCTCTGCCAATATCTGTAGTACACAGGGGCCATTCTGGACACAAAGCAGGGAAGGGCTTTCCTCTCACCCGACAGGACCACTTGACTGAGAGATCTGGTGTCCAGAATAGCTTCAGCCAACCTAGTCACAGCCCGGACTATGTTGCAACTTCTTGGACATTTGGTGGCTGCCATACCTATGGTCCTGCTGGCACACTTGCATATGAGAGTTCTCCAATGGACCCTAAGAGCTCAGTGGGACCAGAGGTCCGACGACCTCGAACATCCCATACGTATATCGAGGGCTGTTCAGCAAATGCTGACATGGTGGCTAACTTCTCCAAATTTGAAATCGGGAGTACTGTTCCAGTTGGATTCACCAAACCAGATCCTGACCACAGATGCATCGGGTCTAGGATGGGGCGCTCACTTCCGGAGTCACTGTACTCGGGGCACATGGTCTCACCTAGAAGTGCCGCTGCACATCAGTATTTTAGAGATGAGGGCGATTCTGTATGCCATGCAGGCTTTTGAGACTCACCTTTCCCAGGGTCCTCTGCTTGTTCAGACCGACAACATGTCTATGTTTTTTTTTATATCAACAAGCAGGGGGGACACACTTCTACCCTCTGTGCAGAGAAGCCATGAGCAGAGAATCCATGAGAGTATGGTACTGGGCCCTAGAACACAGACTAAGGCAGACAGCAGTTCATGTTCCAGGTGTCCAAAACGTCCTGGCAGATGAGCTTAGCTGCTGTCGATCCAGGAACCACGAGTGGGAGCTGATTTAAGAAGTGGTGGATGATCTTTTCGAAAGATGGGGCCATCCAGAGCTGGATCTCTTTGCATCCCAGTGCAGTGCCAAACTGCCCAATTTTTGCTCGCTAGATCCCAGGCCTGGTGTTTTCTGGTGGGATGCATTGTCCCTCTGCTGGACAGGGAGGTTTCTTTACACATTCCTTCCCTTTCCCCTTTTGCAGACTATGTTGCTCAAGCTGCAGGCCGAAGGGGCGGTTCCGTTCTGGCCGCACTAGATATGGTTCCCACTCTTGCAGTGATTGGCAGCAGAACCTCCTTTCCCACTACCTATATCATCCAGTTTGCTATCCCAAGACCAGGCACACTAGTCCACCCTGATCTTTGGTCTCTACACAGTCATGCATGGCTCCTACAGACCTAGCTGTCTCCCGTCATGGGTTTCGCAGAGGGTGACTGAAGTCCTAGTAGAGGCAAGAAAGCCATCTACATGGGCTGCAGATGCCATGAAGTGGAAACGCTTTTGCATCTGGGCAGGTGCACATTCCCTGGACCACTTTTTTTGCTCGGTGAACTCAGTATTATAGTATCTTCTCTCGCTCTGTCATGGGGCTGCGCTACTCATCCATTAAGATGCAACTCTGTGCCATTTCGGCGTATCATGCACCTGTGGAGGGTAGAAACATTGCTCAGTTGGATCTCCCCGTACCATTCTGAGGGGCATACTTCATTTAAAACCTCCCTCCCATCAGGGATCCTTGTCCCCCATGGGATCTTTTATTTGTTCTAGAGCAATTAACCTTCCCTCCCTTTGATCTGGCTGCGGATTGCGACCGCCGCGTTCTTTCATGAAAAGCATTATTTCTAAGTTCATGTATATGTTGTCCTATCACACTTGTTGACATGTTCTTTCCCTTTAAGATTCTTACCAGAAGGTCTAAAAGCTGGCCCCTCCCACCCACCGTGGTGTATATGCCTCGGCTCCGCCCCTAGATGCCAGATCTTCCTTTCCGCAGGAAGATTCAGGTTCCCTTCTTATCGCTCGCGCATTACTGTAGGCTCTGGTGCTTAAATCTACAAATTTACCCAGACTCCGACTCGTTAGAGTTTCTCCCACTCACTTTGCGATCTCGACCGCGATGGAGGACAAGTCCTCACCCGGTTTCCGCTGCTGCCCTTGCGGGAAAAAGATGTCTCGCACTGACCCGCATGCCTCGTGCGTTTATTGCGTGGGTCTCGGTCATGACACCCAAATGTGCGAAATGTGTTGCGCTTTTCATCCAAACGTCTTGGATGATCATTTCGCATGACTGCAACTGGGCAGACCGGAAAAACGGAATCCGCCGATCAAATCCAAGGAAGCACGTTGGGCGGTCTCTGCTGCGGCGGGGTCCACCGAGCAGCTTGAACAGATGAAGACCTTCGAAGAGGAGGCAGCTCAGGCTGTTGATCGGTCCTCTTCCATGTCCATATTTGTCCCACTCAATCTGGGCTCCACCCTCTCAGGCTCCTTCCGGGAGTTGTCAGTCCCTCGGGCTTGCACGTCTGTTGGTGCCGTAAAAAGGACAAGGAGCCTAAGGAAATTTCATCTCGCCGACGATGCTTCTGGAATCGTGAGAGATCTTGGTCCCAAGAATCTTCTGTCTCAACTTAGTCTGCTTCACAGTACCCCGATCAAGCCAGCTGGCCAAGATGCAGGACGACGATCCAGTTGAGATTATCCTCGACCTCGTCGACCCGTCATCGCTCGAGGCTGACAACTCCTTATTCAGGACCCCGGTCCTGCCTGCCACTGAGGAGGAGACCCAGCCTGCTGGGATTCCCCCTGTGGTCCCGATTCCCTGACCAGGAAGAGCCACGTTTCTCTCTGGCTCCTTCTGAGCGATCCCGTTGGTCCCCCTGATGGTCCAAGTCGAGGTCTCGGACACCTTCGACTGACAGGCCGAAGAAGGTGCATAAGCACTCTTAAGAAGTGGCGCCGCCGCCACTTTCCTTCGTCCTCCTCGGATGAGGAGAGGCTTCGACGGAAACTCCATCGATGTTAAAAAGATTTAATGTGGGAGCAGCTAATTATGTCCAGCCAGGAGTTGGCTCCAGCTTTTACCCTGGAAATTAGTTGGCTGTCTCCCTCTAGGCTGATGTCTACTCCTCAGGAGCTGGTCCACACCGTTCCTCTACCCGCGTTGTCAGTCAAGACCAATCCGACTCGGCCAAAACTGGTCTCTCCACCGATTGTGGCGGAGCCGCCACCGAAGCAGACTCCTTCAAGGACTCCTTCTAAGGAGTCTCGGCCTTTTCTGGGCCTACCATGTAGGCTGTCTGTCACCCTCACACCTGACTGTCCTAGGCGGGTACAGGGCGACTTTGGTGCCCGGCCGATCTATCCGGACTCTGACCTACATTCTCGCCCCCGGACGAGGGATCTTTCAGTAGTCTTTCGACAGAGGAAGGCCCGTTTTCCTTCATGGGCATCCTCCGCCTCATCTCTGAATCCACAGGGATGCCCTTAGAACCCATTCAGAAATGAGCAGAATACCCCCTCACTTATATCCTCAAATGAGGGGATTCACCGATGGAGGCCTTCTCAGTGGCCGATGCCATTGTCGGTCTGGCCTTGGAGCTGTAGCAGCACCCTGACTCCTGCCCTGCGCCTTCAGCCCGAGTGGCCTGCAAATATGCAGTGCCCATTGGGTTCCTTTCGGGATTCATAGAGCACCCCTCGGCCGAGGGACTGGTGACTGAGTCTGTGTTCAGGTGCACGGGTAACTCAGGAGACACCGATAGTCCCCCGGACAGTCTCTCCCAAAAATTGGACCATTCGGCCGGGAAAGTCTATGCCGCCTCTTCGCTGGGCCTTTGTCAGGCAAGCTCGTCCGTCATCATGGCGCACTTATCTCATGCCCTTTTGGGGTCTCTCAGTGAGGTTCTACCTCACCTCCCCTCCCCGCAAACATCCAGACTATGGTCAAGCAGGTCCACGACCAGGGTCTGGCAGTTGTGAAACAGCAGCTCCAGATGGCCTTGGACCTCAGGGACTCCTGCACTCGCTTGGTGGTGACCGCGGTTGCCATGCGCTGCAGGGCTTGGTTGCGGGTATCCACCTTCATGGGGGACACCCAGCACAAGCTGACGGACATCCCTTTCCTGGGTACTGAGCATTTTGGCCCAGGTGTGGACGATCAGCTCCACTGCATAGAAAAGTGCAGCGCCACCTTGGACTCTGTGACCTCTGCTCAGAAGGAATCCCAGGGTTCCAAAAAGCAGAAGAGAAAGCCTTTTCAGCCTTCTGCCCCTGCGGCCAAGCAGCCCCATTTCCAATCGGGGCAGCATCAGCAGCAGGTTCAACCTTGGCACCTTTGTCCCAAGTCTGGGCCCCAGTGGCCCGTAAACCCAGAGGATGGGGTTCACATGGTCCCCAAGCCAGACCCTCTTCCTCCAAGCCTGCCCAGTGACGGGATGGGGTGGCCACTCCTATACCTGTCACACCAGCTTTGGGTCCTCTCATGGGCGGCCGGCTCCTCCACTTCCTTTCTGCCTGTTCTGCTGTTGCAACGAACAGGTGGGTTTTAGAAGTGGTCGGCCAGGGACTGTCTTTGGAATTCGAGCAGTATCCACCAAGCTGAGCCTGCGCCCCACGGAAGGAAATGGTGTCTGTACACACTCAGTCAGCTTTCCGAGATGACATCACCCAACTCCTCCGCAAGGAGGTGGTTGCCAGAAGGTTAATTTCTAGGTACTTCCTGGTCCTGAAACGGACAGGGGGTCTGGCACCTCATTCTAGACCTGCATGACCCGAACCAATTTCTCAGGTCCCGCACATACAGAATGGGAACTCTGTCGCAGATCATACCATCTCTCGAGCAGAACATGTGGTTTTGCTCTCTGGATCTCCAGGACGCGTTCTTTCATGTCCCAATCCATCCATCTCCCCAGAGGTTCCTTTGCTTTCGAGCAGCGGGAGCCCTCTTTGAATTCTGAGCCATGCCGTTTGGCCTGTCGTCGGTCTCTCAGGTCTTCAAATGCATTGCAGTTGTGGCGGCCTATCTTCAGTGTCAGTTGGTCAGGGTGTACCCCTATCTCGACGACTGGCTCATAGTGGGTTCCCCCAGACAGGAGGTGGAGAGGTCCAGGGATCTGGCCCTCCAGACCTGCATTGATCTTGGTCTCCTGGTCAACGAGACCAAGTCAGAACTCATACCTTCGCAGGTGATCTGCTTCATCGGGGCAGAGCTTAACTGTTGCCGAGCCAGAGCCAGCCTCCTGACAGACAGGTTCTCTCCTCCTTTGCCCAGTCATTTTTGGTTGGGCACTTGCGCCCTGCCTGCTGGGACCTCCTGCGCCTTCAAATACAGCCTGCAACACGTGGTTGGTTGGGCCCGTGGCAGCTTAATCTCGTTCAAGGTCAGTTGGCATTCATCTGTATCTCTCTCCCTGGGTCGTGCCTGAAAATAGGGAGGATTTGTCTAGTGCAGTTACCTGGTCAACAAAAACTTAATAATAATAATATGTGCACCCTTCAGTGGGAGCTGGCCAGCCAGTTGACTCAGCAACATGGTCATTTAGATCAGCTGGTCACGGTGACCCACAAGATGTGGGAGACACTCCAATGGTGGACCGTTCTAGCACATTTTCAGAAAGGGATCCCATTTGTCCGTCCCGAGCCGGCAGTCGTTCTCATGACCAATGCCTCTCTCATGGGCTGGGGTGCCCACATGGGGAATCACAGAGTCCACAGGCTGTGAAACCCTGAAGAATCCCAATGTCATATCAACCTGCTGGAGCTCAGAACAGTCCAACTGGCACTGTCAGCATTCACCCTGCTCCTTTGGAGTCGAGTGGTGCAAGTCCAGATGGACAATACCACAACCATGTACTATTTCAACAAGCAGGGCGGCACGCATTCCTGGCCTCTGTGCAGGGAAGTGCTCCACATCTGGACCCTTGTGTGCCGACTAGAGGCAGATCTCCTGGCCATCCATGTGGGAGGAGCCTCGAACTAACTGGAAAATGCTCTCAGCCGTGTGGGCGAGACACCCCACGAGTGGTCTTTCCATCCAGAGGTAGTACACAACCTGTTCTCCCACTGGGGCAAACCTCAGATGGATGTGTTTGCCTCCAGGGAGAATGTGAAGCTTAGGCTGTTTAATGCCTGCCCCCTCAGCAGGGATCACTGCAGGGGAATGCCTTCTTGAGGTTGTGGATCCCAGGCCTCTTCTATGCCTTCCCTCCACTTCCCTTGGTTCACTAGGTGATCCTCAGGGTCAGGCGGGACAGAGGCACAGGTGACCCTGGTAGCCTCAGACTGATCTCGCCAGTTGTGTTATCCAGATCTCCTCAGCCTCGGCTCCAGGCCTCCGAGGCATCTTTCAGTATGCCCAGACATGATATCAGTCAATCAGGGGAAGGTATTCCATCTGGATCTTCAGTCCCTGCACCTGACAGCCTGGTACCTGAGCAGCTGGAGTTCCAGGCTTTGGGTCTCTCTGAGGATGTACTCACAGTTGAGGGAGCATCTAGAAAGTAGTCGACCATAGATACATAGACAGTGTCGGCAGATAAGGGCCTATGGCCCACCCAGTCTGCCCATTTGAGCTTGTAAGTTCAGTTTGTTTTCCTAGAAGTCTGTTTCCCCTTACCCCTGACCTCTAGAATTCCTTTATGTCTATCCCATGCATTCTTAAATCCCGTGATTGTTTCAGCTCCACCATTTCCTCTGGCAGGGTGTTCCACTTGTCCACCACCGGTCTCTGTGAAGAAATTCTTTCTCATGTTTCCTCTGAATCGCCCCTCCTCCAACTTCATCCCATGCCCTCTAGTCCTGGAACATCTTTTCGCTTAAAATAGTGTTTTCCTGCACCTGTTACTCCCTGTAAGATACTTGTATGTCTCTATCATATCCCTCTCTCCCTCCTCCATGGGTACATGTTCAGTTCCTTCAACCTGTCTTCATAGGACTTGTGATGCAATCCATGCACCATCTTTGTTGCCCTCCTCTGAACCTTCTCTACCCTGTCTGTGTCCTTACGTAGGTATGGTCTCCAGAACTGTACACTGTCGCCCAGGTGGGCCTCACTAGTGTCTTGTATAGCGGAATTATGACCTCCTTTTCCTGCTGGTGATGCCCCTGCCTATACATCCCAGCATCCTATTTGCTTTACCTGATGCCTTGTCACACTGTTTCCCTACCTTGAGGTCATCAGAGATGACAACCCCAAGATCCCTTTCCTGCTTGTGCTATATCCTCACCCCCAACTGATATATTGTGCCAGGGTTTTGCCTTCATATGCATTATCTTGCACTTCTTTGCATTGAATTTCAACTGCCAAACCCTTGACCATTCTTCAAGTTTCTGCAGGTCCCTTCTCATTCTGTCTACACCTCTGGTGTGTCTACCTGTTACAGAGCTTTGTGTCATCAGCTAACAGTGAAATTCTGCCTTCTAGATCCTGTGCAATGTCACTGATGAAGATGTTGAATAGGACCGGTCCCAGCACTGATCCCTGTGGTACCCACTGGTCCTCTTCCCTCTGTGGGTGACAGCCATTTACCACCACCCTCTGTGTCCTGCCACCCAGCCAGTTACTTACCCACCACTCACTGTCCTGCCCACACCCATATTCCCCAGTTTGTGTAATAGTCTTCTATGTGGCACAGTGTCAAAGGCCTTGCTGAAGTCCAGATAGGCCATGTCCACTGCCCTCCCTGATCCACCTCCCTAGTCACCCAGTCAAAATTCAATGAGATTGGTCTGACATGCCTCCCCTGGTGAAACCATGCTGCCTTGGGTCCTGTAGTCCATTGACAACCAGATGTTCCACCAATCTCCTTCAGAGTGCTTCCATGATCTTTCCCACTACCGAGGTGGGGCTGACTGGTCTGTAGTTCTCCTGCTTCCTCTTTGTTCCCGCTTTTGTATAGGGACTACATCTGCTGTCCTCCAGTCTTTGGGTACCTCCCTGTTTCCAGTGATTGGCTAAACAGGATAGCCAGAGGTTCAGCCACCACCTCTTAGCTCTTTAAGGACCCTCTGATTGCACCCATCACTGGCCCCATTGGTTTGTCAACTCTTGTACTTCCAGTTCCTTCAGGACCCTTTCTGTGTAAAGGGACTTGTGTCCATTTCTGCACCATTCTCACCCCCTTGTACTCCTTCAGACCCATTACCCCCTCTTTCTCAGTAAAGACTGAGCAGAAATACCTGTTCAGTATGTCAGCTTTACTGTTGTCATCCTCCATGCGACTCCCATCCTCCCCTTCAGTCTCACTATCCTCCCTTTGTCTTTCTTTTTCACTTATGTACCTGTAAAGGTTTTGTCCCCTTTAACCACTGATTTTGCAATGTGTTCTTCTGTCTGAGCTTTGGCTTCCCTTACTGACTTCCCTGCCTCTTTGTTTCTCCTGATATTTCTCCTATCCCTTCTGCCTGTGTCTTTTGTATTGCCTGAATGCTATCTTTTTGGCTTTCACTTTCTTTGCTACCTCTATGGAAAACCATAATGGTCTCCTCTTCCTTTTCCTCTTGCTAACCTGCTTAATGCATAATTTGTTCTTATAATCCCCATTTTAAATACTGCCCACTGTTCCTCAACTCCTGATTCCTGTCCCATTCCCCTTAATGCCTCTTTCAAGTATTTCCCCATTTTCCCAAAGTCTGCCCCCCTAAAATCCAGGATACGTGTTTTTGTGTGGTTTGGTTCTGCTCTTTCTGTGATTTCAAACCACAATGACTGGTGGTCACTGTTACCCAGGAGTTGCTGTGCCTTCAAATGGAAAAGGTTTTCCATTTGGTGTCAGGGCAAGAGCTTGGACCCTTTGTCCTGTCTGGTGGCTAGCATCCTCAACTACCTTTGGTCTCTGTCCAAAGGGGGTCTTCAGCATATGACCCTTAAGGTGCACCTGGGAGCCATCTCTGCTTACCGGGCATGGGCCGGTCAGCAGATTGTGGCACAGGAGAAGGTGGTCTGGTGCTTCTTTAAAGGCCTTGACCATATTTCCCCTGCAGTGCATGAACCACCAGCACCGTGAGATCTACTACTGGTACTGGCAAAGCTCATGGGCGAGCCATTCGAACTGATGCACAGATATGAGATGCCGCATCTGTCATGGAAGACTGCCTTCTTGGTGGCCATCATGTCAGCCAGAAGTACCAGGGAGCTACAGGCTCTCTGTTGAGTCTCCTTACCTGGTCTTCCACAGGGACAAGGTTGTCCTGCGCCCCTACCAGAAATTCCTTCCGAAGGTGGTGTCGGAGTGTCACCTTAACCGGATGTTGACTCTGTCAGTGTACTACCCCAAATACACCTCAGAGGCCAAGTATAGGCTCTATACCTTGGACTTGAGACAAGTGATCTCTTATTTTAAGGAGCGGATGGCTGAAGTTGTAGGCTGTATCAATCAGTTAGCGGACCTTCTGAGTCGCCAGTCCTCTGCTCATGAGTGGACACTGCTCGACTCAGTCCTGCAGGATCTCTTTCATCTCTGGGGAACTCCACAAATAGATCTGTTTGAATCCCCAGAAAACCACAAGCTCCCCAAACATTTCTCCATTATCCCGAACACAAGGGGAAGCTCTATAGTTGCTGTGTCCCAACCTGGGACAGGACTCTTCTTATATGCCCCCCCCCCACTCCCTCTCCTTCCCCACACTTTACTGAAACTGCAGATGGAGCCTGCCGTGATGATTATCATAGCTCCCATGTGGCCTGGACAAGCATGGTTCCCAGTTCTGCAACAGCTGTCTATTGCAGAACCTGTTCCGTTGCTGTTCAGGCTGGACCTCTTGACATAGTGCCAAGGCTTCCTCCTGCATCCCAGTCTGAAGACCCTCTGTCTTGAAGCTTGGCTCCTGAAGATGTCTTCATAAACAGACTACAAGTCTCTTCTCAGGTAGCCAATGTTCTGCTAGCCACCCGGAAGCAGGCTACCTGGGATACTTACAATTCTAAGTGGAAACATTTCTCCATTTGGTCCACTTCTCAATCACTGGACCCTTATTGGTGCCCTCTTACGAAGGGCTTGGGCTACTTGGCCACCTTATACTCGGATGACCTTAGCTATTCTATAAAAGTCCACTTGGCTGCCATCTCTGCCTTCCATGAACCGCTAGATGGCTGACTTTTGTATCAACACCATCTAGCTAAGATGTTTTTGAAGGGCATATTACATCCAAAGCTTCCTATTCGGCGTCCCATTCCTCCATGGGACCTGAATTTCATGATTGAAAAACTAACAGTGGACCTGGCTGCCACTTGTGACCTGCGTTTGCTCTCCTGGAAAATGTTCCTGGTGGCTATCACTTCTGCTCGACGAATTTCCGAGCTTCATGCCAGTATGTGCAGAGAACCTCATCTTTTCTTTCATAGGGATCAGGTCGTGCTTCACACTAACCCTTTCTTTCTACCTAAGGTAGTTTCTAAACAGACCTTGAATCAATCCACAGAGTTACCAGATCTTCCCTTGTCAATCTTCACCATTCATTACTGCTTGGGTGTAAGCCAGAGGCGCGCACCCGCTATGGGAGTTTTTTTTTTCTTCAGAGGAGTCTGCGCCAATGGTGCCTCCCCCAAGAGTGACGCATTGCGTGATGTGTGAGGGACGACCGTTAGGCATGGCAGACTCCTCCTCCATCCCAGTTCTGTTTCCCCGCCATCGAGGCTGCACCTGCTGCGCATGAGAGTATCTTCCTGGACATAAGTCTCCACCACTCATTCACACTAGTGGGATCTGCGCCGGAGGCACTAGGACCCATCGGGAGCAAACTTTTGCTGGAGGGTGGTAGCGAGAGATGAGCGCCGTGAGGCATGGGCGCCCGTGCGGTGGCTCGCGTGTAATGACCATCTTGGCGCCACTCCAACCGCCTCAGTTCCTTTTTTCCCCCCGTCGAGTGCGCTTCAGTGACAACGTCGCTCGCCTGTCGGGAGTCAAACTTCAAACTAGCGCATAGTTTTCAGTTTATTTTTTTGTAATTCTATCTCGATAGTAGTATCGCTTAATTTTATTCTATTTCTGTTATATTTTAGAATTTAACTTATAGTAAAGAAGTCTCGGCCTACTGGACGGAGTCGACCATGAGCAGGTCAGGTGACGGTAGGGAGACTTCGTATGAAAGCTGTTCAGTCAGTCGGGCTGGGTCCGGTCAGCCCCTTCTCCTCAGCGGGGTTCCGACAGCGGTCAGTCCGATGCCGGGGGGATAGGTCCCCGCTGACATGAAATAAGCGGTCGCATTCTAAAACTGGCGTTCCGAAGCTCTTCTTCGCCCACAGGTCAAAAAAGAGAAGGCATCACTCGAGGTCGCCCTCTGATACATCTGCGCGTCGACGGTCGGTTATCGTACCTAGTTGCCGGTCTCCTCCTTCGGAGTCGCCAACTTCTGGTTTCCGCCGTCTTCGACATCGAGCCCCACCCGCCTATAGGTAGGGCTCCAGATGAGCAGTTTCATCAGTGGGCTGCTCTTATGGGCGATGGGCTCGGTGGTTGGTTTCTGCCTGGCTCGGTTGCCCCAGAGCCTTGGGCTCGTCGAGGCGATCAGGCAGGCGGTTGAACCTTCCCTAGTTCGCCAAGCACGCCCTTCCGGTGCCAGCGACTCCATGCTTAGGTGTTCCCCTCACATGGCTGCGGCGCAGGGGCCACACCGATGCCTCTATCTCCTGGTTTTTCCCTTCTCTCTCCTTCCAGGTTCCAGGTGCCCGGCTTCCGCTGGTCGCTGCACTTGTCGGCGCCTGCGTCAGCTGGGTCTTATGGGTCAGCCCGCTGCACTGTTGGGTCTTTGGGCGCTCACGAAGGTTGCTGTGGTCTCATGGCGCTAGCCACGAGCGTGTGGCTGGGGCATGCGTCTGTGCCGCTTGCTTGTCGACCTGCTTTTCGCCCTCGGCACTGGGGCCCTCGGGACTCTCCCTTTCTATCTGCTCTTCTTCTTCTCCTATCTTTCACTCCTTTCCTGTCCAAGAGTTCTTCCTGACCATCGAGATGATAAGCCTGACCCAGACCTTCGGTTGGGTGATGAAGTGGAGAAACAGGATCCTTCACCGCTACAGAGCCTGTGGTCGAGGACCTATCCTTTAAGTCTCTGTTGAGGAACCTGAGATCCACTTTCTCTCCAGACTACGGACATCGATCCTGGGAAAATATTAAGACTCCAGTATCTTCATGCTTCGGAGATCCCTACGATTTGACCTCCGATTCAACCCTCCTTGAGCGCTGTCTCAAATGGTATGGAATAATCCTGCTCTTATTCCTTCAGTAGCTAAATCCATTGATAAGAAATATTCAGCTCCCAAGGATCGTCCCATTTTGGCATCCCAAGCCTTTATGGATCCTATTGTAGTCCTGGCAGAGAATGACAAGGTCATTCTTCCCAGTTACTACAGCTCGACCTATTAACAAAGAGTCTCGTAAAATTGATACATTAGGTAAGAGAGTCTTTGCTGCCTCCACTTTAAGTATGCGTATTGCCAGCTATCAAGGCTATTTTTCTCAGTATGAGTATATCCTGTGGCACTCTATGAAACGAATGGTTGAAGCTCTTCCAGATTCCGACTCCCAAGTCAGAGCTCCTTCTAACCGTTATCAGAGGTATTGAGTCCAATAACCAACAGGTCAAAGCCGCCATGGACGCTTTCGACACTGCTTCTCGTTCAGCAGCCGCAGGTATTTGTACTCGACGCCATTCCTGGCTGCGTACTTCTGGCTTTACGAATGATGCTCAGCAGCAGGTAATGGCGTTGCCCTTTGATGGCTCCTATCTTTTTGGGCCTCAGGTAGAGCAAGCCCTAGAGGCCACTCAGAAGACTAGGTCGGCCATTAAGTTGGCTAGACCCCCGCCTACCCCCTCTCGGGGGCATGTGAGCAACGTCAGTTTCATAGTCGCCAGTCCTTTCGAGGCAGAGGCAGAGAAGCTTCCATAAAGCCAACCTGCCCAACCTCAAAGAAGAGAGCAAGCGCAGGGCCTAAAGCCCCCAGCGCTACCTTATAATTGCAGCCCCAGTTCCATCCACACTGCCCGAGATGGAACTTTCTCCTCCGGTGGGAGGTCGTCTGATGTACTTCTACAATCAGTGGAAGTCTATAACCTCGGACAAATGGGTCCTTCGGATAATTCGCGAGGGTTTTCTCTCAATCTTTTGGAAAACCCCGAGTGCCTCCCCAAGCGACAACCAGGTTGTCCGACCTCTCAGTCAGACCTCCTCACCGCCGAGATCCAGGGCCTTCTAAACAACAGGGCAATAGAACTGGTGCCCCCGCATCAGCGAAACACAGGGTTCTACTCCCATTACTTTCTGGTTCCAAAGAAATCTGGGGGGATGCGCCCCATTCTAGACCTCAGAAAGTTGAACAAATTCCTCCCCAGGGAGAAATTCAAAATGATTTCCCTAGGTACCCTGTTACCTTTGCTGCATCAGCACGACTGGCTGGCCTCCCTGGATATGCAGGACGCTTACCAGCATATCCCCATCCACCCGACCCATCGCAAATTCCTGAGGTTTGTAGCTCTGGGTCAGCATTATCAGTTCAGAGTCCTGCCTTTTGGGCTATCCTCGGCGCCGAGTTTTTACAAAGTGTTGTGCAGTTCTCGCAGCGCATCTCAGGAAGCTCGGACTCCGAGTGTTTCCCTACCTAGACGATTGGCTCCTAGCGAGTCCTTCCAGCCAAGGGACTCTGGAAGCCGTTCAAACGGCCTCTCGCCTTCTTACATCCATGGGAGTTCTGCTAAATCTGAAGAAGTCACAACTGCAGCCCTCCCAGAGGCTCCTTTTCATAGGGACTCTTCTGGACACCTCTTCCGGAGGCTTTCCTTCCAGAGGACAGAAGACTCGACATCCTTCAGATGGCCCGTTACATCGGGGAGAACCGATCGGTCACAGCTCTCTCGATGCAACGTATGTTGGGTCTCATGGCGTCCTCAGTGTTCACTGTACCCTAGCTCGGTTACACATGAGGACCACCCAATGGATGCTCTCCGCTCAGTGGTCACCCCTCTCACCCCAGTCTTATCCCATCAAGGTGACGGAGCCCCTACGAAGGTCTCTCACCTGGTGGTCTCAAGAGAGCAATCTCCTGGAAGGATTCCCCTTTGCTCCTCTGGATCATCAGATCTCCATCACCACAGATGCATCGCTGATGGGGAGCTCACTGTCTCTCTCTCCACACTCAAGGTGTATGGACTCAGCTCGAAACTCATTCACACGCTCCACATAAATGTTCTGGAGATGAGAGCGGTCCTCTATGCGATCCGAGCGTTGAAGGATGTTCTTTGTCACAAGAACATTCTCCTTCAAACGGACAACAAAGCTGTGATGTATTACATCAACAAGCAAGGCGGTGCTCACTCTTATACCCTTTGCAGGGAAGCAATGAGAGTGTGGGAGTGGTGCTTGGAGCACAAGTCTCTAATTCAAGCGGTATATCTGCCGGGTGTACAAGACGACTTAGCAGATCACCTCAGCAGGACGGAGGCAGACCCTCACAAGTGGTCTCTCGACCCAGCCGTAGCTCGGTCACTGTTCGAAGAGTGGGGGACTCCAGACCTGGACCTTTTTGCATCCCCACTCAACGCAAAACTGCCTCTCTTCTGCTCCAGAAATCCAGGGCCTGGCATTTTCTGTCAGGATGCGTTCAGGCTGCGGTGGAAAAAATACTTTCTTTACGCCTTTCCACCGCTTCCTTTAATTCAGAGAGTTCTCCTCAAGTTCGAGTCTCAGGGGACCAAGATGATTCTCATTGCTCCCTCCTGGCCTCGGCAACTATGGTTTCCTCTACTCAACAGTATGTCGGCAGCCTCTCCGAGACCACTTCCCTTACGAATCAATCTTTTGACTCGGGGTTCGTTGGTCCATCCCAACCTGAGGTCACTTCACCTTCATGCTTGGCTCCTGAAGAGGTAGAAGTGAACCGGTTCAACGTCTCTCGTAGAGTCTCAGACGTCCTTCTGGCTGCTCGGAAGCCAGCTACCCGAAAAACTTACGCTTCTAAGTGGAAACGCTTTTCTCTCTGGTGTGCAACGTCCTCTTGGAATCCCTTTTCCTGTGCTCCAGACAAGCTTCTGGAGTACCTTTTGGACCTATCAAACTCAGGTCTCCAGTACTCCACGGTTAAAGTTCACCTTGTCTCTGGCTCAGTTACCTATGGTAAAGAGATTTCTTAAGGGAATTCTGCATACCAGACCCCTGTTAGACGTCCGGTCGCAGCCTGGGACATTAACCTTCAGGCTAGACATGCTCACTTGCAAGCCTTTCGAACCGCTAGCTACCTGTGAGCTAAAATTTCTTACCTGGAAGACAGCCTTCCTAGTGGCCATTACCTCAGCCCGCAGGGTCTCTGAGATACATGCCCTGGTTACGGACCCTCCGTATACTGTGTTCCATAAGGACAAAGTAGTTCTTCGTACTCATCCTAAATTTCTTCCCAAGGTTGTGTCAGAATTCCATCTAAACCAACCTCTGGTGCTTCCCTCTTACTTTGTGAACTTCCAAAATGAAGGAGAATGGTCTCTTCATTCCTTGGATGTTAAGAGAGCCTTGCGGTTCTACTTAGATAGAACCAAGAATTTTCATAAGACTCAGCAATTGTTTGTTTCCTTCAGCGAGACCCGCTGGGTCAGCTCTATCGCTATCAGATGCATCTCATCATGGTTAGTGGCATGTCTTGACATTGCTATTCCATGGCACAGGTTAAATTGGAAGGTAGAGTGTCGCTCACTCTACTGGGCGGTCGTGCCATCCCTAAGCGGAAATTCGTAATGTTCCAATTGCAGATATCTGCAATGCCGCCACCTGGAGCTCAGTGCATACCTTCGTTAAGCATTATGCACTGGATGTTCATGCCAGGCGTCATTCCGCACCGGCAGAACTTATCTTAATGGACTTCTGTCCTGGCGTGTGAGCTCTAGCTCCCCTGCCGTCCTTTTGGGGATTATCAGCTTGGTACTCTCCCACTAGTGTGAATGAGTGGTGGAGACTTATGTCCAGGAAGATATGAAAATTACGCACCTACCGTAATTCTTGATGATCTTGGACGAGTCTCCACTACTCATTCACACGCCCACCCTCCATCCCCCGAGCTCACCGCTGTGTTGGTCTTCACTCCCTCAAATCTTTAGGCCGTGAAGATTTCTTTGCTGACCCTTCTTACACGGGTCGTCCGGACTATCTTATGTCCGTTTTGTAAGATTAGGTTTACTCTTTACGTTAGTTGCGCTGCACCTCCTTGGTAAAAAAGGTACTGAGGCGGTTGGAGGGTCACGCCAAGATGGTCATTACCACGCGAGCCACCGTCAGGCGCCATGCTCGCGGGCGCCATCTCTCATAAGCCACCTCCAGCAAAAGTTTGCTCCCGATGGGTCCTAGTGCCTCCGGCGCAGATCCCACTAGTGTGAATGAGTGGTGGAGACTCGTCCAAGAAGATCAAGAATTACGGTAGGTACGTAATTTTCATTTTTGGTACTGCGACATAGGCCTAGTTCATCGTGCAAAATGACTCCTTCGTCCCGGTTTGTGTTTTCCCCGACGCGGTTGACTCTGATAAGTCCATTCCATTCTTTTTCGACGGCACCAGGAGCTTTGCTGTGTTTTAGATTATTTTCGCATCATGTCCGGTTTGGGAGCTAAGCGAACATCGAAAGCGGGCCGTGCCCCTATGTGTGTCTGTGCTCCTGTGGCCGGCATTTTTCCGTGACGGACTGGCATGATGTCTGCCTTCGGTGCCTGGGACTTAACCATGACATGGACAGATGCAACCCCTGTTTCTCGATGGTCCGCCGTGTTCTCGAAATCCGCGCGTTTAAAATCGGCAAGGCCCCGCCGACTTTTGGAGGACGGCGTCATTCTCTGGCTTCCCAGGCCAGGTCTTTAGGCCCTTCCTCTGGGTCCCCTCCGAGGCCTGTATGGTCTGGAGAGGAGGAGGTCTCCTCATCTTCTAGTCTTGCCAAGGAGGAGGCCTCTTTTGCGGTGTCGGGGGAATGCCGTGGCCCCTCACGGGGCCGTGGTTGGTACACTACTTCAGCAGTCACCTCTTCGGAGGTGCAGGCTCCCCCAGTGTCGTGGCCCGGAACATCGAAAGCGGGCCGTGCCCCTATGTGTCGGTGCTCCTGTGGCCGGCATTTTTCCGCGACGGACCGGCATGATGTCTGCCTTCGGTGTCTGGGACTTAACCATGATATGGACAGATGCAACCCCTGTTTCTCGATGGACCGCCATGTTCTCGAAGTCCACACATTTAAAATCGGCAAGGCCCCGCCGACTTTTGGAGGACGGCGTCACTCTCTGGCTTCCCAGGCCAGGTCTTTAGGCCCTTCCTCCGGGTCCCCTCCCAGGCCTGTACGGTCTGGAGAGGAGGAGGTCTCCTCATCTTCTAGTCTTGCCGAGGAGGAGGCCTCTTTTGCGGTGTCTGGGGAATGCCGTGGCCCCTCCCGGGGCCGTGGTTGGGACACTTCCTCAGCAGTCACCTCTTCGGAGGTGCAGGCTCCCTTAGTGTCATGGCACGCGGCAGCCAGGCCCGGCATGGGTGGACCCTCGACGCCGCTTTCCGGCACCATCTCAGATCCTGGCATCGCCCGTGGTGCCAGTGATCAGGGTGACACCATTTTGGCTCGTGTTGCCGCGGGCCCAGTTGACTCAGCTGGCGGTGCCCTGTCGGGTCCCAGTGCCGAGGACTCATCTGAAGCCACGGACGAGTTGCGACCAGGTTCCGGCGTGCCGATACCGAAGTGCACCGTGAGTGGCACCAGCGTCGTTCACGGTGCCGTTTCTCAGGGGACTCCTGGAGTGGCCAGTATTGAGGTCCTTCTAGTTGCCTTTTCCTCTGAAGCAGACGACTCAGACGTGGACCCATCCTGGCTCCGGTGTGCCGATGCCAAAGGGCACCGTGAGTGGCACCAGCGTCGTTCGCGGTGCCGTTTCTCAGGGGACTCCTGGGGTGGCCAGTATTGAGGTCCTTCTAGTTGCCTTTTCCTCTGAAGCAGACGACTCAGACGTAGACCCATCCTGGCTCCCCGATTCCTCGGGATCAGAGTCTTCTGTGGGACAATGTATCAAGTGGCCCAGCGTGCCCATTCCTCAGTCTCCACAGCAGTCTTCTGAGGACTCCCAGGCTGGGGGTGGCCTGGGGTCATTGGGAGGGGACGGCGTGGGGGTTGGGGAGGGGTCTGTTCGCCCAGAAGGGGCTGTAGCAGCTGCCGTCTCCAGTGCTGCTGTGCCCTCTCAGGGCGAACTAGGGACCTTGTCTTCTGGGGGCTCCCCTCAGAGGTCCCAGGATCGACGGGCTGTGTCGCTGGCATTGAGGAGGAAGGCATCCTCTGAGTCCGAGGGGTTGAGGGGCGAGGTGAGGCACGTCGAGTTTCGCTTGCTGCCCCTCGGGGTATAGGTAGGAACCGTAGTGCTGAGCCCCACCTCTCCCTCTTAGGCTCGAGGGACCCCTCCGTTGGTGTTGCTGTGGGCTGCCCTTCTGGATCCTTGCAGCCCCAGGTACGTCACAGGGAAGGATCCCCTTCCAGGCTCTTCCAAGGTTCGCATCCCCAGGGTTCCGTTCTGCGACCTGGTTTGTTATTCGGGACCCCGCCAGCTCAGGCTCCGTTCCCCGGATTCTAGAGCCTGAGCAGAGGACAGTTGCCTCTTTGTAGGTGCTCTACTATCATTCCTTTGCAGCCACCACCCTCTCTCCGGGGCCATGTTGGTCCTACGGGTCCGTTATCCTGGGAGACGTTCAGAGGTACTGCGGCGGCCTTCCCCTCATATGTTAGATGTATGCATGAGCGGGTGTTTCGCCTATCCCCACCACCGCAGGAGTCCTCTGGACATTCAAGCTCCCCATCCTCCTCGTCTCCCTCCTCGGAGGGAGAGAAACCCCCTCCTTACCTCTTTTCCGACGCTGATTTCACTGAATATCAGCACTTCCTTTTGAGGATGGTTGGGGACCTCCATGTCTCCTTTGTTAGGCGAGACAATACTGAGTTCATTGAATTCAGTGCCCAACATTTGGTGGTGCCATCCTGGCCTTTTCCTTTCCAGGAGGCGTCTATCCGTTCCTAGCAGTCTCTAGCCGACCCTGTCCCAG
Source organism: Neoceratodus forsteri (assembly GCA_016271365.2). NCBI lineage: Eukaryota > Metazoa > Chordata > Ceratodontiformes > Ceratodontidae > Neoceratodus > Neoceratodus forsteri. The sequence continues at coordinate 144,073,600 of CM057451.1, forward strand.
CCCCGGCAGACTGCAGGAGGAGGTATTGTGCCCCATCTGAGTCCCTAGGTTCTCTTCCAACCGCCTTGGGATTGGTGTCCCTAGAGACTCCTTCTGGGTGCCGCCACCTGGCGCACGACCGATCACCGGACTCAGATTCTCTACAGTTTGACTGGTTGGGGCGAAGAGTGTTCTCTTCCTCTCGTGCAATGCTGTGTATCGCATCTCATCAGGCACACCATACTGCCTACAACAGGCATCTATGGTCGATGCTGTCTCAGCTTCTAGCGTCAATGCCTGACTTGGAGCAATCTAGACAGGCCATTGCCCTCTCTGCTATAGGCCTGGATCTGGCAAGGCACCAGGCAAGGGCATCTTACGATGCCAGTGAGGTGGCTTCCAGGCTTGCAGGGACAGCGATCTGCATTAGGCGGATGGCATGGCTTTGTCTATCTAGATTGCCACCCCTGGCCCGGCATAGGGTGATTCACTCCGCTTTCCGGGGGGGACCTGTCTTTTCTCCACCAAAGCTAGGAAGCTTCTGCAGGGGCTTCCTCCGTCTCCTCATCGCTGGGGGACACCTCCTAGCTCTCCTCAGCCTTAGGCTTCTCGTCTGATTAGCCCAGGATCTCTCCCTTCTGTTTTCCACCAGTAGGAGGCTGAGGGTCTTGTTCCCTCAGGGTTTCTCTTGTCTCCCCCTCGGGGGGGGCTCGCCACTCACCCAAGCAGTAAGGAATGTTGAAGATTGTCAAGGAAGATGTGAAATTACGTTACATACCGTAATTCTTGATCTTCTCTTGTATCTTCACCATTCATTACTGATACCCGCCCACCTTCCCCTCAAGGGCCTCCTACTTCGTCATCTTCTCCTCCCTTCTCATTCCTTCCCTCTTCTTCGTTGGCCTTTAAGCCAAAAAAACAAAACAAAAAACTATCTTGATTTTTCCGTTCTCTGGACGGATCCTATTTCCTCACGGTAAAGGGGGAGCGAGTAGGGTTTCTTCTGTTCTGAGGGAACTCTTTCTCATTGGCCATAGGGGTGACCTCTTGGCTCTCCCTTAGCCATGTTGTTCAATTCACAGTTAGAGCCTATGCCTCTAATGGCTTGGTTCCCTTTTTCCAGGTTCCCTCTGGCAGGTCTTAATCTCCTGTTGTGTCAGCTTCTGCTGGTTGGTGCTGTCCTGGCACTTCAATTACCTTGAGCTGATGTTCTTGCCTTGCCTCCAGGGAGTCCGATTGAGTTCCCACTCTATCCTTTACGTAAAGAGGTGCCCCCTCTAGCGCTCACCCCCTCCCCACACACATCTGTGTTAGTACTTAACAAGGTTCTAGGGGGCTTCTTTCCCCTTCTAGTTGGGCGCTCTCTTTCCGGAACAGAATTTCTGCCTTGGCAGTCTATGAGCTCTCAGCTAGAGTTTAAGGGATTGGGATGACGGGAGGCTAGGGAATCTGCCCTTTGTGTCCAATCTGTGCAAGCGGTTCGGTTGAACCTTCTCTTCAGTCCTATCAAGTGGAATCCTTGCTCCCTTGTTTTTGGTTCCGAGCTTAAAAGCCTTTAAACTAATATCTCAATGGGCAGAGTTCTCCCCTCCCAACATCCCTTGTTTTTCCTCACTTCTTCTTCTTCCTTTTTCTCCTCTTCTTTATCTGTTCCTCCCTTGGAGCCGCCCCAGAAGTGAGGCCCTGCAGTCCCTTAGGGTAGGCATTTCCTTCTTTTTCTGTCCTCTACCGGCTTATTCTTTTTTCAGTTTATATCCTTTCCTTTTTCTATCTCTCGGCTGTCTAGCCTCGTTCTTTTTTCGCCTCTCCAGCTAACAGAACTGGGATGGAGGAGGAGTCTGCGATGCCCTAGCGGCTGCCCTGTGTGCATCCTGCGATCGTCCTCTCGAAGTGCGCCAACTCCTCTGGGTGGGGGGGGACTAAACTCCCATACTGGGTGCGTGCCTCCGGCTCACACCCAAGCAGTAATGAATAGAGAAGATAAAGAATTACAGAAGGTACGTAATTTTCATTTTTTCACCTTGACTACTCCAATCCCGGTGAACATCTTTTGCATACCATGGATGTCCATCGCATCCTTCATTATTATACTGATCGGACAAAGTCCCTTTTCGCAAAACCTCACAACTGTTTGTCACCTTTGCCCCAGGTCATGTGGGCCTTCCAGTTCCAAAACTCGCCCTCTCTTGCTGGCTAGCCCATTGCATTACTTTTTGTTACAAAAAATACAACAAAGCCCCTACCTTTCCAAGTCTAAGCCCATTCCACTAGAGCAGTAGTGGCCACAGCGGCTTGTTTCAAGGGTGCCTCCATTACTGATATTTGCAATGCGGCCACCTGGTCTACCATCCATACCTTTACCAGGCATTACAATCTGGATGTTGCCTCGAGATGCAGAACGGCCTTCGGCCGAGCCGTCCTACAGGGCATTCTGTCATAATTGTCCTCTCCCATGGACATAACTGTTGGTAACTCTTCCAGAAGTAATGACGTACTGCAAGAGACCATTCAATAGAAGATAGTGCGGTTACATAAGAACTTACTGTACGTAACAGTAGATCTTCGAGGAATGTCTCTTGCAGTAGGTCCGATCCCACCCTCCATCCCCCTGCCTTCTTTAACAGGGAAATCCTGATCTAAGGGCGTAGGGTTGGGACTCACTGGTACCTCGGTTTCCCTTGGTCCTCGCCTTTGCAAGCTGAAACCGGTGGGGAACAGAGGATACCAGGGACCTCCCACACTTATATAGGGAGCAAGGAGATATTAAGTGTGGGCAGTCCCTGGTAAAAGACTGTAGAAGCTGCCGTGTGACAGCGCCCTCTGCTGGAACCTCCCAGAAGTAATGACCTACTGCAAGAGACATTCCTCGAAGATCTACTGTTATGGTAAGTTCTTATGTGACCGCACTTTCTAGGAGTGGTATATGTTGTTCACCCACACGGACCCACCCAACCTCCCTGGCTTTGACGCACAACCTAAGCTTCCAGCAGGCAAGAGCTGGCGTCGAGGGGCGGAGCTGAGGCAGGACCTAGAAGGCAGAATTTCACTGTTCGCTGATGACACAAAGCTCTGTAACAGAGTAGACACACCAGAGGGTGTAGACAGAATGAGAAGGGACCTGCAGAAACTTGAAGAATGGTCAGGGGTTTGGCAGTTGAAATTCAATGCAAGGAAGTGCAAGATAATGCATATGGAGCACAAAAACCCTGGCACAATATATCAGTTGGGGGTGAGGATATAGCATGCACCAAGCAGGAAAGGGATCTTGGGGTTATCTCTGATGACCTCAAGGTAGGGAAACAGTGTGACAAGGCAGCAGGTAAAGCAAATAGGATGCTGGGATGCATAGGCAGGGGCATCACCAGCAGGAAAAGGGAGGTCATAATTCCACTATACAAGACACTAGTGAGGCCCCACCTGGAGTACAGTGTACAGGTCTGGAGACCATACCTACGTAAGGACATAGGCAGGGTAGAGAAGGTTCAGAGGAGGGCAACAAAGATGGTGCATGGATTGCATCACAGGTTCTATGAAGACAGGTTGAAGGAACTGAACATGTACTCCCTGGAGGAGAGGAGGGGAGAGAGGGGATATGATAGAGACATACAAGTATCTTACAGGGAGGAACAGGGTGCAGGAATACACTATTTTTAAGCGAAAAAGATGTTTCAGGACTAGAGGGCATGGGATGAAGTTGGAGGGGAGGATGATTCAGAGGAAACATGAGGAATGCATGGGATAGACATAAAGGAATTCTGGAGGTCAGGGGTAAGGGGCAACAGACTTCTAGGAAAACATAAACTGAACTTACAAGCTCAAATGGGCAGACTGGGTGGGCCATAGGCCCTTATCTGCCGACACTGTCTATGTATCTATGTGTATACCACCGGGTGGGAGGGAAGAGCCAGCTTTTAGACCTTCCGGCAAAATTCTTAAAGGGAAAGGACATGCCAACAAGTATGGATGAACAACATATACCACTCCTATAACTGTTACAGGTGAGTAACCTGTTTTTTAGTTGCCATTACTTAAGTTTAAAGAATTTCAGAGCTTCAAGCACTCATGTGCAAAGGACCTTATTTAGTTTTTCACAGAGACAGGATGTCTGTTCTTACCAATCCTAAATTTATACCGAAGGTAGTATGTGAGCTGACACTGAACCAGGATATCTGCCTTCCGGTTTATTATCCAGAGTAGTCATATCAGGGGGAGTCCCTCCTTCACACTCTAGACATCCACAGGATCCTTCGTTACTACTTGGACCATACTAAATGGGCCGCAGGTCTGCTCAGTTGTTTGTTTCTTTTGCCTCCAGGGCTCTGGGGAAGCCTGTTGCAAACAAACGATGTCAGAATAGTTAGCCAATTGCATTGTGTTCATCTACAACAAGTATGATAAACCCTTTGCAGGAGCCAGTCAAGGGACATTCCACAAGGGGGTGGGCTGCATCCCTCGCAGCTATGAAGAATGTTTCGAAGGCAGACATCTGCACCTGCCGCAACCTGGAACTTGGTGTATACTTTCATCAAGAAGTACGCTCTGGACATTGCCTCCAGAAGAAGAGCAGTATTCGGCTTGGCTGTGCTCCAAGGCCTCCTTTCATAAGAATTCCATGTTTTCTTTTTTTTCCTACCCCCTGTTTCTTTTCTCCCCTTCTGCAACACTGCTTGGGACTCGGTCCTTAAGGTATAGACTGCTGCAAGAGCTCATACTTGAACAAAGATGGTACAGTTACATAAGAACTTACCGTAATAATAGATCTTCGAGAAGAGCTCCTGCAGCAGGCGCTATTTTCCCTCACTGCAACCCCTTATTATGTTTTCTCCTCATGGGAATTTTCGGCACCTGACTCAAGCTTCCTTCTGCTGAACGGCAGGTGAACTGAGGTGGGGCTGGGGACTGCTCCCTTTATACAGAGGGTGACGTTGGTGGGCAGACCGACATAAAGGGCGGGCCCCAGCTGGTACTGCTGGCTAGAAGTTTTCCATGGAGTCCTAGTGCCTGGCGGCATAGTACTTAAAGTGTAGCCTGCTGCAGAAGCTCTTCTCGAAGATCTACTGTTACGGTATGTTCTTATGTAACTGTACTTTTCTTCTGAAGGTAGTGTCTGAGTTCACTTTGAACCAAGACATTCAAGCTACCGGTTTATTACCCAGAGTACTCTAACAGAGGGGAGGCCTTACTACATTCTCTGGATGTACACGGAGTTCTTTGTTACTACCTTCCTTGGATCAGTTCCTCCAGAAAGACAGACCAGCTGTTTGTCTTGTTCGCCCAAAGGACAGTACGGGCACCAGTAACAAAACAGACGTTGACCAAGTGGCTTGTAAACTGCATAATGTTCTGTTATCAGAAGTACAGTAGACCCTTACTGGGACTGGTCAAGGCTCACTCCACCAGAAGGATCACAGCATCATTCACGTCCCTCAAGAATGTCTTGTCAGTGGACCTTTGTGCAGCCGCTACGTGGAGGTCAGTACACACTTTCGTCAGGCACTGCAGTCTGGATGTTGCTTCCAGAAGGAGAGCAGGTTTCGGCCTAGCGGTCCTTCAAGGACTTCTCTCCTGAGGTGCCTAGGGCCTTTTGCTTAGACAGTCCTCCACCTTTCTGACCCGGGTCTCTCTTTGGGTACTGCTTGGGACTCAGTCCTGTTTGTATTACCTGCTGCAAGAGCTCCCCCTCGAAGTAAGATAGTACAGTTACGTAAGAAGTTACTGTAACAGTAGATCTTCGAGAAAAGCTCTTGCAGCAGGTGGCTTTTCCACTCACCTGCCTCTGGGGACTAGTATTTCTTTTCTCTTTGGGGGATGGGAGCTTCTCCTCAGTTCTTACATCCTTATCTCAGCTTGGTCTCCGGCGGGAGAACTGAGGTGGTGTCAGAAGACCACCCCCCTTTATACCAGCGCTGAGGTCAGGGTGGAGCCGATGTCTGGGGCAGTCCCCTGCCATAGACTGCTAGCTAGAAGATCTTACTTCAAGAAACAGCTCTTGCAGCAGGTTACGCCATAGGACTGAAGCCGGCAGGTGTCAGGACCCCACGGAAAAATTCTAGCTAGCAGGATCCAGCGGGGGCCCGCCCCAGACGTTGGCACCTCCCCCAACATCAGGCATCACATAAAAGGGGGCGGATCCCCAGTTCTTTTCCCGCTGTCGACTTGCCAGCATTGGCCTCATGGATGCCGGAACAGACGAACGACGTATGAAATCTTCAAACAAAAATGTTCTTTTTTTCTACAAAACTCCGTTTCTACTTCTCCTACTTCTTCTACCGAAGGACACCCCTCTAAGTGCGCCGGTGGCAAGCAGATCCCATTTGCCGACCACCACATGGCCTGCATGAGGTGCCTAGGCCCAAAGCACAATATTCAGGCCTGTCCTGTTTGTCAACAGTTTAATAGTTGGACCAGGATCCGCGGCCAAAAGGCCCTCCAGGGGTTCCTTCTTGAAGAGAAGCTCAAGTAGATGGAGAAATGCCCTACCTCCAAGGGGGAATCCTCCCATAAATCAGGGAAGCAACGGGACAAGCATCTGGACTCTGGTAGGTCGAGATCCCTGAGCCGGGCCTCAGAGTCTAGGGCTAGTTCTAGCTCCACACGGTCTGAACGATTGCCTTCCCGGGCTCGCTCTCAGCACCCCCACCATTAAGGTAAGGTCTTCAGGGAGTTCCTCAGCCTCGCTGTAACTGTTAAAGACCAAGGATTCTCGGGCGCCCGACTCTGCCGCCTGGCCTGGATCCTCAGACTGGCACAAGGCCAAGTCGTCTTCAAAATCAAGTGGGGCGTCAGACTGACGCCGGGACACCGACCAACGGTCAGTCTCCCAACCTCTGAAAGCACAGGACAGGAAGACGATGGAGCTGATGTTCCTTAAACGGACGTCGGAGTCAAAGAGGGTGACAGACCCGACGCCTGCCAAACAGGTCAGAGAACCGATGCCTGCACCACCAATGCCGGCTGACACCGGTCATCAGGGATATTCTGGAGAAGAGGTCACGGCACTGCCTGACGACCAGACAGGCGACACGGAGGACATCAGCTTGCCCAGGGAACCGTTACTGGATCCGGTAGTTCCACAGGGCCCGATGCCCCGACCCCACCGTCGGGCCTATACCGACGCCCGGCCCGTCGTTGGGTATGAATTTGCAAGAGGTCAAGGACCTATTTACTTTCTGGTGGATACCATTAAAAAAGATGTGGTGCCCACCAAGCCTCCTCCACCTCCTCCTCTGCGCTCTGAGGGTGAAAGACCCCCGACCCCTAAGGAGCCAGCTCCACCTCCCAGAGGGCGGAAGAGACGCCCATCACAATCTCCCTCAGGGTCTCCCAGCAGTAAATGATCCAGAGGCCAGCTACCCTCTCCAGGGGATGACTCCAGGCCGGAAACATCCGATACTTCCAGGTCCCCATCCCCCTTCAGTCCCCCATCACCTGACCCACGAGACCTTCCCAGGTCGCCACCGGACGATCCCTCATTCTCAGAAATCATGAGGCACATCCAAGAGAACATGGGGTGGGAGATAGAGGATTTAGACCCCAAGAGAGAACGCCTTGCCCGTTATCTCAGGCAAAAAGACCCGAAGCCTGTGGTGGTCCCACCGTTGGTGGACACCTTTACGGACGTCACCAAGGCTGCTTGGAAGTGTCCACATTCGACTCCGGCAGTTCCGAAAAAGGCTGACCGCCCCTACAGGGCTCCATTGGAGGACCCGTACTTGGTGCAACAACCCCTGGCTGATTCTCTGGTTATAACAGCTTCTCATGATCGGGTCCCAGAGGTGGCCTCAACACCTGAGTACCCAACCACCAAACCAGGAATCTAAGCAATTAGATTCACTGGGATAACATAAGTATACTGCAGTTACATGCTCCATAAGGTCTTTGAACTACCTGATGACATGGTGCAGTTTCAGAATGCCCTTTGGGAACAGGGTCAAGACCTTATGAAGGATTTCCAGATGGCGAAAAGAAGGATGGTGCTTCATCTCCTTCAACTGGGTCGAGATGTGGGGACCCAGGTTCTCAGAGCCGCTTATGATCCAGGGGACTCGGTGGCCAGTGGAGCAGCCACAGGCATTTGTCTCCGGAGATACTCTTGGCTGAGTGTCTCCGGCTTTACTCCGGACGTCCAAAAGAACAACTTGGACGTCCCTTACAATGGAGCAGTCCTGCTCAGTGAGGAATATGAAAGAGTGATCATCAGACTACAGGGGCGCGGGAAGGCAGTCAGGACCATACAGGCTATGTACAAGCCAAATCTGGTTCCTTTATGGGAACCAGGGAATCGTTCGCTGACAACAAAGGCAACAACCATGTTCCGGCTGGCAATCCAAGGGCAACTTCGGTTGCAAAGGTCAAGCTAGGTTCCCTGCGGGCCAGAGCCAGAAACATCCTAAGTCCGCCCAGCCTGCGGGGACAAATACCACCACAGCATGACTCCTTTGCTACCTCACCCCTCCTCTGGATCTAAGGGAAGAGAAGGTTGGGGGTCGCATCTATCACCTTTCGGGATGGTAGAGGATAACCTCCAACCAGTGGGTGCTACAGCTGGAAAGTCGAGAGCACTCTATCGAGTTCCTCGACCACCCACCTTCAAGACCTCCCCTGCTGTCCCGCTATTTGGGTCAGCATGCCCTGCTCATTCAGCAGGAGAGCGTAACACTCCTGGACAAGGAGGCCATAGAGTATGTTCCACGGAACCAGAGAGGAAAAGGGTATTATTCTCACTTCTTCCTGGTCCCAAAGAAGACAGGGGACTTGCGTCCGATTCTAAACCTCAGCGACCTCAACACCTTCATGTTGTACAAACGCTTTCGCACAGTGACCCTCCGGGCCTCATTCCCATGCTCAAAGAGGGTGCATGGCTGGCATCGCTGGGCGTGCAGGGGCGGCTTCCTACATCTCCCGATTGCTCGACACACAGAAAGTTACAGCGCTTGAGTTTCTGGGGCGCCACTACCAGTTCTGAGCTCTCTCCTTCACACTGTCCTCGGCCCTTGGTGTTCATGAAGTGTAGCAGTAGCTCTCAGGAGACAGGGCCACTCGTGTTTCCATTACCTAGATGACTGGCTTCAAATGGCACCCTCCCTGGAAGCCCTGATGACCGCAATCCAGGACACCCATTTCCTCTTCGAATCGCTGGGCATCACCATCAATCAGGAGAAGTCATGCCTTCTTCCATCTCAGAAATTTTAGTTTATAGGGGCAATTCTAGACACCACTCAAGGGAGGGCATTCCTACCTCAGGACAGGGTGGAATGCATCAGATCCCTCATAAGGGACATAATGGAAAATAAAGCAGTACCGGCCAGGACCGTTCTTTGCCTGCTCGGACACATGGCGGCTGCCATTGCAATGGTTCCCCTAGCTCGACTCCATATGCGGGTCACCCAATGGATGTTGTAAGCCCAATGGGACCAAAAGCAAGGTCAACTGCAGCATCCATTCCGGATCACGAATGCCATCATCCGAGACTGGCAATGGTGGCTCGTCCCGGAGCATCTATCTACGGGAGTCCCCTTCGTAGCGCCGCTTCCAACAGTGACTCTCTCCATTGATGCCTTGGGGTCCGGATGGGGAGCTCACCTCAACGGGGTCAAGACCCAGTGCTCCTGGTCGTCTCTGGAATCTCATCTTCACATAAACATTCTGGAGATGAGAGCGGATTTGTATGCCTTGCAGGCCTTCCAGTTGGAGATTCCACCAGGTACCCTCCTGTTACAAACAGACAATACCGCGGTGATGTACTATCTCAACAAACAAGGAGGCACTCACTCCTACCCCATTTGCAGGAAGGCCAAGAGGGTATGGGATTGGGTACTACAACACGGTGCAGAAATCATAGCAGTACATGTTCCCGGAGTGGACAACACCGTCGCGGACAGTCTGAGCAGATCACAGGCCAGAGTCCACAAATGGGAACTGCTTCAGGAAGTTGCAGAGGACTTGTTTCGTAGATGGGGGACACCAGAAATTGACCATTTCGCGTCCCCATCCAACGCAAAACTGCCCAATTTCTGCTCGCTAGATCCAGGGCCTGGTGTTTTCTGGCAAGAAGCGTTGTCCCTCTCTCGGACGGGCAGGTTCCTCTACGCTTTCCCGTCCTTCCCTTTGATACAGAGGGTTCTACTGAAGCTCCGACAAGAGCGGGCATCTCTCATTATGGTAGCGCTCTTTTGGCCCAGGCAAATTTGGTTCCCTCTATTGCACCAACTGGCCCAGGAACTTCCAGTGCCTCTGCCATTCAGCTCTCACCTAGTGTCCCAGTAGGCAGGCTCCTTGGTCCATCCGGATGTTCGGTTGCTGAACCTGCATGCTTGGTGCTAAGACATAGCAATCATGAGATACAGGGTCTCTCAGGATGTTGCAGGCGTTTTGGTGGTGGCCAGAAAGCCCTCCCTCACGCCATCTACACCACAAAGTGGCGAGATTTTGCATTTGGGCTCAGGCTCGTGGACTGCTCGGAGAGTTCAGTCTTAGATTACCTCCTATCCCTCTGAGGTAGGGCTTGCCTACCCTCCATTAAGGTACACCTCTCGCCATTTTGGCGTACCATTCACCAGTAGGTCTCAGGTCTCTAGCACAACTGGAGGCTTCCCGTGCCTTCTTCAGTGACATCCTACATTTGAGACCTCCATCAGTGACCCGATTCCACCTTGGGATCTCCCTTTTGTCCTAGAATAGCTACACTGCCCCTTTCAGACCAGCCGTGGATTGGGTGCTGCGTCTCCTTGCCTTGAAGACACTATTTTGAATTGCTGTTACTTCCACCAGAAGAATTTCTGAGCTTCATGCACTTGTGTGCAAAGATCCTTATTTGGTTTTTCACAAGGACAAATCCTAAGTTTCTTCCCAAAGTGATCTTGGCAGTCATGCTCAACCAGGATATAGACCTTCCGTGTACTACACCAGTCATTCCAACAGAGGAGAAGTCCTGATCTTACTTCGAGAAACTGCTCTTGCAGCAGGTTTACACCATTAGGACTGAAGCTGGCAGGCGCCAGGACCCTAAGAAAATTTTCTAGCTAGCAGTATCCAGCGGGGACTGCCCCCGATGTCAGCCCCGCCTCCGACGTCAGGCATCATATAAAAGGGAGTGGTCCCCCAGAATCCCCTGATCTTACTTCAAGATACAGTTCTTGCAGCAGGTTACACCATTAGGACTGAAGCCAGCAGGCGCCAGGACCCCACGGAAATTTTCTAGCTAGCAGTCTTCAGCGGGGACCACCTCAGACGTTGGTCTCGCCCCCGATGTCGGGCGTAGTACATAAGGCGGTCCCACCATAATCCTCAGTTCTTTTCCTGCCGTCGACTCGCCAGTATCGGCCTCTCGGTCTCCTTTTCTTGCACGCGACGACCATAAGAACTATGACGATTTTCGTCTGTTTTTCGAATTGTGAACATCTGATGTCCTCTCCAACCACTTCTTTAGAGGGTCACCATACGAAGTGCGCCTGCGGCAAACAGATCCCCTTCAAGGATCCTCATTCGGCCTGTGTGCGCTGCCTAGGCCCGGACCATGATGCTAAGGCCTGCTCTTTCTGCCAGGGCTTCAACAGTCGCACCAGGATCTGCCGCCAGAAGGCACTTCTAGCGTTTCTCCTGGAAGAGAAACTTAAAACCATGGACAAGGAACCTTCCTCCCGGGGAGAGCCTTCGAGCAAAACCCACAAGCACGGAAAGGAAGATCCAGGTCTCTGCGAGGGCCTCGGACTCCCGAGCTCGGCTTAAATCGGACCGCTCTCCTCAGGGCTCGGTCGCAGCCTCCCCGGTCCAGGCCAGGTCATCCAGCGGCTCCTCTTCTTCAGCCTCTGAAGACTTCTAGCCCGTCGGCCTCTTCTACTCCTTCCAAGGCCTTGTCGAAGTCCAGGGCGCCATAAATCTTCCTCCCGCACCAGGTCAGTTTCCCAGCCTCCCGAGGTTCGGATCCGCTCCCGTAAAACCAGGACCTGGCGTCCTAAATGGACGTCGGCACGATGTCAGCCAAACATCACTGGCGCTCCCAGGAGCAGCGACACCCAGACACCGTCGTCGGCAGAGGGACCGATGTTGGCTACCCCAGAAGAGGACCGCACCACGTCGCCGGCGGATGCGGTCAGAGGGAATCTCGAGGAGGGACGCCACACAGCCCGAGGACCAGGCGGGTGACACCGGAGATGCCGGGTCCACAGGAACCTTCCCCGGAGCGGAAGACCCTCGGGGACCCGACACCGGGCCCGTTGTCGGGTATGAATCTGGCAGAGGTAAAAGAGCTTTTTACTTTCTGGTGGGACACCATCAAGAAAGATGTGGTTACCACACGTCCTCCTCCTACTCCGCCTCACCCACCTCTTCACCGCCACGCCTTCTCACCTAGGGGCCCTTAGGATGACCTCCAACCCCAAGGAGCAGTTGCCACCTCCTAGGGCAGATCTTCGGAAAGAAGGCCTCCCTCCAACTCCTCAGGTCACCCAGCCCCAAGACCCAGGCGACGCTGTACACCTGTCGGGAGGATTCCAGATCTGACACTTGGAGTGTTCCAGATCACCTTCTCTCTCAGCATTCCTCTCTGACCTACACCTTACCCAGGTCTCCTCCGATGGTCCCTCCTTTGCAGAGATCTTGAGGCACATGCAGGAGAACATGGGGTGGATGCTGAGGAGCTTGTCCTCGAGAGACAATGCTCTTGCTCGGCTGCCTTCGGCAAAAAGACCCGAAGTCTGTGGTAGTGCCACCCTTGGTGGATACCTTCGCGAACGTCACCAAGGCTGCCTGGAAACGTCCGCATTCCACTCCCGCGGTGCCGAAGAAGGCTGACCGCATATACAGGGCCCCTGGGGAGGACCAGTATCTGAAGAACCATCCTCTGGCTGATTCCTGGTCATCACTGCTTCAGCATGATCAGTCTGAGACCTCAGAATTTGAGCACCCAGTCACCGGACCAGGAATCGGAACGATTGGATGTCCTGGGAAGGTGCTGCGTCTGTGGCCTCGACTTGCGCCCATCAGGTCACTGAACTACCACTGCCCATATGGTTCAGTTTCAGAGCACTGTGGGAACAGTGTCAGGACCTGGTCGAGAAGATGCCCGATGGCGATCACAAGGAGGAGCTCTTGAACCTCCTCCGCACGGGTTCAGATGTGGGGACCCAAGTGCTCAGAGCCACATACGATTCTGTGGACTCTTCGACCAGAGCTGCAGCTGGGCGTGTCTCGAGACACGCTTTTGCTCTGTGTCTCCGGATTTACCCGGCGCGTTGAAGAACATCCTGAATGTCCTTTATAACGCTATGCAGGTCCTATTTGGTGAAGCCCCGAGAGAGTGATCGATCACCAACTGCAGGTCTGGGAAGGCAGTCCAATCTGTACAAGCTATGTACAGGTCTCAGCCTAGTTCCTTTTGTGAGAACCAGAGCCATTTTAGGTGGCGGCTACAAAGGCAACAACAACGTTCCAGTCAGCAGCAGAGAGAGCACTTTCACACGCAGGCCAGGCTAAGTCATCCCCAGGCAGAGGCCAACAATTTTCAAAGTCGGCCAGCCTGCCGAATCCATCGCTCCACAGCATGACTCCTTCCGGCCCCCGCCTCCCAGGATCAGCGGAAAGAAAGTCGGGGTCGACGCATGCCACTTCCCAGGGTGGCAATCGATCACCACCGACAGATGGGTTCTGCAGCTGGTCAAAAGGCCATTATATAGAATTTGCGGGCAGCCCACCCACAAGACCTCCCTGCTCTCCTGCTATTCGGGTCAGCATGCCCTGCTCATATGCAAGAAGTGTCGTGCTCTGGAAAAGGAAGCCTCAGATACGCCCCAGAGAACCAGAGGAGACTAGGTACTCATCTCGCTCTTTTCCTGGTTCCAAAGAAACAGGGACCTCTGTCCAATACTGACCTAGCGACCAACCTTTTGGGTCGCTTACAACGCTTCGCATGGTGACCCTTCCGGTCTAATTCTCATGCTGAAGCAGGACACCTTTCATATTTGGACATGCAGGATGCCTACCTGCACATTTCTATTGCTCAATCGCACTGAGGTTCCCGCACTTCAAGTTTCATAGCTGCTATTATCAGTTCCGAGCTCTTCCTTCGGCTGTCATCGGCACTCGCAGATTCACGGGCGCATGGCGGTCGAGTGCATCTCTGAGGAGACAGGGCACTACGTGTTCTATACCTGGAAGACTGGCTTCATGGCACCTCCAGGGAGGCGCTTTGATGACTGTTATTCATTGCACCCAGTCCTTTTCAATCACTGGCATTCTCATCAACCATGAGAAGTCACACCTGGTTCCGCCTCAGAAACTGGAAGTTTAGAGCAGTTCTGGACACCGTCAGAGGAAAGCTTTCCTTTCCCTGGACAGAGCGGAAGGCATCAGATTCCTCATCAGGAGTTGTCGGGCGACGACTGTCCCAGCTATACTGGTCATTTGCCTGTTTCGACACATGGCTTGTGCCATTGCAACAGTCCTGGTTAGCCTGTCTCCACATGCTGGGGTAACCCAGTGGATGCTATGGGTGCAGTGGTACCAAAGGCAAGACCATCCTGCAGCATCCAATCCGGATCACGAAAGTCATAATTGAGATTGGCAATGGTATGCATCCAGGGAACCTCTGTGGGGTTCCTTCACAGCGCCGCCTCGACTGTGACTCTCCACAGATCGCCTCAGGCTCGGATGGGGCACACCTGGGCAGTGTTTGGTCTTAGGGCCTGTGGATAGCCCCGGAGTCTCATCTCCCACATCAGCATCTTAGAAATGAGGTTGGTCCTTTTCGCTCTGCAGGCCTTCCAGTCGGAGATTCCACTGGTACACTTCTGTTATAAACAGACAGTTCTGCTGTGATTATTACCCTCAACAAACAAGGAGGCATTTCCCGCCCTACCTGCTTTGCAGGGAGGCCATGAGAGGTGGGAGTGGGGTATTGCAACACGCAAACCTAATTGCAGTATATGTCCCAGGAGTGGACAACACCATCGCAGACAGCCTGAGCCGCCTCAGGCCAGAGTCCACGAATGGGAACTTGCAGGAGGTGGCAGAGGATCTGTTTCACAGATGGGGTACTGCCAGGCTCTTTGTCAGCCACGCTGGTGTTCCTCCTGCCTCTTCTCACCCCTCATTACCATCTCCATCCCAATTGGTGAGCCGTCCCTTTCTCTATGTGGTTTGGCACAGGGTTGTGCATCTGCTGTCTGTGTGTTTGAGCCAGATTTTATAGGCTCAAGTCCATCCAGCACATCTTGTGGTTTGCTTCTGACTTGTACCATGATTTCTGGTTGAATATACCATTGTGCCACATATTCATGGGAATGCCTCCTGCACTTGTGCTGCATACATTACTTTTGTGCCATGGCACAGTGAGACTTGTACTGCACAGTCGCAGTGTTTGAATATCGCTCACTGGCACAAGTTCGCAGTTGCACGAGTGCAACTGCTCTGAATACCTCCCATGTATTTTATATACCAGAGTTTGAAGAAAAAGATCCCTGCTTATCTAGATAATTTGTTTGAAAGCCATACTTCAAGAAGTGATTTGAGAAAATCCCACAATTTAGAGTTTAAAATCCCTGTACTGAGAACAGCAAAGGGGAATTCCATTATCATTACTCTCAGACAAAGAGCTTGGAATGGTTTGCCAGCCCAACTAAAAGCTAAGGCAGTAGTGTCATAGAGTCAGACAAAAGGCTGGATATCACAAAAATATGCTCAACCAAAAAGATGCTACTAACGTTTATTCATGAAATAGTAATATGTGTTAATGTATATGTTTGTGTAGTCTATGTTTATTTGTCTTTTTAAGATACTATTGTATGGAATCTTTTGTATTTGGTAATTTAATATTGTATGAATGATGGATCCCATTGTAAATGAGTTACTTCTCAATTGGGCTATCCTTTTCTTTGAAGTTTTCAGGAATAAACATTTACAGACAAACAAACAGACAAACATATCCATTTTTATATGGCATATTTCATAACTGATACTGCTCTGGATTACCAGCCAACCATCACTGCATTCACTTGTTAAGACCTTGTCAAGTAGTTACATTTGCTCTTAGACTGATATGGCAAATCCAGCTACATAATTTAACACACAAACTTTCCTTGACGCAATACCATGTTATGGTTTTGAGGCATTTTTTTTGGTAAAATGTATTTATAAATTTACATGTCATGCAGTATACACCATATTACATAAAAGAAAACAGGAACACAGTTCTTGATATCACATGTACAGGGGATGCAATAAATCAGTAACATTAAAAACAAATTCTGGTCAGATCCACCACGGCTGCATAACGAAGTTAATGAAGTTGTGTGTAATTGTTAAGTAGGTATGGAGAAACAACGCAATGATTTGTAAGTAGTAAGATTTGTTTTAGTTTCTATTCTAAGGAAGGCTTACACGTTATTAGGAAAATAAATGGAGGTGTACATTTTAATGGAAGGAATAGGAAGCACTGTAGGTTTACAAAAGAATCCCCGAGCAAATGCCACTGATGTATGTGTTATCCCTGATGATATTGGCTGGACAGCCAAATTTTAAAGAAAACACAACTGCATATACCCCAATAATGCAAAGCATTATGGGAAACATATGCAAATCTCCATGATGGTACAGAAGGTGGCAGTACATAAAAAAGTAATGGCTGGCATATGTTCAGCCTTGGGATTATTTACACAGGTTTTTTTTTCCTTTTTTTTTAGAGAAACAGGGTTTTTGTCCATGTGGTGATATAAGTTATATTTAAGCAATGTGTTGATGTCAGGAAGTTAGGTGTAATAATGATGGACTTTTAGCAGAAAAAATGTGATGGTAACTTTCAGAGGGGGTTGCTTTTGATAAGGGCAAGGTAGTTATGCTTGTGATAATAGGAATGTTAGGAAAGTATGAGGTCAATGCAGAAATGGAGTACAAATATGAACAGTTTCATAAGTATGTGCTCAGAGTGCACGCAAATGAAATATGCAGGTTTGTTTTAGAAATAGGTAAAAAATAGCGATACATGCAATTGATGGAAAGATAGATAATTACATAGACATGCAGGCCCTGTCCACACTACACTCAAAAAGCTGTAATGGATTCAAACTGTTACAGACTGTAAACATTACAGTGTGTCCTCACTATCAGTGAACAGTGTGGATAATGGTTTGAAAACATTACAGCCTGTCCGCACTGAGTGTGATTGTGTGTGTGGTCTTAACCCTGTAGTAGCAGTGCACATCCCATGATGCACTCAGTGATGACAGCTGCATTTTGAGATGCCCTCCTACGTGTCCTATGGAGTACTGTGTATATGGCACAGTCATAGTATGTAAATAACCGTATTTCACTGTTATGAGAGACACTTATGTTGTGGAGGTCACATAGAGGTTCGAGGTAGGGGGAGAACTGTATGTTGGAATCGGGAGCTATGTCAGTGAGAGGGAGGGAAGGGAGAAGGGGGGAGGCATGGCATTGGTTCTGCCAGTATTAGGGCACCTGGGAACAACAGATGTTCATGTACTACTGCTGTATGACTGAAGGTAGACCCTCTACTAATGCCTTCAGTGTTCCCCACTGCTCCACTGTACACAGTGCCACACATTTATTGTCCACTGCAGCAGTGCTCCATGATGCACTCAGGAGCTCCACTAATGTATATGTTCACTACTGGAACTGCTCTGCAGGTAGTATTGCTGCCACATCACACATGGGCAGGCAGGGTACTTCCAACACTCGACACAGTGAGAAGAGTAATCAAGGACAGTACACAGATACCATCAGGAGGTGACCCTCGGGGAGGCAAGTGTGGACAGATAGGTAGGTTAGATGGGAACACGGGGGTGGACCCGGGGGGGTGCACATATAGCTGTCAGGTTACTGTGGTATGGAGGCATCCCAATATTACAGCCTACACCCATGCTCTGCAGTGCCATCTACATATGTCCTGGTAGCCTCCAATCTCCCTGCATGCAGTGAAACAGTGCTGCAATGTGTGCAGGTATAGTGGGAGACTAGAGGCTACATGGTGGAGCATTTAGATACAATTGCAATTAAAAACTGATAAAGGTGTAAAGCTATAAATAAGAGTGAAATAACTATGCTGGTGTGCTGATATGCACACCACATAAAGTGGTTCTTGGAAGGATACAGATTGAGGATGGCTCAATTAAAGGACTTATCCACCCAGAATTTGCAAAAACATATGTTATGCAGAGTGTTTTGATTTGTATGTAAAGTCCTAGTGTGATCTTCCCTCTGTCTGGTATTAGGAGCTTTTCTTAAATTAGCCTATTAGCAGATACACGAGAGCTAGCTAACTGTGGTTTCTTTAAGAAAACCCCTACTAAATTACACTCTAATTCACTATTGCTATTTCAAGTATTTGCTGAACTATAAATGTAGGTACCAGCTTAAGTGAACTGTAGACTACTCCTTTAAAACTGCAAGCTCAGTAAAAAATATACACTGCAGCCTCTTGCTATTCTGACATGCTTCAGCTGAAGGAAAACACAGAGTAAGGTGGTGGGGGCAGGGTTAGAGGACATGTCCGAATAACACCATATACCCAGCAGGAGGGACTTTCCATCTCTTGGAATGTATTTGTGAAAATGTGTGACCAGGAGAGGAATGTAAGCTGTGTCAATGCTGTTTAAACAAGTGCTGTATAGGGATGCAGTTTCAGGCTTTTTCTTCTAAAGCTCTGATGCCCCAGGTCAATTGTTCCAGCATGATAGATCCACCTCATGTCCCTCCCACATGAACCCAAAAAAGGTGGGGTGGATCTTTAGGAGCTTCTTGGGTAGAGTTGGGGGTGGATCTTACTCCCCCCAAATAACTAATGCTGCCTCCCACTACTCAGGTTCCAGTTCTTGTACCTCCCACTTAAGAAAGAAAATAGTGCACTGCAAGCATTGACTAACATGAAAGCATATTTATTTGAGGGTGGAAAACATTTCTTGGAAGAGGGTAAGGTGGAGGATTCTATTTACACCTTCAGTAAGTTCCACAGACAGAAAACATGACATCACTCCTTTTGTACATGCAAAACATCTGCAGGCTCCCCCTACTGCAGCCGTAAAAAAACAGTATCCTTGCAGATAGCTGGAAAAACCCTAAATAAGCAAGGAGTTAAAGTCCAGCTTGGTAAATATGGTAGGACAGGGAGCTTTCACTTACTCACAGGTAAAACAGGAGGGATGCCAATATTCCAATATGCACTGTGTGGTGCCTGAGGACTGGAGGAGGGAAGATATGATTCTCCTTCACAAAAGTGGGAGCAAGACAGAGACAGACCTGTCAGTTTGACCTCAATGGTAGAGAAAATGATGGAATCACTTGTGAAGGAAAGAATTGTGAGTACCTAGAGGACAGTGGGGCACAGGAGCCAATGCAGCATGGATTCACAGTGGGAAGGTCATGTCAGATGAATCTAATTGATTTCTTTGGGTGACCAAAGTAGTAGACCAGGGAGGGGCTGTGGACATGGCCTACCTAGACTTTAGCAAGGCATTTGTCACAGTCTGACACAAAAGATTAATAAACAAATTAGCCAGCCTGGGAGTGGGTCCCAGGGTGTTAGCTGGGGTTAAACATTGACTGGACAACAGGACACAGAAGGCAAATGGAGTCCATTCTGAAGAAAGGGGGCTACTAGTGGGGTACCGCAGGGTTCAGTACTGGGTCCAGTCCTTTTCAATGTCTTTATAGGTGACATTGCAGAAGGACTGGAAGGAAAAGTATGCCTCTTTGCATATGACACAAAGATCTGCAACAGGGTTGGTACACAAGAGGGCGTGTGAAAGGGATGAGAAGGGACTTGGCAAAGTTGGAGGAATAGTCAGAAGTATGGCAGCTTGGATTCAATGCAAAGAAGTGCAAAGTAATGCACCTGGGAAACAAAAACCCAGGGGAAGAGTACACAATGGGGGTGGGGGAAGTAGTCACAACACCAAAAATGGAAAGGGACCTGGGGGTAATCATATCAGATGACCAAAAGGCTAACAAGCAATGTGAGAAGGCAGTAGGTATGGCTGGGGGATACTAGGATGTATAGGGAGAGGCGTCACCAGTAGAAAACAGGAAGTTGTTATCCCTCTGTACAGACAGTTGGTGAGACCCCATCTGGAGTACTACATCCAGTTCTGGAGACCCAGTCTCCACAAGTACATAGACAGGATGGATACAGTCCAGAGGAGGGCAACTAAAATGGTGTAGGGTCTGCAACAGAAGCCATACAAGGAGACACTAAAGGGGCTTAATATGTATACCCTTAAGGAAAGGAGGGAGGGGGGAGAAATGATAGAAACTTTTAACTACCTCAAGGGAATCAACAAAGTCCAAAAGGGTAGCATCTTTCAGAAAAAGAGATATGCAAGAATAAGGGGACAAATTGGAAGATAGAGGGGGAATGGCTCAGGGGGTAATGTGAGGAAGTATTTTTTCACAGATAGGGAAGTGGACACATGGAATAGCTTTCCTGAGGAGGTTGTGGGGTCAAAAACAATGGGGGAATTCAAGAATGTATGGGACAGTCATAAGACAATTCTTGTGGGGGGTAGGAACAAATAGGCTGTTGGTTAACTGGGACATGCAGCTTATCCAATAGGTAGGGAAATGGGCAGACTAGGTGGGCCAAGCAGTCCTTATCTGCCATCAAAGTCTACTGTATGTTTATATGTTTCTGTGTTTCCAAGCCCCTTGTAGGAGATAAGTATGTGTGAGATACTGTGCTCCTCAGTGATGTGACAATAGTTAAAAAATATCCTGGGCTCAATTAAGTTGATTTGCATCACTATACACAGAGGTAGACTTACCAGCTATCAAATAGGGAAACAAAATATTTTATAAAAGAATGTCACACATAGTTCAAAAATTGAGCAGTGTGATCCTTCACACCGTAAGATATTACCTCTCACCCCACCTGGAGATAAAGGATATACAGTATGCTGTTATATAATACACATAAGTACACATAAGCAGCGCAACATGGCAGATACAAAGAGAAAAAGAAACGATAATCCAAATGAGTAGAACACTGTTCCCATTTCCAGTTTCAAGGAAGAAAGTCTGCCAGAATCAGGATATTAATATGTTCATTAATCCATATAAAAAGCAAAAAGGGCATAACATTATGCTTGAGTCATTGTTGTTTGTATTCCTAACAGTCCACTGGTTGCAGCTACACATCTATGGTAGCCATAGGCATCCCAGATATAAAGAAGAGAGTATCAAAATGTTAGAGTCACCCATCACCTTCTCAAGAGTCAGGTACGGTTGTAATGCTGTTGATCATTTTTTCTGCAAAAGCAGATGCTGATACAGGGTCTGTAAATAGCTGATGCCAATACAGGGTCTGTAAAGATCTGAGTTTTAGATTGGTATTTGATTTGCAGATGAGCTGAGAACAGTACCTGAGCATGCACTCCACATTCCAATATGGATTTCTTTACACTCTGCTGGTCATTTTTATGGGTTTGCATCAGAGCAGATAAATCAGGAAAGAAAGCATAGTTTATGGTTCTCCTATATAATGTCTACAAGGCTCTGACCTGTTTGAAGTAAAGGGATATGATCCTCCAGTGGTGATAAAGTGACTATAACAGTAAGAGGCTTAACTGCATGCATGCCATGAGGGTGAGTACACTGTGGGATGATGAATGCCCAAACTACGTGTACTCCCAAATTGATAGACAACAGTTGTAGATCAGTAAATATTCATTTTTCCAAGGTCAGTAATAGTTCTGTAATGATTGCTTTATTAGAGGGAAAGACCACTATATGCACATTGGCTTGCCTTTGTGAATTTACACAAACTTCCACCTTTGAGGGGAGAAACTTCTGGTCTTGTATGAATGAGACATTCCATTCTGTTTGCTTGTTCATTTCCTCCATAAGCCCCTGTGTAGCCATGGTACAGCCTTGCAGCTAAAAGAGTGCCTTTTTCAAACAAAGAAAAGATCATTTAAAAAGCCCTGCTGACCCACTACTGGAGAGAGTCATCAACAGGGGCAGGGGACTTGAAGCGGAGGGCTGAACAAGATACCAGAGGTCCATAGTTCAGTTCCAGGGGCTCTCAAGGAACACTGCATGGGAGCAATTATTTTAGTCTTTATCTGCTCATTCTGTGGTATGGGGGTATGATTTACCATTTCAGGGCACTGTAAGCAATGTAACCTGTAAAGTATTGCTTGGTTACCTGTTAAAGGAGCGTTTCCTGGGGCTTTTGAGTAACACTGTTGGAAAGTCATTATTTTTACCTTTAGTTGCTTGGACTGTGGTATGGGGGCCTGATTTACCAATTAGAGCATTGTGAGAAACTGAACCTGTAAAATACTGTGGGTTATCTGCTAAAGGAACATTTTTTCTACCTTGGATCTTGGTAAAATTGCACTCCTCCCATCTGTTGGTTTGGGTGAGCTGAGCAGATTGTTTTCCTCACAAGCTCAACAGGAAGCTCCACCCACCCTCCCCATTTCACCCACCCCATTCTCATCCACATTTATAACTTGCTGATACATTGCTACATCCTGGTGAGCACTGGTCCATACTAATGGCAAAGAGCACAAAGATACTTAATTTATAGGCTCATTTCCTTGCTTTAACAACTGAAATACAACATCCTTTCAGGGGTGAAGGGTAATTTGATTTAACAGGGACTGACTATTAAAAAAATGGATTAGCCAAGAAAGCCATGTGGGTTATAGTAGCCACCAAGGATTAGCCAGTAAAGCCAATTGGGTTATAGTATAGAAGATGCAGGGAAGGAGTAGGCAGGTAAGCCTCTGAAACAGAAATAACAACTCATGAATGGAGTGGTGCAGTGCAATGGTTGTGGGGTAGCAGTATTTAGGAGAACATTCTGTATGCTGCGTTACTGCCCAATCTGCAGGCACCTCTCTGGGCTGAGGGCAGAGGTTCCCAGTCTCCATGCTGCATTGGCAAGGATAGAGGCTACATCTGCCCCCTCTCAGAGACCACCATGCTAGCCTCAACTCACTCAAAGGTTGCCAAGCAAAAGGAGGGGGTTGACTACCGTGGGCTCTGGGAGAGTAAGGGCAGAGGTGCAGATCCCAATTCCCAGACTGGTAATACTATGAAACTCATTTGCAATACTGGAGAAACAGGATGGTCCAGCAGCTGCCCCTGGGATAGTGACTGAGGGGGATGGGAGGGACTTCAAAACTGGACCCCAAAGGGAAGACAGTGGTAGACCCCAGTGGAGAATGATACAACTCCTGGTAGGGGACTCCATTGTCAGGGGAATAGTACTAGGAACAGGGAGCAAGGGGGACAGGGAGATAAAGTGTCTACCAGGAGACACCACTTAGAGGGTTGGGGAATGAATCCTAGGGATCGCAATACTATTAGCTAGGAGGGGGGGAGCTCGATGTTATTGTCCACTTGGAGACAAATTACATCGCAAGAGATGTGGAAAGATTGGATCAGATACAAGAAGATTTTGGAGACTGGGGAGGGGCCTCAAGCAGACAGCAACCTCTGTGTCCTTCTCAGAGGTGCTGCCTGTCTGAGGCAAGGGGGAGCACAGGACACATCACATTATTGACTTCAACTCCAAGCTGAAGAAATGGTGTGGTGAGGAAGATTTTGGCTACGTGGAGGACTTGGGCCCCACCTAGGGGGATGAAGGCCTGTATAAAGAGAACAGCCTGCATCCTTCCTGGGAGGATACTGCAGTCCCCACAAATAAATGTAACAACTTCCTTGAGAAGGGTTTAAACTTGTCATGGATGGTGGTGGTGGAGTCAAAGGAAGAGTTGTGTACCCAATCCCAAATCAGATAAAATTGGATGAGAGCAGCAAATACACTACAAATGACCCAGTCACACAAACAAGGAAAATAATAACTCAGACAGTGCAAGGGAGGACAGCAGATTAATCAACAGGAGGAAGGACAGAAACACAAAATGGAGAGCCATGTGCACCAATGCTCGCAGTCTGAGCAACAAAATCTGTAACTTAAAGGCCACTATGGTGGAAGCAAACCTGGACATAGTGGCCATCACAGAAACATGGTGTAATGTCATCCAAAGCTGGGAGGTCGTTATTCTGGGATACAATCTATTTAGGAAGGATAGAGTAGGCAAACAGGGAGGGGGATTGGCATTGTATGTTAGACACACCATCAAGGCAACAGAAACTCAGTGCAATCAGGGAAAAACAGAACTATTATGGATCACAGTGGAGAAGAAAAAGGGAACAGCTATCTGTACAAGGGTGATCTACAGACCTCCATCTCAGGATAAATCTATGGATAAGGAAATGATAGAATCGATTAATAAAATTTCAAATAAGGTGGAGGTGTTGTTAGTTGGAGACTTCAACCACCCAGATGTGGACTGGAACCTGTAGACAGCCACTACAGCTAGGAACAGAAGTTTCCTTTCAGGCCTCAAAGAGGCATTCCTAAACCAGCTAGTAACACACCCAGTTGTAGAAAGGGCAATACTTGACCTGGTGCTTTCAAACAGAGAAAATGTAGAAAAGGTCACAGTGGGGGAACACCTAGAAAACAGCGATCACCAGACAGTGTGGTTTGAAGTACTAGTTGAGCACAAAACAAATCCCACAAGGACAAAAACCCTAGACTTTAAAAGAGTGAACTATGTAAAAATGGGAGATTTCATGAGGAAAGCCCAAGGAGGAGCCACATGTATGTCAACAGTGGTGGAGCACTGGAAAACAATTAAGGCAGCCATAGAGAATGCAACAAAACTTTTTGTCAAAACAGCTAACCAAATGAAAGAGAAGAAGGGGTCCACTTTGGTTCACTGGGGAAGTGGCTAAAAAGGTTAGGGATAAGAGGGTGGCCTTCAGGACTTACAACAGACTCAGGCACTAGAAAACAGGGAAAGTTACCAAGTAAAACAGAGGATAGTAGGGAAGGCAGTTAGGTTGGTGAAGGCACAAACAGAAGAAAAGTTGTCAGATTCAGTAAAAAACAATAACAGAACATTCTTTAGGTACATAAGCAATAGGAAAACATCTGGGAGGGCATTGTCAGGCTGAAAAGTAGGGAAGAATGGTGTGTGGAGAATAATGTACTCAAGGCAGAAGTACTGAAGGATTATTTCTGCTCAGTATTCACTGAGGAGGGGAAGGGAATGGCCCATCTTTAAAGGTGAGGGACATGAAGGGTAGGGAGGTGGACACTAGTCCATTCTCAGAGGAAAGGATCCTCAAGGAACTAGCAGCAATAAAAATAGATAAGGCAATGGGTCCAGATGGAGTGTACCCAAGAGTGCTGAGGGAGCTGAGGTATGTGTTGTCATCACTACTTGCAGCTTTGTTCAGTCTATCACTGGAGATGTAGGAAGTACCAGAGGACTGGAAGAGGGCTGATGTGGTCCCACTACATAAGAATGGTAGCAAGGAGGAGGCAGGAAACTGTAGGCCAGTAAGCTAACCTTGGTGGCATGTAAATTAATGGAAAAACTGCTGAAGGAAAGGATTGTGGACCAACTAGCAGCGAACGGTCTCCAAGACCCAAGGCAACACAGTTTCACTGAGGGCAAGTCATGCCAAATGAATCTTATAGAATTCTTCAACTAGGTAACCAGGAAGGTGGACCAGGGCAGGGTGGTGGATGTGGCATATCTGGATTGTAGCAAGGCTTTCAGTACAGTACCACAATGAAGGCTTCTAAATAAACTAGGAAGCCTGAGGGTAGAGTGCAAGATATTGAGATGGGTGGGAAACTGGCTAGGCAACAGAACTCAGAGGGTGTGGTAAATGGCCCACGTTCTGCAGAGGGAAAGGTGACCAGCGAAGTAACACAGAGATCAGTGTTGAGCCCAGTCCTCTTCAAAGTCTTCATCAGTGACATTGCTGAGGGGCTAGAAGGGAAGGTTTGCCTGTTTGCAGACAACACAAAATTCTTCAACAGGGCGGGCACTCCTGAAAAGGAGGATAAAATGCAAAGGGACCTAAAAAGACTAGATGACTGGTCTAGTGAGTGGCAGCTGGGGTTCAATGCTTAAAAATGCAAGATTATGCATATGGGTAACAATAACCCAGGGGCAGTGTACAACCTAGGGGTAGAGCACATTTCAAGTTCCAAACAGAAGCAGGATCTGGGTGTCATCATCTCAGATGACCTAAAGAAGGCCAAACAATGAGTGAAGGCAGTAGCAGGAGCCAGCGGGATGCTAAGTAGCATAGGTAGGGGTATAACCAGCAGAAGGAGGGAGGTTACACTTCCCCTATATCGATCATTGGTAAGGCCTCACCTCAAGTATTGCATCCAGTTCTGGAGACCCCATCTCCAAGGGAACATAAACAGAGTGGAGGTGGTACAGAGGAGGACAACCAAGTTGGTTGGAGGCCTACACAATAAACCCTATGGAGACAGGCTGAGGGAGCTGAGCATGTACTCATTGGAGGAGAGGAGGTAGAAGGGGACATGATTGAAACATACAAATACCTGATGGGAAGAAACAGTGCAGGTGGATGAAATTTTCCAAAGAAAAATGTGCTTAAGAACTAGAGACCACAACATGAAATTGGGGGGTTGAGGCTCAGAGGAAATGTGAGGAAGTACTTTTATGTGGAGGGGGTGGTGGAAAGATGGAACAGTCTGCTGGCTGAGGTGGTAGGGGCAGAAAAAGTTGTAGGCTTCAAAAAGGCATGGGACAGGCGCATAGAAAGCCCGAGGACACTAAGAGAGTAACCATTAGACTAATCTGGGATTCACTAGATGAGAAATAGAGCAGATGCAGTGGGCCTGTGGTCCTTATCTGCTGTCATCTTCTATGTTTCTATATTTCTATTTTAGTTTCAAGTAGTTTTGTTTCCACAGTAGCCAGACGTTTATTAGTTTCTTCACAGGTTGCTGGTATCTTCTGCAGCATAGACAATATTTGGGTCATAGACAGTTCAGACCCTGAGCTAGCACCGTGCAGCATAGGCCCAGTTCCTCTTGTGTTGTTTGTTGGAGCTAAGAAAGCATCCAGCCTGTGGGAGGTTTGCCGAGAATCTTTTTTTGGACCCATCTCTGCTCCCAATGTAAAACTGTCAAATAGATTAAAGTAGTAGACTATCGAGACCCAACAATGGTTAAAGTAGCTCAATTTTACTTACAGTCTGGAGACCAGGAGCTCGTGCTTATTCTGCCACCATATTGACCGCTCACTAGCCCCCTCCCCACCCTTGTTTTGAGGCATTTTGTGGCATATTTGATTTGCTTATCCAAGGCCATCAGAAATCCAAGATTCCTCATTTTTAATCCATGTTTTCCTTTTCAGAACTGTTTCCTTTTGCAACACTTACTCTCATCTGTGGTTGTCTTTTGGAGCAACCAACCTGTCATATTCTATTTTCATAACCAAACAACCTTATCCGTAATAAATACAGGTCAATATTCCTCCTCCTTGATGAATGCCCTGAGAAGATCAATGTGAATTTCTTATGCAATTCAGTACTTTCATCCTCTGCCTGCCAGCATTATGATCCTACTCCATCCTCCTAGGATGTGCATACTGCACACAGGCAATTTCCTGTTGGCCATCATACTGCAAGGAAACATATGACCCTTCAGCCACATCATGCTGCTGAATAGCAATTGTCCTGTTGTCTAAATCACACTTATTATAGCTGTTTGGCCTTCCAGCCTTATCGTACTGCTCACACGTATCTGGCCTGTCAGCTGCATCATACTACTCACAAGTATTCAGCCTGTTGGATTTTTCTTACAAAACCCAAGCATTTGGCTTTTTGGCCAGGTCTTACTGCTCATAAGCAATCGACCTGTCATCCATATCATACTGCTTATAGCTGTTTAGCCTGTTGGCCACATCATACTACTTATAAGCAATTGACTTGTCCTCCGTGTCATACATCTCATAGCTGTTCGGCCTATCGGTCCATCATACTGCTCCAAGCAATCAGCCTATTGACCTCATCATACTTCTCACAATAAGACTTTTGGCAACTTCATACTGCTCCAAACACTCATCTGTCAGCTTTACTGATCGCAAGAATTAGGTCTTTTGGCCAAGAGAGGAAGTAAAGGGGCAGGTTAGCAGAAGAGATGCTCAGCACAGGATAACATGTAAAGTGTGAGAGTGTCGATGGAGAAGAGAGCCAAGAGAGGAGAGAGAGAGAGAAAGAGGTAATAGACAGGTGAGAGCAAGGAGACTATTAGCAGGGGAGACCATGGCGCTGTACAGAGTGGGATGGCAGATCTAGGGAGGATTGAAGCAGGTGCATTGGGTGCACTCAGCAAGGTGTGAGTAATGCTTCTTTTTAAATACATCATGACTAGCAGCCAGACATACATCAAGGGGCAAAGAGTTCCAGTAACTGGGTGCCACATAGGAGAAACCTGAGGTGCCTTTGGATGTTTTGCATCTGGGATTGTAAAGTAGGGAGAGGTCAGCAGATCAGAGTCCATAGAAGGAGGTCTGTAGGGTAAGTAGGGAGACAAGGGAACTTGGCATGTTAGATCTTAAAATACTGTCTAATAGAGTCCCGAGAGAGAGAAGACCATCGGGGAGGGCCAATTAAGTTTGGCATATAGTAGGCAGTGATGTTTTAGCCTAGCGGAGGCAGAAGCATATCAACATATATTATTATAGGTCATATTCCATCTATGTAGGGAAGCCTTGGATGCATTGCTATAGATGACAGCCCCATATGTAAGCAATGGAAGTAGAATGTTCCTAGCTACAGTCAGTCTTGCTGAGGGGGTTAGACCATGGCTCATTTTGTAGGCTATCCCTAGCTTAACATTGAAGGCCTTATAAGTGGTGGTGGTATGGTAATCAAAATTAAACAATTCTTCAAGGAGGACCCCAGGTATTTGAAGGAGCTAACTACCTCCAGTGGAGAACCATCAGCACAGGTGATTCTAAAGAGATCTCTACAGTTTTTGAGCATGGCAGTTGAGGCAAAGAGCATTGACTGCATTTTGCTGACATTAAGAACAAGCCTGTGGCTGGTAGTCCAGGTTTGAACATTGAGGAAAGCCACAGATCGATCATGGTTAAGATCAAGTACATCACTGGAGCTGGCATAGAGTACCAGGTCATCAGCATAAAGTAAAGAGGAACAGAGGGAGGCATTTTGCATTATATTATTAATGACGACTGAGAAAAGAAGAGGTTATGGTTATGGTTACTGTTTCTACTACAGTTTTCATTGCCCAGTTGGCAACAGTTTGTAATGTTGAGAATAATTTTTAAAGGCAGCAGGCATGTGCATAACATGGCATGGTGGTCCATAGGATACCAAGGGAATACATTAAACCCAGCCCAGGGAAAACTTGAGGAGGGTAGTGAAATAATTATTGAAGATCATGAGTAGTTCAGTGCTGAAGATTTTCTCTTTTAATGTTAATTGTCTGACAAATCCTATAAAAGGAAGAAGGCATAAATGTTCACAAAATAGTCAAAAACAACCTTTGTGATGTTACAAGAAATGCATCTATTAGATGTGGAACATCAAAAGTTGATACAGTGCAGGTTCAAAGAGGTTTATGCTGCCTCCTATAAGGGAGGGAGGAGAAGGGGCATAGCAATTCTTATACCATAGGTGGGTCCATTTTTAACTACTGGAAACATTGGTGAACAAGGGGGGCAGGTATGTTCTCCTAAAGGGAAGATTAGATGAACAGCCTTTAATGTTAGCCTCCATTTATGCTCCGCTGGGTTCGACATACACTTTCAGTAAAATTAGTGGAGATTGCCGATGGGCTGATGGTGTTTGTGGGGATTGGAACCTAACTTTGATCCACATAAGGACAGCACCTCCAGGATTCCAAAACAA
Organism: Neoceratodus forsteri; assembly: GCA_016271365.2. Taxonomy (NCBI): domain Eukaryota; kingdom Metazoa; phylum Chordata; order Ceratodontiformes; family Ceratodontidae; genus Neoceratodus; species Neoceratodus forsteri. The sequence goes on from CM057451.1 coordinate 144,103,315, forward strand.
GAACACGGGGTAGCAAAACAATTGAAGGCACTATTGGGCAAGCTGGGGCTATTCGATGCATGGTGCCATGTAGAGGGCTCGACCCCAGGGTATATGGTTTTTTCACATGCACATTGAATCTACTCCAGAACTGATATGTTTTTGGTAGATCAGTAGCATCTCTCAATACTGACCAAATGCACAGTTGTACCATGGCTTTATCTGACCATGCTCCTGTTACGGTGGAATTTGCACTGCATCCCCAGTAAAAGCAGACCTTTCGAGGGTTAAACCATTCCCTCCTCCAGGAAAAAAAATGTAGAGGAACAAATCTTTCAGCTGCTAGAACAGGCTATATAGGATAATGATTCCTCAGAATTGGGAGCAGGGATGCTCTGAGGCATTGTTAAAGGTATGATTAGAGGAAAGCTAATACCTATAAGCAGCGCAAAGAAAAGGCAAAGAAGTCATAAGCAGAGGGAATTGGAGGATAGGATAGCCCAATTATAACTAGCACAACAACACCAATTAGATAAACAAAGAGGGAAAGAATTGACTGTCCTTAAGGAAGAATTAAATGGGCTCCTGGATTGAAGGATTGAGCAACACTTTAAGTTCCTCAGACAAAAGTATTATGAAGGGAGCTCTAGAATGTTGAAACTAATAGCTTGTCATCTCAAGCCAGGAGGGCTAGAGCACACTTAATAGCTGTCAATCACCCAATCACAAAACAGCGATACCAAACAGGGAGAGCTATTGTGTTGGCTTTCAGGGAATATTACAAAAAACTCTATAGTGCTAAGTCTGGAGTATCATCAGAACAGATTGCATCATTCCTGGGATCAATTAATCTTCCCCCAGCTCTCACATGAGCAGAATCTGGCTTTAAGTTGCCCCGTCGCTACACAAGAAATAGAGCAAACCATTGGGAATAGTATTACAGGTAAATGTGTAGCAATGAACGGCTTGCAGTCTGAATTCTATAAGAAATTTATAGTCAAAACTGTTCCCTTCTTGCAATGGGTCTGCCAGGAAGTCATGTCAGAGGAGGGATGGCCTCCATCTTCTTGGGTGTATGCAATGGTATCGGTACTCCCCAAGCTCAGCAAGGACCCCATACTATGCATGTCGTACCACCTCATCTCAATTTTAAACGTAGACTATAACATTTTTAAAGCCATATTGACCAAGTGATTATGACAACTGATCCCTTTGTTAGTCAGCCCAGATCAAATGGGTTTTGTAGTGGGGTGGCAGACAGCAGATAATGTGAGCCACAATTTGAACATCATTGACCACTTAAATACCACCAAAATGCCCACCCTGATCATAAGTCTGGACACTGACAAGGCGTTTGATCAGGCTGATTGTTTTTGGTTTTTTATATGGGGTCCTAGCCAGGTTTGGTTTCACCTCCACATTTCTGGATACCATAGAATGATTATATGCTGAGCCCCAAGCATATGTTAGGGAAAATGTATAGCTCTCTCCTAACTTTGACCTGTGGAGGGGAAATCATCAGAGGTGCCCCCTGTCCCCATTGCTTTTTGCCCTGTGTATAGAGCCTCTGGCATATTGGAAATGCCATGATCCAGGGATGATGGTGTGGACTTGAGCCAGTGGGAGCATAAAATAGCCCTTTATGCTGATGATGTCTTAATATACATGACCACCCCTGACAAGTCCCTAACCTGTGGTTTTTTTTTTTTGGTACTCTCTTTCTTTCCCTGGCTTCCCAGTCAGCACCTTTGCACTTCCAGGCATCCTGCTCAGAGTATCCAACCACTGTCCGGTCTATCTCCCAGCTTTAGCTGGGAGGCTATCACCTTCTTCCCCCTCAGCTTGCCCTCCATGGTGGATCAGCGGGGAGCCTCATACTCCCCTGCTGGAAAGAATGCAGTTCCAGTGATCCCCCTCTGAAGCCGGGGTGACCCTAGGATGGCCATCAAGCCGCATTTACCAGGAAGCCATTTTTCTACCAATTTTCACCACTTGTGGTGCACGGCGTGCAATGATGCCATCGACATGTATGCGCATGCTACCATGCACACCACCTCAGACCTCAGTCATGCTCCACCCCCTGCAATTGTGGTACCAAAATGCCAATCCCCAGCCACGCTAAGGGTCGGGCGTACAGTGACCATGGTTCCCCCCCTCCCCAGAGGTGGAGAGCAGTCCATCAGATGCTCAATCCATCTCCCTCCGCCGACCCACGATGACCCCTGCTCACTCCCGAACATGAGTCGCCGGTGTGGCATGGGGTGCGGAGTCCAGCACCTCAACCCTCAGCGCCACTGGGCCAGCTCATCTCTAACCTGTTTAATGGAAATAGTGCAGGAATATTCCAAGCTATCGGGTTACACTTTGAATTCCACCAAAATGAAGAAGCTGCAATTTAATTTTGCACAGTTGCAGTACTTACAAAATACCTATCCAATAAAATCGACACTAACAGTCATAAAATATCTCGGTATCACCCTTAGAAATACAGGTAAATTCCTTTTTCAAGATAATTACATCCTGTTAGGCAAGCAGTTGAATGTTGATATTAAGAAATGGTCCTTACTTCCCTAGCCCATGCATGCCCACATCCAGGCGGTTAAGATGAATTTGCTTCCACATTTCTTGCTTGTGTTTCAGAGTGTGGCTGTCAAGCTTCCACACCATTGGATGACAGACATGCAGAGGACAATAAATAAATTCACATGGGCTGATAAGCGACCTAGGGTGTGCAGGGTCCTTTTGGGAGCCGGGAAGCCATGGGGGAGTGGTTGGGCAGTCCAAGACCTGATTATTGGTTGGCTGCCCAGTTTAGGTGGGCCCTCACACAGTGGTCACCCTTAATAGAGGCCCATTGGCATAGGATGGAAGAACTTCAGGTAGGTGATCAATCCCCATATACCATCATGCTTATATAGCCAGGACATAGACCAATGGTGGGCAGATGGTTTCCAGGGATGAAAGTTACTTTGGTGTCATGGGATAGATTTCAGATATATTCAATATTGGTAGGGAAATCCGGAGATGCCAAAGTCTCTGGAAAAGTGACAATTTTCCCCTGGGTCTTCTGGATCCCTAGTAAGAATGACAAAATGGGTAGGACTGAAACACCAAGTCCAGATCATGTGGGGAGACTATGTCTTTACATTTGAAGAATGCCAAAAGGAATGTGGGTGGAGGCCAGTGGAATGGTTTCACTACGTTCAGGTATATAATTACATACAAACACAAAAAAGAGACATTCCACAGACTCCCCTCACCGCGTGGATGTACTCACTCTTAGGGAATTGCTCTCTCTTGTGACTCCGGAATGAGCAATTTCTAGTTTTTATCAGACCCTGCAAGGCAATAGAGTAATAACTGTCCAATATTTAGAAACAAAGTGGGAGGAGGAGGCAGCTTTCTGGTTATCCAATGGGGTACGGCAGTATATCTGGAAAGAGGCCTTTAAAACCACATCTGCACCTAGGTGGCAAGACTTTGCATGGAAAATGAGAGTGCAGTATTTTTTAACCCTCCACTTAAAGACCAAGTGGGATGAGGCTTCTGGAGCCAGCTGTTGGAGAAACTGTGGTGAAAGTAAAGCCACACACACTCATATTTTTCATACTTGTCTAAAATTGGAGGAATTCCAAACACAAGTGCTCCAAAAATAAGAAGCCATATTTCAAATTGATGAACCACTGCGAATGTGCCATATTATACTGGGATTGCCTCCCCCTTCAGTGAGAGGAGTGAATGCACATTACATATGGTATATTTGTGTGGCACATTTTGGAAGGCTATTATGTAGAAGTGGCTGAGGGTAGAGCCTCCCACTCTAGTAAAGTGGGTAATGATAGTGGGTGAAATTCAGGAGATGGAGAGACTCAAATATTTAGCATAAGACTGAATGTCAAAATTTATGGAACAATGAACTAGATGGGTGTTAGACAATGGATAGAAGTGGAGACAACAGACACAGGGGTGGATCTTCATTAGAGGCTTTGACGTAATTTACTTTTATGATTAAGTCAGACAATTTTAGGAGATTTCTCTCCCCTAGCGAGGGAAGGGGAATAATATTGAGGTATATATGGTTGAAATTCTGCCCCGTGGGCTGGGAGGCCAACTAAAATGCCACAGAACACAAAACATACTCCTTAAATGATCATGAGGAAGTATATTCCTGCTGCCTTGTTTGGTCCTGTTTGGTCTTTATGTTAATTTTTGAAGTTTAGGTAAAACTGTTCATATACAGTTTTTTTATTGTACTAATTTTAGTATTATTTAACTTAGGTGCCTTATTGACATACATAATGCCTATACCACTAAGGACCTTTCTTAATTTGGACGCACAATGGAAGAAGTTTTTTTATTTTGCAACATGTACATGGACACAATATTTTAGTTTTCATTTTAAACAGAATTGTCCCTGTGGTAATCACTAGCTTTGTTAAAAATGGTGATATGTCAGTATTCATATTGTCATCTATTTACACTGAATAAAAGAAAGTATTTAAAAAAAATATTTGAGAAGCTAAAATCATCCCCCTTGTGGTCCACTTTTTTGGCCATCCCATTGTTCAAACCTGCTTTGAAAACTGTGACTTCATTGTTCTGTAATAAATGTGTGAATATTACCGATGTTTTGTATTGGCTTTGCAAACATTGTGCCGTATTAGACACCCCTACCCCTATTATCGATAGTGAGCAGGTATGGACAGCACGTTAGAAGGTCAAGATTACGTTGCACCAGAACACCAGTAGGATAATGCATTTACCGCAATAATTTCTATATTGGGCAGAATAAGAGCATATATTTCTATCCGGGACAGCCAAAAAAGTACCATAAATGTGGGTCTCGCACACACCTCAGTTCCATGTGTGACACTGCCCAATGTGGCATTTGCCTGGAATTTGGTCACATTACTTAGACATGCCCCAATCCAAATAGATTTAATCTATATGAGGAGCTGGGTTACGCCTTTCAACAATGTCCTTGGGCTTCACACAACCATGATGATGGTCTGAATCAAGATGCTTTAATTGCAAAGGGGCAGTCTTTGGCTGCAAAGTAAGGTAAAGACTCATCCTCTTCCCCTATTGTGGAATCCGAGGACGCTCCCTTCCTTGATTCCAGGAGTCCCTATTCGCATGGTGGAATCCATAGATGCTTCTGGTCCAGTTGAGGGCACATGTCCTCCTCCTGTGGGTTCTGAGCCTCCTACCTTATCACCGTAGCCCCTAAAGATGTGTCAGGAAGTGCCTGCTACACATTTCCCTCCTCCTGCAGTTATTGACATGGAAACTTCCCTATTTCAGATCCTGGCAAAAAAAAAACATGGCCATAGAATCATGACTAGAAAGATACCAGCTAAGAAGTCGGACATCTCCTTAGGAAGGCCTATGCTATATTGGGGGCCTCCTCCTAATTGAGGGCCAAGGAGGGCGATGGTGGTTGCTCTGACTCTTCAGTGCACTCCTCTCAGAGGGAAGGACCTTTGGAGGTGGATGACCCTCTGGAGGAGCACTTTATCAAACGTGTACAGAATCAGACTCATTCCCAAATCAGGAAGGGTGATGGACCAATCCTGTAATTGACTTGCTTCTGCCCCAGGTTTCGTTCTCTGCGTTGACACTGAATGTCAATAGCATGAAATCCCACAAAAAACATTTACTTACATCTTCAGTCCTTCATTCTCTTCCTGGCAGTATTTTTCTGCTACAGGATATCTGTATTAAAACTGCCTATGAAATCTCCACAGTCCAGAACTTATGGGTGTTTGGATTGACTTACCGGTCCCATGGCCTTGAAACCTGTGATGGAGTCAGTGTACTTTTTAGAGGGTATGATTTTAAAGTACAGAAATTGATTGATATCCTTCCTGGTAGTGCTTTACTGTTGGCTTTGACCTTGGGCCCCCTCCTGCTTCAGGTTATTAATGTTTATGCCCCTAATCTGAAATCTGAGTGTGTCAATTTGTTTAAGATGATACAACCTTTTCTCTATGTTTCTAAACCTCTCCAGCAAGGGGGTGATTTTAATTGTGGGTTAAGTACATCAGACCGTGGAGGTCATACTCAGAAGGTGTATTGTGACTCCAGCTTCCTATAGGACATGGTTGCAATGGCTCACTTGCAAGACAACCATTGTATGTTTCCAGTGTCATTGAGTCCTCCTTTTACTAAAGGTCTTTTACAGACCCAAATAGATTTCTTGTTCCTATCTAGTAGCTTCCAAGTGACTCGATCATTCGGACCAGATAGCAGTGCACTGCATTTGTCTGACAGGTCCTTTTGTCCCCTCCTCGACCCGGCCTTGGTGGCTTTAAAGCTCCCTGTTGTCAGCCCATGTGATGATTAAGGTCTGGTTCCAGTTTTTTTTTATTTTTATAGTTAGTTGATCTTCAGTGCTTATGAAGACTTTGGAGTCTGTTGGGAAGATTCTAAGAAAGAGTTCAGAAAAGTGGTCCTCTGCTGTGCTCGATAGCTGCATACATCTTGGAATCTACATTATCTGAACCTTCACTTTCATTTATTTGGCCTCATTTCTCATATGTACATGACATGTTTTGTTCTAATGACTAAAATTGATGCAATTTAGATGCAAATGTCTTCCTATCAATATGACAGAGCGAAATATTTGGCTTAAGAGCCAGGATACCCAGGGTAGATGTCAATCTCTGAATATGTTTAAAGCCTGCTTGGACAGACTGCACAGTCATCACATGTGGTCTCTCTGATGGTCCCCACAAGATTCTCTGGCCACTATCCTTGATTCCATTTTGGGGAAAGTTTAGGATTATGCTCAAGAGTCCTTTGGCATTCCCTTCACTCCCACTTCATTTATAGGACAATTGCCTCTTCCCTCGCTCCCTTCCTGCTCATTTGCTGGCCTCCTTGATGTATCTGGTGCACCTCTCAGAAGTTTGCACTGCAATTCAGAGTTTACCTTCCAACATTACCCCAGGAACTGACAGACTTTCTCCTGAATTTTATAAGGCATTCCCTGATTATTTAGGACATACATTGGTTATTTTATATAACCAGATTCTGATGACTGGTTCTTTACCCCAGACCTTGACACAAGCATTGCTTATTCTTTTCTACAAAAAGGATGACATGTCACTTTTAAAGAATTGGAGACCCCTGTGTCTCTTGAACACAGATTACAACATTTTGGCTTGCCTTTTAGCTAGTCGCCTAACTTCAGTGACTGACATTTTGCTATCGCCATCTCAGGGTTGTTCAGTTCCTACTTGACACATTACAGACAATTTATTTATTCTATGGGAGCTTTTTGACAGGGACATGTGGGGTTTGAGCTCTGGGTTTGTGCTCTCATTAGATCAGGAAAATGCATTTGATTGTGTGGCACATGAATACCTTTCTGGTGTTCTACAATGGCATGGCCTTCCTACTTCTTTTATCATCTAGCTATGCTAATTGTATTCTTCTGCTGGCCTTATCCCTTTTGTAAATTCCCATTTGGATACACCGATACAATTACACTGAGGAATACAGCAATGCTGTCCTCTCAACCATTTATTATATGTTTTGAACTATGATCCTTTTCTGCACCTTGTACAACACTCTCCACAACTGAGAGGAATTACTCTTACCCCTGACTTAGAAGACCTCTGAGCCCTTGCCTATGCAGATGATGTCTGTCCCCTGCTTTCAGACAGTGAGCAGAGGACTATAGTATCTTCCATCTTACAATAGTATTCCCATATCTCTGGCTCTTTGATTAACTATGCTAAAAGCATGGCAGTCCTGCTTGGTTCTCCTGCAAGTGACCACCTCCAGTGAGATGGGAATTGCAGTTAGAAATGTATTCTGTATATATTTTAACTGCACTGAAATGGATGATTTTAATTGGGAAACATGCCTTTCTACTGCTGAACAGAGAATGCTGGTTTGGAAAAATAGGGCATTGGCAAAATTAGAAAGAATGTATCTCAATAAAACACTGCTGCTTCCATGTTTTATGTTTTTGAGTGCTGTATTTCCTCCTCCCCCTACCTTGGAGACTAAATTATTTAGTTTATTTTTGCAGGGGCTATGGGGCTCCTGACTCAACCCAATTAAAAGAAATGTCATTTATCAACCTCTTGTTTGAGGTGGCCTGGACATTTCAATCCCCTGGTATTTTATTATAGCATTTTCTTTATTGCTAACTTTTTTCCTGCTCTGGGAAGATCAATTGCAGGCTGGGAATCAATGGTTTCAGACTGGGATTTGCCTCTTTTGGCAACCCTACCCTCTATCCTTCTCTGGTGATATGGCTGTGACTACCATCATGTTATCCCAGCTTACATTTTGATGTCTTTTAAGAAACTACTCTAATGGAAATTGGCCTTTTTGGAATGTGTTGCTCTATTTTGGAGTCACCGGTACACAATAATAATTACTTATAATTTCCCTCCCCTCAGCATTCCCTTTTGTCCTCTAGCTTAGGTGGACATGGCATTATCCCTTTTGGTTAACCATAGAATTTCTCCTCCTATGTGGGATATTTTATGGCTTAGCATGTATGGCAAATTGGCGGCTCATGCTTCTCTGAAGCATAAAGCTATGGATAAATGGTTTTGTCCTTGACTGACATGTCTGAATATACAAGAAACTTAATCCCATTTTCTTTTTCAATGTTCCACTAGTTGCCCTTTTTGAGCACAAGTAAGCAGTATGCGGCATTTTCCAGGCTTTTCTACTGTTGATTATGGAATTGAGGTGTTAAATTTGTTTCCAGCAACATGGAATCACAATTCTAAATCCATTCTTCAAGTCAGTTTTGCGTTATGCAAATACTACTTATGGTGGTGATTTGTTCCTACATGATACAACAGAAATTGATTCCTCTAGTGGTTATTGCTTGCATGGTGCATGATTCCCTGTCCTGTATTTATGTCCAGGACAAATGGTGGCTGGGTCACAGTCAATTTCGTAAACTGCGGTCTGGTTTTCATAGTGTTTTTGCTTGAATTTGTTTGTAGGCTTGGTTACATGCTATTGGTTTGATTTATTTTTCCTCATGCTAGGATGGTGCACCATTTGATGCTTTTCCCCTTTCCTATTCCCTCTGCTGAGTCCCCACACTGGCATTTGGAAATACTAAGGTGAGATTATTAATTTATTTTTGCCCATTTTCTTTTGAATGATATTGTTTCATTCCAACACTGTATTTCTATTGCAATTCTGTTGTGCTGCTGTTTTCTATACATATGCCAGATTTTGATTGTTATTTTTTTGTTTAATAACATTCCCTATCTTTTTTCAGATGAGAAGTTAAATCAGCATAGGAGACATTTCATTTTGAATTAGTTTTTTTTTTTTTTTTTTTAGGTTATCCCTCTTTGTTTTCCAGTATTTTATTCTTCTTTTGATCACAGCTGTATGACATGTTATTTTGACCGGATGATCTGATTTGTACTTTTGATGTTTGATATTATTATGTTTAATAAAAATTACTCTACTGTTTCTGCAGAGGCCTCTTTTGCTTCCTGTGGGAGGACATGGAAAATCCTGAGTGACTGCATGATGGAGGTGGAAGTGGAGGAGACAATACTATGGATGCTACAAAGGAAGTTCAAGCAGTAAACATTAAAATACAAGCCAGTCTCACTGATGAGATGTTGGAGATTGAAGATGATGAGCTGTTGCAGGCAGAAAGACAACTAAAAGAAAATTTGAATAAGAAGAAAAAACAGCCAAGATACGAATGTCCGAGGTGGAATTACAATATTTTCAAGAAAAAACAAGATTAGCAGAGGTGAAAAAATGGAAATGATTGTTAAACTGTCCACAGAAATACAAAAAAAAATATACTGCAACAAACTACAATTTTCAAGTTTAGCGCCTCTTCCAATGTCCCAGATTCACAAACAAATGAGAAGGAGGCAGAGATCTAATCCAGCACTCAGCCAAAAACAAACTGGACAACACATTTTTCCTAACAAAGTGTGGGCTAGATACAACTTAAGAGATGGAAAATGGGTACCTGATCCAGTGATCCTGATTCCTAGCATAGCAGCACACCAAGTGCAGAATTCTTCCAGCATTTCTATGCCACTGTGAAAAGATTAAAGAATGCCAGCATCTGCAGAAATGATGGATTATAGGGACAAGCCTACAACTCCCCAGACCTCTACTTCAGGTACAAACTTTAACTCTAACAATATTTGTAATAAAACTATTGACTACACAGAAAAGTAAAATTATGGGGAGCAAGAAACAAACATTAATGTAGTAAGACAAAATGGGTCTGAGGTCCTGAATAACATTAATCAAAATAATGAAGTACCTAATGAAACTATAAGAATGGATTTAGGTGAGATAGCTGAAAATGATACATACAACACTAGAAATCAACCTAGATGTGCTGGCCTGTTCCACCACCTGGTAGAATTAGCTAAAAGAAGACATTCTGTTGATTAAGATATCAGGGGAAGGGGATGGAACAGGCACCAGATAAACTTTTATGTGGGAAAAATGTTAATTACTCAGTCACTGGCCTTTTTGCCAACAAATTTTTATGCTTTAATCCATGCCCTTGGAGAAAGTGTTTTTGATATTAGTTTTAGAACAGCAGTGCTACTGGAAAGATTTTGGGCAAAATATTATGCAATAAAAGACACACCGCTGTTAGCCACTTTTGCAGCTATACCTCTCACAAAGCCTACATTCAAGGTGGTAACTATTTTATTACAGAATGAAGGGGTAGGTATAGCAGACATAATATACTGTCTGGAAAAACTTTACAAGATTCAATGAACAGCAGATCCCATAATTGATACTAAAGGATTCTGGACCAGAGAGTGGAAGGTCAGAGTAAAATTACAACAAACAGTCAAAGGAATCCATCATTTGCCAAGTTGCTTTTATCTGGGAAGAGACAAAGGAATTCTATTTTACCAGGGACAATCTAAATCATGCTACAAATGTAGACCTTTACAACATATCAGTTCCAGTTGTGAAAAATTCAAGTGCACCTTATGTGAGGTAATGGGACATTCTAGCTTTCATTGTACATTTAATTCAAAATGCAATTTATGTGAAGAAGAAGGACACACATTCAGATCTTGTCCCTGGGCAGCCCACAGCATGGAAAATACTGATTATGTAGAACAGGATTTCTGTATAAGCAAGGCTACATGAGCTCAAACTTTCTCACAAACCAGTAAAGAAAAGACAACTACAGTACTTCCATGAAAAGTCCAGATCAACCTCAAAAGACACCTGAACCACCTGTCTCTCATACAGAAAACATGACCACAAATAATGAGCAATACCAGAGACTGCCTGTGTATCTGAAATAGAAGACACAGCTATGCCCCCCCCAATCTTGACAATGAAGTGGGAACATCAAATATGGCCCCACCCCCAATCCAGAAAATGAAGAAGGAAACTTTCAAACAGTAAAAAAAGTAAAAGGCAAACAAAAAATGGAAAAGAAGATGCTATAAGAACCAATACAGTTAGAAAAAAAAATCTGCTTTACTACAGCGGGGTGACATTGAGATGGAATATGACTCTGATAATGCCTCCAGACACTCTTCCCAAAAGAATTCTGCTTCAGATGCAGAAAATGAGACTGATGTAACAAAAAAACTAAGAGAAAAAATGTGCAACTAGATCAGGGGTTAAAATGGTGTCCTGAAATCAACGATTAAATGTTGGATAGCAACTTCACTGACCTAATCTTAGCTTCCTTAAATGTCAATAGTATAAGGACAGAAAGAAAAAGGAAAGCTAGTGTAGTTATGCATTATTTGAAACAAATAATTATGATTTGGTATGTTTTAAAGACACTATGCTTAGCTCCATCATCAAAGCTCAAGAGCTAGTGCACATTGGATTTGGGGCTCCACAGATTGGTCCATTGGTGAAGAAACTTGCAGTGGTGTGGGAATTTGTGTAAATAACCCTATAGCAAAAGTAACCCACTTAGTAGACATATGCCCAGGTAGAGCATTTATATTAGCTATTTCCATAAATTCCCAAGATTTTAGATTAATAAAATATTTGATCCCCAAACAAAATTAGGAATATAGAGTTACTCAAACAAATCCAGAACTACTTATTTACATCCAAAACCATTGTTTTCGGGAAGAATTTCAGCTGTGGTAGACTCTGCTCAGATAGAGCAATTAGAACAGAAAAAGTATTTTTTTAATGTTACATTCATTATCAAAATACTTTCCCAAACAGGATTAGTACATACCTTTCTTTATATGGAAAAAAAAACACCAAGTCATACATACTAAGGAGAACAATTATCAACAAGAACAGAGTATTGGATTGTTTCTGCCAATGCACCTGCTATCAAAACAGAAGTGCATCCAGTGGCCTCTTGAGATTGCAGTCTTTTAAAATTACAATTAGCAAATCACCCAGAGGCTGCAGCAGGAAGAGGATACTGGATATTAAATATCACCTTATTAGAAAATGAAGAAATATTACAAGGCCTAAATCAAGTAATGGAAGCAAGGAAATCAGTATATTGTCTTCATGATTCTCCATCTGAGTGGTGAGAAGACAGTAAAAATTATTTTATAGAATACTTTAAAAATGTCACAAAACAGAATGGGAAATATAAAGATCCAAAATATATAGAACTCCATAGACAATTATATAATTTAACTTGCAGAAGAATGAAAAAAGATTATACAAAACAAATCACAGCTGTAAAAGAAGAAATGGAAAAAAATACCAATATAATAGACAAAAATCCTTAGAAATGGAACAAAAAATTGAGATCCAGGGCAAATACTACCAAATCAACCCCTTTGATAGTTACTGTTCCAGGCAAGCAAAAAAAAAAAAAAAAGCATTAAACAAATAAAAAACTACAAAATAAGAAATAATCTTTGAAAAAAAGGAATACTTAAAAAACTAGAATTAAATATCAAACAAATGTTTAGTGCTGCATCTCTCAGCTCCTCACAAATGGAAGAATGGTTGCACAATTGCAACCTACCACAGATTACACAATACATGACACATCAGTTACTTACAGTATACCCATTTCCCCAAAAGAATTAGAAAGGGTCATTGACACTTTAAAATCTGATACCACTACAGGAACAGATGGATTACCATGTGAATTGTTCAAGAAAATATGTCACTTCCTAGGAGTAGAATTAACTGAAGTATATAACTCCTTTTTACATTCAACAACATTACCAGAAGACATGTATAAAGGTTTACTAATTTTTCTGCTTAAAAAAGGAGAGAAAGAATTACTCACAAATTGGAGACCAATCACACTTTAAAATATAGATTTTAAGATTTTTGCAAAACCTTTGAGTAATCGGCTGGTGTCTATCTCAGAACATGTTATCCACCCATCACAAGTATGCTCTTTACCAGGAAGAAAACTCACAGATATACTTTTAACATTAAGAGAAATAATAGAGATGGGAAATGAAGGCTCAATGTTAGGGCATATACTTAATTTTGACCAAATTAAGGCCTTTGACAAAGTGGAACATTCCTGTCTATGGAATTCTTTAAAAGGTTATGAAATACCTGATAGATTTGTATATTGGATAAAGTTGTGCTATAAATATGCAGTGGTAACAACCTATGTAAATGGATGGATAGGCAATCCTTGTCTTGCTCAGAAGGGGTAAAACAAGGGTGCCCCCATAGTCCCCTACTGCATATTTTATCACTAGACCCATTAATACAAAAAATAAATGTATCCTCTGACATTACAGGCCTTTCACTATCCAGTCAAGATATGGAAATCAAAACAATAGATTATGCTGATGATTTATGTCTCATATTAGCAAACATTAGTTCTGGTCTTCAATCAAGACAAGAATTTTAGGAATTTTCAAAAATAACAGTTTCATCAATCAATTATCAAAAAAAGCTTTTGTGTTCAAATAGGTAGCTCAAACTTAGGAATTAAGGAAAACATAGGCATACCAATTATGGAGGGGAGTTGTAAAATTCTAGGCATTTATTTTGGACCAGGTGATTCAGCAGTCACCAGCTGGGAATACTTGATAAATAAAGCTATAAACCATGTCACACAATGGAATAAATGGTTCATGGGAAAAAAGAAAGGAATCTACATGGTAAAAAACTACCTAATACTCATGTTCCTGCACCCAAGTTACTGTACATATATCCCCACTTAGACACTTAGAAGTGAGACTATAGTGTTTTCTTTCAATGTGTCTAGGGCAGTAGGGTAAAAGTCATTAAAAGAGAAATAACATACCTAGATATAAGACAAGGAGGACTGAGCATGACAAATTCAATAGGTTTTTTTATATCATTTTTAATTTTTCTAATATTAAACCAGTCTTATTAGATCACAAAACACTTTGGACCCTGTACAAGACTATAAATCACAACAATCTTATAAAACTGGAAACCAGATACACCACTACCAAACAAACAGAGACTTACAGAATTTCCCAGTTTTTTTAAGATATGTTTGGAAAAATTAAAACAATGGTCTATTCAAAGGAAAGTCATTACTACACTCACCAGGAAAGAATTCTATGATACATTAATGATAGAAAAATATTATAAACAATCCCATTTCTTTAATAAAACAAAAACTGAAAAAGACAGCATTGTACAAATGTTATGTGACACCAGAATTCCACCAAAAATGTGGGAAGTGGTATGGTTGTGAACTCATGGGGAACAACCTGACACACAAAGTTGTTAAGGAAAGATACTATCCAAGAGAATCATGTCAAGGTATATTAGAAACCATGGAGCACTTATATTATGAAAGTCCTTATATTCAGGGATTTTTGTCCCTGATCTCATAGAAATGGTGACAATCTCCTTTAACACATATTCAACCAGATGTGCTTTTTCTTAGGCATTTTTTACCAATCACTGGAAAAAAAATATAATGAAAGTAGTGCAATGGTAATATTAGCATGTATCAAATACTGGATATTGTGAGATGCAGACTATCTTTACAGCAAAAATATATAAAACCAGTAAAATTAAAAAAACTGATTTTACATAATATTCAGGACATACAAAGCAGGGAGACAATGACATACACAGACTGTATATTCAAATGGTGGGGGCATTTCAGTTGTTACTATGAATTATGCAAGGGAAAATGAAAACTAAGATACCACTGTAAGAAAATACTGTTTCTCTCTCCTTGGGCTGGTCACAGGGCTGGAAACTATTGGGATGTAGTTCCTGTGCATCAGGGAAGCAGGAAGGTCAAACATCAAAACAGTAAGACATCCTCTCCATCCCCTGGTGGAACTCCTCAGTTTACTTCCTGCCTCCAGAGCAGCAGGTTCAGTCAAAACAGTACTCTGTCACTACATGACAGGGATGAATATTTTAAAGATTTTCTTGATCTGTTCTTTGTTTTATGGATGTTCTCTTCTGGTGCAGTATTCACCTTTCCATACTACTGGCAAACTTTAGACCTCTGGGGCTTCCAGGCTCAGCCACGCTGCTGTACAGCCTGGCCCCCTCCACCCCAACACCAGTCCATAGAGTACCGGACTGATGGAAGATCATGCAGCAGGAGCAGCATTATCCAGTGAGCAGTAAGACCATGGATTGACAAAAGCAGCAACAGAGATGATCAGAGCATCAGCAGTGCAACAGCTGCAAGGACCGGGAGCCGTGAGGTGAATGCAGTGAGTACTCTGAGGGCCTGATCTTGGTGTGGGGGAAAAGGAACCATCATGGGCATGATCTTGCTGTGGGGGAACCAGAGGAAACAAGATCACTTGGGGGGACCAGGAAAAGTAGGATCTCCTCAAAAGGCCCACAGATACTCCTGACTAGTTAGCATGGGAAATCCACACTGGTGGCCATTTTATTCAAAGCCCACCCTCAGCCAGCACACACTTTAAGGCTTAATCACGCTGTCCCTGCCAACTCATTTAGCCCGGACAGGGGACACAGTTGGAAGACTTGAAACTTTGACAGCAGCCCCCTGAAGGTGGTGGTCTCTGAAGTTAGCAGCATAGCCTTACATGGATCTCATCTTTAAGCTGTTCTTTTGCACCCCCAGACCCTGAAGCCAGCTCTCTTCCATCAGTTGTCCTGCTTGTACTGTACAAACAGCCAGGGGATTATCTGTCTTGTTTCTTTACCCAACAACTGTGTCTTACAAATGAGTTTTTGAAGTGGATACCCAACTCACTCATTTCAGAGCTACAAACATGTCCTTAGACAAGACTTTGGGCAAAGCCTCAGACAAGGCCGGGGACAAGTCCTCCAAGGGCAGAAAATATGACAAGTGCAAGTACCCCCTCTTAGCCAAGTTCACAGTTTCTCTGTATTTAAAGTGTGAAGCTGTGGCCACTCCAGACTCTGCATTCACTGAAGAATGGGCTGCCTCATCCTCTATCCTGCCAATGGTCCTGCAGCAGCCCGTGCTGAAATTGGCCCGTGATCTAACTGAAAAATTTAATTGAGCATTTGACTTTGACCCAACAGGTTTCAATTTGCAGTCACCAGCATCTACAACAATCAAGACACACAAGAAAGCCTTGCAAAAGTGTACCCTGTCTCCCTCTTCTAATGAGGAGGAACTGCTGGCCCAACATCATGGCAGGAAAAAGTTGAGGGCCCATTCCCCTCATTCTAGGGACTCAAATAATGATGGTCCCAGCCAGCACAAATGGAAGAAACACCAGACCAAGTCACCTTCCTAATCAGATACTAGTTGTTCCTCAACTGAGGAGGGAGAGGTCCAGAGCAGTTCATCAGATGAAGATGTGGGGTCAGCCAGACACTTTGTTCTAGAAGACCTGGACTTCTTTATCAGGAACATCATGCAAGAGATACATCTAGGCACTTCCCCTAGCACTGCAAAATCAGACAAGCCAGCCCTCAAGCTGTCATCCTCATCTAAACCATCTTCAGCATTCCCCATTCCTCAGGAAATTGAGGACATTCTTAAAGAAGAGTGGCATGGACAGGAAAAAACTTACCCAGTAATGTGAAGAGTTAACAAACTGCTGAAATTTGACAAGAAACAATCAGAAAAGTGGCTAAACTTACCCAGAATATACCCTCAAATATCAAACCTAACAAAGAAGATGGTCATTCCAGCAGATGGTGGGGCCACCCTCAGTGACCCAGTGGACCGCAAGGTGGATTCATCTTTAAAGAAGACCTTTCAGGCAGCTTACTTAAAGGCAGTAACAGCTAACTTATTTTCAGCTAGGTCCTCTCTATCATGGACCACAGAGCTGGCTTTTCAGCTGGCAGAGGATTCCTAAAAGAACAAAGTGATACTTCAGCAACTCCAGATGGTCAGGCTCACCTCGGCTTATTCAGCAGATGTCTCAGGGGATGCAGTATGATGCACTGCCAGAACTATGTTCTACCAGACTTCTGCCAGATGCAACCTTTGGTTAAGAGTCTGGCAGAAAGATGCCTGCTCTAAGGCTCATTTGGTGAATGCCCCATATGAAGGAAATCTTCTCTTTGGTTCTGCTCTGGAAGAGGCCATCAAGGAATTCAGAGAAACAGCTAAGGTTTGCATGCCCCAGTTGTAATCCAGAGAAAAGTCTTGGTCTGGCAGATCCCAGCAGCAATTTTGTGACCAATCCTACAAGAAAGGACAGAACAGAGGCAAAAGGTCATGGTTTTCCTCTCATAACCAGCACAACAACAGAGGTGGAGGAGATGGCAACAGTGACGACAGAGCATTTACAAAGAAATCACGATGAAACTGACTGGACTCATCTCCCGCATAGGGTGCAGACTATCAAATTTCTTCAGGGAATGGGTCTGTACTACAACAGACAAATTGGTTCCGGACATCATCAACAAGGGATACCTCATTGAATTCAACACAAAGCCTCTGGTGCCTCATGTGATCCCCTCACCTCTTTCGTCCAATCCTCCCAGGTGACAAGTTGTGCTCCAGAATATAACAGACTTACTACAAAAGGAGCCATAAAACCAGTTCCCATACCAGAGCTCAATGGGGGTTACTCCCTATTCTCTGTCGTTCCAAAATGCACAGGGAGTTTCAATCCAGTTTTAGACCTCAAATTTCTGAATCACTTCATCCGCAGCAGATCATTCAAAATGGAAACGCTGTCATCCATCATCAGAGAAATCCATCAGGGAGACTTTTTGGCATCCGTTGACTTACCAAGATGTCTATTTACATATCCCCAACTGACAGTCTCACAGGCAATATCTCAGGATCAAGGTTTAGGACAATCACTTCCAATTCAGAACACTTTTATTTGGGCTTTCCTCTTCCTGAAGAGTATTTTCCAAAGTTCTAGTAGCAGTTGTTGCCCATCTTCACAGCCAGGGGATCCATCTTTTCTCATATTTGGACAACATCCTGATATGAGCCCTTCACCTTGAATTGGCTGTGCAAGCAGTGACAGAAGTGGTTTACTGATTCTCAGCACACAGGTTTGTCATCAACAGGTAAAAGAGGCAGCCCGGTGGCACTGAGGGCTGAGGCACTGGACGCCACACCTCACGCCATACCAGTGACCCCGGTTTGGGACTGAGCCTGGGTTGCCGGGGGCCAGCTGGGGAGGGAGGAGATCAAGCATCCGGAGGATGGCTTTCTCTTCCCGGGGTGGGTTTAGGGAATGCGCTCGCTCATGGAGTGATCTCAGGCAGCAGCCAGGGGCATCGATGGAGCGGCACAGCACAATGCCGGGAGGAGCTACAGCATAGAGTTGCCTTGCCAGCTGAGCTCTGCAGGGGCAACAAAAACCAAAAAAAAGCTTCTAGTCCACCGGTGTGATGACAGTGGCTCCAGTGGAGCACTCACAGCCCAATGCTGGCCCAACGTGCTCAGGTCTCTCCATGGGCCAACCCGATGACAGGGTAAGGCAACTCACACTTAGGAGTTGACTCCCAGGAGAGGGCGAATCCAGCCCTGGAGGTGATCTGGGGTTCGGGCCTGCCTAGGTAATTCTGGGGGAGATGCCTGAGAGAAGCGGGGGTTCAGGCTGGAACTTAGGGCAGCATCAGAGTGGGCACTTCTGAAGGATGCCCGGGGGTCTGGAAGATAAATAAAGTTGAAAAAAAAAATAGAACAGGTAAGAGAGCTCCCTGTTCCCAGCACAGACACTGGACCACTTGGTAGTGGACTTCAAGACTCATAGGCACATGGTGTTTCCCACCTTGGTAAAATTCAGGGACTTGCAAGTCACCCTTCTGAAATTTCACCACTCTTCCCATCTTCCTGCACATATATTCATGCAGCTGATAGGGATAATGGTCTCACTGGCGGATACAGTTCAATGGGCCTTAATCCACATGCGCCCGACTCAAGCAACTCTACAGAAACATAGAAACATAGACGTTGATGGCAGATAAGGACCGCAATGCCCATCCAGTCTGCCCATTTCTTTTTTCTACCTTATGAATGTGCCATCTGCCTTTGCTCTGTCAATGGCTTATCTACTCATACTCATCTGCATTGCTCCCTTATGCCTATCCCATGCCTGTTTGAAGCCCTGCACTGTATTCATATCCACCTCTTCCTGGGTTAGGCCGTTCCACGCATCTACCACCCTTTCTGTGAAAAATAACTTCCTCACATTACCCCTTAATTGTCCTCCCTCTAATCTCATGCTGTGTCCTCTTGTCCTGCTACTTTTCTTATATTGAAACATGTTAGACTCTTTCACCTTGTTAATGCCATTAAGGTGTTTGAATGTTTCGACCATATCACCTCTCTCCCTCCTTTGCTCTAGGATATACTTACTGAGCTCCGTTAATCTGTCCTCATATGTTTTCTGATGCAATCCCTGCACCATTTTGGTTACCCTTCTCTGGACTGCCTCAATTTGGTTAACGTCCTTGTAAAGGTGTGGCCTCCAGTACTGCATGCAGTACTCCAGATGGGGCATAATCAGAGTCTTGTAAAGAGGGATTATTACCTCCCTCTTCCAACTTGTGATACCCCTACTAATACACCCCAACATCCCCCTAGCCTTACCTGCTGCTTTAGTGGTCTGCTTGGATGATTTCAGGTCATTGGTGATGATGATGCCCAAGTCTCTTTCTTCCCTTATTACTGCCGGCAACTCCCCTTCCAGCATATGGGTGGCATCAGGGTTTCTCTTCCCAATGTGCACGATATTGCACTTCTTTGTGTTAAACCCCAATTGCCACTCTTCCGACAATTTTGCTAGTTTATCCAGATCTCTTCTCATTCTGCCCACCCCATCTGGATCATCTACTCTGCTGCAGATCTTGGTGTCATCTGCAAACAGACAAACCTTACCCTCCAGTCCATCTGCAAAGTCACTGATGAAGATCTTGAGGAGGACTGGCCCCAGGACTGATCCCTGAGGTACCCCACTTGTGACCTGCATCTCTTCTAACTATATACCATTTACCACCACTCTCTGTTTTCTGCCTGTCAACCAGTTTGCCACCCAGTTGACCAACGTCTGACCCACCCTGAGCCTACCCAGCTTAGTAATCAAATTTCTGTATGGAACAGTATCGAAAGCTTTGCTGAAGTCAAGGTAGACGACATCAACTGCTCCCCCTTGGTCCACTACTCTGGTTGTCCAGTCAAAGAAATCTATGAGTTCAGCTCTTTAAGCACGTTACTGGACAGAAACTCAGGAATGGAGGAAAACAGACCTGTGAAGACAGGAGTAAAATTATTTAGACTCTTGTCCACTCCCTGTCTTGTTGCACCCGTGAAACCAAAACTAAAATAAAAAAAATGTATAAGAAAAAAACAAACTTTTGAAACTTTTACATACCTTCATACTGGTGAAGGTCATGCCATGAAATGGAACACTGGTGTTATAGACAGAGGAGGTGGAGGAGGGGGAGGCTTGCTTGGTGGAGGAAGAAGCAAGACAGTAGACCTGTAAAGACAGGAGAAAACTATTTCGACTCTATACAAGCAGCCACAGAGCTGACCGCCTACTCTGTATATTGATTGTCCTCTCGCAGTCTTATTGTTCTAATGTCACCTGTCAAGACTAGACTGAAATTAGTGTTCCACAGTTGGCCACTTTGGTGGCAATGCACATGGTATATGTATTGTCCACTGTCAGGTTTTACTGTTCTGCTATCAACTGTCAAGAAAAGACTGACATTATTGTTCCATGTTGGCTCATGGCATGGACCAATGGTGGACCTGTGAAAGGAAAACTGAAAAGAAAAAATCCTGGAATGATACTTACCATTATATTACTAACTGCTTAGCCATGTAATAGCACAATGGTGCCCCAGAGGGGAGGAGGACAAGGTGGATTTCTGGCTGATGAGAATGAGGCAGCAGGAGAGGAGACCTGTAAACACAAGAGTGAAATTATTTACAGTCTATCCGGCTCACAATTTTTGTACCTGTAAAAGGAAAATGAAAACAGAAAAGTAAAAAAAAAAAAATTGAATGATACTTACCGTTACATGACCATGATGTGTAACAGCACAAAGGTGCCTCAGAGGTGGAGGAGGAGTAGACCTCTTTGTAGCTGGAATAGGCAGCAGGACAACAGAAGCAGGTACATACAGTAGTAAATGTATCTGGCATTTTCACTGGGTAAAAGTCTGGGATTTTCTGGAGGTATGCATTAGACAGAGGAGGAGGAGGGCCGTGTTATTCTCCAGTGAGGAGGACTGGAGTATGCCAGAGTGCAGAGTTACATTCTCCTCCTTCATTCTGTTTGCCCCAAATTAATCAATCAACTGCTTTTTATTCCCCACAAAAAAGCATCCTCAATATCTGAATTTTCATCACATGGGAATTCTGATTCCATTAAGTCCACATCTACCTGTGTGGTGGGTGTTTGTCTTTACCCTGCTTCATTCTAGTGTATCGGTGCCCACAGCAATGCACGTCTATTGGAGGTATATGTGCACTATTCATTATAATGAATGTCAACATAGCAACACTTTTTGGGGATAGGTTTGTATATTGGTCTGTGATGACTGTGCCTGCTGTTCTGAACACATATTCAGAATTAGTGCTAGAGTAGACTGTGGACAGCTCAGATATTTAAAAAAATATATCTACCATTGCAGGCTACTCTTTAACTTTGTTATTCCAATACAGCAGGGGTTCATTATCAGCTCCAAGGTGCTTGGCATCTGCTATATATACCTGAACAGATTTGGTTGCTTTCTTTATTCTGGCATCCTCCAATGGTTCCTCCTGCTTCTGTTTCTCACAATCTTCAATGCCAACCTGTGCAAGAACTGCTCACAGAGGATTTGATTTTGGAGGTGGTTTTCTGGTTGTCTTACTGGTAGATGTCAAAGCTGCACCTCCACATCTCGCACTTCTCTTGTTGACTGTTGCTGAGGGTGACACAGTGCGTCTCATCTTAATATGCTGCTTTTTTAGCATTTTCAAACCATGTACATGACTCATCTGCAATCTTTGCAGATTCTCAATTTTCTGAAAGCCCCCATTTGTACTGTGGATTCAGCATTGTTACAGTACTGAAATCCACAAGGTGTCCTTTATGGTCCAATACATTAAGCATGTGTTCAGACTATGCACAGCTTACAGAGTCACCTGTTCCCTCAAACTGCTGCTGCATATTACAGATGGTCTGCCTCAGCACCAAGCGCAGTAGGATAGCCTGGCTAATAGACACAATGTACTCACTTTCTGCCTGTGTGGTGTGATCAAAAAGTATCAACATCAAAATCAACCAATCCATAAGCCTCTACCGTTCTGTTGTCAGCGACTTAGAAGCTCCAGAACTGTCACATATTGTATGAACCAGCATATGCTCTTTTAAAGCCTTATGCTATTCACACATCTGTTGCAGCATATATAGAGTTGAAGTCCACCTCGCCACAACCTCCTGCTTTAATTGGTGCTGAGTCTGGAAGTTTTTTAATTGCAGTGCACATAATTGATCCCTGGCCTTTTTGGACTGTGAAAAATGGACACAAAATTTGACTGCACAGAGTGAGCACTTCTTTAATGTTACATTGTTTCAGGAAGTCTTGCACAACCAGAATTAGACAGTATGCAAAGCTGAGCACCCTAACAACCCCCCCCCACAATAGCCTTGAAAATGTTTGCACCATTGTCACTGGCTACGAAACCTTCCTGTAGGGATAGGGGGTTCAAACAAGTGTCAGTCTCCTCCAGTATTAATGCCATACTGTTTTCCCCAGTGTGAAAATCAAGCATGCTCTTTATAGCCAGTATTGCATGCTTGCAAATTACAGGCATGCATCTTCCATTACAATCAGGTTACTTCTATTTGCTGCTAACAATGATCAACCCCCTTTAGTTCTACCTAGTGTGGTGTTGCTCACATAAATGAACTAGCAGCGGTTGGCCCTCTGTTCCAAATATCTGTGGTAAGAGGGATGTATGATATGGAAGAATGCTGCAGTGCATGTGAAACTTCCTTTTCAACAACATCCCTCAGTTCAAAAATTGCCTGCTGTGAAAAGTGGGTCTTGGACAGCACTTGTCACTTGGGGCATGCTTTGCACATAAAGCAAAGGAAACCAGCATTTTCAACCTTAGAAAATGGGAAAAGATCAACAGTGATCATCTCTGATGTGGCAGCATTCAACTCCCTGGCCACTGAATGATTTGAGTGGAATTTACATTGCTTAGATAGAGTGCAAGTAATAGTTGGCTAGACCTCTTTTGGTGGGAGGGGTGGGTGCTTTTTTGGAGCAGTTTTGTGTGGGCACCATGTTGCTCTGATGACACAGACAGAGATGGTGTCAAGAAAAGTTTAATTTGGCTGAGGGTTTTTTAGAGTGATGCTGCTGCTACACCTGCTCCTCAGTGATTTCACACTTTCAGGGGTACTGCTGACTCCTCCTCCTTAACCACATTTTCCTCCACAATATCCTCCTCCTCATCTGTACCTCCCAAACCACCGGCTTGCTCTTTCCCTTTATGTACATGCCATCAAGACATATGTTTGACTTTGAGATGGGTATGCGGTCCACCTGTGCTAACACAAGACCCTTTCTTGTCACAGTTTATTTGGACCTGACAGAGTTGGCAAATTACAACAGTGTCATCTTTTGGACCAGTAATAAAAAATTCCCACATAAGGGATTTTGAACACACAAATGTATGTGGAACACCAGTTGTGGTGGCCATGACATCTGCATTTGTTTCTGTTCAGTGATACTGCATGGGTCATCATGTATTATCTTTTGTGGCATAGGTTGCCTAACATTCAATTTAAAAAAAAATGTAACACTTTGCTATCACCCCTTGTTTTTTTGTTTTCATTGCAGGCTCCAACCAAGGATCAATGACCCTTAATTTCATCCTTCTCCTCCTCCTCCTTTCCCAGGTCCTTCTTTTCATCATTTTCTTGAGATGGCAGTGGCACACACAACTCTGCACTGCATCATTCTCAGACTCAGGGCACATACCACTAAACCTCAGGGGAATCATTCTGATATTTTTCAGCACCACTGTGTTTACTCACTGGTGTTGAAGGGGCTGATAAAATTTCATATAAATTATCTTGGCTCTGGCTACTGTCTCCCTTAACTAAAACAGTAGACAAATCAAATGCTGCAATCATTTTAACAGTGCAGACTATCATCACACACTGTTAAAGCAATATTACCTCTTGCAGCCATAAGATGCCCTCATCCACCTCGACTGGTGGTCACCACTGCCACCTTCCCTGCCTCTCCTCCCTGTGTAGTCTTTCCTTTCCCTCTACCACTCATTCTAACATGGTAATGTGTAGCAGTACTAGTGTCTTGAACAATAATAAAAATACTGCAGATAGTAAAATAAAAAATGTTCAAAATGACAAGAAAGGGATAAAGTAGTAAGTAAAATAATAAACATATTAAAATACCAAAGTTTGACAACTACCTGTCAGAGCCTTGGACAGGCATTAGTATTTTAGCAGCACTGGAACACTAAAAGTGTACAGAAATTATGGGACTTAAAAAATGAATTGTCAGAGAGTGACAGTGAAAATGCATGGAAACTAAAGCTGTTGTTGGCTGCAGACAAAAGCCTTGATTCCCCACCCCCACCCCCACACACAGCACAAGTCCAGCACAGCAACATCACGCAGAAACAGAAAGGAAAAAAAAACTAAACAGAAGGCAAAAACATCTAAAATTAAGTCTGCAGATGCAGAACACAATTTGAAAAATAAAAAAATAAGTTTGTTTTATGCAATGAACTATAGTAGAAATCGATTCAAAACTGAGCTCTAAGTACAGTGCAAATCTTATCTCTTCAATACACTTCCTGGAACCACACACAGCACAGCTTTTCTGGTCTCTGTCCTGCTGCAATATAGCCATGTAATCTGCAGGTCAAATGGTGCGGAAACATTGCTGAATGACTTGGCCATTTTGCAAAGTCCCAATAAACTTCACCAGCAAAGTTATAAATTTGTGACTTCTCTAAGCAATACCTCCAAGTTTGACTTCATGAAGTGTGAATAACTTTGTGAAGCTGTGGTCCTTTGTGAAGTTATTGTAAATCAAAAGTTTTCCAAATGTTGCACATCACTGCTTCTTAAGTACCATCCTTGTACCTCCACTCTCGCAAAAAAAAAAAATCAATTTGAGCTCAACAAAGAACCTGTGTGGTAAATCCTGAGGCCAATGCATGCTGACTATCTGCTAGCATGCTGCCATGGATTTGCAAATTGCCAGCCACACAAGGTATGATGCTAGCACAACATAACACACACCATCATGCACTTTTGCTTAAATTACACAGAGATGCCAGTGAAGAACTTGATACCGCCATGCATTATTGCATAAATTACACCAGCACCTGTGAAGAACTTGATTGAAATTTCATTTCATGAAGCTGGAGTCAGAAGAAGTCACTGGAACTTTGCTCGCTAATCTTATTCTGCTCACAGCTTCAGTCAATGAAATTACCACTTTGTTCTTCAAAGGCACTTAAGAATAATCCTCTGTTCTCAGTTTGCTCTTATTTTATGGATTGTTACTACTATTTAGTCATTAAAGACATCTGGTACTGTGCCTTCTCTCAGTGTTTTGTTATGTATACAGAAGCTGCTATAGGTCACTGCAGTTCATTTAGTAAGACTATTAGATGTAACCAGTCAAACCCCACTGCTTTTGAGCAGATCAGTAAGGATAGTCTATTTTCTATTTCGTCTGACTCTATAATTCTGATCTTTAAATACACACCTGATTTATTCCCCTTTTTTACTATAGTAGCTATCAATAGTCAATGTTGTTCATATTAACTAAGGAAAAATACTTATTTAGTGTGTTTGCCATTTCCTCCATGTCTGTGACTACCTCCCATCTATAGTCAATGGACCTTTCACCCTCTTCCTTTCCAATTCATCTAGTTGGAAATGTTTTTTTTTTCACCCATATTCTATTTTTCCTCCCTTGCCAAGGCAGACTTGGGCTCCCTTCTGCCCCACTCTACTGACCCCCCACCATCCACCACTTCCCCAGGTTAACCTGACCAGGACAGTACCCCCATGGATTAGCCTCCACTTGATGGGATCAGGACACAAGGGACATCCCCCTGAATCTATAATCCAGAAGGCCAGCAAATGCTTCTTAGTGCTCCACCAACCACAAACTGAGCTGCCTTGGAGGAGGGAGGAACCAAGTTCTGATCAGCTTCAAAAGTCTTCATTTGATCTTCACCATACAAGACTGTTTCACCCAACCTGCCAGTGTTAACCTTGCCCAAATGCTTTTTTGTTGCTCTCTCTTGTCTCAGCAAATGTCCCATGCCCATAATATGCTGTCTCACCTTACTTCCCAACGAGTCAGCTACCAATCCAAAACTTGATTCTCAGTTTTGTGAGATGTGAGGAGTCTGCATCAGCATTAACAGTATTTTAAAAAATTTCAAACAGTGGCTGTTTTGACAGCACTAGTGCTGTGTCTCATGTGGCACAGATATGGTGTCACTTGTCATTGGAGACATTATGATGCTGCACCATCATGCACTCTATGATGTCGTGCAATGGCATTTCATATGTACAGCACAGTGCAGCACATGTGCACAGTGGCCATGTGCAGCTCAGTACCCACTACATTCAGTCAGCCCTTCCTCACCTGGAAACACATGTAGTGTTGTACTATTCAACATTAATAATGCACAAATACCAAAACATGCAGTACAAATGGCTGGACAAATACACATAGTCAGTGAAGACCCCTGAGCAGCAGAGTGTGTTAAGTAATGTGAGGGCTGTTATTATTAGAGTGGCAAACAGGAGCAGAAGGGCCAGATTGGTCAGGCAGAGGGACACCCACTGGACAGCAGTAAAGCTAGCCAACCTGGTGGACTTGGAGGTCGCAAATGAGGAGCAGCTGCAGGGAGAAGGGGAGAGTCAGTAGACAGGCTCAGGTGTGAGATCTAGGCATCAGTGGGGAGGACCCTGGCATGCAAGACAGGAGTAGGCCATATGGGGGCCCAGTACCTGCACAGGTACAATGACCTTCCTTAGAGGGAGCTAAGGTGCCTGTAGCAGCTGCATGTGATGGTGGGAAGTGGCATTTTGCCATGGCCAGATGAGTACAACCAGCTGTATCTATGGTTGCTGTGGTGTCTGGGGTGCAGTACTGTTTCCACGATACTGGACTGCTATGTTACTGTCCCTGAGAAAATGTGCAATGTACCTGTGTGTGCCTGTTGAGCCCACTGTGTCCTATGAGAATTGATCTGCAGTATTGTAAAAAAACCAATGCAGGAGTATAGGACCACTGTTCCTGTAGATGCTCCCATTACCCTATACATAACAGGACCCACTGTGGATCTAAGAGCCATACACTTGCCATAACACCAAAGGTCTGCTATTCTTCAGAGTCATGTGATCACTGTCTGTCTGTGGGTGCAGTGTGCGGTTGGTAGAATATATGATGTGATAAGGGGGCTACTTGTAACCAGGGTGTTAGGTGTACAGAACAGTTCCAGGCAAGTACGGCGCCACTTGCAATGTGCCCAGTCATTAGGGCACAAAATCCCAATGTCAGGGCTCCCTCTGTTTCTGGGGGGCTGCACCCCCCATGCCCACCATGCCCCCCTTACTAAATATTCCAACTCTTGTGAAGCAGACTTCGTGAAGGGGGTGGCAAATTTGGTCAAGTGGCACCCTAATGATGGTACAGAACAGCCGGAAGGGGTACAGAATAGCATTTCACAAAAGCCAGTTTCTGTTCCATGTGCACTGTCTATGTTATGCTGCATAGGTGC
Source organism: Neoceratodus forsteri (assembly GCA_016271365.2). Taxonomy (NCBI): domain Eukaryota; kingdom Metazoa; phylum Chordata; order Ceratodontiformes; family Ceratodontidae; genus Neoceratodus; species Neoceratodus forsteri. The sequence goes on from CM057451.1 coordinate 144,131,420, forward strand.
TAGTACACATACATCACAAAATATATGATATACTATCATAATGGAGTGTGTGTGCCACTCTAGGAGCTGCCACTGTGTTGGACTACACCTATGTAAGATGTCAACCGTTACTATTGTACTGGTAAGCTTCCTGTGCCCCTGTTGTATAAGACCTGGAGCTACATGTATCCTATTATGCAATATGAAGTGTACATTGCATGTTGTTGACACACATAAGTATATTGGATGGGTTGGTATGGAAGGCTGGACAGGGTCACCACTCTGGCCTTGCCTACACAGTGCTAGGCTATAGCTAAAGTACTGATATGTAATGTGGTGGCTGTGCTTGGTCCATTGTCACACCTGTCTGTGTGGCACACCATGGCAGTGCACAATGATAAGACACTGTCCCTGCAAGGTCCTGTCCTTCCCCACCCAGGCAAATGTGGCTGAAGTTGCACAGTATTGTTAAATAGACATCTATACTGTTTAAGTTTTATGGTAATCTGCCAAATGTTCCAGTACATGCTATTGATCACGTGTCACCGTTGGTCCCTCCACAAACAATATGACCCAGCTGGCCCAGCCCAGGGCCAGGCAGGATTCAGGGTGGGTGAGGGGGCACCCAACTGTTCAGTGGATGGATGGAGAATTTTGAGGCTGAGCAGGCCTTGGCCACATGTCCATGTGAGTACTCTGCATTGTGTTTCACAGTCTGCATTGCATGCCTACTCTCTGCTGCATGCTTATACTGTTGCAGGGGGATGTCCATGTGTGCCTTGACCAGTTGCATGCATGTCTGTGGAGGAGGCATTTTTGCGCTGGTGGTTGGGGACACTCATCTGGCTCTTAAAGCACTGTCCCACCAGTGACACTGTAGTGTGTCAGGGCCTGTGGCATCTACAAGTTTGATCATCATTGTGACAGGCATGCAACCCTGTATGTGTCCTGTGCTTTAGCATGCATTGAACCATGCAGTGGCATGTCCCCTGTTCTGCAGACTTGCTGCACTGGGCTGGTGACAGTCCTGCACACCACCCATTGTGGAACACCTGTCATGTTTTGTCAGATCAATTGTGCAACCAGGTGGGACCTAAATATGCATATTTGTGGCAGGCACTAGCCAGTCTTGTACCAGTACACACTGATGACACTTCATGTGTGGCATACAGCATCTCTAGTAGCCTGCCACTTCAGTGCCATCTTCATTGGTGCCAAGGCAAAGCATCACACCAGTTATGTGGCATGGGCTTTACAGCAGGGGTGGTCATTTATGGGCCTTTAGCGTACCATAACATGTATATGTTTGACATTCTGATGCACAGTTAGTAGTGTCTACCCAATGCAGTGATGTTTATAGTATGAGCATGCCATGGTGCACAGGCTGTGCCATACATACATTGCAACACAACTGGGTTGTTGCAGGGCTAATGGCCTGCAAAGGCTGAGTATGATGGCAAACCCCATAATTAGAGTGGAAGCAGGGTCTACTGGGAAGGGGGGTACCTTCGGGTGGCAATACATCTCATACCACTGTGATGGGACTGAGGTACAGTGTGTCAGGCATCCAACCACATACACACTGCTGTACTCCAGTGCTACCCTGCCCACTGCACACATTGCTGAATAACAGTCCCATCTATATACAGCTGTTATGTGTGCACCAGTGGTGAGTGTGCCTTGGATTTCTTTTGTCCTGCACACCTGTTTGGGCCTATGTGCTGGATGCTTGGACTGCAGAGTTCTGGACATGTGGGTGTAACACATAGCCACATGGGCTGTTACACTGCCTGTCATTCTCCAGCTAGGTGTTGGTGCTGTATGTGCCATATTTTTACATCTTCCGTGCCTGCTGGTGTCAAGTGCCCTTTGCATAGCTTGGTCCTGCTATGTTGCAGTGCAGCACACTTGTATGTGTAGTGCTCTACTCATCAGGCCCACAGTGCTGTCTCTGGTATGCCATACACATTCCATTTCAGCTGTGTGACTCTGTACACCTGTGTGTGGCCTGTTGGTTCATGTGTCACTTGGTTGTACATCTGTTACACACATTTTGCCACTTCTATGTACTTCATACTGTATGCACAGCTGGCTGAGTTCTGGGTATTTCTTTCGATTGGTGCCCAAAGAGATGCAAGAGCCAGAAGAGTCATAGGGACATCAAGCTTCAGGAAGAATAGAACAATCTGAAAAGGTGACAGGTCCCATTACTGTGGCTCCTAGTGTGGCAGATTGGGGACTGCACATGTGCAGTCAAGGTCTTGCCAGCAACCATCACCTGGGTGCTGTGACAGCAGCCACCACCACCACCACCGTCTGCAGCACCTTCATGGGGTTGTTACAGGAGGTCCCTGCACCCTAATTGGTACCCACACAGGTACACTGCAGACAGCTAGCATTTAGGTATATATTATACTAACACATAGGGCTAAGAGCACTTACTGTAATAATAATAATAATAAAATTTAATTAAGCGCCTTTCAAATTTTCAAGGCGCTGTACATAAAATATCAAATCATCAACATGTCAGTACAAACAATAAAACAATACAACAGGTATAACATATTAAAAATGACCTATTTAAGGTATAACAGGGAATGCCCTATCCCATAAAAATGACTTTAAGGCCCTTTTAAAACTTTCCACCGTTGTACTCTGTTGGCGCTGATGGGGCACAGAATTCCAAAGGGAAGGAGCCACGAAACCAAAGGCACAGGCTCCAGAGGACTTCAAATTTATCCTTGGAATCTCCAGCAACCCCTCGCCAGCCGAGCGAAGCTGTCTCAGAGGGGAGTAGGGCACCAGAAGCTCTTTCAAGTAGTCAGAACCTAACCTGTGAAGGGCTTTGTAGGTCAAAAGACCCACTTTAAAGGTGATCCGCCACTGTATTGGCAGCCAGAGCAGAGTGCGCAGCACAGGGGTAATATGAGACCTTCTTGATGCCCCAGTCAACAAACGTGCTGCTGCATTCTGCACTAGCTGCAAGCGGTGGATATCAACCCCAGCAAGCCCTAGGTACAGGGAGTTACAGTAATCAAGACGAGATGTCACAAAGGCATGGACCAAAACCGGCAAGTCGCCAGGTGGGACCAGGTGCCTAATCCTGGCGATATTTTGAAGATGAAAAAATGCAGTCCTGACAACTGCAGACACCTGATAACGAAGGGTCAAACCAGTGTCAAGCTCCACACCCAGGTTACGGACCCATTCAGAGGTAGGGACCTGGTCCACCCCTAGAATTAATCCAGAGGGGGACCCCACCTCTGAACCCTCAACCCTGCGGCCGGGGTCCACCACCATAACCTCAGTCTTTCCTGGATTCAGCTTCAAACCACTGGTATTCATCCAGTCTTGGATATCTGCGAGGCAATTATTCAGCACCGAGATAGCACTAACCTGGGCGGGTGTGAAAGACAGGTAGAGCTGGGCATCATCAGCATAGCAGTGAAACCTCAGCTCATACCGTCTTACAATGTCTCTAAGGGATAGCATGTATACTGCGAATAACATGCGAATAACTGTATAAGAGTAGATGTCCGGATATATATGCACATTATTGTTATACACTTTACTTTCCAATACATACATGTATTTCTTGCTTATAAGATGTTAGGACATCTGTGTCCTTGTAATGATTATGATATATGAGTTGGCATTGCCATCCTCTGATGATTTGTATTACTACATGGCTATGTACAAACTGTACCTCTGTGTTTCTACAAAATGATGACTATAACAAAATTGTATAATGTTATCTTGGACTGTGGGGCCACCTCTAATTTAGCCAATAGGGCTCATCTCTACAACTAGAAATGTTTCTATCTTACAGTAACCATGGTAATTATCTTAGGTATGTAATGTAAGACATTACATCTTTTACCTCGGAGACCGCTGGAGACACAGAGATTCCTCGAGCTGTAGGGAATGCTTAGCATTGGCTCCCAGTTCCTATTGGCAAGAACTGCTTAGGGTAACTGTAATTTTCCTTTTGGTAGTAATAAGCAAGCTTTATTACTCTTATGCAATGCGTCTGTGATTCCTTGCATGCCCATTATTGCCAAGAACCTGAGAGTGAGGTTTAGACCTCCTGACTATTGGCGACCACATGCAGGCAATATTTGGTGTTTGCAAAGTTTCACTTGTTGCTAAAACATTTCTCTTCCCAACTGGGACTGTAGGTGTGCATTCCCGCATCACCTCGCCCATTTTTCACCCACTTTGTAATCACTTGCAAAGTCTGGCTGCTTACTGGATGTGGTCAATGCCAACTCAACCCACTCAACAGCAGTTTTGAATTGCAAGCTTACAAGTGCACAGTAGCCTGACCGTGAATATGTACACCTGTTGTGGATCGGTAAACAGCATGGCACCTTTTCACAGTTTGATTTTTCGTTCCTTCCCACACAATGGCCACTGTATCAAATATCTGCGCAGAACTGAGACTAGACGTCTGAAACTTCTTTGCCTCCCATGGAGGATGGGCTGATTTCGCGTGGGATGCAAGTCAATCCAAAAACCCTGTGCTGGGGATTTTTAACCCAGTACACAGAGATGAGACAAACGTCCAGAAAGCGAGAAGCTAGAGGGCTGTTGGTCAAGGCTATTTATGCTGCTCTGGAAGCCTCCGAAGTGAGGTTTCGATCCCTTGAACTGCAAATCTCATCTCTTAAGTAGGAGATGAGGTTGCAGGAAACTGTATGTGTGAGACGAGAGCAGGATTTGGAGTCTGAGCTCCAAACTCTACAAAATGAAAAGGATTCCCTTTTACATCATTCTGCTCAGGCAAGCGAGCAGGAACTTTGTATGTTGAAGCAAGAGTGTGAAAGTTTGAGACAGGATAAGGGGCAGGCTTTGCAAATGAATGACTTGTTAAGAACAACGAATGAACAAATGCATGAGGAGTTGGGAGAGTTACAGGATGAGATAAACCACGTACGTAATGACTTAGGGTTAGCAACTAGGGACAATTGCAAATTGAGTGCTCCGTATACAGTGTTACAGAAGCAGATGCAGGATGAAGTGGATCAGAATGTTGCAAAACTGAGTCATGAGGAATGTGAATCTAAAATGGCAAAACTGCGCCATCAGCGAGAGGTGTTGACTGGTCATGTCAAGGCAACGGGAGGCATAGCCCCTGCCCTGTTGACATCATCTGAAGGGGAGGAGTCAGATGACATCATCTCGCAGTACAGCACCCAGTCACACCCCTACTATGGCCCAGACACCCCTCCCCACCATTAACAACATGGCGGACCCCTGTCACATGACCCCATGTCCCTACATCATCGATGGCATGATGCACATCATGGGCGATACCAACATGGCGACCCCCATGATGGGAGGAGCAGGCCTAGGCCTAGTCCCTACAGCACCACAGATTGCCGATATTTCTGTGGATGATAAGGAAGAGCTAGAGAAAATGATTCATGCCGCCTTAAGCAATGTGACCCTACCAGACAGAAACAAACGGACCCTCTGAAAGCAGATTAGACAGATGCTGCAGGAGGCTGCTACTCGGGAGGGAATGGTCTGCACTGTAGCTGAGGCAGTGTCTCAGGCAGCCCTAGAAGACATCCAAGGGAAACTACCTCCATTTGATCATCCCAATGATCCCCTACAAATGGGCAACTCTGTTCAGCAAATAGCTGACAGCAATGGTCGGATGAGCCCATTCGACAACCTCAGTTGCCACTTGGAAAAAGTGCATGCTAAATGTGAAATGCTTAGTCTCACTGCAGACTATCAGGTCCAGATCCTATGCCAGACCATCGATCCTGGCCTATGGGCAAAACTCCCCGATGATGTCCGCCAGGACGGCCACATCACCTTTGACAAAGTAGCATCTGAACTCATTTCTGCACACAACCCAGGAGTAGTAGAAGTGATGCTTGCATGCCCTGTGAAACAGAATGTAAAAGAAAATCCAGTGACTTTCCACTAGGGGCTCTGGATGACCTACTGTGCAGGGAAGCACCTTGCAGGGGAAACCGCAGATGTGGACCTCATTGAATAGAAGACCCTGTTCCTTAGGAACATGATCCCTGCAGTAAGAGACAAGGTAGAGCCAACCATCTATCCCACCACAGATAGGTCTGCCAACAATGTTCATAAAACAGAGAGAGTTTATCAACTCTACAGCCATGATTCAGGCTCTGGTTCCAAGAAAGCAGATGCCATGGAAACCATTCAGGAGACCACAACGCACTACACGGTGGAGGGGCAGGCCCAAGAGAAACAGCCCCTCCCTACAGACAACCAACACCCCCAGTAGATCAAGCAACAACAATCCTGGGGTGGGATCTAGAACTACCACAAAAATAAGAAACACCATAAAAACAGATCATGCCCCTCGTATAGGGAAATAGCCAATGAGAACCGGAAATTTAGAGAACTTCTCGGGCAAGTGTGCTCCGTAACAGATGCTATTCCAGTTCAGGCCCTTGCAACAATACAACCAGGAGAGCAGGCCTCAACAGGCCGTGGAGATACCAGAAGTTCAGGCTCCCAGGCCCTTACAGGCCTGAACCTGGAAGCAGCTTCATATATAGCATCAGTGCAGCATGGTGAGATGGATCAAAGGAACCAGGCCCAGACTCTCTTTCAAGAGCTCCCCCATGCTTCCACTGGTACAGATTGACAATTACAGGCCCCAGTCCAGATTGTAAACAAGTTGGCCTTGGATACAAATGGAAGATCCTGCACTAAGGCCGAGGTCAGGAGCCACCTACTCACAGTGCTACTGGCTACAGGCGCGGCTGTGTCTGTATTAAAGGATTATAACCCAGCCACATCACCTTGGTCCACCAGATGGAGGACCAATATGCCTGGGATAGATGGAACTAGGTTACCTGCATACTGCTCCCTGCCACTACCTATGACACTGGGGCACATGAAGGCAAATCACACCTTTCAGCTAATGGTACTGGTTGATCACCCTAGTATAATCGGAATTGACTTTTTGACACCACACAGCTGTGTGGCAGACCTAGCCAATATGTTATTGATACAAATTTAGGGACAATATCACACCATCATGATCCCTGACTCACATGGGGTTGCAACAACCTCTGCGAACAACAAAGTGTATGATGTCATAGACTTGTTTAAGAATCACAAGTTTTTCCCAAAGATCCTCCCCCTTCTAAAAAGACATCTGGAGGCATTTGCCACCAACAAGCACAACTGTGGCAGGATGCACACTGCCATTGAAGTGGCAGGCCCAGCACATGAGAGGCAACGGCAGTACCCCTATCCACCTGAGGCCTTGCCTTCTCTTAGAGAAACAATTAAATCACTCCTCAAGCAAGGTGTAATTAGGACATATATTTTCACTGCAAATTCCCCAGTGTGGCCTGTGAAAAAACCCACAGGTGCATGGAGACTTACTATTGACAATAGGGGACTAAACCAGATCACCCTCAGATGTGCCCCATCTATGGCATCAGCACCAGATGTGCTATGACTACTGACCCCTGACCAATAATGGTTTAGTGCTCTAGACATCTCCAGTTGTTTCTGGTCATTGCCACTGGCTCCCAAAAGTCAATACAAGTTTGTCTTCACCTTTGAGGGCAGGCAGTACATGTGGACCTGCTTACCACAGGTGTTCCACAACAGCCCCTCCCTGTTCCATTTACACATGATGGACACCCTTGAGGGTTTCTCTACACCGCAGTGTCTCTTGCAGTATGTGAACAACCTATTGTTGGCCACAGCCACACAAGAATGACATCTGGAACTCTTAGACGAACTACTGATCCTCATCCAGAGGGCAGGCCTCAAATGTAACCCTGCAAAAGCACAACTATGTCAGAAAGAGGTCACTTTCTGGGCCTAAGGATAACAGACCAAGGCCAAAGCCCTACCTGGAAGAAGATACAAGGTTTGCAAGATTTGCCACTGCCTACCAGCATGGCCACCCTTAGAAGGTTCCTAGGTATGGTAAACTATTTTAGAGATTTTATTTGTGATTTTGCTCAGAAGGCCGCCCCTCTGTATGAATTACTGAAAAAGGATGTCTCCTGGATTTGGGGTCCCATTCACACCCAAGCTGTGATGTCACTGAAAAAGCCTTGGCCTCAGCTCCAGCTTTGGTCAACCCTAATCCAGCCCAGCCATTCCATCTGGAGTGCGCCACCTCTGACATTGCTATGTCTGCAGTGTTGGCCCAGAAGGTCCATGGCACCCTGAGACCCATTGCATATGCATCACAACTCTTGACCCCAGTGGAACAGAAGTACAGCCTTTGTGAAAGGAACCTTCTGGCTGCCTACTGAGCTGTCAAGCAGTTCCAGTATATCATTGGGTACTCCTCCTGATCATTAATACAAACCACACCCCAACCACCTTTCTGCTATCAGACAGAGTAAAGGATGGGTCAGTTACCAATACCAGGCTGACACACTGGTCCATCCCTCTCCATGACAGAGGCATCAAGGTCCACCCAACCAAAATTCTATCCATGCTGGTACATGGTCTCCTTTTCCAGGGAGAACCCCATGACTGTATACTGCAGCCACCTGATTTACCAGATCTTGGTCCCTTTCTTCCTGCTACATCATAACTGCTTGAGAACACCTCATTGTGTCATGTCTTTATGGACAGCTCAGCTTCCTACTACCAGGGAGCACAGATAGCTGGAATGGACATATTAGTCATTTACCCTTTTGGTAACACTGTTAAAATGTCTAAGCGTTGCAGTGAGGCATCATCACAGTATGCAGAGATGGCAGCGGTGGGCTGCACCCTTGAGTTCATCCAGCATGGAACCAAGGACACCATTATTTTCACAGACTCTAACTGGATTTGTTGTTCCCTTACAGAATTTCTTCCTTTCGGGCAGAATAATTCCTTTCTCTCCTCTGATGGCAGCCCAGTAAAGCACAAGGAACTGACAATATACATCCATTCACTGGCACAAAAGTTTGCACACAAACTCTATGTACACAAAGTTAAGGCTCACTCCATACATGATCCCTATCATGCCTTCAATGACACTGCTGACACCCTTGCAAAGGAAGGGACCCGAGGGAGGGATACCTGGATGATGGACCATCCAGAGGTCAGAGCAGTTGTACACATTGCAGCAGTCAGGAAGAAACCTGAACCCTTTTCCCCATTGGATTTGTCAGAAGCCCAACACACTGACTCTGAACTCAAAGTTGTGTTCAGATTCCTGGACAAAGGTACTGAGAAGAATCTACCTACCCACAACCCCCACAGAAGGCATGAAGCTAAGTTGCACCTGTCCTCTGATGACAAACTCATCTGGTATCAACTAGAGGACACCCCCACTAAATTGTGGGTGGTTCCTCATCATCCTAGGTCTGCATTTTTGCACCAAGTGCATGATACCCCCACTGGTGGATGCCAGGGAGTGGAAAACATACTCCAGAGGCTCAAGACCACCGCTTGTTGGCCTGGTGTCACCAAGGAAGTCAAACAATACATAGACAACTGCCTTGTTTGTGCACAAAATAACCCCATCCCTACCAAATGTAATGCCAAGCTACTACCACAGAGGCCTTCTAGCCCTTGGCATGCCATATAAATTGATTTTATTGGTCCCCAGACCAACATCAGCAGAAATAATCAATATGCCCTTGTGGTAACTGATCTCTTCTCTAAGTGGGTTGAAGAGTTCACCACTAAGACATGCACTGCTAAAACCACTACCAAAATCCTGGTGGAACAGATTTTCTCTAGGTGGGACCTACCTCTTAAGGTAGACTCTGATAAAGGAACCAGTTTTACAGGTGAGTTGATGAAAGAAGCCCTTGATCTCCTTTGAGTTCATCAAAAGTGGAAAATTCCACATACCTTACCATCACAATCCTTATGTCAAGTAGAGAGAGCCAGTAGATGGATTAAGTAAATGCTTTCCAAATTCATTGAGGACAATCCCAAGGACTGGAATTCCCTACTGCCGTTACTCCTTATGGCAATCGGGATACACCCTCAGCCACCACCCAGTTGACACCCTTTGAGGTGATGATTGGTAGACAAATGAGATTACCTGAACACCTGCTGTTTGACCTGCACACCCCCACTGCAGATCATGTGTCAGTGGACCAATATGTGGAAAAACTCAGACAAGACCTCATACACACTCATCTGTATGCTGCTAATTGCATTGGCAAGGCCCAACAACAGTTCAAAATCCAGTTTGACAAACTTGCACAAGAAGTGGATTGGCAAATTGGGGATCAGCTAATGGTTCTCAGATTTGCACATCCCACACATTCCTTCTCCAATAAGTGGGAAGGACCCTATCCCATTGTCAACAAGATCAGTCCAGCAGTCTATCAGGTTAGACTCATGCAAAACAACAAATTGACTGACAAATGATTACATGCAAACCAGCTGAAACTGTATAAAGAAGTATAATTACTTTTCCTCACTCCATTGGGCAGAATGGTACTAATTTACTAATGTTTGATTTTCCTTTTCAGATACACTGACAGGATGACTATCTTGTTCCATTTTCTACTCATCTCAGGAGTTGTTCCCTGCATCCAAGGCATGGTAAAGCACCTCCTTCCTCACCTTGATCCACCTGCAACTACCCCAGAGGGCATCTACATCTTATTCATGACAATTTGATTACTGTCCAGGAAGGTTCAGATGCCTACTTCACTGCCTCGGTTGTTGCTCCTGATAAATCTACCATACAAATTGAGTGACAGACCAAATCTCAAGGACAAATACTACCCGTGGCCAAGCTCTCCAAGGGAACTTTCCATGGATGGCCCAACACAAAATTATCCCCAAATGGTACTTTGGTACTTTGAATTTGGAATGTGTCATACTACTAACACATCATTGTTTTATAGTACTTTGTTACTTGATAGCTTAGCAGCTTTTCAGATTCATAACCAAGACCCTAATGCCAGGGTACACACCACTGAGCATAGAGGCAATTTTAGGTGAAAACCTAATACAGATGATCAAAGTCATAAATGTAATACACGTGACACTCCAATGTCACTGGTGTCACAGGCACAGTCACTGGTGTTTTTGGTACATCAATGTCCATCTGGAATAAAGCCAACATTGCTGCTATCAAATCACATTCACAAAAGTTCCAAACTGGTCTGGTGAATTATATTATACCCCCATTATTGCCTGGTGTGGATGGCCTTAGTCAGGAAGAGAAATACACTGTATACAATATGCATGATATTTCTAAGGCATTGTCAGATTCTAAAGATAAAATTAATGCACTAATTGCACAAAACAGTAAAGAAGCAAATAAGCAATACATTGCTCATGAAATAGTATACCCCGCCTATGGTTCTTACATTATCCCTACCATCAACAATCTATTCTGTGATCTAGAATCCGGAAGGATCCCTGATATCATATATGATAGATGTATCTCTAAATGGTATTGTCCTCATTGCAAACCCCTAACTGTGTTGCCATGTGTATGCTACAGTCTTTAAACATTCCTATTTTTACAGATGGGAATTTGGGTTTTGTGACCAGACACTCTATTACTGATCCTTGTTTTACTTTAAAGAAATGTTCTATTAGAGATACTATATTTGTGTCTTCCACTGTTTCTTTACCACATTTTGATCCTACTACAACTATATTTGATCAACTCGCTTCTGTACACTCCATTGGGCACCTTGATGATGACATCTATAGAGAACACCTTGATTTGCCTCCTCTCTTGGTCTTCCATCCTCTTCTGGACATGTGGGTCTCGCCTCACACGGATTGTTGTACAAAGTAAAGATATATTTATTTGTGTCGATGTGATGTATTTGATGTTGTTAAACCTGTATGTGGCCATTCCCCAGACATTATCGATTGGTCCTTTTCCATGGATGATGACATCACCACTAATGGCACAGAATACCAGGACTCAACATCTGCTGCAGATGATTCCAAGTTATACCAGTCTTATCAGAAGGAGGTTCACCACCTGTCAACATGGATTTCCAAACAGACTTATACTTGCCCAGTACAGCTGCAAAAATGGAGACTGCCTACAGTGAAAATGCAATATAATTCTGATAGTGAATATTGTGTGGTTACTAACTATAAGACATTTAAGTATGTAGAACAAACATGTTCTATTGATGTCCCAAATTTCTGTTTCATCCCACATCAAGCTACTGTTATTGGGCACACAGTTATTACCCCTGTCCCTATTATGGACCCTGATATCATTGATGGTAACTCTGATTATCTGCTTACTCTTTCAGAGTATTTACCTCACTTTAATGTATGCATTGATCCTTTAACTTTGACATTAAAATCACTTTTAGACAGGAAAGACAGCCATCTCATCCACATCAGCAATAATATCTCCAAAGCAGATGAGGCCATACTTGCCCTCATTAATGTTGGTGATTTGAATAGTGCACTTACTAATACTTGGTTAGAGATTACCTTTAAATGTTTTGTTATTATACAAGCATTTTTGATATTTTTTCTTATTATTATGCTTTTCTGCCTATGGCACACATTATGCCAACACCCTGAGCAGCTGGAGCTCCTTTACAAGGCTCGTACTTCGGGGCTGCAAATGGCCCCTGCTCCATATCCATTTCCTTACTTTTACCTGTGTTGGTCCTGAGAGGCAACAAGGGGGGAAATGTTATATGAGGTCCCTGCACCCTAACTGGTACCCCCACAGGTACTCTGCAGACAGCTAGCATTTAGGTATATGTTATAATAACACACAGGGCTAAGGGCATCTACCTTATGAGAGTAGATGTCAGGATATGTATGCACATTATTGTTATACACTTCACTTTCCAATGTATACATGTATTTCTTGCTTATAAGATGTTAGGACATCTGTGTCCTTGTAATGATTATGCTATATGAGTCGGCATTGCCATCTTCTGATTATTTGTATTACTACATGGCTATGTACAAACTGTACCTCTTTGTTTCTACAAAGTGATGTCTATAACAAAATTGTATAATGTTATCTTGGACTGTGGAGCCTCCTCTAAGTTAGCCAATAGGGCTCATCTCTGTAACTAGAAATGTTTCTGTCTTACAGTAACCATGGTAATTATCTTAGGTATATAATGTAAAACATTACGTCTTCTACCTTGGAAACCCCAGGAGACCCTATGGGGACACAGAGATTCCTTGAGGTATAGGGAACGTTTAGCATTGGCTCCAGTTCCTATTGGTAAGGACTGCTTAAGGCAACTGTGATTTTCCTTTCGGTAGTAATAAGCAAGCTTCATTACTCTTATGCAATGCGTCTGCGATTCCTTGCATGCCCATTATTGCCAAGAACCTGAGAGTGAGGTTTAGACCTCCTGACAGGGTAGTGGGCATTTTTTGTTCTTATTTGAAAATGGGTTGGAGCCCTTGTTTATTTTTTACTTATTGATGGATGGGTGGCCTTGTTCTTTTTTTTTTTTTGTTACATATTGCTTTTGTTAGTGGTGATAGGCAGGTGCTCTTTTATTTTGTGTATCTATTCCTTTATTTTGCTTTGCTTTTATAGGACAGTGCCCATTTGTTTACTAAATATTTCCAATACTTTTATGCTGTTTTGTATGTTTTTCATTGGTGTCCTCCTCTAACAACCACTACCCTCCCCGCCCGGAGCCCGTGTACAGCATTATATTCAGTGCTATATTCTGTGAAGCACATGTACCTTGCTCTGCACCTGCATTATGATGTTGCACTGTGCCAGTGTTGTGCTGTTGCACTGCATTGAGACTCAGTATTCAAAGGCGTTAGTGGCAATGCACTACTTCTGAATAGGTTGGTGACTGTGTGCAAGTACAGCACAATTATGGTGCAGCCACAGTTGGCTGAATATGGGGCCCTGGGTGATTCCTTCTTTTTTATCCAGTTCCCTATTTATAACAAAATATACCATGTAGTTTTCTGTAGTGTTGCTCTTATCACCAGTCCTGTATTTCTTTCTCCTGGTTGCTCAATACTATATCTAAAATATTATAGATCCAAGCATTTTTCTCTCCTTTATATGCTGTGTCATACAAAAGTCAATAGAATTTATGACTTTTTTTATGAATTTCATTTTGCCTCATTTTTATAAGTATTTTTCTCTGTGCTTTCAATCCCTCCAATTATGATTCAGTTATCCTGCTTTGTTACCCGTTTTATCTCTCCATGCATTCTTTGGCCCATTGTATTGTTCTGATCAGGCAGCTAATAATGTATCCCAAGTATTAACGATTTAACCCTTATCCTCTCCTACTTGACATACAGTGGAGCCAACCCAGACATAATGCAGTACCTTGCAGTAAATGACATGTCATGAAATACTGCATTACAAAGAGGTTTAATTGCTGTTGAATTACACTGTTCCCTGCAATACACTGACTCATTCCACCCCCACCCCCACACTTCTCCTGTGCTCCAGCACCTCCTTGACAAAGCCTCTAGGTGGCTGTCCTCCCCTCCTGCTCTACCCCTCACCCTTTTTCCAACATATGACAAAGCCCCGTCAGGCCACTCCTCCCTAACTTCAGGCTTGACTACTTGAGGCCATCTTTTAAGATTTAACAATATATGTTAAACCACTTACCAAATGCACTACTTGTACCTGTACAACTTAAGAAATGCTAAGACTACTTGCCTACATGTACAGCCTGTCAGTATTCTGTTATCAGCAATTAGCATCAGCAATGTCCATCAAACTACCACTGTATTCTTGTCTCTTCCTCTTATGAAATGCAACCTTGGAAATTGTTTGTCTGTTTGTTATACCTGACATGGAATCTTTGTAAAAGAACCTGTTGGCTCAAAGGTGTTAATCTGCACATTAAATAAATAAATAAATAAAAATAAAATAATACTGCAAGTTTCACCATTGCATACAGGCAGGTGCTGCAGTGAATACTGTAGATTCAAAGCTATTGTCCTGAATCCCCTATACTTAAGTTCTTTTGAGTCTGTTGAATGTCTAAAGTGCTGCACTCTCACCGTGGTTTTTTTTTTCTTTTCTGTCCCTTCTATGCAATGCATACCCTTCAATCTGTTTTCCCCATATTTTGATCTGGCCCCATAATGTCTCAGTTATGACCTTCAGCTCACCTTGTTTGTTATTTAAGCTTCTTGCATTAATAAGCACATAGGAGAATGCTAAGGATAGTTAGAATAACCAAGGCATTGAATCCATATGGAATGCACCCAACATACAGAGAGTTATAACTAATGGCAATCTGTCAAAATTGATCAAAACAGCATTATTCCACTGGGGTTTGTCCTCAGACCAACACTATTCAGTACATATTTCTAAGTGACCCGGAGGTAGGCATCAGCAGTTGGTTTGTCAAGTGTGTTAATGACAACAAATGTGTATCACAGTTGGAGAAAATCTGGATGCAGAGAGAGAGAGACCTAAATAAGCTGGGGAAGTGGACATAGAGATGGCAGATGGACATTAATGTGAAGAAATGTAAATGCCATGCACTTTGGAAATGGTAAAATAATTCCTAAATATTTTAGAGATTACCATAAATCCAACAAAACAAAACCTGGGGTAGTTATTAGTTTTATATTTAAATAAGACAAACAACGTGGGATGGCAACTAGCATGATAAATAGAATCATGGCATGCATCAACATAAACATAAGCAGATCAAGAGATATTACAGCATAATGCTCCTATAAAGATCATTTGTTGGGCCTCATTTAGGGCACCGCAGTAATTTTGGTTATCATATCTAAGCAAATGTATGCTTACAGCTGATTTACCCATGACAGTTTGTCTTTCTTCTATCCATATGTGCAGCTGGGTAGACTGGAGCACATTGGGAGGGTATGTGACTAGATCCAGGTCACACAGTGAGTATTTGACTCAAGTAGGATTTGAACCCATGATCTTATAGTTTCCAAGCAAGTGCTCTAAGCACTAAACCACACTGCCTCACAAGTAAATATGTTGACATGATTTAAAAAGTCCATAGGAGAGTGATTTAAGCACAGCTATGAGACCCAAATGACAGAAATAAGACTTCTCACATTGGGAAAGAGAAAATATAGGGACAAACATAATTATTATATGCAAGTACCTGAAAGGTATAACACCATCAGATCAAACATAACACCATCCAGATATTTATGGATGAGATCACAAGGTGGCACACAATGTCACTGAAGGGAGGAAAATAAAGAGAAATTTCAAGAAGAATTAGCCTCCAGAACAAGTAGTAAATATACAGAACAGACTTGCAGAACAGGTGGTATCAGCTAATAAAGTATATTCCATTAAATCAGGACTAAATAGGTGTCATGAATAAAATGTGGTTACAGTGTAATCCCACTAAGCTGGTAGAGAATGAACCCAATAAATAAATTGTCATTTTTCTTTCATAAAATCATATTTTCATATTGTATATCATCCATATATGTATTATACATAAATGTTGTGTGTTTTGCAAGTCTTTAATTTTTAAATGTACTGTACCAAAAGGGAACTATTTTAATTCTCTTAAAAATATTTTTTAAAGATATATAAAACACATTATTTTCCTCTATGAGATGTGTTGTTACAGTCACTTGCAGAATTATTGCTTCATAAGATAATGACTTGCAGCACATCTGTTTCTGTCTTTACTAAACCTCGGTTTTAAGTACCAGCACTGTTTATCAATGTGACTAAGTTCACGTCCTCACCTTGGAAGTGAAGACAGAGAGGCTTTGACTAAATATGTTGGTATAGTACAACTCTGTTGATTAGGAGAAAATGAAGACTGAAAGAATATGAGCAGTCTCTTATACAAACTGTTATCTGACACTGACTATAGCAGTATAAATGGACCAACTATGGACCCAATTCCATAGCAGACTAGAGCTGGTATATAAATGTCAGCATATTTCCACCACTGTTCCAACTCTTACCTCTGCTGGTGATATTATATTATGTTAAGTGCCTTACTTATTGGATCACACTTGTGCCATATCTTGTTTTGTAACTTATACTTGGAAAAAAGAACTTATGTTTTTAAATCAATAATAAACAAATAGAAGAGAGAAATAAGTGTTTTATCTGGGATTTGAGCTCAGGGTACACAAAATTCCACTCCAATTGCACTACCAGCTGTGTCACAAAGTCAACTGGACACCTGGGAATCCAAGAAGCATCTAACTCTTTCTCTAATGCATAACCTGATGTTGCACAGATAATTAAATATTCATTCACAAGGGTCTGGTTTACACATATATGTAACCCAAACAAACAGAAAAGAGAAAGAAACAATTGTCTTTGTTGGGATTTAAACCTAGGCTGCCTAGAGTACCATTCTGGTTGCATTGCCAGCTGCACCCACAAAGCAACCACAAACCTGTGACTCCCAGAAGGATCTTACTGTTTCTGTGATGCACAACCTGATGCTGCATAAATAATTACATATTGTTTCACAAGGGTGTGGTGTGCACATGTATAGAACACAAACAGAAGAGAGAAAGAAATAAGAGCCTTTATTGGTGTTTGAACCCAGGCCACTCAAGAATACCATTCTGCTTGAGACACTAGCTAATCCCAGCTAAGGCACTTATTTCTTTCCCTCTACTGTTTGTTTGTGTTCCATATATGCGCATACTACACCCTTGTGAATGAAAATATAATTATCTGTGCAGCACCAGGTTGTGCATTAGAGAAAGAGTAAGGTGATTCTGTGTGTCTTAGATTTCCAGTCTCATTGATGGTGCAGTTGGTAGCACAATCAAAATGGTATTCTTAGTAGCCTGGGTTCAAATCCCAGGTAAGGCATTTATTTCTAGCTTCTCTTCTGTTTAGGTTTCATGTATGTGCACACTACACCCTTGGGAATGAAAATGTTTTTAAATCATCCAGTCTAAATCCATGCAAAAACTACAGTTAATTGGTTCAGTTTTGCCTTTCCTATCAGGCACTGAGACTGAATAGAGACTAAAGAAGAATGAAACAAAGGCAGCTCACACCAAATTTCAACACAAAAAAAGGTAGAAGAAATCAGACTCTCAATAGCTATTACCATCAGGCAAAGGTTTGTTTCATGTAAAAAACAATGAAATTCCCATCGAATTAGAACCATTTTACACGGCATATCCAAGGACTTGTTGCTCCCATTGAAAAAAGGCATCAATAGAGGCAAGCAAATAAGGCAAGTGGGAACAAATGTTTCACTTAGACATAGTATTTACCTATGGAAAGGATATCATTGAAAGTGACAGCAACACAGCTGATATCACAGCACTTGAGAAGCCAGCTGCTGTGCCAGTGGGGCCATCTGCTGCTGCTTATGTAGCTATTAAATACCAAGCAAGTACACTAACTCCTCCTCCTCTATTTTCTATAATAAGGTGTTTTTGCAGTTCAAATATCCCCACCATAAAAAATATTCATCATAATTAGAAATTATTTTCCTAACTGGTCCTCATTGTCGCCACCATATCTGGTGCCCTTGTGAAACACATAACTAATAGGGTAAATGATTGCATTTGACTGTAGTCAATTTTATTGTTAAAGAGGGTAATCAGGCCACCAAAGCAATCAAACTCATGTGAATTGTTTTTATTGATAAAAGTAACTGGCCAGATAAAAAGTGATTTCTCTCTTAACATGAAAATATACTTACAGTATATTGTTTCATGATGCATTATATCATGGTGATATCTTTCTTTGCACCACTATGTCATAGTGTATTCTTAAATAGAAGTACTAGTAAATCTTGGAACAAATCAGTCAAAAACCAATATAGATAGAACACTGTGATTGGCTAGCTTCTGAATTCACTTGACCTCCAAGCATTGCGGCTTCTATAACAGAAGCAGAAGGTTAGTCATACATTGCAAACTGACATGCACTTTTTTACACATTCTGATTCATATTTATGTCAAAACATATGTCTATATAAACAGAATATGACATTGTCTGACTGACAATATCATATTAATCTTCTTTCATGGCCAATGACATTAAATATATCTCATGGATTTTCCATTCATTAGTATCAAAATATCATTGGCTTCTCATAAAGATAAATATTATGGGCAGGAGTCACGTATCTCGTGGAATACCCACAGCTGCAGGAGAACTGCGGTGCAAGTCAGTTGCAACTTGCGGATCCACAGGTTACCTGCAGCAGCAGGTATTCACTAAGCTGGAGCCGGATTATGACTGGCTCTATGATCTATGGCTGCCTGCGGGTGGTGTCGTCAGGGAGATGGCCACAGCAGCTGGAATCAGCCACAGCTGCAGGAAGCAGCCATAACTCCCTCTGCAACTGCTGCGGCTGTGAATCGGAACCTCCACAGCTGCATCAATTCCAGTCTGCAGCAGCAGTTGCGAAGGGAAACTTACAAAAAAAGTCTTTGTGAATCCTGCCCAATATCTTCAGTCAGGCCATGTCATATCCGTCAATCAATCAATCAATCAATCAATCATCTTTATTTTACCAGACAAGACACTGTTGATACAAGCTAATTTACAAGGCGGACATGGGACAGTCAACAAGGCAATACATGTAATACAAGTAAATAGAAATAACAGATAAAGGCACATTAGAAAAATAAAATTATATTCAAGAACAATGATCCATGGCAAGTACAGACAGAGTAACATTAGATGAATATAATTTTCATTGAAACTGACATTTTCCTGAGCATCGCAGTGGGCAATGATTGGTGATACATGGAGTTAACAAGACAGTAATTGGAACAGAAGCACAATTTGTACACAATAAGCAAGGGTGAGAATAAGGAAATGAGGTGGGAGGAGTGCTATCGAGAAGAAAGAGTGCTGGGGACAGGGCCTAGGTTGACAGAAAAAGAGTGACAGGGGCTAGCAGGAGTACGTTAGGGCCAGTGGGAGAGTAAGTGAATGGAGGCAGTATAGCGCAGTGGTCTAAGGCTCTGAGCTGCAAATTTGGTGACATCCAGCAGACCAGACCTAGGTTTGAATCCCATAGCTTCCACTTGCATACTGTGTGACCCTGAGCAAGTCACTTAACCTCCTTGTGCTCCCAGGTTGCTCCTGTAAAAAAGCTTTCAGCTTAGTGTGCTATACCTGGTTAAACAAATAAATAAAAAAAAAAAATAAAAGTGAATGGGAGCCCTGGCTAGGCTCTAGTAGGGGATGGAGAGGTAGGAAGAAGATACGTGGAGAGAAGTCACCTCTGTGCAGTACTTCCAGGATTCGGGGAGAAGATGCACTTAGGTTTGGCATTCACGTGATTCAGAGAGTTTGCATTGGAGTAGAGCCTTGAATAGTATAATGCTTACTGGTGATACAAGTTTTATTGACTTTTGGATATTATTCCAGGTTATGGGGAAGGTGTGGCTAATAGCTGCATCTCCAAGGCGAGTCCTGACCTTTGGGATTATCAAGAAAATGTATGAGAGGCTCCTCAGATCATAGCAGCTCACTGGAGAGACAGACAAACAGTTGGAAATATACTGAAGGAGCTTGTTTGTGATAGCTCTGTAAGTCCTGAGTACTGTGTTCATGCGACGTCTGTGGCTAAGTGAAGGCCACCCCATCATAGTATAGCATGTGCAATGATGAGTGCAGTATGGTACTATCATGATAAATCTGATCACCCAATGATACAGTGTTTCCAATTTGGATAATGTGAAGGGAGAGCACTGCCCTTAATTGAGGTCAGCATAGTCCAACAGAGGCAAAAATGTTGATTGGACTAGCCTAACCTTTGCTTCATGAGTGAGTAAGTTCTTTATTCTAAAGAATAAGCCGAGTCTCATATTCAGTTTCCTAGTCAGCTCATCCACATGCTCATCGAAGGAGAGTTTTTGGTCAAACCACATGTCCAGATACTTAAATGTTGTCACAAACTCCAAGGGTTCCCCTTATATAGTAAGGATATGCAGTACCATTGAGGGGGTGTGAGCTTTTAATGCACTTTGGTTTTCTTTGCATTCAGTAGCAACTTTAGAGACAGGAGGTTGTTTTGTAGGGTGTTGAAATCAGCTTCCAAATCCATGCATGTTGATTCAGGGGTGGGCCTTTCTAGGTACAGGACCGTATCATCAGCAAAGAGATGTATATTAGCCGATTTGATCCCAGCATCGATGTCATAAGGAAAATGGTCCGGCCCCCCAAACGATGCACAGGGGAAATGTCAGACCTCGCCCAACAACTAACACATCAAAATCTGGCCAATGGAAATCATGTACACAAATGATTGCAGTTTGGGAAACAAGATCCCAGACCTGTAGGCAAAAATGACAGAGGCTAAACTGGACATAGTAGCCATTAGCGAGACATGGTTTACCAGTAACCACACTTGGGAGACTTCAGTACCTGGCTGTGTACTGTTCAGAAGAGACCGAGGTGCAAAGGGGGGGGTTTTGTGTGGAATGGCCCTTTATGTCAATGAAAATACTAAAGCTACAGAAATTCAGAATACACATAAGGAGACAGAAGAATTGTGGGTCACCCTGAAAACAGGAAATGGGACAGCCATACGAACTGGGGTTGTCTACAGGCCTCTAGACCAGGGGGAGGACATAGACACATTACTGTTAGAAAATATACAAAACATGACAGCTAAAGGGGAGGTTCTGATACATAGATACATAGATACATAGACAGTGTCGGCAGATAAGGGCCTATGGCCCACCTAGTCTGCCCATTTGAGCTTGTAAGTTCAGTTTGTTTTCCTAGAAGTCTATTTCCCTCACCCCTGACCTCTAGAATTCCTTTTATGTCTATCCCATGCATTCTTAAATCCTGTGATTGTTTCAGCCCCACCACTTCCTCTGGCAGGGTGTTCCACTTGTCCACCACCTGCTCAGTGAAGAAATTCTTTCCATGTTTCCTCTGAATCGTCCTCCTCCAACTTCATCCCATGCCCTCTAGTCCTGAAACATCTTTTCGCTTAAAAATAGTGTTTTCCTGCACCCTGTTCCTCCCTGTAAGATACTTGTATGTCTCTATCATATCCCTCTCCTCCCTCTCCTCCAGGGAGTACATGTTCAGTTCCTTCAACCTGTCTTCATAGGATTTGTGATGCAACCCATGCACCATCTTTGTTGCCCTCCTCTGAACCTTCTCTACCCTGTCTATGTCCTTACGTGAGGTATGGTCTCCAGAACTGTACACTGTACTCCAGGTGGGGCCTCACTAGTGTCTTGTATAGCTGAATTATGACCTCCTTTCCTGCTGGTGATGCCCCTGCCTATACATCCCAGCATCCTATTTGCTTTACCTGATGCCTTGTCACACTGTTTCCCACCTTGAGGTTATTATCAGGAGATGACAACCCCAAGATCCCTTTCCTGCTTGGTATGCTATATCCTCACCCCCAACTGATATATTGTGCCAGGGTTTTGTGCCCCATATGCATTATCTTGCACTTCTTTGCATTGAATTTCAACTGCCAAACCCTTGACCATTCTTCAAGTTTCTGCAGGTCCCTTCTCATTCTGTCTACACCTCTGGTGTGTCTACTCTGTTACAGAGCTTTGTGTCATCAGCGAACAGTGAAATTCTGCCTTCATATCCTGTGCAATGTCACTGATGAAGATGTTGAATAGGACCAGTCCCAGCACTGATCCCTGTGGTACCCCACTGGTCACTCTTCCTCTGTGGAGTGACAGCCATTTACCACCACCCTCTGTGTCCTGCCACCCAGCCAGTTACCTACCCACCACACTACTGTCCTGCCCACACCCATATTCCCAGTTTGTGTAATAGTCTTCTATGTGGCACAGTGTCAAAGGCCTTGCTGAAGTCCAGATAGGCCATGTCCACTGCCCTCCCTGATCCACCTCCCTAGTCACCCAGTCAAAAATTCAATGAGGTTGGTCTGACATGACCTCCCTGGTGAAACCATGCTGCCTTGGGTCCTGTAGTCCATTGACAACCAGATGTTCCACCAATCTCTCCTTCAGTAGTGCTTCATGATCTTTCCCACTACGAGGTGAGGCTGACTGGTCTGTAGTTCCTGCTTCCTCTTTGTTCCCACTTTTGTATAAGGGGACTACATCTGCTGTCCTCCAGTCTTTGGGTACCTCCCCTGTTTCCAGTGATTGGCTGAACAGGATAGCCAGAGGTTCAGCCACCACCTCTCTTAGTTCTTTAAGGACCCTGGGGTGCACCCCATCTGGCCCCATTGCTTTGTCAACTCTTATTACTTCCAGTTCCTTCAGGACCCTTTCTCGTGTAAAGGGACTTGTGTCCATTTCTGCACCATTCTCACCCCTTGTACTCCCTTCAGACCCATTACCCCCCTCTTCCTTAGTAAAGACTGAGCAGAAATACCTGTTCAATATGTCAGCTTTACTGTTGTCATCCTCCACGCTGCTCCCATCCTCCCCCTTCAGTCTAACTATCCCTCCCTTTGTCCTTCTTTTTTCACTTATGTACCTGTAAAAGGTTTTGTCCCCTTTAACCACTGATTTTGCAATGTGTTCTTCTGTCTGAGCTTTGGCTTCCCTTACTGACTTCCCTGCCTCCCTTTGTTTCTCCTGGTACTTCTCCCTATCCCCTTCTGCCTGTGTCTTTTTGTATTGCCTGAATGCAGTCTTTTTGGCTTTCACTTTCTTTGCTACCTCTTTGGAAACCATAATGGTCTCCTCTTTTTCCTCTTGCTAACCTGCTTAATGCATAATTCTGTTGTTCTTATAATCCCCATTTTAAATACTGCCCACTGTTCCTCAATCCCTGATTCCTGTCCCATTCCCTTAATGCCTCTTTCAAGCATCTCCCATTTTCCCAAAGTCTGCCCCCTAAAATCCAGGATACGTGTTTTGTGTGGTTTGGTTCTGCTCTTTCTGTGATTTCAAACCACAATGACTGGTGGTCACTGTTACCCAGGTGCTCCCCACTGTTACCCCCATCACACTGTCCCTGTTTGTGAGCACAAGGTCCAGTATTGCCTTCTGCCGAGTTGGTTCCATGACCAGTTGCTTGAGGAAGGCACCCTGAAGGAGTCCAGGATAAATCTGCTCCTAGTTGATGCTGCTGCTGGATGCTCCAGTCCACATCTGGTATATTGAAGTCTCCAACCAGTACTACCTCACCCTTTGTCAGCCATCCTTTGGATGGCTAGCATCAACTCCCTATCTGTTTCTTCCTCCTGGGCTGGTGGTCTATAGACCACACCTGTGGATGGCTGGCCCCATTTTCCTTTCCAGCTTAACCCACAGTATCTCTCCCCATTTTGTTCCTCCTGGATCTGTGTGGCCCTTATGTCATTTTTCACATACAGTGCACTCCTCCTCCCTTCCTGCCTGCTCTGTCTCTTCTGAATATGTTGTAGCCAGGTATGGCCATCTCCAGTCATGGTTATCATTACACCAGGTTTCAGTGATGGCCACAATGTCCAGGTCTGACTGTACCATGACAGCCTCCAGATCTTCCATCTTGTTGCTAAGGCTCCTGGCATTTGCACACATGGCTTTCCATGATTTGACCTCCCTAGACTGCTTCACTGTTCTACTCCAGCCCTTCCTTGGTTGTCATTTATCCCTGGTTCTCCTTGCTGTCTGCCCTTCTGCTGAATTTTGCCCCTTTCTGCTTATCCACCTTTGGACACTAATCTCCAACTTTTGCACGCTGCTTTGCAGAGATAGCCACCCTCTGGTTCACTGGTTCCATTACTAGCTGGGGGTGAGCAAGTAGGTACCATCCTTGCTGGCCTGCCACCCCTTTGCTAGTTTAAATGCTTGTCAATGTAGCATTTAAACTTATCATTGAGTGCTTGGATTCCCTCCAGGATGGATGCAGGTCGGTCAGGCTTGAACAAACCTCCATCCTCCAGATGGGTCCCCAGTCACCAATGAATCCAAACCCTTCCTCACAGCACCAGTTCTTCAACCATGAGTTAAAGTTCCTGGTGCATGCACTCCTATGCTCTCCTTGCCTCTCACAGGTAGTACTTCTGAGAAAGTGACAGAAGTAGCTACTTGCTTGAGACCCTCCCAGTTTCCTAAACTCTTCCTGAACTTCCTTTGGCTCCCCATTTGCCAAGTCATTAGTACCTAGGTGGATAATGACATCCAGCTCACCCTCCTGTCTTGCCTTCCCAGTGATCCCCAGTATCTTCCTTCCATCCCTCCATGCCGTGGCACCTGGTAGGCACCTCACCTCCTGTCCTCCCCTCCTGTGTTCCTAGCTGGATCCCTCTTATGATGGAGTCCCCACCAGGATTCACTTCCTCCTCCTCTGGGGTCCACTGCTTTCCCACTGAGGTCACCTCCTTGCCTAACCTCCACATCCTTTCCTTCCACTTCCCTGGGTACCTCTCTTTGGTTGTCCACATTTGCCAGTGTGGCATATGAGTTCTTGAGAGGAATAGGATCTGGGATGTGCCTCTGCCTGACTGCTCTAACCCTCCCTGAGCCCACTGGCATCCAAGTGCTCCTCGTTCTCGGCATCCTTTGAGGCAGCTGCATTGGACTGGGTGGTTCCTGGACAGGGGTGATGGTACTCCTGACCCAGTTTACTTCCGCTCTGAGTCTGGCTACCTCTTCCTCAGTCCTGAGAGATGCATGCAGATAGGGCAGCACCTCAGTGTCCAGAAGGTCTGCCTGAATATGGCTGCCCCACAGCCACTACATTGCACCACTCCCCACATTATACTGCAATTCCACTACTTATCTGCTACTGAAGCTCTCTTAGTTCTCTTTTTATTTATTTACAGTAATAAAAATCCTGTAACTGATCCTCAGATATATATTTTTTTAAGGAAAAAGAAACCAATAAATAAATAAATGAGTCAAAACACTTGTGCTGAGGGTGGTCTTCTTCCCCTTATGCCCTCCTACTTCACACCTCTTACTATACCCTGTGTTTAGCTCCTGTCAATCAGATTTATCAGGGCATATAATTAAGAGTTGGGGAAGGGTGGGGGAAATTTGCAGCAATTAAAAACAGCACAGAATTACACCACCACTATTTTTTAAATTTTCAACAGCCCAAAAACAATTATAAGTAAAGACAACACAGAAAGAAAGTATAGTGTCACTACAAGCCTACAATCTAAGTTTAAAAGAAAAATACCAGTTACCAGTTACTCTGAAGCACTGAATTGAATATGTTTCCTTCCTTCACCTTCTGGCTTCTTCTGAGAAGATGAACTTCTAATAATGGGAGACTTCAACATGCTAGATACAAATTGGTCAATACCAGCAGGAACATGTGCCCGAATTAGACACATAGTGGATTCCCTGCAGGTGGATGGCCTCAAACAACTGGTGCAACAACCCACAAGAGACAGGGCTATCCTAGATCTAGTACTGACTAATGGGGAAGGGATCACAGATCTCCAGGCAGAAGGTAACCTGGGGGGCCAGTGACCATCATATGGTATGATTCATTTTGGCCACTAGAACTAAATCATCCCATTCCAAGGCAAACATATGGGACTTCAGAAGAGCTGACTTTGATAAGATAGCCAACAGAGTTATGCTAGCCCTAGCAAAAAGAGATACAGGTGAGGGTGTACAGGCAAAGTGGGCAAGCATTAAAGATGCAATACTTGAAGCAACATTCCATTGTGTTAGAGAGAAAATGATGTGCAAAAGAAGAAGGAAATCACTTTGGTTCTCAAAAACAGTAGCAGAAAAGGTCAGAGCCAAAAGGCTGGCCTTCAGGAAATATAAGGGAATGCAGCAGGGTGAAGATAGGGAGGCATACTAAACTTCCCTAAGGGAAGCAGGGAAGACAGTAAGGTAGGCAAAGGCCCAAACAAAGAAAACTCTAGCATGAACAGTAAAAGAAGGTGACAAGACTTTCTATAGATACATTAGTGAAAGGAGAAAGTCCAGAGGGGGTATTGCTAAGATCAAAGGGGATAAGGGGGTGTGTGAGGAGGAGGACCATGTAAAAGCTTCTATCCTAAATAGATACTTATGCTCAGTATTTACTGAAGAGAAGGTAGGGCAGGGCCCACAGCTCAGCACCATGGACACAGTGGGGAAAGGAGGTGTGCACTAGCCCCTTCACAAAAGAAAGGGTCCTGCAAGAGCTTGATAATCTCAGGGTGGACAAGGCAATGGGACCTGATGGCATGTATCCTAGGGTACTAAAGAAGCTAAGGGTGGAATTAGAAGAGCCATTATCAGGACTATTTACTGAGTCTCTGAGCGCAGGAGAGGTCCCAGAGGACTGGAGAAGGGTTCATGTGATCCCACTCCACAAGAGTGGTAGCAGGGAGGAGGCAGGGAACTACAGACCAGTCAGTCTTACTTCAGTAGTGGGCAGGATTATGGAGGCACTCCTTAGGGAAAGGATAGTGCAACACCTGGAATCCATAGGCACAGAGGATCCAAGACAGCATGGGTTTACAACAGGAAGGTCCTGTCAGACTAATCTCATAGATTTCTTTGACTGGGTAACCAGTGTAGTGGACCAAGGGGGAGCAGTTGATGTCACCTACCTTGACTTCAGCAAAGCTTTGGATACTGTTCCACATAGAAGATTAATTAATAAGCTGGGTAGGCTCGGGCAGGTCAGAAGTTGGTCAACTGGGTGGCAAACCAGTTGACGGGCATAAAACAGAGAGTGGTGGTAAAAGATATACAGTCAGAAGAGATGCAAGTCACAAGTGGGGTGCCTCAGGGATCAGTCCTGGGGCCAGTCCTTTTCAGTATCTTCATCAGTAACATTGCAGATGGATTGGAAGGGAAGGTTTGTCTGTTTGCAGATGACACCAAGATCTGCAACAGAGTAGATGATTCAGATGGGGTGGACAGAATGAGAAGAGATCTGGATAAACTGGCAAAATGGCCAGAACAGTTGCAACTGGGGTTTAATGCAAAGAAGTGCAAGATCATGCACATAGGGAAGAGAAACCCTGAAGTCACCCGTAGGCTGGGAGGGGAGTTGCTGGCAGTCACAAGGGAAGAAAAAACTAAGCCAATGCTCTTTGCCCACCGACGGAGCAAGGACTGGGATGCCCAATTAAAAATCTTTTCAAAAGCCCACCTCCCGCTTGAACAGGTACATACCTATAAATACCTGGGCCTTACATTTGATTCCAATCTCTCATTTCATCCACATATAAATCTCGCCGCAACCATAAATATTTGTACTGGGTTACTATATCGACACAGAATCTGCCTTCTGCTAGAGGCCCTTAACCTTGCTGTTACCTCCTCTGTTCTCTCCCTAGTAGATTATGGACTAACTGTATACTCTGCTGCTGACCACACTGCTCTAAATAAAATCCATCTAGCCCTCAACAAAACATGTAGACTCATCACCGGAATAGACAGGCACACCCATAGCTGCTCCCTGTATGCCCTAACAAATATCCTCACCCTTGACGAAAGAGTCCACTATCAAACTCTTCTCCTCACAAAAAAATTAATCTAGGCCTCTCCCGCTCGTGAGTTACTGCCTCCCTTCGAACTGCCCATGCTACAGTGCACATCCACTCGCTAACAGACAGATATGGACTGTTCCCAAGGTCTCAACCTCGCTTGCCCAAAGGTCCTTCTCATACCGAGCACCACTATGGTACAATGATCTTCCACTCGCTATTACCTCTATCACCAGATTAGGCCCATACAAAGTAGCCCTCAAAAACCACATACTATCTGCTCTTCACTGCATTTGCGCCACCTAGTTTTTTTTTTTCTTCTGTTTCTGCTTAACGACCACTACCAATAGCCGACTCCTAGACCCTGATAGGCCTGCCTTGTCCAATCACAGTAATGAAGCTGATACCTAGATTCTTGCAGGCACTTAAAGCCTAAGCCTCAAGTTAAACCTACACCACTTGGATTAAGTATGGACAATACTGCTCTGTATCCTATTTGTTATTAATTTCTTCACTTAGATTGACTGTGTTTATGGCAACGTCAGAACCCCAACTGCTTGAACCATGGTAAGTTCAAACTCTTTAGCCTGGTCTAGCCAGCTACATAATTATATAGGCCGTACACTCCTACTCATTATATATTTTCTGTATGTACTCCTATACCATGTAACAAGCATATGTATTGTACTAAGCTGTCAACCTGTCTTCTGTTATGTTATTGATGTGGAGCCTTTGTAAATGAGTCTCTGACTCAGAGGTTGTAAATCTGATTTTCAAAAAAAAAAAAAAATTAACTAAATAAATAAAGAGACTTGGGTATCATCATCACAGATGAGCTGAAAGCATCCAAGCAGACCACTAAAGCAGTAGATAATGCTAGGGGGATGTTGGGGTGTATTAGTAGGGGTATCACAAGTCAGAAAAGGGAGGTAATAATCCCTCTTTACAAGACACTGGTTAGGCTCCATCTGGAGTACTGTGTGCGGTAATGGAGGCCACACCTTCACAAGGACATTAACCAACTTGAGACAGTCCAGAGAAGGGCAACCAAAATGGTGCAGGGACTTCATCAGAAAACATATGAGGACAGATTAACAGAGCTCAGCATGTATACCCTAGAGAAAAGGAGGGAGAGAGGTAATATGATCGAAACATTCAAACACCATAAGGGTATTAACAAGGTGAAAGAGTCTAACATGTTTCAATATAAGAAAAATAGCAGGACAAGAGGACACAGCATGAGATTAGATGGAGACCGATTAATGGGTAATGTGAGGAAGATCTTTTTCACAGAAAGGGTGGTGGATGCATGTAATGGCCTACCTCAGGAAGTGGTGGATATGAATACAGTGCAGGGCTTCAAACAGGCATGGGATAGGCATAAGGGAGCAATACAGATGAGTATGAATAGATAGGCCATTGACAGAGCAAAGACCGATGGCACATTCATAAGGTAGAAAAAGAAATGGGCAGACTGGATGGGCCTTGCGGTCCTTATCTGCCATCAGCTTCTATGTTTCTATGTTGTTTATGTAGATAGTGAAAAGCAAGGGGCCTGATAATATTGGCCCTTGCGGAATGCCCTTAATAGGGGTTTTTAGGGGAGGGTCCCCTGCTCTGACGCACTGCTGTTGATTTGTAAGATAGCTTGTAAACCTGACAATGCCAGACTGTGAAGTCCAAGGTTTCTGAGAATAATGAGAAGCAGATCATGGTCAACAGTGCTGAATGCTTTGTTCAGATCTATGAACAAAGTGCAGACATACATTGTTGCACCCAGGGAAGTTAACCAGTCATTGGATACTTCGGCCAGCAATGACATAGTACTATATTTTGGCCTGAACCCAGATTGGATTGGATATGTTACACTAAATCTGTGAAACTGCTTTTTTCATGAAGTAGGCAAAATGGTGCATAACACACACACACATATATATATATATATATATATATATATATATATATATATATTCATTATAGTGGTGAGTGTAGCACCACTATAGTTAGTGTTGATTAGGCAGTTTAATGTTAAATCCCACATTTTGCACCTTAATAACTTTGCAACTGTTTAACAGATTTGCACAAAATTAAGTATACACTGTCCTGTGGGGTGGATATCTTGATGTGCCAAGTTTCATTTCAATCGAATGTGTGGATTTTGTGCAGTGCATAGTGAAAAAACTGGTTCACTTTTTTTTGCCTATTTTTCCTGATTCTTCCTGATTATACTGTGCATACATTATTTGGAAGTTTGGCCTGACATTTTCAGGGTAGAAAGAGCTTGCCCCCAAGAACAAGCAACAGTTGGTTTGGTGAAAACATATTAATCCATTCCAAAGTTATTCCATTTTGAAATTTGGGGTTCTGAGCATGCTCAGTTTAGTCTTTTGGATAGTGATATTTTTTGCAAACAAGGATTTGCCTCATGAATTGGGATTTTGACAGCTCATTAATGGGGATCCCCATTTGTATGAAAAATCCTTTCTCGCGAGCCGACATATTGTTTTCAGTTTTTTTCAAAAACAAAATGTTGTGACTTGCCACATGGATGTCTTCTGAATAGATTGAAGTATGGATTTTGTTCAGTGTGATGCCCTCTACAAATCCATTGCTTTGGTTTGGTTTACTTTCTTCAAAAAATGGTCATATATTATTTTGAAAATCCTTGTTCACAAATAGTTTCCAATCTTTGTTCGTGAGGTGTCAAAATCCTTGTTTGTGAGCTGATCCATGTTTGTGAGCTGACAAAATCCTTGTTTGTGAGATCAGGAACAGATGGCCTAATCTCATGAACAAGGATTTTCTCATGAACAGGGATTTTGACACCTCATGAATGGAGATTTGGCTTGTTAATGGGGATTTTGACAGCTTATGAACAAGGATTATAAAAAAAAAATCCTCATTTGTGACCTGTCAAAATCCCCATTCGTGAGGTGACAAAATCTTTGTTTGTGCAAAATCCTTGTTCATGAGCTGACAAAATCCTTTTTCGTGAGATCAGGACCAGATGGACAAATTTCATGAACAAGGATTTCATATTAACAGGGATGTTGTCAGCTCATGAAATGGGATTTGGCTCATGAATGGGGAATTTGACAGCTCAAGAACAAGGATTATAAAAAAAAATCTTTGTTTATGAGCTGTCAAAATCCCCATTTGTGAGGTGTCAAAATCCTTGTTGATTAGAAAGCCTTGCTTTTGATCTGTCAGAATCCTTGTTCATGAGATCAGGACCAGATGGCCAAAATCTCATGACCAAGGTTTTCTCATGAATGGGGATTTTGAAAGCTCACGGACAAGGAATTAAAAAAACGTTCCCAGTTTACTGCTAAGAAACGGTTAGGTTTTTTGGCTTGCAATTTGCAGGGTACAAAGGGGGTGTCCCACAGATATGACGTATGCTCATTTGATGTAAAAATTTGCATCGGTT
Organism: Neoceratodus forsteri; assembly: GCA_016271365.2. Lineage (NCBI taxonomy): Eukaryota > Metazoa > Chordata > Ceratodontiformes > Ceratodontidae > Neoceratodus > Neoceratodus forsteri. Next base: position 144,163,052 of record CM057451.1, read on the forward strand.
CCATAGTTATGATATTCCAAAGTTGAGAAATTTCCCATAGGATGACACTGTGGCAAATAAGGCATCTTTCGTTGCCTATATCTTGAAAATGCTTTCAGATATGGATTTTCTGCTAAACACAGATTAGTACACCTTATTAAGCATGAGTGCAGGCTACCAGTTCATGATTACAACTGCAGTGGAATTTTTTCCAAGGTTGTTATGGTTACTGAGATATTGCGCCATTTGCAGCACAGAAGTTACTTGGAATGTGTCTAGGCCTGGGCTACATCTTTATAATTATAGGTATGTGGTAACATTATGCAGTAATGGGACTGATGGGCCATCCATTATGCAATAATGGGAGTGCAGGGCCCATGGAGATGACAGCTCATTATGATGTCTGTGTGTTTACGGGGGCCCTGCACTCCCAAAACTATATAAGGGTAAGATTACGCTTTCTCAAAAAGTAAGGAAATTAATTGCAAAAAAAAACTTTGTTAATGCATCAGTTAGGGTTAAAGTGACAAAAGTAGGGAAATTAGGCATTAGGGTTGAGACCCTAACCCCCCCCACCCTCCACAGACCAACAGGGCATGGGTTCTGCCTTTGGGTCGTCGGGCCTAATTCTCAACCCATTTCCTCTACTCTACCATGTCTCCTTTTTGCACATGGAATGAGGTAAGAATTTGGTCCGATGACCCGAAGGTACACCCCTTGCCCTGTTGGTCTGTGGAGAGTGGGGGTGGGGTGGAGTGGTAGGGTGGGGGCTTAGGATCTCAACCCAATACCTCATTTCCAACTTTTGTCACTTTAACCCTAACTGATGCACTAACGAGTTTTTTGCAATGAAAATATATATATATATATATATATATATATATATATAAATAATAATAATAATAATAAACCTCTCCTAGGACTGTCCGCCAGAACTGACAGCCTCCCTCCCCCTAGCCAAACCCCTGGTATGTACACGGACCTCCCACAAGACCACCTTCCAGATGCCAAGAGCCAGGACCTCCTATGGTCAGAGGTCTTTCCACCACAGAGCCCCTTCCTGGTTCAACTCGCTCCCTCTCCCGGTCACAGAAGCCCCCACGATCTCCAAATTCAAAACTGCACTCAGAAGTGAACTGTTCAACACACGAAGTTGCACCTGTATAATCTGAGGCGCTGCCCTCTGTGCCCTGACAATGCCCACTGGGCAGCATCCTAACCGCACCACTCTAAATCTATACCACAAAAGACTGTGCAGGAATTTTTCCTGATGCCTGGCCTTTCCCCCAGGTGAGTACGTATCTCCTCTGGCTAAATTACAACTGTTCTGCTGACTGCCCAAACTGCAGTATTATCATGTGTTTACTGTAACCTGGTTTAATTGCTCCATTGACTTCTCTTTCGACAGTATTATTATGTGCTGCTGTAACCTGGTTAAATGGCCACTGCTCCTGACTGCTCATACTAGTATCTACTACTGTAACCTATTAAATTACCACTGCTCTACTGACTGCCCCTATTGCAGTTTTATATGTTTCCACTGTAACCAATCTGGCCTCTCTATAATATCTGTTCAATCACCAATGCCTGCTATTCATGTACCCATATCCTGTAACCAAAGCAACTTATGGCTGTATTTATCATTTTCTTCTCACACTTGCATGTGAATCCAGGTAATCTACATCCTGTAACATGACTGTCTGTATTGTATTTGTCCACTCTGTGATGAGGTACCTTTGAAAATGAGCCTCTGGCTCAAAGGTTGTAAACCGATGTGCAAATAAAATAAAAATAAAATAAAAAAAATAATGGCACAATAGCACCACTATAGTTAGGGCTGAGTAGGCAGCTTAATGTTAAACTCTAATTTTTGCACTTTAATAATTTCACAACCGTTCAACGGATTTGAATGAAATTTAGCATGCACAGTCTCGAGTGGTAGATCTGTGGGTGTAACACACTTCATTCTGGTCAAAGGTGTGGATTCTGAGTTCTGAATACTGCAAAAGTGAATTTCTGGGTGTCTTTCTCCATTGGTTTTGATAGGTTTTCGGGTGACACCTGTGGCACCCAGACAGTTTGGAATGTTGTTCTGAAATTATCAGGGTACAAAGGGGCTGGCCCACAGATGTGCCTTTTGCTTGTTTGGTGAAAAAATGTTACTGTGTTCCAAAATTATTCAATGTTGATTTTTTTTTATTTGTTCTGAACTTGCTCAGTAAGCACTTCAAGACAGAGGTCTAAAATGATAAACACATTTTTTGTCATATTGATATCATCCTTTTTGTGAGTAAGAAATCCTTTTTCATTTGCCACCACCATGTTGCTGTTGTTTTCTACAAAAAAAAATGTAAAACACTACAAAAATGACATCCTGAAGATAGACTGACACATCTGGTTCTTCAGGAACCCTGTTAGGTGGATTCTGCACTTCAGTGTTGGAAACATGCTCCCCAAATGTGGTTTCTTTTACATTTCTATTCCTTTTTCATAACTTGCTTCCCAGTTGTGTGAAACAAGAAAGGAATCATTTTTTGTTTTAGCCCAATCTTTTTTCATGAGGGGAAAATCCAATATTTTGTCCCTGGTGTCTAGTGGTGCCCCCACCTACCAATCACCATCCCCATATTATGTATTTGTTCCCTGTTGTATAGTGGCACCCCTACACACAGATCACCATCCTCAAGTATTGTTTACATTTTTCCCTGGTGTCTAATGGCACCACCCACTATGCCTGTATTATGTATTATTTCCTGGTGCCTTTGGCAGCCTCCACCCACAATTGTCATCCCCATGATTATTGATTTTCTATGGTGTCTAGTGGTGCCCCCCACACACTGATCACTCTCCTCAAGTACTGTTTATATTTTTCCTGGTGTCTACTGGTGCCCCACCATCTGATTGCTGCCCTGTGTAACGTTTCTTGGTGTCCACCCCATTGCTATCCTGCCTCTAATAAAGAAATGGTCCTCAATGTAATTTTTACAACCTGTAAAAAGAAAATGGTCCCTTGACAATCTTTCCCCCCAACCTGACCTCCCACTCAGTATCCGTCATCCCTCCATATCCCCCACACTGTCACTCACTGAACAGGTCCCAAGGTGACAATACAGACTGTTATCGAAGACACATATTGCTGCTTGAAATGTCGACTGCTACATGAGAAAGCAAGATAAATTTGGTTCAATGTATTTCAATGGGGTTTTCATCTTTGTGGCATAACTTTTCCATTTGTGCATATTTTAGACCAAATTTTCAAGATGGCCTTTTTGTGACCCCAGCACATGAACAACTATTCTCCCAATGTCCTGAAAAAGAACTGTTGCCGTTTTCCCACATAGGGAGTTTATATATTTCCATTTTACTTTGTTTTACTACTTGTTGTCATATCCCACATATGGTTCAAACTATCTTTCCCTTTATGCCCTCAAAAAGACTTTACTAGGTTCCCCTTATTTTTGGCCCAACCCTTTGTCACCTGACCATAGATAGCATTATTTAAGTGTCTCTTTTGTCTCCCCCGTTTACCTTATCCTTGATATGGTGTTCAAATAGTACCCTATTTAACAGGTGTTTATGGTTCTTGTACTCCTTAATGGATCCATGTGAAATGGGTGAAGTAATAAAAGTGAATGTCAAAACAACAATGCAATAACAGCGACGGTCAAGTAGGCAACTCCACAATACAGTGAGGCACAGAACAGTTACTTTCCATTCTAACTGCCTGCCTACCAACAGGTTAGTGTGCTTAATCCCAACCATTTAAATACTGTAGGTGTTGCACCTGTAGGTGTTTCCCATCTGAGGTATTCTCCTTGTTTAATGTCAGGGTCTGTGACCCCCCTTATTTAATATTCTAACTTTATGCTGCACTTGGATAGTAGGGATCATAGTGTTAGTGCGGTCACTCATGTTGTTCATGCTATGTTAACAGGCGGTTGCCATAATTACCGTTGCTGTTTTTTACTCGCCCAAATAACTTTGCCCATTTCACGTGATACCCTCCTTATCATAGGTGTCAACAAGTATACAGGTAGTCTACCTTAGCTTACTAGACCAGCAGAGTTCCCTGTATGCCTGCTTTTACCTTAAGATGCCTGTTGATGCATAAGAAGCCTATCTCTAACATCTGTTCTACTTCTGTGTTGTTCCACTCATGTTTTGGGACATGAACCTGAATGAGATGCTTTAGGGGTACCTGCATTTATCCTCCAACTGGGAACTCCCTTGGCAGGACTTCCTGTTTGTATTGATTTTTACCCTGTCACTCACATGACCCTCCTCAGCTTTCTTAGTCCTCCAATATCTGTCCTGGATCTCTCAACCTGCTGGCTTAATCAAGACACTTACAAAAAATGGTCAGTTTGGTCTTTTCATACACAAATCCACAAGTAGACTTGTACTTTACTTGTTTTTGTTTTGCACCCATCCTAAAATGGATTTCAGGCTACTTTCTTCCAAAAATCAGCTTCATATAGCTGCTTCTGTTTAGCTTAGTCTCCAATTTCTGGTTTACCAGTGTGTCATAATTAGTATTGATTATTTGGCAATACCCCTGCTTTATGTATGCTCAAATATCTTTTATTACTCTATAGCTCTAATAGTTTCTGATTATCCCCTAGTGACTGATGTCGTGTTCTTTTGGTGTCTCTAGGTTTAAAAAAAAAAGAGTGCAAAACACTTCTGTCCCATCCCGACTGCTGTGATCTGTCAGAATCCGCAAGTTTAACAAAATAAAAGATCTTCAAACACATTGGTTTGAAAATTGTTTTAAAATCCTACAGGTTCCTGAGTGTTCCCTCCTGACTGCTATTGTGTTCTGCTGGTGTCTGTAGGTTTAAAAAAGAGCATCAGACACGTCTGTCCCCTATCAAATGTTATGTTATGTTAGTGTCTGTAAGTTACTTTTCTGGCAAATGACTGAAAACCCAATGATTTTGCTTCCCCTCTCTGTTTAAGTACAGTACATCCCTGTGTTTTTAACCGTGCCAAGCCCTTACTCCAGTCTTTCCATCTTACAGTCCAACCAGCTCCTTAACCTCAGCAGAGGTTTGCAGTGTCCTCCCAAATGTTTGCCCTGGCTCTGCTTACCCAGCACTCACAGGACCATTAGAAGTGTGCCATCTTACCCAAACCACTCCCTGCTCATCCGCAAATGAACAAAAAGACATGTTATCAGCATTTTTGAATTACACTGCATAACCTTCAAAAAGTCTTTTAATGTAATGTAATGTACTCTGTCCATGGGCTCTCTCCCTTCACATTTAATTGTCATCTTACCTTGTTCTATTGTGAATAGGTTTTTAGGATCACTATGTGGAAGTCTAGATGCAGTCTAGATGCAGTTACTCAGCCCTGAAGACCTGCAAATCCCACCTCTGTCCCTCTCCATACTGCTGGTGGTTTCATCCGGTATGCAAAGAAAAGCCAGTCGCTGTTCTGAAACTTCAAACTTTAATAAACATATTTTATTCCTCTTAGTTAACTTTAATTTCCTGCTGATCCTACTGGAAAGGTAAGGAGTGAGTGTAGCATATGATGTACGGCGCTCCCTTGTGTTAATAAAACATCTACTACCTCCTAATTGTAATTATTCATAAATATAAAAAAAGAGTTATATAAATGCATGCTGAAAACAAAAAATAAAGTTAGAAGTGTTCTGTTTTGTTTCCATTGATAAACACATTTTTACTATTAAACAACTTTTAACAATATTTCATACTGAATTTGAATACTATATTACTCCATATGAATATCAACATTGAAACAAGACTGCTCTAGAAATGTTATTTGTACTGCTTTTCATGCAAGCGTGTCTTTGATTATTATGTATTTATGACAAACATGTACCATGCAATTTTATAAATAAAAGAAAATCAGTTTTGGAACTGTATACGTGCACTGTCCACTTGAATTATATGACACATAACTTTGTCTGCTGCTGCAGAAATGCACATTAATGGTGCCACAGAACTTCAGAGTCCCTGACACAGAAGTTAGGTCTACTGTGCCACAGAAAACAGAGGGCCTTGGTTATAATACCACATGCTAGTAAACTATAAATTACCAGTATTTAGTCTGTGTTGCTTAGTACCTGGTTTTCTATTTTTTTCTGTTGTTTCTCTCTGCCTATTATTTTGTTATGATCATTTAAAGATTCTAGTTGGTGTTTCTGGAGTATTTATGTAGGAAAGCTCTCTCAATTCACCTCCACTCACACACACACACATTGGGTCCTACGTGCTAAAGGGTGGGTTATGTGCACCTGAGGCATGTACCCCGCCTGCATACCTACACGGCACCAGAAAGGAGCAGGGTGCACAGTATGCATGACTGTATGCACCTGCAGGACACCTGTCCATGGCCATGCCCCCTCAGTGTGCAGGGTCACATGGGCAGTTAGTGGCAGAGCTGTGGACCCAGGTGGGCATCCAATTGGATGCCCATATCGGGTCCCCTCAGTGGATCACGTGAGTGCACAGATTAGGAGCCAGCCACATAGAGCAGCATCAAATGGACTACTGCCAGGCACTCAACCAAACTGCTGTGCCAGCCCTCCCTTGCAGCCTAGTGTGCTGGGCTAGCATGGAGGTCCATAGCGTGGTTCTGCCCCACCTGGCAGATGAATAACACAGGGGCACATACTGGATTACACCTGGTCTTAGCTGGCATACCCAACACCCCTGAGCCTGGCATGATGCAGCTTACTGAATGCTACATAGAGCAGGCATGTACCTGACACACCCCCAGTGCGGTGTTCCTCGAATGGCTTGGGAGACAGGCATGTAAGTGCCTAATGCGCCCTTGGTGAATGTCGCCAGGGATCCGTGGAACCCCCGCTGTGTGGCATTCACACTTAAGGTTGCCTACGTGCCTCAAATTTGCGGTAAGTGGGCAACGATTCCATTAGTGCATAGGGCCCAATATATTTTCCACATATGCAGTATCTCATGGTCAGCTTTCATGTACCTGCAGCAAATATTTGTGGCCAAAATGAAATGCACAATCTCCTTGCTAGACTCTTTTTGTTGTATGTTCTCTGATCAAAAGTTGAAATGCCACGAGTAAAGTATCGAACATACAGTATGCTGCTTGCAGTTCTGTAAAGAACATGAAATGCATGGAGTAGTCTAACATACTGTTGACTGTCCCAAGCAACAATTGTAATTGTTTACATAATGTTTATTGTTAAATGAGGAGAACTTCTGAGGTTTAATGAAACCACATTTCAGTAGTTTGCAATAGACGGTTGCTGTTTTTTTGAATGGATGAGTCAGCTTGCCTAAGAGTTGCACTGAGCACACTGTGAGTCCTTCCACATCCCTCCCTCATACAGACAATCAAGACAAAAGTTTCTTAGTTTTTCCTGTGTAAATCTTGATCAGCACTTCATGGTAACAGGAAACAGAAACACTCTTAGCTGTGCCGCCTCTCTCCCTCCCTTCTAACTCCCATTGATCACTTACCTTGAAGTGGAAGTGTTTCAGTTAACTGTCTGAGATCTAAGCTAAAAAGAGCTTTGGTAAGCTGTTTCTACAGTGTGTTACAGGGTATTCTGTAAACACCAAGATTGTACTAACATTTAAAAATAGTTTTGCAGAATAAAAAATGGCAACCATATATAACAAAAAACAACAGATGGATATCCATCTGTTACAGTTGCTTTAAATCCATCTCAGGATTCCTTTGATGGCATAAATGTTTCAAGCTGTGCTTCAGAGGTTTATGATGTCACAAGAACCCCTCACTGGATTTACAGCACCATAACAGATGGATGTTCATCTGTTATTCTATTTATAATGTGCTACAATAATTTCAAAATGCAGCCTTCAAGAAAAAAAATGCAAGTGTCTGGAACTGGGTGTAATGTGTCTCACACTGTAGTCCCAGAAATATCCCTGACTTACATGTTGGTCTTAACATGGTGGTCATAATCAATTCTACTTTTATGGTGCATTGATGCTTACAAAATGTCATCTGCTTGTTTGTGAAGTCTATAATCTCACCCCTTTCCCATTCACCCTAATCACATACATATATCTCTATTAATATCAAAAGATAATTTGTTTAAGACTGTTCATTTCACACCTGTACCTTTCATCACCTTAAGCCCCCCCCACACACACACATGCTCACCATGCAGTCATACTTTTCAAAATATAAATGTATACAATTCATTATGTTAGTGTATTATCTACTGTATATTTCAATTATTGGGTATAGTTTCACATCTGTTATCACACATTGTTTATCCCCTGGACTCTGATACACATATAGTGATTGGACTCTAATACACATGTACTGCATGACATTTATAGTCCGTGTAGTATTGAATTAAAACTTTGTCCCTGTTATATGCCTATTTTCTATGTGCTGACAAATCATTTTCTTGTATGGGAATGACGACTGATATAAACAAAGGCAACTCAAATATGTATGTAATATTTTTTGATGGTGCAACTACTCAGCTCAGAAATAAATAAAGTAAAAGTACAATATGTGATCAGCGCTGTTCTCTGAAAAATATAGTCTGCATGTTCACAAATATCTTTCATTGACAAATTGACACCATACATTATTTCATTATTTTGTATACCCTGACATTATCAATAAGAACACTTTTTCTAGAGAAACTGTTCATTGCCAGGGCTCTCATCTACTTGCAAAAAGAATAGTTTCCATAACATAACTAGGGCTGGGTGCAGATTCCGATTCCTTGGAATTTTCACGGAAGTCTGCAATTTTTGCAGAATGCTGCCATATATCCACCATCTATGAATCCTGCAATTTTCAGAGAATTAATAGCCAAACTGCAGAAATAACTTTATTACCATGGAAAATATGTCAGTAATTATGGAACTAACCTGTTAGTGAAAGAATCCACTGTTCATGCTTAAATCACGGAATAATATATTCCACAAGCTGTTTGATCATGTGATTCAATTAACTAAGGCAGGAAACTGATTAGAAATGTACTCCTTGTTACATTTACTACCTGTCAGTTGAATGCTCTAATTTTCTTAAGTTAAATCAGACTTCCTATTGAATATTATAGTTCATTCAAAACAGTCAGATTTTAAAATTTCGGCAAACATATTCTTCAGTTTATCCAAAAATTCCACCGTTCATAATTTTATTCCACAGAACACCCTTCAAAAATTCCATGAGCAATTTCAGTCTCTTGATTAGCTCATTTACTGTAGGTTCCATTAGGTAGGGCTTAGGTGTCAAAGGATATAGTTACTATAGCAACCACCTTCACCAACTCAGTCAAGTTACTGCTTCTTCTTGCTTTCTGTGCAGTTCTTGAGAGTTTGTTGAAGTGGAAAGTTCTGCTGCTCTATGTGTCTGCATTTTTTGCACTCTATTTAGAGGAAAAAAATCTCCTTTGCATTTGAATCTTTGATAGAAAAACTTTGAAATCATTTTGTTGTTTCAAGATCCGCCTTCAGCAATCTAAATATATTATTCTGATATTTTAATTAACTTCAATCAGTAGTTAATATAGATATTCAGGACATAGTGTCTGCAGTTTTAGTTTCAAACTGCAGTTTAGTATTTTTTGACAGGAAATACTGTGTGAGTGTGTTCTTATTAATCCTGAACAGTAATTTAATCTTAAATTAATATACTGATTTGGTTGTGACACACTTATTAGTATTTTTTTTTGTCTGCTACTTAAAATCAGTGTTTAAAAAACATGGTAGTAAAAGAGGGCAGGTACGGTAGTGTGCATGGTGCACATGGATGTGGCAGTGCAGTGGATCCTTTGACTTGTAACTCTCCTCCTGAAGTTTCTGGTGATATGGAATTTTATTCTGGTGCAGGTTCTTCCAGCATCAGCACTGTAGGTCATTTTGGCAGCTGTACACTGGGTGCAGGTAGTAGCAAGTTAGGTACAAAAGTGTCTCCAAAAGCTCTGCCTTCTTCTGGTGGTATAGTAGGTAAGGGCAGAATCAGTATCAGTTACTTTTTGGGATTGCAGGTAATATTACCAATAACAGGAGCAATAAAATTGGTAATGCTAATGACGATTCGTGGGAGGGGTAAACTGAAATCTGCAGTTGATGTTGCTGCATAAAAAGGATATGATAGGAGATGTTACTGTCAGTGAATGTGATAGTGTGGAGAATGTTTTTGGTGTTCAAGATTACCCTGTTATAGACCTTGATTACCGATCTCCCCATGAGGCTGATAAGAATTTCTCTACCTGTCCCCAAAATGTAAGTCTGTCAAAAGCAATGACTGAAAGATCAGTGATTGTTAACTTGCAGTCACAAAATAATATTGGTATCACTAGTATGCAGCACAAGTGCCCACAGCAGCAAGTGCAACATCAGGCACAGCAGCAGGAGCAGCAGCAGTACCCAGTCAGAAACAATACAGAATGTGATCCCCCCCTTCTAAAAAACAGAGTAGAGTGAGCAAATCTCTTGCACTCACATTTGCAAACTAAGCACACTATTCACTGGCAGTGGCATAAATGTCAGGCTTCAAAAGGAGAAAGTAGTCATTCTGTTCCCCTACACAAGTACTTACTGGAGCCAGTGCACATTGACAGTAGTGTTACTCCACAACAACTAACCTCCACTCCCAAGTGGTCTGTAGTACTAAGCCAATCATCATCCTCTACCTCATCCTCCTCTGCATTTTCAAACTTACCTCACTGCAGTATCCTGCCACAAACACCTTTCAGTTCCTGAGTTACCCATACTCAATTGACAATTTCCAAGGAGGTGGTCACTATGAGGCAACCGAACATTTAGGAGGCATTGCCAAAGAATATCTTGTACCATCACAATAATCCAGTTGCAAGGCACTTACAGTAAATGCAGCAGTGGCCTTAATGCTTGCAAATGATCTTCTATCTTATTCATTTGTTGATAAATCTGGTTTTTGGCAGCTCATGAATAAGGAGGTACCCACACATGAACTTCGAAGCACAACCTACTTTTCTATAAAAGGTGTCCCTGAGCTGTACAACACACTTTGTCATGCAGTTTCTCATGCATCATCACACTCTGCTGTCAGCACTGTGCATCTGACCACTGATATGTGGACCAGTGGTCCAGGATCCACAGTCAGCATCATGTGTGTTATAGCACATTGGGCACACATCCTTGGTGTGTATGCTACTTCACCTTGTCCTGCAAGTGATTGTCATTTGAAAACCACATACAGTGGAAGTGGTGGTGTGTATCAACATGCGACACTAAGCATGCAAAGTATGCATGGCTCACACATGGCCAAAAGAATTCTTGAACATTTAAAAGAGACAATGGAGTTTGCCCCTTAAGGGGCAGACCAAGTTATCAGGTGCACCCTGCCTCAAGGTGGAGATGGTGTGCTCAGAAAGGGGGGAAGGAAGGGAGGGAAGACAAACAAAACAATATGCAAGAAAAAGGAAGGGGGGGCTAAGGGAGATAGATAATGGACAGCACAGGAGAGGCTCAGCCACTTATTGCTGAAGTTTTGATTACAAGAAACTACAGCACATCAGATTGGCTATATCGTTGGGAAGGTTTGTGAACTAAGCATACAGCAGGTAAGAAAACTAGCAGCTATGTTTAGGCAAGTTTGCTCTCTTTAAAAAAAAATGTGTGTTGGTATAGCGTTTTGCTCAAATTGGATGGAGAAGGCTTGTTGGGAACAATTGGGGAAGAACTTTTAGACAAGGCCTAGAGGTTACTGGAATGAGCATTTAAACCTTCAAGAAACGTTTTTCAGAAAAACCTGAGATTAGTTGTCGTGTGAAAGCAAATTGTCTGTTAATGGCCTTTTACTATTGCTTGTTTGATTGAACTGGTTTGTAGTTAAAAAAAATGGAGGCATTACTGAGTTTGGTTAAGTGCTGGCTTTAAAGCATGAAGGAGAGAGGTTGATGTGAGGCATTTTGGGGGCCAGAAATGGGTCGCCAGGCAAAAGCCATGAAAGAGTTTTGTTTTAAAACACAGATTGTTTAGGCAGTGGCTTGACTCGGCCTGCATTAGCTTTTAACATGGCTGGTTTGAGTGGTTAAAGGGTGGGAACGAATAGTGAAGCTCTACTGTGCTGGTAGGCTGTGGCCTAAAGCGTGGGGATATTTCAGCTGTTTTACACTGCAGAGGTACTAAGAATAGGAGCCCTCGGGGCTGTGGGTCCACCGGAGCATCACTTGCTCATTTGTATGAAGTTTGGTGCTCTCATTCTCCCTAACAGCTTAAAAGAGGCCAAGCTTTGAAGAAAAAATGCTCTTTTAATGCGTCCTGTGGTAGGAGGAGCAGCTTTCCACAGAGCGTTCCACATGCCCGCTTTACCACGTGCAAAATGGGAAACCTCCATTCCCCCAGACCCAGCGGCATCCTCGTGTCTCCATGTGGGAATTACATCTTCCCCTATCGGTTGGGGGTCCTCCTTAGCTTGCCCCACCAAGGAGATGAGCTAGAGTCAGCATCAGTCTCGCCACATATATGGCGACACGGTTTGGGCCCATGCAGCCTGCAAGGGGTTATCTACACATGGGCAGGCTGAATGTTTAAGGGGCCTAGCACCTCAGAGGGGGAGGTGACTGAATCCTGAATTGTTGTACAACAATTTGCCTAATTTGGTCATATCAAAAAGCTAGTAGGACAAAGAGAGGCCCACAGGACAGGCCTGACAAAGGGGTCAATGAAGGGCCAGGTGGTGTGACATCACACGCCGGGGGGTCGGTAAGAAAGAAGTGAGCAGCCAGAAAGCATTCTGAGACAGGGGACAATTGCCTTAGTGGATGGGAAAAGGGGTGTTTTTGAAGGCAAGCAGTGCGCATCTGTTATTCCTGATGTAAAATGGGTCAGGCAACCCAGCTGGTTTGGAAATTAAGTGGCTACCCTATGGGGTGGGAATGAGATAACAGGTGGGCACCATGAGGCTAGGGAGAAGAGGAGCAGGCTGGAGGCCTGGTAAGCGGGGCCGGGCCATGCAGCGTGACATCACACACCAGGAGCTTTGGCAATGGAAGGGGGTACAGAAAAAAAGGAGGTTTCAGGGAGCAATGGTGGGTATGGGTAGAAGGTAAAAAGGAAGCGGAAGGCCCAGACAGAATGGGCCAACAGATGGGAGGGGTCAACCACAGAAAGTGAGCATGGTCTGGGGTGGAGGGGTGCAGGGGCAGCTGGCAGTTTGGCCAAGAGAAAGGAGCACTAGCAACACAGGACATGAAGGGGCACAAGGAAATAAGCCCAGAAAGGCAGTGAAGGAGGGGTATGACGCTCAAAAGTGGGAGCAGGAGGCCTATGCGGCCATAACAGGAGAGATATATAAAAAAAAAAAAATAATGTATAAAAATAATGATGACTAAGGAGCCAATTTTAGATTGGTGGGAGACAGGAACGAAGGAACGCAAGTTGGCTTAATCATATGGAGGGACAATTGAAAAGGAATTAATAGAAGAATTTTCTCAGTTGTCATTTCAGATATCCCAAGAAAGAGGAGACATGGTGCCAAAGAAAAGCAGATCTTCAAAGGAGGATGCCTACAAAGCTATCATAGAGCTGGCTGAAAAAGCTAACATAATGTAGTATGTGGTGGAAGTGGAGGAACCAGGGCATGCTGGGGAGAAGCAGAAAGCGGGGAAGGAAAAAGGGGGCAGAGGAAAATGGCATGCTGGGAGGTTACATCAGCCCACCTAGGGTGCAGCCACCAATGGAGGCACCTCTCAGGGTGGCTAGTCCAGTACCATTGCACCCTGTTGAAGCAATACCGTTAGTACCTCCCCTGAACCAGATGGTGGTCCCCCTGCCAGAGCACATGCTGGAGCCCCTGGGTGTAGTGGTTCCTCCTCAGCAGCTAGGTGTGCAGCCAGCCATCCAGCCACAAGGGGACAGTGCAGGGCATCACAACAGCAGCAGCCCCAAAAGAACAGACATGATCACAGGTAGTGTATCTGGGTTGGTGGGAGAAAGCATAAAGGATTATATAGGCCAAATTATTTCAGCGCTCGGGACAGGGAGTTTGGGCCAGATGGAGGCAACACTGGGAGAAATTAGATCAGACAAAGAGATGCCAAAGGAAGGGGAGAAGAAAGTAGAGAATGAAGGAAAAGGGACAAGAGAAATAGGAACTACAGGAATGAGAGTAGGGGAGCATGTTCCACTGGCTACAAAAGAAAAAATATGGAAGGGGGAATATGTGGATATTTTTGCCTTAGTGAACCGAGAAGCAGCAGAAAAATATGATGAAACAGAGAACATAGGAAAAAGTGAAATGGCAGCAGCTGTGGTTTTGTTGGGGAAAAAAGAGGAGGATAAATTTACAAAAGGGAAAACTTGAGATGGTTGGTTTGTAGGTTTTGCCACTTACTCAGCGATAGTGATGGAGAAGAAGCCAGAGATGGGCATCCCACTCATCACATACTTCCTAATAATAAGATGGGCGAAGGCCAAGGGAGGGGTGGAATGGATTTATTATGATGAATTCTTTCAGCAAAGAATGGCAACGTATGGGGATGTAAGGTGGGACATGAAACAGTTAGACCTCTGGACGGATTATGTAACAGATCAGTCCATGCCAGAAGGAGAGACATTTAAAAAGGGAACGACTCCACAGAGATGTTGTTGGGGTTACAATAGGGCCCTTTGTTCCTGGCCACAATGCCACTTTCATCACGCATGCTTGAAATGTGGGGGATCACACCCAGTGAGCAGATGTAGAATGACATGGGCTCAAGGAGCCCAAGGGGCAGGGGCACATGGAATGGGCCAACAGTTTTTTCGAGAGGGACAAGGGTATAGGGGTCAGGCATGGAATAGAGGGGGGAGAGGCAGAGGACACGCAGGAAGGGGGGGTCAGTCTTATTGAGCAGCAAGGCCAGCGGAGGGACAGGGTAGCGGTGCTGGGAAAAAAGGTACAAAAGTGGGCAGGGGATCTATCTAAGGAAGCAAGAACTCCCATTAGGATAGATGCATGGGAAGAGTGGTTGAAGAGATACCCAAATAAAAAAGTGGCTGACACAATTAGAAAAGGCTTTCAGACAGGTTTTCCATTACAATGCGTGGGCCTGAGGCAGGCGAGTGAGGCGAACAACCTGGGCTTAGTAAAAGGGAAAGAAGAAATTTTAAGACAAAAAATAGATAGGGAAATAGTAGCGGGGAGGGTAGAAGGGCCATTTGACACCCACCCACTGCGGAATATGAGAGTTTCTCCATTGGGTTTGGTCCCCAAAAAGCAGCAGGGAGAGTACAGGGTGATTCACCACCTGTCATTTCCTGAAGAGGAGTCAGTGAATGATTTCATCAGTGAAGAGCACAGCGAAGTGACATATGCCACATTGGAAGAGGCAGTACAAGCCATCAGAGCAATGCCTGATGCATGAATGGTAAAAACAGATATAGAATCCACTTTCAGATTGCTTCCAGTTAGGAGAGAAGACTGGGACCTGTTGGGTTTTAAAATAGGAGGACTTTGACAAGGCAATGCCCATGGGATGTTCCATAGCATGTGCTACATTTGAAGCATTCAGTACTTGTTTACAGTGGATATTTCGGGAACAAACTGGTTGTAGGATGGTCATTCACTATTTGGATGATTTCCTTCTAATAGGCAGCGGAAAAGAAGAGACGGACAAAATGTTGTCCAGTTTTGAGGATCTATGCAGAGAATTAGGGATTTCTCTGGCACCAGAGAAGACGGAAGGTCTCAGTAAGGTTTTAGAATTTCTGGGTATTGAAATAGATGCCTCAAAGGAGGTCCTTAGGTTGCCAGACAAAAAAGTGTCCAAGTTGAAGGAGCAGATTAAAATGCATATAAGTAGAAGGAGAATACAGCTAAAAAGGGTTCAACGGGTCTTGGGTCACCTGAACTTTGCATGCTGGGCTATAGGCCCAGGGAGGACCTTCACAAAACAACTGGCTAGGGCCACAGTGGGTGTAACCAGGCCACACCACTGGGCAGACATGTCAAAAGGAGTTAAGGAAGACTTTAAAGTATGGGAGGAGTTCCTCAGGAACTATAATGGGTGCTCCTTTTGGCAAGATGACTGGGTATATAACACAGACCTAGAACTTTATACAGATGGAGTGGGGGGCCTGGGCATGGGGGGCTATTTGAGGGGTAGATGGTTTGCAGAACCATGGCCTCTGGAATGGGTAAGGGAAGGGAAAGTAAAGGACATAACACTGTTGGAGATCATGCCTATTTGGGCCTGCACCTTGGTGTGGGCCAAAGATCTGTAGAACCAGAAGGTGACATTCTGGTGTGACAACAAGGCAGTAGTAGACGTGTTAAACAACAGAGGAGCTAAGTCAGAAACAGTCATGCAGGTACTAGGACAATTGGTGCTAAGGGCCTTAAAATTGAAAATATCAGTCAGAGCCAAACACATAGAAGAGGCACACAATACTCTGGCAGACAGCCTTTCCCGTCTGCAGCTGGATCATTTCTGGAGGCTGGCACTGACAGCAGAAGAACAAAAAACACCCATACCAATGAACATCTGGGACTTTGGCAAGAGGGAGCAGAACTGTTGTTTCGAGCTCATGGTCACGAAGGACTCTGAGGGCCTATGAGGGGGCCTGGTGGGTGTTGCAGACATTCAGGGCAATGCACCACATAGAGGTAAGTAGGCCACTTATGGAGGGACAGCTAGGAAAATTTACAGTGGAACAATGGGAGAAGGGAACTGCCCACACAACGATGGGAGTCTATTAACAGGGATTAGCTTGTTGTGCAGCCTGAAAGGATGGAAGGACCAGACAAAGTCAATGTTAATTAGGAGGAGGATGCAGGGATGGGGAAGATTAAAGCACAGAACTGCAGATAATAGGCAGCCATTAGGGGAACAGTGGCTGGCGAGACTAAAAGGAGCATTACTAGCAATCTGCAGATCAAAGGACGAAGTCCAACTCTTCTATATGATCTATTTGGTAATATTTGCTGGGGCCATGAGAGTGAGTGAAGCAGTAGGACATGGTAGAGCGGATGAAGAAGGGGGGTTGGATTGGGAGGACATAAGTTGGGGGACAAGCAAGGTAAGTATCAAGATAAAGAAATCAAAGATGGATCAGGAAGGACAGGATTGTACAGTAACACTGAAGGCTCAGGAAAATGGCACACTGTGCCCAGTAAAAGCTTTGTGGGCTTATGCCACAGAGTGAGGGGGTAGGACTGGGAAGTTATTTGTACACAGAGATGGGAAAAAGGTCACAAGTTATCAGTTCACAGCCATGCTTAAAAACCGCATGCAATTTCTGGGGGAGGACCCATGTAATTATTCGTCTCACTCTCTATGAATATGGGCAGCTTCTCAGTGGGCAGCAGCAGGGGAAATGGTGGCTAATATGTTGGATAAGGGGTGCTGGCGGTCTGCCAGTTACAAGAGATACATTCGAGCAATAAAGTGTGGAGACTAACATATCATCTGTATTTTCTTTTGCAGACATGAACCATGGGGGGCATAGAATTAAAAAATGGACAGGAGCCAATGAACAGGTATAAGATTTATTTTGTTTAAATTCTGTAGGAAGATGGAGAATAACGGAAGTCTGGATTTGTGGCCACTCCTATATTTATTGGGTGGAAAAGAGAGTCGAGAAAAAGGCCGGGGGAAGACAGCTCTACCAGGATGTGAAAGAATGTAGGTTGGTATGCTGTGGCATCAGAGGGATGAGATGGGGACAACTGCTTCCCACACTGAAAGAAATGAAGTAGCAGCAACCAGTTCCAGACTTAATTATCATACATCTAGGGGGCAACGACATAGGGGGAAAACCATGGGTGGACACATACATGCAGATTAAGAAGGATTTGGTAATAATCCAACAGTGGTGACCAAGGGTATGCCTATTATGGTCAGATATGATCCCAAGAAGGGTATGGAGGAATGAACACAATCACAGAGCTGTAGACAGGGCCAGAAGGAAAATGAATAGAAGGGTAGGAACACTGATAAGAAAAATGGGGGGGGGCCGAGGTAATACTTCAGGGGTGGAAGAGTGGGTGGTGGATTTTTACAGGTAAGATAGAGTGCACCTGTCAGATCTAGCCATTTATATGTTTAATAAGGAAACTATGGGTTTTATAGAAGCATGGAGGAGACATGCAGAAAAGGATATATAAAAAAATAAAAAAAACAGGAGAAATGAGGAGGTCCCCTAAGTGGTGGGGGAACAATGTCCTAAATTGAGGGGAAAGCCAGTCATCCAATGCAAGCTGAAGACTGGCTAATGGAAAAAAGGGGGGAGGGGAGGGGGGAAGAAAAGGAATAGGATGAAAAGAAGAAGGAGCTGAAGGAGGAAAAGCGGTCTCGGTTCTCACTATTACCTAACAGAAAAAGAGAAGAAGAAGGCACCCAGGTTTTCACCTGGGAGAGTGAGAAGAGGAAGAAAAAGGGATGATTAGAGATTGATATATGGATGCAATAAAGTACAACTGTAAAAGAATCGATGATAAAAGATAATGAGATGGAAAATGGAATTATGATATATAATAAATTAATTGCCAGTCTGAGCACAACGACATACAATGGTCTCTGTCTTTTGTGAGGGAAAAGGGGGGAATCCGGGACAATGGAGTTTGCCCCTTAAGGGGCAGACCAAGTTGTCCAGGTGCACCCCTCCCTTAAGGTGGAGATGGTGTGCTTAGAAGGGGAGGGAGAATGAAAGGGGAAGGGCATACAAACAGAACAATAGGCAAGAAAAAGGAAAGGGAGGGGCTAAGGGAGACAGATAATGGACAGCACAGGAGTGGCTCAGCCACTTTTTGCTGAAGTTTTGTTCTCTCCCACCCACCCAAATAAGCTACAAAGCATGAGGGGAAGACATTCAAAAAGGGACTGTATATCGGTCTGTCAAAGGTGGATGACAGAATAGTCCAGTAGGACAGTTATGGACTGCCAAAGGTGGATGGCAGAGATTAGGGAGAAAAATGGGAGGGAGGAGGGGAGGGGAAAGAAAAAGGAATAGGATGAAAAGAAGAAAGAGCTGAAGGAGGAAAAGTGGTTTCGGTTCTCACTGTTACCTAACAGAAAAAGAGAAGAAGAAGGCACCCAGGTTTTCACCTGGGGGAGTGAGAAGAGGAAGAAAGAGGGATGATCAGAGATTGATATATGAATGCAATAAAGTACAACTGTAAAAGAAACTATGATAAAAGATGATGAGATGGAAAATGGAATTATGATATATAATAAATTAATTGCCAATCTGAGCACAACAACATAGAATGGTCTCTGTTTTTTGTGAGGGAAAAGGGGGAATCCGGGACAATTTCTTATTGGCTCAAACCACATGGATGCACAACAAGTTTCATTTCAAGTGGCAATTATGCCAATGAAGTTAAAGCCATAGGTGATGGTAGTTTTAAACACATTCCGTGCTTTGCACATGTCTTAATTTTTTTTTTGTATGTGAGTTCTTGAAACATAAGGCAGTGGTCAGCATGGTGAACATTAGTCATCAAATTTTGTGGCCATTTCAGCCATTCTTCAAAAGTTCATTCTGAGCTTAATGTTCTGCAGCGTTCATGTGGTGTTCTACAGCATCGTCTCAAGCAGGATGATCCCACAAGGTGGAACTCCACTCTTTATATGTCAGAATGCTTATTTGAGCAATGTAAGCCTGTAAATGACTATGTCATGCAGCTTTGTGACCCATTGACTCAAAAGGCCATGTCTCTTACTTCATCTCAGTGGAGGGTCATGTACAGTGTCATACAGGTTCTATGCCCTTTTGAGCATGTAACTCAGGTCATCAGTGGTGAATAATTATGTCTTAGGTAATTCTCTTGTTGTGGATACTGAAGCAGGCATTGCTCAATTTGCATGAGTAATTATAAGGTGCAGCAGATGAGGTTGGCATTGACCTGTCAAACCTGACGATGGACATTTTAGAAAGGGATGATCGTGTGTCTTACATGTGGCACAGTGATTCATATATGATGGCCAGTTTACTGGACCTCTGTTACAAACATGGCATTGCAGCACTTCTGCCAGGTGGTAGTGCAGAGGTTGATCATTGTGCACTTACTCTTCTTGTAAAAGTGCACAACAAGATGTTTCAATCAGATGTCATGAAAAAGAGGGAGAAAAGTACTCAGCAGCATAAGTGTAGCAGTTTAAAACCCTCTATGTCCTTCCAGTCATCATCATCTTCTTCAGTCCCCAAACTCATCAGAAATCCCATTGTGGTCAATACTACAAAAGGTGGATGTTTCTGAACACCAGAGCAGGAATACAACAGCCAACTGCAGATGCCAGCAGAAACATGGCGACTGCACACCTTGGTGATCCAGAGCAGTTTTCTGTTGAGGATGACCCTTTTTGGTATACTGGCAACACAAGGTTATAGAGTGGCCTGCATTGGCATCTGTTGCACTAGAATTTTTAACTTGCCCTTGTTCCAGTATTACATCTGAAAGCATGTTTAGTGCTGCCTTGGCAATTGTGTCAGATCATCGCACATGCCTATCTGATTTAAATGTTGAGTGACTGACATACATTAAAATGAATGAACATTTCATTCCACCTCACTGGTCTGTGTCTGGCACTTTTATGCCAAGCGATGACAAGGAAGGCATGGGTGATGAAAATGATGTTAGTCCGGTAGAGGGTATTTGATCTGATGGTGAAGATACAGCAGAAGGACACAAGTTTAGATAATTTTACAGTGGTTTTGATAGCAGCAATGCTGATAGCACATATTTATATTATTTTGAGTTTCAAAATTGAATTAAAGGCCAAGTAAGCAATGTTTTTTCATAAGATATTATTTACAAATCTGACTTCATAGTGCACAACAGTAAAGGATATTATTTACATTAATGATAAAACTGCATTGCATTTATGTTAGAAGCAGAAATGCGTTTTCGTATCATTTGAAAAATGTAAACCAAACCCTTTCACCCTTCAAAACTACTCTACTGTATTCTCTATAAAATGGATGGTAGACATGCCAAGGAATGACATCATCTAAGCTCTCTGTACTGCTTAAATAATCAATTTTCTAAATCCTCTCCCACACTATATTTGATACAAAACAAATTTATTAAAATCATGACTTTAAATGTTTTTTGCCAATATACATGTTAAGGTATGAATTTGATCAGTTCTGTTTTTCCTTATTGCAGAACACTAGGAAGTAATTTGAATCATAGCATGGGCTCCCCGTGAAAAACAGCAGTACAGGGTGCGCAATCAAAAGAATTTACCATGTGGCACAGTTGCAGTTTATCCCTCTCCACTGCATGCTATGTATTAAGACAATCCATTAAAGTAATCCAAAATCCATCATTGTTGCTGTTGAATGTAAGTGTGTGGAATTTATGATACAGGTCCGCACGTCTGCCCGCTCGACCAACTACCCGCTCAGCAGTTGCTGTTGCTCACCGACAGCTTCAAAATCTCCTATTGAAATCTGTAACAAGATATATTTATCTCACTAATATTCCTGATAAGCATAAACATGCCATTGAAAATAAAGCTAAGACTCCAAGCTGCATGCAGGATGCATCTTTTTTCATAATTGGCACTGTTAAATGAAGTGCTACCAATGCATTATGTACCATTATACAATGGCAAAAAAAATCTTGGGCTCTGATTGGTCAGTCTGGGACTGGACCCGTGATGTTATCCCAGTACAACATCACGGGTCTAGTCCCAGCACATTGATGACCACATCAACCGTAATGGGGATCTCTCCACGCAGCCAGCTGATTGCCAGTTGCAGCCTGCCACACAATTCCACTCTCAGCCTGCATTTATTGTCCAGTCACTTGCCACCACAACTACACACACTGTCAACCAACTCCTACTCAACACACTAATCCCCAAACATATTTTTCTTCTCCTTACTCTTTTCTGTATTTTCATCTTTTTCAATACTGCAGCTGTTGTACATAATGGAGCACTTGTGACGATGTGATAAATCAATGGAGTTCCTGAAACAGTCAGTTACTTATCAGCTTTTAAATATTGCTCGCTCTGCTTATACCCTCTGTATGGTTTTGAATCAGGGAACTCGACCAGCAGTAACTGGGTCAAGTGTTCTGGTGCTGGCTGCTGTTCGCGTGTGTGCGAGCTAGGAGAACCGGTGGTTGATTTAAACAATGGCCGCGGAGATCACCTCCGCAGCTACTGTGAACTTTTAAATCAACTCCACTATTTTCCGATTCTCCTTAAGCTGTCTTTACTCACCTTTCCACTGAACAAAAGACTGAACTTAAAACATACAGCACAGGGCTCTTATTTTCAGTTCCCACTCTGTCAGGCTCGCTCATTCAAAACCATACACAGACATAAGCAGAGCGAGCAGTATTTTAAAAGCTGAGCAAGTAGCTGACCGCTTCAGGAATCGTTTGGTCAGCACATCGTGGCTACACAAACAGAACTAAAAAACAACAGCACAGTAGACAGTTTAAATAATTTACCTGGTAGGTTGACAAGGCAGGAACAATAAATGAATATGCTGGGAGGCTTATTCAGAGGCAAACAGGCAAAGACATAACCTAAAAACAAAATACAGTGCAGAGACATAGCAACAGCGCCACCTGCTGCAGACAATGGAAACTGTGGTCTATTTTTTCAATATGTATACCTACCCTAAGAAAAAATGTGGGGAAAAAAGCATTTTAAACATATTTTTCTCATTTTCTTGTAATTTTTCTACAAATGAGCCATTGTATAATAGCAATAATGCACTTCAGGGTGTGTGTTGTGCTGGGATAACGTCACTTCTGGGGTGATTAGTCGACTCTGCCTCTGGCGCCTCATGCCTAATTACCCCAGGCATGACGTTATCCCAGCACAACACACACCCTGTCATGCATTATTGCTTAAATGACACTCAGGAAGCAAGGATGAAAATACTGCCTGCAGCTTTGAAGTTTGGCTTTATTTTTAATAGTATGCTTCTCAGTTACATTACTGAAATAAATATGTCTTGTAATGGATTTAAGTAGGATAGTCAGATGCTGCAGGATAGCGGTGGCAACTGGCGGGCATACTGTCAGTTAAGCAGGCATGCGGGGGGGGGCTGTATCTTAAATTCCACAGAATTATATTGAAGAGCAATAATGATGGATTTCAGATTACTTTAAGTGATTGTTTTATTACAGAGCATGCAGAGGAGGCATATATAGCAACTGAGCCACCTGGTTCATTCTTTTTACAGCACACCCTGTACTGCTGTGCTGTTGTGCTCCTAGATCCCATGATGTGGTTCAAATTAGAAAACAATTAAAATAATAAACAAAAAAGTTAAAAAAACTGAACTGATTGAAATCATACCTTAACATGCATATTGGCAAAAAATAATAAAGTCATGATTTTGAGAAATTAATTTGTATCAAATATACTATGGAAGAGGGTTTAGAAAATTGATTATTTAAGCAGCACAGAGAGCCATCTAGCACTTGCTTAGATGACATCATTCCATGGCACGTCTGCCAGTCATTTTTTAGAGCAGACAGTGCTGTAGTTTTGAAGGGAGAAGGCTTTGGTTTACATTTGATAGGAAAATGCATTCATGCTTATTACATACTGTAAGTACAGTTTTATCAGTTATGTAAACAATAACCTTTCATTTACTTGACTATGAATTCGGATTTTTAAATAATGTTTTATGAAAGTAACTTTGTTTGCTTTTCCTTTAATCATAACATTTATTTAATCATTATTCATGTAAAACCTTCATGAATCTAATTGGATGCTCAGCACAGAGGCAAGTACCCTAGTCGTCCTTCCAAAACAAACTGTGAAGAAGTAATACTTTCTTTAGCAGCTATGAAATTAATTTTTGGAAAAGCATTGATGATGCCAATGACATCCGCTGCCATTGTATTGTTACTTTATCCAGTAATAACAAACTTTAACTAGTATGTCTGTCGTGGGTTGAACAAATCAGGTCACACAGGAATCAACAAATTTGGTACAACATACCTAAATGGTATGATTTTTATTAAACAAACAAACAAAAAATGAAATCCAAAAAAAAATAACAGCTTACAGCAGTGAACTTCTGATAATAAACAAACAAAATAAAACTTGAAAACAGCACAGCTTCCCTGCCAAGGGTCTAGCAGTGGAACATAATCTTGTGCAGTATAGCAGAGAGCAGGAGGTCCTCACGTGAACTCTCCCTAACAGCATCTAACCTGAGGATCTAGGCTGGCTTATTTTAAAGAGTGGAGCTCCACCCCTTAGCTCAAAGCCCCACCTAATTATTAAGCTATTTACAGGAAAATTTCTTATTTCTTTGTACAATCAATTACATAGAATTTACATAAATGAAAGGCATAACAAATAATCCATTATTATGACATCAAAATAAACACCCTAATGCTCTATCAGATATGATTGCACATTTCTTGCAGAGTGGGCTGCATTATAGACAACGCCTCCCCTTTTCTAAAGGTAACCTAGGAGCTGCAGCATATAAAAGAAGGGAGAAAGTTGCTGCTGACTTTCTATAGAAGACAGCACCTTGCAAGGACACCAGCACTGATTGGAGATATGAAACTCCTGGGAGTTGTGTAAGTAGACCACATTTTAGTTCTTCTTCTCTATTATCCTGTATTTTAGTTAATTTGCTAACTGTTTAACCTTTTCAAGAACAGGATATTCCAATCTGCACCTGTACATATCTTAAAGAAAAACATTTAAACTGGCATTGGTAATTTCTTAGTTTGACTGTCAATCCCAGCTCGCTTTTTACATTGTGAAAAAAAACTTTGCCTACCAAGTCTGTTTACAGACCTTTAGTTAGTTTCATTCTTTAAGTCTGTGCAGTTCATTTAGACCATTTCTGCACATTTAAGGGCAATGCAGGGAAAAAGTGCTTATATTTAACTGGACCATGATGTAGAAGAGCAGAAATAGGAAGGGGAAGAAAAATAGTTTCAATTGTAATACACAGCGTCAGATGGCCAGTCTGACTGCAGCATATTCTGTATGTTTTACACAGAAAATGGGGGGATTAGAAAGAGACAGAAAGACATAAAATGAAGGAGTAAAGTGCTGTTGAGCAACAGTCTTTGGAACAGATATAGGAGAGAAGAAGAAAATGTCAGGTTCAGCTAAGCACTATTCACATGGGGGGGGGTTCGACTACCACAATGTCCCAGTTAAAACTTAGACATTTACTTTTTTATTCTGTCTTGTACTGCGTTGTAACAACATAAAAATGAACTACTACCCCCCGTAATGGTGTTGCTGGTGTGCATGCTATACATATCTGCATCATCCATGGCCACTACTGCTGGTATGGCCACAACAATGAACAACATAAAGATGAACTACTAGGCCCCATGCTGGTGCTGCTGATGTGCATGCTGTCCACACCAGCATACTCCACTACTGAACTTCATGCATAGCCAGTAATACACAGCTATGCTACAGAATAAAAGGATGATGAGGACGATTCAAGATTGATGATTGAATTGTAGTCCAGATGACAACAGACTTTACATAGCAATCTATCGGGTAAGTAAAGATTTATTTTTTTATTTTTTTGTGTGTAATTTCTTGTATTTTTTGCTTATGGTCTATTTGCCAATGAAACAAAAGTGTTGCTGTTTTATAGCAATGAATTAAATACATGGAATAATACATTAGATTTATATGGTTACCATTTAATTGTCATTTATTCTGTAAATATTGTTACATGCTAGCATTGCTTTTTACACAAAATATGATTTAGGCTGCTCCTCTAGTGGTGCATTGTCATTGCTGTTGATGTAAAATTTAGCTCTGCTAATATGTATTTTATTTGATTTACCTCTATACAGGCATACTCAATTCTGTTGAATGTTATATCCTGTCCTGCAAATATAGCAGCACAGCTATTTAGGCCAACTTCGTTACAGTATCAGTGGTAAGTATAATGTTTTAATGGTTACTAGTTGGACTTTTTTTTCTTTCTTAAAGGTATTATATTATACACGTAGAAGTGTACATTGTACACCCTCTCTCTATGAAGACAGAGTTTGTCTGTGGGGAAAGCGGGGGAGGGGGGATATGAGATGTAGTCACAGACCAGCACTGTTTTTATTATGCAAAGTAGTGTTTGAGATAGTTAAGGATTATTGCTGTTTAAGCTGCTCAACAAATCATAATTGAAATCAATGTTACTTGTTGTGTTTTTTTCTCTGCAACTCCATTCATGATTTGTTTTTCATGTCCACAGATAAAACGCTTCTGCCCATATGCCACTGCTACCGCTGCTCCTGCTATCCGTAATCAACTTTCTGCACCATGACTCTGGCTATCTGTGGTGTTTTTCACTTATCAGTAAGGTAAGTATTACTGTTTGTTATGTTGTGATCCTTTTTCCTTCAATGTAGAGCATAATAAGTAAGTCAGATAGCTCATTGTACATTGTACGCATGTTCTTTATGCATAGAGAAGTCAGCTGGGTGGAAAGTGTCAAGTGTTGGGCAGGTATAGAATCTATGTGATATAGCTTCAGACCAGTGCTACATTTATTATGTGAAGTCAGGTTAGAGATTGCCTAGGATTATTGTTGTTTAAGCTGTGCTCAACCAATCAGCATTTCCTAATCTCAATCAATGTTACTTGTCATGTTTTTCTCTGCAACTGTGCGTTCCTTTGTCTTTCGGATCCACCAATAAAATGTTCCTACTCACATGGTGCTGCAGCTGCTGTGACATCAACAATCATGAATTCCCAATCTCTGGTCATTAAGCTGTACCAAATGATATCAGAAATAATAACTGATATGCCTCGTACTGATGCTACTACTCCCTGCTGCTGACCACCACTACTGCTTTACCTTCACTGCCTGCACACCACAACTGGTGACAATTACCAAGTCAGGAACACCATACAGGTGAACTACTAGGTCCCATAATGCTGCCCCTGCTGATGCTGCTGCCGACCATGACTCCTGCTGTGCCATCAAAACCCACACGTAGTCACCACTGACAAATAATGCTGAACTAAGGAACACCGTAAAGATGAACTGCTAGGCACCAAACTATTACTGCTGCTTCTGATATGACCACCACTCCTGCTGTACCATCAATTCTGCATGCAGTCACCACTGACAATGCTGAACTAAGGAACACCATAAAGACAAACTTTTAGACCCTAAACTATTAATGCTGCTGCTGCTGCTGCTACTGCTGCTGTGCTGCTGCTGCTGATGCTGATGAGGATCTGACCACCACTCCTTCTGTACCCTCAATGCCTGCATGCAGTCACCACCACTGTTGACAATGCTGAACTGATGAACAACAAAAGGAGGAAATACTAGGCCCTGTACTGGTGCTGCTGCTGCTGCTGATGTGCCACTGATGTGAGAAGCCTTACACCCACCAATAATGCTGTACCATCAATATCTGCACCCACACCCCTGCTGATAGAGCCACACCAATGAACAGCATAAAGAGGAACTACTAGACCCCATACTGGTGCTGCTGCTGCTGCTGATGTGAAAAGCCTTAAACCCACCAATAATACCATACCATCAATACCTATACTTCACGCCATTTCAGCTCAACATGCAAACAGTAACCATGGTTTAATATGATGCATTCTATTGTATCACACTCAGAAAAATAACTCACAATACAGAGTAAATTCTGTTTTTCAAACAGTCTTTATCTGGCAAGTGTCAAATGTGAAACGTGAGAAGAACAACCTCAAGAAAACAATAAGCAAGAACCCTTGCAACCTATGAACTGTGTACAAAAAGAAAAACAACATCAAGGTTTAACTACAGTTTGTAATCTTTACTGTCAAGAACAAATGAGAGAAATAGAGATTATTATCATTATTGTAATCAGAACAAAAGGAAAAAGAACACAGTCATATCAGTCACTGTATGGCTAGGGGAGTAGCTTGGATCATGCCAGCCCTCTTTGCACTACCTGCTGCAGCACACTATTGCTGACTCATCTTCTTCACCAGTTGTTTTTTTTATCAATGATGTCAGGTTATTTACAGACTTTTTCAGCTCCTCATTTCTGCCTCTATACGGGATTGCCCTTCTTTCAGGGACTTGATTTCAGTCATTAATTCTCTAATATTGTCCAAACCCCTAACCTACCTATTCCAGGCTTCTTTGGATCAGGGAGAAGTAGCAGATGCATGGAAAGAGGAAAATGTTATCCCCATTTTTATGAAGGGCTCCAGGCAGGATGTTGGTAATTATCGACCAATAAACCTGACCTCAGTACTTGGTAAGGTATTAGAAGGGGTCATAAAGGAACACATAGAACAGGATATGCAGCAGAGAGGGAATATTGATGAGGTGCAACATCGATTTAAGCATGGTAGATCTTCTCATTCCAACCTCCTAGAATTCTATGAGAATGTCAGTAAGGCCTTAGATGAAGGGTATCCAGTGGATGCTATTTTCCTGGACTTCTCCAAGGGCTTTGATAAAGTACCACATGGAGAACTTGTGGACTCCTGAGAGAACATGGCATCCAGGGAAATATAACTTGTTGGATTAGCTCCTGGCTATCTGATAGAAAACAGAGAGTGATAATCAAGGGATGTAGCTCGGGATGGTCAGGAGTGATGATTGGGGTCCCACAGGGGTCTGTTCTGGAACCTTGCCTCTTTAATGTATATATACATTCCATGACAGCCAGAGGGGGATATATGGGAAGCAAAGTTTGCTGACGATACTAGAATTGGCTTCACGTTAAACAGCAACCTGGAAACTGCCAGATTACAGGAAACTCTGATCAAACTGCAGAGTTGGGAACAAGATTCAAGGTTAAACTTCAATGTGGATAAGTGCACGGTCATGCACTTCGGCAGAAACAATGCAGGGGTCACCTGCAGGCTAAAAGGTCAGATTTAAAGGGAAGTTAATGATGAAAGGGATTTGGGAGTAAGAGTCTCAAATGACCTGAAATTTAGTCAGCATTGTAGCCAGGTGGTTAAAAAAGCAGGTAATATATTAAGCTGTAGAAGTAGGCATATTAAAGTAGGAAGAGGGAGGTCTTGTTGCCCTTGTATGGGTCACTGGTGCGGCCGCATATGGAATACTGCACACAGTTTTGGTCTCCAGGTTCCAAAAAGGAGATTGTGTCATTGGAGAGGGTTCAGAGAAGAGTTACACAGATGATTGATGGTGTGCAAGGGTGGTACTATCAGGATAGGTTGACCAAATTAAGGATGTATACATTGGAATATTGTAGGCTGTGGGGAGACATGTGCATGGTCTTTAAGACCCTTACTGATACCATTTTGAGGAAGCAGTTGGGGATAAAACTACCGGAACAGCCATATCAGACCAAAGCATATCCATTGCAGTTATCGCAAGGATAAGGTATAGGACTACAAATATTGCAAGGGTAAGGTATAGGACTACAAAAAGAAAGTACTGGTTTAGTGTAAGAGTTGTGCCAATTTGGGACAGACTGCCACTGGAGGTGGTATCTAGTAGTACCATGCTGGCTTTTAAAACAAATCTGGATAGATACCTGATTGAAAATAATATTCTGGGATATCCGTCATTTCTAGTGGTGAGCTGTATGGACAGTAAAAGTCTTCTGAGCTCTGAACAAACCTATGATACTTATGATACCTATTAAGGCTTCCTTTGTCATACAGCTATATGCATGACTTGTGGATGATAGTGAGTTCTTTTCAATAGGTTTTACAACCATTTTGGGTGCTGTTGGAGATTGTGAGATGGTTGTAGCAGTTTCACTGATGGTAGAACTCTTTTCTACCTCCTGTATCTAATCCGGTTCAGCAGGGGCAAGTTGTAGCATTGCCTTTTGTAGGAGGGCAATCCTGTTCTGTGCTCGCTTGCTCTTCAATTTTGATGATGCTGTGTCCAACATTGTCTGAGTTTGAGTAGTCTCTGTGCAGAAATAATATATAGGAGACCGGCAATGGCACCACAATCCACACAGGGGTTGTATACAGACCCCCTTCTCAGGGGGAAGAAATGGACAAGGAAATGATAGAAAGTATACTTAGAATGGCAGAAAAAGGGGAGATATTGCTGATGGGTGATCTGAATATGCCAGATGTTAACTGAAGTGCAGTTGCAGCAGCCACTTCTAAGAGTGGGGTTATTCTAGATGCCCTACAGGGGGTATGCCTTAGACAACTAGTATTGGAGCCCACTCGAGAGGGAGCAATCTTAGATCTGGTTCTCTCAAATGGAGATGAAGAGAGGATCACAGTTGTAGAAGTGGGTAGCCATCTGGGAACTAGCGACCATCGAACAGTATGGTTCACAATAAACATAGCAAAAGAGTCAAGCCATACAAAGACAAAGGTACTGGATTTTAGGAGGGCTGACTTTGTCAAAATGGGTGAGTACCTAAGGAATGCACTAGCAAATGGGCAGGAAGGAGGGGTGGAAGAACAATGGGGAATAATAAAAACTGCCATCACAGAGGTAACAAGCCTTTGTGTAAAGCAAATAAACAAAATGAAACGAGGTAAGAAACCACTATGGTTCTCAAAGGAAGTGGCAGTGAAGGTTCAAGAGAAAAAGAAAGCATTCAGGAAGTACAAGGAATCACAGAAGGAACAGGACAGAGAACTGTATCAGTTAAAGCAAAAGGAAGCTGGGAAGGCAGTCAGAACAGCAAAGGCCCAAACCGAGGAAAAGATAGCCAACTCAGTTAAGAAGGGGATAAAACTTGTATAGGTACATCAGGAGTGAAGCAAGACCAATGGAGGGATAGTGAGGCTTAATAAAGGGGGGTGGCAGAGGGTGACTGTGAAAAGGCAGAGATACTAAACAAATATTTTTGCTCAGTATTTACAAATGAAGAGGGAGGTACCTAAAACAAACACTAGAAACACTCTGGATACAGAAGTTGATACCAGCCCATTTACAGAAGAAAGGGTTCTGAAAGAACTCTTAAAACTGAAGGTGGACAAAGCAATGGGGCCTGATGGGATTCATCCCAGAATTCTAAAAGAACTAAGGGTAGAACTAGTGACACCACTGACTACCCTCTTTAACAAATCATGGGAGGATGGGGTGGTACCCAGAGGACTGGAGGAGGGCAGATGTGATTTCCTTCACAAAAGTGGGAGCAAGGCAGAAGCAGGAAACTACAGGCCTGTTAGTTTAACCGCAGTGGTAGGGAAAATGATGGAATCACTTCTGAAGGAAAGAATTGTTGAGTATCTAGAGGCCAGAGGGGCACAGGACCCAAGGCAGCATGGATTCACAGTGGGAAGGTCATGCCAGACAAATCTGATAGATTTCTTTGACTGGGTGACCAAAGTAGTTGATCAGGAAGGGGCTGTGGACATGGCCTACCTAGACTGCAACAAGGCATTTGACACAGTCCACACAAAGATTAATATGCAAGTTAGCCAGCCTGGGAGTGGGTCCCAAGATGGCAGCCTGGGTAAAGAATTGGCTGGAGAATAGGACACAGAGGTAATAGTAAATGGGTCCACTCTGAAAAAGGGGGTTAGTAGTGGGAGACACCCTTGAGTTCAGTAATGAGACCGGTCTCTTCAATGTCTTTATAGCGACATTGCAGAGGGACTGGAAGGAAAAGTATGTCTCTTTGCAGATGACACAAAGATCTGCAACAGAGTTGATGCACAAGGTGGAGTGGAAAGGATGAGAAGGACTTGGCAAGGTTAGAGGAATGGTCAAATGTATGGCAGCTTAGATTCAATGCTAAGAAGTGCAAGGTAATGCACCTGGGAAACAAAAACCCAGGGGAAGAGTACACAATGGGGGGTGAGATACTAACAGCAATATAATGGAAAGGGACCCGGGGGTAGTCATATCAGATGACCTAAAGGTGGGCAAGCAATGTGAAAGGGCAGCAAGGAGGGCTGGGAGGATACTGGGATTCATAGGGAGAGGCATCACCAGTAGAAAACAGGAAGTTATTATCCCTCTGTACAGACAGCTGGTGAGACCCCATCTGGAGTACTGCGTGAGTTCTGGAGACCAATCTCGCAAAGACATAGACAGGATGGAAGCTGTCCAGAGGAGGGCAACTAAAATGGTGCAGGGTCTGCACCAGAAGAAATATGAAAGAGAGAGACTTAAGGGAAGCTTAATATGCTTGTAGCCTCGAGGAAAGGAGGGAGAGGGGGGACATGATAGAAACTTTCAAGTACCTCAAGAGAATCAACAAAGTCCAAGAGGGTAGCATCTTCAAAAAAAGAGGTGTGCAAGAACAAGGGCCACAATTTGAAGATAGAAGAGGCGGCTCAGAGGTAATTTAAGGAAATATTTTTCACAGAGAGGGTTGTGGATGTATGGAACAGCCTTCCAGAGGAGGTTGTGGAGTCAAAAACAGTAATTGAAATTCAAGCATACGTAGGACAGTCATAAAGGCAATTCTAGGGGGTGGGGTGGGAAGAAGTGAGCTGCTGGTTAACTAGGATCTGCAGCTTTTCCATCAGAGTAAGGAAATGGGCAGACTGGGTGGGCCAAGCGGTCCTTATCTGCCATCAAATTCTATGTTTCTATGTTTCTAGTGTATAGCAGAGTGTTGTTCTGTATCAAATTCCATCCCTTTGAAAATGTTGCTGTACCACAGTTTAAAGTTCATGGAATGTGATTGTACCCTTTTGTGGTAGAACAACATTTTAGAACCTCTAGAGACTGCACAAGTCAGTTTCATTTTGAAAGAGAAATAAACACAATGCACACATTTCAAATAATACTAAAGACTATGAAAAATACAGGAAGAGCAACTTTATACATAACCAGTGTGTTCTGCCACCTCGAGATTCTGATTCCCATGGACCTCTCGAGCTTCGCTCTTTAGGTCAGAGGGAATCGGAACCCCTCTGTGGCAGAACACACTGGTTGTGCATAGTTGGTCTTCCAGTATTCACTATGTATGTCCCTATCATTTCATTGCAACATTACAAAATATATATTAATTCATACACCATGGGCAATTGTTGCTTGATAACAGTAACTGTAGGAGGTTTTGGTCCAAGAACAGACTAAACCAAAGTTAAAACACTTTCATACCTCAATGAGTGGTAATGGGGGATATATTATTAATAAGCAAGAAGCAAGAAAAATAACTGGCATAACAATTACGGGGGACAGGAATTGATTATGTATGTGCAGCTGTTTGAACTGTCTTGATTTTCATAAATTATATTTGTACCTTTAAAGGATTCCGAGTTAACTTTCCATGAGTAAAAGCTGAAGCAGTCAGTTCTGTTTTCTATTGTTTACTTTGTTTGCCATGGACAACATTCTGTGCAGTTCCTTTCATGTAACCAAGAAGTTGGAGTTTTGAATATGTCACGTCATGGTTCCAGAAATGTGAGCATAAACTTATCAGTACAGTGCCCATGGTTCTGAAACCATGAAGTGGCTTTGTCAAAACTCCAAATTCTTGGTCCCATGAAAGGAACTGCACAGGATGTTGTCCATAAAAAAAAAAAAAAACAGTACAAAACACAACTGATAGCTTCAGCTTTTATTCGGGCACAGTTAAATTGGGATCTTGTTTTGAGTTATGAATATAATTTATGAAAATAAATAGAGACATTACAAGCAGCTGCACATAAGTAATCAATTCCTGTCCTCTTTAATGTAATGCATTATTGCTTATATAACATTAGCCTATAGACAACTTTTTTAAAAAGAACATTAATTATACAGTTCTTGAACTGCACCCAAAATATATAGAGGATATACAATGGCCCTGTGTTCAAATATGGCATTTATTTCCATGAGTGAGGGGGGGTGGGACCATAGAAACTTTTCCTTTAATCCATGCCATTTTACTTTTATTTAGCACCATGTAGTTGTCCCATGGCATCTTGAATTTGCTCACTGAATCTACCCCCACCACCCATTTTGGCAGTGGCAGCAGATTTTAAGGACCCACCACTCTCTCAGTGAAGTACTGCCCCCTCACATTTCCTCTAAATCTGCCCCCCTCCAACTTGAATGTATGGCCCCTGGTTGATTTGTTTACACCCATCCTGAATATTTGCACCCATCCTGAATATGCTTCCTTCCTTCCTGTAACTTGTTTATTCCCTTCATATAATCCATAACTCATTCATGGCAAAGTCATGAGTGAGTTATGAAATTTCCACCACCTCCCAAATGGAAATCAATGGCATATTTTAACACAGTCCATTATATGTTTAGTATATGCAATGTCTGTGTTCTAGAAGTTCTGTGTCACAAGGGCAGATTCATTGTGGGATTGGCAGAATGTGCTCTCAATCTAGTTGATTGTAATGTAGGCAAGTGGAAAATAAACAGTGTTATTTACCCATTGAGTGAATAACATCATTTATCTTTCTCTTGGGCCAGAGGCTTGAGAAAATAATGCATTTATTTAAGTAGTAGAATCCTTACATACATTGTATACTCTAAAACATTGCTAATTATTGTCAAAATAGCCCCTCCACTGATATTTTTGAACAATCATTCAGTTGTGTTTCTTCACACACACAGAATACATTATGTTATTGTTTACCAAGGAATCAATGAATTAGAAGATCTGCATTGGTAGGCCCTGTTATATATATCTCCTGATGGCTAGGATACCTAGGAAGGTCTCCCACATTTTTATGATATCAGGCAGATGCTGTAAGACTAACCAGGGGGAACCTGTTTGGATAATTATCCTATACCTGCTCCCAAAAGAAGGTTTATTGCTTGTTTGTGTATGTTTTGTACAGTTGATGTTACGAACGGTGATGTATTGTAACAATCTTGAAGTTTAAGTGTATTGCGCTTTAAAGTTAAAACAATAAAACATTTTAACCACAAAAAAGCTCTGCATTATTCCACTAGTACAATGCTTCCCTCCTTCATATACACAGAATGGTAACATGTAATAAATAATTTCAAAATACTTCAGAGTTCCTCATGCATACTCACATAGACACACACACACACACACACACACACACACACAGGCCTCAAGTGGAGACAGAACCTCAAATTTATCGATAGCCAGGTACATGAATGGAGTTCAAAGAAACCAACAATTAAAACTCTGAATAGCACTTGATTTTTAACATTTTTATATGTGTGTGTGGGGGGGTCTACTCAGGATAAATTACAGTAAATATTTTTACTTACTTTATGTAATGTAAATTTAATGGACTTCTATTTTTAGGTCCTGTTTAGGTTTTTTATTTATGGGTTAAGGCTGCAGCAATGTGTGTGATGGAAATTAGGAAATAAGTGGCTTATGAATTCTAGGAGTTGCTCTAGTTGGCAGAAACTTGTTTTTAGCCATTGGTGGTACTCTGTTACCATCATGACTAGAACCAAGTCTCAGCCAGTCAGGACACAGAGAGTTCCTTGTCCATTTTATATCTCACATTAAACCCTCTTGCTTAGCAATAAATACTACTGCAATGTTTTGTAGTTTTCAAAATGATCACACATGCTACTGCCAACCAATGAAAGCAACAGCAACACAAAAGTGGGGGTCTGCTGAGCTCACTAATGAACTTCTTTTTTAAAGCAGACAGGCAGGCACAGTGAAAATAACATACATTTTCAACAATTGATAATAGTTATGATTTTTTTTCTCAAAAGAAACCCATTTCATTCTTATAAGTGCAATGCAACACTAAAAGCATATGAGTAGACTGGGCCTCCTGCCTCAAATGCAAAAGGGGCACACATTAATGCCTAGTATAACCTCTGTCTGACAAGGATTAAAGCTTACTGAAAAAAATTTACTTGCTAGACACAGTTGCACTGCTACTCACCATGGCCTGCTGTATGTCATCACTTGAGACCACTTCAGCTTGTGTTCTTTCAGCACATGTTGATCATTAATAACATTAACAGTTTAAAAGCATCCCAAAAAGTCAAGATAAACTATCATGTCAAATAAGATCATAACACATTTCCCCAACAGAAGAGGACCCTTTAAATCTGTGACATGACAACGAGGTTGCAACAGGGTGCTACAGCAGGTAGTGCAAAGAGGGCTGGCATGATCCAAGCTACTCCCACAGCCACACTACAGTAACTGACATAATTGCATTCTTCTTCCTTTTCTTCTGATTACAAGAATGATGTCCCTTATTTGTTCTTGACTTTAAAGATTACAAACTGAATTTAAACCTTGATGTTCTTTTGGCTTTTGTAGATAGTTCATAGGTAGCAAGGGTTCTTGTTTGTTGTTTTATTGAGGCTGTCAGACTTGAACACTGGCAGTAGGTTAACCATGAAGATCTTAACGTGGGTCACTTTGTCATGGCTCACTAACACTGATCTTTTCAGCAATGGCATAGAGTGCTTTGTGACTCAAATACAGTGAATGATTGGCACCAACAAGTAGCTGAGCAGCTGGAACGACTGATTTCTTCGGTCAAGCTTGGTGACAATTAGTGATGCAGTGAATATAAAATCTGCCTGCGAAGTGCACGTAAAGTGGCCACTTCGCATTGGCACTTCGCTACGTGGAGTGCCCCATGGGAAATGCTCACTTTGCCTTGTTATTATTACTTCGCATTGTCATTCCACTTTAAATGTGAAATAAGGCAGAGTGACAACAATATTGGCAGCATCCCACCCGCACCATCACCAGAATTAATGTGCATCCCCAAAGTGCTACTGTCTTGTGTCCAGAAAACTCCCCAGTGCTGACAAAGTAAAATGAGAGCATAACAAGAAATGCAAAGTCTCCCAGAATTAATGGCGCACTCAGTCATATGTGCAGTGGTCACAGAGTCAACAGAATTAATGTACATCCCCAAAATGCCACTGTCTTGTGTCCAGACTCCAGAAAATTCCCCAGTGCTGATGAAATGCAACTGTCCTGTATACAGAAAATTCCCCAGTGCTGACGAAGCGAAATGAGAGCATAACAAGAAATGCAGTCTCCCAGAATTAATGGTGCACTGCGCACTCAAGGGATGCATACTAAAAGGCACAACAACACCTAACTAGTGCACACAAGTCACAAATCCAAATCTGGAAAGGAATAGATTTTGCCAGTTGGGGGATTAGTGCACGGCAGTAACAATCCACTGCCAGTAAACATACCACAAAGCAGTACAAAAAATTCATGCAGGTGCGGTGGATACCAGGTTCACACAGCTGCAAGTACTCTATGGCACAATAAAAGGTGTCTGATTTAATGGCACGCATCACACACACACACACTCATGCACACACTATAAATAACGTGTAGCAAATTGAAAACCTTTAGTAATATAACTAAATGTTTTAAACAGACAAATTATACACTACTGCACCATAACAATCGGCAAAAAAATGTCAAGAATTACTGAACATATTACTGTGTGCACACTGACACAGCTATACAAGAAAAATATAACCAAAACAGAAAGACTGCCTTTTTCTCCCAGTTAATGTACCTACCCCACAAATACGCCCCTCCCCAAAGCACACTTCACAGTACACAGACTGATTGTTCTAAATTAACATTCAAAATCCACACACAACAATAATCACTCAGTGATATGAACACAGAAGGGTTTCCTAGTAAATTTTGAGCAAAATAAATGACTCAAAAAGGCATTTTAAACAGCTTTTAGAGGTTTTGAATCACAGAGCTCTGAGAGCAAACTTTCTCCAGCTACCACTACACACACACTACCCAGGCCAGAACTGAGGCTGTGCAGAACAATCTAGAGCCCATGTGACCTGCAATCTCATGAATCACTGCAGAATTTCATTTGAAGCTCAATTACAAGGTGAAGTAAGACAAATTACATTGATTTCAAATGTACTTCACCTTAAAATTCGTGGAGAAGTGGTTTGGGGAAGGCAGAATAATGCAAAGTCATTAGTTTCAGTGGACTTCGCAGTCCTCAATATGAAGCAAAATACTCCGCTTCACATTGTGTATTACTCCGCAGATTCCATGTTACTCTGTGAATCACTTCGTGGAGCAAATTGGGGCCACTTTGCCACCACTACTTATAGTACTGTAACTCACATGCTGTACAGGAAGGAATGCGAATGTCTATGGCTTCCCTGATGAGCTGCAGCACAAAATTCGTGACTTAAAAACATGTATTAATGAGTACAATAGTGGGGTGGTAAAGCCTGGAGAGATACTATAAAACAGGCTTGCAATACATCCAATTAACTAAAAAAAAAATTAATGTTGTGATTCGTGACATGATCGTGATTTGTGACTGCATTTGTGACCGTGATAATGAAGACCATGATTCGGTGTTGATGGTGTGAGTTAACCAATATGAAACTATATTGGGAAAGTGAATGCCTATGACTTAACTTCACTGATAAGCTGTATCTTAAAAAAACTCCCGATTTAAAAACACTTATCAATGAGTACAATGGCAGGATGGTGAAGCCTGGAGAGATAATATAAAATGGGCTTAAAATACATCCAAGTAACTAGAAAAAAAATTAATGTTGTGATTCATGACGTGATCGTGAATCGTGATTTGTGACCATGATAATGAAGAACATGATTTGGTGCCGATGGTGTGAGTTAACCAATATGAAACGGCATTGGGAGCACAAATGCCTAAAGCTGTACTTCCCTGATGAGCTGTATCTTAAACAAAAATACCCAACTTAAAAACATGTATCAATGAGTACATTGGTGGGGTGGTGAAACCTGGAGAGATACTACAAAACAGGCTTACAATACAAAGGCACAACACCTAACCAGTGCTCACCATCAGAAATTTAAATCTGGAAAAGAATACCTTTGCCAGTTGGGGTGAGCCGTGGCGGGGCAGTGTGCTGCAAACTCCACAGCTGCAGTAACAGTCACTATTACTAGTACCAGTAAAGATACCGTAAAGAAGTAGAAAAATCACACAGCTGCAGTCGATAGCAGGTTCACATTGCTAAAATTACTATGTGGCACAATAAAAGGTGTCTGATTTGATGACATGCATCACACACATACTCACACATACACTAAGTAAGTAATATAGCCACATATTTTAAATAAACTAAAATTATGCACTGATGCACCACAACAATCAGCAAAAAAAAGACAAGCATTATTGAAAATATTACTGTGTGTACATTAACACAGTTATAAGAAAAATATCACCAAAAAAGAAATAACTGTCTTTTTCCCCAAGTTAATCTACCTACACCACAGATACACCCTTCCCCCAAAGCACACTTCCACTGTCTCTCAGTACACAGACTGAATGTTGTATATAACCTTCAAAATCCACTCACAAACAATAAATACTCGATGATATGAGCACAGGAGGGTTTCCTACAATCGATGAACTAAAGTTTCAGCAAAAAAAGATGCAAAAAGGCTTTTTTTAACAGCTTTTAGAAGGTTTGAATTGCAGAGAGCTCTCAGAGCAGACTGTCTCCTACAGCTTCATACACACTCTACCCCAAACTGAGGCTGTGCAGAAGAATCTAGAGCCCATGTGACCTGAAATCCCATGAATCACTGCAAACTTCGCCTTGGAGCTTAAAAATAAGGCAAAGTGAGACAAAGTACATTCTTTCAATGTACTTCACCTTAAGAATTGGTGTAGTAGTGGTTTGGGAAGGCGGAATAACCCACTATAACATGAAGTACTCTGCTTCGCATTGCTAGGCAGTCCGCAAATTCACCTTTACTCCACGAATCACTTCGAGGAGCTAACTTGGGCCACTTCGCCAATCTCTAGTGACAATCAGTGAAGATCAAATTGATGTCAATACTTCTTAGTGGTGGATTGACTGTTCAAAAACAAATTTACACCCCAACACGAGATCTCAGAGTACTCACTGACTTGAACAATATGAACTAACTCAGATTCCATGCAGAAATCAGATCAGCTATGGGCAGCAAGAGAGGAGGAGGGTGGGAATGACAGAGAGAGCAAGATCAAGGGAAAGTGGAATTTACTAAATGTTCTAGGACAGATTGTAAGTTTGTGACAGATATAGGAAGCCAAGGGAATAACAAGTATATAACGGAGAGAATACACAAAGACAATGTGAGATTACAGACAAACAGATCAGAATATAACAGTAAATAGAAACAGATTTAACTAGAACAATACTGTAAAGCAGTACTGCACTTGAGTGCCTGTTTCAGCTGAGTAGTCAGCAGCACTACTTATTTAGCTACTGTCAACATAAAAGGTGGTACATCACAATGAAAAGAAGTAGCTGCAAAGAGAGAAATATTTAAAGAAAAATATGGAGCAGGGTAAATAGGATAGGATACTAAGACAGCACTCAGCAGCAGCAGGAGAGAGAGAGAGAGAGAGAGAAAGAGAGAAGGTGGGATATACTGGGAGAAAGCAATTGTATATCCTATATTAATAACATATGGCTCAGTAACTATTATGAATTGCAGTTAAATAAATTGTAACACTCACTGGTGCTGCAATCCTCATCTCTCTTTAGCTTCTTTCACACATGGTCCAGGCACCACCAAGTAGTTCCACAACTTCTGTCTGTCTGTGCTTGAGGTCATCCCATTTGTGCCTCAGCTGCTTTACTGTGGTTGAGACACTTCTGGGCTGAGCATTCATAACACTCTTGATTCCTCCAGTTCCTCCATTTCTTAAATGGGACTCTTTCAGCACCAAATAACAATTTGGCATGTCTGGAAACTTCTTTCTCAAGGAGGGTGACAACCTTGCTCTAAAGGGTGGTGCCACATGTGGCAGGAACTGCAGGCATGCTGTACCGCCTTCTCCATAGAAACAGAAGCATAGACTTTGATGGCAGTTAAGGACTGCTCGCCCACCAGTCTGCCCTTTTCCCAACCTATTGGATAGGCTACAGATCCTAGTTAACCAACAGCCTACTTCTTTTACCCCTCACCAGAATTACCATATGTCTGTCCCATGCATTCTTCAATTCCCCACTGTTTTTGACTGTACAACCTCCATGTTCCACCACCCTCTCCATGAAAAATACTTCCTCATGCTGCCCT
This sequence comes from Neoceratodus forsteri, assembly GCA_016271365.2. NCBI lineage: Eukaryota > Metazoa > Chordata > Ceratodontiformes > Ceratodontidae > Neoceratodus > Neoceratodus forsteri. Next base: position 144,203,816 of record CM057451.1, read on the forward strand.
TGAGCCATCCCTCCCCATCTTCAGATTGTGCCTTGTTCTTGCACATCTCTTTTCTGAAAGATGCTAGCCTCCTGGATTTTGCTGATTCCTTGAGGTACTTGAAAGTTTTCTCATGTCAGGAACATACAGGAAGTAGGAAGGGCGAACTAGTCCCATTGTGAGGGGGACTAACTACAAAACACTAATAACAACATTTTTTAGGCCTCTGCTGTGCTTTGTGGACATTTAACCCATATATTATCAGGGCTGCAGTACAGAAGCTAATTATTTTATTTTAAAATGCAACTTTTGTTGTGAGTGCTCCAGTGACCTCATACAGGCACTTACGAGTCACAGCTGCTATATAGCTCATCCTGCAGTGAACAGGGCCTGTGTCGTCATGCATGGAGACACGCTGAGAGACACATGCATCTGTGTGTGCTGGTGTCAGCTGAAGAAGCTGGATACAACATCTTGTAAATGTCCAAATAGGTATTTAAGTATGAAGCTGTGTGTGGATTGTGATATGTATGCTGTGGCTGAAGAGCAGTCAGGGTTTAAATGTCCAAAATGTTGTATGTTGGTAACCCTGCAATCTAAGATTACCCAATTAAAGCAAAGAATACAAATACAAACTGACATATCCTCACTTGAGCAGTATATTGATACTATGGCAAACAGCATTTCTAAGAAATTCATTCATATACATGTGAACCATCAAAACCAGTACAAAATGAGAAAGAGAGAATTAATACTCAGGAGTGATGCCTCGTTCAAGGAAAGCAAATAAAAGTAAAAAGGGTAGGAGCAATATAGGGAGTACATCAAATATTTTAACACCAAATAGATATAGTGCCCTCCAACCGGTAAATTCTCCTATGAGTGAGGAGACCCCTGTTAAACCAGCAAACTATGATTCAGCAGGGAGAAATCACTACAGTGTGGTAGATAAAACCTCAGCGGATGCAGTACATATAACAGTACTGGATTAAATAATGTGGGATTAAAATATATGCTTATTGTAAGGGACTCAATGATCAAATATACAGATTCTGTGCTGTGCAAACATAGGAAGAAGTATACAATGGTTAGCACACTTCCTGGAGCAGGAATTCAGATATAAAAGATTACTTCCTGGTCTCACCAAAATACTAACAAACCTGTTACACTCCTCCATGTAGGTGTCAATGATGTAGGTAAAAGAAATATCATAGAGATCCAAAGAGATTTTGAAAAGGTGGGCATGTCCCTAAAGTCCCAGAGGTGTGACCTAATAATCTCAGGAATCTTGCCAGTACCTAGAGCAAATTTAGCTTTAACAATGGAAATATTTAGGCTAAATGGTTGGATGAAGCATTGGTGCCAGAGAGAAGATTATAAATATATAGATCATTCACAGGATTTCAGGGACATCATTTATTTTCTCAGGATGGGTTGCATCTAAATAAACAGGAAAACATATTTTTCCTACAAATTGAAGCAGATAATTGATATACATTTAAACTAAACAATGGGGGCAGTAACTACACATAACACACTACCCAAAAATAGCCAGATAAAACCCTGAATAAATTTTATTTCACTTAATGCAAGAAGTTTAAAAATTAAGATGGAGGAGCTTCATGTCATCTTGCATACCCATGACATCCACATTTTTGCTATTACTGAAGCATGGTGGAAACCGGAGGATACTTGGGATAAAAACATTCAAGACTACACATTATATAATAAGGATAGAAATTTGACAAGGGGGGTGCTGGCCTTACATATATCTGAAGATATTGTATCTGAGGGCCTGGCTACTTCAAATGGGAAACTGTGAAGTGTTATGGGTGAAAATTTCTTTAGGACAAAATACTAGGGTAAATATTGGGGTAGTTTAGATCTCCTTCGCTACCACACTGGAGGATATTATGCTGTCAGATTTTGTAAAGCAGTTGTCCAGTTTAAATGATGTTATATTATTAGGTGATTTTAACCTACCAGGCATAAACTGTAATACACTGCAGTTAATACAGCTACAGAAGAGCATTATTTAGACATATTTGACCTAGCTGCTTTAGAACAGTATGTCACAAATAACACCAGGGGAAATCACATCATGGACTTGGTTTTGAGTAATCTAGGTGAAAAGATACAAGATTGTTCAGTTTTGCCACCATTAGGTTCTAGTGACCATTTAATAGTTAGGTTTAACTATATGCAACAGACAAGTGTTACTTCTGGTAAAACTTCCATTTTTAGGTACGATAGGGCAAATTTTGATGGTATGAGAAGTGATTTGATTAACTGGAACTAGGAGAAAGAATTGAATGATGTTTCACTTTCTGTCATGTGGAAAAAATTACAAACTAAATTGCATAGCCTAGTCAAGACCCACGTCCCATTTTCTAAAAAATATGAGATATTAAACAAAAAAAAACTCCCTGCATGGATAATATCGAAAATTAAGAAGGAGATCAAGAAAAAAAATTGAATGTATAGAACAGCAAAATTAAGTGGTGATGAGGAAGTTGGGTGAAATATAAAGAATGTTTATGGTTACAGAAAACATACTGAGCAAGCAAAAGGAACTATGAATTTAAATTAGCTACAAAAGAAAGGATAATTATAAATCATTTTATCGTATATAAATAACAAAAAGGTAATATAAAAATATTGGTCCCTAAGAAATCTGGATGGAAGCACCATATCGGACAACCAGCAAATGGCAGAACATTGTAATAATTACTTTGTTCAGTATTTAATCACCCCACAATCACCACACCTCTATGCAGTATGGCATCTTGTAAGTCGATTATTACCTTAATGGAATGTGATCTGGAAAAAAATTAAAGCTGCTGAATCAAAATAAAGCTCAGAGTCCTGATGAACTGCATCCAAGGGTAATAAAGGAATTGGCTGAACAATTGGCAGGTCCTATCTATAACTTGCTTTTTTCAACAATTTATAAAAGAGGGGGACATACCAGTAGCATGGAAACAGGCAGTGGTTGTCCCCATACATAAAATGGGATCCATGCAGGATGTGGAAAATTACAGACCAATTAGCCTGACTTCAATTTTGGGTATGGTAGTGGAGGGAATTATAAAAGATTATATTATAGATTTCCAGCATCAGACTGGGAACACTGATAGTACACAGCATGGTTTTGTGATGGGCAGATCATGTCAGATGAATCTCTTTGAATTTTACGGTAGAGTAAATAAGGCCTTGGATGAGGGGAGTTCAGTGGATGTGATTTTCCTGGACTTCACAAAGGCCTTTGATAAAGTGCCATATGACAAACTGATTGATGCACTTAGCATGTTGGGGATACATTCTGATATTGTACACTGGATTAGGTCATGGCTTATGGGTAGACAGCAGAGGGTTTGCATAAAAGGAGAGTATTCTGGATGGACAGACGTGACCAGCGGGGTTCCACAGGGCTTTGTGTTGGGTCCATGCCTGTTCAGCATATATATTAGGTTTATGAGCTCAGCACATGATTTATGGCTTACAAAATTTGCCGACGATACCAGATTAGGCAAGGTAATAAATGATAAGGAAGCCACTAACGCATTACAGGCCACTGTAAGAAATTTGGAAGACTGGGCACTGAGACAAGGGTCATCTTTTAACATGGCAAGATGCACTGTGATGCATATAGGTAAAAATAACAAATTGTCCCACTATAGGTTGGGCAATGAGCTATTAAAGGTTGTCACCGAAGAAAGAGATTTGGGGGTAAAGATATGCAATAATCTAAGCTTTAGGCCACATTATAATCAGATAATAAAAAAGCTAGTAGTATACAATATTGCATAAAGAAACACATTAAGAGTAATAAAAAAGAAGTCCTTTTACCACTTTACACATCATTGGTTCGTCCTCATATGGAACACTGTGCCCAGTTTTGGGCACCTGGGGGCAGAGGTGATATAAGATCTTTGGAGAGGGTGCAAAGGAGAGCAACATGGAGGATAGCTGGGGTCCAAAGTCAGGAGTATGAACAGAGGTTGTTAACATTAGGCCTTTATACTTTGGAGTACCGTAGACTGCGAGGTGATCTATATCTGATATATAGGCACTGAATGACCCCACACCTGGGAACAACTCAGTCTTGTATTGAGAGATCAACCTTATAATACTAGAGCTCATCCGCTACAGATTAAATCAGAACGTACAACATGCTTAGGAGGAAGCATTGGTTATCTGTGAGAGTGGCACATATTTGGAATAAGCTTCCAATTGTAATAATAGTCAGTAGAACAATGGAATCTTTTAAGATGCAAATTGATCAATATTTGATCAATAATAACATTTCTGGATATACATAAGGCAATGGAGAGTATATGGACTATGGTGTTCAAAAACTCTGCAAACCTATGAAACCTATGTACCCCATCTCCCTCCTTTCCTTGAGGATATACATATTAAGCTCCTTTAGTCTATCTTCGTATGGCTTCAGGTGACTCTAAACCATTTTAGTTGCCCTCCTCTGGACTGCCTCCATTCTGTCTATGTCCTTGGAGATGGGGTCTCCAGAGCTGTACGCAGTACTCAGATGGAGTGTCACCAACTGTCTGTACAGAGGGATAACAACTTCCTGTTTTCTACTGGAGATACCTCTTCCTATACAACCCAGTATCCTCCCAGCCCTCTTTACTGCCATCTCCAAATCTTTCTCTTAAAGATCTTGTAGGTGCTGGTGATCCTTCTGCTGGCACTCAGCCTGCAGCTCAACTACCTCCTGGTGCTCTTTCTGAGGCTGCATATAACTTGCACCAGCATGTTCAACAGCAGCATCACACTGTGACTGTTCCAAAGACAGCCCTTTTACTGGGAATGATGAAGCAGACATAGTAAAATAACTGTACAGTGTACAACCAAAAAAGAACAAAAGTCTGCAAAAAAAGAAGTTCAGTGTCCACTCCTCCACAGGACACTGTCTGCCACTTCCACTATACCACTCAACCAGCAGCCCAGCACTATGTCACTCTGTTCAGGCACAGACTGATCTTTAAAAGAAAGAAGAAACAGTGAGAGATTCTGAACAGCAAATTGCATGTGGTTTGAATGGAGAATTTGTTAATTCACTGTTCACAAAAAAATCTGCTGTTTATAATGCTGGACTTACTTAAAAATGCCAGCGTTTTTAACCAGTGTGACCAAAGAAATGACAACAACTAATTAAGATGTCAGGTGCAATGAGACTTCAGAAAATGTAAACTGCGGATGTTTTAATATTTATTTAAATAAGAACTGTGGAATCAAAATTTCCACAGATTGTAGCTTTCCAAAGAAAATATATTCCGCAATTTAAAATGTGCAAAGACAAAATCCCCATACAAAATGGCAAAATTCTATGAACATTGGCTTAGATATTCACAAAATTTCACAGAAGCGAAATTCCATGGTTAGTGTAAATTCCACAGGTGGAAGAAAAAAATTGCACAGCCCTAAACATCACAGCACTCATCACCTGTGTGTTATGCACAGTTTACTGGCAAGTGTTTCAATTCAATATTGATGTTTTTGCTTAGTGACTTTATGATTCTAATGAAAAAAATAATTCCACTGATCTAATTGCTCCATCAGCCAATATCAAAACTGCCCCAAGGTACAGTATGTATATATATATATATATATATATATATATATATATATATATTTTGGGGGTGTTATTTGTCTTAGATGTTAGCTTTTACAAGCTTCTACATATGCTTATAACTTCAACTACCATTAGGTAATCTATGGCACTCCAGTCACTGGTATCAATTACAGAAAATTGATTAGTTTAACTAGAACAATATACCAGTTACAGTTTCTTTTTTCTTTCCTGTATATATTTTAACTAAAACATATCTCATATAGAAATGCTCCTTCTTCCAGCCAATATCACGCTTGTTAAGGACTAAATCATAATGAGGGCATATGAAAATCAGCACAGAGGACAAAAGACATGGAGCAGCATCTCCTCCTCCACAACATGACCGACCACACGAGAGTCTTCAGGGGGTCAAGAAGGCTTCCAGCAGTGTCCTCAGCAGTCTCAACAATCACCACATTCAAGGCTGCCAACAGGCCTTCTTTGGACAAGCTGTCTCTCAGGTCATAGCCAAGCCTCAGCTGGACCTTTTCAGACAATTGGGAAGCTTCCAGCTTCAAGAGGTGTGATCTTGGCTGAGCTGGTGAAAAGAGTGCTATTAGTTTGAATGTTTTCTTTTTATAAAATACAGTTGCAGCTTAATCTGTCAGATTATTTGAAGACATGTGCTTCACTATGATTGTCCCTGCCATAGGCACTCAGAGAATATATATACACATATATATATATATATATATATATATATATATATATATATATATATATATATATATATATATATATATAGATATATAGATTGATATAGATTATGTAATTTCTGCATGCAAGTGGTCAATTTATAGTTGAATAATTGAATGGTCCTGGGAGCACCAACTTTTTGCAGCCCAGATTTCATTTAATCCAGAGAAGTGCTATATCAGAAGCCTATCTACTGTATGTGACCAATTGCAGTTTTATTTCTTCTTGATCAGACTTTGCATGATGCTGTGTACCTGTTAAAACACATGGTGTGGTGGCAGGTTCTGTGATAGTTTTGGAAGCAAGCACATGCACACACACACACACACACACAACCAGATTGACTCTTGTAGCCACATGGATGTGCCAGGCCCAGAGGGCCCTTCATTTTCACAGCCCCCCAAGACAGCCACATGAATTCTTTGCATTAATAGCCACATGGAAGTGCAGGGCCCAGAAGGCCTATGCTTCTGCGGGCAGACAGACTTCTCTCATGCACAGATCCTGGAGGGCTTTGTGCATCTGCATCCCTGCACACATGTCCAATAGGGGCCGGCAGGAATGAGGATATGATTCAACTACCTCAAAAAGAAAGGAAATTAATTGCAAACAAAAATATGTTAATTCACCAGTTTGGGTTGAACTTAATTTGACAAAAGTAGACAAATGTGGTATTAGGGTTTTCAAACCTAACTTCCCACACCTTCAAATGACAAATGAACAAGACTTCAGAATCAACCATAGACAGCAATCATCAAGTAAGAGAAACAACATACAACTGTTTCGAGATGACACAGATGTACTACATTTGTGGATTTTTATCTACAGCAGTAGAATCACTGGACCCACAGTGGACTGTGCTCCTACAGGAAGAAGTATGTATGTTTGTTTATCTTGAGATGTACATTAATACCTGTGGCTGCAGAAGATATGGTCCCAGAGGGTCCTGTGCATCTGACGACAGAAGAAGTATTGCAACTTGGGTATCATGGATTTCTATCTGTAGCTACAGAAGTGAATGCCCCATATAGAGGGCCTGTGTCTCAGCAGCAGGAAGTCAGTGTGTATGTCTTACACCTGCAACTGAAGAAGTGCTGGCCCCTCAGAGGCCTGCCCTTCTGCAGCCAAAAGTGTCTTCATGTCTTACAGCGTGCCTAAGTACATATCACTACAGATGCACAGGCCCCACTGGGGCCTTTGCTTTGGAAAGCAGAAATAATGTTGCAGTTTTGGAATCATGGATTTCCATCTGTAGCTGCAGAAGCTGCAGACAGAAGTTAGTATATGTGTCTTACACCTGCAACTGCTGAAGCACAGGCCCCTAAGGGGCCTGCTCATCTGTAGTCAGAAGTGTGTGTGTCTGTTTAACAGTGTACATGAGTACATTTGCAGCCATAGATACTTTCAGATATTTCCAAATATTCCATAATACATCAAAAACGAATGTGTCTGGTGGCTCACAGTGGTTCTGCATGCAGGCTGGAAGTTTCTCTAGATATATCACAGAAAGTTCAGAATATCACAGGCCATGGCTTTGGTTGCAACTGTACTTGTGGCCATAAATGTGTGACAGAGTCAGTGCCCTGTAGAGTAGGGGGAAGTTGGTAACCCTCCCATTTTGTGGTCCTTGAACTTCACCATTATAAACATTGAACAAATAATTATATCTATTTCTACTCTTTTCTGCCGTGTCCTATCCTGAATAAGTCTGTTATAACAGCATTTCTGTCTCCTGCAATGTCTGAGAACTGGCCATCTGCTAGCAGGCAGATGCTTGAGTAATATGTAGAATATGCACTTTTAAAGCAAGAAGGTGTAGAGAAAATAAAAAGGAAAACAAAACCAATGTAAAACTGAAAAAATTGTTTGAAGCAGCGAAAAGCATGTTTGCTCTTTCACTGTCTTCCCCTGAGCTGCTAGAGAAGCCAAGAAAAGGCTACATGGGAAAGAAAAGCAGACTCCGCTAAGCACATGGTGTTTTTCACCCTGCAGTAAGATCAGAATGAATCAAACTCTGAAACTGCTGATAGGGGATACGTTTGTTTAAAGGAAAGTAGTTTAGGTAACACAACCACTTTCACTGGAGTAGTGCTATGACAAAGAAATGAGACAAAAACTCTATACGTATTATAAACAGTTTGTGCAAGGTGTTTGTCTTATTACTGTTTGTTCCATGTTGTGCAAGCATTACCATAAATACACTGTGGACTCTTTTTTAATGAGCAAGTCTGCTATTCAGATTGGAAGAAAAAAAATCTAGATGTAGTTGCTCCAACCCTTATGGTAACAATAGGTGAAGTGGAAGATGCCATAATGGCTTGTTTGAGAAAAAAAAGCCCATGGCCCTAATGGCATTCCTAATGCAGTATACCCATCCCATTTGAATATCTGGTTCCGTTTTTTTACAAACCTGTTCAATAAATGTTTAAAAGAACAAGTATATTCCACAGTCATGGACCAAAAATGTAATAGTGCCAATATATAAGAAAGGGGATCCTGCGGATATTTAAGCAATAACGCACAACAAGGTGCGTGTTATTGTGTAATAACATCACTCCTGAGCTGGGTTGAAGCACGAGGCGAGCCGAGTACTTCACCACCCAGAGTGACATTATTACACGATAACACACACCTTGAGTGTCTTATTGCAATTATACAATGGCTCAATGTTATAGAAAACAAAAATAAAAATAAAAATGTTTTAGTAGATTTTAGTGAGGTAGCATATCTTTGTTTCTGAAAAAGAGGAGCAAGCTCCATACAATCAACACAGTGATGTTATTGTGTAATATCATCACTGTCTCAGACACACACTGACCAGTCAGAGTCCAGGAAACTTTCTTACCATTGTATAATATGAATTATAGACCTATCAGCCTTCTTGACTCCATTTCTAAGATTTTTATGATAATAATATTTTATAGAGTAGTAGCTTGGAACACAAGAGATAATAGCATGTCTGCATTTCAGGCAGGCTTCAGGAAAAACTGCTCAACAGTAGAAAATATTTTTGTTATACAAGATCTTATTGAAAAATACATTGAGCTAAGGAAAACCAAACAATTTAGACTGTTTATTGATTTTCCTAATGTATTTGATTCACTGGCTAGATTGCTATTATAACAAACTGATTAAACTTAGTATTAACCATTCATTACTTATTCCAATAATCCAACTATACACGAATACTGTAATGTATCTATTGTGTGGTATAGTAATGGAGAACATTTAGCTAGACATTTAGAGTTCAATACTGGGGTCAAACAGGGCTGCTTTTTTTCTCCATGTCTTTTCAATTTATATATAACTGTAATTGTCTCCTCTCTCATCATCCCCTTCCAACACCCCTTGCTTATCCTCCCCAATAATCACTGACAAGGACTCTTCTGTGCCATGTTTTTCTACCCCCACCCTCAGCCCTCTTATCCTTTACCCCTCGTCATAGTCAGCCCTGACTGTTCCACTATCTACCTTCTCCACCCCACCTCACTGCACTAGTCCTGTGACCCTTGCACTCATAGCTTATCAAAACTGTCATAAATACTGCCTGAACTTCATTGTATGAACTAATGCATTTGCTTCTTGTATATCATACAGTTTCATTTTTATAGCTTTTTCCTCTTTGTAACCATAGGATTTCACTAATGATTGTACATTATGTGTTGTACTTGACCATGTGTATACCTTATGTTTTTTATTCTTTATATACCAATTGTTTGAACTTTACCTAATGTGAAACCTTTGTATAAGAGCTTTCAGCTCAAAGCTATAACACTGAGATGATAAATTAAATACATAAATAAAAATAAATCATTTGGCTGATATTTGCTCTGATCTAAATAGGCACTCTCCAAAAATAAAGAATAAACAGTGCCCCAATTTGGCCTATGCAGATGATCTGGCCCTTTTTCCTTCTCAAAAATTGATATTCAGTGGAAATTAGACAAATTAGATGAAATATACTGGAGGTCATCGTGGAATGGAGTAAGGAGCTAAAGGCACAGGCCCAACATGCTCCTGTCAGCATTATCACTTATTTAGTTGTTGTGTCTGCAACAGCCATGTGTCTAAGTTATGTTTGAAAGTGGATTTATTTTTGCTCAGAATAACATCCGGGGGAGCTAATTTCATGATTTTATTTCCCTGCAAGAGAACCAGTTTCCTTTTTTAACGGTGTTTACCTTTCTGTACTGTAATTGTAAGGGATGACCCTTGGCTTTGAATGCATCTTGTTTGTATCTGAAGTTCATTTCTGTGAACAGATAGGGCCATTTACAATGTCCCATAGTAAAATTAGATTGCCCCTGAGTCTTCATATCTGTAGGCTCATATGATTTAACTTTTAAGCCTGTTGGTGTAATCTAAGTTTCTTGGTCTTGAAAGTTGTTTGGTAAATTTTCTTTGAGGTTTCTCAAGCATTCTAATGTCATTCTTTCTTATATGGTGACCAGAGTTGAGAACACAAATCAAGATGAGGTCTATCATATGCCCTATACAGCAGTAACAGAACTTGTGGATCTCTAGAGCTAATATTATTTCTTATTGTCCATAATGTTCTATTAAATTTGCTTATTGATTCATTAATTTACTTAGAGAAGTTAAGTTCATTATCAATGCAGATCCTGAGATCTTTTTCTACCTCTGTATCCATCAATCTTTTACCACACAAATAGTATTCACATTTTAAGTTATTATCACCTAAATGCATTACCCTACACTTGTCCAAGTTGTATCTCATCCTCCATGTATTTGGTCACTGGGTAATTGCATTCAAGCGCATCTTGAAGTTTGTTAGAGTCAGAAATAGTTGTGCTGATTACACCCAACTTTGTATCAATTGAGTATTTCACAGACCAGCATCCCAAGTCTTTCATAAGATCAGAGATAAACACGTCAAATATCATTGGACCCAGGGCAGAGCCACTGACCACCCTACCTTCCTTCAATGCACAACCATTTAATACAACTCTCTGAGACCTGTCAGTCAGTCAGTTGGCTATCCATGTTATAATGTGATTGTTTATACCACAGAGAAGAATCTTTCTTAGTATGGCATTACTGGGAACTAGATCGAAAACTTTACTGAAATCTACATAGATGATATCACATGAAGTCTTCATATCCAGATGAGAACTGATATTTTCATTGAAATGCAGAAGATTAGGCAGGCATGATTTCCATTTATAAAACCATGTTATTCTATATCCAGGTTATCTTGGGCAAATAGCATTTTATTTCTGATAATCCTTTCTAAAGTTGTACATAGTACTGAGGTAAAACTTTTAGGCCTAAAATTTTCTATGCATTGTTTATTCCTTTTTGAATATGAGGGTTACATGTTCACTTTTCAATATGCTCATACTTCACCTGTGTTTAAACTTCTCTCAAAAAGTCATTTCAGGGTTGGATGGTGTTTCATAAGTTTAATCATACTTCCATTACTGCACTCACAGCCTGGCACACAATCTGGTCTAATTTTCCCAGCCCAATTCTGATCTCTTTTACATTAATAGTTACATATTCTGCTGGCTGATTAATTGTATGTGGGATGTCACTGCCCTTTGGACTACAGTATATATGCTACACAAATAATACGTCAGAAGTCTGTTTGGCATCAGTGAAAACTTCATCTTTGCAAATAACTGGTCCAATTTTACCAAATTTTTTTGAAGGAACTAATATAGCTGAAGAATGCTTTGGTGTTGCTCTTTTTAGCATTATGGGCTAATACTAATTCATTATTTTTCTTAGAATTTCTAATAGCCAATTTGCATTGTTTCTGTAATTTTTTTTTCACCCATTTATTTTTTATTTTATTTTATTTTAGTCTTTGGTAACAGGGTAAGGCCCACTAGGCACAAGTGCCTGTTTTCAGGGGCAACCTGAGAGCACTGGGTGGTTAAGTGACTTGCTCAGAGTCACACAGTATGCAAATGGAGGTTGTGAGACTCAAACACAGGTCTGGTCTACTGGATGTATCAAGCTCATTCACACCTCATTTCTCTAACCTCTAGGCAATACTGCCAGCCCAAATTTAGAATCTAATCTGTGTTTTTTATAACAATACATTTTTTTTGTTTTTTGTTTATTAATTTATTTTTTTGTTTAACTACTTTGTCTTCTGATTATGGTTGCATGTTTTATTATATCTAGGGATGCATTCATTACTAACATTCAAAATGTTTCTTTTTACAAGTGTCTACATTTTGTCAGTATCACAGTTAAACAGAAATTACCCCAGTTGATGCTTGCTGAAGTGTTGTTGTACAAGCCTAAAATTAAAAATCAAGCAAAGTATCAAATCACGTTTATTTAGTAAATACCTAATATTATACAAGAAACTGGGTTCATCATTTTATATGCCCAAGCATCCAAGGTAAAAGTCAATGCTAGGGGCTGCTCAGATTTAATTTTAAATATGGAAGATAGTCAATCATACCTGCCTTGAGAGCAGTAGAAATGCAATTGACCCATTAGCCTTTATGGGGCAGAAGTCTTGGGGTATCAGACGAAAGACATTATTGAAATACCACACATATATATTACAAGGCCCTACAAAGACTCCCAAGAGCCAACCCTAAGTGTGCAGTGCATGCAGATTTAGGTAGGGTATCTATCAAAATACTGGCTACTTTAAGATTAATTTTATATTGGCTCAGAATAGTAAATGTAAATAAAAACCTCCTCCAACCTTATGGGTCTTGAAAGAAAAAGCAAAATGGCTGAATAGGGATCTTACATCCCTCAGCTTGTTTTTTTAATAGGTATGCTGGCATCCATCCATCTTGAGTCATTTTGACTCCTTTTCCTTAAGGTGTCACTATATCCCAGAACTATAGAACATGAATTCAACTAAGTCTTTTTGATATAGCTGTCCAGGAAGACTTGGAAATAGCGGATACTTTTTTTTAACTTAAGAAACTTTATTAACAATTTCAATTTTCATACACTAAACACACAAAAAGAAACACAAGAAGACAAATCATACAGTACTACAACAAAGAACTACTAGTTATCAATAACATGGCACAATGCAGTATAATAAATAGAACATCCAAACCACCCCCTAAAACCTCCACAGACCCATCCTACCCCTCTCCAAGAGCACAGATGCTTGAATACCCAACACTAGCCCTCAACAAAAGAGAGAAAATAAAAAAAAAAAATGAAGGGGGAAAGAAAAAAACATTCTTAAGTAACTACAGAGATCATGGCTAACCCCTTTCACCAAAAATGAATTCTCACCCTATTCCTCATCCAAAAGGCTGTATAAAAAAATACTCTTCACATTAAATTAAGGGTAGACCCATCTCTCCAGCCCAACATCAACTAAGATTCCCCCAACAGCAACAGAAGCACATCTTGAAAACATCCAACCTGTGTTGAATGGAATCCAGCCTCTGATGCATCCTCAAAATTTGCTTCTCAATCAATAAAACTTGTGACATTTCATTATACCACTCCCTGTGGGACAGAGGTGACTCCTCCAGCCAATGACATAATAATATTACCTTAGCTATTATTGAAATTAATGCCATAAAGGCCTTACATCAGTAAGATTAGCAGCATGATCACATATGAGACATAAACCAGGGGTGAAGGAATCCTCCAGTCCAACAAGGATCCAACAAGTTTTAATACTATGCCAAAATGGCTGGATTTTGGCACAGTCCCATAAAGCATGTATCAGAGTACCATTCTGTGAACTGCAGTGGTGGCAGGCTGGAGACATGGATCTGCCCATTCTAAATACCTTAACAGGAGAATAGTAAACATTATATAAAATCTGGGATTGGGTCAATTGATACCTGTCATGTTTTACATATTGAAATAGATTACACCAAATAGTTTGCCATTGGGTGGGATCATAATTCAGATCAATTGCTTGTTGCCAACAAAAACAGACCCCTGACCACAGAAAAGGATCAATTTACTGGAAATAGGCATATAATCCCCAAATAGAATTGGGCTGGGAAGCTAAGGACAGCAAGTGCAACAAGATGCCATCATCTGATACTAGCCAAGGGCCTGGCCCATACTGATAAATCAATTACCCCCCTCACAATGACATTTCACCAGCAAGGTCCCCCACAGTGACTACAGTGCCTAGCCACAGTGGAAGACCCATTGGAACCTGGCACTGTCTGTTGGGGTTCTGCACCCCAATCAGCTCCAACTGAGTTGAGAATCTTAAGTGGGGTCGGTGGCACAGCCCCCCACGTGGGGTTTTGGGAGGTGAAGCCCTGAAGAAAAACAGCAACCATAGCAAACCAGCAGCCAACTGCAGAATGCTGTCAACCTGCCAGTATCGCTAACAGGGTGATTGACAGAATTTCTGTCGAACTCCTGTCGTGGATCCCTGAGAAATCAAGGCCTTTGTCAACTGTAAATATTTAAACCTGTGAAAAACAGGAATATTGTAATGATCCAGAATCTCAGCATGTGTGATGAACTTTCTTTCCTTCAAAAGGGATTCCATAGTCACCTCACATAATTGTGGACAGAATACCACTGGAATAGACCTACCATCAATCTTAATATTAGGATTGCCCAACACTGGCTAAGCTAATGCCTGAGTCCACTCCAACCTAAGATAAGTACTAAGCTTCCAACAAACCTTCAGTGACCAGAGAACAGGGGAATGTCTGAGGACAGATGGCAAACTAGATGGCTTACAAAATAGAAAAGTAGAAAGTTAGATACCCACTGACTTACAGAGTCACTCTTCCAAGTGCAGCCAAAGGGGTTGGTATCCTGCTCTCAAGAAGCAAACACCCAACCCCCGCAGAGATTTGAGTTTAAAATAAGCTCAATGAACTGTTCCCCCTTTCCGTAAAAAGTGATTAATTAAATGCTGTAGTTGAATAAACTATGATTTCAGTAGAAATACCTCTAACAACCCTAGAAGGTATAACAATCTTGGAAGAATATTCATTTATATAATACTTGCTCTCCCCTAGAGGAACATGGGCAATGTCATCCATCTCTGTAAGTCCAATTAAATGAACTAATAAAGAGGGATGATTCAGTCTAATCAAGTCCGAGAGAAAGTGAGGCACCTGAATTCACAAATAAAGAAGTCCCTTTGGTTCCCAAGATAACCCTAGGTCCTGTATGTCCTGTTTAGACACAAAACTAATTCAGGGTATTACCTGTGTTTTTTCAACATTCAGTTTATACCCTGCAATCAAAGAAAAGTTTTGGATCTCAGGCAACACAGCAGGGGTGGCTGTGGCAGGGTCCTCAATATGTAGCAACAAATCATCGGCATATGCCAAGATTTTGTACCTATCCCCCCAACCAAAATACCTTTGATACAGGGATTATTCTGTATATTGAATAGAAAGGGTTCAAAATATAAATTAAATAAAAGCATTTCTGGGTGCCCCTTAGAAGCTGAAATGATACTGAGCAGAGGCCCTTACATGGATCTGAGCTGAAGGTGAACTATACAATATCTTGACCAAGGCACACAACTTCTTCTGCAAACCAAACTTCCTCAATACAGTGGGCAAACTTAAAGCAGCTCAGTGGCTTTTTTTCAAATAAAAAGATTGATTGTTTGGAGTTTTATCTGACCTTACCTATTCATTTAGAATATAAAAAATAATGACTAGAACCACATCCAAGCTGCTTCCAATGACTTGGACAGAACATTGGAATGATAGGATGGAAAGATATTCCCCAAATTATATGTGTCCCTATAATAGAGGACACTTAGAAATTCTTTCACACATGATATTATTTTGTCCACTGTACAACAAATGGAGGATATTTTACATAGAGAGGTGTTTATAACCCTATGAAAATAATCTACAAGGTGGTTTGTACATGACTCTTCATCCGATGGATACTATGCAGACCAATTTCCTTTGGGAACTAATAAAGTGAGAAGATCATCCAACTAGGACATGAACATTCTGCTGTTTCTCTATTCCTTATGCACTAGGTCATGGCTAAGGATATGCTGGTTTATTTAAAGAAGATTAAGTGGTTCACATGGAGCCAGAAGGTTACTAGAAACATTGAAAAAAGATTTAACAAAGAGTGAGGCTCATAAGTAGATAGTAAATTATAGCTATGGCATTTTACAGTGCCAGTGGCCCTCCTAGTTACTGTTTAGATGGGGATTAGGGAAGTGATTATTATCATAACTACAGGCTCATATTGTTATCAAGTCTCCTGTCATTGTAAATATTGAAACTCATCTATCAAGACTTGTAGTACAATTCTAAGGTGATGTACAATATCGTTGTTTAGTGAGAGTATATACATTTTTCCTTTTATTTATTTATAAATGAATGCAAATGCATAAGTTTTACGTTGTAAAGACTTTGTATTGTTGAACAAATAAACTTTGAAACTGAAAAAAAACGAAACCTGTCATTACAGAAGCACAGGCCCAACCGGGGCCTGTGCTATGGCAAATAGAAATAATGCTGCAGTTTTGGTATTATGGATTTCCAATTTGGCTGCAGAAGATGCAGCCAGAAGTTGGTGTGTATGTCTTACACCTGCAACTGCAGAAGCACTGGCCCCTGAGGGATATGCTCTTCTGTAGCCAGAAGTGTGTATATGTTTTTGAGTGTGCATGAATACAGTTGCAGCCATAGATACTTTCAGATATTTCCAATTAGAAAATGGGCACATGGAATTCTGTATCCTGATTGGGTGAAAGCTTCAATTAGCTGGGCAGGTATGAGGCAACAGAGACAGGAAATAACGAGTCCCCGTCTCTGTCGCCTCATTTCATTCTGAAAAAAATGGGCCAGTAGAATTTTGCAAAAGGCAAATGCCTCCATGTTGCTTTTGAGGTTTAGCGAGCCATAAACTAGAGGCTCAGCCATCACCCCTTTAATGTGACATGCTGCTTCACTTTGCTGTATGTTTGTAATAAATAAAAATCAATGTAATTTAACAAAAGTGCAGCAGGGCTAGTTGTGTGTGTGCCGGTGTTCGAGCAGCGAGATGGATACACTGGGGCTGCAGGTCGACGCATAGCGCGATCGTGCTCCAAGGAAAGTGGCTGTGGGCACTTATAACTCCCACCCCCTATGGAGCTCAGGCTGCGGCCTACTCATGTACGTGGAAGACTGAGAAAAAGGGAGACAGCGGGAGGTGGAGGAGGCAATGGTGGAAGCGCCACCCCACCCGAACCGCTGCTCCTGCAGTAAAGCTCACTGTTTATGCCGTAAGGTGCTTGAGAGGCAGCAAGGCTGCTACTGAAGAAAGCATAATTACAGGACTTAGAAAGCGGTCTCAGTGTCTCGCTCCACTCAAGTAGCATATGCATTCACTAAAACTATTTAGCAAACAAGCTCTTCTTCTCCTGCATAGATTATATTGTGTGAAAATAAAAAAAAACACAGTACCTCACTCTTACTGATCCAATTTCCTCTACTGTACAATCTACACATCCAGTACTGGTTACTGTGACCACACTACAAAGCTACCAAAAAAAAACTAGTAATATGCAAATATTGTTAAGCCCTGTGTGTGTGTGTGTGTGTGTGTGTGCATGTGGGGGGGAGTAAACATGACAACCAGCTCCAAAGGCACAACTACAGAGACTCAAGCAAGACAAAAGTCCCTAACTCAAAAAAACAACAACACAGCATTCTAATACAGGCGGAGGAACTATTTTATCATTTTGACATATAAATAAACATCAAAATTATTTATTTTGAAACATATACATATCTTATACAGTGGCCCATTTTCTAAGAGCAATAATACCCTCCAGGGTGGGCGGTGTGTGCTATACCGGACCTTCAGGGCTATAAGGCCCTCCACCTCTGTTGTCGGGCCTCATTCGCCCAGAGGCGTCGTATAATCCCTAATAGCACCATTGGGTATATTAGTTACATATTGTACAATATATCATAAAGAATATTGCTGGTGGCTCACAGTGGTACTGCAGGCAGGCAGGAAATTTCTCTGGATATATCACAGAAAGTTAAGGATATCACTAGCCAGAAGGAAAATACCACATGGCAATGCTCTCATTATCTGTGAAATGGGTGGTGATCAGACATTGGAAGGACCAAACTTATATCTCTTACCATGAATGGCTGCAGGGGCTTCTTCACAATATTCATCTAGAAAAGATGATTGCCAGTACCCATTATAGAATGTTGAACTTTAATAAGAAGTGGGGCAAGCTGTTTACCTTATACTTTCTTTGGTGCCTTGTAGAAGCACTATTAATTTAGACTTTGCAGACTTTGATGACTTTTAGGGATTTTAGTTATATTTATTTTGCCAGAGTCTGGATTAATTATGTCTTAATGTGTGTTGATATGGTCTCAAGCAATTCAATGCATATTTCCTTTTGTCACTTGTTTGTTTAATCTCTACATGTTTTATACATATATTTAAATAATTATTTAATTACTCATTTCATAGTGTCTTTGCTAGGAAGGGTGGAGATTAGCTTTACTGTTACACACAATTATTGTATTTGTTATTTGTTTGTCCATGTGTTGTTTGCTGTGGTTTCCTGTTGTGAAATTAATAATGTTTATTAAATTTTTAAAAGAAAGGCTATCACTAGACATGGATTTGGTTGTAACTGACTTGTGGCCATAAACTTATGACAGTGTCAGTGCCTGTCCAGTAGATAGGGGATGTTGGCAGCCCCATCCTCATTTGGTGATTCTTGGACTTCAGCATTTTAAACACAGAAAAATAGTTATATCTATTTCTATTCATTTCTGTCCTGTCCTGCAAATATCTGTTATAACAGCATTTCTGTCTCTGGCACATCTGAGAAATTGCCACTCTCAAGATCTGACATTTCCTCCCCCACCCCACACCCCGACTCTCATATCTTTACTATATCTTCTCTGCCATCTGCTTTCTTCTATTTTCATCATAGTTACTTCTGGTAAAGCTCCCACCCCCCCCCCACCTCCATGCTGCATCCTGGTAGTCTGATAGCAGGCAGGAATTCATGCAATATGTGGAGTATGCACTTTTAAAGCAAGAAGGTGTAGATAAAATAAAGAGGAAAACAAAACCAATGTAAAACCATAGAAATATTTGAAGCATAGAAAATCATGTTTGCTCTTTCACTGTCTTCCCCTTTGATGTTAGGGAAGTCTGGAAAAGACTACATGGAAAAGAAAAGAAGACACCATTAAGCACATGATGTTTTTTTTTCTCTCTGCAGAAAGGTCAGAATAATTCAAACACTGAACCTGCTGATAGGAGATAAGTTTGCTTAAAGGAAATTAGTTTAGGTAACAAAACTACTTTCACTGGACTATGGCTATGACAGAAAGAAATGAAATAAAAACATATAAATATTGTAAACAGTTTGACAAGTTGTTTGTCTTATTTTCACTGTTTGTTTCCTGTTGTGCAAGCATTACCACAGATACACTGTTGATTTGTGAAAGTACCTGTAAAAGAAAGAGACAAAGGAGTTTAGGGTAGTAAAGAAAGAAAGAAAGAAGAGATAAAACAAGCCAGCAAGAAAACAAGCCAGCAAGGTAACAAGCTAAACTTACCTGTTCTGATTCAAAATGTCTCCTTTAAGCAGCAGCCTGTCAGATCTCTGCTGTTCTTCTTCCTGAGCTGAGGAGGATGGCTTGGGGTGGAACCAGAGGTGGAGTTAGAACCCTGTCAAAGGTTTTTGCTAATATTCCTCCTCTTTTCTACCTAGAAGGAAATCGTAACAGGTAAGTTTATACTATCAAGGTATTTCATACTAACATACTAACATACTATTTGCCAGCAGATTAGGCCTTATGGTCTATCAAGTCTGCTCGAACCTAGATCCTTAGTTGGGTGCCGAGACCCTCCCATCCCTTGTGCTCCAGAAACCACTATCATCCATCCCCACCCCCCGGGACAGGCCATCATCTGATACATCCACTTTCTGTGTCTGTCCCACCTCTCTTAAAGCTCTCCACTGTGGATCTCTGAACCAGCTCACCAGGCAGAGCATTCCAAGGGTCCACCACCCTCTCAGTGAAAAACCTCCTCCTCTTTTCCCCTCACCTTCCAACTTCAAACCATGCCCTCTGGTGATGCCTCCCTGCTTTAGTCTAAAGATCCCCTCCATGTTTACCCTATTTATTCCCTTGAGGTACTTGAAGACCTCAATCATGTCCCCCCTGTCTCTCCTCTCCTCCAATGAAAACAGGCAGAGCTCCTCAAGTCTGTCCTCATAAGTCAAATCCCCTAGCCCTCGTATCATCTTTGTTGCCCTCCTCTGTACCCTCTCCAGGAGCTGTATGTCCCTCTTCAAGTGTGGTCTCCAGTACTGTACACAGTACTCAAGGTGTGGTCTAACCAGTCCATTGTACAGCGGCAGAATCACTTCCTTGCTCCTAGAGGTGATCCCCCTTGCGATGCATCCCAACATCCTGTTTGCCTTGCTAGCTGCTCTCCTGCACTGCTCAGTGTTATTCATACATGTATCCACCATGACCCCTAGGTCTTTTTCCCCTGTTGAGGCTTCCAGCACCTCCCCTCCCAGGGTGTACCTGTGTTTAGGGTTTCCCCGACCAAGATGCAACACCTTGCACTTGGTGATATTGAAATTTAATTTCCATGTGTGAGCCCAGCTTTCCAGGGTGTCCAGGTCCCCTTGCAGGGCCAACCTCCCCTCTTCTCCCTCAACTACTGCTCCCATCTTGGAGTCATCCACGAAGAGACTCATTTCACACCCTATACCATCCCTGATGTCTGATATGTATGCATTAAACAGGATTGGACCCAGGACCGAGCCCTGTGGTACCCCACTACCAACCTCTGTAGGGTTCGAGAGCTCCCCACAGACCACTACTCTCTGAGTGCGTCCAGCTATCCAGTTTTCAATCCATCTGACCATCAAAGGGCCTACTCCTAACCCCATCAGTTTCTCCACCAGACCATTGTGGGGGACAGAGTCAAACGCCTTGCTGAAGTCCAAGAATAATACATCCACAGGCTTACCTCTGTCCAGTTCTGATGTTACCCATTCATAGAACTCCACAAGGTTGGTTTGACATGATCTACCTGGCACAAACCCATGCTGCCGACTATCCAGACCTCCCACCTCCAGTAAACCCCCAATCGTTCCTTTAGTATACTCTCCATTAATTTTCCCACCACCGAGGTTAAACTGATGGGTCTATAGTTTCCTGGTACTTCCTTCAACCCCCTTTATGGATTGGTACCACATGTGCCTCTGCCAATCCCTAGGTACCCTCCCTGTCTCAAGTGACCTGTTGAAAGCTCAGGGTGCAGCCAGTATGTCCGCCAATTCCCATAGTACTCTCGGATGAATGCCATCCGGCCCAGGAGATTTGTCTTTCTTTAGGGCCTTGAGGGCAAACCACACCCTTTTGGTGGGGATGGCATCATCCGTCCCCTCCACCTTACTGGTCTTTTTATCCTTATCCAGATGTGACACCCCTGGGGTACCTTTCCCCTTCCTTTTGCTCCATTTCTGTTGCTCCCCTGATCCCACTCCCTGCTGCTTCTATCCCCTTTGTGCCTTGCTTTGTAGATATCCCATCCCCATCCCTAGTGAACACAGAGGCAAAGTACTCGTTAAATACCTCTGCCTGGTCCCTCGCCTCTTCCACCCACCCTCCTTCTGATCTCAATCTGCTGAGATGGCCCTTAGTTTTTCTCACTCCCCAATGTACGGAAGAACCCTTTTCCCTCCATGTATCCCCTGTGCCAGCCTTGCTCTTTACTGGACTTAGCTCCCTCACACATACGGGTGACTTTTCTAGATACAAGCTGGTACATTTCCTTATCCTATCCCCTCTTGTTGTTTTATATTTTTGTAAGCCTTCTTTTCTCTGACTGCTACCTGGACCTCACTGGACCACCAGCATGGTTTATGTGACCTTGCTCCCTTACGTTTCAACTTAGCGCAGATCCTGACTGCCTCATGAAGTCCCGTTTATGACCTCCATCTCCTTTCCACACTTGTTGTTGAGGTAATCCCTTCAAGTGATCCTTGAGAATATTTCCCATGCCCATAAAGTCTGCCCACTGAAGTCCACTGCCAGTGTCCTAGATCTCACCCACTCCCCCAATGCTTATTTGAAACCAGACAGTATTGTGGTCACTCCCAGTCAGGGGTCCTGTACAACCATGTCCCTTACCAGATCCCCATCTGCCAGACCACATCCAGGACATGCCCCTCCCTTGTGGGCTCCATCACATGCTGTGTTAAGAACACATCCTGGAAGCCATCCAGCAGCCTCTGCTCCTTGGCCACCTTAGAGGACATGGTTCCCTAGTTTGTACCTGGCATATTAGGGTCCCCATCAACACCACTCCTTCCCTTTTGGACCACACTGGGCAATGATGTTTGTCCAGCAAACCATCCTCTAGAACATCACTCATCCTGGGGGCCTATCTACTCCAGCTTGACCTTATCTCCTGCTGGGGATCGTAAGGTGACCCATAAGGCCTCCACATTTCCCTCTGCCTCTTCTACCATAGCAATTTCTATGTCATCTCTAATGAACATAGCCACTCCACCCCTCTGCCCTCCTTTCTATCCTTCCTAAGCATAGTGTACCCCGTACATTTAGGTCCCAGTCATGGTTTTGTTGTACGTTTCCGTGACTGCGCCACATCCACCCCTCGAACAGCATGGCCTGGAACTCTGGCAACTTGTTTCCCAAGCTCCTGGCATTTACTAACACTAACCCCCACCCCTTATCCCTGATCCTTTTGTCGAACCCACCCAGATTCCTTATACTTCCATCCTCCCCTGCTCCTCCTGAAACCTCCACCTCCAGTCTGTTCCCCTCCCCCTTGGGCTTGAAGGCTACTCCCTCTTCTGGAGGGGAGGCTTCTGGTCAGCCCCCTCTATCCCTTTCCCCTTACAAGTTTAAACCCCACCTTTCTTGTATGTAGTCAGCCATCCCTGTTTAAGGACTTCCTTCCCTAATGGGGCAAGATGAAACCTGTCCTTGGCATATATCCTTATCCTCCCAAACTCCATTCCAGTTCTCTAACACCCCCAACCCATTCTCTTCACCCCACTTCCTGAGCCATTCATTAACCTCTGTGAGCTTCATTTTTTTCTCCACTGAGCCTTTGGTACTGGCAATATCTCCGAAAAGGAAATGTTGCATCCATTATCCCGACAGACTCTGGCAAGTTCTTGGAACCTTGCTTGGATTTCCATAATGCTATTTCCCTCTAGATCATTAGTTCCCAAATGCACCAGGAACTCCGGTTTCCCTCCACAATCCCTAACCATTTCATACACCATGAACTTTGCTCTGTGCACTGTCAGCCCAGAGATACTCACTACCTTCACCTGGCTATGGCATCCACTCCCCTGTCCCTCCCAATGGATACCCTTAATCATCGAGTCTCCCAGTAACAGAACCTTAACACCGCCATCATCCTTATGGTTACCTCCACTATGCCCTCTCAGCCCCTCCCCATTTTATTCATGATCGCAATTTCATGGGAGTCTTCCTGCCTTATTAGAGACCCCTTGTCACCCTCCCTTTCTTCCTCCCTTGCTATTTTGCCCACTTAACTCAAACCCCTCTGAATAGGTGTCCCCTTTAACCTCTCTTATCTGAACCATTTATCCTGGCCCTGATGGTTTCCCCTTTCCCCGCACCCTCATCCCCCTTGTAATAGTACCCCTGTCTCCAGAGGCTCTCTGTGGGTCCCCTTTAGCTAGGGCCCCATCCTTGGTACTGACCTTCCTGCTGAAGGGGGGCTCCTCTCCCACCTCCTTGTCTCCCAGTTCCTCTCCAATCATGCTCTCCTCCCTCATGTCTGGAATATGTTGCATCTCCCCCATTTGCTTAACATATATGTTTCCCCTTCTCCCTCTGGGACTATGTCTATCCTTTCCATAGCTGTTCTGTGATGCCCTATGGGTATCTGACTCCCTCCCCCCGGCCTCTGTATAAGTTTCCTCATTTCCACCAACCCCTTCCTCCCCCTCTAGGATGCTTAGTATCTCAAATTTATTGTGACACTCTATGTCAGCCTCCATCAAGTAACCCGAGTTTCCCCTGACTGCATCTCTAAACTGACCCTCTTCTTCCTCTCTTGCACTGTTCCCCTTAGGAGCTCCTTCCCACAGTCTGCTGTTTTAGGCTTCACAACAGCCCCTCCTGACTCTTCCCCCTCCAGTCTCCTTGAATTCAGAATTTTCACCCTGTACGCTTTCCCTTAGCATCAACTTCCCTATCTAAGGGTCCTCTGTCCCTAATATCCCCCCTTCTGCTTGCTGTAGCATAATGTCCTGTAATTTCAGGCTTGCCCCAGCCTTCCCTCAGCCCCACCCTTCTGCTGCCCATATCCACACCCCTTATCCTTGGACACCCCCAGCTCCCACAGCTTACTCCTTAACCAATATACCTCACCCTGATACAAGATAGCTGTCTACAGAGTGGGCAGCCTCCCTCTCCAGGCCCAATTTAGAATTATTGCCATCCCACAGCCTGTGCAGCCTACAACCCTTCCAAGATGCCTGCCATGGTGGAATATGGCCACCCTGATTATCCCCCTCTGTTTATAATAGCACACCCCCTTTTCTCAGTCCCTTTCCCCTGGAGTACAGTTTCTCTCTATACTGACTGTAGTTATTTACAAACCCAATTTCAACCCCACCAACAAAGTTCCCAAGTCTCACAAACACATACAGTCCAGTATGTGTTCAGTCCCACTAACAGTGTGTGTAAGCAGACTCAAGGTACCGTATGATGTCACAGGCCCACCAACTCCTGTTGCTTCAAATTTCAGTCCAAACAGAAATACTCAGCCCTTCAATCCCAACCCCCGTGGCTTTTCAGTATTTAAGAAAGCCTACAAAACAGGGTGGGTGGAGGGCTCTTACCAAACACCAGGCAAACAACACATTTAAATTACCTTCTAATTTTCCCTGCCAAACATCTATCCCCAAACCTACAATATCACAGCCCAAGTATCAGTTCAAATTCAAGGTAATACTTTTTAACACATAGAACTAATTTCACTAACAAACTATTCAAATATTTCAGTTTAAAACAAAATATAACTCCTGGCCTCTTTTCTACCAACCTGTTGCTTGAGCTCCCAAGTGAACAATGACAAATTTCACATTGGATTCTGTTATACTTGTAATGGTAAATGGTATAGGAAAGATACAAATAACTTATTTGTGAATGGAGGTTGATCACATGGTCAGTGGGAGTGGTACAAAAAGGCCCCTTCCACTGCCTGTTAGTTAGTTGGTCTCCACTTGGTATCCAGCCTTGCTGGAGGTGACATCTGCTGACTCATGTGTCTGATGGGTTTCATACTCCTAGAAGCCTGAGGGGGTGTACTCAGCTGCAAATGTGCAAAATTCTCTGCTTGAAATTGAAAACTTTAAAAAGCTACTTTGAGAAGCTTCCATACTGTAACTCTATCATTCTGCATCCTGACAAAAACTGGTAAAAAGACTTGTTTTGAACTTTTTTGCACAATAGAAATATGTCTGTTTTGCACATTTTATGAATAAAGCTATGATGCACCAGCTGCACTGTATATTACCCATAACCCTATGCTTCTGTCTGACCTTCTTCACCTGCCCCTCTGTCACAGTTGGTGTCAGAAGTGGGCTGTATCCTGCCCATGACAGCAGTGGGTCATCAGACTGGTCTCTTACCTAGCTGGTAAAGCACAGATTGCCTACAGACATATTGATTCTACAAATAACTGCAATTATGACATTGTTAAAAAGAAACTTCTACACTGCTATGACATTTCCAATGAGACCAAACATCAACATTTCTGGAATTGAAAATACAACTCATCAGACATATCCAGAGAGATCTACACCCATTTAAAGGAGTTGTGCATAAAATAGATATAGTCAGAAGGTAAGGTGGTTACCCAGGTGCTCAAGAAATTTGTGATGTAGCAGTTCATCAAGGTTTTGCCCATTGATGTTTAGCTTTGGATACGGGAATACCATCCAGATTCTAGGGACTGATCCACTGCACTAGCTGAGAGACTACCAGATGGTGAAACAAACAACAATGGACACAATTCAGCAGAATGTGGTAAGCCCTCATTTTTTTGCAACTAAGTCTTCAACCAGGCCTGATTCAAAACCTGGTGGGGGTAGGCCGATGTCCACAGATCTTGTTTGTTTTCATTGTAATAAACCAGACCATATTGCTCATAAATGACCTAAGAATAAGGATGGTAAAGATGCTGAATTAGCCTTAGCCAGTTGGGGATAGTATCTCATTAAAGTGACCATGGGTACAACTACAGTTTTGGGGTTGACTGACTCAGGAAGTCAACAGACAGTAATTCACTCAGATCTTGTGGGAAACTGTAAAATGGAGCCTGAGATGAGTAATTTGCAGTCATGCTGACAAAAAGTATTATCCTACCACATCTGTCACTATGACTATTGATGGGGTACCTACTGTGATTGAGGCAGGCGTAGTACCAACACTGCCTATGCCCATTATCATTAGACATGATTTTCCTGGGTTTAAGACTCTGTTGGAAAAAGAAGTACCAGCCTTATTTTCTCATGCCATGGTCCCCAGTTCTCACACTAAGCAGGAACCAACTGTGGGTGATATTTTTCCTTTCCTTGACTCTAATTTGTTTAACACCACACATAAGATCTGAAAACCAGGAATGAACAGAAATAAATTAAGAGACAGTGGAATCAAAAGTCTTAGCCTCATGAAACAGCAGAGTCTGACTGTTTTTCTGAGACTGTGTGTATGAGTAAATGTGATATGATTAAAGAACAAAGAAATTATGTGTACCTTAATCCTTTGTATAAATGTGTAGGGGTAAAGGTTGAACAGAGAAAACCTGAATTTATTGTGAAAAGAAATATATTGTATAGGGTATGCATAATTTATTTATTTTATTTTATTTATTTATTTTGTTTATTTATTGGCACACTGAGCCAAGGCTCATTTCTAGGTACAACCTGGGGTAGTGGATGGGGACAAATATATGACATCACTGTAAAGGAGGAACTTACATATAAAGAAAATGCAATAAATACAATATTTACATTGATATGAAAACATTGCACATTGAGGCTAAAACATCGATCATGTACAGCAAAAGTAGCATTAAGGCTCGGGAGTTTGATCTGAGAATCACAGTGAAGCGCAGTAAGGCATGGAGGGTTTGTTATAGATCTGTATGATTAGCAATTAGGAGACTCCACACTGCAGAGTTGTAGTTTGTTGAGAGAGGCAAAGGAGGGGAACAAAGGTGAAGGGAGGCTGTGGTGTGGTGTTGGGAGGGCGGAAGGTGGAGGGTGTAAGTGGATGGTGTGATAAGAGGGCAGGGCAGGCAGGCAGCTAGGGTGGTGTGGGGAACATAGGGCATGTTTATTCAGGTGTGAGGAGTAGGACAGCATGAACAGAGGGTGGGGATTGTTTGAAGTGCTTTATGAGGGATGCTGCAGTTGGCAGAAGGTGGACCAGGAGGAGGCTGTTTCAGAGGGCTGGGAGCCTGTACACAAGGATCATTTTTCCCAGGAGTGAGTGCAGTTGGGTTAGAGCAAAAAGCAGTGGTCACAGGTGCACATCTAGTATCCTGAGTTGGGGACAGGGGCTAGAAGTGTCAAAAGGTAGGAGGGGATGGTGCCAAACCAGTATTTAGTGATAAAAGTGGTGCAATGAGCAAGAGGGAAGTTGGTGAGATAGGAGAGCGATATGGCTTAATAGAGTGAGCAGTGATGAGCGTGATAGAAGAGGTTTGTGGAGAAACAGCAGAAGGCATGGAACTGTGGGTCCAACTTGGCTAGAGATGAAAAGTACATACAGGAATCAACAACCACAATTTTGGAGCCATCTAGGGCAAGGAGGGGGGGACGAAGACAATTTGGCTAGTTTCTGTGCAGAGCTAAATGCCACGGTGACCATTTTCTTGGTATTACATCTGAGCAAACTAACTTAAAACCATCGCAGCATTTTTAAACGTTGGCCTGGAGGATGGGATTGATGCATGGAAGGGAAGGACACGATGTGAAAATAACCATATTGTCAGTGTATATATATGGACAAGTGAGGTAGAGCAGATGGAGGGGAGGTTGTTTACAAATATAGAGAAAAGTATAGGCCCAAGAATCAATCCTGCAGTACCCTAGCAGGATTGGGGATTTGGTGTCACCAGCTGCACATATTGGAATCTATCTGATAGATAAGGCATTGAACCAATCGGTGTTCGAGGTGAGAGGCCAATAGAGAGTTTGTCCAAGAGGAGCCTATTGGAGACTGAGTCAAAGGCCTTGGCTAGATCCAAAAGATGGCCAATGTCAGTTGGCTTTTGTCCATAAGCGATGGATATGATTAGTAAAGCGGAGAAGTGAGGAGGAAGTGGAGTGAAGACACCAAAAGTCATACTTGTAAGGTGTCAGGATGTCATTGTGGTCAATAAGAGTTTAACCTTTTAGAAATAAGGTATTCAAATATTTTTGAGAGGGTGGGAAGAAGGGATATAGGATTATAGTTGCCTGGTAAGGAGGGATCATCCCCTTTGTGAAGCGGGATCACTTTCACTAGTTTCCAGGCCTTAGGCAGTGAGCATTGAGAGAGTGATAGGTTGAAAACATGGGTGAGCAGTGGGACTATTACAGGAGCAGAGATCTTAAGGAGATTGGGATTGAGTCCATTTGTACTTTGCTTTGATGAGTTTAGGGATGTGAGGGCACAAAGAACCTTGATAAGAGTAAAGGGGGGGAAAGGTGTGACTGGATGCTGGGGGGATCAGCATCAAATCAAATCAGCATTTATTTATAATGCGTTTTTCAGAGTGCCAAAGCACAGATACATAATAAATATAATAACACACATCCAATAATAAATACAAATATAAAACATTTAAAAGGCAGCTGAATAAACTAAATGCTATCTTCAAAAAACTAACTCAGATAAATAACTTTTCAGTGAAGCTTTAAAAGACCCAGTGTACAGGTACGCTTTAATCCAACGAGGTAGAGAACTCCACAGGGTTTGAGCCACAAAGGAAAAAGTTCTGGCCCCAGATGACTAAAGACGAACCCTGGGAACCTGTAGCAATCCCTCGTTGGTGGAATGGAGTGGGCGGAGGGGGCAGTAGGGCCGAAGGAGATCTTGCAAGTAACCTGGTCACTGTCTGTGTAGGGTCTTGTAGGTCAGCAATGTGACCTTGAAGGTGATCCTCCATTGTACCAGCAGCCAGTGCAATTTGCATAGCAACAGTTGTGATATGGCAAGTTCTTGGTAACCCAGTCAACAACCTGGTTGCAGCATTCTGCACCAGCTGCAGGTGACGGAGATCCACCGGTAACCCCAGATATAGAGCACTGCAGTAGTCAAGACATGAAGACACAAAGGCATGAACCAACACAGGGAGGTCATCATGCGGAACAAGGTGATTTATCCGGGCTATGTTCCTCAGGTGGTAAAGGGACTTGACAACAGCTGACACCTGTGTTTTAAGCATCAGCTCGCTGTCAAGCACTACGCCCAGATTCTGCACATACTTTGCTTTGATAAGTTTAGGGATTTGAGGGCATAGAGAACCTTGATAGGAGTAAAGGAGGAAAGGTGTGACTGGATGCTGGGGAGATGAAGTGTGTTGGTAGGTTTGGGGGGGAAGGTGTTGTGTGGGGAGAGCGCAGGTGGTGAAGAAGAGGTTTATGGAGGAGGCTGCAGAATTGGGGTTGATGCCATCTGTGCTAGGAGCAGACGTGGTGGAGGAGGGGGAATAGGAAGAGGTACCAAGCAGGGAGTGAAGAGTCTTCCAAAATGGCATGTGGAAAGGGTGGCAATCTTCAAGCTGTGATCTAAAGAAGTTTTCTTTGGCAGTATGTGCTGCCTTGGTACAAGCGTTTCTTAGGGATCTGTATTTTTGAAGGTCTGAGGTGTTGGAGGATGCCTTCTACACTCCCCAGGCATGCTCTCTGGGTTTGAAGAGTTTTACCAGGTTAGGAGAGACCCAGGAAAGCTGCCTGTGGTGGAGCTGTAGCCTTTTGGTGGGGAAGGGGGCTTTGCTGTTACAAATATTCAAGAAGGTATAGTTGAAGGTGGCCTCAAACGTCCTCAAACATCTGAGAGTACTGATCAACAAGTGGTTCCACCCAGGTTTATGGCAGAACCGATGCACTTGGCTCATGATATACCAGTGGCAGGACATGCAGGCCATAAATGTACACTGACTCAGTTATTGTACAGATTTTATTGGCCTGGCATACATGAGCAGGTGACTGAATTATGTGCCTCCTGTCTTGTTTATCAGAAGATAGCCAAAGTTACTAGAAAAGAAAAATTACCTATGGTGCCCCTACCATCAATAGACATTCCTTGTCAGAAAATAGCAATGGATGTTTTAGGACCACTTGAGAAAAGTATCAAAGGTAGCAGATTCATACTAATGATCTGTGACTATGCAACTCGATATTTATTTTTATTTAATTTATTTATTTAATTAATTTTATTTAGCTTTTGTTGACCTGGTAAGTGCCTAGACAAATCCTACCTATTTTCAGGCATGACCCGGGGGAAGGGGATACAGATCAATGCCAACTGACCTTGAACCAGATTAAGTTGTTGGTGGTATTTTTAGTGAATGAGGGAAAGTTGGCCAGGACACCGGGGAAATTCCCCTACTGGTTGCTGGTCAGTGGCTGGTAGGGAGTCTTTCTGACGTCACGTCTCGACATGGCAGACGGTTTTGCTGTTGGGATGGAGGAGGAGGTTGGAGAGCGTATGCAGATGCATGAAGAACAGAGTCGCGTTCTGGAGGGCGACTCTCAGGCTGGAACAGTTCATAGTCATTTGGAATCAGCGTCGGCAGACAAGAACCACAGTTTTTACAAGCTGGTAATATTTCAGCAGCTACTACAAGGCTTTCTGTGCAAACTGCCCTTACCGTTGTAGAGCTTTCACCAATGCTACGGAAGTTGGACCAACAGGAGTGTGTGAGCCTCTACAACCACAGCAGGAACCACTTTGAGGGAGGCGTTTCCAGGAGGACTGTGTGTGTAGCTGGACTGCCTTGCGTCGCATTTAGTCTGACGGCAGTCGGGATGCATGAAGAAGGCACTGGGAGCAGCACAAGAGAGTGGTCGGAGGAAGTTGCTCTCACTGAGGCAGGATGGAAGCGCTCAGATTCGGGGGACTGGATACCAGATTTTTCATGGTCACCATCTTCAGGTACATCGAAAATTGACTCAAATACTATGAACTCAGGCTCTGCTGATTTAGGGCAAAAGCCTTTATCTCTCACTTCAGGGGAGGGTGGGGGAAGTGTTTTGGATGGTGAGACTCCTAGTACATCTGTAGCTGGTACTTCAGCTGAATGTGTGCCTGAAAAACCCTCTTTGGATCAGAACCATAAACCCACGATGTCTGACCTATTTAAATCTAAACTAGAACAAGCGCCTCGTCGCAATGCTGTACGTCTGAAATACAAAGGTGGTTTAAAGGAACATCCAGATAGGTATTACATCTTTAAGCAGCTTTTGAAAACCAGAATGGATTTGGTACAAAGACATTTATGCTCTGATACATATCTCTGGAGAGGACTCATTTGATATTAGTTTTCAACAGAATGTTCTCATGGACAAATTTTGGGATAAATATGCTATCCAAAAGAATAACCCTTTATGGTTACCTTTTTTGCAATCCCGTTAACTAGGCCTTTGATTAGGTTTGTTACCATCATGTTTAGGAATGAAGGTGTCAATGTTAGCGATATATATCATTGGCTACAGACTAAATGTGAAGTATTAGGTCCACCTGAGGTGATTTTGGATATTGAGGGCATTTGGACAGGGGGATGGAAATTTAAAGTAAAATTATTTCAAGTCAACTCTGAAATTGCTCACTTACCAAATAGCTTTTCTTGGGTAAAGGTAGGGGGTATGCTTCTCGGAGGACAGCCTAAAGCTTGTTATAAATGTGGGGACAGAACACACATTAGCAGTGTTGCGACATGATGAAATGTCCTTTATGTGGGGTTTTGGACATTCAGTGGACATGTGTAATAACATTTTCCAGTGTAATTTATGTGAAGAAAAGGACATGCCTTCCATCAGTGCCCTTGGGCTAGGCATAATTGTCCTGATGAGTTAGATCATGATAGCTTACTTTGTAAAGCCCAATCTAAAATTCAGAATTTCCATGGCCTGTTTCCTCATCCCCATGACAGGAGTCTATTTCTACTCCTTTGGAAGCAGATAAAATTAGGGAAGCACCACCTGTAGTTAACGACCCTCAGGTTATTCCGGATAAAACCTCCTCTCAATTAGGGGTTAAGCAGGCCCCTGTTCTTTCTATGCAGCCGCCCTTTGAAATTGTGAAAAGTAGGAGATTTACTAGAGCTTCCTTAAAACAGAATCAAGCTAGTCCGTTGGTAACAGAGAATTTTTTTTCGCCCCTTCAAGATGATGTTAGGGATTCAGATTTAGAATCTGAAGCCTCTCATCTTTCAGAAATAGTATCTGATGAGGAAGAGAGTAAGTCCACAGAACTTGCGAAAGATAAAAAAGGAAAGAAAGGTAAGAAAGAAAAGTAAGCCAAAAGCATAGTGTTTAAACACCTCCATGGCATCCTTAAAATTTGCTTCTTTTAATGTGTGCAGTTTGAAAACATTTCAGAGGCAGATATCTATTTTCTCACACCTAACATCTATACAACTGGATGTCATTTTTTTACAGGAAACTAGGCTGTCCTCTCTTTCTGAAATAAATCGGTTAAAGAGACAATGGACATGCGGACCTTCCTTTTGGTCTTTTGGTTCAGAGGTAGCTGATGGTGTTGCTATATTATTTGGAAACCTATCTTTTAAAATTTCGAGAGTTATAGATCTGTTTCCTGGTAGAGCTCTCATTCTAGACTGTTTATGGGGGG
Source organism: Neoceratodus forsteri (assembly GCA_016271365.2). Lineage (NCBI taxonomy): Eukaryota > Metazoa > Chordata > Ceratodontiformes > Ceratodontidae > Neoceratodus > Neoceratodus forsteri. The sequence goes on from CM057451.1 coordinate 144,236,960, forward strand.
ATTATTTTTTTCGTCTCATTAATATCTATGGTCCACAAACTAAAACAGGCCGAATTGATTTATTCAAGGAAATAAAACCTTTTTTATTTACAAAAAAACACTTAGGGCCAGATATTCAAAACTTTGCCCAGGGGCAAAATTAGCACTGCCCAGCAGGCAAACTGAGCCCGGAGCACAAAGCAAGCCATATTCAAAGGGAATAGCCCAGGGCAAACAGCTTCTGAATATAGCATGGTAATGAGGCCATGCAAACTGGGCTGGGAGTGCAGGGCAAACATTGCCCTGGAATAAGACAGCACTGAATAAAACAACCAGGAAGTGCAACCCACAACAACAACACAGTACACAGCAACGTGAGGCAGGTACAGACGAACCACGTGGCCAATGTGTGTGCCAGCAAATGCATGGACTCAGTACAGTTGCAGGAAGCAGCAGATGAGAAAGAACAGTGATCAAAACATTACAATATTCCCTACCATTAGGCCGCGCTAACACATTAAGCGGAGCTAAGCAGTTAACCTGGAGCAAACACACGCTTGCGGAGCTAAAATGTGCCATATTCAAAGTGCCATGCAAATGAGCCTACTTAGGTAGTCTCTGGGCAAACAACCGGATTAGCATCTCATTATACCCTGATTTGCACACAGTTTGCCTAGCGTTACTGCAGGGTCCCATAGAGCCACCTGTAGGTCAGTCTGGAAGTACAGGGCAGACAAGGTCCAACCGCAGCTCCATCTGTAGGTCAGTCTGGCAGTGCACGATGATAGCTACAGGCTACAGGTAAACAGTACAGCATAGCATAGCATAGCATATTGTACCCCAGGGGACAGGACAGCATAGGCACAGGTGGTGGTGGTGCTGCATGCAACTGTCACACTGTAGGGCATGCTACAGTGCACAGCAGACACTACAGTAGCAAGGGAGACAGTAGTGTGAGGGACGAAGCACTGCCTATGGTGTGTAGGGCAAGTGATGCTGATTGCACTGTACACAGTGACAGGCCCAACCTGCAGGTGTTTACTGACAGTCGACATTACTGTTACACTGTTGTGTGACCCACAGATGCTGTACCTGTGGCATGTGATGCCCACAGTGACATGTACATATCTGGCTTTGTGTGTTGTGGCAGTTGTACAGCTGTGTGGTATGTGGCTGGGGGCATATAGTATCCGAAAGGCACACTAGTGTTGGGGTATTCCTAATACTGGCCCATGTGCACTGCATGCTGAGTCCCAGCCTTGTGGCCACACCTGGTCTGTGGCACAGCCTGGCCACCCATACACACTCCCTCAACATCCTCCATGCCCACAGTGCATGTGTGTGCTGGCATCTGTTCTTGTCCACAGATATGTGTGGTCAGCAGGTGTGTGCTGTATGGCTACACTGCCATGCTGTCCACTGGTGGCAGGGTCACCACTTACTGCCTGGCATGGCTGGGACTGGTGGCAGATGTTGGCATCATTGTGATGCCATTGGTTAGCAACAAGCTTCCACTATGTTTGGCTTTATCTATGTGTTTATATTTATGTATTAGGGTTGCGCATGACCCGCTAAACCCAACAAATCCAGCACAGTCATTTATGTTGTGCAAAGCTGATTGCCAGGATTAAGACCAGCTTTTTCAGGGTAATCTAATCGCGCTAACTGTCGCGCTTAGGTCGCATGAACCACTTAGCGCGGCACTAGCCACTGAATATAAGATTGCGCTTGTATTCATGTCAGTTTGCCCTTGCATACATTATACTTTTGCCTGGCGCTAATGCAGTTTGCCGTGCTATTTGGCCTTTTGAATATGGCAGACCGCACTAATCCACGCTAAACCTGCGCCAAATGATTTTTGCCCAGCGCAAAGTTTTGAATATCTGGCCCTTAGTATGGGAGGAGATTTTAATTGTTCTCTCGATATTCAAATTCAGAGAATGTCTGGAAAAAAGGTTTACTGTGATTCTAATGCTCTTTTGGAAACTGTGAAGGATGTAAAACTTACTGATGCTTTTAGAAGTTTACATTCACAGGGTGGTGAAACCTACCATAGGTATACTTTTGCGACCAGAATTGAGATGTTTTTTATTTCTTATTATTTTCAAATATTATCTTGCACTGTATTTCCCTCAGATTTTTCGGATCATCACATTTTGTTTTGTACCCTATCATTAAAAAGCCTCCCACCAAGATTATATTCTTTAATACAAAGGTGGAGGCTAAATATTTCTTTTTTGACAGATTCAGCCTATTTTTCTAAATTAGAATTTTTTTTAGCTGCAAAATTTTCTACTTTAGAACTGTTTTCCTCATATTATGAGTGGTGGAGGCATGTAAAATTAGAAATTAAATGCTTATTTCAAACCTGGGGTAAGGGTAAAGTTGATGAGGATTATAGGAAATATCTGGTTCATAGAAATCAACTGTATAGGTTAATGTCACTTCCTCCAAAAGATCATAATTTATTTCTCTCTCAAATAAAAGAAATTAAACAACAGATGAAGAAGTTTCAGTACAACAGAGCTAAGTCTTTAGACTTAGAATTTCGTTTTAACATTAAAAATACACCTATGGCTGATCCTTTTCAGGCATGTAAAACACACCTGACTGATACTCTAATGACAGGGTTGTTAAATTTAAATCATGAGACAACTACTTCTGATTTGGGCATGTTACATATAGTTCAGAGTTACATTCAGGATTGTTTTTCATCTCCACAAGTATTATCCACTGATTCTTTTCCGTAAAAAATTTTTTTCTTCCCTTCCTAGAGTTTCGGTAAATCAGTACAGTCATTAATACAACCCATTTCATCCCAGGAGGTAATTGATGTTATCAAACAATTAAAAACTAGGTCTTCTCCTGGGATAGATGGTATTCCTAACGAATTTTACAAGAAATGTATAGTTTATATGGGTTTTTTTCTCCCTTTGGTATTTAATTCCTATTTGTCCTCTGGGGTTTCCTGTGCAGATTTTACTATGTCCATAATGACTTTCATTCATAAAAAAGGGGATAAGGCAGTCCTTTCAAATTGGCGGCCGATTTGTTTATTGAACAGTGATTATAAAATCCTATCAAAAATCCTGCACAATATGTTGGAAAAGCTGGCATAAGCTTTAATCCATCCTGCACAAACTTGTGCTATAAAAAATAGGAGAATCCAACATAACCTTTTTTTAATTAGGGATCTTTTTGCTAGTCAGTCACGCTTTTGTGCATCTGAATTAGTTGCAGCCTTAGATCAGTCCAAAGCTTTTGATGCTGTCAGCCATCCTTATCTGTATTTTGTATTATCTTCCTATGGAATTCCAGCTATTTTTGTTCGGTGGATCTCACAACTGTATGACACAGCAGTCACTGTTCCAATAGTTAATGGTCTGATGGGTGATAAGATTAGAATTTCTAGAGGAGTTCGGCAGGGATGTCCCTTGAGTCCTTTACTATACACTTTTACTTTGGGCCCAATCATTAGACATATATATATGATGACTCCATAAAAAGTATTGCTCCCTTGCCTCATTTAGAGACTGTTAAAGTAACTGCCTTTGCTGATGATGTCATGCTTCTCTTAGCAGATACATCATCTTTAAAAAAGCATTGGAGATTTTTTTCCTTTTAGTCAGTATTCTGGGGCTTCTCTCAACATCCAAAAAGTTTTGTTTACAGCTGGGAAGAATAGTTCCAGATTTATCTGATTGTTTTGGTATCTTTTTAGTGAATGGGCCTCAAAAAATCTTAGGCATCTGGTTTGGGGTGGAACACATGGAGGTATATAACTGGGAAAAGCAGCTAGGACTTGGTGAAACCAAAATTAATAAATGGAAACATTGGAAATTTGAGAAGCACAAAAGGGTAATGATCATAAAAAAATTCTTATTACCGATTTTTCTTTATCTTAGTCATCATTTCCCGGCCCCTGTGGCTCTGGAAACCAAACTATATAGTATTTTTTTCAGATGCTCTGGGGAAATAGGCTGAATCCAGTGAAGAGGGAGTATACGTATCTTAAACAAAGGGATGGTGGTCTAAAGATGGTCAACCCAATCATTTTTTTTCATTCCATTTTTTTATTTTCTTCTCTTCCGTTTATTTGGCAGGAACCTTCTTTGCCATGGCATTTTTGAGGTTAAATCTTTATGGCACAAATATTTTTCAGATGGTCAATTCTCCGCCTAGAATCTTGCTATTGGATGACATTCCAAGATATGGCCTTTCTACTTTTAAAAGCTATTCAATGGCAGATTCCTTGCAAAAATTGCTTTCGTTAACTAGGAAAACTTTTTATGATTATATTGTCTATGATTTACAAAAAGTAACCTTACATTTTCCCTATTGTTCCCCAATAAATATGAAATATGCTCTCAGTAAGTTAACAGATATTAGGATTCCTTTTAAAACTTGGGATATTATTTGGATCTCTGCTCATGGACGATTAGGAGTGAGAGGAAATCTGAAATATAAACCAGTGACTGATAGGTATTGTTTAAAACCTGATTGTCTTGATATGGAAGAAAGTCAATCCCATTTTTTTAAAGAATGTCCTGACAGTCAGAGATTTTGAGAATTTGCAGCTATACACTGGAATATGCACCCTTTGCAGTTTATTACTTATAACACTTTGGTATTGGGAGATTATTCGGGTAGATGGAGCAGTATCATAAAAGTACATTGAATGTTTTCTTTGCTCTTTTGCAATATTTTTATAGCAAGCACGTTGTCACTTTGTATTACAGCAACTTCATAGAGACTTCTTCACAATTGTATCTTCTGTTGCTTCTGAATTGAATGTGCTTCATTTACAGGATGGAAAAAATATTCCAGCTCTTATGTTAACCATTTATGGAACCATTTTCCAACTTTCTAAACCTCTAAGTTTTTGTGTAAACATTTTTTCTTTTTCTTTGTTTGGACTTGGAAATTTCTTTTTCATGTGATGTTGTGTTTCTTGTCTAATAAAATCTCCCTACTCTTTTCGATAAGTGCCATGGGATCTTTAACATCCACCTGAACTACCACCAATCCAGACAGATGTGACCTTGGTCTATTGTCTCATCCAAAAGATGATATCCCAAGGCTGTACCACTCAAGACTGTTACCGCTCCTAATGTGGCACAAGAGTAAGCCTAGATATTCAGTCATTTAGGGATGCCTAAGAAAATCTTAGATCAAGGGAGCAACTTTAATGTAGAAATATTAAAAGAACTGTACTGGTTGCTAGGTATTACTGCTATCCATACCTCTCCCTACCATCCACAGGCAGATGGCCTTGTGGAATGATTCAATCAGAGTTTGAAATGCATGTTAAGGCAGTTTGTGAGTGGTGAAGGAAAGAACTATGTGAGTGGTGAAGAAAGAACTGGGATCAATTCTTACCTTACTTACTTTTCTCATATGGAGAAATACCTCAAGTTTCTACTGGATTTTCACCTTTGAGTTGCTATATGGTAGAATACCAAGAGAACCCCTAGATGTAATTAAAGAAGCATGAGAGGGTTATGTAAAACAAAATGAGAAGGTCACTGTCTATATGCTTTGCTTAAGGAAGAAACTGTCCAAATACATTGAGATGGCTCATGACAATCAGCAAGATGCCCAGTGTAAACAACAAAAATACAACAGCCATGGGGTTGCTGAGAAAAGATTTTAAACTGGGGACAACGTTTGATTAGAAAATGGGCTAATAAAATCCCGTACTCTGATTGGCTGGTAGACCTGGCAAGGTGGTCGTCTATCAGGCAATACAGCCTGGGTCTTAAAGGTGTCACTTTGCCACAAACCTCATCACAAAGATCAATCTGAAATTAGAACAATCAGTTTACTATACTGCCATTTTCTTCCTTATGCTTAGTGGGTGAGTTTGTAGCCTGGTCCCCACCCCTTCCCCTACGTCTGTCTTATGTTTAGGAAATGCAGATTAAAAAAATGCAGATACATAATAAAATATAAAACTGATAAAAGCAACAGTCACTGAAATTGCCATACTTGATCTAAAATGCCCCAAACTGCTGAGACAGAGAGTGCTATGTCCGTTAGTAGTAGTATATATGAAAGCACTGATACTTTCTTTGTTTCCCGTACTGCAGCTGGATGTCCATCTCTGGTATTGGAAATGAGGAGAGGACCGCTCTTCTCCCACAAATATCAGAATCAGTCCAGAGGTAGCAGTCTCTCCTTGGTCACCCGCCCACCAGCAGAGTTCCTCATAGCCGCTCTCACACTATTAGCCCTAATTGTAATTAAGTATAAAAAAGTCACAGCAACAGGAAAAGTTTAAATAAAGACACAGCTGCTTGTCAACACACAAGCAGTGGTGACAGACCTAGGGTCTTCTTTCATCCTTGGCTACATGGCCAACACCACCACACCGCAGCATAAATCTACCAATGTCAAATTCATGTTTAAAACTGTGTCATAATAAAAACAAGTTACAGCAAGCATAGAACTAAGCCTTCTGTTTTTAGGTGTAACATTTTGTTGTGCAGACCTGCTTTTTCAGCTCAATTTACTTGCACATCTTGTAACTCCATAGTGCAACATTTGATCTGCAACCTTTCCTGCTTGCACTAAGAGCTATCCCCACCTTGCAATACCAACATTGAGAGTGCTGTATTGTGCACAACCAGCATAAGAGAAACTACTGTCTGTCCTTAAAGTATTTTACAGAAAATCATTTCTAAAAATGTAATAGTTGTGGCACCTGTAAATTCAAAACATTTGCCTCTGGCATTAAGACCCTCCATTAATCCCATACCTCCTCATCAATTCCACACTCCACCCATTCTGTTTGAATATAAAAAAAGCAACAACAACAGTAAAACTAAACAAAAGGGTTTTAACTTAAGCCCTGAGTGTGAAGAGAAGGGGTAACCATGGAAACCTTTTCAAAAGTTACCACTTAGGACAAAAGTCCCTAAGTAAAGGCAGAGGAACTATTTCATAACAAAAGAAATCAAATAACTAACATTTTAAACATTTAAATATAAGTTTCTTTTTTCATAATGCATATGACACAGTGGCCCATTTTCTAAGTGCAATAATACCCTCCAGGGTGGTCGGTATGGGCAATACCATACCTTCCAGGGGCTACACCCCCAGCGGTTCAGTTTGCCTGATACCACCCCACCCTGTTGGTTTATTTATTGCTTTGCTATTACCAAGCAGTGAAAACAAGCTTTTAATGAAATGGCAAGGACCCTATAAAGTTGCAAAGCAAACAGGGAAGTAAATGATGAAATTGAGACACCTGATAGAAGGAAACCTACAAAGATTTATCATGTAGATCTTTTGAAAAAATGGGTTGAGAAGCCAGAAGCAAAACATGTAAGTTGCTATTGCCTGTGAGCGAAGGTTATTTGGATACTGTATACCAACACATTGAACAAAACACTGACTACCATGAGATAACTGTAAAGCCCTCCCTGACACCAGAAAAAAACACTGACATTGGGGACCTAGTTAAGGGCTTTGGGCAGTCCTTTACTCCCGTTCCTTGTCACACCAAGGGAATAGAGCACAGAGTAGTTGTGAAAAATAATAGCCCAATAACACGAAAACCATATCGTTTGCCAAGGGGTTAAGAGGTGATGTTGTCAGGGAGGTGGAAAAAGTGAAACAGCTACGGTGGAATCATTGAACCATCTATGACGCCCGGCCCGTCGTTGGGTATGAATTTGCCAAGAGAGTCAGGACTATTACATTCTAATCGATACTCTTAAAAAGATGTGGTGCCCACCAAGCCTCCTCCACCTCCTCCTCTACGCTCTGAGGGTGAAAGACCCCCGACCCCTAAGGAGCCAGCTCCACCTCCCAGAGGGCGGAAGAGACGCCCATCACAATCTCCCTCAGGGTCTCCCAGCAGTAGATGATCCAGAGGCCAGCTACTCTCCAGGGATGACTCAGGCAGAGCATCCGATACTTCCAGGTCCCCATCCCCTTCAGTCCCCATCACCTGACCCCGAGACCTTCCCAGGTGCATGCAGACGATCCCTCATTCTCAGAAATCATGAGGCACATCCAAGAGAACATGGGGTGGGAGATAGAGGATTTAGACCCCAAGAGAGAACGCCTTGCCCGTTATCTCAGGCAAAAAGACCCGAAGCCTGTGGTGGTCCCACCGTTGGTGGACACCTTTACGGACGTCACCAAGGCTGCTTGGAAGTGTCCACATTCGACTCCGGCAGTTCCGAAAAAGGCTGACCGCCCCTACAGGGCTCCATTGGAGGACCCGTACTTGGTGCAACAACCCCTGGCTGATTCTCTGGTTATAACAGCTTCTCATGATCGGGTCCCAGAGGCCTCAACACCTGAGTACCCAGCCACCAAACCAGGAATCTAAGCAATTAGATTCACTGGGATGACGCAAGTATGCTGCAGTTACATGCTCCATAAGGTCTTTGAACTACCTGATGCACATGGTGCAGTTTCAGAATGCCCTTTGGGAACAGGGTCAAGACCTTATGAAGGATTTCCCAGATGGCGAAAAGAAGGATGAATTGCTTCATCTCCTTCGAACTGGGTCAGATGTGGGGACCCAGGTTCTCAGAGCCGCTTATGATCCAGGGGACTCGGTGGCCAGTGGAGCAGCCACAGGCATTTGTCTCCGGAGATACTCTTGGCTGGTGTCTCCGGCTTTACTCAGACGTCCAAAGAACAACTTGGGCGTCCCTTACAATGGAGCAGTCCTGCTCAGTGAGGAATATGAAAGAGTGATCATCAGACTACAGGACGCCGGGAAGGCAGTCAGGACCGTACAGGCTATGTACAAGCCCAAATCTGGTTCCTTTCGTGGGAACCAGAATCGTTTTTGCGGCCGGCAACAAAGGCAACAACCATGTTCCGGCTGGCAATCCAAGGGCAACTTCGGTTGCAAAGGTCAAGCTAGGTTCCCTGCGGGCCAGAGCCAGAAACATCCTAAGTCCGCCCAGCCTGCGGGGACAAATACCACCACAGCATGACTCCTTTGCTACCTCAGCCCTCCTCTGGATCTAAGGGAAGAGAAGGTTGGGGGTCGCATCTATCACCTTCGGGATGGTGAGGATAACCTCCAACCAGTGGGTGCTACAGCTGGAAAGTCGAGAGCACTCTATCGAGTTCCTCGACCACCCACCCTTCAAGACCTCCCCTGCTGTCCGCTATTTGGGTCAGCATGCCCTGCTCATTCAGCAGGAGGCGTAACATCCTGGACAAGGAGGCCATAGAGTATGTTCCACGGAACCAGAGAGGAAAAGGGTATTATTCTCACTTCTTCCTGGTCCCAAAGAAGACAGGGGACTTGCGTCCGATTCTAAACCTCAGCGACCTCAACACCTTCATGTTGTACAAACGCTTTCGCACAGTGACCCTCCCGGGCCTCATTCCCATGCTCAAAGAGGGTGCATGGCTGGCATCGCTGGACGTGCAGGACGCTTACCTACATCTCCCGATTGCTCGAGCACACAGAAAGTTACAGCGCTTCGAGTTTCTGGGACGACACTACCAGTTCTGAGCTCTCTCCTTCACACTGTCCTCGGCCCCTTGAGTGTTCATGAAGTGTATGGCAGTAGCTCTCAGGAGACAGGGCCACTACGTGTTTCCGTACCTAGATGACTGGCTTCAAATGGCACCCTCCCTGGAAGCCCTGATGACCGTAATCCAGGACACCCATTTCCTCTTCGAATCGCTGGGCATCACCATCAATCAGGAGAAGTCATGCCTTCTTCCATCTCAGAAATTTTAGTTTATAGGGGCAATTCTAGACACCACTCAAGGGAGGGCATTCCTACCTCAGGACAGGGTGGAATGCATCAGATCCCTCATAAGGGACATAATGGAAAATAAAGCAGTACCGGCCAGGACCGTTCTTTGCCTGCTCGGACACATGGCGGCTGCCAGTGCAATGGTTCCCTAGCTCGACTCCATATGGGTCACCCAATGGATGTTGTAAGCCCAATGGGACCAAAAGCAAGGTCAACTGCAGCATCCATTCGGATCACGAATGCCATCATCCGGACTAGCAATGGTGGCTAAATCCCGGAGCATCTATCTCTGAGTCCTTAAATGGCGCTTCAACAGTGACTCTCACCATTGATGCCTTGGGGTCCGGATGGGAGCTCACCTCAGCGGGTCAAGACCCAGTGCTCCTGGTCGTCTCTGGAATCTCATCTTCACATAAACATTCTGGAGATGAGGCGGATCTTATGCCTTGCAGGCCTTCCAGTTGGAATTCCACAGGTACCCTCCTGTTACAAACAGACAATACAGCGGTGATGTACTATCTCAACAAACAAGGAGGCACTCACTCCTACCCCATTTGCAGGAAGGCCAAGAGGTATGGGATTGGGTACTACAACACGGTGCAGAAATCATGGCAGTACATGTTCCCGGAGTGGACAACACCGTCGCGGACAGTCTGAGCAGATCACAGGCCAGAGTCCACAAATGGGAACTGCTTCAGGAAGTTGCAGAGGACTTGTTTCGTAGATGGGGGACACCAGAAATTGACCATTTCGCGTCCCCATCCAACGCAAAACTGCCCAATTTCTGCTCGCTAGATCCAGGGCCTGGTGTTTTCTGGCAAGACGCGTTGTCCTCTCTCGGACCGGGCAGGTTCCTCACGCTTTCCGTCCTTCCCTTTGATACAGAGGTTCTACTGAAGCTCCGACAAGAGCGGGCATCTCTCATTATGGTAGCGCTCTTTTGGCCCAGGCAAATTTGGTTCCCTCTATTGCACCAACTGGCCCAGGAACTTCCAGTGCCTCTGCCATTCAGCTCTCACCTAGTGTCCCAGTAGGCAGGCTCCTTGGTCCATCCGGATGTTCGGTTGCTGAACCTGCATGCTTGGCTGCTAAGGACATAGCAATCATGAGATACGGGGTCTCTCAGGATGTTGCAGACGTTTTGGTGGTGGCCAGAAAGCCCTCCACTCACGCCATCTACACCACAAAGTGGCGCAGATTTTGCATTTGGGCTCAGGCTCGTGGACTGCTCGGAGAGTTCAGTCTTAGATTACCTCCTATCCCTCTGAGGTAGGGCTTGCCTACTCCTCCATTAAGGTACACCTCTGCGCCATTTTGACGTACCATTCACCAGTAGGTCACAGGTCTCTAGCACAACTGGAGGCTTCCCGTGCCTTCTTACGCGGCATCCTACATTTGAGACCTCCCATGAACCTAACCCCAGTGACCCGATTCCACCTTGGGATCTCCCCTTTTGTCCTAGAATAGCTTACACTGCCCCCTTTTGAACCAGCCGTGGATTGCGTGCTGCGTCTCCTTGCCTTGAAGACACTATTTTGAATTGCTGTTACTTCCACCAGAAGAATTTCTGAGCTTCATGCACTTGTGTGCAAAGATCCTTATTTGGTTTTTCACAAGGACAAATCCTAAGTTTCTTCCCAAAGTGATCTTGGCAGTCATGCTCAACCAGGATATAGACCTTCCGTGTACTACACCAGTCATTCCAACAGAGGAGAAGTCCTGATCTTACTTCGAGAAACTGCTCTTGCAGCAGGTTTACACCATTAGGACGAAGCTGGCAGGCGCCCGGGACCCTAAGAAAATTTTCTAGCTTACGGTATCCAGCGGGGACTGCCCCGATGTCAGCCCGCCTCCGGCGTCAGGCATCATATAAAGGGTGGTCCCCAGAATCCCCTGATCTTACTTCAAGATACAGTTCTTGCAGCAGGTTACACCATTAGGACTGAAGCCAGCAGGCGCCAGGGACCCCGGAAATTTTCTAGCTAGCAGTCTTCAGCGGGGACCACCTCAGACGTTGGTCTCGCCCCCGATGTCGGGCGTAGTACATAAGGAGGCGGTCCCACCATAATCCTCAGTTCTTTTCCTGCCGTCGACTCGCCAGTATCGGCCTCTCGGTCTCCTTTTCTTGCACGCGACGACCATAAGAACTATGACGATTTTCGTCTGTTTTTCGAATTGTGAACATCTGATGTCCTCTCCAACCACTTCTTTAGAGGGTCACCATACGAAGTGCGCCTGCGGCAAACAGATCCCTTCAAGGATCCTCATTCGGCCTGTGTGCGCTGCCTAGGCCCGGACCATGATGCCAAGGCCTGCTCTTTCTGCCAGGGCTTCAACAGTCGCACCAGGATCTGCCGCCAGAAGGCACTTCAAGCGTTTCTCCTGGAAGAGAAACTTAAAACCATGGACAAGGAACCTTCCTCCCGGGGAGAGCCTTCGAGCAAAACCCACAAGCACCGGGAAAAGGAAAGATCCAGGTCTCCTGCGAGGGCCTCGGACTCCCGAAGCTCCGGCTTAAAATCGGACCGCTCTCCCTCCAGGGCTCGGTCGCAGCCTCCCCCGGTCCAGGCCAGGTCATCCAGCGGCTCCTCTTCTCTTCAGCCTCTGAAGACTTCTAGCCCGTCGGCCTCTTCTACTCCTTCCAAGGCCTTGTCGAAGTCCAGGGAGCGCCATAAATCTTCCTCCCGTCACCAGGTCAGTTTCCCAGCCTCCCCGAGGTTCGGATCCGGCTCCCCGTAAAACCAAGGACCTGACGTCCCTTAAATGGACGTCGGACACGATGTCAGCCAAACATCACTGGCGCTCCCAGGAGCCGACGACACCCAGACACCCGTCGTCGGCCAGGGGACCGATGTTGGCTACCCCAGAAGAGGACCGCACCCACGTCGCCGGCGGATGCCGGTCAGAGGGAATCCTCCGAGGAGGGCGCCACACAGCCGAGGACCAGGCGGGTGACACGGAGATACGGGCTCCAAGGAACCTTCCCGGGCCGGAAGACCCCGGGGACCCGACACGGGCCCGTTGTCGGGTATGAATCTGGCAGAGGTAAAAGAGCTTTTTACTTTCTGGTGGGACACCATCAAGAAAGATGTGGTTACCACACGTCCTCCTCCTACTCCGCCTCCACCCACTCCTTCACCGGCTACGCCCCCTTCTCCACCTAGGGGGCCCATAGGATGACCTCCAACCCCCAAGGAGCAGTTGCCACCTCCTAGGGGCAGATCTTGGAAGAGGCCTCCTCCAAATCCCCTCAGGTCACCCAGCCCCAAAGACCCAGGCAGCGGTACACTCCGTCGGGGGAGGATTCCAGATCTGACACTTCGGAGTGTTCCAGATCACCTTCTCCTCTCAGCATTCCCTCTCCTGACCCACACCTACCCAGGTCTCCTCCAGATGGTCCCTCCTTTGCAGAGATCTTGAGGCACATGCAGGAGAACATGGGGTGGGATGCTGAGGAGCTTGTCCCCGAGAGACAATGCCTTGCCCGCTGCCTTCGGCAAAAAGACCCGAAGTCTGTGGTAGTGCCACCCTTGGTGGATACCTTCGCGAACGTCACCAAGGCTGCCTGGAAACGTCCGCATTCCACTCCCGCGGTGCCGAAGAAGGCTGACCGCATATACAGGGCCCCTGGGGAGGACCAGTATCTGAAGAACCATCCTCTGGCTGATTCCCTGGTCATCACTGCTTCGCATGATCAGTCTGAGACCTCAGAATTTGAGCACCCAGTCACCGGACCAGGAATCCAAACAATTGGATGTCCTGGGAAGGTGCACGTACGCGGCCTCGACTTGCGCCATCAGGTCACTGAACTACCTGACCCACATGGTTCAGTTCCAGAACGCACTGTGGGAACAGTGTCAGGACCTGGTCGAGAAGATGCCCGATGGCGATCATAAGGAGGAGCTCTTGAACCTCCTCCGCACGGGTTCAGATGTAGGGACCCAAGTGCTCAGAGCCACATACTGATTCTGTGGACTCTTGACCAGAGCTGCAGCCTGGCGTGTCTCCGAACACGCTTGGCTCTGTGTCTCCGGATTTAACCCGGACGTCCAGAAGAACATCCTAGATGTCCCTTATAACGGCGAGGTCCTATTTGGTGAAGCCCCCGAGAGAGTGATCACCAAACTGCAGGTCGCAGGGAAGGCAGTCCAATCTGTACAAGCTATGTACAGGTCTCAGCCTAGTTCCTTTTGTAGGAACCAGAGCCATTTTCGTGGCCGGCTACAAAGGCAACAGCAACGTTCCAGTCAGCAGCAGAGGAGCACTTTCACACGCAAGGCCCAGGCCAAGTCATCCCCAGGCAGAGGCCAACAATTTTCAAAGTCGGCCCAGCCTGCCGAATCCATCGCTGCCACAGCATGACTCCTTCCCGGCCCCCGCCCCTCCCCAGGATCAACGGGAAAAGAAAGTCGGGGGTCGCATCGCATGCCACTTCCCAGGGTGGCAATCGATCACCACCGACAGATGGGTTCTGCAGCTGGTCAAAAAAAGGCCATTATATAGAATTTGTAGGCAGCCCACCCACAAGACCTCCCCTGCTCTCCCGTTATTCGGGTCAGCATGCCCTGCTCATACAGCAAGAAGTGCTCGCGCTTCTGGAAAAGGAAGCCTTAGAGCACGTCCCAGAGAACCAGAGGAGACTAGGGTACTATTCTCACTTTTTCCTGGTTCCAAAGAAAACAGGGGACCTCTGTCCAATACTGGACCTCAGCGACCTCAACCTTTCGGTCGCTTACAAACGCTTCCGCATGGTGACCCTTCCGGGTCTAATTCTCATGCTGAAGCAGGACACCTTTCTGGCATCTTTGGACATGCAGGATGCCTACCTGCACATTTCTATTGCTCAATCGCACCGGAGGTTCCCGCACTTCAAGTTTCATAGCTGCTATTATCAGTTCCGAGCTCTTCCCTCCGGGCTGTCATCGGCACCTCGCGTATTCACGAAGTGCATGGCGGTCGTAGCTGCATCTCTGAGGAGACAGGGCCACTACGTGTTCCCATACCTGGAAGACTGGCTTCTCATGGCACCCTCCAGGGAGGCCTTGATGACTGCTATTCATTGCACCCAGTCTCTTTTTCAATCACTGGGTATTCTCATCAACCTCTAAGAAGTCACACCTGGTTCCGTCTCAGAAACTGCAGTTTGTGAGAGCAGTTCTGGACACTGATCAGGAGAGCTTTCCTTCCCTCGGACGAAGTGAAGCATCAGATTCCTCATCAGGGTTGTCGGCGAAGACGACTGTCCCAGCCATACTGGTCATTTGCCTGCTCGGACACATGGCTGCGGCCATTGCAACAGTCCCGCTAGCCCGTCTCCACATGCGGGTAACCCAGTGGATGCTATGGGTGCAGTGGTACCAAAGGCAAGACCATCTGCAGCATCCAATCCGGATCACGAAAGTCATAATTCGAGATTGGCAATGGTAGCTACATCCAGGGAACCTCTCTGTGGGGGTTCCCTTCACAGCGCCGTCCCCGACTGTGACTCTCTCCACAGACGCCTCAGGGCTCGGATGGGGAGCACACCTAGACAGTGTTTGGTCTCAGGGCCTGTGGACAGCCCAGGAGTCTCATCTCCACATCAGCATCTTAGAAATGAGGGCAGTCCTTTACGCTCTGCAGGCCTTCCAGTCGGAGATTCCACCGGGTACACTTCTGTTATAAACAGACAGTTCCGCGATGATGTATTACCTCAACAAACAAGGACTTTTCGCTCCCACCTGCTTTGCAGGAGGCCATGAGAGTGTGGGAGTGGGCATTAGCAACAGGCGCAAACCTAATTGCAGTATATGTCCCAGGGAGGACAACACCATCGCCATGAACAGCCTGAGCCGCTCTCAGGCCAGAGTCCATGAATGGAACTTCTGCAGGAGGTGGCAAGGATCTGTTTCACAGATGGGGTACTCCAGAATTAGACCTTTTTGCGTCTCCATCCAACGCAAGACTGCCCAATTTTTACTCGCTAGATCCAGGGCCTGGTGTTTTCTGGCCAGACGCGTTGCCCCTCTCCTGGGTGGGCAGATTCCTCTATGCCTTTCCTCCTTTCCCGTTGATCCAGAGAGTTCTCTTAAAACTTCGCAGGGAGCAAGCGACGCTCACTCTGATCACACCCTTCTGACCCAGACAAATTTGGTTCCCTTTTTTACACCAGCTATCCCGGGAACCTCTAGATCTTCCTGGACATAAGTCTCCACCACTCATTCACACTAGTGGGATCTGCGCCGGAGGCACTAGGACCCATCGGGAGCAAACTTTTTGCTGGAGGATCGACAGAGACTGGCAGCCCATGGCATGACGCCAGCAGCGCTAACTCGATGTGGCAATGACTATCTCAAGGCCGACCTCCAACCGCCTCAATTCCTTTTTCCCGCCCGTCAAAGCGCTTCAGTAACGACGTCGCTAAGCCTGGTCAGAGAGTCAAACTTCAAACTAACGCGATAGTTTTCAGTTTATTTTTGTAATATTATCTAGATAGTAGTATAGCATTAGATTTATCTTTTCATCATATTTCTATTATATTTTAACATACAATGAAATCTCGGCCTACTTGACAGAGTCGACCATGAAACACAGGTCAGGTGGACAGTAGGAGATTTCGTATGAAAGCTGTTCAGTCAGTCAGGCGGGTCCGGTCAGCCCCTTCTCCTCAGCGGGGTTCCAACGGTCGGTCCGATGCCGGGGGATGGGCGGTCCCCCGCGGCATACAAAACAAGCGGTCGCATTCCTCGCACCGCTTAGCCTTGAGCTCTTCTTGGCCCACAAGTCAAAAGAGAAGGTATCACTGAGGTCGCCTCTGATACGCCTGCCTACGACGGTCGGTTATCGTGGTTGTTGCCGGTCTCCTCGCGGGTCGCCAACTTCGGTTTCCGTCGTCTTGACACCAGTCCTACCCGCCTATAGGTAGGTCTCCAGACAAACGTTTCATCAGTGGGCGCTCTTATGGGCGATGGGCTCGGGAGGTTGGTTCTTCTGCCTGGCTCGGTGCCCGAGCCTCCAGGCTCGTCGGAGCGATCAGGTAGGGCGGTTGGACCTTCCTAGTCGATGGCGCCCCCTTCAGTGCCAGCGACTCCGTGAGTGTTCCCCCTCACATGGCTGCGGGCAGGGGCCACACCGATGCCCTTATCTCCTGGTTTTTCCCTTCTCATGCTTTCCAGGTTCCAGGGTGTCCTCGGCGCCATCCGGCAAGTCGCTGCGTCGGCATGATCCTTGAGCCACCGGGGGCTTGCCGTAGTGGGTCTCACGGCGCTGTCACGCGTGCCGCCTGCAGTGCTGCGTGCCTCTTGGCGCCGTCTCCGCTGCGCGCCGCTCAATACCGTTTGCCTCCTCGGCGCCGCAGGCGCTGGACTCTCCCTTCTATCAGTTCTTTCCTCCTCCTACTTTTCACTCCTTTCCTGTCAAACAGGTCCTTCCTGGACTATCAGGAGATGATGTTGAGCCTGACCCAGACCTTCGTTGGTGATGAAGTGGAGGAAGAAGGATCTTTCACTGCTACAGAGCCTGTGGTCGAGAACCTGTCCTTTAAGTCTCTGTTGAAGAACCTGAGTTCCACTCTTTCTCTCAGACTACGAGACATCGATCCTGGGAAAGATTAAGACTCCAATATCTTCATGCTGAGGAATCCCTATGGATTTGACCCTCTGATTCAACCTTCCTTGAGCGCTGTCTCAAATGGTATGGAATAATCCTGCTCTTACTCCCTCGGTGGCTAAATCATTGATAGGAAATATTCAACCCCCAAGGATCGCCCATCTTGGCATCTCAAGCCTTTGCAGATCCTATTGTAGTCCTGGCAGAGAATGATAAAGTCGTTCTTCCTCAAGCTACTACAGCTCGACCTATTAACAGAGTCTCGTAAAATTGATACATTAGGTAACAGAGTCTTTGCTGCCTCCACTCTAAGTATCGTGTGCCAGCTATCAAGGCTATTTTCTCAGTATGGTATATCCTGTGGCACTCTATGAAACGAATGGTTGAGAGCTCTTCCAGATTCCGACTCCAAGTCAGAGCTTCTTCTAACTCGTTACCAGAGGTATTGAGTCTAATAACCAACAGGTCAAGCACGCCATGGACGCTTTCGACACTGCTTCTCGTTCAGCAGCCACAGGTATTTGTACTCAGCGTCACTCCTGGCTGCGTGCTTCCGGCTTCTAATGATGCACAGCAGCAGGTAATGGCGTTGCCTTTGATGGCTCATATCTTTCGGTCCTCAGGTAGAGCAAGCCCTAGAGGCCACTCAGAAGACTAGGTCGGCCATTAAGCTGGCTAGACCTCCGCCTACCCCTCTGGGGCATGTAGAGTAGCGATCCGTTTCATAGTTGTCAGTCCTTTCGAGGCAGAGGCAGGAAGCTTCCATAAAAGCCAACCTGCCCAACCTCAAAAGGCGCAGCAGAAAGCGCAGGGGCCTAAAGCTGAGCGTTACCTTATGAATTGCCGGCCCAAGTTCCATCCCACTGCCGGTGGAACTTTCTCCTCCAGTGGGAGGTCGTCTGATGTACCTCTACAACCAGTGGAAGTCCATAACCTCGGACAAATGGGTCCCTGGATAATCCATGAGGGTTATTCTCTCAATTTTCTGGAAACCCCGAATTGTCCTCCCAAGCAGCAGCAGGTTGTCGACCTCTCAGTCAGACCTCCTACTTCGCTGAGATCCAGGACCTTCCTGAACAACAGGGCAGTGAACTGGTGCCTCTGCATCAGCGAAACACAGGGTTCTACTCACTGCTTGGTTCCAAAGAAGTCTGGGGATGCGCCCCATTCTAGACACTCGAAGCTAAACAAATTTCTCCTCAGGGAGAAATTCAAAATAATTTCTCTGGGAACCCTGTTACTTTTGCTTCATCAACACGACTGGCTAGCCTCCCTGGACATGCAGGACGCTTACCAGCATATTCCCATCCACCCGAACCATCGCAAATTCCTCAGGTTTGTGGCTCTGGGTCAACACTATCAGTTCAGAGTCCTGCCCTTTGGGCTATCCTCGGCGCCGCGAGTCTTTACACAGTGTTGTGCAGTTCTCATGGCGCATCTCAGGAAGCTTGGACTCCAGGTGTTTCCCTACCTGGAGCGATTGGCTCCTAGCAAGCCCTTCCAGCCAAGGGACCCTGGAAGCCGTTCAAACGGCCTCTCGCCTTCTTACGTCCATGGGAGTTCTGCTGAATCTGAAGAAGTCACAGCTGCAGCCCTCCCAGAGGCTCCTTTTCATAGGGACTCTTCTGGACACCTCTTCCGCGAAGGCTTTCCTTCCAGAGGACAGAAGACTCGACATCCTTCAGATGGCCCATTACATCGGGGAGAACAGATCGGTCACAGCTCTCTCGATGCAATGTATGTTGGGTCTCATGGCGTCCTCAGTGTTCACTGTACCCCTAGCTCGGTTACACATGAGGACCACCCAATGGATGCTCTCCGCTCAGTATTTACCGACCTCTCACCCCAATCTTATCCCATCAAGGTGACAGAGCCCTTGCGAGGTCTCTCACCTGGTGGTCTCAAGAAAGCAATCTCCTGGAAGGATTCCCTTTGCTCCTCTGGATCATCAGATCTCCATCACCACAGGCGCTCCGCTGATGGGATGGGAGCCCACTGTCGCTCTCTCACACTCAGGTGTATGGACTCAGCTCGTGTTCGCTTCACATAAATGTCTGGAGATGAGAGCAGTCTTCTATCACGATCAGGCGTTGAAGGGTATTCTTTGTCACAAGAACATTCTCCTTCAAGCGGACAACAAAGCTGTGATGTATTACATCAACAAACAGGCGGTCTCATTCTTACCCCTTTGCAGGAAGCAATGAGGTGTGGGAGTGGTGCTTGGAGCACAAATCTCTAATTCAAGCGGTATATCTGCCAGGTGTACAAAACGACTTGGCAGATCACCTCAGCAGAACAGAGGCAGACCCTCATGAGTGGTCTCTCGATCCAGCCGTAGCTCGGTCACTGTTGAAGAGTGGGGGCCTCCAGACCTGGACCTTTTTGCATCCCCACTCAACGCAAAACTGCCTCTCTTCTGCTCCAGAAATCCAGGGCCTGGCATTTTCTGTCAGGATGCGTTCAGGCTGCGGTGGACAAAACGTTTTCTTTACGCCTTTCCACTGCTTCCTCTAATTCAGAGAGTACTTCTCAAATTCGAGTCTCAGGGGACCAAGATGATTCTCATTGCCCCTCCTGGCCTCGGCAACTAGGTTTCCTCTACTCAACAGTATGTTGGCAACCTCTCGAGACCACTTCCCTGCAGATGAACCTTTTGACTCAGGGTTCGTTGGTCCATCCCAACCTGAGGTCGCTTCACCTTCACGCTTGGCTCCTGAAGAGGTAGAAGTGAACGGTTCAGCGTCTCGAAGAGTCTCAGACATCCTTCTGGCTGCTCGGAAGCCAGCTACTCGAAAAACTTACGCTTCTAAGTGGAAGCGTTTTTCTCTTTGGTGTGCAAAGTCCTCTTGGAATCCCTTTTCCTGTCCTCCAGACAAGGTTCTGGAGTATCTTTTGGACCTCTCAAACTCAGGTCTCCAGTACTCTACAGTTAAAGTTCACCTTAGTGCCATTTCAGCGTACCATGAGCTGGTTTCTTCCTTGTCTCTGGCTCAGTTATCTGTGGTTAAGAGATTTCTTAAAGGAATTCTGCATACCAGACCCCCTGTAAGACGTCCGGTTGCAGCCTGGGACATTAACCTTGTGCTAGACATGCTCACTCGGAAACCTTTCGAACCCCTGGCTACCTGTGAGCTAAAGTTTCTTACCTGGAAGACAGCCTTCCTAG
Source organism: Neoceratodus forsteri (assembly GCA_016271365.2). Classification (NCBI taxonomy): domain Eukaryota; kingdom Metazoa; phylum Chordata; order Ceratodontiformes; family Ceratodontidae; genus Neoceratodus; species Neoceratodus forsteri. The sequence continues at coordinate 144,257,432 of CM057451.1, forward strand.
TGGCCATTACCTCAGCCATAGGGGTCTCTGAGATACATGCCTAGTTCACGGACCCTCCGTATACTGTGTTCCATAAGGACAAAGTAGTTCTTAGTACTCATCCTAAATTTCTTCCCAAGGTTGTGTCAGAATTCCATCTGAACCAACCTCTGGTCCTTCCCTCTTACTTGCGAACTTCCAAAATGAAGGAGCGGTCTCTTCATTCCTTGGATGTTAAGAGAGCCTTACGTTTCTACTAGATAGAACCAAGAATTTGCCAAAACCCAGCAACTGTTTGTTTCCTTCAGCGAGACCGGCTGGGTCAACCTGTCGCTATCAGATGCATCTCATCGTGGCTGGTGGCATGCCTGACATTGCTATTCCATGGCACAGGTTAAATTAGAAGGTAGAGTTACTTCGCTCTACTAGAGGCGGTGGCGGCATCCCTAGCGGAAATTCGCAATGTTCAGATTGCAGATATCTGCAATGCCGCCACCTGGAGCTCAGTGCATACCTTCGTTAAGCATTATGCACTGGATGTTCATGCCAGGCGACATTCCGCCTTCGGCAGAAGTATCCTTAATGGACTTCTGTCCTAGACGCCTGAGCTCTGGCTCTCCTGCTGCCCTTTTGGGGGATTATCAGCTTGGTACTCTCCCACTAGTGTGAATGAGTGGTGGAGACTTATGTCCAGGAAGATATGAAAGTGCGTGCCTACCGTAATTCTTGATCTTCTTGGGCAGTCTCCCACTCATTCTGCCCTCCCTCCATCCCGAGCTCACCGCTGTGTTGGTCTTCACTCCCTCAAATCTTTAGGCCGTGAAGACTTCTTTGTTGACCCTTCTTACACGGGTCATCCGGACTATCTTATGTCCGGTTTTAAGGTTTAATTTACTCTCTACGTTAGTTGCGCTGCACCTCCTTGGTAAAAAAGGTACTGAGTTGGTTGGAGTGTCGACGCCGAGATAGTCATTGCCGCGCAAGCTAGCGCTCGTGGCGCCATCTCTCGTGTCGACCCTCCAGCAAAAAGTTTGCTCCCGATGGGTCCTAGTGCCTCCGGCGCAGATCCCACTAGTGTGAATGAGTGGTGGAGACTCTTCCAAGAAGATCAAAAATTACGGTAGGTACGTAATTTTCATTTCCTTTGCCAATCAGCTCCCATCTTTTGTCTCAGGAGGCAGGTTCATTGGTCCATCCGGACCTATGCTCATTGAACCTGCATGCTTGGCTCCTAGAGACGTAGCCATGATGTGATATGGGGTCTCGCAAGAAGTGGCAGACGTACTCTCTGCTGCCAGAAAACCGGCCACCCACGCAACTTACGCCATGAAATGGCGTAGATTCTGTTTGCGGGCTCAAGTGCACGGCTTTCCGCCATTAGACTGTCCAGAAAAGCTGGTTCTGGACTACCTGCTTTCCCTCTTCCACTCTGGACTGGCTTACTCCTCGATTAAAGTGCACCTTTGTGCCATTTCTGCTTACCATGCCCCCGTAGGCCATAGGACGGTGGCCCAGCTGGACACTACTCATGCCTTCTTAAGGGGAATCCTCAACCTTAGGCCTCCCATTCAAGATCCAGTCCCTCCTTGGGACTTACCCTTTGTCCTAGAGCAGCTCACGCTGCCACCCTTTGAACCTGCCGAGGATTGCGAGCTACATTTTCTCTCTTGGAAAATGTTATTTTTAGTTGCTGTTACTTCTGTCAGAAGGATTTCAGAATTGCATGCTCTTGTGTGCAAAGAGTCTTATTTGGTTTTCCACCTGGACAGGTGTAAGCGTGTGGGTTCAATAACAGACACCAGTCCTTAAATCAAGTGCATAAAAAATGCTTGGGTAGCATTTATCATTTTATTTTCCAAAAAATGATAAAAATTAACTGTTCAAAAAAATATTTACAGTAAATAAATGGGTGTTTAAACTTTCACACCAAAACAACAACAAATAAAACAAAACAAAATAATCAGGCTAGTCTTTCCTCAGACTCCTGCTCGTTTCTGTATATTCAGTATTTCTTCCCACTCTGGTGTGTAGGCACTCACACCTCCTCTCCCTTGCTTGGTCAGAAGAAACTGACCAGCACACCTGAATTAGCCTCCTGGTGGGGAGGTTAATATAGCACAATATCATGACATCATTGACATGTGACTATCAATTATACCCAAAAACCTTATTTCTCTTCTCTGAACTTAAGATAGCTTCAGTTTCTCTAAATCTAAAGCTTATGGTGTCTTTTTTTTCAACATAATATTAGCAATACTCTGTAGGTACTCATTTTAACTTAGAGGAACCTTAATTGGTGGTGAAAGCATCATCAAGGACCTTTTTAGCCCCTCCCCTTTTAATGACATCATCACACCACTTCTATATTAGCAGCCATTTTCTAGGCTACCAGCTCTATAGAAGCCATCTTTTGCTACCTGCCACCATTTCAGGTAAAGTAACCAAGAAAAGCAAACTTGTTTATAGAGGACTGTATTTAAACACATTTTTATGTTTTACATTTCTCCACCCCCATGGCAGCTCTGCCATTTCAGCAGTCAGCAAACATTGCACTATTTCACTCCCATACTGTACTTCACTTCTTGATAGCTTTGAACAACACAATAACAAGTCAAACACCCTTATCATGACTTTATACACAGGAACAGTCTGCACTAATGCTGCAGTCCTTATTTTAACTTTTATTTACTCTCTTTGTTTTTTAGGCAGCAAAGTGAGATCTACAACAAGCAGCTGCAGGAGATTTTCTTTTTCCCTTGCAACAGCTTGCTTGCATCTTCCAGTCTTGCAGAGACTTGCTTTAAAATGGGCTGTCGGCAATCTGCTCTGGTGTTGAAACACTCTTGATTCTTGGGGATTCAAAGTCTTCCACAGAATCTACATAGCTGGAGGCTTTAAAGGGGATCTGCTTTTAACTTCATGAGACAGTTTTGATAGTTAGAATGACAACAGATTAAAGGTACAGCACAGATAGAACAGAATTGTCAGGTTGGCCACCCTGACAAGAAATTAAGGATAGACAGAAAAGTTTAAGAGAATAGGACAGAGTGAAAAGAATAAATGTTTTATTTTAATTTTATGCTGACATTCTCATCCTGCCACATTCCTCCCCATTCAAGAGGGCAACATTATTATGATGCCCAGTCCTATAACCCTAGGAAGGGTTGGAACTTCCACCACCCACTCCAGAAGTTCCCTCAGGGACCCTTAAACAAATGGAACAATTACCTAAAGGTAATTGAGGTAATTATATCCAAACAATATTGTTTCAATTAACTACTATTCCCTGGGTGTGTACAACACAAACTGAGGCATACATTTTACAGTTTGTAACAATCACAAAACATTATATACAGAACATCAAATATTTCCTGAAACAGTGTTGTCTGCCAAACCTGGACAAGAAATCCACATTTTATGCTGGGACCCTGCCCTATGTCACCGAAATTTATAGGGCTGTAGAGACAGATACCACCTCATGATTCTCATGTTTTTATCTTTCATGAGGTTCAGCCAACACAGTGGATTGTGATCTGTCACTATTGTAAACTCATTCCCCAAAGATAGTATTTTAAAGCCTCGATGGCCCATTTCATGGCCAGGCACTCTTTCTACGTTGAGTACCTCCTTTCCCTTTCATGGAGCTTCCTACTTAGAAAAAGGATGGGATGCTCTCCATGTTTGTCCTGCTGTGTAAGAACTGCTCCAATGCCTGTGTCAGAGGCATCTGTCTGAACCTCAAAAGGTCTGGAGAAATCTGGACTGTGAAGAACTGGTGCAGAGCATAAAATTGCCTTTATTTGTCTAAAAGCCTTGTCACAGTCGGCTGTCCATTTAACTTTGGTGGGAAAACAATTCTTAGTGAGGTTTGTAAGGGGGGTGGCAATGGTAGAGAAATCCGAATAAACCGCGATAGTAACTGGCCAGGCCTAAGAATGACGCATATGTTTTTTGTACTAGGCACAGGACTGTTTGCCACAGCTTCCACCTTGGTGATTTCAGGTTTTATGGTTCCATTTCCAATAATGAAACCAAGATAACGGGTTTCAGTTTTGCAATGGCACACTTGGCTGGGTTAATAGTCAAACCAGCATCTTTAAGGCTTTGGATGACTGCACTCAAGTGTACCAAATGGGTTTCCCAATCTGGACTGTAGATCACCACATCATCCAGATATGCTGCACTATATGGTTTATGGGGCCTCAATACATGATCCATGTATCTTTGAAAGGTAGCAGGGGCCCCATGCAATCCAAATGGCATTGTTGTAAAGTGGTATAAACCAAGTGGTGTGCAGAAAGCTGTTATTTCTTGTGCCTGAGGTGTAGGGATCTGCCAGTACCCTTTGTTAAATCAAGGTACTGATGTACTGAGCAGATCCGATTTGGTCCAACAAATCATCTATCCGTGGCATGGGGTACCCATCAAACTCTGAAACAGCATTTATCGTCTAAAATCCAGGCATAACCTCACTCCACCTTCTTTCTTATTAACTACTACCAGGGTGATGACCATGGACTTCGTGATGGTACAATAACCTTGGCTTGCTCCATCCTTTTTACTTCCTCCACTACCTCCTGTCTAACCTTTTCAGGAAGCCTATATGGTTTCTGGTGTATGGGCCTGGTCTGTGATAGTTTGATTTCATGGACCACCCCCTTTGCTCTTCCCGGGGCTTTAGTAAATGTACTTTTGTAATAGGTTAAGAGACCATCAATCTCTTGGCGCTGTGCTGGTGTTAAGTCTGGGTTGATCTGAATGGGTGTTTCTTTATACAATGGATCTAGACGCTCATATGCTATATCCAGCTCTGTTTTGTCTTGTTCTGGCTGTATGTAGCAAATTACATCAGTTTTTGATTTCTCCTCCCATTTCCTTAACAAATTAACATGGTACACTCGTTTTTGTGGTCTATGTCCTGGCATCTCTATCTCATAATTTACTCGCCTGTTTGTGGGACAATGACATAGGACCTTGCCACCGCATCAACAACTTATTCTCGGTGGTGGGCAACAACAATAGTACTTTCTCCCCAGGTACAAACTGTTTATTCTTAAGTCCCATATCATACCGGGCTTTTTGGCCTGCTGTTTCTGGTCCACATTCTCGAGGCCAGAGTTACATATTTTATTAACCGCTTTCTGAGTGACAACATGTAATCAATAACATTGGTATGCCCAACAGTTTTCCAACTTCCCAGTGTTCTGACAACATCTAATGGTCCTCTTGGATTAAGCCCATATAACAAGGAGAATGGTGAAAATCCCGTGGTGGCTTGGGGCACCTCCCTATATCTAAACAAAAGGTAGGGAGAAATTTGTCCCAGTCTCTACCCTCCTCATTTACATACTTCTGGAGCATTTTCTTCAGAGTTTTATTAAGCGTTCCCACTAATCCATCCGTTTGTGGATGGTAAGGTGAGGTTCTGAGTGCTGTCACCCCAACAATCTGTATAATTCAGTTAACATGACCGAGGTAAAATTACTGCCACGATCTGTCAATATCTCCCTGGGAATCCCCATCCTGCTGAATATCTTTGCCAGTTCTTCGGCCACTCGAGGAGCTGTTACCGTCCTCATAGGGATAGCCTCAGGGTACCGGGTAGCATAATCACAGATAACCAGGATATACTGATTGCCCTTTGAGCTTTTAAGCAAAGGCCCTACCACATCCATTGCTACTCGATCGAAAGGTGTCGTAACATATGGAATGGGCTGCAAAGGTACCAGGTCTTTTTTAACCCCTTGTGCTACCAGCTGACATTGTGCACAAGTTCTACAGTAAGCAGCTACATCTTGGTGGATACCTGGCCAAGAAAACCTAGACAGGATTCTTTGAACAGTCTTGTCCCTTCCCTCATGGCCAGCCATGGGAATGTCATGAGCTAGGAACATCACCTGCTCTCTGTACTTGTGGGCACCATCAGTTGTTCAGTCTCAGAACCATTTTTACATCTACAGCAATTCTATACAACATTTTATTTTTCTGTATAAAATATGATTGTCCTTGTTTTCCTGTAGACACCTGTAAAAATAAAGGTTGCAATGACTCATCTGCTAATTGCTCCTCATAGAAGTTTTACTAGATAATCCTGGTAACCTGTTTAATATTCCAGCAGTATGCTGTTCTTTCCACATCTTTTCTCTTTTCTTCTTTCCTTCGAGACTTTTCCTTCTGCCCACAGTCTCAAAATAGTCATCTTCAAAGAAACACAGAGTCCAGTTGGGCTTTGCTTGGGCTCTAGTAACCACATTAACTGGCTCTGTAAATGTCTGATGGTTACTCATCAAGGTAGCAAAGGTGGAAAATCTTGCCCAATGATGACAGGGACTGGTAATCTAGGTACCAGACCGACGAAGCACTTTACAACAAGTATTATTTATTTTTAAGTCAATATGGGCAGTGTGATACTGGTGGATATCACCATGGACACATCGAACAGTGGTGTCCTGTTGGTTTATTGTACAATCAGGGGCTAGGTCAGCTCTTATCAGGGTTTGTCTGCTCCCAGAGTCTAGTAATCCCAAGGTCTGTTGATCACCAATACCCACTGTCTCAACATAGCCAATGTTTGCTAGAGCCAGATGTCGGCTCCTGTCTCTTTATTGGGACAGTTTCTTACAATATGACCTACTCAAGGCAGCCGTGGCAAATCAGTTCTGAATACTGAGTTCTACCCTTCTATCCCTTCTTGCATATTGTCTCTGATTCTGGGTCTGCATATTTTGAGAATAAAAAAGGTCTTACGGTGTTGCAGAAGTTCCTTGGTTACCTTGCTGTCCTCTGGGTCGGAAGTCCTGGCAGCTAGGTAATCCTCAGCCAATTTTATGGTCTCCTCTGCTGTTTCAGGCTTGTGTCTTTCACCCAGACTTGAACATCAAAAGCCAAAACCTGGATAAACTTGCTCAATGGTGATGAGTTCCATGATCTGGTCAACAGTTTTGATAGTTAGTGATAGTTGGTTGCAACCATTTAGCACAATAATCCCTTAAACTTGCATAGGTCTCCTGGGAGTGTCATAATTGAACATCTTATGTGAGCGGAACCGCTGGATATGTTTCTGTGCTGATGTTATATCTCCATAATATTTCTTCTTTCACTTTGGCATAGGTGGCAGCATCTGTCACACTCAATTGGCCTGTATACCAACTTTGTGCCCTCCCAGACAAGTAGGGTACCAACCTGTGCCACTGGTCCTGGGGCCAGTTACCAAGTCTACCACCCTCTCGAAGGTAGTGAGATGCGGCTGATGTCATCACTTTCCATTAATTTGGTTAGCTTAATGTCTTTGGGCACAGTTCGTTCTGCCTGTGCTTGTGACATCTCTTGGATGGCCTTCAAGGTGTCATTCCATTTCTGGTCCTGTCTTCTTCTTTCCTCCGCCTGTAGTCTTGGTCCTCGTCCCTCTGTCTTGGTCTTCCTCCCTCTGGTTCTCCATCTCAAGCTGGCGATACATAGCCACTTTATCAGTTCATTAGGGTCATCAGGTGTTGGAGATACCTGTCTGGCTTGTGACTTTGGTGTTGCAGCCAGCACCTCTTCTTCATCCTCAGCTTTCTTCATTTTGGGTCGTGTCTCAGGGTTCAATCCTGGTAACAAGGTCTCTCCAGTCTTCCTTCTCACTGACCTTGTGAGATGCAGTACACTTTGATCTGACTGTTCACCTCTTGCATCTGCTAGGGTGTTTATGCTGCAACACCCTGGTGCGCCTCCCAAGCAGCCTCGTGCACCAGGTTGAATCCCACTTCTGACACCAGTGTAGCGTGTGGGTTCAATAACAGACACCAGTCCTTAAATCAAGTGCATAAAAATGCTTGGTAGCATTTATCATTTTATTTTCCAAAAATGATAAAATTAACTGTTCAAAAAATATTTACAGTAAATAAATGGGTGTTTAAACTTTCACACCAAAACAACAACAAATAAAACAAAACAAAATAATCAGGCTAGTCTTTCCTCAGACTCCTGCTCGTTTCTGTATATTCAGTATTTCTTCCCACTCTGGTGTGTAGCACTCACACCTCCTCTCCTGCTTGGTCAGAAGAAACTGACCAGCACACCTGAATTAGCCTCCTGGTGGGGAGGTTAATATAGCACAATATCATGACATCATTGACATGTGACTATCAATTATACCCAAAACCTTATTTCTTCTCTGGAACTTAAGATAGGCTTCAGTTTCTCTAAATCTAAAGCTTATGGTGTCTTTTTTTCAACATAATATTAGCAATACTCTGTAGGTACTCATTTTAACTTAGAGGAACCTTAATTGGTGGTGAAAGCATCATCAAGGACCTTTTTAGCCCCTCCTTTTAATGACATCATCACACCACTTCTATATTAGCAGCCATTTTCTAGGCTACCAGCTCTATAGAAGCCATCTTTTGCTACCTGCCACCATTTCAGGTAAAGTAACCAAGAAAAGCAAACTTGTTTATAGAGGACTGTATTTAAACACATTTTTATGTTTTACATTTCTCCACCCCCATGGCAGCTCTGCCATTTCAGCAGTCTGCAAACATTGCACTATTTCACTCCCCATACTGTACTTCACTTCTTGATAGCTTTGAACAACACAATAACAAGTCAAACACCCCTTATCATGACTTTATACACAGGAACAGTCTGCACTAATGCTGCAGTCCTTATTTTAACTTTTTATTTACTCTCTTTGTTTTTAGGCAGCAAAGTGAGATCTACAGCAAGCAGCTGCAGGGAGAGTTTTTTCCTTGCAACAGCTTGCTTGCTCATCTTCCAGTCTTGCAGAGACTTGCTTTTAAAATGGGGCTGTCTCATAATCTGCTCTGGTGTTGGAAACGCTCTTGATTCTTGGGGATTCAAAGTCTTCCACAGAATCTACATAGCTGGAGGCTTTAAAGGGGATCTGCTTTTAACTTCATGAGACAGTTTTGATAGTTAGAATGACAACAGATTAAAGGTACAGCACAGATAGAACAGAATTGTCAGGTTGGCCACCCTGACAAGAAATTAAGGATAGACAGAAAAGTTTAAGAGAATAGGACAGAGTGAAAAGAATAAATGTTTTATTTTAATTTTATGTTGACATTCTCATCCTGCCACAACAGGGTATCCCTAAGGACAAACCCAAAGTTTTTGCCTAAGGTGGTCTCAGCTCTCACCCTCAATCAGGATATCGATCTACCAGTGTATTTTCCAAGGTACTCTAATCGAGGAGAAGCCCTTCTGCACACCCTAGACGTGCACAGGTGCCTCAGATACTACCTGACCAGAACCAAACAGCTCCGAAAGTCGGACCAACTTTTCATCTCCTTTGCTCACAGGATGAAAGGAGCTCCTGTCTCCAAACAGTCACTTTCCAGGTGGCTCATCCAGTGCATTACTTTCTGTTATGACAAGCGCAATAAACCCTTACCGGGCACGGTCAAGGGTCATTCCACAAGGGGGGTGGCTACTTCCTTTGCGGCGTTAAAGAACGTCTCCACCTCAGCTATTTGCGCTGCAGCTACTTGGAGCTCTGTGCATACCTTTATCAGGCATTATAGTCTGGACATTGCATCGAGGCGAAGAGCAGGGTTCGGTCTAGCTGTCCTTCAGTGACTTCTGTCCTAGGCTCGAGTTATCTCGAGGTCTCCACCTTTCCTCCTCCCGATGGTGCATGATTGCCATTACTGCTTGGAAATCAGTCCTAATGGTGTAACCTGCTGCAAGAGCTGTATCTGGAAGTAAGATAGTACAGTTACGTAAGAACTTACTGTAACAGTAGATCTTCGAGAACAGCTTTTGCAGCAGGTACCTTCCCTTCCACCATCCCCGCTGGAGGTAGGTCGGAGTCAAGCACCCATCTTATTAGATGGGACATTCCTGTTTACTTGTTTTGCCATCTAGTGGCGGATCCTCGGTCTCCTCTTCTGATGTCATCTAGCGGCCGGGAGTCTCCGGCGGGAGAACTGAGGATTATGGGGGGACCGCCTCCTTATGTACTACGCCCGACGTCGGAGGCGGGACAGACGTCTGAGGCGGTCCCCACTGAAGACTGCTAGCTAGAAGATTTCCGTGAGGTCCTGGCGCCTGCCAGCTTCAGTCCTAATGGTGTAACCTGCTGCAAGAGCTGTTCTCAAAGATCTGCTGTTACGGTAAGTTCTTACGTAACTGTACTTTCTTTTCCCGCCATCGACTCGCCAGCATCGGCCTCACAGACGCCTCATTAGCGAACGACTAGAACTTCTTCAGCAAAGCTTTTGTTTACTAAATGTTGGCATCTCCTACTCCTTCCACAGAAAGACACCCCTCCAAGTGTGCCTGCAGCAAACAGATCCCTTTCCAGGATCTCCATACAGCCTGTCTGCGGTGCCTAGGCCCGGAGCACGACACCAAGGCCTACTACATTTGTCAGCAATTTAACAGCCGCACCAGGATCCGCCATCAAAAGGCACTCCAGGGGTTCCTGTTAGAAGAAAGGTTAAAAAACCATGGAAGAAGACCCTACCTTCAGAGGTGAGTCAGCCTCTAAGTCCCATAAGCACCAGGAGAAGGCCAGGTTCAGATCCCCGAACCGGGCCTCAGACTCACGCACCAGCTCCGGCTCCACGCGCTCAGACCTCTCTCCCTCTAGGGCTCACTGTCGGCCTCCACCTGTTAAGGTGAGATCCTCGGGCGGTCCTTCGGCTTCTCTCTGCCTGCTGAAGACTTCCAGGACTTCGGATCCTTCTCCTACGCCCTTCCAGGCCTCAGTGAAGTCTTCCAACCATCATAAGTCTAAGTCCTCCTCGAAGTCTCCTCCTACTTCCTCGGACAGACACCAGGAACCCGACGCCAGATTGGTCTCCCAGGAGACCTGATCCATCTCCCAGGAAGACCATGGACCTGACGTCCCTCAAGCGGACGTCGGAACCTAAGTGGGCTGCTGATCCTTTAACGGCCAAATGCCCGACAGACCAGACGTCCCTCATGTACCCGACGTCATTCAAGTGACCTTCGGAGTCAACGACCGCCCTCCCTTTACCAGTCGATACCAGTCACTGGGGTTCATCGGTGGAGAATTTGACGTTGTCTGACGACCAGGCAGGCGACACTGAAGACACCGGGCTTCCTCGGGAGCCTTCGCCCGAACCAGCGACTACCTCGAACCCGACATCGGACACCGGCGACAGGCCAACCCCGGCACCTGGGCCGTCATCCGGCATGAACATGCAGGAAGTTAAAGATCTCTTCACCTTTTGGTGGGACACTATCAAGAAGGATGTGGTCCCTGTAAAGCCTCCTCCTCCTCCTCCCCAGGGTCCAAACAGTAGACCCCCGACCCCCAAGGAGCCTACACCACCTCCTAGGGGTAGATCCAGAGAAAGGAGAAGGCCCCCTTCACGGTCTCCCTCAGGGTCCCCCAGCCCCAAGTGACCCGGAGGAAAGAAGGTCCACTCCGTAGGGGAACGACTAAAGACCGGACTCATCTGATACATCCAGGTCTCCTGCTCCCATCAGTCTTCCATCATCAGACCCACAAGACCTCCCCAGGTCACCTCCGGATGATCCCTCCTTTGCTGAAATCATGCGGCACATCCAGGAGTATATGGGATGGGAGACAGAAGATCTAGACCCCCGAACGACAGCGCCTGGCCTGTGGTGGTGCAACCCTTGGTGGATACCTTTTGGGACGTCACCAAGGCTGCGTGAAAAGATCCGCATTCCACCCCCGCTGTCCTGTAGAAGGTTGGCCGTCTGTACAGGGCTCCTTTGGAGGACCCATGTTTGGCGCACCAACTCCTGGCTGATTCACTGGTCATCACGGCCTCACATGACCGGTCTCAACAGCCGCCGCATCTGAGCACCCAGCCACCGGACCAGGAATCCAAGCAATTGGATGCACTGGGGAGGTGCATGTATGCGGCTGCTACATGCTCCATCAGGTCAGTGAACTACCTAACACACATGGTTCAGTTTCAGAATGCCCTATGGGAACAGGGCCAGGACCTGGTCAAACTCCTTCCGGATGGCGAGCAGAAGGAGGAACTTTTTAAACATTCTTCACACAGGGTCAGACATGGGGACCCAAGTTTTGAGAGCCGCCTATGATTCGGCAGACTTTGCAACCAGGGGAGCAGCCTCGGGCGTCTGTCTCCGGAAGACACTCATGGCTTTGCGTCACCGGATTTACTCCAGACGTCCAGAAAAATATCCTGGACGTCCCCTACAACGGAGATGTCCTGTTTGGTGAAGAATCCGAAAAGGTGATCGCCAAGTTCTAGGGACATGGATATGTTGTTCATCCACACTGTCTGGCAGGTTCCTTGCCGCTTTAAATGTTGCCGGAAGGTCTTCAAGCTAGCTCCTCCCCCCACCAGGGTGGTAAAACTCTCTGCTCCGCCCCATGACACCAGATCTTCCTTACCGCTTGGAAGCTCAGGTTCCCTTCTTAGCGCTCTGCGTTTTAGGCTGAATTCACACTCTTCGGTTAATCCAAAACTTATTTTAAGATGTACAAGACTTCGGTCTGTATCTTCCCTCGCAGCTGTGATGGACAAATAGACTCCCGGATTTCGTTGGTGCCCCTGTAGGCAGAAAATGTCCCAGACCTATCCGCACGCCACGTGCGTTTATTGCCTTGGACTCGGCCATGACTCACAGGCTTGTGAGTTGCGCAAATCCTTTTTGGCTTCGGTCTTGGAGGACCGCGCTGCCCGGTTACTGTTGGGGCAACCCAAAAAACTTTATCCTCCAGTTAAGTCTAAGGAGGTCCGTAGGGCGGTGCCCGCGGCTGTGGGCTCGGTGGAACAGCTGGAGCAGATCATCACCCTCGAGGAGGAGGCCGCCCAGGCCGCATCATCATCATCCTGTTTGGTCAAGAATCTGAAAAGGTAATCACCAAGTTACAGGATGCCAGGAAGGTGATGAGGACTGTACAGGCCGTGTACAGGCCCAAGACTGGTTCCTTTCGTAGGAACCAGAATTGCTTTCGCTGCCGGCAATAGCCACGTTCCGGCCAGTAGCAAAGGGGCAACTTCAGTCGCAAGGCTCAGTCTAAGTCTTCCCCAGGCCAAGGTCAGAGATACACTAAACCGACCCAGCCCGCGGGAAGCAGTGCCGACACAGACTCCTTGCCGGCCCCCGCCCCTCCTGTGGATCAATGGGAAGAAAGGTCAGGGTCGCATCTCCCGCCACCTTGCAGGGTGGCAGACGATAACCACCGACCGGTGGGTTCTACAGTTGGTAAAGTGAGGAGACACTATAGAATTCCTCGACCATCCAGCTTCAAGACCTCCCCTGCTTTCCTGGTTTTCGGGTCAGCACGCCCTTCTCATTCAGCAGGAGGTGCTAGCGATTCTGGACAGAGAGGCCATAGAGGGTGTGCCACGGAACCAGAGAGGCACAGGATATTATTCCCACTTCTTTCTGGTTCCCAAAAAGACAGGGGACCTCAGTCTGATCCTGGACCTCAACGACCTCAATGCTTCGGTGCTATACAAATGCTTCCGCATCTTCCAGGACTAATTCCCATGCTCAAGCAGGGTGCCTTCTTAGCATCACTGGACATGCAGGATGCCTACCTGCATATTCCGATGGCTAAGGCACAGAAAGTGCTGGCATGCGGCTTCAGGGTCACCATTATCAGTTCCGAGCCCTCCCTTTAGGACTATCCTTGGCACCTCGGGTATTCACGAAGTGCATGGCAGTAGTGGCGGCAGCTCTCAGGAGACAAGGCCACTATTTGTTCCGCTACCTGGACGACTGGCTCCTTATGGCCCCCCTCTCGGGAGGCCCTGATGTCCACGATTCATTGTACTCATTCCCTCTTCGGATCGTTGGGCATTACCATCAATCGGGAGAAGTTGCACCTGGTTCTGTCTCAGAGACTGCAGTTCATAGACGCAGTTCAGGACACCGTTCAGGGAAAAATGTTTTTGCCCCAGAACAGAGCGGAGCATATCAGATCCCTTATAAGGGATATCTTGGCGAGGAAGACCGTTCCGGCAAGATTGGTCATTTGCCTGCTCGGACACATTGCTGCAGCCATTGCAGCAGTCCCTTTAGCCCGTCTCCACATGCGGGTGACCCAGTGGATGTGACGGGTGCAGTGGGATCAAAAGCAACACCATCTGCAGCATCCAATCCAGATCACAAAGGCCGTCATCTGGGATTGGCAATGGTGGCTCGTCCCAGAGCACCTTTCGATGGGAGTCCCCTTCGTTGTGCCGTTTCCGGTTGTGATGTTCTCCACGGACACTTCGGGGTCCGGTTGGGGAGCACACCTCAATGGTGTCAGGTCTCAGGGCTCGTGGACGACCCAGGAATCTCACCTTCACATAAACATTTTGGAGATGAGAGAGGTCCTATATGCCTTGCAGGCCCACCAATCGGAGATTCCACCGGGTACTCTTCTGCTGCAAACAGACAATACCTCGGTGATGTACTACATCAACAAACAAGGAGGCACTCATTCCTACCGTCTTTGCAGGGAGACCATGAAGGTGTGGGATTGGGTACTTCAACACAGCACAGATCTTATTGCTGTTCATGTTCCAGGAGTGGACAACGTCATCACAGACAGTCTGAGTCACTCTCGGGCCAGAGTCCACGAGTGGGAACTACTCCATGAGGTGGTAGAGGATCTGTTTCACAGATGGGGCACACCAGAGTTAGACCTTTTGCATCCCTATCCAATGCAAAACTACCCAATTTCTGCTTGCTAGATCCAGGGCCTGGTGTTTTCTGGCAAGACACGTGTCCCTCTCTTGGGCAGGCAGATTCCTCTACGCCTTCCCTCCCTTCCCATTGATCCGGAAGGTTCTTCTGAAACTCCGCAGAGAACGGGCGACTGATCTTAATTGCGCCCTTTTGGCCCAGGCAGATTTGGTTCCCCCTGCTTTAGCAACTTTCTCAGGAACTGCCAGTGCCTCTGTCACTCAGCTGTCACATGCTGTCCCAGGAGACAGGCTCCTTGGTTCACCCGGACCTACGCTCTCTGAGCCTGCATGCCTGGCTCCTAAGGACATAGCAGTCATGCGATATGGGGTCTCGCACGAGGTAGCAGATGTTCTAGCGGCAGCTAGAAAACCGGCCACTCATGCCACGTACGCCATGAAATGGCACAGATTCTGTCTCTGGGCTCAAGCACTGGGACTTTCTCCACTGGACTGTTCTGAGGGTTCGGTGTTAGACTACCTCTTGTCCCTCTTTCAGGCAGGCTTGGCCTACTCCTCAATAAAGGTACAACTCTGTGCCATCTTGGCCTATCATGCTCCCATAGGCCTACAGTCCATATCCCAGTCGGAAGCCGCACATGCTTTTTTGCGTGGCATTCTCCACTTTAGGCCTCCGGTTAAGGATCCTATTCCACCTTGGGACTTGCCCTTCGTCCTTGAGCAGCTTACGCTGCCTCCTTTTGAACCTGCCACGGACTGCGAGCTACGTCTCCTCGCATGGAAGATGTTATTTTTAGTTGCTGTTGCTTCTGCCAGAAGGATTTCTGAGCTCCATGCACTCATGTGCAAAGAACCTTATTTGGTTTTTCACCAGGACAGGGTGTCCTTAAGGACAAATCCAAAATTTCTTCCCAAGGTGGTCTCAGCCCTTAATATTAACCAGGATATTGACCTCCCTGTGTACTTCCCTAAGTACTCCAATAGAGGAGAGGCCCTGCTGCAGTCTCTCGATGTGCATAGGTGTTTTAGATACTATCTGACCAGAACCAGACACCACCATAAATCTGATCAGCTCTTTGTCTCCTTCGCCCATAGGATGCTTGGTGCTACGGTTTCTAAGCAATCTCTTTCCAGATGGCTCACACATTGCATTATGTTCTGTTAGCAAGGGCGTAATAAGTCCCTGCCGGGCTCGGTCAAGGGACATTCCACAAGGGGGGTGACTACCTCCTTTGCTGCTTTGAAGAACGTTTCCACTCCCGCCATCTGTGCAGCAGCTACTTGGAGTACCGTGCACACCTTCATTAGCCTGGACGTTGCCTCAAGGCGAAGAACTGGTTTTGGTCTAGCAGTCCTTCAGGGACTACTGTCCTAGGCTCCGGTTCAACTCACGATCTTTCCCTAGCCTCCTTCCATCTGAGAGGGATTTCCAAAATTGTTTGGGAATCAGTCCTAATGGTGTAACCTGCTGCAAGAGCTGTTTCTCGAAGTAAGATAGTACAGTTATGTAAGAACTTACCGTAACAGTAGATCTTCGATAACAGCTCTTGCAGCAGGTAGTTTCCCTTCCACCATCCCCTCTGGAGGTAGAGTTGTTCCATTTATTATCACCTAGGCTTCGGTGTTTACAACACCTCCCTGTTGCATACCTTCTTTGAAGGTGGATCCTCAGTCTCCACTTCAAACGTCGTCTAGCAGCCAGGAGTCTCCGACAGGAGAACAGGGGATTCTGGGGGACCGCCCCCTTTTATATGATGCCTGACGTCTGAGATGGAGCTGACGTTGGGGGGCGGTCCCCGCTGGATACTACTGGCTAGAAAATTCCATGAGGTCCTGGCCTGCCGGCTTCAGTCCTAATGGTGTAACTTGCTGCAAGAGCTGATCTTATCTGTGTCAATCTTCACCATTCATCACAGATGGGTACTGGCCAGAGATAAGAACCCCGCAGGAGCTTTTTTTTTTTTTTTAAAGGATAGGCGGAGCTGACGCAGCATCGGCGCCGCCCTCGGGCTGACGTGCCACGTGGCGCTCGGGAGGTTGGCCGTTAGGCTGCTTCGACTCCGCCTGCCTACTAGTTCTTCATCTCCCGCCGTCGAGGTCGCCTCGTGGGAAGCTGTTGGAAGAAGAAATTAGGCCTGTCAGCCTTTACTGCGACGTTTAAGTCCGTCGGTCTTACTAGTTGTGGGTTCTGCCTCCACTCGGCGTCAGCGGTAAGATCTTTCCTTTTATTTGAAAGTTTGACATCGAGTCTATTTTGGTGTTTTTTCCGTGGGTCATGTCTCGTCGGGGGGCAGAAGTTTTCCAAGTGAATTCGGCCCCCTCGTCGGTGTCGTGCGGCCACAAGTATTCCGTTACCGACCAGCATGACCGGTGTCTCGCGTGTCTTGGCCCACTTCACGACATGGATTCGTGTGACGCCTGCTTCTCCATGGACCGCCACGTCCTTGAACAGCATGCGTTTAAAGTAGGGCGAGCTCCGCCGACTTTCGGGGGTAGGGTTCGCACTCGTCAGGCCAAGCCGCGCTCTCTCGGCCTTTCCTCCGGGTCCCCTCTTGGTTCTATACGGACCGAGGAGGAGGGAGCCTTGGCTACTTGTAGCCTGGCCATTGCCGAGGCTCCTCCCGCTGGCGCGCAGGGGAGGCCCGGCCAGCTTCCTCCTGAAGCGGGCGGAGGTGCCGCCACAGCAACGCCTTCGGGGGTGAAGGCTCCCCGGTGTCGCCTCCCCGCCTCGAAGGCCTGGGTTGATGCCGCGTCGGTGCCTGGGGCCTTTGGCGCTGTTCACGCGCGCGGGTCCTGTCGGCGCCACGCCTGTGCCGCGACTCGCCTCTTGGCGCCATGGGCCCTGTCGGCGCGTTGTCAGGCACCGGACGCTGCTCAGCGGCGCCGCGGGCCCTGGATTCAAGGCTACCTTCGTAGAGGACGGGCGCCGAGGTTGAGCACGTGTGCGGGGCCTCGGCGCTGTCAGTCTGTGCCGCCCTCTGCGCTGTTGGTGCTCTCGGTGCTGCTCAGGCACCGAGGGGCCTAGCGGTGGCATGTGCACTGCCGAGTCCCGCCTCAGTCGGCGCCGCCTGGTCCTCGGTGCTGCTCATGGGCACCTAGGGGCCTGGCGGTGTCGTCGGGCGCCGAGGTCGTAGCTGGGGCTGCCGTCGGCGCCGTCTCTGTCTCTGGTACCGCCCCCGGTGCCGGTGGACTTGACGGCGCCACGGCTGGCCCTGGCTCTGGACCTTTGGCCCGAGCTGCCCTGGCGCCTTCTGTCAGCCCCACTTGCGGGGTTGTGGAGGGCACAGGTGCCGCCTCGGCCTCTGCTCTGGCTGCCGGGCCCTTTGGCAAGGTCGCCTTCACCCGCCCTCCTACCGTTTGGCTTAGGGCCTCAGACTTTACCTCTTCGGAGTCGGAATCGGGCTCGGAGTCAGACGGGCAGTCACACCCCTTGGGGTTGTCTGCGGAGGAGAGCGAGCCAGTGGTCTCCATGACGAGTTATAGCCAGGCCCCTTCTGAGGAGCGTCGGGTTGTTCCCGAGGTTAGGGTCAGTGGTACTGACCAGCAGGCTATGGTGCGTGCCACCATTGCCATGCAACCTGGCCTTGGGGGGTTCCTCGACCACCTCGGACGTGGTACCCCCTCCGGTAGTGTGTCTTGATCGCCCAACTTTGGGGCCCATCGGGAAGCCTACAGGAGGGGAGGGTGCTGTTCCCTGGGTCTCCCCTTCGGGGGCAGCCCAGAGCTGTCAGCTACCTAGGCTGGCCCTCTCGAGGACGAGGACCCTCTCGGATTCTGAGGGGTCGAGGGGTGTGGGTTCGGTGCGTCGGCCTTTCTCTGGGGTCCACCCGAGCCCTGGACGAAGCCGGAGTGCGGACTTCTGCCCTTCCCGTTCCGGTTCCTTGAGGTGGTCCCATTCTTTGGAAGCAGGGGACCGTCCTTCTGGACCTATACGGCCCCGCCTCACTGGGGGGATTCTTCTGGGCGCAGCCTTGGCAGTACCAACGTGGTTGTACAGCTGTCGGCTGTGGAGTCTTCCGGGACACCCTCCTCAGGTGTCCATGGTCCAGTCCCTAGCCCTGGAGGTCAGCCGACTTCTTCTCTCGGCTCTGCCCCTATCCTCTGCCACATTCTCCAGCGCTCCCAGGCATTCTTGGACCTACCAGCCCTCTCACCTGGGAGCAGTTCAGAGCGGTGGCTGCTCGGTTCCCGGCCTACGTTAGGGCTATGGACAGCCAGGTTTTCCAACCTCCCCCCGTGCGGCCACCCTCAGAACATATGGTGACCTCCAGCTCCTCATCCCCCTCTTCTGGAGGAGAGGAACCCTCTGTCCATATCTCTCCGGCCGCTGATCTCTCTGAGTACCAGCATTTCCTCGTGAGGATGATGGAGGACCTTCACCTTTCTCCTCTGTCTGTGAGCAATCCTGGGCATGCAGCGTACACCTTCCTAGGCGATTTTGGTGGGGCCACCCTTGTGGTGCCGCCCTGGTCTGCTCACCCTCGGGAGGCGCCCTGCTTTTCTGGCAGAGGCCCTCCTCCGGAGTTCCTGCCCCTAGGGACCTCAGCCAGAGGTATTGCACTCCCCGAGTCTCAGGTTCTATGCCTCATCCATGATCGGTTGATACACCTGGACACCCCTGGCCAGACCGCCCTCCACCGTGACCGGCCCCCAGATCAAGACTCCTTGGATTTTGACTTCTGGGGGAGGAGGACCTTCTACTCGGCACGGTTGCTTCTCTCCATTTCCGCTCCTCAGGCCCACTATGCAGCCTACAACAAGTTCTTGTGGTCCGCGCTAGGTCAGATCCTAGCTGCTTTGCCTGACTCAGAGCAAACCAGGCAAGCCATCGCGCTCTCTGCACATGGCCTGGAGCTAGCAAGGCACCAAGCAAGGGCATCTTACGACGCCAATGAGGTAGCTACCAGGGTCGTAGGGACAGCGATCTGCACCAGGAGATCGGCGTGGCTTCGTCTTTCCCGGTTGTCACCCTTGGCCCAGTGTAGGGTGATTTGCTCCGCTCACCAGGGAACCTACCTCTTCTCCCGTGAGGCGGGGCGATGTTTGTCAGGGCAACTTCCTTCTCCGGGGGGAACCCGTCTCGCTCTCCCCACACTCGGGCCTCCTCAGGCCCAGAAGGTTTCCCCCCTTAGTGTGTCACCCACTGAGGGCTAAGGGACTCTGTCCCTTAGGATGCAATGAATCAACCCCCTTCGGGAGGGCTTGGTACTCACCCATCTGTGATGAATGGTGAAGACTGACACAGATAAGATATGAAAATTACGTACCTACCGTAATTATGATCTTTCTGTGTATCTTCACCATTCATCACAATCCCGCCCGCCATCCCCCTGGGGCCTCAGTCTCTGGGTCCCCCTCCCTCTGTGCCTACCCCTCTCTTTTGAGCGGGGTAAAGTGGGGCCACACAGAGAGATATTTTCTCCCTTAAGGGGTACAGCTCGAGGGGCACTCCTTCTCTACTACATATCTCCACCCTGACAGGATGGGAGTTGGTGGTTGCCCTCCTTCTGGTCCCATCTGTTTAAAAAAAAAAAAAAAAAAAAAAAAATCTCCCTTTTTTCCACCAAATATCTTTCCAGAGAGAGTACTAAGTCCCTGTACCCTGTCTTTCTCCAGAATAGCCGACTCTGCTTTTGGGGTATTGCCAGTTATTCTGTGCCTTGAATTCTGGCAGAGAGCTTTGCTACTCCTTGCAGTTCCTATACAGTCTGGTGACGGACAAGGGTCTCGGATCTTTGTTACCTCTCACTCTCTCCTAAATTTTCTCCCCTCCCTCCCCTCCCTTCTTCCGCTTCCAGAGATTGGGGCCCCTACCCAATCCCCTTAGTCTTATTTCTTCTATGCTGTCCTGTCTGTCGTTATTTCTCCTTTTACTTCAGTTTTTCTCTTCCTTTTTCTGTCCCTTGGACTCTCTTGTCCCACCCTCCATCCCTTCCTCTTACCTCTCCGGCGACTCAGAACTGGTAGGCAGGCGGAGTCGAAGCAGCCTAACGGCCAACCCTCGAGCGCCACATAGTACGTCGGCATCGAGGGCGGCGCTGATGTGCGTCGGCTCCGCCTATCCTTTAAAAAAAAAAAAAGTCCCGCGGGGTCCTGATCTCCGGCCAGTACCCATCTGTGATGAATGGTGAAGATACACAGAAAGATCATAATTACGGTAGGTACGTAATTTTCATTTATCGAAGATCTACTGTTATGGTAAGTTCTTACGTAACTGTACTTTTCTTTGTCTAGAGCACTTACCCGGTAATCAAAATATAAATAAATACTAAATAAATTTCTTTAGCAAGCTTGTCTCCAGCTGTCTCAGGACCTGGAAATCCGAGACCATTCCTGGATCTAGGGTTTTGTAGTGTCAGCACAGAGCATGGTCGCAGAGGGCTCTTGTGCCGTCCTCTTAGTTTTTCCTTTTAACAAAAATTAATTGCCAGTCCTGTTTTATTTTAATTTTACTGGTGAAAGGAGTTTAACATTGGCTTTAAATCTCATCAAAGAACACACATACTTTTCTACGCAAATTAACACAGCTATACAATATATATCGATATATATATATATATATATTTTTACAAAAATCTATTCTCTTGAGCTTGATCTGTCTGAATTTTACAAGTGTAATACAGAAAAACTATCTGTAAAATGTGTAAATGCTTGGTTTTCACTTTCGTGTTTCATTAGTGGTAGTAAACAATAAAGAAATGGCTAAATTAACATTTTTTATTTGTTTTGAGAAGAGAGAACCTTTAGCTTAAAAGCTTGTTCTTTGCCGTAGTGACAATTACTAATGAATGCAGTTATGATTGTAATGTGTGCACAGCCTTAAAATTGCCCAGTAAGCTTGCTTGGCTCAGTTTTAGATAGCGACCTGTGTTACTTGGCAATGATAATGCTGTTTTCATTATCCAAAGGTGCTCCGCCACTATCATCTTTGGAAAAAGATAAAGACATTGACTTTGACTTGCTACAAGACCTCATGGATGTTGATATTGATCCTTTAGATATTGATTTGGAAAAAGATCCCCTTGCGGCCAAAGTCTTCAAGGTATGGTTCACGTAAGTTTCTTAATAATTTTGCATGTGAAGTAAACCAAAAAAAAAAGTGTTTGTATACTTAAGTTTTACTTTATTTTGAATTACTGGCAGCAGGGATGTTTCAGGAGGCGGTGATGAGGTTTTGTGACCTCTGTGATTTAATATGCACGGCAGTACTGGTCTACCGTGGTTTTAAATTGTATAGTTTTATGAGGTTAATAAGGATGGCCCTAATGAGAAGAAGACCCTTACGCCCCAGCCACTGGATGACAGTCGACTGACCAGACACTCGCATCTCCTGGGGCCAGCCCTGCTGTGGTATCACAGTTCTGCACCCTTTTGACGTTGCAGTTCGGTATACAATGAAAGTGAAGCCTGCTGGAGCACCACCTCTGGAAAGAGGACACTTGCTCACAGGAACATGCCTCCCCCTGTTCTTGTTATGCTTCTTTTTTTTTTTGTTTGTTTAATTCAGTGTTTCCCCATTTACCCTGTGATGATGGAGGCCACTCTGATTATAACTTGCTGTGACTGGAAGGGTGGACAAGCCAGCAGCTGCCTTCCCAACCAATGATAATGCTTCTCTTTGGTCACTTGTATCAGGGATAAATACTTGACGGCCTGCATCTTGCCACCCCTAAGAGAGTGTCACTCTGTTGCGATGTTCCTGCTTCCCAAGCTGGCTGCTGTATGGGATTACAGGGTTTGCATGTGAACCCTGGTCTCCCTTGCCAATAGGCAGGCTCATTGTGCTGTCATTTTTTTTTGTTTCACTATCTCCTTACAACCTGCCTGCCCCTTCTGGACGTGCCCCCAGCCCAGTCGCCCAGCCACCATCCTGGGTTTTATTCATTTCTGCTAACACATGCCCCTCTGCAGCATAATCCACAACGTGCCCAGTAGGTGGTACGAAGCCTGTGGGATGGGTCTCTGTCATCCTGAATTAGCAGGACTTTTTTCCCTCCATTTTGTCCTTGTAACCTCTTGGACATTGGCCTGTAATGGTGTGCAATGTTTGTAAAAGTTCCACACTCTTCTGGATGTCGTGTCTGCCTTACCACTCAACCTCTGCTGGTTGTCAGGCAGGCCACTGGAGGTGCAACAAACCTTTCTGGGGGAGGAGAGCATGCCTCTGGACACTCTTTTCTCTCCCCTCGCTGACCACCAGCAACTCAGATCCACTTCTGAACCTAGATTGTGGATGTGGCAGGCAGTAGCGCTACTACTGTGCCACTGGGTCGGCTGTTGTGCATCTTAAATGGAAATACCCATTCAGTTTCTGACTTTCTGTTCAGGGGGAAAAAAAGCAGGAATTGATGCGGGGTGAGCTATGGGTATGCATAGTGGTTGACGGATGAGACTTTTATTGCTTCCTTCCTGTGTTTTCCTCCGGCTCAGGTAAGGACTGGAATGAACTTGTTTGTCTGAGCCCACACCCCCATGGGCAGTAGTCGGCATTACGGTACAGCTTATCAGAAGAGCGCTGTAGAGCAAGAAAGCATTGTCATGTCATCCAGGGAAGATGTGCCCCTCCCTTGAACTATACAAGTGAGCACTGCAACTGGTCACATTGTACCAGCTCTGTAGAGAACCAGAATAATCAAGTTGCTTTTGCAGTGAGAAGCATAACTTCCACAAATGCTAAACTAGTGAGTAACAACAAAAAAAAGGTAAAATATGTAAAATAGTCTTAAATGATGTAGGGACAAGTGAAATAGTGACAAGAATGTGCAGAGCTATTATATGTTTAGCATTTATAGTATTTCGAAGGTACATATTTAAGTAATATTTTTGTAACAGCTTGAATACAGCTCACTATCCACACTCTGGCATTGTCTTCTGGAGACAGCTGCTTCATCAGAAATCTCCAAGCTGTGACCCAGCAAATGCCTTGCCAGAGGTATTTGCTCTCCTTGAGAGATTTGGAGAGGTATCGGATTGCTGCCTGAATACTTCCAGAACTGAAGCACTGCAGTTCCATTTTACCCCCAAGAACTTATTATTCGGATGGAAATTAGTGAAACAAAGATATCTGAGCATAAATGGGCCGGCAGTATAGCCTAGAGGTTGGAGGAACGAGGTGTGAACGAGCTTGATACATCCAGCAGACCAGACCTGAGCTTGATTCTCACAACCTCCACTTGGATACTGTGTGACTCTGAGCAAGTCATTTAACCGCCCAGTGCTCCCAGGTCGCCCCTGAAAACAGGCACTTGTGCCTAGTGGGCATTAACCGGTTACCAAAAGACAGAAAAAAATAAAAATGTTGCTCACTCCGGTCCACAGCGTTTGATGACAACTACTCCCCCTTTACACAACAACTGAAGCAAGACTTCAGAAATTTGGGGCACGGTACCGTTTAGTGTTATGTGCAGGATAGAGGGTGTCTGGATGGTTGCTCTCCCTAGAGCACTCTGCCGTTTCCAGAGCACTGCAGGAAGACAGTGGAAGTCATGGAACAGAAAAATCTCTAGATTTATTTGGGCGAGCAAAGGCCTCAAATAAAACCTCAGCAGCTGTTTTTGCCACAACATTCGGGAGATCTGGCACTGCCTAACCTCCAGTTGTATTGTTGGGCAGCACACCTATGATTTCTTCTACATAGGGATTTGGGAGGTACCTGTGGAACTTGACTGGACATGGAGCGGGATCTTTTCTTGAACTCTCATTTTGTGCAAGTGAGGTACAGTCAGGCTGGCCTTCTTGACGCGACTTGAGCCTTGAACCCCTGTCTCAAAGACCAGGTAAAATCCTACCACAGTATTATGGCAGAACCTCCACATAATCCTTTCCTTCCCCTACTGTAAAGGTACTCCTTACAGTATCTTTATTAGCTTATGTGAGGTAATTCAGTACATCCATTCACTGACTTACAAACACAGTTTGGACTGCGTAGGCCTGAATTTTACTACTACCTGCAAGTCAGGCATTTTATGCTCTCTCCTTTTGGGGGTTCGAACCCCAGATAGCTACCTAGCTGTCATCAACTACTGGTTGAACTTCTTTAAATCAGGGTCCAGCCCCATATGATTTCCTATATCTGTGCAACCTTTCAGATTACATCAGGGCAGTACTCCATGGCGATGTCTCTGAAATGGGAAGCGGATTTAGAAATCCGTTGGATGTGGAAACCTGATCACATGCCTGGGCAGCGACTTCTGAAGTTACTAGTTCTCATCAATGGCGAGAGTTTGCATGGAAAATTCTGTTTGGTATTTCTGAACCCCAATAATTGTCTCATTACCTTCCCACACACACTCCAGCTGTTGGGGGTGTGGAGAATCCCAGGCTACATGAACACACATATAACAGGGGTTGCCTTTCTCTGCAACACTTTTTTTCAGACGCTTGAGACGGAGCTCTCAGAAATTCTTGACGAGCCACTCCCTCTGACCCTGAACCATTCCTGCAATACCCCCAAGGATTTAGAGACCCCATAACCCAATATCTACTCAGAATGTGAACAGAATAGTAGTACAACTGTGGTTAGAAGTAAGTAGCCTGAATTGCTTTTTAAAATGCTAGATCTTCCATAGATCAGTCTTCACCATTCATTACCAGTGGGTATAAGTGGGAGACACCAGACCCTGCACTAGCATATAGCTTTAAGCTTTTCTAGGAGGAGGCAGTGGCTCCACACTTGAGGCCGACGTACAACGTGGTGCTTGCAGATTGGCCAGTAACCGATGCTGACCCCACAACCTCCTCAGTTCTTCTCCTGCCATCGAGGTCTGATCTCATGGGAGCTGAAGCCGTGTGTACAAATTTAGCTGAGTCAGTTCTGCCGCCACTGTATTTTACTCGTCACTGTACGTCAACCGTAGATGCCATCCTTCTCCAGGAAGCCAGCAATATTTGTCTTTTTCTTTTTGCTTTATTCTTAGTGCAGTGTCGAGTACTGTTACCTTACGTGTCTGCATGGTCATGTCCGGTTCAGGGCCTAGTTCCAGTAAGTCTAAGGCGGGGCATGCCCATATGTGTTGGAGCCCCTGTGGCAAGCCAATTACCATAACAGACCGCCATAACCGCTGTTGCACCTGCCTGGGTTTGTCTCATGACATGGATGCCTGCAGTGCTTGCTTCTCCATGGACCACCGTGTCCTCTGAAATCCACGTATTGAAGATGGGTCAAAAACCTTCAACCTTCAGAGGGCAGTACCATTCTTGGGACACCAAGGTCAGAACGTTGGGCCCTTCCCCGGAGTCTCCCACTGGTACTATACTTACTGAGGGGGAGCAGGCCTCTGCTACTTCTAGTCTCACTGGGACGGGAGGCCTGCGCAAGGGGTCGGTGGGATGATCGGCCTCCTCTGGGGGGTTGGCTGAGCACCCCTAACAGTCACGGATGCCTCCAGTGTCACAGTCACAGCTATGCGCTGGGCCCAAGCTAGTGGAGATCTCAGTGCTGCCTTCTGGTGTCACTTCAGCTCCTGAAGTCACCCTCGGTGTCGGTGAGCAACGTGGTGCTAGTGTCGCCCCTGGGTCCCCTTCCGGCACCATTCGTGGTGCGAGGAGAGGGATAGTCTCGGGGTAGCCTCCTTGGAGATCTCCTTGGTCTCATCCTCTTTGGAGGAGGATGATCAGGATGATCCCGATTGGCTGCCCAGTTCCCCGGAGCCTTGGGACTCTCATCCACCCAGCGTTAGGGCCTTCGGTATTGTGGAGTCTGCTGTTGTCCTTCCTGGGGCTGTCTTTGAGGCTGCCTCCATGTTTTCTGGTGCTACTGGCACTGACTCTTGCGCCTGGGAGGGGGTCGGTACCGAAGGTGATGCTGGGTTGTGGTCTGGTGCTGGCTTCTGTGCCATATCTGATTCCAGCGATGTTCACTGTGCCAGATTGGACCCAAGCACCGGGGCAGGTCCTGCAGTGGGTTCTGGTACCATTAGCGGTCCCGACGTTGCCTCAGTATCCCCGACTTCGGGTACTAGGGTCCTCCCAAGCAGCAGGTCCCTGTCATGTGTGGTGGGGGTGGGGAGGTCAAGGTAAGCATGGAGGCCTGTCTCTAGAGTGGCTGGAGGCTCTGGGAGGAGCCGACCTGCTGACCCTTCCCTCCTCTCCAGAACTGACAGGGCCTGTAGTTGGTGGGGTCAAGGGCCAGTCGCATGGGCCAGACTGGCTCCGATCACCCCATTTGGTGGTTCCCCACCTAAGGGCACCACCCTATCTGCCCCTGTCTGTTTGGGCTCCCATCGGTGATCAGGTTGAGTAGCCCCCTTCCCCGTGATGGGTCCCCAACTTGCGCTCGCAGCCCTAGCAGAGGACCTACTCTGGCTCATCAGGGCTGTTCTCCTCTTCCTCTTCCTCCTCCTCCTCCTCCTCTCCCAGGCCTCTTTGGCCCTACGGGGTCCATGACCTGGGAACAGTTCAGGGTATCAGCGGCTGCATTCCCTCAGTATCTGAGAGCCTTGGATGAGGTCATCTTTAGACCTGAACCACCAGCCATGCTGATTCTTGAATCAAGCTCCTTGGCTTCTTCGTCTTCCTTCTCTGAGTAATAGAATCCCTCCATCCTTCTCCTCTGACGCTGATCTCACCATCTATCACCAATTCCTGTCGGAAATACTGGAAGAGCTCCGTATTTCCCACTTCGGAAGCCGCAATCCTGCTAGTGTGATGTGTGCATTCCTTGGGGAATACAGTGCTGTCAACCTCGTCATCCCTTCATGGCCTCGACCCTTCACAGAAGCATCACACAGTGTCTGGCTTCGTCCTTCCAGCCCCAAGGGACTGTCAGTGCAGGTATTGCGCACCCCTGGGCTCTCCAGTTGCTATGCCTCGTCCCTTTTCAGGAGTGGAGCTCCTGGACACCCCTTCTGGGCATCGTCGTCCAGGGCACGACCACCCCCTGGAGTCTGACTCAGCTGAGTTTGACCGCTGGGGTAGCAGTCTTCTCAGTGGTGCGCCGCCTTCTGTGCATCTGGCTGCCTATATTGGGCACCTGTGGACGATGCTGGGCCAACTCCTGGCATCTGTGTTTGATTCAGAGGCTGCCAGGCAGGCCATTAGCCTTTCTGCCTGTGGTCTAGAGCTGGTGAGACACTAAGCAAAGGCATCTTATGACGCCAATGAGGTAGCTTCCAGACTAGCAGGAACTGCAGTCTGCATCAGGAGGATGGCATGGCTTCACCTGTGAAGGTTGTCACCCCAGGCTCGATGAAGGGTGATTGCCTCTCCTTTTTCAGGGAGCCCTTTCCTTCTCCTACAGGGTGAGGCACGAGTTAGTGGCGCGCCTTCCATCTCCTGGACATTGGGAGTCTCTGCCTCACCCTGACCAGTCTCTGGCATTGTCAGGCCCATAAGGAGACCCCACCTCTTTGTGTTCTTCCCCACAGGAGGCTGAGGGAGACTTCTGCTAGAACAGTAGAGTTTGTGCTGCGCTCTACAGACTTAGGCAGGGTGCTGGTGCAGGGCTGTCGCCCTAAACAGTCAAACAAACAAAAATGCACCTGCACTCCAGAGCCAGTAGTAAGACGATTATTCCAGTGAACGAGTTCCACAGCCAAAGTCTTCAGAAACTTAAATTTAGTAGCGGGTAAATGCCCACTCAAGAAGTAGCAAGCTGGAGCTTAGTCCGTGATACCAGACTGCCCCGGCACAACTTCCTGGGCACTTTGGTGGTATGGACTAAGTTCCAGCTTGTTACTTTTTGAGTGGGAATTTATCCGCTAATAAATTTAAGTTACTGAAGACTTTGGCTGTGGAAATCCTTCACTGGAGTAATCACCTGGCTCTGGAGTGCAGGTGCATTTTTGCTTGTTTGAGGGAGACTTCTGCTCTCAAGGCGGTGTCAATGCCACTTACATGGTGCTTGGTACTCACCTACCTGTAATGAATGGTGAAGATTGATCTATGGAAGATACGAAAATTACATATTCACCGTAAGTCTTGATCTTTCAAGATATCTTCACCGTTCATTAAAGGTAAGGTGCCTGCCTGGCGCCATGGCTCGGAGGAACAGGAAGCAAATATCCTCAATCGCGGGAGCAGCTGCACGAAGGAGGGAGCTAGATGTCATTGTCCATCTAGGGACAAATGACCTGGCTGTGAATGGGATCAGAGTAGTGCAAGAGGAGTTTGTAGAGTTGGGGTGGGGCCTTAGACAAGTAGCATGTACGGTAACCTTCTCGGAGGTGCTTCCTGTCTATGGTAAGGATGATGCTAGGGTATTCCGCACCATGGGATTCAATGAATGGTTGAAAAACTGGTGTGGAGCTCAAGGTTTTGTCTTCACTGGGGACTGGGGAGCCACCTGGAGGGATGCAGGCCTATACTGGCGCGATGGTCTGCATCTCTCCAGGGGGAACCAGGATCCTATATGATAGGTTTAAATGCTTCATTGGCAAACATTTAAACTAGCCAAGGGGGGAGGCAGTGAAAAGGAGCAGGGAAATCCCAGCCTCCCCCAAGAAAACACAGTAGTTAGTGAGGTAAACACCAAGGTAGAGAAGTCAGTAGGGAGCTGGATGGGGTAAATGCAGAAAAAGGCAGTAAGGACAGGAATGGGGCTAAAAGGGGTAAGGCCATAAAAACAAAATGGAAGGTGATGAGTACCAATGCCCGCAGTCTGTGTAACAAGCTCCCTGAACTTGTGGCCTTGATGGAAGAGGGATGCCTGGATATTGTGGCAGTCACTGAAACATGCTACACAGAGAACCATGACTGGGATGTCAGCATACCAGGATACACAATCTACAGGAGGGACAGGGTGAGTAAAAGAGGAGGAGGTGGAGGAGTAACTCTCCATATAAGGGAAGGGATTAAAGCAACAGAACTAAAGAGTAAACTGGAAGTTGATGAGTCACTGTGGGTCACCCTGGAGACAGGAAATGGCACCATAATCCGCATGGTGGTTGTGTACAGACCCCCATCTCAGGGGGACGAAATGGACAAGGAAATGATGGAAGGCATCCTTAAAATGGCAGAAAAAGGGGAGATATTGTTGATGGGGGACCTGAATATGCCAGATGTTAACTGGAGTACCTTTGCTGCAGGCACATCCAAAGGCAGGGTCATTCTTGATGCCCTACAGGGGGCATGCCTCAGACAGCTAGTGTTGGAACCCACTCTGGAGGAAGCAATTTTAGACGTGGTACTCTCAAATGGGAAAGGAGAAAGGATCTCAGATTTAGAAGTTGGTAGCCATCTGGGAACAAGTGACCACCAAACAGTGTGGTTCACAATAAACACAGCCATAGAATCAAGTCATACAAAAACAAGAGTGTTGGACTTTTGGAAGGCTGACTTTGGGGAAGATGAAAGTACGCCTCAGAAAAGCATTAGCAAACGGGCAAGAAGGAGGGGGTGGAGGAACAGTGGGGAATAATCAAAACAGCCATTGCAGAGGCAACAAGCCTTTGTGTGAAGCAAATCAATAAAACAAAACGAAGGAAAAAACCACTATGGTTCTCAAAAGAGATGGAAGGGAAGGTTAAGGAGAAAAGGATAGCATTCAGGAAATACAAGGAAACACAGAAGGAGCAGGACAGAGAATGTCATCAGTTAAAGCAGAAGGAGGCAGGGAAGGCAGTCAGAATAGCAAAGGCACAAACTGAAGAAAAGATAGCCAACTCTGCTAAGAAGGAGGATAAAACCTTTTATAGGTACATTAGGGAGTTAAGAAAGACCAAGAGAGGGATACAGAGACTTAAAGGGGGAGGGACTGTGGGCAGAGGGTGACAGTGAAAAAGTAGGAATACTGAATGAATATTTCTGCTCAGTGTTCACAGCGGAAGAGGAGGGGGAGGTACCTAAACCAGACAAGAGAAACAGTCTGAATAGGGGGGTCGCTACCAGTCCATTCACAGAAGAAAGGGTTTTGAAAGAATTCTTGAAACTGAGGGTGTACAAAGCAATTGGGCCTGATGGGATTCACCCAAGAATTCTAAAAGAACTAAGGGTAGAACTACTAATGCCACTGACTACTCTCTTTAACAAATCATGGGAGGATGGGGTGGTACCTGAGGACTGGAAGAGGGCAAATGTGATTCTACTCCACTGCAGTGGGAACAGGGCAGAAGCAGGAAACTACAGACGAGTTAGTTTGACCTCAGTGGTAGGAAAAATAATGGAATCACTTCTGAAGGAAAGAATTGTTGAGTACCTGGAGGCCAGTGGGGCACTGGACCCAAGGCAGCATGGTTTCACAGCAGGAAGGTCATGTCAGACGAACCTAATAGATTTCTTTGACTGGGTGACCAAAGTAGTAGACCAGGGAGGTGCTGTGGATATGGCCTACCTAGATTTTAGCAAAACATTTGACACAGTCTTACACAAAAGATTAATATACAAGTTAGCCAGCCTTGGAGTGGGTCCCAAGGTGGTAGCCTGGATAAAAAAAAAAACTGGCTGGACAACAGGACGCAAAAGTTAATAGTAAATGGAGTCCACAGTGAAGAAAGAAGGTTAACTAGCGGGGTACAGCAGGGGTCGGTACTGGGACCGGTTCTCTTTAATATCTTTATAAGTGACATTAGAGAGCACCTGGAAGGAAAAGTATGTGTCTTTGCAGATGACACAAAGATCTGCAACAGGGTTGATACACAAGGTGGGGTGGAAAGGATGAAAAAGGCCTTGGCAAGGTTGGAGGAATGGTCAAATGTATGGCAGCTCAGATTCAATGCAAAGAAGTGCAAGGTAATGCATCTAGGAAACAGAAACCCAGGGGAAGAGTACACAATGGGGGGTGAGTTAATAGCAACAAAAATCGAAAGAGACCTAGGAGTAATTATATCAGATGACCCAAAAGTGGGCAAGCAATGTGAGAAGGCATTAAGGAGGGCTGGGGGGATACTGGGATGCATAGGGAGAGGCATCACCAGTAGGAAACAGGAAGTTGTTATCCCTCTGTACAGACAGTTGGTAAGACCCCATCTGGAGTACTGCATGCAGTTCTGGAGATCCCATCTCCGCAAAGATATAGACAGAGTGGAGGCTGTTCAGAGGAGGGCAAACAAAATGGTGCAGGGTCTGCACCAGAAGACATACGAGGAGAGACTAAAGCAGCTTAATATGTATACTCTTGAGGAAAGGAGGGAGAAGGGGGACATGATAGAAACTTTCAAGTATCTCAAGGGAATTAAAGTACAAGAGGGTAGCATTTTTCAGAAGAAGAGATGTGCAAGAACAAGGGGGCACAATTTGAAGATAGAGGGGGGATGGCTCAGAGATAATGTTAAAGTATTTTTTCACAGAGAGGGTTGTGGATGCATGGAACAGCCTTCCTGAGGAGGTTGTGGAGTCAGTAACAGTGGGAGAATTCAAGAATGCATGGGACAGACATAAGGCAAATCTAGTGAGGGGTAGGAGGAAGTAAGCTGTTGATTAGCTAGAATCTGCAGCTTATCCATCAGGTAGGGAAATGAGCAGACTAGGTGGGCCAAGCGATCCTTATCTGACGTCAAATTCTATGTTTCTGTGTTTCCCACCCACCTTCCCCTCATGGCCAGACCACTGGGCAGTGCCGCCTCCCTGTTGGCCTTCTCCCTTCTGGGAGGCCACTCTTGCTGGCACCTCCTGGCACACTGAGCACACCTCCTTGTCTGGGTGTTTCTAGGGAGAAGGTGAGCAAGGGTGCTTCCCTTCTCTCGTGTGGGCCCCCATGGCTCGAGTTATCTTGAAACATAGGACTCCTTCCTTCTTGGGAGGGCAGCATGTAGCTGTTTTTTTCTCCATTTTTCTAGATTGATACCCTTTTCCATCATGCGAGCCTCCCATGTGCGCCTTGTTGGGCAGCTCCCAAGGATTGCCTCTCTACAAACCTTGCGTCTCTATCGTCAGTCTCCTCGAGCCCTGGGGCCCTCATGTCTTCGCTTCTCTTTTGGTGCCCTTTAGGGACGTTTCCTACAATTTTTCTCCTTCTCGGTGTCCCAAGTTCCTGGGTTACTGACAAGGGCAGAGTCCCCACAGACCTCCCTTATCCGGAGATTCTCTACCCCTTCTCGGTTTTGAAGGGCTTAGGCTTTCTCTCTCCCCCCCCACCACCACCACCACTTATGCTTGGTAGTGATCAGGTCCGAGGCATTAGACTTTCTGGCTAGAAGGCGTGCTGGCTATCTCTAGACCAGGTACGCCTTCTTGTCTGTGGGGACTTTGCCCCCGGGGTGTTCTTTCACCCCTCCGTGGTGGGGGGGGGGGAGAGGATCTCTCAGTGGAATCTTTTTCTAGTCTTGGGCTGAGTCTCCCCCTCCCCCCACCCAAAAAAAGGCAACTTTCGGGAGGTGAAAGGGGCAGACAGCTCCTGTTCCTCTTTCCATGACAGATGGCCATCTCTTTTTTTTTTTTTTTTTCCAAACTCTGTTTATTGCTTCTACCTCAGTGGCTTCTCTCCGGTGAGGATGCTCAGAGCTCAGTGCTGCTGCCCATCTGAAGCCTCCACCTCTGCACTCCCGTTCGGCCCGATCTCCCTCCTACCTTGACTTGCCACTCACTTCCCCCAGCTCTGAGCCCCCCTTGGGCAGGGCCGCCATCTCCTAACTGGCGCTCTATCTAGAATTCAGACGAGCTAATGGAAGGAGGAGGGAGAACAGAAGCACGTGGAGGCAGAGCCCAACATTGGGCATGGGACCGAGTCCACTGATCCCACCTTTGCCTACCCCTGAGGCAGGTTTTTTTTTTTTCTCCTAAGTTGGTCCCAGGAGCACAGGTGTGCAGTGACTTCCAGCGCTGCGTGGGCACGCTCCTGCACCCACCAGCAGGACGTGCGCTGCCGCTCCCATACCCCTAATCTTTGCCCCTCGACATGCTGCAGTCTCCCAGCCTCCGCCAGGGGTTGTTAAAGCAGCGAAGAGCACTGCCCCCCCCCCAGGAGAGGAGAGCTGTCCTTCGGATGCTCAGTCCTCTCCTCCCCCTGCTGACCAGAGTCCATTCCTGAACCTGGGTCACCGGCGTGGCGCGAGGTGTGGTGTCCAGCGCCTCAACCCTCAGCGCCACCGGGCCAGCGGCCATCTCTTAGTGCCCTCTCTGTAAAGGGCTCCTGGGACAATTATTCTTCTGCCACTCCTTGAGGTCCTTCCTCTGTACTGCTCAACCTATGTCTGTTTCAACATTCTGCAATAGAACTTGCCATCTTGACGATGGTCTACAGGAAGGCCTCTCTGCCCGTCCTAATTGGAATGTTGCTTATCCCTGTTCAAGGATCACAGAACCTAGTTCCTCTCTTTTTCTGTCTCTTTCCCTCTCACTTTCTTTTTCTCTCTTTCCCTCTCTCTCTCTCTCTTTGGCCTAGTGAGCAGTTGGGGTCACCCCTGTCCAGAACCACCCTAGAGTCCTTACCTCTACCTTCTGTGGTCAGCCTTAGATTTTTGGTTGTATATCCTTTCTTTTTCTATTCCTTGGGCTCCATTGCCCTACCCTCCTTTTTCTCTATAAGCTGTTTTCCTTTCCGGCAAGCAGAACTGAGGAGGCTGGGGGTCAAGCGTCAGTTACTAGCCAACCTGTGAGCGCCGTGTGGTATGTTGGCCTCGAGGGCAGTGGTGTCCCTGACTCTGGCCCCTCCTCCTAGAAAAGCTTAAAGCTATATGCTCCCACAGGGTCTGCTGCCTCCGGCTTATACCCACCAGTAATGAATGATGAAGCTATCTTGGAAGATCAAGAATTATGGTGAGTATGTCATTTTCATTTTCTTCTGTTTGATCCTGGTCTTTGAAGATGGGCTCGCATCATTAGTAGTGCTGTTGGAACCCCACTACTTAAGTTTACAGTAATAATGGAGAAAACAGTGGGTAAAGGTCCTGTTCAGTACCCAGTTGGACACCACTGGAGAACTTCGATTGATCACATTGATTTCATCACTCTGAAATATGCTCAACACCTGATAGAGATTATGGCTGTGTTGGACATTTTGTAACCATCTTATACACTCTCTCTTGTAGTACTCCTTGAAGCTCAAAACAAGCTTAATGTAGTGACTAAATCTAGTTAAACTTCTGTACCCATGCTGTACTAGTCAGGAGCTATGTAAAATGTTGACCTATTCAGAGTGTGTTTCTTCCATGTAAACTGTTTATTTTTTTTGTACATATAATCTCATTGATGCAATTCTTTTTTGTTTTTGGGGAAAAGCCGATAAGCAGTACATGGTATGACTACTGGGGTGCTGACTATGGCACTTACAATTACAACCCTTATATTGGAACCGTTGGAATCCCAGTAGCGAAACCACCAGCAACCACTGAGAAGAATGGATCCCAAAGTGTATCTGTGTCAGTGTCTCAAGGTATAGTAAGCAAGATTGTTAAGTGAGACTACCCAATGAGGAAGGCGCTTTTGTTTGATGAATGCAGTGTAGTTGAAATTGTGTGTTCTGAGCAAGGAATGGACGCAAAAAACTATCCTGGTTGTATTATCTGTTCATAACTGTCTACCACTGAAGAGATTAACACTATTTTTCAAGTTTTTGAAAAGTTGTTCTTTTTTAATTACTTTTTTATTAGTTTCTGCCTGTTCATTTGCATAACAAAAGGGTACAATATGCAATACAGAAATATATATATATAAAATTAGGATACATTGAGAGGAGTAATATCCAAGACACAGAGTCCAAATCCATTGCCAACCATTTGTGTCATGGGGGATCTTCTTATAGCTGCGAAAAGAAGGGTCACCAGTAAGATGACAAAAATAGCATCATAATCCCTCTTATGGCCAGGCCCAGACATACACCGATGTCAGCTCAATCAAATCCACCATATCTCCCTCTCATGGTCATCTCCACCCACTCAGACCCAAAAATCAATTGAGAGTAATTTTGTACATTCATGGTACAAAGTCTGTATAGTGTTCCAGTTGGTAGAGAGTCAACTTTTTCCATTGATTATCAAAACTGGGGACTCGACCATTCACTCTAGCCGAAACCCGTTCAAAATGGTTAGCTTTCTCCAAGATTCCTTAACCGGGATTGAAAACAGTTTTGTTAAAAAAAACAAAAAAAAAAACACACACCCTCCCCTAAACATATTATTTCTGTCACCATGATCTAAGAGCTCTTAGCTAAAAGTTTTATATAAAATAGACTTCCAGGGTGCTGATGGACATAGGCCACATATTTTATCATTAAGCTCATGTATGTGTTGAATTAATACATTTATCCTGCGATGTAAAATGAATAACGTACAATAATTGACTTCTGTTTTCCTCAGCATTAGATGCCCGTCTTGAGGTAGGATTGGAGCAGCAAGCTGAACTGATGCTGAAGATGATGGCTACACTGGAAGCCGACTCTATTTTACAGGCTCTAACCAGCACATCTCCTACAAGTAACTACGGTCTTTTCTTTGAATACTTGTACAAAAAAAGGCAGTATCCAGGAGGTGGTTATGTAACTTTCACCCCAAAGCAGTTTAATTTAGCTTAAAAGTTTAAGCTTTGAGCATGGTTGCTTGGGCTGGCTTATGATGGACTGAAAAAGGTGTGGGTCCAGCACAGCCAACCTCAAAAAAGAGTGAAAAAAAAAAAATTAAGGGAGGAGCCTAAACCAATCATTTCCTAAATAACAACAATTATCAGATTGGTAAATTAAGGCCCACTCACCCATAATATTCTTGTTTCATAAAAAACTTTATTTTTTTGTGTTCAGATACAGTATGTAGAATCCACACATATACTGCTGGGTTCCATTCATATACGTTTCAGCAAAGCCTTCATCAGTACCATACCATATCAAATCAAATTGAATGCTGTGTGCCACATATACTTATTTTCTTAATTTCCCTTTGTGGCAATTCCTAAAAAGTTCTGTTGTATATAGACTTCATGAACCTGACCTCTAAACATGTAGAAAGAGCGAGAGGTGCTGCCACGCCATTACCTGCAGTCAGACTTGTGCTCGTGAAGAAGAAATTGAAAAAATGTTCTACATGGAGTATTTGGACGTAATGAGCAGACGTATGCAATGAAGTTCAGACCTTAAAAATAGGTTCATGAAGTCTATATACAACAGAACTTTTTAGGAATTGCCACAAAGGGAAATAAAGAAAATAAGTATATGTGGCACATAGCATTCAATTTGATTTGATATTTTTATTTTTTATTTTTTTATTTTATTGAAATCTAGGATTACAAATACCTTTGAGCAGGAACTGCTCATTTACAAAGTTCCACATCGAAGGAATGGGGGGTATACATACATACAAAGGTCAACATAATAATACATAGTTACACAATAAAAAGAAGTAAGAGACTGAGGCTTAGGAAATTCCAGTAATTCAAAATGTGCCAAATGTTAGGTAGCATGACATACCAGCCAAGGGCAATCTTGGAAATAAGCACTGCAGGTGAGAGGGAAGGGAGTATGCAGGCAGGAAGGCCATTGTCGGAGGGTAGAGGGTGAGGGTAAGAGCTCTAAAGGGGAGGGAGAGGAGGGATAAAAGTCAGGAAATTATATGGTATGGTACTGATGAAGGCTTTGCCGAAACGTATATGAATGGAACCCAGCAGTATATGTGTGGATTCTACATACTGTATCTGAACACAAAAAAATAAAGTTTTTTATGATACAAGAATATTATGGGTGAGCGGGCCTTTATTTACCAGTCTGATAATTGTTGTTATGATGGACTGAACCATCCGGGGGGGTGTAAGGTCCATATTTCATTATGAATTTGGAGGAACCGGAAAACAGCAAATTCTAGCTGTGTGACTTAGAACAGCATAGTCAAATTCACATGTCATCTGCATGAGGTGTGGGGTGCCATGAAACATAGAATCTTTTTTTCGAAGATGCTGTCTCTCACTGTTCTGGTCTTGAGCCTCCCAGTATTGCAACGTTTCCAATGAATAGATCTCACACCGAATGGTGCACCACCTTATTCAATGGCTATGTCTTAAAGATTATTTGTTTTATAAAATTTTAAGTTAATTTAAGTAATCTATGTTTGCTTTCTTTTCTGAACTATGTTTTAGCACAGTAGTGTGTTTCTGCAGTTTTACGTGGTTCCCGACGTGTGGCTTAAACTGCTAAAGACACTCTGCTTACAATGACTGTGGTGGAGTTTGTGGTTTAGATTTACAGCATAGCTGTTCCATTTTAATGGTTCTGCTTTAAAAAAAAAAAGACATTAAAGTGCTTTTGTTTCCTTTTTTGAATCACTTTAGGCTGCCTTTTCAGTTCACAAGAATTGTGGTTGATTGATTAAAAACTAATTGGCCCAAGTTTGTGGTTGATGATAAAGTGCTTCTGCTTATGTTTTACAGCACTTACAAACTTTCAGCTCCCGACTGTGGTCAAATAAAGTAAAACCGGTTGGCTTACAATGACTGAAATAGGGGATTTTATTGTGCCATTTTCAGATCTCATGTCCAAGTCAGAATCGGAAAAAAAGTGTAACAATAGAAACTGGGCCCACAGGGTTGGGGTGCCAGAAGAGTGGGCACAGTTTGCTTAAGGCATACTTTCATACAGAGTGCTACAGGTGTTTGGACTGAGGTCATGATTGGCTAGACTGGAATCTGTGCAGTGTTTTATTGTAAGAGAAAGAAAAAGAGACAAGCAGAAAGGCAGTTGCTATAATTTCCAGCTTCTCTGTCTAGCTCCAGCGAGTGTTTGCCTGCTAAAAAGGCAAGAACATCACTGAAGTAATGTCAGCTCACGCAGCTTTCCATAAAAGTCAGTCTAAAGCAGAGTCTGCAGAGAAGTCCACTAAGGAGCATAACATCTTCACTTGAGGAATGCTCAGATAAAAAGGACTTAAAATTCAGCTAGGGAAGGCATTCTTAGACACTAGCCTTAGAAAGACAAGAAAATCATTTGGAGCCAGATAAAGAAAAGTTTAATGAGCCCATCCAGCCTGTTGGCAATACTCTGATGCCCTCCATGGAAGAATTCCAACAAATGTGACAAATTTTTTTTTGTTTGTGAATGTGTTATTTCTAGGGGCGTGGATATGGTTCACTATCCACACTCTGGCAGTGGTATGGTCTGATTGTCTGGATGTCTTTAAGCTAAGCTCCTCCCACCCCTTGGGCGGTACATCCCCGACCATCCCATTACATCAGATCTTTTGGCTGGAAGAACAGGTCACCTCCTTCGCGGCTCCTTCTTAGTTTTTAGTACACTGTTGGGGAACTTTATTTCAATGTTTTTTTTTTTTTTTCACTTTCTACTTGGATTCTCCTGGTTCCTTTGACTCCGTTCCATCGAAGATGGAGCAGTGGAAGCCAGGATTTTTAAATTCTACATTCAGTGTTGGCAGATGTTGGCCACCAACCCGCACAACAGTTGTGTGTACTGCCTTGGTGGGCAGCACAGTGTGGCCGGGTGCAGTCTCTGCTTAGTCCCATGAGGACAGGAAGCTCTGGCTCTCATTGGGTTGGCCTTCGGAACAGGATCGAAAGAACCACCCTAAGGGCCCAATAAGGCCTCGGTCAGATGGGCTTAGCAGCTTGTGGCCCTAGAGAGGGAAGTGGTGACTGCTCAGTGCTGTTCCCTGGATCCAGTGTCAGAGGGTCATTCACTGGAGAGTTCAGTGAAATGTGTCTGGCCTTATAGACCTTGGGGAAGAGTCCTGCCCTGTCCTGGGACTGAAAGCGATTAAGGTCCTTCCACTCCTTTAACTCTACCGACCAGTCGACGGATATCAGGAGCCCCTGGCTGAGGGGCAGGTCAGGCTGGTTGAGGGCTCTTTGTTCCCCCATTAAGCGAGTAGAGTTCAACTTCAGTAGAGCAAGCGGCTGAGATTTCTCAAGCTTGTTGACCAGTTGTCAGATGATGTTGAGGACTTGATCTCTCAGACCCTGGTGCCCTTTGTCCTCACCCAAGAGGATGTGGTCTGGTTGTGGTCCCTGTCCTTTTCCTCAACGGGAGCAGTCTCCACTGGCAGTCAGAGCTTCCATTCCCATGTTATTTAATTTGGGTAGGCATGTGATTTACACCAACCCACTAGGAGGCTCTCCTCACCGTCGACCAACTGTGCTCTTGATCCTGCTTGACCAGGAGGCATCACTGCCAATGCTTCTCATTCTTCTCATCCTCCGTTGAGGAGTGGCACTGGCACAAGATGCACCAGTGCTTCAGGGAGCTCCTCTGGCAGCAGTGGGCCATTGCGGGGCAGAGTAGGGCTCTACTCCTTGGAACTTTGGTCTTCTGGCCGCCACCAGTGGTACCTGCACTGACTCACACCGTACAGGTGCCCACCACCACAACTGCTGCTTCACCCCTTTGGGTGGAGCTGCCAGCACAGCAACTAAAGGTGAGTGCTCCAACTAAGGAAGCAGGCCCATTTGGCCATTGTTTTGCCAGGTTGGTTGTCAGTGAGGATCACCTCAGGAGAGGATACCAGGAGGTCTGTGGCGAGAAATGATCTAGAACCATCTTTGAGGAGTCCTTGGATGATTTGGATCACAAGTCTCTGGCCTCCTCTGGGACTTCCCTCGATCGAGGAGCTTACCACCAAACATGGCCCGGTATCATTTGGGGTGCTTCTCGGACTCATCTTGGAGTTCATGTCAGTCCTGCTTGAGCCAGTCCAGAACAGGGTTAAGTATCCTGTCATAGACATTTTGGATGGGGACGAATTCCTAGGGGTTACCTTCCCCTGTGGCTGAGGTGATTTTGTGACTTGCTCTGGAGTTTTGGCAGCATCCTGCCTGGCACCTTCTGCCCACATGATCCGCAGGTATGTTGTCCCCGCGGATTCCCTTTTGGAGTTCTCAGACCACCCCTCCGTGAGGAAGTTGGTCATGGATTCGGTGTTCCACAAGTCTGGACAGCAGATGGACATGGACAAGCCTCCAGACAAGGAATCCTGCAAGATCGGCCACGCCACTATAAATGTGTCTGCTGTGGCATTTCTGTGTCTCTGTCAGGCTAGTTATGCCATAATAGTGGGCAGTTTTGTTCACTCCCTGATTAAGGTCTTGGCTGCAGTCCTCCCTCACCTCCCCATTGATCAACAGCCGGCGGTGATGGTCATCTGAGATGAGGGTCAGTCGCTGGCTTAAACACCAGCTCCAGATGGCCTTGGACATGGGTGACCTGTGTGCCCATGCCATGGCAGCTGCCATCTGTCACAGGGCTTGGCTGCGTTTGTCCACCCTTATGGCAGACACCTAGCACTAGCTGGCTAATGTCCCTTTCTTGGGCACCGACCTATTTGGCCTTGGAGTGGTAGGACATTTCACCTGCAGCAAGAAGTCAAGTGCCACCCTGGATTCTGTGATGTCATTCCAGAAGGACCAGAGAAAGTAATCTAAGAAACAGGCTTTCTAGTACTGGTCCTTTCAGTTACAGTCTCCTCAGCAGCAGCCCTAGCAGAGGCAGTTCAAAACTTGGCACTCCAAGCTCAAGTCTGGGGCCCAGGGTACTAAGAAGGAATGGGGCAG
The DNA here is from genome assembly GCA_016271365.2 of Neoceratodus forsteri. Lineage (NCBI taxonomy): Eukaryota > Metazoa > Chordata > Ceratodontiformes > Ceratodontidae > Neoceratodus > Neoceratodus forsteri. The sequence continues at coordinate 144,298,375 of CM057451.1, forward strand.
GGGTAGTGGTGCCTCTCCAGCTGCAGCCGTCGGTGCCTCCGCTAAAGCTGCCCAGTGACAGGTCGGGGTGTCGTCCGTCGTACGTCACTTCTTGCCACGTTGGTCTGCTATCACAACAGACAAGTGGGTGTTGGCTGCAGTGGGCAGAGGACTGTCTCTCGATTTCAAGGCTCTCCCGCCATACCACCTCCATACACCTCAAGTGCCATTGTGTTTCAGGCCATGCTGCCTGCTCTCAGGGAGGACAATGCTCAGCTCCTTGTGAAAGGAGCTATAACCTGTGTCCCAGACACCCTGGCCAGTCAGGGTTATGTGTCCAGGCACTTCCTGGTCCTGAAACGGACAGGGGCTGGTACCCCAAACTGGATCTTCATGATCTAAACTAGTATGCAGAAGTGCAAGTGCTGGATGGTCACACTGAGCCAGAGTAGAGTATACAATCAGTGGAGCAGAACATGTAGTTCTGCTCCCTGGACCGCCAGGATGCGTTCATTCACATTCCAATCTGCAGGTCCCACCACCAGTACCTCTAGTTCCAAGCAGAGGGGGTCCTGTACCAGTTTTTTGTCATGCTGTTCATCCTTTCCTCAGCTCCAAGGGGCTTCACCTAGTGCATGGCAGTGGTGGCAGCCCACCTGTGGTGCCTAGGAGTAAGAGTGTACCCCTACCTGGATGACTGGCTAGGAGCCGGTCCATCCAGAGAGGTTATAGTGAGATCCACAGATCTGGCTCTCCAGACCTGCTGAGACTTGGGTCTGTTGGTCAGCTCTTCCAAGTCTGAACTTGTACTGAAGCAGGTGATCAAGTTATTCAGGGAAGAACTAGATTCCCTGCAGGCCAAGGCCCTCTTCCTGGTGGACCGGGCACAGTCTTACCTCCTTTGCCTGATCATTCTGGTTGGGCTCTTGCGCCCTGCTCAGGATTTCCTATGGCTGCTGGGTTACATGACATCCTGCACCACTGTTGTCTGCTGGGCCCACTGGCGGATATGCCCCCTTCCGTGGGACCTACACCGTCAGTGATCGCAGTGCTTAAGTCACTTGGACCAGCCGGTCACAGTGACGCAGCCGATGTGGGATGCCATCCAGTGGTGACTGGTCCCAGACCATCTGGAGGAAGGAATCCCATTTATCAACCCAGAGCTGACCGTCATGCTGATGACTGATGCATCTCTGATAGGGTGGTGAGCACACCTGGGAGACAACACAGCCTACGGGTTTTGGTTGCCAAAGGAGTCCCATCACCGCATAAACCTGCTGGAGCTCCATGCAGTGTCTTTGGATGTGACAGAATTAGCTCCACTAGTCGGGGATCAGGTCATTCAAGACCAGACGGACAATGCCATGACTGTGTTTTACCTGAACTGACAGGGCGGCACACACTTCCTGCCCTTGTGTCAGAAGGCACTCCACACCTGGCCTCTCATGTGCAGCCTGGGCGCTGCTCTTTCTGGCGATTTATGTCACAGAGGAGCAGTCAGATGGCCGACATTCTCAGCCAGGTAGGAGAGACATCACACGAGTGGTCTCTGAATCTGGAGGTGGTGAATTATTTGATCTTTCTGGACTTGGTCTTCACCATTTATTCCTACTTCTGGGTTCAAGCTGGAGGCACTAGGACCCCGCGGGTGACAAAAATCTTCAGGAGGGCTGGTGCCATGGTAAGACTGTGCATGTGTGACACCATGAGATTGGCTTGCACCTGTGTAGGCTACCTAAGTGTCAACCCCCTAACCGCCTCAGTTCCTTTTCCCCCCACTGTCGAGTACGCTTCAGTGATGACGTCGCTTGCCTGCTGGGAGTCAGAACTTCACATCTATACGACAGCAGCTTTAGTCGTTCATTTCATTTTTAATATCATCATTCTTTGTTATTTACAAAAAAAAAAAGAAGCAAGGTATTTTTTCTCAGCCCTGCCCATCGACAGAGTCTACCATGGCCAGTATCGGTGACTGTAGGAATGTGTCATTGGAAGCTGCTCTGGCAGCAGGCTGTGTCCGGTCTGCTGCTTTCTCTGGAGGGAGTGGTGGGGCGTCCGACCACTGGAAGTCTGGTGTCCGGGTGGAAGGACAGTCCTCCCATAGACACAAAAAGAAGCGGTCCCATTGCTGATCCAGGTTGGACACTCTGACTCTCAGCCGTGAGTTCTTCCTCTTCTCTGCGGAAGAAGAAGCAGCAGTACCGCTCAAGGTCTCCCTCTGGTATGTCTGTTAGGGAGTCTCCGGTAGTAGAGAGAGGAAAGCCCACCCCAACCCCTCCTGTTTCCCTGGTGACTTCGGCTCTTAACAGCCAGGACTCTCAGTACCGGACCCCCTCTCTGTCCTCTTATGGGGTTTCTGGTTGGCAGTTTCATTACTGCGCTGCTGTCATGGAGCAGTGTGTTCAGCGTCTGTCTTGTCTTTTTCTGGTGGACCTGGTTCAGGGCCCCTTGGGTCTTGGAGCCACTGGCCTACAGTCTTCAGGGCAGGACGTGTGTTTGGCTCCAGCGATGGAAACTCTTCCTTCACTGGTACCGGCGCCATCTGTCATTGAGACGCAGGTCAGGAAGAATAGGAAAAACCAGGAGCAGTTGTAGAATTCACAAAAAGTGTTTGTTTGTTAGTACTAGCAGTAACATAAAAAAATAAACTTGTTCAGAATAACTATTTATAAAGACAGAATAAACAGAGAAGATCCATCCAAGTTTTCTTTCAATCTCTCTGTGTGTCTGAAAACATTCCAGCTCTCTCTCTAAGTCTTTGCAACCCCCCTCCTTAAAAAGCATCCTGTTTTTTTTTTTTTTACTAAAATGTTCTTGAATGTTTCAGGCAGGTGCAGCAAGAACACAATGTCCCAGAACAGAGGCCCCTTCTCCACAGCTTCTGAAAAAGGGCTTACACACTGCTCTCAGGTTAACCCCTTAAGTTCCAAATAGCTTTGTAATCATTTCAAACTATAATTATATACATTTCAACAGTAACATTATATCATTTCTAAACAAAGGGATCACAATATCAGTTACATTTCCCCATAATGATTTGCATATATTTTTATACCAGTAGATATGCAAGGGAGGAAAAAGACAGAACAGCAAGGGAAGACAGAGAGACAGTGAGAGGCAAAGAATTGCGAGACTGTCGGGGTGATCAAATCCTAGGTCTCGCAGGAAAATTTGGTTGCGCAGCCAGACGGACAAGAGACAGGAAAGAACAGAACAAATCCCTGCATTCAAACTCTCCATAACAACTTGGACAGGGTCCTATTCAACCCTGTCACATCATTGATGCGGTTTCCACGTGCCTCCCCCGACTCTTGTTTCCGTGCAGGGGCCGGCACAGGTATCACTCCATTCCCCGTCTGTTTCCAGGTCTGGCAGGCTTTCCAGGGCGCTATTGCCGGAATCTTCAGTGCCGCATGCAGCGTCAGGATCTTCTGTGCCGCATGTGGAACCGGGGCCTTCTGTTATACCGGCACCAAGTCAAATCGGTTCCACGTCGCAGTAGCCAGGGGTTTCTGTGCAGTGTGTGGTGTCGTGTACTTTGGTGCCGCATATGGCTTCGGGTTCTTCGATGCTGCTTACGACATTTGGGTCTTTGGTGCAGCATGTGGCACCGTGGTCTTAGCTGCCGGGTCCGATACAGGTCCCGATGTCACCTGTCTACCCCTTGCCTAGGCCGTGGTGCGGCAACTCCTGATTTATCCAAGGCGGATGTGGAACAGGACGAGTCAGATCCTGATTTTATTTCTGAAAACTGCGACGATGACCCATTCTACAGCTTGGACAAGAAACCCTCACTCCCAGCTGAACCCCTGGTTGAAGACCTTTCCTTTCAGTCTCTTCTTAGGAACATGGGAGCAACCCTGGCTCTGCAGACTTCATCTGTGGACCCAGGAAAGCATTTACGCCTCGAGTTTCTTCATAAACCAAATGTTCCAAAGAGCCTTTTGCCTCCTGTTCCCCCCTCCTTTGAGACTTTGTTGCAAGCGGTGTGGGAGAGGTCTACTCTCATTCCTTCCATGGTCAAGTCCATAGACAAAAAGTATGTCCCTGCCAAGGAGAGACCTTTCTTAGCATCACAACCCTTTGCAGATGCTTTGGCTGTCCTTGCTGAGAATAACAAGGCTGTCCTCCCTCAGGAGTCTTAAGCACATCCTATCAATAAGATGTCTTGTAAAATTGATACCTTGGGGAATCGGGCATTTGCAGCCATAATCCTGGGCATGTGTATCACCAGTTATCAGGGCATTTCTCCCGATATTAGTACGTCCTTTGGAACTGTCTGAAATCTGTAGTAGAGAATCTCCTGGAGTTCGACTCCAAAATGGAGCTTCTGCAGACTATTACCCGGGGCATAGAATCCAATAGCCACCAGCTCAAAACTTCTATGGATGCCTACAACACCACCTCCAGGGCAGCCACCATTGGAATCTGTATCAGACGGCACTCCTGGCTTAGCACATTGGGATTCTCTTCTGATGCTCAACAACGAGTCATGAATGTCCCCTTCGATGGTACTTATCTGTTTGCCCCTCAGGTAGAGCAAGCACTAGAGGCTGCTCAAAAAACCAGGACTGCTATTAAAACTACTAGGCCAGCTCCTTCAGCTTCCCAAAGTGGCAGGAACCGTCAGCCTTTTTGCAGCTCAGTCCTTTCGAGGAAGAGGCCGAGGAGCCCAGGCAGACACCAGCCTCCTCAGCCGCAAAAGAAAACACAGCAGAAGGTGCAAGGACCAAAAATGCCCAGTGCGACCCTCTGAGACGGCCCAGGTTTCACCTCAGCTGCGCAAGTTAGACCTCCCTAGCAGTGGGTAGTCGTCTGACTCAGTTCTACAGCTAATCCCAGTCTATCACAGCAGACATATGGGTCCTCCAGATTATCCAGGAAGGGTACGCTCAACCTTTCGGAGATTCCTACCAGTTGTCCACCCAAGCAGCAGCACAGTCTCTCCACCGCAGTCAGGCCTTCTCACTTCCGAGATTCAGGGCCTCCTTCGAAACAGGACAGTGGAGGTAGTTCCCTGGGAGGAACAGAACACGGGATTCTATTCTTGTTACTTTCTGGTTCAAAAGAAGACATACGAACATACATACGAAGAAGTCAGCAGAAGGCCATTTGGTCTATCAAGTCTGCTCGTATTGCAGGGTCCACAGCTTGAGCTACTGTCCCTGCCCTCCCTCCTCACTCCTCCAATTCTCCTTACCCATGATCCTTACTTTCCCTTATACCTATCCCAGCCTCTCTTAAAGCTACCCACTGTCTTCAAGATGAACTCTTCCAGCAGTGCATTCCAAGTGCCCACCACCTTCTGTGTGAAGAAGTGCTTCCTGACCTCCCTCCTAAACCTGCCACCCACCAGCTTAAGACTGTGCCCCCTCGTGTTATGGTTGTCACTCAAAGAGACTCTCTCTATCAACCTTATTTATCCCTTTCAAGTACTTGAAAGTCCCAGTCATGTCCCCTCTCTCCTGTCTTCCAGGGAGTACATGTGCCCCATTCTTTATCTCAGGAAGTTGAACAACTTTTTGTTCAGCGAGAAGTTCAAAATCGTCTCCTTTGGGACACTCCTACCACTTCTCCAACAGCATGACTGACTGGCATCCCTAGATGTGCAGGACGCCTACTAGCATGTTCCAGTACACCCGTGCCACCACAGAAACCTCCGCTTTGTGGCATTGGGTTAGCATTACCAATTCAGAATCCTGCCCTTTGGGCTCTCCTCAGCAGCTCGAGTCTTTGCAAAGTGTTTCGCAGTTATCGCTGCACACCTCAGAAAGCTTGGCATTCAAGTCTTCCTGTACCTAGACGATTAGCTGCTGGCAAACTTGCCAAGGCAGGAGAATCAAGAGGCTGTCTCCACATCTTCTCAGTTCTTCACCTCCATGGGGGTTCTGCTGAACCTAGAAAAGTCTCAGCTTCAAGCCTTTCAGCAGCTCCTCTTCATATGATCCCTCCTAGACACTTCCAAGGTGAGGGCATTTCTCCCGGAGACCAGGAGGAACGACATTTTCTAGATGGCTCGCTACATCAGGGAGAGCACTTCAGTACGAGCTCATTCAGTGCAACGAATGTTGGGCCTCATTGCCTTGTCCGTGTTCACGGTACCTCTGGCTCATCTGCATACCAGAACCAGTCAGTGGATGCTCATCATACAGTGGTCTCCGGTTGCACATCCACAGTCTTACCCCGTCAAGGTGGCAGAGCCTCTGAGGAGGTCACTTGCATGGCGGATTCAGGAGGACAACCTTCTTCAAGGTCTCCCCTTAGCGCCACTGGAGTTTCTGATTACCATCACCACAGATGCATCTCTGCTGTGCTGGTGGGCTCACTGCCAAGATTTCCACACTCAAGGAGTGTAGACCCAGGAAGAGTCTCATCTACACATCAATGTTCTAGAGATGAGAGTGGTCCTGTATGCTGCTCAAGCCCTAGAGGAAGTCCTTTGTCACAAAGTAATGCTTCTTCAGAGGGACAACAAGGCTGTGATGTACTACATCAACAAACGGGGTGGGATGCACTCCTGCCTCCTGTGCAAGGAAGCCATGAGGGTATGGGTATGGGAATGGTGCCTCTAGCACAACGCTCTGATTCAAGCAGTCTGTCTGCCAGGAACTCGGAACAATCTGGTGGATCACCTCAGCAGAACAAAGACAGACCCTCACGAATGGTCGCTTGCAGCAGACGTCATGCAGTTGCTCTTCGACGAGTGGGGCATTCCAGACATGGACCTTTTTGCGCCCCACTCAATGTAAAACTGTGTATTCTGCTTCAGAAATCTAGAACTTGGCATTTTCTGGTAGGATACATTCAGACTGCAGTGGACAAGAATTTTCTGTATGCATTTCCTTCTCTACCCCTAATTCAGAGGATGCTGCTCAGATTAGAGGCACGGGGGGGGGGCAAGATGATTCTGATTGCACCATACTGACCTCGATAAATCTGTTTTTTATTGATCAGCAAGTTGTCAGAGGGCCCTCCGAGATAGCTGCCTCTGGGAATGGACCTCCTGACACAGGGACCCCCTGGTTCATCCCAACCTTCATCTCCATGTCTGGCTTCTGAGGAGATAGAAGTGGGTAGGTTCAAAGTTTTTCAGAGAGTCTGACAGGTTCTCTGGGCGGCACATAAGCCCTCCACCAGGAGGACTTACACCTCTAAATGGAAGCGTTTCTTGCTGTGGTGTGCTAAGAACTCTTTAGATCCTTTTCAGAGCCTACCAAATAAAGTGTTGAGACTTTTCAGATGCAGGACTGCAGTATTCAATGGTAAAGGTACACCTCTGTGTGCTTTCTGTCTATCATGAGCATGTGCAAAATATGTCTCTGGCTCAGCTGCCTTTGTTCAAGAGATTCCTCAAAGGCATTCTGCACACAAGGTACCCGGTCAGGAAGCCGGTTGCCACCTGGGATAATAATCTCGTGCTAGATATGCTAACTCACTGCACCAGCTTTAAACGGCCATCCTCCTGGTCCCCCTTCTCGGATCATCGTTGAGGACTTCTCTGCCCGAGCAGTGCCCCGCTTCCACGCGGTGGAGCTTCACGGCCGCTGCCGCCGCCCGCCCGACAGCACCAGTTTTAAATGGCCATCCTTGTGGTCCCCCTTCTCGGATCATCGTTGAGGACTTCTCTACCCGGGCGGCGCCCCGCTCCACGAGGCGGAGCTTCACGGCCACTGCCCACCCGACTGCACCAGCTTTAAACGGCCGTTGTCGCGGTGCCCCGCTTCCACGAGGCAGAGCTTCACGGCCGCTGCCACCAGCGCCCGACTGCACCAGCTTTAAACGGCCGTCCTCCTGGTCCCTCTTCTCAGATCATCATTGAGGACTTCTCCGCCCAAGCGGCACCCCGCTTCCATGAGGCGGAGCTTCATGGCCACTGCCACTGCCTTCCCGACTGCACCAGCTTTAAACAGATGTCCTCCTGGTCCCCCTTCTCGAATCATCATTGAGGTACATATCGCTATCCTGCTCCTCTATCTGCTAACTCCTGATTGGTGCGGCGATACTACTGCCCGTAGCTGATTGGCCTACCCTGCAGTGAATCTGTCTGCTGATTGGAGCGCCTTTTCAGCTTCCAAACTCCTGTTTTAGGCACCTTTCAGCATGGCGGCTTTTTAATATTCGGCAGGTCCAAACCTTTGGGACTGTATTTTCTCCTGCCCACCCCCACTAAATACACTTTAGCCCCTCCTCCTTAACGCACCTTTCTTTCCATTGGCCCTTTTCTGCTGCCCAATATAATCACTCACCAAAGTAAATTCCCTTAGCTTCTCATAGTCCTTAACTCCACTTTCAGCTGTACTGTTTCTTTCTCCAGTTTTTGTATCGAATCCCCTTAACATAATCAGTCTTGCTCAGGCTTACTCTGCTGCTGGTCTCCTTAACTTTCTCCTTGTTCTTACCTGGTCTACCTCTTTTGGTCACCCTATCCCTAAAGCTGACAACCTTTGGTGACCCAGGTCTGCTTTGAGCTACAGCCCCTCGGCGCTACCCCTGTACCATAGCAGTAGCCACACTCATCAAGGTACCTCCGCCCATCTTATACCCCACACATCTCTCAACCATGGGCAAACAGACCCTCGTGCTCAATCTCCTCACAATCATCTTGCTCTTTCACTCTCCGCCCTACTCAGCCATACACATTCCCACCCTGTCCCCCACTCCCCCAACTCCCCACACACACTGGACCACCAGATCACCCCACTGCATCCCTCACCAATCCCTTTCCCACCCCACCCCCAACCACCGGTTAAACTGGACTCAGCCCATCCTGGCCATACCTGCCCTCAGCTCCCTGCCCGTACCCTGTACCCTCTCCACCAGATTCCAACACCAGATCCAACGCAGCCGCTCTGGCCTTCGCAGCCCACTACTCAGACTAATCACCCTACTTCTTCTGCTCTCCAGGAACGTTCACCCCAACCTTGGCCCTGGGTAATCTACCCCCCCTTCCCTGCTGGATGTGGCCTACGCATTGCCTCAATGAACATCTGCAGTCTTCCAAAGAAAACTGCTGCACTCCAGTGCTGGGTCGTGCAACACAGGCCCGATATCATTGCCATAGTGGAGACCTGGCTCTCCGCATCAACCCCTGACTCAGCTGTCTTCCCTCCCTGGTTTCACCATCTTCAGGGAAGACAGAGTTGGCAAGTATGGGGATGGATGTGCAGTCTACCTCCGCGACTCTCTCCTTAGCTGTGCTATCCCTACCCCCAAGCTCGATCATGGGGCCCAAGCTATCACCATAAAAATCTCCCTTGACCCGGGCAGGGGCCCTATCTCACTACTGCATACATACCCCCGCGGGACCAGGGACCAGCAGTGCACTCCCTCACCAACTATCTATCCACCCTGCCTCACAAAGCTGAGCAGCTCGTCCTCGGTGACCTCAATGTCAACTGGCTTAGCTCCACCACCGTACATATAAAGGACACCTTTACTGCCCTTCACTTCTCTCAGTCACACTTCCGACCAGACTCAGTCAGTCAAGTGGCAGCAACTCCTGTACTTTGATTGCTTGCTTGATTGGTTACAGGTACATTCTCATTTGAATTAGTATTTGTATGAAAGGACACAGAACGTGATGTCTTACTTTGAATTCTTTTTCTGTTATTTTGGCCTTCTTTACAATTGCGTGATCTCCCTCTGCTTTGACTGCGATTATACTCTTCTTTTGGTCAATTATAGAAAGTACCCCCCTCTTTGTCCCCTTCATCTCTGGTTAATTTGCTTTGCTTTCTAGCAGTCTGCTTTAACTCGTAGGTCTCAAGTCTGTCCTTCAGATCTTTATTAAATTCATTGAAAAGAGGATCCTGAACTAAATCATTCAATTTAGCTTTAACAATCTGCATCTCTGAAATAAGTGTTGCATGTTTTTTTAGATCAGCTTTGATAATTAGCTTGATAAAACTTTCGTACATATCTTAGCTGCTTCTTCCCATTCTTCTTTGTATTCAAATAAATCTATACCACCTGATGGAGTCCTTAATACTCTCGTTCTAAATATGTTTCCAATGTATATATATTATAAGCAGTGTTAATTTCCTTAAACTTAATGCTTCTCCTGTTCAAAAAAAAAAATCACTTAATTGATCATTAATTATATCCTCATTTGGCGCCATTTCTTCTACCATGCCACCTGAGCCTGTAATTTTCTGCTTTCTCTGAACTATTGTCTCTATGCTACAACAGTCAAATGACTTATCTGTTGTTCCATCATTACGAGCTGGTTGGTTCATTGTGGCTAGTTTTGGTCAAGGTCAGGAATGGCAAGGCGCAGATGATCCTGATAGCTCCAGACTGGCCAAGGCAATTCTGGTACCTGGATCTCCTCAGCCTTAGCAGCTGGTCTCGGCAACTGCCTCTCCACTCAGACTTCGGGTGACAGTCCTGCTCCTGGACCTTCAGTCGCTTTACCTCGTGACCTTGTTCCTGAGTGGCTAGAGTTCCAGGCCTTGAGTCTTTCCGAGGATGTCTTGCATGTCGTGGAGGTATCCAGAAAGGAGTCGAATTTTTTTTATTTAGTTATTTATTTAAAATTGGTGACAGTGAAAGGCACACCGAGCCGAAGCTAGTTTCCAGGTGCGACCCGGTTACAAGGTGTACGCTGAGGTAGGCAGAGAAGTACAACAATTTCTTGTTTCAGACGTCGAGTACAACATCAAGACATTGCACAGAGGTGTGCAGTAAAGTACAGCTGTTGCTTGAACAGACGTGTAGAACAACATCAAGACTTTCCATTTCTAACACTGGTATTTACAGTATATTACAAACGTTTATATGTACAGCATTTACAAGTAGTAGTATTACAATGTTATGTAAACTAGCACGGAAATTGTACAGTATGTAAGCAGTTAAACAATTTGGGGCTGACATGTGCAAAAATGTTGACCAAAAGGGGCCACCAAGAGTAGGCTAGGCCCAAATTGGGGTGGGACCAGATGAGCATCTTGGGCAGGGAGGGGAAGGGAGGAGCCTGGGGAGTTGTTTAATGGCTGATAGGGAGGAGGCCTGGTGCAGGTTGGGTGGGAGATTGTTCCATAGGAGGGGGAGCCGGTAGGAAAAGGCAGCTTGACCAGTGGCAGAGAGGGGGCGTGTGAGGTGGAAAGTATGTGCGTGTCTATGGCGGAGGGAGTAGCCTAGGGAAATGGCTGGAGAGAGGCGGGAAGAGAGGTAGGGGGGGTAGGGAGCCTAACCAACATTTAGCTATGAGGGAGGTGCTGTGGAAAGTTCTCCTGTGTGAGAGAGGTGTCAGGGATAGTGTGGAGTAGAGGAGGTAGTGATGAGTAGGTGGGGGAGAGGCAGTGGCGAAACGACAGAGTTGAGTAAGATGTCAAGTTTTGAGAGGGATGAGGTTGGGGCTGTGCCACAGATGACGTCCGCATAGTCCAACACTGGCAAGATGGTTTTGCGTACGAGTTCACTATGGGTGGAAAGGGGAAAGCTGGCTTTGTGGCGATAGAGGATGGCCAGTTTGGGTCAGAGTTTGGTGCAGATGGCCTCGACATGGGTGGAAATGTTGAGGAGGGTATCCAGCCAGACTCCCAGGTACTTGAAGGCGGGTACTGACTCGAGGGGAAAATCTTCCAGGGTGGAGATTGGTGGTGGGGCAGGTCGGGAGGTGAGTTTTGTCTAGTACCGAATGCCACGGTGACTGTTTTTTTGGCATTAAGTTTAAGCTGTTTTTTTCAGGAGCCAGGCTTGGACTCAGCTGAAGTCTCTTTGGAGTTTTGAGGGCACACTATCATGTGAGGGGCCTGAGGCATGGATGATGGTGTCATCAGCGTACAGATGCATGTTTGAGGAGAGACAGGCAGAGGGTTGGTCGTGGGAACACGACAACTGGCTCCCAACAATTCTACCCAAGGCCAACTCGCCTCCTAGACACCACCCCAGCTAAATTACCTCCGACATTAACTTGCCTACATAATTGCCTCCCCAAAATAAATATAAATCTTCTTACCAGTCTGCTACCTGGATTGTATTTTCCAAAACATAAATATCCTTCTGGATACTATAATTTGCTTTGTACCACAACTGTGCTCACTGCCTAATGGGATAAAAGGGTAGGTTTTGCTCCATTAAAAAGTAAAGTTCAATAAACTGTAAGTACAGCCTCATTTTATCCACACACAAAATTCACTGGCTATGTGGTTCGCAGCTTCAGCTTAAAAATGATCCACTGCCTTTTAACTGGGTTGGCTGTGTCTCACAAGAAATGTAAAATGAAAGGGTTTGCAGTCCACATGCTCAGATGGTTCTCTATTTTTTTGTTTCCACAAAATAAGACCACTTCCTAGCTACTCTGCCAACATTTTGAAGCCACACATAAATTGTAGCTGCATTATTAAACACAGTTACTCATAAAAGCTACACTGATTCAGTTCATATTAGACATAAAGGCTTGTGATCTGCAGAACAGCGCATAATATATGCCCATATAGTGTAATTAATTATTTAATTTTCATTGAACAGTACATTACATTATCAGTTGTTTTTCTTTAGATACAAATTACTTTGTTTAAAAGTGAAACGAGCGAGCTTACAGCAATATATGGTCTGAAAATGATGCAGACATATTTTATATTCAGCACAACGGTAAAACAGTATTTTTTTAAAAGTGAAAGGAGCGAGCTTACAGCAATATATGGTAAGGAACTGATGTAGACATATTTTTTATGCAGCAGAATGGTATAACAGTATTTTACAACTTAGAGGGAGCGAGTTGGCATTACATGAATTGTCGTAGGAGCGGGATGACAGCGGAGTGTATTGTCGGGAGCGAGTAGTCGCGATACGAATTGTTGGGAGCGAATTGTCATGTACCCGGAGGTCGTCTATGAATAGGGAGAAAAGGATGGGGCCAAACGATAAAGCCTTGGGGGACACCCGAGAGGATGGTTGGGGGGGGGAAGAGGGTGTTGCCTATTTGGACTGACTGCTGCCTATTCTGGAGGTAAGAGTGGAACCAGTTGATGGCAGGTTGAGCAAGGCTGATAGAACTTAGTCTGCAAAGCAGCAGAGGGTGGATGAAAATGGTGGTGGTTTGGCCGTTGTTTCGTAGGTGCTGTGCCTTTAAACTGAAGACATTTTCCATTTGGTGTCATGGCAAGGGGCCTGAGCCTTTGCCTGCCAAGTGGCTAGCATCTTGGACTACCTCTGGCCCCTTTGCCAGCTGGGACTGTGAGGAACGACCCTTAAGGTGCACCTGGTAGCCATCTCTGCTTACTGGGAGCATTCCAGTGTGCTGACGGTGGCACAGGAGAAGGTGGCTGGGTGCTTTTTCAAGGGCCTCGACCACTTGTCTCCTCCGGTGTGTGATCCACGTCCACTGTGGGAGATCTTCCTGGACATAAAGTCTCCACCACTCATTCACACTAGTGGGATCTGCGCCAGAGGCACTAGGGCCCAGCGGGAGCAAACTTTTTTGCTGGAGGTCGGCGCAGAGATGGAGCTGCGAGGGAGGCTTTCGAGCCCCAGCTCATGCGGTAATGACTATCTCTGCGTCGACCCTCCAACCGCCTCAGTTCCTTTTTTCCCGCCGAGTGCACTTCAGTGACGACGTCGCTCGGCCGCTGGGAGTCAAACCTCAAACTAGCAGCATAGTTCTTCAGTTTTATTGTTTTGTATTAATATCTCGAATAAAGTATCGCTTAGTTTATTTATTCTTATTTAACGAAGAAGTCTTAGCTCATATTAACGGAGTCGACCATGAGCGGGTCAGGTGACTGTAGGGAGACTTCGCATGAAAGCTGTTCAGTCAGCCGGGTGGGTCCGGTCCGTCTTCTCGGGTCTGACAACGGACAGTCCAATGTCCGAGGGGGTGGGCGGTCCCCTTGAAAGCATAAAAGTAAATGGTCGCATTCTCTGCACCGTTCGGCTTCGAGCTCTTCTTCGGCCCACAGGTCAAAAAAGAGAAGGCATCACTCGAGGTCGCCCTCTGATATGTCTGCACGTAGACGGTCGGTTATTGGGGTTAGTTGTCAGTCTCCTCCTTCGGAGTCGCTGGTTTCTGTTTCTGGTAGCCGACGTCTTCGACATCGGAGCCCTACCCTGCCCTCTGGTAGGTCTTCAGATGAGCAGTTTCATCAGTGGGCTGCTCTTATAGAGCAGTGGGCTCGGAGGTTGGTCCAGCTGCCTAGCCCAGTCACTCAGGGGCCTTTGGGCTTTTTGGGAGATCAGGTAGGGCGGTTGGGCCTCCCTAGTCGCATGGCGCCGTCTTTCGTGCCGTCAACTCTGCGCTTTGGTGTTTTCTCTCCTCACACGGCTGCGGCGCAGGGGGCCACGCCGATGCCTCTATCTCCTGGTATTCATCCTTCTTTCTCCTCAAATCCTGTTTTTTGGAGTCTTGGGATGTTTTCGACACCCTTGGCGTCGATGGCTGTCTTTGGCACCGAGGCGTCTGACGGCACTGTTGAGTTTCTCGGCGCCATGCGCCTTGTCGGTGCTTCCTCTGCACTATGCGTCTTCTCGGCACCATCCTCAGCGCCGTGCACCTCGTCGGCGCCGTCCTCAGTGCCGGGTGGCTTCTCAGCGTCGTGCGTCCTTTTGGCACCATGCTCTTCCTCGGCTCCAAGACCTGTTAGGGCGTCATCCAGTCTTCAGGGCTCCTCTTCTTTAAATCCTTTTCCTTCCTCATTTCCTTTTGATTTTCACTCCTTTCCTGTTCATACAGTCCCTCCTGGGCTGTTAGGAGATGACACTGAGCCTGACCCAGACCTTAGGCTGGGTGATGATGTGGAAGGAGCAGGATCTATTCCTGCTGCAGAGCCTGTGGTCGAGGACCTGTCATTTAAGTCTCTGCTGAAAAAACTTGAATTCCACTCTTTCTCTCTAAACTACAGATATCGATCCTGGGAAACTGTTAAGACTCCAGTACCTCCATGTTCTGGAGAGCCGTATGGATTTGACTCCTCCGGTACAGCCCTCCTTTGAGACGCTTTCTCAAATGGTATGGAATAATCCTTCTCTCTTATTCCTTCTGTGGCTAAGTCCATAGATAGGAAATATGCTGCTCCCAAGGATCGACCCATTTTGGCATCCCAAGCCTTTGCGGATCCTATTGTAGTCTTGGCAGAGAATGATAAGGTCATCCTTCCTCAGACTACTACAGCTCGACCTATTAACAAAGAATCTCGTAAGATAGACACTTTAGGTAAGAGAGTCTTTGTTGCTTCCACCCTAGGTATGCGTATTGCCAGCTACCAAGGCTATTTCTCTCAATATGAGTATATTCTTTGGCATTCGCTCAAACATATGGTTGAAGCTTTACCGGAGTCGGACACTAATTCAGAGCTTCTTCAAACCATAACCAGGGGGTATCGAGTCCAACAACCAGCAGGTTAAAGCAGCTATGGACGCCTTCGATACTGCCTCCCGAGCGGTGGTGGCAGGCATTTGTACCCGCCGTCATTCCTGGCTGCGCACTTCAGGTTTCACGAACGATGCCCAGCAACAGGTAATGGTGTTGCCTTTCGATGGTGTGTGTCTCTTCGGCCCTCAAGTAGAACAGGCTCTAGAGGCCACACAAAAGACTAGGTCAGCCATTACATTGGCTCGAACTCCTCCTTTCCCCTCTCGAAGGGGTGTTAACAAACGCCAGTTTCATAACCGTCAGTCCTTTCGAGGCAAAGGCAGAGGAGGTTTTAATAAAAACCAAGCCTCCCAGCCTCAAAAGAAAATGCAGCTCAAGGACCCAAAGCGCCTAGTACCACCTTCTGAATTGTTGGCCCAAGTCCCACCTCAGCTGCCCTAGGGGGACTCTTCCTCAGTGGTGGGAGGTCATCTGACTCACTTCTACAATCAATGGAAGTCCATAACCTTGGACAAATGGGTCCTCCGGATAATCCACGAGGGGTATTCCATCAATCTTTTGGATACCCCTCCGGATAGTCCCCCCAGACGACAGCCCAGGCTGTCAGTTCTTCAGTCAGAACTTCTCACCTCAGAGATTCAAGGCCTTCTGAACAACAAGGCAGTGGAAGTAGTTCTGTTGGATCAACGGAACACAGGGTACTACTCCCATTACTTTCTGGTTCCAAAGAAAACTGGGGGCATGCGCCCCATTTTGGACCTCAGAAAATTAAACAAATTCCTTCCCAAAGAGAAATTCAGAATGATATCGCTAGGAACCCTGTTACCTTTGCTTCATCAACATGACTGGTTAGCCTCTCTGGACATGCAGGATGCTTACCAGCACATTCCTATTCACCCAAAGCATCACAAATATCTAAGATTCGTGGCTTTGGGACAGCATTATCAGTTCAGAGTCCTGCCCTTTGGGCTATCCTCAGCGCCGCAAGTTTTTACAAAGTGTTGTGCAATTCTCGCAGCGCATCTCAGAAAAATCTGAATACAGGTGTTCCCATATCTGGACAATTAGCTTCTAGCAAGTCCTTCAAGGCAGGGAACTCTAGATCCCATAGCCACGGCTTCACACTTTCTCACATCCATGGGAGTCCTGCTAAACCTCAAAAAATCGCAGCTGCAGCCCTCCCAGAAGCTCCTTTTCATAGGAACTCTCCTGGACACCACCTGTGCGAAAGCATTTCTTCCAGAGGACAGGAGGAGTGATATCCTTCAGTTGGCCAGATACATCGGAGAAAGCAGCTCGGTGACAGCTCTCTTGATGCAACAGATGCTAGGTTTCATGGCATCCTCTGTGTTCACTGTACCCCTAGCATGCCTCCATATGAGAACCTCTCAATGGATGCTCAGTACTCAGTGGTCCCCGACCAATCACCCTCAGTCCTTTCTCGTCAAGGTGACAGAACCTCTGAAGAGATCACTCACCTGGTGGTTGCAAGAGGTCAATCTTCTGGAAGGATACCCCTTTGCTCCTCTGGATCATCAGATTTCCATTACCACGGACGTGTCCCTGATGGGGTGGGGAGCTCACTGTCAGACTCTCCACGCTCAAGGTACGCGGTATGTGAAGGTACAAGGTATGTGAAGCTCAGGACGAGTCCCAGCTTCACATAAATGTCTTAGAAATGAGAGCCGTCCTTTATGCAGTCTGGGCTTTGAAGGACATTCTCTGTCACAAGAACATTCTCCTTCAAATGGACAACAAAGCAGTGATGTATTACATCAGCCAGCAAGGTGGGGCTCACTCTTACCACTTATGCAGGGAAGCGATGAGAGTGTGGGAATAGTGCTTGGAGCACAAGGTTCCAATTCATGCAGTCCACCTGCTGGGGGTGCAGAACGAACTGGCAGGCTGTCTCAGCAGAACAGAGACAGATTCTCACGAATGGTCTCTTGACTCAGCCATAGCTCAGTCACTATTCTCAGAGTGGGGAACTCCAGACCTGGACCTTTTTGCATCCCCACTCATCACAAAACTGCTTCTCTTCTGCTCCAGAAATCCAGGGCCTGGCATTTTCTGTCAGGATGCGTTCAGGCTGCGGTGGACAAAACTGTTTCTATACGCCTTTCCGCCTCTTCCTCTAATCCAAAGAGTACTTCTCAAATTCGAGTCCCAGGGGGACAAAATGATCCTCATTGCTCCCTTCTGGCCTCAACAGATGTGGTTTCCACTACTCAACAGTATGTCGGAAATTCCTTCGAAACCGCTTCCCCTTCAGACGAACCTTCTGACTCAGGGGCCTGTGGTCCATCCCAATCTGAGGTCGCTTCACCTTCACGCTTGGCTCCTGAAGAGATAGAAGTGAACAGGTTCAGTGTCTCTCTCAGGGTTTCAGATATTCTTGTGGCTGCGTGCAAGTCAGCCACCAGGAAAACGTACACAGCCAAATGGAAGCGTTTTTCGCCCTGGTGTGCAAAATCCTCTTTGAATCCTTTTTCCTGCATACCAGATAAAGTTCTAGAGTACCTTTTAGACCTCTCAAATTCAGGTCTGCAATACTCTACAGTTAAGGTTCACCTTTGTGCCATTTCAGCTTATGAGCCAGTACTTTCCTTGTCACTGGCTCAGTTACCTGTGGTTAAGAGGTTTCTTAAGGGAATTCTGCATACCAGACCTCCTATAAGATGTCCAGTCGCAGCCTGGGACATTAATCTGGTGCTAGACATGCTCACTCGAAAACCTTTCGAGCCTCTAGCTACCTGTGAGTTAAAATTTCTCACCTGGAAGACGGCCTTCCTAGTGGCCATTACCTTAGTCAGCAGGGTCTCTGAGATGCATGCCTTGGTCACAGACCCTCCGTATACTGTGTTTCATAAAGACAGATTAGTTCTTAGGACCCATCCTAAGTTTCTCCCTAAGGTTGTTTCAGAATTCCATCTAAACCAACCTTTGGTCCTTCCATCCTACTTTGCGAACTTCCAAAATGAAGGAGAGCGTTCTCTTCATTCCTTGGACGTCAAATGAGCTTTGCGTTTCTATCTAGATAGAACAAAAGACTTTCGCAGAGCCCAACAACTGTTTGTTTCCTTCAGCGAGACCTGGCTGAGTCAACCTGTCGCTATCAGATGTATTTCAGCATGGCTGGTGGCATGCCTTCGCCACTGTTATTCCATGGCGCAGGTTAAGCTAGAGGGTAGAGTGTACTCTCACTCTACTGGAGCGGTCGCGGCATCCCGAGCGGAAATCCGCAATGTGCCCATTGTAGATATTTGCAATGGGGCCACCTGGAGCTCAGTGCATACTTTCGTCAAACACTATGCCTTAGATGTCCATGCCAGTTGACATCTTTCTTTTGGCAGAACCATCCTTAATGGACTCCTGTCCTAAAACTATGAGCTCTTGGTCTCTCCTGCAGCCCTCTCAGGGGATTATTAGCTCAGTACTCACCCATTAGTGTGAATGAGTGGTGGAGACTTTATGTCCAGGAAGATATGGAAATTACGTACCTACCGTAATTCTTGATCTTCTTGGACGAGTCTTAACCACTCATTCACACACCCACCCACCATCCCCCGAGCTCACATTTGTTGTTGGTCTTCACCCACTCAGTCTTAGGCTGTGAAGACTTGTTTGTTGACCCTTCTTATACGGGTTGTCTGGACCGTCTTATGTCCGTTTTTTTGGTTAGGCTATCCTTCTAGGTTAGTTACGCTGCACCTTCTTGGGAAAAAAGGTACTGAGGCAGTTGGAGGGTTGCGCTGAGATAGTCATTACCGCCGAGCTGGGGCTCGCGGTGCCGCTCCTCGCGGCTCCATCTCTGGTGCCGACCCTCTAGCAAAAAGTTTGCTCTCGCTGGGTCCTAGTGCCTTCTGCGCAGATCCCATTAGTGTGAATGAGTGGTGGAGACTCGTCCAAGAAGATCAAGAATTACGGTAGGTACATAATTTCCATTTCCTGTCCTCTTAAAAATAGCCGTTTTCTGCTTTAAAGGAGTTTCTTTGCCAGTGATCCTGTGCCTTGAATTCTGGTAATTGGCTACTCCTTACAGTTCCTATACAGTCTAGACAGGAGAGAATCCCAGTATGTTCTGATTTTCTGTTCCCCCTCTCATATCAAACATTTATATCTCAAAATTTCCTACCCTTCCCTAACTCCCACCCTTTTCTATTTTCCAGAGATTGGGGCTCCCTTCCCAGTCTCCCTAGCTTTCGTTTCTCTCTTGCTCTGTCCTCTCAGTTGTTGATTTCTCCTTTTGTTTTTTATATCTTTTCCTTTTTCTGTCCCTTGGACTCTCTTGTTCCACCCTCCCAGCCCTTCTCTTTTCCTCACCTCTCTGGCGACTCAGAACTGGCAGGCAGGCGGAGTCGATGGCGCCTAACAACCAGCCTGTGAGCGCCACGTGGAACGTCTGCCTCGAGGGCGGTGCCGAGAGCGCGTGAGCTCCACCTACCAAAAAAAAAAAAAGCTCCTGCGGGGTCCTAGCCTCTGGCCGAGTACCCATATGTGATGAATGGTGAAGATACACAGAAAGATCACAATTATGGTAGGTATGTCATTTTCATTTCTCTCCTCCTTTGCCCAGTCATTTCTATTTGGGCACTTGTGCCCTGCCCAGGACTTTCTGCACCTTCTGGGTTACATGGCGGTGTGCACCTCAATGGTCCGTTGGGCTCTGTTGCTCATGCGCTCCCTCAAATGCGAGCTGGCCACCCAGTGGACTCAGCATCATGGTCAATTCAACCAGCTGATCACTGTAACCCAGAAGATGTGGACTGCCCCAGACCAGTTGCAGGAAGGGATTCCGTTTGTTCGCCCCGAGCCGACGGTCGTCCTCACGACCGATGCCTCTCTTATGGGCTGTGGCGCCCACATGGGGGACAACAGGACCCACTTGTTCTGGACCCCTGAGGAGTCCTGATGCCACATCAACCTTTTGGAGCTCAGAGCAGTCAGACTGGCACTGTCAGCTTTCACTCATCAGCTCCGGGGTCAAGTGGTTCAAGTCCAGAAGGACAATACCACGACCATATACTACCTCAACAAACAGGGTGGCACACACTCCCATCTGCTGTGCAAGGAGGCGCTCTGCATCTGGACCCTTGTAAGCCGGTTGGAGGCAGATCTCCTAGCCATCCACGTGGCGGGAGCCTCGAACCAGCTGGCGGATGTTCTCAGCCTTATAGGCCAGACATCCCACAAGTGGTCTCTCCATCCAGAGGTAGCTTACAGCCTGTTCTCCCGTTGATGCAAACCGATGGTGGACCTGTTTGCTTCCAGGGAAAATGCCAGGCTGAGGCTGTTTCATGCCCACCCCCTCAGCAGGGCTCGCTGCAGGGGGATGTCTTCTCGAGGCAATGGACCCCAGGCCTCCTGCACGCGTTCCCTCCATTTCCCTTGATCCACAAGGTGTTAATCAAGGTGAGGAGGGACAAGGCGAATGTGATTCTGGTAACCCCAGACTGGCCACGCCAGTTCTGGTATCCAGCTCTCCTCAGCCTCAGCTGCAGGCCCCCGGAGCAGCTTGGTACATGCCTGGACCTGATATCTCTGAACCAGGGGAAGGTCTTCCATCCGGACCTTCAATCCCTGCACCTCACAGCCTGGTACCTGAGCAGCTAGAGTTCTAGGCTTTGGGTCCTTCCAAAGATGTCTACACTGTAGTGGCGGCATCTCGAAAGGAATCGACCAGGAAGTGTTATGCCTTCTAATGGAAAAGGTTTTCCATTTGGTGTCAGGGTAAGGGTCTGGACCCCTTATCCTGTTCTGTGGCTAACATTCTCGACTACCTTTGGTCTCTCTCCAAAGGTGTCTACGGTCATCCACCCTTAGGGTGCACCTGGCAGCTATTTCTGCTTACTGGGCGCGGGCCGGTCAGCCAACATTGGCGCAGGAGACAGTGGTTGGGCGCTTTTTCAAAGGCCTGGATCACATATCCCCTCTGGTGCGTGAACCTCCACCTCCGTGGTTTCTACTGCTGGTACTAGCAAAGCTCATGGGCAAGCCATTCGAACCAATGCACAAGTGTGAGCTGTCACACTTGTTGTGGAAGACTGCCTTCCTGGTGGCTATCACGTCTGCCAGAAGGGCAGGGGGAGCTCCAGGCGCTTTCGATGGACTCCCCTTATCTGATCTTCCACAGGGTCAAAGTTGTCCTGCACCCCCACCCGAAATTCCTTCCAAAGGTGGTATCAAAGTTTCACCTTAACCAGGTGTTGACTCTTCTGGTGTTCTACCCTAATTACACCTCGGAGACAGAGTACAGGCTCCATACCTTGGACCTGAGACATGCTCTCTCATACTATAAGGAGAGGACGGGCGGAAATTCATGGAGAGGTTCGCCAGCTGTTTTTCACCTATGCTGAAGCCACTTTTGGCAGACATGCAGCCAAATGGACCATAGCAAGATGGATTACATTATGCATAGGTCTGTGCTGTGAGTTGGCGGGCTACGAACCTCCCAGAGGGATAAGTGCTCATTCTACCTGCCATACTGCTGCATCGGTGGCTGCTTCCAGAGACATCCTTATCCTGGAAATCTGTCAGGCTTCTACTTGGAAGTTAGCAAACACCTTCATTACCCACTACCACATCAACCTTGAGTCACGCCGGGATGCTGGTTTTGGGGCCTCCGTTCTCCAGTCTCTGTTCCCTAAGTAGGGCTGTGCGCCTTGCCTCCCTCCTCCCAGAGAACTGCTAGGAGTCTGCTAAACAGTGTGGATGAACAACATATCCACGCTACTAGAACAGGTTACTCATCTGTAACAGTAGTTCTAGGAGTGATATATGTTGTTCTTCCACACGGACCCACTCGACCTCCCCGGCTGCGGACGCACACAACCTGACTTCCAGAGGGCTAAGATCTGGCGTCATGGGGCGGAGCTGAGGTATATACCACCCAGGTGGGTGGGAGGAGCCAATTTGAAGACTTCCGGCAAGATTTAAAGGGGAAAGGGACATGCCAAACAGTGTTGATGAACAGCATATACCACTCCTAGAAGTGCTGTTACAGGTGAGTAACCTGTTTTCGGGGGTGTTGCCTGTATTCTGCCTTTTCTTCCAGAACAGCCGTTTCTGCTTATGTTGGAGTTATTGCCAGTGATTCTGTGCCTTGAATTCTGGCAGTATAGCCTTCTGGCTACTACTTTGCAGTTTCTATACAATCTGGAGACAGGTCAAGGTTCCAGGGTATGTTCCCCCACCCCAAACATCCTTACTCCTAAATTATTCCCTCCCTCCCTCCTTACTCTTCTACTTCCAGTGATTGTGGCCCCTGCCCAATCCCCTTATATTTACAGCTTTCTTCTGTCCTCTCAGTCCTTTATTTCTCCTTTTAGTTTGTATATCTTTTCCTTTATCTGTCCCTTGGACTCCCTTGTCTCCCCCCAACCTTCCTTACTCTACAGTGACTCAGAAGTGGTAGGAGGGCGAGGTCGACAACTCCTAACAGCCAACCCTTGAGTGCCATGCAGTACGTTGGCCTTGAGGGCAGCTCCGATGGTGCGTCAATTCCGCCCATCCAAAAAAATAAGCTCCCGTGGGGTCGTGACCTCCGTCCACTATACCCAGAGGTGATGAATTGTGAAGATACACAGAAAGATTAGAATTACGGTAGGTACGTAATTTTCATTTCTAGCCTTGTTTTCGTGGGTGCTCCTTCCACGGTGCAGGAGGCCAGGCGGGAGGCACCGTTTTGGCAGTTGCGTCTTCGGAGACTAAGGCTCTCCAGGCATCGTGCTCTGGGGCCCATAGGCCCGGGTCGATGTCATCCTCAGTGCTGTCCCTGACTCAGGTGCCTCTTACCATTTGCGGTGCTGGGCACGGAGGTGGCACCGTGGGCAGCACGGGGCTGGTCCACGGTGTCACCTCTGAATCCGGTGCCGTTTTCGGCACCGGGGATGGAGGCGGTGCTGCTCGCAGACCCAGGACCGGGAGGGATCAAGAAGTCGTCTGGGTTCGGGCCTTCTCTGGGGAGGATGGTTCAGAGGCTGACCTGGATTGGCTCCCAAATTCCTTGGAATCCTCTGGTTCCTTCATGTCCAGCACTTCGGCCCCCACTCAGACCCCGCCTCGGGGGCGGGCGGATTCTGCTGGTTCCGGGGTCGGTGGTACCGACCAGCCCTCGGATGCCCGGGGGGCACCACAGGGAAGCCTGGAGCCGGTGGCTCGTCTGACTCCCCCCGGTCATCTGATTCCTCGGGGGATGGACCCCCTCCTGTGATTGTCCAGGCCAGCCCAACTTCTAGTGGGCTGGGGTGTCCCAGGCAGGGGAGGGCGCTCCACTCCCGACTGTCTCCTTGGAGTCGACTGTGGGGTGCCAGCTGCCTTAGCTGGTGGTGAGGAAGAAGGCCCTCTCGGAGTCCAAAGGGTTGAGTGGACTTTGTTCAGCACAGTGACCTCCCCAGGGAGCCTGCAGAGGCTCAGGGAGGAACCGTAGCGTTCGGCCAGTGTTCTCCCCGAGGTCCACCCGGGAGGGGCATCTTCTTTCGAGGTCAGGGGTTGGGCTTTTGGGCTCATGCAGCCCCAGTCGCCTTGGGGGGGGGAATTCTTCTCTTGGGCTCAATTCTGGCCATTCGAGCTCAGTTGAGCGGCCTTTGTCTCCTGGGACCACTGGGGGGACTCCTCTGAGGTCTCCCGTATGGTCTCCCTGCCTGGGCAGAGGCAGTGCTCCTCCTCTGAGGTGCCTGGCCCCCGTGCCTCTGCCATCCCCTCCCTCACAAGTATCTCTGCTCCTACAGTGCCCCTTACCTGGGAACAGTTCAGGGCCATGGCTGCACTGTACCCTGCCTTCTTCCAAACCATGGACGAACAGGTGTTCCCCCATTCTTCAGTACAACCTGGCCTCGCCTTTCCAAGCTCGTCAGCTCCCTTGTCTTCCTTCTCTGAGGGAGAGGAGTCCTCCATCCATCTTTCCTCAGCAGCTGATCTCTCTGGTTATCGGTGTTTCCTGCCGGGGTTGCTCGACGAGCTCCACATTTCCACCTTAGGAGAATGCAGTCTGGACCGGTCGGCACGTGCCTTTTTGGGAGAGTACAGTGTGGCTGACCTGTTGATCCCCACCTGGCCTGCTCCCCTCTGGGAGGTGTCACACTGGGTCTGGCGATATCCCTTTGCCCCAGCTCCAGCCCCAAAGGACCTTCACCAGCAGTATTGCTGCTCCCTGGGGTCCCCAGGAACTCAGCCTCTCCCTCCTTCGAGCGAGACGTTCCTAGATACCCCTTCTGGGCATAGAAGCCCGAGCTGTGACCAACCCCCAGATTCGAACTCATCTGAGTTTGAATTTTGGGGTAGGAGAGTTTTCTCCTCGGCATGGATCTTGCTCTGTGTGGCAGCACATCAGGCCCACCATGCTGCCTACAACAGGTAGTTGTGGTCACGACAAGGACAGATTCTAGCCTTCTTGCCTGATTTGGAGGAAACCAGACAAGCCATTGCCTTCTCCTCACAAGGCCTGGAGCCTGCAAGGCACCAAGCAAGGGCATTGTACGATGCCAGCGAGGTGGCTTCCAGGATAGTGGGAATTGCGATCTGCATCAGGCGGTCGGCATGGCTTCGTCTCTCCCGGTTGTCACCCCTGGCCCGGCGTCAGGGGACTTCCTCCGCCTTCTAAGGAACCCAACTTTTCTCCCATAGGGTGAGGCGAGAGCTTCAGGGGTGCCTTCCTTCTCCTGCGAGGAGATCCTCTCCTCACCCGGACCAGTCCCAGGCCTAGCCAGGCCTGCAGGGGTTCTCTCCTCCGTTATCTCCCCTACTGGAGGCTGAGGGGCACTGTCCCTTAGGGAGGTGCTGGGCCCCCTTTGGGGGTGAGGCTTGGTACTCACCCAGTAGTGATAAATGGTAAAGATTGACACAGATAAGATATGAAAATTACTTACCTACCGTAATTCTTGATCTTTCTGTGCATCTTCACCATTCATCACTAAATCCCTCCCACCTTCCCCTCTGGGGCCTCAATCTGTGGACAGTTCCTCCTCCCTGTTTGTCTTCCAGTTGGAATCTGGTCTTAGCAGCTCCCCACCTTCCCTTCTGGAATCGAGGAGGGATTCCTCTGGGTAGGCAAGCAGGGAGGGTTGTGCTGCTGGGGATCGCAGGAGCTCTCTCTCTCTCCTTCAACCTAGGCAACTCTTCTTGCTCTGGCTCCCTCTCATCCTCTTGAGGGGGCCTGGGGTAGAGGGGGAGCTCTTCTCCTGATCTCCTCAGTTATTTTCCCCTCTGGAAAATTGTTTTTTCCCCTTCCAGTTCCTCCTGTGGAGATATCCTACTCTTCAAACAATCAGTCCCTACGTTGGGGTGTTCTCCTGGGCATCTTTTAGCAGTCCTTTTGCCTTAATAGTTTGGTAGAAGAGGAAGACACCGCCCGCCCTGAATCCTTGGTCTGCTTCTACCTCTCAGTGGTTCCATTCCTCAAGCCTTGGCACCAGCTAGCTTGCCTTTCATCTGTGGCTTGCCTTCTCAAACAGGCCAGGCCGACTGCATGGGGGGGGGGTGTCTTTTTCTCTTTCCTTCTACCCTCCCCTTCCCCACCGATTCCTTTCATCTTCAGAGATTGGGAGCCCTCACCCCCAATCCCTTAGGTTTTCTTTTTCTTTCCTGTCTTCTTTGTAACATATTTCTCCTTTTAGTTTTATATTCTTTCATTTTTATATCCTTCAGGCTCCCTTGCCCGGCCCCTCCAACCCTACTTATCCTCCTGTCTCACCGGTGTGCAGAACTGGGGCTGAGGAGGTGTCGACGACAGTTACTGGCCAACCTGTGAGCGCCACGTAATACATCGGCTTTGAGGGCGGCGCCGTCTCTGCGTCGGCTCCTCCTCTTGCAAAAAATAAAATAAATAAATAATGCTGCTGCGGGGTCCTAATCCTCCGGCTTATACCCAATAGTGATGAATGGTGAAGATACACAGAAAGATCAAGAATTACAGCAGGTACGTAATTTTCATTTTTAGCATCCTGTCTGTAACATCTTTAGGGTCTGTACTAAAGGGACTTCCCGTCACCCTCATTATGCTACTAATACCTTCTTTAGGATTAAATACCGATTTAAAAATATTTACGCTGATAGTCTGTCATTGACTTATCAGTAATAAGTTCTTGCTCATTAGTTAATGGGCCTACTTTAACATTACCTTCTCTTTTACTGTTTATATAATGGAAAAAGGTTTTATAGTTGTCCTTTGTGCCAGTCTGTTCTCAAAGTGAAGTTTTGCACTTTTAGTTGTTTAACGGTACACTACCCAGCATTTGGGATCTTTGGATTTCACTTCCTGATATGATCCTTTTTCTTTTTATTGATCATTGTTTTTATCTTTTTGCTCATCCAGGGTGGGATTTTTCCTGCTTGTTGTGTTTCCCTCTTATCAGAATATGTGTGTTGATTAATTTATTCAATTTAAACATTAGGAGATTCCATATAACATCAAGATGTTTATCTACGAAACTGTCATTCCAATTCCAGTCACCTTAATTCTTTCTTCATTTTATCAAACTTAGCTAGTCCAAGGCATAATGTTTCAGTAGTACCATTGATTTTTACAGTCAGTATCTTGAATAATAAATTCTATTTTGGCATGATCACTATTAGCTAAGGGGTCTGTGACTGCGCATTTATCAGTCAGTGTACCCATATTTACTTAAAACTAAATCCAAAATCCTGTTTCCCCGTGTGGGTAGGCGTACAAAATGTTCCAGTTCCAGCTGATTCATGACATTCATAAATTCCACCTCAGTTGGTGGTGTACCCCTTCCATTTTCCTAATCCATACCTGGTAAGTTGAAGTCCCCCATTACAATCAACCTATCGCTGGAATTTAGGTTTTCAATTAGCTTATAAAGTGACATATTCTATTCTTTGGTGTGTGATGATGGTCTGTACAACACCCCCAGGATTATTTTAGCACTATTCCTAGGGGAAAGCGGTATCCAAACATTTTCTAAATCAGGATATCCCATATTTCAATTACCATATCTGTTAAGGTGTAACCCATCAGCTCTGTACATTTTAGTGTCCATAAAAGCATCCCAGTGGTTTATAAAAGTAAACCCCTCACAACACCATCTTTGTAAACATCCATTTAGCCCCATATTTTCTCTGCACTTTGCTCATGTAGATCTTGGCATTGGCGGTAGTCCGGAGAGCATAACCTTGCAATCCTTTTTTTTTTTTTTTTTTAATGATAACCCCGCCTCCTTGAAATCTCCTTGTATTTCTGGAAGCCTTCTTTTGGATACATCATTTACCCCTACATCTAATACTGTAATTGGTTTCTCAGAATGCTCTAATAGTCCATCTAGCATAGTTTTAATATATTTAATCTTGGCCCCTGGTAATGTACTTACTCACTACTGTGGTTTCCTTTCTTCCCATGCAAATTTCTGTATCTGTGTACATTAATAATGAATGTGGTTGGACCTTATTGGCAAGTGGACCTTCACCTCTGTCACTTTGACCATCAGGGTCCTTAACTATATCACCCATATGGTCCAGTTTCAGAACCAGCTCTGGGCTTGGGCCAGGGAGGCAGGTAAAGCCCTCCCAGAGGACCTCCTAAAGCAGCAGCTGCTCCAGAGCATTCAGTTGGGAGCCGATGTCTACAAGCACCTTCTTTGCTCTGCCTACAACGTGTGGATGCCTCTGCCTATGTGGCCATGGTGGGCAGTTGCCTGTGACGTCATTCTTGGCCGAGGATATTGGGCTTAGCCCAGGATGTGCAGCATTCCATCCTGAATGCCCCCTTTAGAGGGTATAAAACTGTTGGGGTGGACATGCGGGACATTCTTTCCAACCTGCAGGCCTCCAACCACACCTTGCAGTCAGTTTGTTCTGTGTACCACACCGGCCAGCCTAAGAGTGGTTAACGTGTGCCCTTTCAGTGTGCTGCCCATAGGCCTAAACCCAGCTCCAAACCACAGGTAAACGCAGAGCAGCCGCAGCCCTGCCTGCCTCCACCACTGGGAAATACCATAGAGGAGGCAGTGTGGCCCCGGCCGCATGTGCAGCCTCAGCATGACTCCTTGTCTCCCCCCCCCCCCCGCCAAGTCGGGTAGGAGGTAGTAGTCAGGGGTTGTTTCTCCCTGCACCTGGACAAGTGGAGGGAGGTCACCAGAGATGCTTGGGTCTTATAGCTCATTGAAAATTGCCACACTCTGGAGTGGTCTCCAGAAAAGCCCCTGGTTCAGTCCTGTTACCCTCCATACTACTTTCCAGTACTCTGGGAGGAGATCTGCACCTTACTGCACAGAAGGGCCTTAGAACCCATCCCAGAGACGCAGCAGGGTTGGGGGTTCTACTCACTTCTTCCTAATCTCCAGATGTACAGGGAATCTCAGGCCCATCCTAGACCTCAGAGAACTAAATTTCTTCATTCAGTACAAGAAATTCTGGATGGTGACCCTTTGGGGACTTCTGCCCCTGCTGCATCAGGGAGATTGGATCTGCTGTCTTGAGATGAAAGATGCATACCAACATATCAAGATATGTTCCTCCCACCATCTGTACCTCAGGATCTTACTTCGAGGGGGCTCTTGCAGCAGGCAACAACCATTAGGACTGAGCCGCCAGGTGCTAGCACCACACGAAAAACTTCTAGCTAGCAGTATTCAGCGGAGGGACCGCCCCTGACATCGACATGCCAACGTCCGACCTATGGTATAAAAGGGGCAGTCCCCCAGCCCATGCCCATTTTTCCTGCTGTTGACCCATGCAGTTCGGACCTCCACTGATTCCTGCTTCTAGTCAACTACCATTTTCATTGCGTTTTGACTGCAATTTATTTTCTTAATTTAACGTCTTCCTTTATTTTTCTCCAAGTTCCTGTATGTCTTCTTCTCCAGTAACGTCTTCTGACTGGTGAACGAAATGTGTCAGCAGCAGGCAGATCCTGCAAAGGACGGCCACTCCTTGTGCCTGCTCTGCTTATCCCCTAACCACGACACTGAGGCCTGCCAGCACTGCCAGGAGTTTAACCAGGATACACGCAGATGTTGCTCAGAGTCCCTTCAAGCTTTCCTTCTGCAGCGTAAGTTAGCGACGATGGAGGAGGAGTTCCAGGGCAAGGCTCTGGGGGCTTCTACTTCTTCCTCCCACTTAGAGAGGAAGTTGAGCTGGAAGTACAAGCACCTGGACAAGGATAGGGATCAGCCCTGGTTGGCTTCCCGCTCCAGGTCACCGCACAAGTCAGTGGCCACTTCTGGATCCTCCTCCCGCGGGAGGTCGATCCCACCTTCACCGGCAGCCCTCACTCCTTCCAGGCTGCCCATGTCTTCACCATTTCGGGTGAAGGCTCATCGTCCTCAGGCCCTTTTTCTCTGGGGGATCTGAGTCAGGAGGCTTGATCGGGGGGGGGGGAGTCTCTGCCCTCCTCCAGTTCTGATATTGCCTATGTCGGCCCTGCATTCAGGGACCGAAGCCTCTAAGTGATGCCCTGAGCATGCACTTGCCTCTCCCTCACAGGCAATGCCACTGTCTCCGACGTGGGCTCTCCTCCCCTTGCAAGCTTCGCCTGACCTTTCTTCTCAGCCGTCGCCAGCCACAACAGCGTCAGCCTTGGCGATGCCTTCACCATAATCAGTTAAGCCTCAACCGGCGCTGGCCACTCCATCGGGGCAGCCGCAACCGACACCTGCTGCTCCAATGCAGGGGGTCCTTTAAGACCGACGCCGGCTAGCCCTTTACCACAGGAGCCATCATATGGTCTTTTAGTTCCTCAGGGAGTGACCCCGGAACCTGCGAAGCATCAGGGACTGATGCCGTGGGATCCTGTATCTTCCCACCTGGTGCCGCCTCCCCTTCCACCGCCTTTGGACTACACTGCCCTGTTCACGGCTTGGTGGGAGTTCATGCAGAGCAAGAAACCCGGAAAAGGCCTCTGAGGGAACCTTCCCCCCTCACTGGTCTAGGTTCTCCTCTCCTCTGTCTCCCGGTGATAAGGAGGACCAACATAAGGAGGATTGCCATCCACCGATGCTGGTCCCTGACTCTGAACCATCTGGGGGGGGATTCCTCATCCTCCGAGGATTCCCGGTTACCCTCCGAACTGGAGGAACCAAGGGATCCCCCTAGACCCCCCCCCACCACCACCGATGATGCAACTTTTTTAGACGTCATGAGGCACATTCAGTCCCTCATGGGCTGGGACTCGGAGAAACTAGACCCAGAACGACTGCGCCTGGCAGCCTTCCTCCATAAAAAGGACACTCTGCCTATGGTTGTACCTCACCTTATTGACTCCGAGGATGTCAGGGCCACCTGGAATCACCCATCTTCCACCATGGCCCTGCCTAAGAAGGCAGACGGGCTTTACCATGCCTCCAGGAACAAGCCTTTTTTATGGGGAGCATCCTGTGGCTGACTCAGTGGACTTGAACGTGGCTCACGACCATACTAAGAGACCCAGACACCTCAGTATGCACCCTCCAGATGAGTCTCGTCAGGTGGACCTCTTGTGCAAGAAGGTCTACACATTGACCACTTTGGCTGTGTGGTCCTTGAACTTCCTAGTCCACATGGTCCAGTACCAGAATGCCCTGTGGGATAAGGCTCCAAAACTGATGCAAACCCTCCCAGAGGGTGCTGCCAAGTCTCAGTTGTCCCAACTTCTGAAATCAGGGTTGGACGTTGGAAACCATATCCTCAGGGCGTCCTACAATACTGCTGACGTTGTTGGATGGGCGGCTGGCATGGGCATTTGTATTCGCCATCATTCCTGGCTCAGGGTTTCTGGCTTTTCCTCTGATGTGCAGGCCAAAATCCTTGACGCTCCCTTTAGGGGGTCAGTCCTCTTTGAGAGGATGTCCAGAACATTATCTCCCGCCTGCAGGAATCTGGCCATACTCTGAAGACGATACATTCCATATACCTCTCTCAGTCAGAACGGCAACAGTGTCAGCCTTTTCAGAGGAACCAGCGTCAGCAGTCCCAGGGACAAGCAGCTCAGTGGAGGCTTCAAATGTAAGTCCCTCTTCCAGGCGACGGGAGCCTCAACCCTTGGAGCCGCTAGGGCCTCCCCTGCCGCTCTGCCCATCCCAGGTTCTTCAGCACGACTCCTTGCCAACCCCCCCCCCCGGCAGAGGCCTTGAGGGAACCAGTGGAGGATCGCTTCTTCCTTTACCTGGACAGATGGCGCAGAATCACCTCGGATCAGTGGGTGCTTCAGCTTGTAGAAAGGGGACATACTCTCAAATTTCAAGAGATATACCCAGACAGCCCTTCCTTGCACTCCCACTATCCTCCAGATCATAGTGCCCTTGTACAGGAGGAGATTGAGGAACTGCTGAGCAAGAAGGCCATAGAACCTCTTCCTGTAAACCAATGGAAAAAGGGTTTCTATTCTCGTTTCTTCCTGGTCCCAAAGAAGACCGTTGACCTGAGACCAATTCTGGCTCTCAGCCACCTGAATCTTTTTATAGAATACAAATGCTTCAGGATGGTTACCCTTCAGGGTCTTCTGCCCCTTCTTCATCAGGGAGATTGGCTCTGCTCCCTGGATATGCAGGACGCCTACCTCTACATCCAGATCTTCTGGCCCCACAGCAGGTTCCTGCGCTTTCCCTTCCAGGGGAATCACTACCAATTCAGGGCCCTACCTTTTGGACTTTCCTCAGCTCCTTGAGTCTCAGCCTTTCCATGGCTCCTCAAATCTTCATCAGGTGCCTGGCAATAGTGGCTGCGGCCCTCAGGAGATAGGGTCTTTATGTCTTTCCCTACCTCGATGATTGATTCTTCATGGCCCCTTCCAGAGACCAGCTGCTCCAGACAATGGAGATCACCTTCAGTTTGTTTTGGACGCTGGGCATCACCCTGAATCTGCCAAGGTCCTCCCTCTGACCAAGTCAAAGACTGTAGTTCATCAGAGCAATCTTGGATTCGGCTCAGGGCAAGGCATCTTTGTTGCTCCAAATCCTGGCCAGGTCATTTTTCAGACTCTTGGGACCCATGGTGGTGGACATAGTCACTGTTCCACTTGCCGGCCTGCACATGAGGGTTCCTCAATGAACCCTACGGGTCCAGTGGGACCAATGCACCGATGATTTGGATCAGGAGGTCCTAGTATCCTATCCTGTGCGGCAAACGCTATCGTGGTGGATGAACCCTTCCAGCCTCCTCTAAGGGGTTCCCTTCCATGTGGTGTCTCCGAGTCAGAGTCTCACGACAGACGTGTCCTGTCTGGGCTGGGGTGCCCATTTGGCAGACCGTCAGACCCAGGGGACCTGGTGTCAGCAGGAGCAGCATCTCCACATCAGTGTGCTCGAGATGCATGTAATCCTCCTTGCCTTTCAGACTCGTGTCCTCCTGGGCCCTCTCTTGATTGAGACGGGCAACATGTCGGTAGTCTATTATATCAACAAGCAAGGGTGGACTCGCTCATAGCGCCTGAGCAGGGAGGCCATGAGAGTTTGGCATTGGGCCATAGAACATGACCTGGTTCTAACATCAGTTCATGTTCCAGGCTTCTAAAACATGCTGGCCGACAGCCTACACCTGTCCAATTCGAAAACACATGAATGGGAGCTTCTATCCTCTGCTGTTGAGGATCTCTTCGACAGGTGGGGTCGACCCGAGTTAGACCTCTTTGTGTCCCCAATTAACGTAAAACTGCCCAATTTCTGCTCGCTAGATCCAGGGCCTGATGTTTTCTGGTGACACGCGTTGTCCCTCTCTTGGACATGGAGGTTTCTGTATGCCTTTCCTCCTTTCCCGCTTCTGCAGAGTGTACTTCTTAAACTGCAATCAGAGAGAGGGCGGACGTGATTCTGATAGCTCCTTACTGGCTGCGACAGATATGGTTTCCTTTGTTGCAGCAGCTGGCAGTGGAACCTCCTTTTCTTCTGCCCCTTGCTCCAACCTGCTCTCACAGGACTATGGCGCCCTGATTCACTTGGACTTCAAGTCTCTTCATATTCATGCATGGCTCCTTCAGACTTACCATCGCATGGTTTGGGGTTTCCTCTAGGTTGGTGGATGTTCTGGTAGGAGCTAAGAAGCCTTCCACCAGAGCTACTTATGCCATGAAGTGGAAGTGGTTCCCCATTTGGGCTCCCGCTCTGCATTTGGATCCATTCACCTGTCTGGTGAATCTCATCGGGTGATGGTGTTTTCCCTCTTTATTTTAGGGCTATTGACAAGATGGTGTTTACATCGCCTACTTCGGCTTCATCACACCCTATGCAGAGTCCTCCCATGTTATTGACTTCCTCCTCTGAGGAAGAGGACTCCCCCCTCTTACCAATCTTCAGATGCTGATTTCACAAGAGTATCAGCGGTGCCGGACAACAATGTTGGAGGAACTCTGTCTTTCCCCTTCCACCCAATGCAATCCTGTGTGTGCGACGCTGGCATTCTTTTGGGGAATGCAGCCAAGAATCCGTGGTGATCCCTCCATTTGCCTCGCCCCTTTATGGAGGAGTCGCACAGCACATAGCAGCTTCCCGCTTGCTCGTTTCCACCCCTTTGAGACTGTCAGCACAGGTATTGTGCTCCCACCAGGTCTCCAGGATCTATGCCCTATCCCAAGTCGGGGTTGGAGTGGCTGAATACGCTTTCTGGGCATCGGCGCCTGTCAAGAGACTGCTCACCAGAGACGCACTCTGCGGAGTTCGATCGCTGGGGCAGAAGAGTTTTCTTTTCAGTCCGCCTCTTGCTCTCCATCTCGGCGCATCAGGCATACATGGTGGCATATGAAAGGCGCCTGTGGGGTACGCTGGGTCAGATCCTGTCAGCCATGCCTGATAGCAAGGCAACTAGGCGAGCCATCACCATTTCCAGTCGAGGCTTGGAGCTGGCGAGACACCAAGCACAGGCATCTTATGATGCCAACATGGTAGCATCCAGGATTGTGGAAGGTGTTTTCCACAGAATGAAGTCCTGTTCTTCGGAATAATTTTCCGTGGCTCTTAGTGACTGGAGGTCCACGTGGGATCGTATGACATCCAGCGCTGATGGAACTCTTCTGCGCTGTTCTGCCCATCGGAATTCCTCATTCCGCTCTGCACTTTGTCTGCTTCTTACGTGGTATCGAGCTCCTCGATACTTTCCTGGTGGCAGAGTCTCTGGTGATTCTGACCTAGACCTCCTTTTGGGGGTCCTTCTGGGGTAGAAATTCATCTGGATGAGTCTCTCCCTGTCCTATTTGTCGGTGATTCAGCGGACGACTCATTTTAGAGACTGGAGGGCAAGCCTTCTCTATTAGCAGAGTCTGTGATGGAAGATCTTCTTTTCAGTATTTCCACAGTGATGGGGTCCACTGTAGGATTTCAGACTGCTTCCATGGACCAAACGCTTCTGTGTCTAGACTCTTTACAGTTGTCAGGACAATTACTCTCTGTGGAACACTCTAATTCAATGGTTGGGAGCCTTACTGGCTCTTCCGCTCCTTTGATAGGGGTATATAGCCCCCTTGTGATACTACCCCTTCGGTGATTTCATCCGCAACAGGTGATTAACATATCCTCAGCTGTGATTATTGGTCCGGTCACTATTTCAGTTATGGATGCTCAGGCTCCTCCTGCCCCTCAGATGGACGACATCTTCATCATTCTTGTATCGGGCAGCACTTTCAAGGTAGAAGCCTGAGAGCTTTGTCAGGCTCTGTCTATTGTTAAAAAAAAAAAAAAAAAAAGAAGGTGGAAATAGCATCACAGCAGAGGGCCTAGCCCGAAATTACCCAATGCCATCCTTCTGAATCCGGCCAGGTTCTGCCTCCGCTCCTGAGGTGGTCGTGTCTAGACTATGGTGGAGAGTACCTGACTTTTTCTACCCCTAGGGGAAGTCCAATCCAGCAGAGGTATGGGTTATCTCATTTCTCTGAGGGAGATTTCTCTTAATTCAGAGCAGTTCTCTAGACTTAAGCGGCAGCCCAGTCTGTTGTTTTTTTTTCTGTCAGGCTCTCTTCTCTTGATCAGAGCCTCAGAGCAACAGAAGTGACTCCACAGCGAGTCGGAATGCAGGTTCCTACTTGCTTGCTCCAAGCTAACAAATGGCATGCTCTTTTATTGACCGTAGGCCAAGTGGGTCCTTGTTCGGAGCTGTGTTTTCGGTATTTGTACCTTCGCTTCCTGTGCACTGGTTCCGTTCCAGTCACTCTTGGAAGTTACCCATTTCAGGTATGTGACGAAACTGTGATTGTTTTTCATCAGCAAGCAAACTAGACCCTTTTTTCTACTCCCTTTCAGGAAGGTCGAAGCGAGTGGTGCCTCACCACGTTGAGTCACTTCTGCCTTTATTCAGTCACTTTCAACGAATGGGTCAGCTCGACCTTGGTAGTTTCTGCGTCCCCTCTTGGTGCAGATCTGACCCTATTTTGCCTTAGAAATCCAGACCCTGTTTTTTCCTGTCTGAATGTTTTTTTTTTTTTCCACAGGTGACACGTCCTCCTGTACGCTTTCCCTCTTTCCTTAGTTCAGAGACTGCTACTGGAGTTCTAGGCACGCAGGGGCAGAATGATTCCTTTTGGAATACGAAGAGGGTAGGTTCTGTTTTTTCCCAGACCACTGCAAGTGGCTTCTTAGTCATGCTTTGGCCTTCCATCAGGAAGGTTTAAATGAATAAGTGGAAACCATATGTCTAGATGGGCTAACCCCACCTGGACCTCAGTTTGCTCACCAAGTAAGGGGTTCAAGTGCTTCCTGGACCTGTTGTTAACAGGTCAGCCATAGGTAGCGGGGGTATCCATCTGCGCTTTCTCGGTCTACCCTGAACCAGTAGACTTTGCCTCCGGCTCTTTCAATTCCTGAGATCTTTTATGTTAGATTAGTAGCATGTCTTCAACACTATTAATTTTTGTCTTGTACCAAATTGAGAGGCCGAGTTCTCGCTGCTCTTCAAGAGTGGTTGTGACTTCCTGGCAGTGTTTCATTTTGTGTCCGTTGCAGTCTTCTGCAAAGTGGTGAGTTGGAGCTCACGTGCATACCTTTATAAGCACTAAGTTCTAGATGCTCTTTCCAGACAGCTATTTTTATTAGCAGGACAGTCCTTGGAAGTCCTTTCTGAGTGAGCCCTATCTCCTACTGCCCTACTCAGGGTGTGTTGGTTTTAGCTTGGTACTCTCCCATTAGTGCGAATGAGTGATGGAGACTTGAGTCCAGGAAGACATGGAAATTAAGCACTTACTGTAATTGTTGATCTTCTTGGACAGTCTCAATCACTCATTCACACACCCTTCTACCATCCCCTGGGCTCACTCGTTTTCTTTCTTGGTCTGCACGGTCTTATGGTTCAGGCTGTGAAGACATTGTTCTTTGACCCTTCTTGCAAGGGCCATCCGGGCCTTCTCAGGCCAGGAAAGTCAGGATAAATTATTTTCATTAGTTACGTTGCACCTCTTTGGTCGAAAAGGTACAGAGGCAGTTGGAGGGTTGACGCTGAGATAGCCTACACAGGCACGAGCTAGTCTTGAGGTGCCATGCATGCGTGGTCCTGTCTCTGCGCCGATCCTTCTGAAAATTTTTGGCTCCTGCTTGGTCCTAGCGCCTCCTGCACTATCCCATTAGTGTGAAAGAGTGATGGAGACTGTGTCCAAGAAGCTAAACGATTACTGTAGGTACGTAATTTCCATTTTATGTAAACTGTGGAACAATATTCCTCAGTTTTTGTAAACTGTGGAAAAATATTCCACAGTTTATGTAATCTGCGGAAAATTGTTACACAGTTTATGTACACGGGTTACATTAAATTCCATGGAAAGCTCCACAGCCACGGAATCGTGGAAAACATGGGGCCTTTGGCATCAGGACCAATAACTGTTCCTACGCCCCGGGACCTCCCTTCCTTTTGGTTTTCTCCGATGGGACTTTGTGCTGAGGTGGGTCCTGTCCCCACCTCTTGTTGCGAGGGGAGAGAGCGAGCTGAGAGCAAATAGGCCATCTTACTTTGGGATACAGCTCTTGCAACAGGTTACACCATAAGGACTGAAGCCGGCAGGCAGCAGAACCCCACGGAAAACTTCTAACTAGCTATACCAAGCGGGGGATCACCCCTGACATCGGTCCTGCCCCCGACATCAGATACATCCTAAAAGGGGTGGTCTCCCAGCATACCTCCATTCTTTTCCCGCCGTCTACTCGCACACATCGGCTCCACGGACTCCTTCAGCAGACAAACGACAACAGAAATAATTTCCTTCATTTTTCACTGATTTCTCAGCAAAACCCGTCAAGTACATGTCTTCTTCCCCGACTCCTTCTACAGAAGGACACCCCACTAAGTGCGTGTGCGGCACTCAGATCCCCTTCAAAGACAGGCATTCGGCCTGTGTGAGGTGCCTAGACCAGGACCACGATACTCATGCCTGCAATAGCAGAACCAGGATCCGCCGCCAGAAAGCACTCCAGAGTTTTCTCTTGGAAGAGGAACTTAAAGCCATGGAAAAAGACCCATCCTATCGAGGGGAACCGTCACATAAATCGGGGAAGCACAAGGATAAGCACCGGGACAAGGATAGGGATAGATCCCACCTGGCACCTCAGACTCCTGGCCAGATCCGCCTGCTCGGACCGATCTCCTCCTGGGCTAGGTCTCAGCGCCCCCCGCCAGTTAAGATTAGGACCTCTGGGCCCGGCTCGGTTTCCATGCAACTGCTGAGAACCAAGCCTAAGGACAGCCATCCCTCAGGGTTGGCCACCAGGTCTGAGGCTTCCGACCACCACAAGCACAAGTCAGTGACTAGGCCTAGCACCAACACCAAGGACCAACGCCGTGACACCAAACGTTTGGTCTCCCAACCTCTGAAGACCTCGGACGTACCTCCAAGAAAAACTGCGGAGCTCACGTCCCTTAAGCAGACGTCTGAGGATAAGTGGATGCCTGATCCATCGTCTGCTAAACGCCCCAGGAACCCGACACCACCCCTGCCTTTGTCACCGAATTCCAGTCACAGGGGGATGTCGGAGGAGGACATCTGAGCTCACGCCACCGACGACCAGACATCGGTAGAAACAGAAGACGTCGGCCTGCCTGATGTCGACCTACCAAAGGAACTGACGCCGGACCTCACAACGCCTCAACCCTCAACCGCCGGCGCCCGCCCCTAACGACTGGCAAGCACCAACGCCAGGCCCTTTGTCTGGCCTTAATTTACAAGAGGTCAAAGATCTTTTCACCTTTTGGTGGGACACCATCAAAAAAGATATGGTACCCACCAAACCTCCTAGAGGGACCCCAACGCCCCGTGGCACCTCACAGAGCAGTAACGCCTGAACCTAAGGACTCTACACCACCTCCCAGGAGTAGGTCCAGGGACAGAAAGGCAAAGGCCAAGAGACCTTCATGCTCCAGGACTCCTTCAGGGTCCCCTAGTGATCATGGGTGCAAGAGACCCTGATGAAGATCCTGCTCTTCATCGGGCGACGACTCATCATCCGATACCTCAGATAGCTCCAGATCTCCCTCCCCATTTGGTACCCCATCCCCAGATCCTCATGACCTTCCTAGGTCACCACCTGATGACCCATCGATCTTCCCTTGTCAGACTTCACCATTCATTACTGCTTGGATGTAAGCTGGAGGCGCGCACCCACCACGGGAGTCTCCAGAGGAGTCAGCGCTGCCCTGGAGAGTGACGCATCACGTGATGCACAAGGGTCAGCCTTTAGGCGGCGCAGACTCCTCCTACTTCCCAGTTCTGTTTCTCATGCCGTCGGGGCTGCACCTGCTGTGCAGAGTATCGGAAAAGTTTACTGCGCCACTAGGCCATTTTATCGAAGTTCGACGCCGTGTTATCTCCTGCATCCTGGTTTGTTTCCTGACGTCATCTATCTGGTATGACAGTTTCATTTATTATTTTTTGATGACGCCGGGAGCTTTTCTGTTTACAAAGTTATTTTCGCATCATGTCTGGTTCGGGAGCTAAACGTAAGTCGAAAGTGGGTCATGCCCCTATGCGTCGGTGCTCCTGTGACCGGCATTTTTCTCTTTCGGACTGGCATGATGTCTGCTTTCAGTGCCTGGGACCCAACCATGATATAGATGGATGTGATGCCTGTTTCTCGATGGATTGCTGTGTTCTCGAAGTACGCACGTTCAAAATCGGCATGGCCCCACCTACTTTTGGAGGACGGCGTCGCTCTCGGGCCACCCAGGTCAGATCTTTAGACCCTTCCTCCGGGTCCCCTCCCAGGCCTTATATGGTCTGGGGAGGAGGAGGCCTCCTCATCTTCAGGTCTTGCCGAGTAGGAGGCCTCTTTTGTGATGTTGGGGGAACATCGTGGTCCCTCCCGGGGCCGCGGTGGGGAGACCGCCTCGGCACTCACCTCTTCGGAGGTGCAGGCTCCCTCAGTGTCATGGCCCGTGGTTGCTGGGCCCAGCGTGGGTGGACCCTCGATGCACGCTTTCGGCGCCGCGAGTGGTTGAGGGCTGCCGCTCGCCGGCTGGCTCTCTGCGCCGCTGGAGGCGACCCAGTCGAGACTGTTGGTGGCACTTTGTCAGGCCCCGTGCCGGGACTCGCTGGCTGCGATCAGTGCGACTGGGTTCGTGTTGTCGGCGCTGCATCAATGCTGAACGGCACCGTGGGTGGCATCAGCGCCGTTTCTCAGGGGACTCCTGGGATGGCCAGTATTGAGGTCTTTCTGGTTGGCTTTTCCTTGGAAGTGGACGACTCAGACACAGACCCGTCCTGGCTCCCCGATTCCTCAGGGTTGGAGTCTTCTGTGGGACACGGTGCCAGGCCGCCCAGCGCACCCATTCCTCAGTCTCCACATCAGTCTTCCTCTGAGGACTCCCAGGCTGGGGGTGGCCTGGGGTCCCGGGGGAATGGGACCAGTGTGGAGATTGGGGGGGGGTCTGTTCTCCCAGAGGGAGCTGTGGCAGCTGCTGTCCCCGGTGCTGCTGAGCCTTCTCAGGGGGGACTGGGGGCCCTGTCTTCAGGGGGCTCCCCTGAGAGAACCCTGGATCTACAAGCTCTGTCACTGGCGTCGAGGAGGAGGACGTCCTCTGAATCTGAGGGGTTATGGGGGCAGGATGAGGCACACGAAGTTCCGCCTGCTACCCCTCGGTGCAGGTAGGAGCTGTAGTGCGAGCCCTGTCTCTCCCTTTTTGGCTTGCGGGATCCCTCCAGTGGCGTTGCTGTGGGCTGCCCTTCTGGATTCTTGCAGCCCCAGGTACATCACAGGGGAGGCCCCCTTCCAGGCTCTTCCACGGTTCGCATCCCCAGGGTTCCGTTCTGCGACCTGGTTTGTTATCCGGGACCCTGCCAGCTCGGGCTATGTTCCCCAGATTCCGGAGCCTTAGCAGAGGTCATTTACCTACTTGTAGGTGCCCCTGTCCCATTCCTCGGCAGCGACCCCCCCCTTTCCCGGGCCATGTCGGTCCTATGGGTCCGTTATCCTGGGAGACGTTCAGAGGCACTGCACCGCCTTCCCCTCATGTGTTAGATATATGCATGAGCAGGTGTTTCGCCCATCCCCACTGCCGCAGGATTCATCTGGGCATTACAGTTCCCCATCCTCCTCGTCTCCCTCCTCGGAGGGAGAGGAACCCCTTGCTCACCTCTCTTCCAACGTTGATTTCACGGCATATCGGTGCTTCCTTTCTAGGATGGTTGGGGACCTCCATATCTTCTATGTTAGGCGAGACAATACTGAGTGGGAGATGCGTGAATTCCTGAGTGAATTCAGTGCCCAACATCTGGTGGTGCCATCCTGGCCTATTCCTTTCCAGGAGGCATCTATCCGTTCCTGGCAATCTCCAGCCGACCCTATCCAAGCCCCGGCAGACTGCAGGAGGAGGTACTGTGCCCCATCCGAATCCCTAGGTTCTCTTCTCAACCCATCTTCGGATTGGTGCCCCTAGAGACTCCTTCCGGCCGCCGCCTGGCGCACGACCAACCGCTGGACTCAGATTCCCTACAGTTTGACTGGTTGGGCTGAAGAGTGTTCTCTTCCTCTCGTGCGATGTTGTGTATCGCATCACATCAGGCACACCATGCTGCCTACAACAGGCATCTATGGTCGATGCTGTCTCAGCTTCTAGCATCATTGCCTGACACGGAGCAATCTAGACAGGCCATTGCCCTCTCTGCTATAGGCCTGGAGCTGGCAAGGCACCAGGCAATGGCATCTTGCGACGCCAGTGAGGTGGCTTCCAGGCTTGCAGGGACAGCGATCTGCATCAGGCGGACGGCATGGCTTCGTCTATGAAGATTGTCACCCCTGGCCCGGTGTAGGGTGATTTGCTCCGCCTTCTGAGGGCCCCGTCTTTTTTCCACCAGGGCTAGAAGGCTTCTGCAGGGGCTTCTTCCGTCTCCAGGGGACACCTCCTAGCTCTCCTCGGCCTTAGGCTTCTCTTCTATTAGCCCAGGGTCTCTCCCTTCTGTTTTCCACCAGTAGGAGGCTGAGGGTCTTGTTCCCTCAGGCTTTCTCTTGTCCCCTTGAAGGCACTGGCACTCACCCAAGCAGTAATGAATGGTGAAGATTGATAAGGAAGATATAAAATTACGCACCTACCGTAATTCTTGATCTTCTCTTGTATCTTCACCAATCATTACTGATACCCGCCCACCTTCCCCTCAAGGACCCCCTACTTCGGTGTCTCCCTCTCCCTGCTTGTTCCTCACCTCTTTTTCTTTGGCCTTTAAGCCCAAAAAAATAAATAAATCTGGATTTTTCCGTTCTTCTCTGGACGGATCCAATTTCCGGCGGGGAAAGGGGAACGAGTAGGATTTATCTCTATCCTGAGGGAACTCTTTCTGATTACCCCTATGGGTGACCTCTTGGCTCATTCTTAGCCATGTTGTTAAATTCACAGTTAAAGAGACCATCCCTTAAATGGCTCAGTTCCCTCTTTCTAGGTCCCCTATGGCATTCTCAGTCTCCTAATGTGTCAGCTTCTACTGGTTTAACGCTGTCCTGACACTACAGTTACCTTGAGCTGGTGATCTTTTGTCTTGCCTGCAGGGAGTCCGATTGAGTTCCCATTCTGTCCTTCACGTAAAGGGGTGCCCTCTGTAGGGCTTCAAATCCCACACCTTCCCACACACATCTGTGTTAGCATTTAACAAGGTGCTAGTGGGCTTCCTTCCCCTTCCTAGTTGGGCGCTCTCCTTGTGGATCAGATTTTCTGCCTTGGCAGTCTGTGAGCTCTCACCTAGAGTTTAAGGGGTTGGGGATAGTGGGAGGTATAGAGAATCTGCCTTTCGAGTCCAGGCTGTGCAAACGGTTCGGTTGAACCTTCTTTTCAGTTTTAGCAAGTGGGATCGTTGCTCCCCTGTTTTTGGTTCCGAGCTTATAAGCCTTTAAACCAATCTCAACTGGCAGAGTTCTCCCCTCCCAACATCCCTCTTTCTCTTTTCCTTTCTCTCCTTTATCTGTTCCTCCCTTGGAGCCACCCCAGGAGTGAGTCCTTGCAGTCCCTTAAGGTAGGGATTCCTTTTTCTGCCCTCTAACGGCTTATTCCTTTTTCAGTTTATATGTTTTCCTTTTTCTATCCCTCGGCTCTCTTGCCTCACTCTCTTTTTCTTGTCCTTATTTTGCATCTCTGGCTAATAGAACTGGAATGTAGGAGGAGTCTGCGGCGCCTAGCGGCC
Organism: Neoceratodus forsteri; assembly: GCA_016271365.2. Classification (NCBI taxonomy): domain Eukaryota; kingdom Metazoa; phylum Chordata; order Ceratodontiformes; family Ceratodontidae; genus Neoceratodus; species Neoceratodus forsteri. The sequence continues at coordinate 144,341,163 of CM057451.1, forward strand.
GCCCTCACACATCCGCAATGCATCACTTTAGGGGTCCAACTCCTCTGGGAACCTCCCGTGGCAGGTGCGCGACTCCAGCTTACACCCAAGCAGTAATGAATGGTGAAGATACAAGAGAAGATCAAGAATTACGGTAGGTATGTAATTTTCATTTCTCCAACATTGAGGCACATTCAGGAGAACATGGGCTGGGAGACTGAGGATTTAAACTCCAAACGGTAACTTGTGGCATGCTACTTGAGGCAGAAAGACCCCAAGCCTGTGGTGGTTCAACCCTTGGGGGATACTTTTCTGGACGCTACCAAGGCTGCATGGAAGCTCCCACATTCAACCCCAGTGGTCCCCAAGAAGGCTGACAGACCTTACAGGGCCTGCTGGATGCTCCTTATTTGATTCAGCAACCTGTGGCAGACTCGGTCATCATTACAGCCTTGCACGACCGCTCTGAGGCCCCAGACACCTCAGCACCCAGTCACCGGACCAGGAATTCAAACAATTGGATTCTCTGGGCGCATGTATGCGGCTTCCACGTGCTCTCTTAGGTCCCTCAATTATGTGACGCACATGGTGAAATTTCAAAATGCACTGTGCGACCAGGGGCAAGACCTATTAAAGGACTTTCCCCAATGGCGAGAAGAAAGAGGAGCTACTTAACCTCCTTCGTTCGGGCTCAGATGTTGGACATTAAGTCCTCCGAGCTTCTTACGACTCGGTGGACTCAGCAGCAAGAGGTGCCTCAACAGGCGTTTGCCTCTGGAGACGCTCCTGGTTGAGGGTCTCTGGATTTACTCCAGACATCCAGAAAGGGATCCTGGACGTCTCCTACAGCGGCTCTGTGTTATTTGGTAAAGACTCCAAGAAGGTCGCCCATCACCAAACTCCAAGATGCGGGGAAGGTGGTCAGAACGGTTCAGGCCATGTATAAATTAAGGCCTGGTTCCTTTTTGCAGACCACAGAACAGTTTTCTTGGCCAACAGCGCAAACAACAACCTCGGTCAGGCCAGCAGCAACACTGGGGCAACTGCGGCCGTAAAAATCAGCAGAGATTCTCCGGAGGTCAGGGTCAGAGACGCACCAAACCTACCGGAGCCAGCACTGCCACAGCATGATTCCTTCCGAGCCGTCGCCCCTTTCCCACCTCTGGATCAAAGGGCAGAAAGGGTCGAGGGTTGACTCACTTACCACCTGTCATGGTGGCAGAGGATCACCTCCGACCGGTTGGTTCTTCAGCTCATCAGTCGAGGACACTCTATAGAGTTCCTCGACCACCCACCGTCAAGACCTCCTCTGTATTCCCGTTAGTCGGGACAGCATGCCCTGCTCATCTAGCGGGAGATCTCAGCACTTCTCTCCAAGAAGGCCATTGAGGTCGTACCGAGGAGCCAGAGAGAAAGAGGATACTATTCCCACTTCTTCCTGGTTCCAAAGAAAACTGGGGACTTGCACTCGATCCTAGACCTCAGCGACCTAAACTTCTTCGTGATGTACAAGCGCTTTCACGTGGTTACCCTTCTGGGTTTCATTCCCATGCTCAAGCAAGGCACATGGCTCGCGTCCCTGGACATGCAGGACGCGTATCTTCACCTTCCCATCCCCCGGTCGCACAGAAAATTCCTGCGCTTTGAGTTTCTGGGACACCATTACCAGTTTCTAGCATTCCTGTTCAGCTTGTCCTTGGCGCCATGCATCTTTACCAAGTGCATGGCAGTCATAGCAGCAGCCCTCAGGAGACAAGGCCATTTTGTCTTCCCCTATTTGGACGACTGGCTCCTGATGGCCTCCTCCCCAGAGGCATTGGAGAAGGCCATTCACAACATCTGCTCCCTATTTGAGTCTCTGGGGATCACCATCAACCAAGAGAAGTCATCTCTCACTCCCTCGCAGAGACTACAATTCGTTGGTGTGGTTCTGGATACCTGTCAAGAGAGCCTTCATGCCTGCGGACAGAGCGGAACGCATCAGGTCACTGATAAGGACTATCGTGGCACAAAATCTGGTCTTCGCTCGGACCATACTTTGCCTGCTCGGACATATGGCGGCTGCCATTGCCACGGTCCCCCATGCTCGCCTCCACATGAGAGTTAGTCAGTGGATGCTGAGAACCCAATGGGACCAGAGGCAGGATCACTTAGACCAGCCAGTCAGACTCACATGGCCGGTCATTCAAGACTTGCAGTGGTGGCTGGTCCCGGAACATCTTTCCATGGGAGTTCCCTATGTGGTGCCAGTACCATCTCTGACCCTCACCACCGATGCTTCAGTGTCCGGCTTGGGAGCTCATCTGAGAGACACCAGAACCCATGGAACCTGGTCGCCCCTGGAGATGCACCTCCATATCAGTGTCCTGGAGATGGGGGCAGTCCTTTACGCCTTACAGGCCTTAGTCCGAGTTTCCACTGGGTCATGTGTTGGTACAAACGGACAACACCTCAGTGATGTATTACATCAGCAGAGAAGGAGGCACTCACTCCCACCCTCATTGCAGAGAGACAAAGCGGGTGTGGGAATGGGCACTACAGCATGACACCACGCTCACTGCAGTGCACATTGCTGGTGTGGACAACACTGTCGCAGACCTCCTGAGCCGGTCATAGGCCAGGGCTCACGAATGGGAATTGATAAAACAGGTCGCCGAGGACCTGTTCCGACGATGGGGGACACCAGACATCGACTTATTCGCGTCCCCATACAACAACAAACTGCCCTATTTCTGCTCGCTAGATCCAAGACCTGGTGTTTTCTGGTGAGATATATTGTCTTTCTCTTGGATGGGCAGGTTCCTCTACACTTTCCTGCCCTTCCCTATGATCCAGAAGGTTCTTCTCAAGCTCCGATTGGAACAGGTGTCAATGATCTTGATAGCACCCTTTTGGCCCAGACACATCTGGTTTCCGCTGCTTCACCAGCTGGCTCAAGAACCTCCGTTACCCTTACTGGTCAGCTCTCATTTGCTGTCCCAGGAGGCCGGCTCCCTAGTCCATCCGAACCTCAGATCCCTGAACCCTGCACAACTGGCTCCTAAAGATGTAGCCATTCTTAGGCACGGGGTATCGGCAAGGGTTGCCGATATCCTGGTGGCAGCTAGGAAACCTTCAACTCACGCCACGATGCTCTGAAATGGCGTACTTTTCGTCTGTGGACTCAGGCCCGCGATCTCGATCCTCTTCGATGCCCTGAGAAGTCCATTTTAGACTACCTCCTATTCCTTTTCCAGTCGGGATTAGCATATTCCTCTCTGAAGGTACACTTCTGTGCCATTTCTGCGAACCACACACTGGTTGGGCAGCGTTCGCTGGCCCAATTAGAGGCTTCCCGCGCTTTTCTGCGCAGTGTCTTGCATCTCAGACCCCCAATTAAGGATCATTTTCCTCCTTGGGACCTTCTTTTCGTTTTAGAGCAGCTTACTTTGCCTCTCTTTATACTAGCTGTGGATTACAAGCTTTGCCTTCTCTTCTGGAAGGCGTTATTTTTAGTTGCCGTTACTTCGGCATGGAGGATTTCTGAGCTTCAGACGCTCATGTGTAAAGAGCCTTACTTGATTTTCCATAAGGACAGGGTGTCCTTAAGGACCAATCCTAAGTTCCTTCTCAAGCTGGTTTCAGCCTTAACCTTAAACTAGGACAGTGACCTTCCAGTATACTTCCCCCAACTATACAAACAGAGGGGAAGCCCTCTTGCACACTCTAGATGTGCATAGGATTTTGAGGTTCTGCTTGACCAGAACCCATTCACACAGACAATCTGACCAACTGTTCTTATCCTTCACTCGAAGGATGTTGGGTGCACCCGTATCAAAACAAACTCTCTCTAAGTGGATTGTTAACTGCATTGTCTTCTGTTACCAGAAATGCAATAAACCCTTGCCGGGACTGGTAAAGGTCCATTCTACAAGGAGGGTGGTTTCCTCCTTCGCTGCCTTGAAAAATGTTCGACATCACATGTTGTCACGCTACTGTGAGTTCATTGCACACTTTGGTGAGACACCTCAGATTGGACATCTCCAGGCATAGAGCGGTTTGGCCTGGCAGTCCTCCAGGGACTTTTGTGTTGAGATGTTTCTTTCTACCTCGATCTCTCCTATCCTCCTCCCGACTGGGTTAGCATTACACCCTTACTGCTTGGGAATCTGTCCTTATGGTGTAACCTGCTGCAAGAGCTGTATCTCGAAGTAAGATAGTACAGTTATGTAAGAACTTACCATAACAGAAGATCTTCAAGAACAGCTCTTGCAGCAGGTAGTTTCCCTCCCACCTTCCCCTCAGGAGGTTTGGTTCTATTTCATAGCATCTCTGACGCATCAGAATTTAGTCTTCCTCTGGAAGCAGATCCTCGGTCTTCCCTTCTGAATCACATCTATACGCCGTGAGCCTTGGGCGGGAGAACTGAGGTATGCTGGGGACAGCCCCTTTTATGATATATCTTCGTAGGGGGCCGGGCTGACATCGGGGGTGGTACCCCCCTTGGTATAGCTAGCTAGAAGTTTTCCGTGGGGTCCTGCTGCCAGCTGGATTTAGTCCTTATGGTGTAACCTGCTGGAAGAGCTGTTCTTGAAGATCTACTCTTGCGGTAAGTTCTTACGTAACTGTGCTTTCTTCTCCAGTGGACCTTGAGGGTTGCACCTGATCTGACATCACCTTGGCATCCTGTCAGATGCTCATGCATGCAAGGTGTTAACTCCTGGCTATGCCTGCGGCAGACTCGGGTCTTCTGAATCTTGAGCCCTCTCAGCATAGTTTGCTCTTCTTCAGACTTAAAAATAAATAAAAAGGGGTGAATGCAGGATAGGGTCCCCCTTTTTGGGCCATCTGGAGAAGCCTCTGGCACTTCTGAGGGATGTTCCCTCCTCCCCCTTCCTTCCTTCTTCATCTTTTCTTTCTCCTGCTCCCACCCTTCTCTCACCCTCCCCTGCCTGGTGGTTGGGGTCCATCTCCCAGATCCTTTTAGATTCCCACCGTTCCTCTTGTGGCAGGCTTATTCCTTCTTCAGTTTACATGCTTTCTTTTTCCTGTCTCTTGGGCTCCCTTTCACCACCCTCCTACCCTTTCTTTCTCTATCTCTAGTTTCCCTCTCCAGCGAGCAGAACTGTAGTAATGGAGGGGCCAGCATCCGTTACGGGCCAACCTGCGAGCACCACGTTGGTCGTCGGCCTTGAGGGTGGCACTGTCTCAGATGCGACCCCCTCCTCCAGATAGGAAGAAAGCTTTTTAAAGGTAAAAATCTTCCCATGGGGTTGTAGCGCCTCTGGCTTGAACCCACCAGTGATGAATGGGGAAGATACACAGGAAGATCAATAATTGCGGTAGATGCATAATTTTCATGTTTGTATGGCCGATCATGTTGTGTTTGGGGCAAAACGTTCATCGAAGGCGGGAACTACTGCAATGTGCCTGTGTCCCTGTGGTACACTTTTCTCTGTAACAGACCCACATGATTGGTGTTTCACCTGCCTGAGGCCGAGCCATGATATGGATCATTACAACTCCTGTTTTTCTATGGATATTCACACCTTAGTCAAACGCGCAACGAGGTTGGGGCAGGACCCCACCCCCAACTTTAGGTAGTCGGCGTTCCCCCAACTTTAGGTAGTCGGCGTTCCCCCAACTTTAGGTAGTCGGAGTTCCCCCAACTTTAGGTAGTCGGCGTTCCCCCAACTTTAGGTAGTCGGCGTTCCCCCAACTTTAGGTAGTCAGCGCTGCACGAGGGCCACTAAGGTAAAGTCTCTTGGCCCTTCACCCGGTGCCTCCCCCCGCTGCTATACGCACTGGGGGAGAACAGGCCTCTGTCTTCTTGGGTCTCGCCAAGACTGGACACCTGGGTGAGGGGTTGGGCGGACAGCCAGTCTCCTCTGGGGGACCGGTTGAGCACCCCTTGTGGTCTTCTTCACCTTTGGGGTACCAGGCCACCTCAGTATTGAGGTCTCAGATATATGCAGGGCCTACATCGGTGGTTCCCTCAGAGGCTTCGGAGGTCACAGCCTTGGCTCCTGGGACTGACTCCGGTGCTGATGAGTGAGGCCTTGCTGCCATTGCCACTGGGTCCCCTCCCGACACCGTCCCCAGTACCAGGATGGGTAGAGTGTCTGGGGTTGCCTCTCTCAGGATCTACGTGGTCTCCTTGGAGTCAGAGGATGACCAGGATGATCCGGATTGGCAGCCCAGTTCTCCAGAACTCTGGATGCTCCCTGGACTCAGCAGGAGGTCTTCTCTATTGCCCATTTCTTGGGCCGATGCCATTTGCAGTGCCTCCACTCCCTCTGTCAGTGCTAATCCTTGGTGCTGTGGAGGCTTTCAGCGCCGTTGTGGAGAGCAGCATCACTTCTGTTGATGGTGGCAGTTATGAGGTCGGCACCACCTCTGAGGTTGGCGTCAGTTTTGAGGTTGGTGCCACGTCCGGCACCACCTCTGCTGGTGGTGCCTCTGGGGGCAGCACCATTGTTGATGCCGTTTCTGATGGTAGTGTCACGGTCGAGGCTGCTTCAGGTGATTGTGGTGCCTCCGGTGCCATTTCCTTTGCTGGTGCTGCCTTCGGCGTTGCCTCGATTGTTGGCGTTGACCCAGAATCCAGGGGGAATTTGGAACTGACCTGGGTGCCGGTTTTTCTCTTCCCCCTTCCCTGAGGGCAGTGGTTAAGGTAGGACCTCTTTCAAGAGGCAGGTCCCCGTCCTCTGGATCGAGTTGAGGCGGGGGCCGTCATGCTTCCCGTTCTGTCCCGGTGGCCATGGCCTCTGCGGGGTGGAGTCGGAGCACTGATGCGGGCTCCCCTTCTCCAGCTTGGGGCTAGAACCCTGTTGTGGGTGGTTACAGGAGCCACCTTTCTGGACCTGCACGGCTCTGGTCTCCTCACCAGGGGTCTTGCCCACCAGGGTACCACCCTGTTGGCTCAGAGAGGGTTGAGCAACAGCCAGTGGCTGGGCAGCGCAGTACCCTCCTGCAGCCCTGGCAGTGGTGCTTCAGTCTCTCTGGACCATTCTGCTCACCCTTCTTCCTCACTGGCGCTTCCCTCCCTTCTCCCAGGGCTCTCTGGTTCCTGGGCCCCTCACCTGGGAACAGTATAGGGAGATGGCAAGTTTGTATTCCATTTACTTTAGGGCCATTGACAAGATGGTTTTTCCACCTCCCAGCCTGGCATCATCGCACCCTGTGCAGAGTCCTTCCAGATTGTCGACTTCCTCCTCTGAGGAAGAGGGCACTCCCTCACACATTTCCTCTGATGCTGACTTCATGGAGTATCAGCAGTTCCTCATGACAATATTGCAGAAACTCTATCTTCCCCCATCACTAGACTGCAGTTCTGCGCATGCGACACTGGCCTTCCTCGGGGAGCACAGTCAAGTATCCATTGTGATCCCTGCATGGCTCTGTCCCTTCATGGAGGAGTCGCACAGCATCTGGCGGCTTCCCGCGTCCTCCTCTTCAGTCCCTCAGGACTGGCAGCACAGGTATTGCACCCCCCCAGGTCTCCAGGAGCTATGCCCATCATGTGTCTGGATTGGAGTGGCTGGATACCCCCTTGGGGCGTCTTGGCCCTTCAAGAGATCGCCTCCAAGAAGCTGAGTCCATGGAGTTTGGATTGTTGGGGTAGAAGGGTTTTCTTCAGTGCATCTCTTGCTCTCTATTGCTGGACACCAGGCAGCCTATGATTGGTGCCTTTGGGCTACACTGGGTCAGATCCTGGGGACCATGCCTGATATCGAGGCAACCAGACAAGCAATTGTCATTTCTACCCATGTCTTGGAGCTGGCGTGACACCAAATGAGGGCATCTTATGATGCCAACGCGGTAGCCTCCAGGCTAGTAGGAACAGCAGTCTGCATTCGGCGGATGGCATGGCTCTGTTTATCCCTGTTGTCACCCTTGGCCTGATGTAGGGTGATTGCCTCGCATTTCCGGAGGGCCCGGTTCTTCTCCAGCAGGGTCAAACGAGAGCTGTTGGGGCACCACCCTCCTCCTGCTTGTCAGGAGCCTCGACCTGACCCTGACCAGTAGTGGGTCTGGCCAGACCCATGATGGGCCCCTCCTCTTGTGAGTCCCCCACAAGATGCTGAGGGAAGGTGCCAGCACCACTTTCATGGTGCATGGTACTCACCCACCAGTGATGAATGATGAAAGTTTATTCAGGTAAGATATGAAAATTACGTACCAACTGTAATTCTTGTCCTTCCTGTATATCTTCACCATTCATCACTGCTTCCCTCTCACTGCCCCCTCTTAGGCCTCAGCTTCCTGGACAGTGCCTCCTCCCTGCTTGCCTTCTCTGCAGTTGAAGCCAGTTGCGGATATAATCCAGCTGGTACCTCTGAGTTCACTGACCCTTCAGTGAAGCACCAGGGACTCACCTCTGGGGGGAAGGCAAGCATGGGCTCTTGCACTTTTCGGCCAGGGGTTCTTCGGGGCTCTGTATGGCCTGGCTGGGACACCCCTGGGATGGCATCCTTGCCAGAGAAAATCCGTTTTTTTCTTGGGACCTCCCACCTTTTTTTCTCTGTGGGCCCTTCTGTTGCCTCCCCCTTGGGTCCTCAGCTCGATCATCAGGGCTACGAGGACCTCCACTTTTATTTTCTTCTTCTCCTCCCTCTGTCTGTAGAGCCACACATGGCTCTTTTAAACTCCTGTGGGCAACTGGCCTGGGTTGCCCATTGGGTAGGGTCCCCTCAGGTCACCTACCTCCTTGAGAGGTAAATCCTCTACCTCCCCTGGTGGTGGACTTAAGTGCAGGTAGCCCTGCTCCACTCGAGCTCGTGAGGGGCTCATCAAACCAGATGATAGCCTCCACTTGTGACCGAAGGGATCTTGTCCCAGGGTTGACCTCCTGTTTCCTCACCCCTAGATAGCAGATCAGGAAGAGATAGGGAGAGGGAATTGGTTGGACCCCTTCGATTTGTGGATTGTTGTTCAAGTTCAAGTTTATTGCAGGAAAACTCCATTGAGCAAGCTCATTCACAAGGAGGTCCTGTGACATAAACACTTAAAGTACAAACACAGATAGGTAATAACAGTATATACATGAAATACACGTTACATGATACAGGCTGGATATACATACAAGGGTACCACATAGGGTGACCGCAGGTGGTAAACATTGATATGAGACAGGGAAGCGACTTACAGGTCGCATACTGATAAATGAAACATGATGACTGGTGTGTGCAATACATATACAGTATTTTGGCAGCTAGAACAAACAGTCTACAACTGATATGGGGGAGGAGAGATTTGATAGAGTAGCAGTGGAGTGAGCAAAGATAAAGCCAGGAGTAGAAGGGAAGGAAAGCAGTTAATATGACAAATCAATTATACCTTACCAGTGGATAAATATGGCACACATGGGGAAGGAAGAAACTTAATGACAGTTACAGGTGTCTTTTATTTTGGCTGAACTTAGCGATTTGTAGAAGTTTATTGAAACTGTGCTAGTTAGTTTCAGTACGGTTTGTAATTGGTTCCAAATGGAGGGAAGGGCATATGCATAACGTTTACCAAAGGAAGTCCGGCGTCCTTGGTATGTCGAGCATAATAAAGTCAGATTTTCTTACAGTATGCACTATGTGAGATACTAATAAGGAAGAGAGATAGCTTGGCAATTTCTGCAGGAGCAGTTTAAGGTCCATAGCCCAGCATGGGCAGGCGTCTAGTAGTAAGGGATGTCCAACCAACAGCTGCATATAAGTCACAGTGGTGCGAACGGTAAGGGGAGTTGGTAATGAACCGTAACGCACGGTGATAAAGGATGTCCAGTTTACTTAGATTTGCAAGAGTGGTGGAGGAATAGATTACATCGCCATAGTCGAGTAGGGGGAGAAAAGTGGCCTGTACAAGCTTGTTTCGAGTTTCAAGGGGAAAAGGGCCTATTTCTGTAGAAGAAACCTAACCTTGCTTTTAACCTTCTAGAGACATCTTCGATGTGGTCACCGAAAGATAATTTATTGTCGATCCAGATACCTAGATATTTAAATTTGGTTACAACTTCCAGAGGCTCATTTAGCGTGGTGACAATGAAGTCTTGTGCAAGAGTATTGGGGGGGCCTGAGACAGCACCGCGGGAGAATATCATCGCTTTAGTCTTCTTAGCATTGGCGAGCTTTGCCTTTATTAGATTATGCTCAAGTTGTACGAAGTCCGCTTGAGCACTCCCTTGACTTCAGATAACGATGAGCCAGAAGTATACAACACAGTATCATCTGCAAAAGTGCAGATTGGACGAGATATGTTAGCATCTAAGTCATTGATGTACAGAGAAAACAAGATAGGGCCTAAGATGGATCCTTGGGGACTCCTCTTGCAACTGGCAAGGCAGCAGAAAAAGCCTTCTGCCTTTACTTTTGGAATCTTCCAGTTAGGTAGCTAGAGAACCACTGGGTGGTATGGTATGTGGCACCCAACTTTGCAAGGCAATTGACTAATAGTTTGTGATCAACAGTATCAGAAGCTTTGCTGAGGTCCAAAAGACTGCACCAGTTACCTTCTTAGCATCTATAGCAGAGATCCAATCATTGGTTACTTTTGCTAGTGCAGTGATTGTGCTATGATTAGCCCGGAAGCCAGATTGAGCTGGGTTAATGAGAGAGAAGGTTTCCAAGTGAGATTTTAACTGAATATGGATCAGTTTTTCGAGAACTTTAGAAAGGATAGGCAATATGGAGATAGGCCTATAGTTGTTTACATCGCATGGGTCACCAGATTTAAATAGAGGGAGGATATGTGCTGATTTCCAGCAGGACGGCACAGCAGCAGATGTAATGGAAAGATTGAAGATGTGGAGAATTGGGGCAGTGAGATGGGCATAGCCTGACCTTAGGAAAAAGGGTTCCAAGCCATCGTCCCCTGCACTTTTTTTGGTGTCTAAGTTAAGAAGAGAATCTTCTACTTCTTTATAAGTTATCTCGCGCAGTTGGAAGGGACTGGGTGCAGGACTAGATGTGGCGGGAGGGGTATGCTGGCTCACCGCAGCACCAGCTAAGGTGACGAGTCAAAAGCTAATCCAGCTGTGGCAAAGTGGGAGTTCAGTTCCTCCAGGATTAGGGACTTGTTTTCCACAATCTTGCCACTTGCAACTATCTTTGTTGGGACAGAGGGGGCCATGGGCCGTCCTTCTATAGCTTTGATAGTCTTCCATATTTTATGAGGGTTACCTTTAACTTGTTCGAGAGTAGAAATATAATAGTTAGCTTTAGCAGAGCAAAGTTTTTTCACACAGTTATTCCTGGCTGTTCTAAAGGCCGCTAATCCAAGATTCTTTTGAATGTCTAGCTTTAGCCCAGAGCTTATCTCGAGCTATAAGGGCTGCCTTGAGATCCGAGGTGAACCAGGGATTGGAATTGTTCCGTACCCTTACTTTGATGAAAGGGGCATGCTTATTTATTATTGTAGTGAGTTTGTCATTAAGGATGCAAGCTGCCTTGTTGACATCTTTGGCTAGGTAAAGATCTTGCCATCTGATCATGCTCAGGTCAGATAGGAAGTTTACTGCACTGAATTTGCGAAAGGATCTTTTTGTTATAAAGATGGGTTGCGGACGGGCCTTAATTTGAGATCTTATGCAAGCAACAATTCCCATGATCTCTCATGTCATGTAGAAACACTGCCAAATGAGATATTTTGTGTGGATGGGTGGTTAGTACCACATCTAGAATGGAACTGTTGGCAGTATTTAGAGTGTTGTTCCTAGTAGGTTCTCTGACTAATTGCCCAAGACCTAGCTCAGTCACAAAGGGATTTGAGGCCGTGTGATTTAGGTGACAGCCAGTCCATATTTAGATCTAGAAATATTGTTTCAGTTTTTGCATCTACGAACATGGATTTCAAAAGATTAAGGACTTCATCACCACCAGACGGGGGTCTATAGCCACCTAGGATAGTGATACATTCCGAGGAGGGGCGATGAAGGCTCAGCGAAACTAACTCAAATTCCTTGGCTAGAGATTTGCAACTAATATTGGTGACCAAGTACTTAGATTTGACATAGATAACCACACCCCCGCCTCTAGACTATCTGCTCTAAATAAATTGTAGCCCTGCAGTGATATTTGTTGATCAGTGTCTTTTTAACCACAACTCAGTAATTATGATAAGGTCTGGTTAACGTGTGCAGCCCAGGCTTGCAGCTGTACAAGTTTTTAGGCAGGCTTAAAATGTTGACCATCATCATTTTGAGACCTGTGGCCTCAGCAAATCGATAGGCGAAAGTTGTAAGGGGGGCCAGGGTTGAGTCTACATTTCCTGAGCAGAGAAGAAGAAGTATAACTTTCTTTAAGGAGCTTATAAGAATGGAGACTGCTTTTTTATTTCTTCGCGGCAACCCATATTGTGCTGCGCAAGAGGCGGCGCCACTGTAATGACAGTTGATTGTGATCAATGTAAGTGCTTGGGTAGACATAGGTGAGGTCAGTAGCAAAGGGGTGTAGGCTAAAAGGGGTGAGGAGAATGACAGAGTGTCTGCACGGTAGACTGTTATAACATTAGGTATTGATAAGGTACATTGGAGAACTGAATTGCATTGAGGTACTTCAAATTGCACTGTATTGCTGAAAACTCTGCACCTTAGGAGCAATAAAAACACAATAAGGAGAGCCATGATCCCAGATTGAGTGGTCTCGTGATTTGTATTAGTGCAGTATTTTCTAGGCAAGAAATTTGCCCACCTAGGTACCCATTTAAAACCTAGATGAGAAAATACAGCAGAAAGGGGAACAAGGAGATCAGGAGCAGCTTAGTTAGTGGCCATCCACCCTTCAGACTCAAGTCCCTTGTAGCAGAACCGGAAAGAAGTAGAATGATAATGCAGGCCATATTGCCCACGAAAGAATACAGTGATTTATGTAGAAGACCAAGAATCCTCTAGTGGCAGGTCTGTATAACCTGCTAATGGAAAAAAGTAGTTAGACTTATCGGCACCAAGGCAGAGTGCTTGGATGGGGGGCTGCAAGAAGAGCAGTCAGACAGAAGAGGTGTAAGCAATTTAAAACAGTAGTAGAAATTACAATCCAGCTAATACAGTAGAAAAACTCCTAATAACGCAGTAGAAATGTGCTTAGTTCTATGGAAAGTCTAACAAAGTGCCAGGTGTCTACAGCAGGGGAAAACTCCTGCCAATCAGAGTGGGTTTGCTGGAAGCACCCGTGTTCGATTGGCTGCGCTGTCCTGCACCTTCCAAGGAGCTGCAGGCGGGTGTCCTGGTCTTGGTCGGTGGCTGGCTGGGTGCCGGCCGACCGTGGGTGAGCTGGAGCAGCCCTGTTAAGGGACAAGCAGCTTCCAAGGAGCTGCAGGCGGGTGTCCTGGTCTTGGTCGGTGGCTGGCTGGGTGCCGGCCGACCGTGGGTGAGCTGGAGCAGCCCTGTTCAGGGACAAGCAGCTTCCAAGGAGCTGCAGGCGGGTGTCCTGGTCTTGGTCGGTGGCTGGCTGGGTGCCGGCCGACCGTGGGTGAGCTGGAGCATCCCTGTTCAGGGACAAGCAGCTGTTGAGTTCTGCCTTCTCAGCAGTTTTAGCGAGCTTCTCTGCTCTGCCCTTCTGTGTCCTCTTCTGGCTCTGAAACCACTGACCCTGTCTAGGGTCCTTAGCCATTTAAAAAAAAAAAAAAAAAAGGCGAGAGGTTCTCCCCCAATTTTCCTAAGACAGCAGAGGAACTCTCTTTGGTGGTTCGTCCTGTTAAGGTCCACTCTTATCCTGTCTGCATGCTCTCTTCCTCTCTCTTTTCGTTCTCTTCTCCCCTCCCTCCTACCTCCTTATTTCTGCCTTTCTTTTTTCTTTCTTACTTTCCTCTCTCCCTGCCCATTCTCTCAACCCCTTCTTGCCTGCCCAGTGGTTGGGGTCTCCTTCCCTCAGGGGATCTGTATGTTTGACTGACACCCATAATCCCAACATCCATTTGCCCGGCTCCATATTACCGACTGTATCAAAATACTGATGAACAATTGGCCAAATGACAAAATCACCGAAACAGGCATTTTCTTTACAGAGCCGGGAAAGACAGGATTATGAGTGTCTGGCACCTCCCACCCATACCATGTTAATTGTTCATTTTTTTTCCATACATTTGTGTGCCAGAAATGGTATGAATGGCACAGAAATCAAATCGGAGCACTGTTACAAATGAACTGTACAAGAAGGTGCGGCTCATAAATCAAGTCTGAGCATGATTCTGCTCCAAAGTTGATTTACAGCTGCATATTCAGATTTGGGACGACACAGGGATTTAATTGTTAGCAGAGATGCAGCTCCAAATATGCGGCTCAGAATTGTGCTTTGATGTGTGCTTATCTCCAATTTCTGAGCCACATGTAGACCATTTTGATTTGTGCATATCTTCTGAGTTGTTAGAGCAGGATGCATATCCGATTTCTAAGCCACAAGTTAGAATTTTGCAGAGATATGTGGCTCGGAATCATGCTCCAGTTTAACTGAAGTATGGTAACGTACGATTTCTGAACCGCATGTAGAAGTGTTTGACCGAAAGAGAACGTCCACTCCTGAAGTGAATATGCTGCTCAGAAACGCATGTAGAAATAGCTGGCCCGCCGGCGATGTGGTTGGATTTCCGCTTCTGACCCGGGTTTGGGAATGGACCCGGGTTGCTGGAGGGCCAACCGGTGGGAGTAGGATCGAGCATCCCATGGACTGCTCTCCTTTTCCAGTGGGAGGGTGAGGGTCAGGCTTGGCGCTCGACGGACCCCTGGCAGAAGCTGGGGGTTCGCGCAGCTACCGGCACCAGCGTTAAAAGGATGGGGCCGTCACTGGACATCATTGCACATCCACACAGCAAGGAAAAACTCCTCGCAGCTGGCCATGCCAGTGAAGCCTGCCTCCGGCTTCAATTAGCCTCTGGGACCTGCTCTCCCCAGACAGTCACTAGTTATTCGGCACTCTGTTGCCGCATCCCCGCCTTCTGGGGGGTAAGCCAGGGGTGCTGGGAGAGAGCAGCAAGAGCCAGGAGGTGGAAGCTTGGGGGCGCCGTGACCAGGTTGATGTCCGGCGGCCTGCTGCGGGGGCAAAAATAGGAAAAATAAAAAAAGAAACATGTAGAATCCCCACTCCTGAAGTGTGGTGAGTGAGCCACCGAGAGCTTTTTCGATTGTGCATATCTCGTGAAACACAGTGGCTTATATATTATCAGAGATGAGCTCAGAATATGCAGCTCAGAATCGCATGTACCAGCAGAGTGGTGAATGAGTTTTGCCAGAGACTGTGCAGACAATTACTGTGTGTCGGGAAAATCCTTCGGGCAACTGAATGACGGTATTTTGATACTGTCTGTAACATGGAGCCAGGCAAACGTACCAGACCCCTCCCTCAGAACTTGGGACCTATCCCCTGCCTCTGGTCAGGTTATTCCTTCTTAAGTTTATATCCTTTCCTCTTTCTATCCCTTGTGCTTCCTTGCCCCACCCACCGCACCTTTTTCTCTGTCTATATTTTCCTTTCTGGCGAGCAGAATTGAGGTGGTGGAGGGGTCTGCGTCCGTTAGTGGCCACCCATGACGCCTACATAATACGCCAGTGCTGAGGCAGCACTGCTCCCCAACATCGCCCCTCCTGCAGAGAGAACGCTTAGCAAAAAGCTTCCTGCAGGGTCCTAGCGCCTCTGGCTGGTATCCACCAGTAGTGAATGGTGCAGATATACAGGAAGATCAAGAATTACGGTAGGTACATAATTTTCAATTTTATTTCATCATTTTCTTATTTGTGCTTTTTTGGCTAAATATGCTAATTAGGATCATGAGTGCTCACAAAATTGTGCTGTAATGACATTTAATAACAAAGGAGATTTGTCAGTGTGGACTGCATTTCAAGCTGTCTTATTTTGCAGTGTCACAGCCTACTAATGGAACCGATGATGCTTTATTGAGGGGCTTGCATGCGTCCAGTCAGGCCAGCCAATTCTTTGTACAGTCCTCTTCCATTCCCATGCTGAGTGCCTGTTTCAACAAGCTGTTCTCTATGCTGCAAGTCTATCATGTTCAGGTATGTGGTTAGAGACTCGTTGAACTTTAAGAGCTGCTGAGAACCTTCCCCCATTTGCAGGCAGTTCATACCAAGAAGCAACTTGCTGAAGGGGCTAAATTAGCCAGTGTGCACATTTATTTTATTTGACAAAATTTAATGTTTACCTTGATTGTTCACGCACATAACTTCTGAGAGCTGAGTAGGGCCACACCTTTTCCATGAAAACATGATTTAAAATGGAATTTGCTATTTTTAAACACTACTTAGTCAATTTTTCATATTAAACCTGTTTGCACCACATTTACATCTGTACTCATCACAAGATGTGTGTAAAACTCCTATCTTGCGCTACATTGTTATTGCAAAGCAGGCAGATGTGCACTGAATATTGGGGAAAAAACACTTTTTAACAGAATTACAGACAGTTAAAAACAGAAAACGAGTGTCCCTAGCTGAGTGTCTGCTGAGTGCTACAGACCACCCCAAACAAACAAAACAGAACCAGCCTGGTGGGGCTGAGGGGTGAGGTGCTGGATGCCACATTTAGCTCCATGTGGGCAGCCCATGTTCATTAACAAGCACAAGTTGCTTTGGGGGGTGGGGCTAGAGGAGAGGATTGAGTGTCCGAGGGACTGCTTTCCTCTCCTGGGGAGGGATGTCTGCGTACTCCACTGAATGACTGCCACCAGGTAGCGGCCTGGTTGTAGTGCAGGTCAGGAACAGCAAAAAGTGGGTGGTGCTATGGGACACCTCACTGTGCGCGTGCCTCCACATGTGCACGCTGACGAGCATGTCCCAGTGTGGGGAACGGGAGAAAATGGTGGTGGGGCAGGCTAGAATGAAACCCTGCCTGCCAGTCCCTCATCCACTACACTGTCAGGACCTGGGAAGCCAAAACAGGATTTGTACTGGGGGGCCTCCCTTCCCCGATCCTGCTATGGGGGAAATCCATGAGGGGTATTTGGGCTGACTTGGTAAGTCCTGGGAGGTGTAGGATGGTGAGAATCAGTGGTGCAGGGCTAAAGGAAGCCCCAGCCTGTCCTAGCCAAGGTGCACCAAAAGTATATGGAAAAAAAATACCTGTATGAATGACACAAAATGGAGAATGGGATTGGAGGGTTATTAATGGAAAGAGAGTGTGTGTGTGTGTGTGTGTGTGTGGGGGGGTCTGTCAAAACATAACATTTTTAAACTTTGCAGTCCATTGCACATGTGCCTGGGGGCAGTACTACATTTACGTCCCATTATAAAAAACTTACACCTGGCTAACTGTGTCCCACGGGCAGGTAGCTATTAGGGAAGACTTGCCTTGTACGATGGTTAAAGAGGTATCAGCTGCTCTTTAATGATGATTGCCTTTACACTTATTTAATCTGTTGTCAAATTTTCACCTGATTTCTTTTCAAATGTTGTATTGTGTACTCCTTAGTGATGCCATCCAAAATATTAAGTTCTAGTAATGTGGATTCAGTTCACGAACCACACTCTCGCAGTCTAACTGGAGACAGCTGAGACATCAGAATGTCTTGAAGCTAAGCTCCTCCCACTACCAGGGTGGTATATCCTTCAGCTATACCCTGTGATGTCATATCTTTCTTTCCACTGTATCGAACAGGTCTTCTCCTTCGCAGTTCTGCTTACGTTGTAGGGAATATCAGATCTTCCAAGAATCAGTCTTCACCATTCAGTCACATTGATGGGTCTAAGTTGTAGGTGCTAGGCCCTCTTGGGAGCAGAATCTTTTGCAGCTTAAGGAGGGATCGACATTGGTGCTAGCACCACCCATGAGGCAGAAGTAATGACATTGTATACATGAGCCAGCCAGTAACTGACAGCACCTCCCTCCTCAGTTCTGTTGTTCTCACTATCAGATGTGCACCATAGAAGAAGCTAGAGTTGTTAACTGCGTAATAGTTTTCTTCTCAGCTTGTCACTGCCTCCATTAACTCTGAATACCCTCTTGCACTGCTTTTTCTTCCATCTCTCAATCAGTTTGGCGACAAACCCTTTTGTTATTTTATCCGTTGCTATGCCAGAACCTAAGGGGCCAAAGAGGAAGAAGGAAAAAGGAAGCACCCCAATGTGTCGGTGCTCCTGTAGGGACCCATTCGGCAAGGATCAGCATACAAAATGTTGGACCTGCCTTGGTGCTGACCCGTGATATGGATTGGTGTGATGTTTGCTTCTGAGTGGACCCCCCCACTCTAAAGCTCAGTGCATAGAAGTGGGCCCATTCGCCTCCCACTTTTGGAGGCAGGCTTCACACCAGGGATACCAAGCTAAGGTCCCTGGCCTCCTCCCCTGAGCCCCTTCCCAGTACCTCTGGTACTAAGAAAGTCTAGCATCATCCAGACTCTTGCCTCACTGAGAAGTTGGAGGGGGAACTGGTAGACATTCAGCTTCCTCGGGGAGCTGAGCATCCCCGAGTCCATCAGCCCTTTAGAGCAGTGGACACCCCTGGTGGTAAGCCTGAAGCTGTAGGCACTTTTATGTCATGGCCTAGCGCCAGGTCGTTAACTGTGAGTGAGGTGGTGCCAGCTGTGAGACCGAGCCCCGTTCTGGCCCTGCTTATGGTGCCAGAAGAGGGAGCGTGTTCTGGAATCTGACCTGTCTGAGTTCAAGGAGGTTGCTATCTCCTTCGTTGAGCACCCTAGCGGCCTTGAGGAGGATGACAGTGCTGACCTTTGTGCTTGGAGAGGGAGTCGATGATGAGGGAAGCCATTCTGGATTCGATTCTGACCCTGTCTCTGAACTTGGTGTTCCCCAGGGGCTGGTGCTGGGACCCAATCTGTTGCTGCCCCCAGTGCCGTGTCAGGTTCCAGTGCTGCATCTGATTCTGGTGCTTCTCACGATGCTGGGACCGGGGTGGACTCCAGGAGTACCTATGGTCTGGACATTAGGGTTGGCCTGGGGAAAGTACCAGCCCAGGTGACGGGATGAGGCATGGCACTGGGCCTGTGGGTGACCGTGTGACCAGTGCTGGAGACAGCACTGGCTGGGGTTCCAGCACTAGCCCAGTAGCTTGTTTCTCTCTGGAACCGGCTGACACTGTCACTGGTGGGGATTGGGTCAACCCTGTGGAACCCATACTGATCCACTCTCCCCTGCCCCAAAGGGCACTGACTGGATCTTGTCCTCTGGGAGTGGCCATTTCCATACAGGTGAGTTTGCCAGGCTTTACCTCCAGGAGACGTCCCATGAGCACTCTTGCAGTACTGGCAGAGAACCTTGCCTGGTTATCCACAACCCTCCTCCGCTGCCCCCCTTCCCTGCTGTTCCAGGTATTGTAGGTCCTCTGAGGCCCATAATCTGGCAACAGTTCAGCAGTATGGCTGGTGTCTTCCATCAGTACCACCTTAAGTCTGACTGGGCCCAGTTCAGGCCTGTGGCCCTTGCACCACTGTTTCCTGAATCTAGGTCCTACTCTCATACTTCCTTTGCTGAGGAAGAGGATTTTTTCGTCTACTTCAGGGGATGAAAAATCCCCAAGTCCGACATCCGAGACGTTTCTGTGCAGCAGCAGGACTTAAACTTCATAATACTGTGAAGTCCGACAGACTCTCCTTGTTTCCTGCTGCTGCACATGCGCACTGTGTGATGCGCGATTCCATGTGGCTCCTCGGCACAGACCCGCCCCCCTGGAGCGCATTTACCTTAGCAGAAATCCTCAGGAACGCACCCGGGGGCCGGAGACGTGTGCTTCAGTCCAGCCGGAGATCCAGGAAAGCAGTGTGGGGTTAAATCCTCCAGGCAGCTTCAGAACGGATTGGGTGACAGAATCGGCAGCATGGTGGGGGGTAGCAGTGACAAGTCTCTGAGTGACGACGCCTAAGCGAGGTCCGCCATGGGGGAAGGGGGGTCACATGAGTGACAAGTCTGTAAATCAGGTGGTCTCTGTGGCTGATCTGCGCCTGTGTGGGACAGAATTTTGTAGTACAGAGTCGGACCGTTGGCGCAGCGTGTTGATTTCTGCTTGCAACGCCAGCAACTCGGGTTCGGAACTGGCTCTGTACGCTGGAGGGCGGCTGGGGAGAAGGATGGAGCGCCCTGTGGACTGCTTTCTTCTTCGGGGGGGGAGTGTCCAGCGATGGGGGACAGCTACGGAGGCTGGAATCACTCAGCCACCAGTGCTCGCACGTATGGGAGGCAGGATGGACGCTGGCATCATTGCACATCCCCGCCGCCAAGATAAATGGTAGAAAAAGAAAGACGGGTGGGTCTTCTGTCTCCATGAAGCCCTCTTTGGAGCTTCAGTTAGCCACCATCACCTAGCTCTCCCAACTAGATATTGGTCCTGTGGCTCCAGATAGGGATCAGTGCCGCGCCCTGCCTTCGGGTAAGCCGGGGTAACTGGGAGATGCTGGCCAGATGGTCGGTGGGAGCTCCAGGGCCGTGACTCAGGGTGGAGACTGACAGAAGGACCTGCCAGATAAAAATGAAAAAAGACGGGCTCTGCTGCCACTCGGCTTCGGAATTTGGGGCAGCTTTTAAAATGAAATTTATTGTCTCCCTCTGGCTAAACACCACTTGGGGGCCACATTTTTGAATATTTTTGCAGGGATTTGTTTGAAAAGGGTGCAAAAGAGCAAGGGGTTTCAGATTTTTGACTGCAATGGGCTTATTACCTGTTAAAACCGGGGAATTTATTGAGTGAGAACCACCAGTTGTAGCTGACTGAAATAAAAATCAAAAGGGGCTGAAGAAAATAAAAATTAGTTGCTGCAGAAAATAAAAATAGTGCTGCTTAACAAAACGGGGGACGTTAGAGAGACTAGTTACACTCCAGCAGAGTTTTAAGCTGGTTATAGACTACAGACCTGCAGAAAAAATAATTAGTGAGTCCTTGATGTTTGTAACGGGTTAGGTACTAAATCCCATCTTAAAAAATACGGACTTGTAAATTACCGCGCAAAACATCCCGAACGGCCAATTTCCCGTTACATTTGAAATCCCGACCTACAAAATACTGAAATATAAACAGCATACTTGCAAGGCCAGTAGAGTATCTCCATCTTTATTGTTCATCAAGTGAGTGCTGCCTACATCCTTACTTGAGCTACTGAGACCACCATCAGTCACCAAACTGCCACCTCTGGCTCCACACCCTCCAAGGAAAATCTTACAGCAGTTAATTGGAGGGCTCTGCCCATAGTTCAATGGGCGGGGATTACCCTCCTATTTAACCCCACATGCCAAGCTCAGCTGTTTCGATTTGAGATGCTGAGCTGAGCATTATGGGCTTCTGCTGCACACTTTGTTCTTTCTGTGCCTTCTCTGTTCCGCCATTGACTTTTGCTGTCACCCCCCCGCCCCTGTTCTCTTCTCCCTCCTGGTCAGTGTTTCTCTGTATTTATGCTCCGTTTTGAGTGCTCCTTAGCTGTTCCCAGCCCTCCACATCCGCGTTTCTGCTTTTCTCCTTTTCCCTGGTGTTACTCCTCCTGATCTTATTTAACCCCACATGCCAAGCTCAGCGTCGCTTAGCTGTTTCGATTTGAGATGCTAAGCTGAGCATTGTGGGCTTCTGCTGCACACTTTGTTCTTTCTGTGCCTTCTCTGTTCCGCTCATTGACTTTTTGCTGTCACCCCCCCGTCCCCGTTCTCTTCTCCCTCCTGGTCAGTGTTTCTCTGTATTTATGCTCCGTTTTGAGTGCTCCTTAGCTCTTCCCCAGCCCTCCACATCCGCGTTTCTGCTTTTCTCCTTTTCCCTGGTGTTACTCCCCTCCTGATCTTTCATTCTCCTTCTTTTCTTTCACCCGTTTGGGAGCTCCCTCCCCTGTTTCCTCCATCACCCCGGGGCCCCTCTCTCCTGAGCATTCTCACTCCTTCTGTTTCTGCATCCTTTTCCATTTTTACCTTTTTCTCTTGGGGGCTTCAACTTCTTTTTCACTTCCAGGACACCTTTTATTCCTCCTCCATTATGTCCCATTCTAGCTCGGCTGTACTTCCTGGTGCCATTACTTCCCCTTTTCTTTACACTGTACCACTTTACCACCTATATTTTACTGCTCAGTCTTCACTCATACACTACTCTGTTTTCTGTCCCATTAGCTCGTGCCTATAATATCATTTATTGTCTCCAATCTGATAGCCAGGTGGATTAGATAACAGCACTATCTGAAAGAACCCAGTCTATGTGGAGGTAGCAGTAGCTGTACTACTCTTTTTTATTTTCATTATCCTGTACCTACGTGGTGGTCACAGTGCTCATTACTTTAAAATTCAAAATGTATTATTCTGTACCTACGTTGAGGTTAGGGGCTAATTACTTTACTTTATCCTGCACCTACGTGGAGGTTGCAGGCTTCTTACTTGATTTCAATACATTGCTCTGTCCTGTACCTACATGGAGGTCGCAAGACTAGTTAATACTGTATATATTCAATTATTTCATCATCCATTTCCTCATCCTATACCTTTTGCGTGGATTTTCTGTCTTTCGATTTTCGGTCTTATTTTATTTCTGTATTTTGTTTTTTCGATATTTTTTTTTCAGGATTTCGTCATTCGGTATTCTCTATTGAGGGAATTAGGACGGATCCCATTTGGAATCACTAGTTAAGCAGCTATTATTAGCAGCAGCCTGTACAATCTATGTTCTCAGTGTGATGCTGGGGCTAATTAACCTCACAAAAAAACAGTGCTTGAGTGACTAAGAATTCCATGCAAGCCTGCAAGTGCTGTGTGAGACGGTCAGATTATTTAAAATAAAAATATAATTGGGGATGATGAAACAGTGTGCCTGGTCTGAAATTTACGTTACATGAAAGTCTCAATAACTAATTATAGGTAACTGCGAGTAAGATTAAGTATCTGTGCCAGACAAAGTGACTTGACAGTCATTTATTAATTATAAATAAAGTCCCATGTATTTATTCTGGGCTGAAGCAAAGCCTGCGTCAGTGAGTCTGACCTTTTGTTGAGACAGAACTCAATAACTGTCACTTGTATTTTTCTGGGCCGAAGCAAAGCCTGCATCAGTGAGACTGAAAGTCCTTTTGTTGAGACAGAACTCAGATCTTCCTGGACATAAAGTCTCCACCACTCATTCACATTAATGGGAGTTAGCTGGAGGCTCTAGGACCCGGGGGGAGCAAACTTTTTCGAGAGGGCCGGCGCCTGACTTAAGGACCATCTTGGCGTTGACCCTCCAGCTGCCTCAGTTCCTTTGTTCCCCACTGTCGAGTGCGTTTCAGTGATGACGTCACTCGCCCGCCGTGAGTTAAACTTAACTAGCAGCAATAGTTCAGTTTATTGTTTTGTAGAATTATTTCGAATCAGTACCGATTATATATTTTAATCGCACAACAGAAGTCTTCAGCCCTCCATTGATGGAGTCGACCATGAGCGGGTCAGGTAACGGTAGGGAGACTTCATATGAAAGCTGTTCAGTCAGCCGGGACGGGTCTGGGCCACCGCCCTCCCCGGAAGGGGAGGGGGGTCTGACAATGGACGGTCCAATGCTCAGGGGGATGGGCGGTCCCCCCGAAAGCATAAAAGGAAACCGTCTCATTCCCGGCACCATTCAACCTCGAGTTCTTATTCGACACATAGGTCAAAGAAGAAACTTCATCACTCGAGGTTACCCTCTGGTATGTCTGTACGTAGACGGTCGTTTATTAGAACCAGCCGCCGGTCTCCACCTCTGTCGGATTTGCCGGTTTCTGTCTCTGGTAGCTGACCTTCTTGACGCCGGAGCCCCTTCCCGCCTACTGGAGGAGCTTCCAATGAGCAGTTTCACCAGTGGGTTGCTTTTATGGAGCAGTAGGCTCGGAGGTTGGTCCAGTTGCCCGGGCCGGTCAGTCCGATGCCAGGGCCTTCGGGCCATTTGGTTTTGGACAGACAGGTAGGGTGGTTGCGCCTTCCAGTCACGCAGTACCTTCTTTGGTGCCGTGGACTCTGCGCACGGGTGTTTATCCCCCACACATGGCTGTGGTGCAGGGGTCCACACTGTTGCCTCTGTCTCCTGCCATTTTTTCCTCATTTACCTCAAATCGCAGTTTTCAGACCTGTGGGGGACACTTGGCGCTGTCTGCGGCACCGTGGGCTCTCTCGACACCATCTGCGGCACCGTGGGCTCTGTCAGCGCTGTGTGGGGCACCGGGGGCTCTGTCGGTGCCATAGATGGCACTGCTTCGTCTAGTGCCTTCCTCCTTGTTCTCGGCGCTGTTTTCCTCAATGGCACCGGAGACTGGTGTGGCACCGGCAGGTCTTCAGGGCTTCTTGACTTCTATTCTTTCTTCTGTTCTTCCTTCTGATTTTCACTTCTTTCCTGTCTATACAGTCCCCCCTGGACTGTCAGGAGATGATTTTGAGCCTGACCCAGATCTTCGCCTGGGGGTTGATGTTGATGACACTGCCCTGGGAGCAGGGATCAGTCCTTCTGCAGAGCCTGTGGTTGAAGACCATTCCTTTAAGTCTCTGCTCAAAAATTTAAATTCTACTGTCTCTCCAGACTACAGAAATCGATCCTGGGAGGCTTTTGAGACTCCAGTATCTTCATGTCCTGGAGATCCCTTTGGATTTAACCCCTCCGGTACAGCCCTCTTTTGAGACCCTCTCTCAGATGGTGTGAAAGAATTCGGCTCTCATTCCTTCCGTGGCCAAGTCCATAGATAGGAAGTATGCCCCTCCCAAGGATTGCCCCATTTTGGCCTCACACGCCTTTACTGATGCCATTGTGGTCTTCGCAGAATGATAAGGCTGTCCTTCCTCAAGGATCTACAGCCTGACCAATGAACAAAGAATCTCGCAAGATAGACACCTCAGGTAAATGAGTTTTTGCTGCCTCAACCCTGGGTATGTGCATTGCCAGTTATCAGGGCTATTTTTCTCTATGAGTATGTACTTTGGCATTCCCTCAAAGAAATGGTAGAAGCTCTGCCTGAGTTAGCTCAGAGCTACTCCAGACCATAACTAGGGGTATCGAATCCAATAACCAACAAGTTAAAGCTGCAATGGATGCCTACAATACCACCTCCTGGGCGGCGGCAGTTGGCATCTGCACCCGCCGCTACTCTTGG
The DNA here is from genome assembly GCA_016271365.2 of Neoceratodus forsteri. NCBI lineage: Eukaryota > Metazoa > Chordata > Ceratodontiformes > Ceratodontidae > Neoceratodus > Neoceratodus forsteri. The sequence goes on from CM057451.1 coordinate 144,366,117, forward strand.
CTATGTACTTCGGGCTTTACGAATGATGCCCAGCAGCAGGTCATGGCTTTACTTTTTGACGGTATGTATATGTTCGGGCCCGAGGTGGAGCAAGCTCTGGAGGCCACGCAGAAGATTAGCTGTGCCATTAAGACGCCGAGACCTGCACCCATCCCCTCCCGAGGGGGTGCAAACAAGCGTCAGTTTCACAACCGTCAGTCCTTTCAGGGCAGAGGAGGTTTTAACAAAAAACGCAACCCTCAGCCACAAAAGAAAGTGCAGCAGAAGGTACAAGGGCCCAAAGCGCCCAGTGCCACCTTCTGAGTTTCTGGCCCAGGTCTCACCTCAGCTGTCCGAGGGGGGACTCACTCCTCAGCGGTGGGAGGACGTCTGACTCGGTTCTTCAATCAATGGAAATTTATAACATCAGACAAATGAGTCCACTGGATAATCCGCGAGGGGTACTCTCTGTCTTTCAGAAACCCCTCCGGAGCATCCTCCCAAATGACAGCCCAGGCTGTTGGCAGTATAGTCAGGCCTTCTTGCTTCTGAGGTACAAGGCCTGTTGAAAAACAGGGCAGTAGAAATAGTTCAGCTGGATCAACGAAACACAGGTTTCTTTCATTACTTTCTGGTCCCGAAGAAAACCGGCGGCATGCGTCCCATTCTGGATCTCAGAAAGTTGATCAAGTTCCTTCACAAGGAGAAGTTCAAGATGATATCACTAGGTACCCTGCTACCTTTGCTTCATCAACACAATTGGCTAGCCTCCCTGGACGTGCAGGGTGCCTGCCAACACATTTTCATACACCCAAAGCACCATAAATACATAAGGTTTGTGGCATTGGGTCAACACTATCAATTCAGATCCCTGACCTTTGGCTTATCCTTGGTGCCTCGAGTTTTTACAAAGTGCTGTTCAGTTCTAGCAGCGCATCTAAGGAAAATTGGAATCCAAGTGTTCCCATATCTGGACGACTGGCTTTTAGCAAGCCCCTCCAGACAAGAGACTCTGGAAGCCGTGGCCATGGCCTCAGGCTTCCTCATGTCCATGGAAATCCTGCTGAATCTCAACAAGTCGCAGTTGCAGCCCTCCCAGAATTTCCTCTTCATAGTAACTCTTTTGGACACCTCCTGTGCAAAGGCTTTTCTTCCAGAGGACAGAAGGAGCGATATCTTACAGATGGCCCGATACATCAGAGAACACAGTTCGGTTCGAGCTATCTAGATGCAGTGGATGCTGGGCCTCATGGCATCCTCGCTGTTCATTGTACCCCTAGCTCGTCTCCACATGAGAACTTCTCAGTGGATGCTCAGTACTCAGTGGTCCCCAACCACTCGCCCTCAGTCCTTTCTCATCAAGGTGACAGAACCTCTGAAGGTCACTCGCCTGGTGGTCGCAGGAGGACAATCTTCTGGAAGGATATCCCTTTGCTGCTCTGGATCATCAGATCTCCATTACCACGGACGCATCCCTGATGGGTTGGGGAGCCCACTGCCAGGATCTCCACACCCAGGGTACGTGGACACAGGACAAGTCCCAACTTCACATGAACATCCTGGAAATGAGTGCCATCCTGTATGCAGTCCGCACCTTGAAGGACATACTCTGTCACAAGAACATTCTCCTTCAAACTGACAAAGCAGTGATGTGCTACATCAACAGATAGGGCGACGCACACTCTTACCCATTATGCAGGGAAGCAGTATGAGTGTGGGAGTGGTGCCTGGAACACAAGTCTCTGATTTAGGCAGTTTACCTGTCAGGAATACAAAACGAACTGACAGACCGTCTCAGCAGAACGGAGACAGATCCTCGCGAGTGGTCTCTCGACTTAACCCGTCGTTCAGTCACTCTTCAAAGAGTGGGGAACTCCAGACTTGGACCTTTTTGCATCCCCACTCAACGCAAAACTTCCTCTCTTCTGCTCCAGAAATCCAGGACCTGGCATTTTCTGTCAGGATGCATACAGGTTGCAGTGGACAAGATGCTTTCTATATGCCTTCCCTCCGCTTCCTGTAATTCAGTGGAGTCTCATGGGGGCAGAAAGATTCTCATTGCCCCCTTCTGGTCTTGGCAGATGTGGTTTCCGCTACTGAACAGTCTATCAGAAACCCCCCTGAAAAGGCTTCCCTTTCGGATGAACCTTCTGACCCAGGGTCCCGTGATCCATCCCAACCTGAGGTCGCTTCACCTTCATGCGTGGCTCCTGAGGAGATAGAGGTGAATAGGTTCAATGTTTCTTGTAGAGTTTCAGATATTCTTTTGGCTGCACGTATGCCGGCCACTGGAAAAACCTACACAGCCAAATGGAAGCATTTCTCTATTTGGTGTGCAAAATCCTCTTGGAACGCTTTTTCCTGCCCACTGAATAAAGTCTTAGAGTATCTTTTAGACCTTTCAAATACAGATCTGCAGTACTCCACAGTCAAAGTTCATCTTTGTGCCATTTCGGCATATCACGAGATGGTACTTTCCATGTCATTGGCTCGGTTACCTGTAGTTAAGAGGTTTCTTAGGGGTATTCTGCATACAAGACCTCCTATCAGACGTCCAGTTGCAGCCTGGGACATTAACCTTGTGCTAGACATGCTAATTCGCAAACCTTTCGAGCCTCTAGCTACTTGCGACTTGAAGTTCCTCACTTGGAAAATGGCCTTTCTGGTGGCCATTACTTCCGCCCATAGAGTTTCTGAAATACATGCACAGGTCACAGATCCCCCATACACTGTATTTCACAAGGTCACAGTAGTTCTTAGGACTCATCCTAAGTTTCTCCCTAAGGTTGTCTCAGAATTCCATCTAAACCAACCTTTAGTCCTTCCTTCCTACTTTGCGAACTTCCAGAATGAAGGGGAGCGTACACTTCTTTCACTGGATGTTAAGAGAACGCTGCTGTTCTGTCTAGATAAAACAAAGGAAATCCGCAAGGCTCAACAACTGTTTGTTTCCTTCAGAGAGACCAGGCTGGGTCGGCCTGTTGCTATCAGATGCATTTCAGCGTGGCTGGTGGCTTGCCTTCACCACTAATATTCTATGGCACAGGTCAAGCTGGAAGGCAGAGTATATGCTCACTCTACCAGAGCAGTCGTGGCATCTGTGGTGGAAATCCTTAACGTGCCCATTGCAGATATTTGCAGTGCGGCTACCTGGAGCTCTGTGCATACTTTCGCTAAGCACTGTGCCTTGGATGTCCATGCCAGATGACATCTGTCATCTGGCAGGACCATTCTTAATGGACTTCTGTCCTTAGCACCTGAGCTCTTTATCTCCTGTCTCGGGATTGTTTAGCTCGGTGTCTCCCATTAGTGTGAGTGAGTGGTGGAGACTTTATGTCCAGGAAGATATGGAAATTATGTACCTACTATAATTCTTGATCTTCTCGGACGAAGTCTCCACCTCTCATTCACACGCCCACCTACCATCCCCCGAGCTCACTTATCTGTTTATGGTCTTCAGTCCCTCAATGGCTGGGCTGTGAAGACTTTACTGTTGACCCTTCTTACATGGGTCATTCGAACTATCTTATGTCTGATTTTTAGGCTAGTCCTTCTAGGTTAATTACGCTGCACCTTCTTGGAAAAAAGGTACTGAGGTGTTTGGAGGGTCGATGCCGAGATAGTCATTGCCACACGAGCCGGGGCTCACTGTCGCTTCCTTGTGACTCCATCTCAGGTGCCAGCCCTCTTGAAAAAGTTTGCTTCTGCTGGGTCCTAGTGCCTCTGGCGAACTCCCATTATTGTGAATGAGTGCTGGAGACTTCGTCCAAGAAGATCAAGAATTACGGTAGGTACATAATTTCCATTTACAGTCGCTTGTATTTTTGTGGGCTGAAGCAAAGCCTGCATCAGTCTGATAGTCGTTTTGTTGAGACAGAAGCCAGTACTCAGTCACTAAGTATTTTTCTGGGCTGAAGCAATGGCTCAGATCTCTGTGTCTAACAGCCCAATCTATTTTGACAGACCACCAGACAGAGAGTACAGTCATTAAGCTGTCAGTGTCAGTAAAATCACGAAGTTTACAGATGCACACCACCTTTCCATTGTGTAATAAACAGTAAAACAATTTAAAGTGTCACCCCTTGGTCATCTCACGTCATTGTCAGTCATTCAGTCAGTTGTCTGTTGTGTTCTTCTGCCCTGACTTGCTAATTTATTAAGCCACTATTATTTCTGGGCCATAAAGATAACATGCCTCAGTTCACGTGTATTTCCATCCTTGCTCATTAAAATATTTCTAAATTACAAAAACTAGTTACCCAGAGCAGTTTCTCACAGCAAAAATGAGCTTATTAAAATTTGGTTTCTCAAAATCTGGTGGAGCAAGTATTAGTAGTACATAATCATCCAGTTGTGCTAAACGTAAAAGTTCTGATGATAGCCTTACCAAGGATCAAAGATATGACAGAGAAAAAAGGGTCAGAAATTTCAATCCTGAATGGAAACAAGATTTTCCGTGGCTGGATTACAATGAAGAAAAATCTGTGATGTACTGCATATATTGTAAGGTCTACTCCCAAATCTGTGATCCTAACACAGCTATGATTAAAGGTTCAGATCTTAAGTTAGACCACCATAAAGAGGCATGATTTGACGAGGGAACACATCAGTTGCACAAAACATTACTTAAAGGATACCCCTTAAGGACCACCCATTCATCTGTCAGAAACTGCTGTGGGTCAATCCTTTCAAAAAAGACACATGACAGCAAAAGAACTTGACAAATACAGAATTTTATACTCCATGGCAAGAATGGGAAACCTTTTTCTGATTTTGAAATTGTTTGAGATTCGGCGTAAAAATGGTTTAAATGTTGGCAACAACTACAAGAATATAGCAGGTTGCCATTCGTTTGTGGACAACATAGCTAAAACAATACATTCCGCAATAGCTGACGAGGTGAAAAATGGCTCCTTTTTGAGCATTCTTGCAGACGGAAGTGCAGACCACTCCATTATTGAACAAGAAACTGTCTACCTGAGATATGTAGGTGCTGTTTGCCAGTCACACACCTAATATCTGTGGTACCGCTTGAAACTGCAAGTGCTGAGGGTGCATTTAATGCTGTTGAGAAAGCTTTACAGTTGGTGGATTTGCCATTACCAGAACTGACAGGCAATTCACATCCAGCATTTGTTTGTGTTAATTTTGATGGTGCATCAGTTAATCTTGGTGAACGGGCAGGAGTCATTACTAGACTCGGATTACTTTGCCAGACATTATTGGCATTCACTGTGTTGCCCACAAACTTGAGCTTGACATTTTGGATGCAGGTAAACATTTCAAATACGTGACCAAAGTTGAAGACTGTTTAAAAGGCATTTTCAGTTTTTATTTTTGGTCTCCAAAGCGCAGGACAGAGCTTAAAGAAATTGCTGAAGTTCTCAATGAGCATCTTGCACAATTCATGGCTGTAAAGCAAGTCAGGTGGCTAGCAAGCAAAGAGAGAGCAGTTGTGGCATTAGGAAAAAACCTAGACATTGTGACAATGCATCTGGAGCACAGATTTGTGGATGGCAACAGGGCAGAGGATGCTGACAGAGCTAAGGGGTACCACAAGGAACTAACCTCTATGCATATCATTAAAGTTCATTATTTCTTATTAGATTTTTTGCCAGTTGTTGCTAGATTATCAAAAACTTTCCAGTTTACTCTGTACCTCTGGTGAGAGGTGGTGATGTACCTTATACTGTGTTCTCCTGACTGATTATAGTTAATTTGCTGTACTGGGCAGTGTGGGGAAGAAGGGTCTTATCCCTTTCCCTGCATATACATCTTGCTAGTGAGTGTGCGATACTGCAGGTCTGGGCTGTAACTACTATTACCAGACACACTCCAAACGCCTTCTAACACTTTGCATCTACCAAATATTTAAGATTTCTGCAGCTAAACATCCCCAAAACCACCAGGGAGAGCCTTTTTAAAGGCTATAGTGCTGCTGTGATATTTTAAAAATCGCAATTTGCAAGCGTGAAGCTGGAAGTAGTGTAAGCTTAACGCTTCCGGTTTTACATGCATAAAACCACTCGCTCTAGCGAGCGTGTGCGGGGCCACACGCAGAGACACGCGCGTCTTTACTGTGTCCACTGTGGACACCAGGACAAGGGCACTACAGTATAACTAGACATTGTCTGCTTAACTAGCTGAAACTTTATATTTAAATTCAGCAGCTGTAAGTACCTGCAATCATGAAGCAAGCCAAAAATTGCTGTTCCTCATGTAAAAATGTACGCTATTGGGAAACAGTCTCCCAACTTTATTTGTAATAAATGCCAGTTAGTTATTACATTACAAGAGGATATTAAACACCTCACAACTAGATCCACAAGCAGTACTGAGATAGAAGCACTTGAAGACTATATAGACCAGATGTCAATGTTGTTAAACGTTGATACATCAACTACTTGTACTAACAAGTTTATTACAGGACAAGAAACGGACTCTATATTACACTGTGCCCCCCCCCCCACAAGGATTATATAATAAGTTCTACACCTGCCAGTACAAATCCAGAGTTTATACCCAAGGCATTACTGCCCCCAGAAAGAGAAGAATGGGTGACCGTTCCAAACATTAAGACTAAGAAACATTGCAGTCGCAACTCCATTGTTGCTCCTGCAATGCCAATGCACAATTCTTTTTACCCCCGTCTTTTATAAATGATGCTGGACTAAATAGCCCTGAAACTTTGAATGAGTGCCCTACTATGTCAGGAATTAGTACAGTAGTTCCAACAAACACCAATTCCCTCTTTCCCTTAGTATTCCCCAAAATTGATGATCAGCCAGTGTTGCCTAATACACCTCCCATTTCTACTAAATCACAAGAGAAATAGTTCCTCCCTGAACCAAAAGACAAGTTTTTGTCCTGGGTGACTCCATTATTAAATATACTGCCAGAGCCATTTGCAACCCAGATAAAACCAGCAGAACATGTTCTAGTTACAGGGGTGCCAAAGTGTCTGACATGACACCAATAGTTAAATCAATTTTATCCCAAGCAGGAAAAAATCCTGTGGTAGTCGTCCACCTTGGGACCAATGATATCAATAAAACACCAGTCGAACAGCTGAAACAAGACTATGTTGCTCATCACAATATTCTTGAAGAAAGGGGATGTAGTATATGTTTTTCTGATATTTTACCAGTTCCTAGAGCATCCCCCCTGCACTTTAAGTAAAGTTAAAATTATCAATGAATGGTTACGTAAATGGTGTCTTATGCAGGATCTTCCTTGCCTAACCCATTGGGAAGAATTTAATGGCTACCCATCCCACTTTTGCTGGGATGGTTTGTATCTCAGCAAAAGAGGGAGTACATTGTTGGGACATAAGATCAGCACTTTTATTCATAGCCATTTAAACTAACATCAGTGGGGGAGACTGGGTTTAAACCTAAATCTCTTAATACCTCTAGTCCCGCTCATGAGAAACAACTACTTAACATTCTGTCTCTGAATGCCCGTTCTCTGAATACTCTTACATTGGCAGAACTAAAAGCTAAAATTCAACTTCACAATCTCAGTCTAATATCTGTAACTGATGCATGGGGTAACTCAGATAAATCATGGTCAGTAGAGATACCAGGATTTAAACTTTACACTAAAAATAGATTAGGAAACAGGAAGGGTGGTGGGGTATGCCTCTACATAAAGAATGATATTCCATCATTTGAGATTACTTCTAACACCCAAAATGAAAGTATACGGGTCACCCTTCAACCATACGGTCAACTAAAGATGGTAGTAGGCACTTGTTACAGACCTCCATCAACTGATCTGGACTACACTTTATCCTTAACAAAAGAAATATCTTCATTAGCTACAAACGGTACAGTCCTCATTTTAGGTAACCTTAACCTACCATCTGTTGATTGGGAGGTTTTAACTGGTAGTTCTCAACATGACAAGCTTTTTTTTTTTACCAACAATCATAGATTTGGGTCTTGTTCAATTAGTTAAGGAACCAACCCAAGGGAATAATATTTTAGACCTTCTCATCACTAATGATAAAAATAAAATAACTAATCTTAATATTACACACCCCTTGGGCAGTAGTGATCATATGGCTGTTTAGTTTTCCATTTCTTATGACTGATATACTCCAAACAGTAAACTTATGATTAAACTATACGAAAAGGCAGACTTTTCCAAGATTAACGAGACTTTAAACATCGATTGGGTAAATAGCCTATCATCTCTTGATACTGAAGAAGCTTGGACATATTTCAAATCAAAAATCTCTGAACTTGAACATTAGTATGTTCCAGAAAAAAATAAATATAACAAAAAAGGAAAGATACCTTTGTGGTTTAATAATACCATTAAAAAACAGATCAAACTTAAACAGTCATTATTTAAAATCCCAAAAAATGTTGCCAACAATACTAGAGAGGAAGCATTATATAAATATAGAAAATCAGTCAAGGATTTAAAAAACCCCATAACCACAGCAAAACGTAATCTTTAATTTAGAATAGTCTATACTAAGGATTCCCATAAATCACTGTATTCCTATCTTAATGAAAAAAAGGGAATAATAGATCAGTAGGCCCAGTAGTCATCAATGGCTCTACAGTTGTTTCTGATGCGGAAACAGCAACAGTACTTAATGATTACTTTTGATCTGTCTTCTCTCAACCCGATATTAACAATCAAACTCCTAAATTCATTACTTGCCCCAATGACTATATAATTTCTTCACATGACATAAAGTCAGTACTTAAAACCATAACTAAAACTACTAGTCCTGGTCCTGACAACATTAACTCTAAATTTTTGTTAGGTACACTAGACACCATTACTCTACCACTCACTATAATGTTTAATAAATTTCTGCAAGAAACTAAAATTCCAACAGACTGGCTTACAGCCATTGTCACTCCAATTTTTAAACAAGGGACACCTTCCAAAATAGAAAACTATAGACCTATAAGCCTCACCTCAATTCCTTGCAAGGTGATGGAGAAAATTAATAAATCCATCATTGAATTTGAAATGGCTTCCTTAAATATCATAGATTCAGCTCTACATGGATTCAAACAAGATCACTCTTGTACTACCAATTTACTCACTTTTTATAAACATGTAAGTAAGCACCTCGACCATAATATTTCTGTTGATGTTATCCTATTGGATTATAGTAAGGCATTAGACAAGGTACCTCATGCCATTTTAGTGGATAAACTCACTACTTTGGGTTTCTCTCCAGCAGTCGTTAGGTGGATGCATTGCTGGCTGACTGGTAGAACCCAGAGAGTCAGGGTAAATGGAGTGCTGTCTGAGGGTGGAAGAGTGACTAGTGGGGTCCCCCAAGGCTCAGTCCTGGGACCCACTTTGTTTATTTTATTCATTAGCGATATTATAATAAAATCATCAAATATCATTACTAAATTTGCTGATGAGACAAAATTAGGAGGAAGGGTATAGATAGTCTAGCAAATCAAAAAAATACTTAAGCAAGATTTAACTACCATTGAGCAATAGCCAATAAAATGTCCTTTTATGAAAACAAATGCTCAGTATTACACATGGGCAAAAACAATCCCAAACAGGTATATACACTTAATAATATAAATATTAAATCATCCTTCAGTGAAAAAGATCTGGGAATCCTGGTAAATTGTAAACAATCAACAGATCACTGTAATAAAGTAGCCAGTACTGCTAATGCTTTCCATAGACAAATTAATCACACCTTTATTTCCAAAACTGAGCAATGTATAATCACCTTATATAGATCTCATATTCGGGCCATACATGGACTAGGGGTCCCCTTTTTGGAGCCTTTATCTATCTGCTGATATAAAAAGGATTGAACAAATACAACACAGGGCAACAAAAATTATTCCTTGTCTGTCCCACTTAAATTATGAAACAAGATTGAAAAAATCAGGCCTCTGTTCACTCGAAAAAAGAAGGGAAAGAGGTGATCTCCTCTTGCCTGTTGCTAGCCTTGCTTGTAGAGCAGAAAGCAGCTAACTAAAAGAAGCTACATTTTCTTATTAATTTAAAACTTATATCTCAGCAGGAGTCAGTGTCTGTTAAGATTAAGTAGACAGATAACTTTATTAGAAGTAGAAGGGGTCTTATTTAGGGTTAAAAAAAAGAAAGAAAGTCAGTGTGTGTTCTGTGCAGGGAAGGGTACTGTATCAGCTGACTTTGCTAAACCAGTAGGAGGAAAGAGAGCTTACCTGGGGGTGTGGTTTAGACACTATAAAAGCAGGTGAGTCAAATTACAACTTCCTGTTGCTAGCCTTTTTTCTTACTAATTGCCCTCCATCCCACCCCTCTATCCACCCACCCAAAGCAAGTTCTACTTTTGTAGCCACTGGATTTGACTGTCAACAGGAACTTCCGTTTGGCAGTAGGAAGGAAAGGATCATAGAGAAACATTGGTTTTGTCAACCCTAAAGGAAAAAAGTAGCTCACTCTCCCCCCCAGCTGCTGGTGGTCTGAGATTGAGCAAGGAAGAAGGAGGCTACTGAAGAAGATAGGAAGTTGCTGTCCCAGAACAGGAAGGGTGAGAGTTGTAAGGAGAGGAGAGAATAAGCATCCAGAGAAACAGTAAAGAGGACACAAAATAAGACATGATAGGAGAGGTGCAGTGCAATGGCTGTGGGGCAGCAGTGTTCCGGGAGACATTCTGGAGGCTGCGATGCTGCCCTATTTGCAGGCACCTCTCTGGTCTGAGAGAGGAGGTTGCCTGTCTCCAGGCTGACCTGGCTAGGATTCGTGAAACCTCCTCCCCCACCCAGGGACCACCAGGGCCAATGCCACTACCTCAGAGGTTGCCAAGAAAGAGGAGAGGCTGGACCAGGGTGGGCTCAAGGAGGGAGAGGGTGGTGGAACAGAGTTGCATCCCTCCAGCTGTACCTCTCCACAATTCATTCGCTCTTCTGGTGGATAGTGGTTCCTCTATGGAGGCACCTGCAGTGGAGACCAAGGAGGATGCTGGGAACCTTCACAAAGGAGACCCACTGGAGGGTGGCATGGACCACAGCGGAAGGAAACAACTCCTGGTGGGGAACTCAATCATTAGGGGTAGAAATGGGGAGGAACGGGAGGAGGAGGGCCTCCTGGCACCACGGCTTGAGGGACAGGAAGCGAATCCTCAGGATCGTGGGAGGAGCTGCACGAGGGAGGGAGCTGGATGTCATTGTCCACCTAGGGACAAAATGACCTGGCTAGGAATGGGATCAGAGCAGTGCAAGAGGAGTTTGTAGAGTTGGGAAGGGGCCTTAGACAAGTAGCGCATACGGTAACCTTCTCAGAGGTGCTGCCTGTCTATGGCAAGGGAGATGCTAGGGCACTTCTCACCAGGGAATTCAATGAGTGGTTGAAAAACTGGTGTGGAGCTCAGGGTTTTGGCTTCATTGGGGACTGGGGAGCCACCTGGAGGGATGCAGACCTATACTGGTGCGATGGTCTGCATCTGTCCGGGGGAACCAGGATCCTAGGTGAGAGGTTTAAATGCTTCATTGGCAAGCATTTAAACTAGCCAAGGGGGGAGGCACTGAAAAGGAGCAGGGAAATCCGAGCCTCCCCCCACAAAACATGGTGATTAGTGAGGTAAACACCAAGGTACAGAAGTTATTAGGGAGCAGAACAGATTTAAATGTAAAAAAAGGCAAAGGCAGTAAGGACAGAAATGGGGCTAAAAGGGGTAAGGCTGTCAAAAAGTGGAGGGTGATGAGTACCAATGCCCGTAGTCTATGTAACAAGCTCCCTGAACTAGTGGCCTTGATGGAAGAGGGTTGCCTGGATATTGTGGCAGTCACAGAAACATGGTACACAGAGAACCATGACTGGGATGTCAACATACCAGGATACACAATCTACAGAAGGGACAGGGAGGGTAAAAGAGGAGAAGGAGTAGCTCTCTATGTAAAGGAAGGGATCAAAGCAACAGAACTAAAGAGTAAACAGGGAGCAGATGAGGCACTTTGGGTCATCCTGGAGACAGGAAATGGCACCACAATCCGCATGGGGGTTGTATACAGACCCCCATCTCAGGGGGAGGGAATGGACAAGGAAATGATAGAAGGCTTCTTAGAATGGCAGAAAAAGGGGAGATATTGTTGATGGACGATCTGAATATGCCAGATGTTAACTGGAGTACCTTTGCTGCAGGCACATCCAAGAGCAGGGTCATTCTTGATGCCCTACAGGGGGCATGCCTCAGACAGCTAGTATTGGAACCCACTTGGGAAGGAGCAGTCTTAGACCTGGTACTCTCAAATGGGGATGGAGAAAGAATCTCAGATTTAGAAGTGGGTAGCCATCTGAGAACAAGCGACCACCAAACAATGTGGTTCACGATAAACACAGCCATACAATTGAGCCATACAAAAGCAAGAGTACTGGACTTTAGGAGGGCTGACTTTGGGAAAATGAGAGAGTGCCTCAGAAAAGCACTAGCAAACAGGCAAGAAGGAGGAGTGGAGGAACAATGGGGAGTGATCAAAACCGCCATTACAGAGGCAACAAGCCTTTGTGTAAAGCAAATCAATCAAACACAACGAAGGAAAAAAAACGTTATGGTTCTCAAAAGAGGTGGCAGGGAAGGTTAAGGAGAAAAGGACAGCATTCAGGAAATATAAGGAAACACATATGGAGCAGGACAGAGAACTTTATCAGTTAAAGCAGAAAGAGGCTAGGAAGGCAGTCAGAATAGCAAAGGCCCAAACCGAGGAAAGGATAGCCAGTTCTGTTAAGAAGGGGGATAAGACCTTTTATAGGTACATTAGGGAGTGAAGAAAGACCAAAGGAGACATACTGAAGCTTAATAAAGGGGAGGGAATGTGGGTAGAGGGTGACAGTGAAAAAGCAGGAATACTGAACGAATATTTCTGCTCAGTATTCACAGAGGAAGAGGAGGGGGAGTTACCTAAATCATACAAGAGAAACATTCTGAAGACGGGGGTCGATACCAGTCCATTTACAGAAGAAAGGGTTCTGAAAGAACTAATAAAATTGAAGGTGGACAAAGCAATGGGGCCTGATGGGATTCACCCAAGAATTCTAAAAGAACTAAGGGTAGAACTAGTGACACTGTTGACTACTCTTTAACAAATCATGGGAGGATGGGGTGGTACCCGAGGACTGGAGGAGGGCAGATGTGATCTCTTCACAGAAGTGGAGCAGGACAGAGGCAGGAAACTACAGACCAGTTAGTTTGACCTCAGTGGTAGGGAAAATGATGGAATCACTTCTGAAGGAAAGAATTGTTGAGTACCTAGAGGCCAGTGGGGCACAGGACCCAAGGCAGCATGGATTCACGATGGGAAGGTCGTGTCAGACGAATCTAATAGATTTCTTTGACTGGGTGACCAAAGTAGTAGACCAGGGAGGGGCTGTGGACATGGCCTACCTAGATTTTAGCAAGGCATTTGATACAGTCCCACACAAAAGATTAATACACAAGATAGCCAGCTTTGGAGTGGGTCCCAAGGTGGTAGCGTGGATAAAAAATTGGCTAGACAACAGGACGCAAAGGGTAGTAGTAAATGGAGTACACAGTGAAGAAAGGAGGGTTACTAGCGGGGTACCGCAGGGTTCAGTACTGGGACCGGTCCTTTTTAATGTCTTTATAAGTGACATTGCAGAGGAACTGGAAAGATCTGCAACAGGGTTGATACACAAGATGGAGTGGAAAGGATGAGAAGGGACTTCGCAAGGTTGGAGGAATGGTCAAATGTATGGCAGCTCAGATTCAATGCAAAGAAGTGCAAGGTAATGCACATGGGAAACAAAAACCCAGGGGAAGCGTACACAGTGGGGGGTGAGATACTGACAACAGTAAAAATAGAAAGGGACCTGGGGGTAATTATATCAGATGATCTAAAGGTGGGCAAGCAGTGTGAGAAGGCAGTAAGGAAGGCTGGGTGCATACTGGGATGCATAGGAAGAGGTATCAATAGTAGAAAACAGGAAGTTGTTATCCCTCTGTACAGACAGTTGGTGAGACCCCATCTGGAGTACTGTGTGCAGTTCTGGAGATGCCATCTCCGCAAAGACATAGACAGAGTGGAGGCTGTCCAGAGGAGGGTAAGCAAAATGGTGCAGGGTCTGCACCAGAAGACATACTAAGAAAGACTAATGGAGCTTAATATGTATACCCTTGAGGAAAGAAGGGAGAGGGGACATGATAGAAACTTTCAAGTACCTCAAGGGAATTAACAAAGTCCAAGAGGGTAGCATCTTCCAGAAAAAGAGATGTGCAAGAACGAGGGGGCACAATTTGAAGATAGAGGGGGGACGGCTCAGAGATAATGTGAGGAAGTATTTTTTCACTGAGAGGGTTGTGGATGCATGGAACAGCCTCCCTGAGGAGGTCATGGAGTAAAGAACAGTGGAGGACTTCAAGAATGCATGGGACAGGCATAAGGCAGTCCTAGTGGGGGTAGGAGGAAGTAAGCTGTTGGTTAACTAGGATCTGCAGCTTATCTGTTAGGTAGGAAAATGGGCAGACTAGGTGGGCCAAGCAGTCCTTATCTGCCATCAAATTCTATGTTTCTATGTTTCTATCTCCTTCAACTGTTTAAAATTATTCAGTCCCCTTCCTTAATGGAACTATGTGGCATTTCACACGCATCGAGGAAGATTGTATCAAGATTACACAATAAACAGTTAAATATCGAAAGGGCAAGAACAAATGGACAAAACTTTTTCTCCTTTAGGGCGTCTAAATTGTGGAATAAACTACCACAAAACTTAGTGGACTGTTCGAACATAACTATTTTTAAAACTCGATTGGATACTTTTTTTTTTCTTTTGCTGAAATTATCTTGGGGAAACAATATCGCACTATGTGAGGGACAATTTCGATGGGCCTTGGCCTTCTTTTGTCTTTAATACCAAGTAACTACTTAATTGTAGAGATACCAGAACATATGGAAAAAGGCATTCTGCAGCTAGAAGCACTTAAAAGTACTCCTGGAAAATATCTTAAAAAATTTCAGGAACAGTATAACGTAGAAGAACGTATGTTTGGCAAAACAAAAGTTCGTGAAACAGCTGGAAGTGAAGCTGAACTTTACATATTTGTTAACGATACTATCACGTACATCCAGAACAGGTTTGGTGTTCTCTCAGAGAAACCTTTGTCTTTAGTTCAAATTTTTAATTATCACAACTGGCCACTGGAAAAGGAAGATCTAGCAACATCTGGCCATGCTGAACTAATTGAACTCATCCCAGATAGCCCTTTCCCTTCTCAGAACTTGATAAAGATTCTGCTATAGATGAGCGGGTGCAGCTGAAGGTATACCTTTCTCGATTCTGAACCAAACCTCTCATAACTATGTACCAGTTGATGTTACAAATGAAAATTGCTGAGTGTGGCACAGACTCCACGAAGGGCCCTATGCAAAAGCTTATTGAAATTCTTCACGATTTCCCCTTCCACAAGTGAATGTGAAAGAGGATTTTCAAAAGCTAATTTCATTAAAAACAAATTATGAACAACCCTGACACAGCAGTCTTTCGAGAATCAGCTGATTTTCATTACTGCAGGACCGTCAGTCTCTGAATTTGATCCACTGCCGTCAATTAAGTACTGGCTTGTCAGTAGTCTGGGTACTATCCATTCCTCTGGTCTCAAATGTCCATCAAAAGAAACAGAAGAAAATCAGCCTGAAGCAAGCTGCAGTACTACTGCTGTCTTATAATTCTCTGCCTCTCTCTAACCTTTCTGTGTCACTGGAGCATCCTAAGGGGGGAAAAAAATTATTTTGTTCAGTAATACTGTATGTCGCAGAAAAATGTTGCGACTTACTGGAACCTGATATGGACTTGCCCATAAATTGTACCATAAGTCGTGGACTTATGCATCCCCCAAAAATTTTTCAACCCCTGCCACTTGTCCTCTGATGCTGAGTACTCTGTAGCAGCAGTTCCTACAGAGATGTTGCAGGAGCTGAATCTGGAGTCTTGCGTAGGTCAAAGTACTGCTGCCCTGGTACTGAGATTTCTAGGGGATTTCAGTGATGACTCTTGTGTTCCCTTTCCTTTGCCTTTTTTAGAGTCATCCAGAAATGTCTTACTCCATCCCAGTGTCCCTTCTCCAGCCCCTGTGGGCGTCCAGCATAGATATTGCTTCCAGGTCGCAGGAGCATCTGCCTGCCCCTGACCAGTTTCATGCCCCACCGCCCCTGTGAGGACTTCTTGCCGTCACAGGTTTTCACCCACAGTGGGCTGAGGGATATTTTTCTGTCAAGATGAGCCAACTCTTCTCCATTTTGGAGAAAGCTTGGTACTCTGACCCATTAATGTGACTGAACGGTGAAGGTTGATTCTTGGAAGATATGAAAATTAAGTACTCAGCATAATTTTTGATCTTCCAGAACATTTTCATCATTCAATCACGCCATCTCCTGCTCACGTAAAAGCCAGGGCTTCTAGTCAACTCACCCTGTTGTGTGCACACTGGCATTTCTTGCCACTCCTCTAGAGCTCTTCCTCCCTCATTCTCTTGCTCTTTGTTCAACTCTCCTTTTCTTAATTCTTTTGGTATGGGCTCTTGCACTTTTCCTTCTAGCCTTTCCTGTAAGGTGAAGCTCCGCTTCAAATGAAAAGAAAATTGAAAGTGTGCCCCCTTGCCCTCTTCCTAGCAAAAAACCAAAATAATTCTTTGGTGTGTATTTCCCCTTTCCTTTGAGCTCCCCTCCTCCTCTCCCTGTTGTGATCTCTGAGCTAGGCCTTATCGATGTGCCATCAGGAAGTACCAGATCCTTCGAATATATCTTGGGCGAGGGTGTAGGCTGAGGGATACTCCTCATCTACTGTCCACCAGGTGATGGTGGAGTATTCCTGCAGGAGATAGCAGATTTCATTGTCGTCATGTTGTTGAAGTCCCCCAGATGGATAATTCTGGGGGACTTCAATGACTGGGTCAATGATGAACTCTCGCATTTTGGTCAAAATCTCCTCCAGCTTATGATAACGCTTGGCATTACACAGGTAGTTACCTCCTCAACCCATGTAGGGGGTCACTCGCTGGATCTGATCTTTCTTTTGGGTATGGAGATAACTGATCTGGGGGTGGAACCAGTTAGTTGGTCTGACCATCACACATAAGGTTTAGCTTCAGGGTCCCCCCAATAGGTCTGCCCCTAGGGAGATGTTCCAGTACCGCCCTTTGAGGGGAGTTACCCCTAATGACCTATCAGCGGCACTGGACCTATCGGGTTTGTCGGGTGGATGCATGAGTCCAGGCAATCTCGTATTAGCCTGTAATAAGGCTGTGGGAGATGCCCTGGACAAGATTGCTCCTGTTCGTGTTTGACCCTTCACCCAAGGAACCCTTGGCTTGATGGTTCCTTGAAGGAGCTGAAGCGAGTGGGTCGCAGGATGGAGAGAACTTGGCAAAAGTCTGGCCTTGATGCTGACAGGCTTAAGCTGATGGCACATTATGATGGCTGTCAGCTAGAAATCACCCGTAAGAAGGCAGAATTCCTGTCTAGGGAGATTTCTACTGCGCAGAATCTACCACCTCAGCTTTTCCAGACCGTCGACAGATTGTGCAATCCAATCTGTCTTCAGCCCAGAGAAGCTTTTTCTCAGCAGAAATGCGAGGAGTTTGCTCGAGTCTTTGCAGATAAGGTTGCCAGCATCAGGTCTAGCATTGGCATAGTCTCTCCTATGAGGAGCTGTGGTGATCGGCAGGATGTGGTGTGCACTCGGTCTCTCTGGTCAGATTTCATCCTTCCAGAATTCACGGATATTGTGACGATCATGCAGACAATGCGCCCAACCAGTTGTAGTCTGGATCCGGGCCCGACAACCCTCTTATTGGGATGTGTTGATACTGTCTGCCCGGTCCTTGCTGAAATTGACTGGAGGTCCTTGGAGACTGGAGTCTTTCCAGAACCCCTAAAGGAGGCAGTCATTCGACCACTCCTTAAAGAAATCCTCCTTGGATCCGGACTGCCCAGCCAACTACCGACCTATCGCTAACCTGCCATTTGCTGGTAAGGTTATTGAAAAGTCGGTAGCGCTGCACCTGGATGATCATCTTACAACTCACAAGATCTATGATACTCACCAGTCCGGATTTAGGAAGAAGCATAGCAGAGAGACTGCACTGGTCCGAGTATTGAATGACCTCCTGATGGCTAGAGATCGAAAGGCGTGTACAGTTCTGGTCCTTCTTGATCTCCCTGCAGCATTTGACACTGTAGACCATAGTGTGCTCTTGGAGTGTCTGCGGCTGCTTTGTGGTCTGTCTGGTACAGTCCTCAAATGGTTCCACTCTTTCTTTGCAGACAGGCTTCAGAGAGTTACCACCAGAATTTACTCCAGTGGCACTTATTCCCTGTCCTGCGTGGTGCCACAGGGCTCCATTTTGGCCTGCATGTTGTTTGCAGTGTATATGCTACTACTGGGAGGTATCATCAGGCGATACAGTTTGAGTTTTCACTGCTATGCAGATGATACTCAGCTGTGTATGTCTTTTCTGCCCGGACAGGACATTGCACTCTCCATGCTAAACAACTGCCTTACCGAGATCAGAACCTGGATGAGTACTAGTTGGCTGAGACTGAATCCGGATAAGACTGAAGTGCTGGTTGTGGACCCTGGTCGTCCGGGGGTGAGTATGCGAGCAGGTCAGACATCAGGTGTTTTGCTTGATGGCACACAGCTCGCTGCTTCAGACCAGGTGCGTAACCTCGGCGTTATTTTTGACGACGGCCTGACACTACGGTCTCAGGTGTCAGCTGTTGCCAAATCCTCTTTTTATCATCTGAGAAATATCGCCTGGATGAAACACTTGGTTCCTCTTGATAATCTTCCAGAATTGGTCCGTACCTTCATCACTACCCACCTTGATTACTGCAATTCTTTCTACCTAGGACTTCCAGGGGTTGATATCCGCCGCTTCCAGCTAGTGCAGAACGCAGCAGCCAGGCTTTTGACTGGGACTTCCAGGTCCAGTCATATTACTTCTGTGCTCCACGAACTGCACTGGCTGCCTATTCAGTGGAGGATCACCTTTAAGGTTGGTTTGCTAACCTTTAAAGCCCTACTTAATCAGGGACCCGGTTACCTGCAAGACCTCTTGATACCCTACTGCCCCTTCCGCCCTCTCTCCAGTCCACCGATGAGGGATTGCTAGAGATTCCCAGGGTACATTTAAAAACATCAGGTGCCCGTGCTTTTGCTTTTTCGGCTCCAACCCTGTGGAATTCTCTACCTCATCGGTTAAGAGAATGCCTGACCGTTGACAGATTTAAGAACGAGTTGAAAACCTATTTATTTAATTTAGCCTTCCCTAATGATTAATGTATTTTAGCTTCTTGTTTTAATGTTTAATGTGTAATTGTTTTTTATGTACAGCACCTTGGTTTCTGAAAGGCGCTATAGAAATAAAGTTTGATTTGATTTGATTTATAGCCTCTAGCTGCTGTTAATACCTTGTTATCTTCCCTATGCTCTGAGCCTCTGCAGTGTGGCAGTCTCCAGCCCTTGTAGCAAAGTGCAGTTCCAGTCTTCCTGTACTGTAGGGAGAAGGGGGTGCAGGGTTTTTTTTTTGTGTGTGTGTGTGCTTTACTCTTAGAATGTAAGCTACGATCTTACTTCGAGAGGGCTCTTGCAGTAGGTAATTACATATAGGACTGACGTCGGCAGGCGGCAGGACCCCATGGAAAAATTTCTAGCTAGCAGTCCCTGGCGAGGACCGCCCCCATCGATCAGGTGACCGCGTCAGGGGCAGCGTCGGTATAAAGGCGGTCCTGGACACCCGTTTCAGTTCTTTCCCGCCGTCAGCTCGTGCAGCGCCTCGCGGTGAAGTTCATGCTCAGCCCTGTTGCTTCGTCGGTTTTTTACCGAAAGTATCAGTATTTTGCAATTTATTAGTCAGGAGAACGTTGGTTTATGTCGTCCCCTTCAAAAAATAAGTGCGACTCGTGCGGCGCCCAACTGCCCCACAAAGACAGTCACTCCCTCTGCCTTATTTGTTTAGGCCCCGACCACGCGGTCGACAAGTGCCCGCATTGCTGCATTTCAGCGCTGCCACCTGCAGACGACGCCAGCAGTCTTTGGAAGCCCATCTCCTTAAAAAGATGTCTGCAATGGAGAAGGAGTTGAAGAAGCTTAGGCAGGCGTCGACCTCCCCAGAAGGACACAAGAAGCGGGACAAAGAAGGCATCGGAGAGGCCTCTCTTCCACGACTCTGGCTGGAGCCGCAGCTAGATATACGCCCCTCCGGGGATCGCGACGACGGGCACCCTCCAAGGCTTTGGAGGAGGCGCGCGGCCCGCCTGGCCGGGTTCAAGGCTTGAGCCCCTCGGGTGCCTCCGGGCAAAGGAGGCTTCTGCCCCAGTACTGCCACAGGCTTGCGGCCTACTGGTGTAGGCACCTCCCATAAGCGGACGTCGGCTCATCTGTCATCCGCCGGGAGAAGGCCGCAAGGCGCCTCGACCCGGGTGGCGCCGATGCATCCCCTCGGACGGGCACTTCCACCTCGGCCGCCTCTGACAAAGGGACCCCTGCGTCCGGACGCTGGCTCCTCTGGCGTCCGCCCGGGATTTGGCCCCTAAGTTGCACGTCGGCTCCTCCGGGACGCAGGCGCTGGGCATCGAGCTCACGACAGACCCTCCATCGCCTGTCGCCCCAGGTTCCCCGCAGCCTTTGCTGCCATCCGGAGCCCAAGTCCCCTGCCGACCCCGGACTTTCTCCTCTGTCCCCAGGCGAGACTGGGAGTTTTCGCCGCCAGACCCTCCTTCTACGGAACTGGATCTAACGCCGGCCCCTCTGACGCCGGCGGGGGATATTCCTCTCCCATCGGGCCCTCCACCCCACGGGCCTATCTTGGTTGATCTGCATGTGGAGTTCCCTACTGGGCCGTCTGCTCCGGCAGCTCCCCCGGTACCTGGGTATCCGCTGTCCTATCCGACACCGGTTTACCCGGGTCCGCAGTATCTGGCGCCGACTCCACCGACGCCACAGTACCCGACGCCGTGTTACCCAGCTCCGGTATTCCCACAGCCGGGTTATGGATACTCCCCTTACAGATATAATCCGTACAACTATCCCCCCCCCCTCCTCCTCCACCACCGCCCCCCTGGCCGCCGGTGGATCTTCAGGAGACTCTGGCCTCCTGGTGGACTGAGGCCAAGGCTCAGCTCACCAAGGAAGTCGAGAGCCACCTCACGGCGATGGTGCCACCTCCGGCTCCCATACGCCCTAGACAGCACACTCCCTCTCCACCTCCAGATTCCTGAGCTCTCCCCTCGGGATCCAGAGAGGGGCAGGACACACGTCCCCCCCCCCAAGGAACCTGTTCCTCCCCCTAGACGAGTTAGGGAGTCTTACTCTGCTTCAAATTCTTCTTCTTCTTCTTTCTTGGACTCCTCGGATTCCTCGGACGGATGCTCCGAGAAAGACGACGAGCCTCGCTCTCCGTCCAAGCCCCTGCCAAGGACTCCTCCGAAGTCCCTTCCGGAGGATCCTTCCTTCACAGAGTTGCTCAGGAAGTCCATCAGTGGCATTCCTTAGAGCCAGATCCTCAGCGGGTTAAACTCGCCGAACATCTGGACTTGCCCCTTACGTCCCCTACTCTAGTGTCACCCTGGATCGAGCCTCATGCCCACCTTGTTTCCACTATTTGGAAACAACCATTGGCTTTAGCCCCACTTCCTCAGAAGTCCAACAGGCTATACCAGGCTCCGGAGGGTGTAGACTTTCTAGACTCTCACCCCCGTGCAGACTCAGTTGTGATTAGCGCCGCTCACGGCCGGTCAGCACACCTAAAAGATTTGAGCTCGTCTCCCCTGGATAAGGAATCTCGCCTTCTGGATCAGTATGGAAGGAAGATCTATGCTTCTTCCACACTGGGGATCGGGGCCCTAAATTATGTAGCTCATGTGGGGGATTATCAGAAGGCTGTCCTTACCCAGGCGGAATCTAAGATTGACTCCTTGTCTGACTCCCAAGTTAAGCAGGAGTCAGCTGATCTCGACCGGTCTGCTCGTTCGGCCAGTCGTCACATTCTGAGGACAACCTATGATGCAGTGGACACGGCAGGGCGGAGCTCCGCGTTCGCAGTAAGTCTTCGGCGTCACACCTGGCTCTGAGTGTCAGGTTTGGTCCCGGAGGTGCAGTCAGCAATCCAAGAAGCACCTTTCAGAGGTTCGGTGCTTTTCAGTGGTGATGTCAAGGACATCATCACTGACTTGCAGGAGAAGGGGACGGCCCTTAAATCTGTGGATTCCATGTAACGTCCCCATCCCCCGCAGCGCCATCCTTTTCGCAGACGCAGCCGGCCTCAAGCGAAACCCCAAGGAAGGCGGGCCACTAAATGTCAGGCCCCCACAGCTGCCAGGCCCCCGCCACCCAAAAAAGGTACCCCAGCTGGGGCGCTGCCTCACACCACCTGACTCCTTCCCTCTCCCACCGCTCCGGACTCTCTGGAGGAACCGTGAGAGGAGGTTCTCCCTCCACCTTCCGGGTTGGGAGAGGATAACATCGGATTCATGGGTGCTTCAGATCATAGCAGAGGGGCACTCTATAGAGTTTCTGCAGAAACCTCCACGTCACCCCCCTGGGAACTCCTCTTACGAGGGACCATCTTCCTTTGGTCAAGGAAGAAATATCTGCTCTCCTCGCGATGCAGGCCATAGAACCCGTCCCCCCTCACCTTCACGGGACGGGTTACTATTCCCATTTCTTCCTTGTACCAAAGAAGACAGGAGGTCTCAGACGCATTCTCGAACTCAGCTCCCTGAACCTGTATGTGGAATACAAAAAGTTCAGGATGCTCTCCCGTCAAACCCTCTTGCCCCTTCTCCGGCCGGGCCAATGGCTTTGCGCACTGGATATGCAGGATGCGTATCTGCACATCCCCATTCGCCTCTCGCACCAAAAGTATCTCAGGTTTGCGTTCCAGGGGGACCATTACCAATTCCGGGCGCTCCCATTTGGTCTTACCTCGGCTCCCCGAGTCTTTACCAAATGCCTGGCGGTGGTAGCGGCCCACCTGTGTACTTTGGGAGTTTAGGTTTTTCCCTACCTGGATGATTGGCTCTTGGTGGCCTCGTCCAGGGAGGAACTCCTGCATTTTCTCTCCCTCGCCCAGCGGGTTTTTTCTGGCCTGGGTATCACCATCAACCATTCCAGGTCTCATCTGGACCCTTGCCAGAGAGTCCAGTTCATCGGGGCAATCCTCGATTCGACAGTCTGCAAGGCCTTCCTGCCTTCGGACGGAGGCCTCCCTCAATCGCAGATTTCCCTACTTCGAACGCCAGGAAGATTCGCCAGGTTGGTGTCTCGTCTTTTGTGGCTGATGGCGGCCGCCATCCCGACGGTTCTGCGCGCGTGACTCCACATGAGAATTTCTCAGTGGACTCTCCGCGCTCAGTGGGATCAACTTGTAGATGACCTAGATCATCTGGTACTGATCTCCTTGCCGATGATAAGAGACTTACAATGGTGGATGGGTTGAGAGAACCTGTTCCGGGGGGTCCCCT
The DNA here is from genome assembly GCA_016271365.2 of Neoceratodus forsteri. Taxonomy (NCBI): domain Eukaryota; kingdom Metazoa; phylum Chordata; order Ceratodontiformes; family Ceratodontidae; genus Neoceratodus; species Neoceratodus forsteri. The sequence goes on from CM057451.1 coordinate 144,389,561, forward strand.
TCTTTCATCCTCCCAGACTCTGACCACGGACGCATCAGGCAAAGGTTGGGGAGCCCATCTGGGTCCTCACTGAACCCAGGGTTTATGGTCCAGACTGGAATTAGCTCTCCACATCAATGTGCTCGAGCTACGAGCAGTTCTTTATGCCCTCCGAACCCTTCACCAATACATCCTTCCTGGCCGTCCAAACGGACAACATGTGCGTGGTGTGGTACATCAACAAGCAGGGAGGGACTCGTTCCTACCCACTCTGCAGGGAAGCAGTGAGGGTTTGGGAATGGGCCACGCTTCACAACCTTCACCTCACGGCGATCCATGTTCCAGGAGTCGACAGTGTCCTGGCAGACAAGTTAAGTCATTCCTTGGCTCTGCCACACGAGTGGGAACTGGACCAAAAGGTTCTAAACAGCATTTTCCAACTTTGGGGGACTCCACAGGTAGACCTGTTCGCCTCTTCCCAAAACGCAAAACTTCCCACCTTTGCTCGCTCGCCTCAGAGCGAGGCGCTTTGGAGCGACGCCTGTCTCTAAGCTGGAAGGACAGATTCGTCTGTGCTTTTCCCCCAATTCCTCTGGTCCCTCGTGTGTTGCAGAAACTTGCATTGGAAGGAGCGAGAATGATTCTGATCGCTCCTTTCTGGCCCAGGCAAATCTGGTTCTCTCTTCTACAACAATACTCAGAGGTTCCTCCTCCTCTTCCTCTTCCTTTATCTCGAGGATTGCTGACCCAGGATCAGGGGACCCTGGTCCATCTGGGACTCAAGTCTCTACAACTTCATGCATGGCTCCTGCAGACCTAGCCCAATCTCGTTTTGGCGTCTCTCCTAAGGTGGCCGAAATTCTGGTGGAGGCTAGAAAACCCTTCACTAGGTCCACCTACGCTATGAAATGGAAGCAATTTTCCATTTGGGCTGCCTCAAGGAACGTGGAGCCTTTCTCCTGTCCTGTGGCTGTTCTGCTTCATTATTTGCATCATCTTTTCGACCTGGGTCTCAGTCACTCCTCTTTGAAGGTTCACATGGCTGCTATTTCAGCCTACCATGTTCCTTTTGCTGATAAAGCCTTTGCCCAATTAGAGGTATCCAGGACCTTTCTCAGAGGGGTCCTTCTTCTCAGGCCCCCTGTTCGGACTTCCGCTCCCCCGTGGGATTTGAACTTTGTTCTCGAGAAACTTACCCTTCCTCCTTTTGAACCTGTGGCTTCCGCAGACTTGAAGTTTTTATCATGGAAGACGCTCTTCCTGGTGGCCATTACTTCTGCTCGTAGAATTTCTGAGCTCCAGGCCCTTATGTGTAAAGTCCCCTATCTGATTTTTCACAAAGAACGAGTAGCTCTTCACACGAACCCCAAGTTTCTTCTGAAAGTGGTAGCGGAGTCTACCTTAAATCAGTCTATTGAATTACCTGCCTTTTTCACGCAGTACTCCGACCAGGGAGAATACTTGCTCCATACCATGGATGTCCACAGGATTCTGAGATACTACACCGATAGGACGAAGGATCTCAGAAAAACTGATCAGTTGTTCGGCCTTTTTGCTCACAAAAGAGAAGGCAATGCTGTCTCCAAGCAATGCCTATCAAAGTGGTTGGCTCATTGCATCACTTTCTGTTACGACAAGTACAAAAGACCCTACGGGTCAAGTCAGAGGTCCTCCCACTGGGTAGACAGCAGCCTCTGCGGCTTGTTTTCAAGAATATGTCTGCAGCAGACATCATGCTGCCGCCACCTGGACTTCCGTCCATACCTTTACTGAAACATTACAGTTTGGTCATTGCCTCTCGCAGTAGAGCAGGCTTCGGGTTAGCAGTCTTGCAAGGCCTCCTGTCTTGAGGCCTGCAAGTTTTTGACTACTTCTTGGAGTAGTTCCTCCTCCCGGTGCCTTTCATTTGTTCCAGACTGCTTGGGATTCTGTCCTATATGTAATTACCTACTGCAAGAGCCCTCTCGAAGTAAGATAGTACAGTTACGTAAGAACTTACTGTAACAGTAGATCTTCGAGAGAGGCTCTTGCAGTAGGTAATACCTTCCCGCCCTCCATCCCCCTAGGCTTTTTCAGCTCCTTTTCCATTGAAGAAAATATCTGCCTCTCTCTCGTCCGGGCCTGTGGCGGGAAAGAACTGGAAGGTGGGCGTCCGGGACCGCCCCTTTATACCGACGTCGTCTGACGCTGGTCACCTGACGTGGGGGCGGTCCCTCGCCAGGGACTGCTAGCTAGAAATTTTTCCGTGGGGTCCTGCCGCCTGCCGACGTCAGTCCTATATGTAATTACCTACCGCAAGAGCCTCTCTCGAAGATCTACTGTTACGGTAAGTTCTTACGTAACTGTACTTTCTTATCCTACACCTCGATGTTAGTATTCATTTTCTTTTTCAATTTCGGTGCTATTTCTGCATTCCTTGGAGTGTCAAGAAAATAATTTTCTTGTGCTTCTGAACTTTGTTCAGTTACTGTTTTTTTTCTGCTCCTCTGAGCTCTTGGAGTTTTCACCACTAGACACTTGTCTACCAGGGAGCCCAAGAAGTTAGGTTAAGTTGGCATTCTGTCTTCCTAATTACACTGAGGTCCCCTGGGCCTTTTCTACCAACCGGCGCTATGTGCCAGGGCTGCTGCTCCACTTCCTCTCTACCTTCCTGTCCTGGTGGTGGAGATGGGCTCTGGCTCTTATACCCGCTACCCTTGTGCCACCTACTAATTTGTAGTCGGGTTTTTTTATTGTGTTTATTTCCATATCCAATATCTTTTTCCTGTCCCTTTTGGCTAGCAGTCTGTAGTCCTCTATCTTTTTTTTTTTCCTCTCTCACTTGTTTTCTCTCCTAGCAAACAGAACTGGGGAGGAGACCAGTATCAGTTACTGGCCAGCCCACGTGCACGTTACTACATCTGCCTTTTGGGTGGCGCCGGCACTGATGTCGGTCCCCTCTCTAAGCTGCAAAAGACTTTGCTCCCACAATGTCCTAGCACCTTTGGCTTAGATCTATCAGTGTGACTGAAGGGTGAATATAGTCTGGAAAATCAAGAATTACGGTGAATACGTCACTTTCATTTCTAGAGACGTGGCTATGGTACACTATCCATACTTTTGGCAGTCTTCCTTTCAAGTGTTAAACTTGCCAAATTTCTTTAGGCTAAGCTCCTCTCACCCACCTGGGTGGTATACTCCGTGACTCCACCTCATTGCATCAGATCTTGCTAGAAGTGTCAGTCTCCCCCTTTGCAGCTCCCTGCATGATGTAGGCCTTACTAATTGCGCTGTTGGCAAACCTTGTTTTTTCTCTTAATTTAGTGAGTATATTTATTTATTTATTCATTCTCATTTCTGCTTCATTCAGTTGACATACGTGATGAAATGAGAGGAATCCAAGTCTGGTTTAGGCTTCGTGTTGTGTTCGGTGCAACCAGAAGATGTCACGGATGGATCCACACATCTTTTGCATCTACTGCTTGGGATAGACCAGTATGTCACTTCCTGCGAACTCTGCAGAACTGTATTCCCCTTGTCCCTTGAAGACCACTACACCCATCTTCTTCGCAGCTAGACTGCCAAATGGGACCCTCTGATGAGGTCTAAGGATGCCCGTAATGCGATTTTCATGGCTGTGGGATTTGCGGCCCAGCTCACGGTGATGGAAGAAGCAGCAAGAGCTGTGGCAGGTGACTCATTGGTCTCAGCACTGCTCCTGGATGGTGCCAGTGTTGGGGCGTCATTCTCTGGAACCTTTTAGTAGATGTGCAAGTTGCTCCAGATCTATGGGGAGAGCCCCTCCTGCCATAGCAAGAAGTAGTAGAAGAAATACTGCCATTGGTCATGGGACTAGGAAAGAGCACACTTCTCCTTCTCCTGCAGTTCCCTTGACTGCTTGATGGCTGTCAAGCGCTCGGCTTCAGCTGAGCCCACCTTGGTCGGGGGTCAGTCCACTAGCTTCAGGGTAACCCCATCAAGCTTGTAGACCTCGACACAGGCTGACCAGGTGGTAGAGATTTTTCTTGACCTGGTTGATCTGTTGTCTGGAAGGATTGAGGAAGACTCTATCTTTGATACCGGTCCTTTGTCCCTCACTCAGGAGAGTCCGGAGCAGTCGATGGGACCCAGCTGTGTCCTCCCAGAAGCTGCTTCCCTCCAGGGTTGTGTAGTAGGATGTGGTCTGTGTAGTCTACATGGCCCCTCCACCTGCCTCTTCTCACCATGGACGCCCATGTCATTGGTTGAGGTCCAGGTTACATTTAAGGGATTCCTAGTATTCCTGATCTTGATCATCTGGGAGGTGTCGCCGCAGGCGTACCTTGTCCTCTTCATCGTCCAGTGAAGAGAGGCTCCATCGCAGGATGAGTCGGCGGTACGAGGATATGCTGTTGCAGCAGTGGCCTTGGTTGGGCAGGATAGGGCTCCACCCACAACCCCCGCAATCCTCTGTTCACCACCAGTCTAGTCCATTCTGGTCCTGCTAAGACGAGTGTCACCACCCATCTCTCCCCTGATCCAGGTGGAACCTCCGCCATGACAACTATTGCAGGGAGCCCTTACTAAGGACTCCTGTCCGGCTACCAGCTTGTCAGTCTAATTATCCATGGAGATCACACACTCTAATGAACTCTTGAGTAGTGCATGTTGAGAAACAGCCAAGGGCCGTGTTCAAAGAATCCTCATACAACTTTGGTGGGTCCTCCACGCAGTCCACGACCCATGGGTTTGACCTTGAATTGGTCGAGGAATTGACTACCGACCACGGGCCACTGTTTTTTGAGGCTCTTCTCAGATTAGTGTCTGAGTCCATCTAGAATCATTTCAAAAAAGGGGTTAGTATCCCTTCACTGAAATTCTGGACATGGATGAATCCCCAGGGGTTGCCTTCCCAATGACCAAGGCCATCTTGGGACTGGCGCTGGAGCTTTGGCAGCATCCAACATCCTGTTCAGCACCATCGGCACGTATGGACTGCAAGTATGTGGTCCATACTGGTACTTTGTCCAGTTTCTCAGACCACCCATCGGCTGAGGGACTGGTGGCGGATCCTGTCTTCAGGAAAGCCGACTGTGTTGGGAACGTGGACAAGCGGTCAAAAAAGTTTGATCACGTAGTGAAAAAGGTGTATGCTGCATCCTCCCTTGGTCTCAGTCAGACAAGCTGCATCCTGATGATGGCTAACTTTGGTTAATGGGAGTGATAGACCATGTCCTTCCTTGCCTAACTGCTGCCTTGCTGAGTGATGGTGGGGAAAATGATCTTAGAGACCAGGGTCAAGCACTGGTTAAACACCTGCTTCAGACGGCCTTGGATATTGTCAATTCTTGCACCCCTTCTGTGACAGTGGCCATCACGATGCGTTGCCAGGCCTGGCTGTGACTCTCCACCTTCCTGGTGGATACCAAGCACAAATTGGTCATTTTGCCTTCTTGAGCATCAACCTTTTTGGCTCAGGAGTGGAGGGGCATCTCACAAGGACTAAGAAATCCAGTGGCACTTTAGGTTCTGTGACTTCCTCGCTGAAGGACCAGAAAGGACAGAAAAAGAATACCTTTCAGTTTCGGCCCTTTGAGTCACAGCAGCCAAAGCAGCAGCAGCCCCAGCAAGGGCAGCCTCAAGTTTGGTGCCCCAAGACCAAGTTTGTTGGTCAGGGCACCAAGAAGAGCAGGGGATAGGAGTAGTGGTACCCCTCTGGCAGCAGGCGCTGATACCCCCACCAAAGCTGCCCAGTAATGGGTCGTGGGGTGTCTTCCTCCTGACTGTCTAGTCCCTGCCTCAGCTCCCTGTGGGAGGTCAGCTTTGCCATTTCTGGCACAACTGGTCTGTCATCACTTCAGACAAATGTGTGTTAGAAGTGGTGGGCAGAGGGTTGCTTCTAGATAGCGAGGCTCTCCCGCCATACCGATCCCATGTGCAAAGGGAATGTATGGTGCTGCAGGACAGACACTACTCTGCTCCTCGAGAAAGAAGCCATAGCCCATGCCCCAGACTCCATGACAGGTCTGGGTTTCATGTCTAGGTACTTTCTAGTTTGGAAATGGACAGGAGCTGGTGTGCCATACTGGATCTTCATGATCTGAACCAGTTTCTGAGGAAGCGGAAGTTCAAGATTGTCACTCTGAACCAGATAATCCCATCTGTGGAACAGGGCATGTGGTTCTGCTCCCTGGGCCTCCAGGATGCGTTCTTCCACATTCCAGTCCATCTGTCCCACTGGTGATGCCTCCGGTTCCATGCAGAAGGATTCTGTATAAGTTCCAGGTCATGCCTCTCTGCCTCTTGTCAGCTTCCAGGGTCTTCACCAAGTGCATGCCATTGGTGGCCACATTCTTGAGGCACTGAGGGGTCAGAGTCTATCCCTTCCTGGATGACTGGCTGACAGCTGGGGCCATCCAAGGAGGTTGTTGAGCAGTCCAGGGACCTGGCCTTCTGGTCAACCCTGCCAGTCTGAATTCAACTCCTCGTAGGTGATTGACTTCAGTGGAGTAGAGCTCAACTCCCTTCAGGCCAAGGCCCAACTCCCTATGGACAGGGCATCGGATCTTGCCTCCTTTACCCAGTCATTTCAGCTTGGGCGCTCATGCACTAATTGGAACTTCCTGCGGCTGCGGGGGTACATGGCATCCTACACCAGCATGCTCCGATGGGCCTGATGGTGGATACATCATCTGCAGTGGGAGCAGGGCTGAAGTGGACTCAGCGCCTAGGTCACCTGGACCCAGCTGATGTGGGATGCTATCCAGTGATGACTTATCCCGGAAGATCTGGAGGGAGGAGTCCCATTTGTCCGCCCAGAGCAAACCGTCACACTGTCAACCAACATGTTTCTGGTGGGATGGGGAGTGCACCTGGGGAACTACAGGACCCACGGCTTCTGGACACCCAGGGATTCCCATCACCACATCACCCTGCTGGAACTCCGTGCAGTGCGTCTTACTGTGATGGGATTCTCTTCATTTGTCCAGGGTCAAGTGCAGGCCCAGACTCTGACAACACGAAAAGCATGTATTACTTGAACAAGCAGGGCAGCATGCACCCCCTTTGTTTGTCTCAGGAAGCTCTCTGGACCTGGAACCTCGTGCACAGCTTGGATTTGGCTCTCCTGGCGATTCATGTAGCAGGAGCCTCCCATCAGCTAGCAGATGCCCTCAGCTGGGTGGGCAAGATGTCACACGAATGGTGTCTGCATCAGGAGGTGGTGAACCACCTCTTCTCCCATTGTGGCACGCCTCTGGTCAATCTCTTTGCCTCTTGGGAGAATGCAAAACCGAGGCTGTTCTCTGTCCACCCCACACGGCGTGGGACACTGATGGGGAATGCCTTTGCAAGGCCCTGGACCCCAGGCTTTCTCTGTGCCTTCCCTCCCTTTCTCCTGCTCCACAGTGTGTTGGTCAAGGTATGAAGGGAAAAGTATCGGATGATCCTGATAGCCCCAGACTGACCCTGCCAGTTTTGGCACCAGGTTCTCCTCAGCCTCAGCAGCAGGACTCCATGGCAGTTGCTTCTGTGCCCAGACATGCTTTATTGTCACAAGGGGAAGATCCTGCATCCGGGTCTTCAATCCCTGCACCTCATAGCCTGGTTCCTGAATGGCTAGAGTTCCAGGTGTTGGGTCTTTCGGAAGATGTGCTTCACATTTTGGAGGCTTCCTGAAAAGAGTTGACCCGCCAGTGCTATGCCTTCAGATGGAAAAGATTTTCCCTTTGGTGTCAGGGCAGGGAGCTTGACCCCCTGGCCTGCCCTTTGGCTTGCATTCTGGACTACCTGTGGTCCTTTTCTTAGTTGGAACTGAGGTCGTTGACCCTCAAGGTGCATTTGACAGCTATCTCTGCATACCGGGCACAGACTGGTATGCCGACAGTGGTGCGGGAGAAGGTGGTCAGATACATCTTCAGAGGTTTTGATCACCTGTCCCTACCAGTACCTGAACCACCACCTTGGGACTTGTTGCTGGTGTTGGCAGTGCTCATGGGCAAGCTACTTGAGCTAATGTCCAGGTATGAGATGTCACACCTGTCATGAAAACTGCCTTTGTGGTGGCTATCACCTTCGCCAGAAGTGATCAGTGAGCTCCAAGCGCTCTCAAGTGGAGTCTGTGTACTTGGTGTTCCACTGGGACAGGTAGTCCTCTGCCCCCACCTGAAATTTCTCCTGATGGTTATTTTAGAGTTCCAATTTAACCAGGTGATGAATCTCCCGGTGTACTTCAGCAATCCAACCTCGGAGGTGGAGCACAGGCTCCACTCATTGGCCCTAAGCGAGCGCTTGTTTACCATAAGGACCACACAGTTGGAGATCGGGGGAGATTCACCAGCTCTTTGTAACTTACGCTGAAGTCACACCTAGCAGACTGGCAACTAAGCAGATGATTGGCAGGTGAATAGTCTCCTGCATCATGCTCTGCTATAGCGTGGCTGATACTGATCCTCATATAGGGCTTAGGGCTCATTCTACTAGCCATACTGCTGCTTCCAGGTGTGTTCCTATCCAGGAAATCTGTAGAGCTACTACCTGAAAGTCTGCATACACCTTTATTTCCCATTATAGCATCGCGTGGAGTCACACTAGGATACTGCTTATGGGACCTTGGTTCTCCAGTGCATGTTTGCCAAGTAGGGATGTGCATCTTTCCCCCTCTTCCCAGAGAACTGCTAGGAGTCTGTCAGAAGTGTGGATAGTGCACCATATCCATGTCCCCAGAAATGAGGGTTACTTACCTGAAAATGTAGTTCTAGTAGTGGTATATGGTGCACATCCACACAACCCATCCAACCTCCCCTGGCAAGCGGCACAGTGTTGCAGAGCCAAGAAGTGTACCACCTGGGTGGGTAGAGGAGCTTAGTTTAAACACGTCCGGCAAGTTTAACCCTTGAAAGCAAGACTGCCAGAAGGGTGGATGTGCACCGCATACCACTACTAGAACTATGGTTACAAGTGAGTAGCCCTCATTTTTTCCCCAATTAAATTCTTGTCCTCTTGGAAGCACAAGTCTTGAGTTTAGCTGGTTTCCTACCATCTTAATTACACAGAGGTCCCCAGGCTTGTTTGTATCTGCCATAATCTAGTGCTAGGGCTGCTTCCCTTTTCTCTCTCAACCTTCTTGTCAAGGCGGCTGAGATGGGCTCTGGCTTTTACACCTGCTACCCTTGTGCCACCTTTAGGCCCAGTCCTTAGTTCTGCTAAGTTGGTAATTGGCTTTTAGTGTGGTTTGTTTTTTATTTTGTTTTGTATATCCTTTCCTGTCCCTTTGGGCTAGGAGTCTATAGCCTTTTCTTCTTTTCTCTCCCTCTTGTTTCCGTTCTCCTGGCAAACAGAACTGGAGAGGTCCTTCGGTTACTGGCTGGCCCATGTGTGCATCATCACTACATCTGCCTCATGGGTGGCACCGGAACCAATGTCTACCCCCTACCTAAGCTGCGAAAGACATTGCTCCCACATGGTCCTAGCGCCTCTGGCTTAGACCCATCAGCGCAACTAAATGGTAAAGATATTCTGGAAGATCGAGAATTACAGTGAGTACGTACTTTTCATTTTCAGGTGCTTTCTGTGGTGATTTTCAAATGCAACGTTTATCTTTCTATCTGTGCACTTCTTTGTCTTTTGGTTTGCAGGCAGAAGATGTCAGCCACAGACACCCACAATACGTGCATCTGCTGCCTTAGTGAAGAACGGAAAGCTAGATTTCTCCTAGGTATGCCTAAAGACTGTGAACCACCCCGAGCTGCAGCCAGGACTGTGACTCAAACTCACGGCAGTGGAGGAGGAGACTGTGGCTGATGTGGGCTTATCCACGATCTCTATGCTGCTCTCAACCCAGCAGCAGACTGCCTTTTGTAGGCAAGTTCCAAGAAATATACTTGATCCTCCAAACCTTTGGGGAGATCCCGCTTCACCACAAAAGACTTCAGAAGCATTGCCATCGTATATTGTGGGACTAAAAACTCTCTCACTCTTATCTCTCTCTCTCTCCCTCGACTCCTCTGACTTCTTAGCCTTAGTTGAGCTCCCTAGTCTGTCTTAGGCCAAGGTCCCTGTGGTGACCTCACTGGATCACTCGACCCAACTCTGATTGATAAGGTGGTTGAGATTTTTCTTGAGCTGGTTGATGATGGTGTAGGATGGTTAATGAGGAGTAGTTGATCTTGCAGCCCCTAGTTCTCTTGGCTCTTAACCAGAATGACCCACCTCGGCCACTGCCCCGACTGAGTCACCTCAGGAGGTGTCGGTCCCCATGGTCATGCTTCAGAAGCCCCTTGGGGTCTTGCTGCTGCAGTATGTCATCTACTTGGAGCCCCCAATGGGCATGTGCCGTTTTGACACTCTGGTTGAAGGTCAAGGCGGTGTCAGTCCAGTTCAACTGGGAAAAATTGATTTCAACATTTGTTGACGTCTCCCTCTGGGGAGGATCAATGTTGCTGTCATCTTCGTAGACACTGTGAAGACCTCATGTGTCAGCAGTGGTCCGTTGCAGGGAGGGGCAGGGCTCTTCTCCTGGGACTGAAGATCTCCATACAAAAGCTCCAGAGCCAGTCCCAAGATGGCATCAGCCAATGAGAAGGCGACCCCCAGAGAATTGTCCCTATCAAGGATGTCAGTGACTGGGTATTTAGCCTGCTTCTGAACTAGCTCCAAGGAGACTTCCAAGGAATTAAGACATCAATTTTAACAACAGTCCAAAGAAAGTTGAGCTAATCAGGCAGTTCAACGATCCGAAGATTCTCAGTCGAATATTTGGGTCCTTTTCAAAGTCATCAAAGACTCGCCCTCTGATTCTGATGACTGCTCGAAGACTGTCTTGTGCCTCTTTTCACTATGGACCACCCTTGTGTTCTGGATCATTTCTACTGAGAGGTGGTAGGGCAGGCCAGTAGTAAAACAAGACTCTGTGGGAGTGACCTGAAGGAGGCCTTTTACATGAGGCTAGGTCTTATATTTAGGACTTGCGTTTGCCTCGTGGCTAATGTTGATGTGACTGCTGTTGGTTTTGTATGTCTGTTTTGCCACCTTGCAATCTCTTCTGGTACTGTTTTTTTGTGATTGGTTTCTTGCTTTGGGTATTGCTCCTGTTTGGTGATGGTCCACTGTTGATGTCTGCGTTGATTGTCCCTCTCTCACACAAAAAGTCAATTTATTAAATGTAGATGATTCTCCGTCCTTTTGTTGGATTTGATATTATTACATGACTGCATTCTGTTTCTTGCCCAGTTGTTGGATGTATTCTTTTCTGTTACAGGATCTGCCTTCTGCCTCTACATGGATCCGACCCACGTGGTTCCCAGATACACGCTTGGTTGTTAGTGTAATCTGTAGTATCCCATGTATATTTATTCTGCTTTCTACTGATGATCTGTTTTTCGTATGGATGAACTTTGTTGGTTATTGTGTTGCTGAGTTCTTCAAATTCCTGGGTAGGTTGTTCTTGAATTATAATATCATCTCTTTGGGGATATCTCTGTTATCAAGTCACACCTAAGGAACTTCGCCATCAGGCGTCAGGATCCAATGGAAGTGTTTTTTTCATGCAGCAGTCTGTTAGGGGCAGTCCATGCCGACATCAGGCTCGGACGTCACTCACCCTATAAAAGTGCGGGCGGACCTGCCCCTTCCTCCTCACTTCTTTTGTGCTGTTGACCATTTGTGCATGGACTTTACAGAAGCTTTGTCGCTTAGTTTGACCGCCAATTTTATTTACCTTATTATTTTTGTTTGCTGTCAAATCGCTTTTATATAAAGTCAGTTACCTTCTGTTTTGTATGTCATGAACAATTCCTTCATTGGCCCTTTTCCATCGCTGTGGAAGGATCATTTCCTCCACCAATGAACACCAGCTCTTAGGCTGCTGTCTTGGGCCCAGCCATAACATCCTCATCTGCGAGTCCTGCCAAAAATTCAACCTTATCACCCGGCGATGATGAAGGAAGTCCTGCAGAGGCTCATTATGGAGCAGCAGGCAGCCAGCGGAGAGCAGGGGTCTTCTGGAGCCCCCGCGCCCAGTTGCAGTCTGCTTCAGGCTCACAGGCCACCAAGGCCTGGGACAAATCTTCAGGGAAGCACTCTCAGCAGGACAACGAATGACCGAAGGACTGCTCCCTCCATCGACAACTCTGGTCCATGCTGGATTCTTCCTTTCCTGGGATCACTCACTTGGAGATTCCTTAGAGGCTGCTGGCAACTTTAAATATTTAGATATTTCGCTGGACAATAGGTTAACCTTTGCAGATCACATTGAAACATTTGCAAAAAAGTTAAAGGCCAGATTGGGATTGTTCTTTAGGAACAAAACCGTGTTTCCCTCAGATATTAGGGTCAGGCTAGTTCAAGCAACCTTCCTTCCTCTTTTGGATTATGCCGATATCATTTATAATAGTAGCTCTGCCTCCAACCTGTACAAGCTGGACGTTCTTTACCATCCCGCCCTGCGCTCTGTAACTAATGCACCATATAGAACCTACCACTGTGTCCTGTATTTGCTAGTTGACTGGACGTCCCTGGCCTCAAGAAGGATGCTTCGTACCTGTGCATGGGCCTGTAAAGCTTTGCTGAACAAATTTCTCGCATATATCATGTCCATACTCCACTGATCCAGCAGTTGTTACTCTCTCAGAAAAAATACTAGCATCCTATTAGTTGAACCTAAGATCTTACTTCGAGAGGGCTCTTGCAGTAGGTAATTACATATAGGACTGACGCCAGTCGGCGGTAGGACCCCACGGAAAAATGTCTAGCTAGCAGGCCCTGGCAGACCGCCCCCACGTCAGGTGACCGGCGCCATACTAGCGCCGCTATAAAGGTGGTCCGACGCCCGCCTTCCAGTTCTTTTCCGCTGTTAGCTCGTACAGCACTCCTGAAAAGTTTGTGCTTTCACCGCTATTCAGACGGTCCTCGAGCTCGACTCCACATGAGGATCTCTCAGTGGACTCTTAAGCTTGCAGTGGGATCAACTTGTGGACAGCCCAAGATCAATTAGTTCTGATCTCATCGCCTATGGTGTGAGACTTGCAATGGTGGATGGTTTGAGAGAACCTGTTTCGGGGGGTCCCTTTTTTTCATCCTCCCCCCTCCCAGACTCTGACTACAGACGCGTCAGGCGAAGGTTGGGGAGCCCATCTAGGTCCTCATCGGACCCAGGGCTCCTGGTCCAGGCTGGAACAAGCTCTCTACATCAGTGTGCTCGAGCTTCGGGCTGTGTTGTACGCTGTCCAAGCCCTTCACCAACACATCCTTCCCGGCCACCTAGCCATCCAGATGGACAACATGTGCGTAGTGTGGTACATCAACAAACGGGGAGGAACTCGGTCCTACCCTCTATGCAGGGAGGCAATGAGGGTTTGGGATTGGGCAACACAACACGACCTTCACCTAACGGCAATTCATGTTCCAGGAGTCGACAACACTCTGGCAGACAAGCTGAGCCGCTCTTCTGCTCTGGCTCACGAGTGAGAACTGTACCAAGGGGTACTAGACGATATCTTTCAGCTTTGGGGGACTCCGCAGGTAGACCTGTTCACCTCCCCAAAGCGTAAAACTTCCCACCTTTTGCTCACTCGTTCCAGAGCGGGGCGCTTTCTGGAGCGACGCTCTGTCTCTAGACTGGAAGGACAGATTCGTCTATGCTTTTCCCCCAATTCCTCTGATCCCACGAGTATTGCAGAAACTAGCCTCAGAAGGAGTGAGAATGATTCTGATCGCTCCTTTCTGGCCCAGGCAAATCTGGTTCTGTCTTCTGCAACAATATTCAGAGGATCCTCCTCTTCCTCTTCCTCTATCTCGAGGTTTGCTGACCCAGGATCAGGGGACCCTTGTCCATCCAGGCCTCAGATCCCTTCAACTACATGCATGGCTCCTGCAGAACTAGCCCAATCCCGTTTTGATGTGTCTCCAGAAGTGGTGGAGATTTTAGTGGAGGCTAGAAAGCCCTCCACCAGGTCCACTTATGCCATGAAGTGGAAGAGATTCTCTATTTGGGCAGCTTCCAAGAACGTGGAACCTATCTCTTGTTCAGTGGCTTTTCTGCTGGAGTACTAACGTCATCTGTTCAACCTGGGTCTCAGCCATTCCTCCTTGAAGGTTCACTTGGCAGCTATCTCAGCCTACCATGCTCCCTTCGCAGATAAAGCTTTCGCTCAACTGGAGGCCTCTAAGACCTTTCTCAGAGGGGTCCTCCATCTGAGGCCTCCCATCTGTACTCTTGCCCCCCCCTTGGGACTTGAATTTTGTTCTCGAAACTTACTCTTCCTCCTTGAACCTGCAGCTTCTGCAGATTTGATTTCTTTCAATGAAAGATTCTCTTGGTGGCCATTACTGCCGGCTCGAAGAATCTCCGAGGCTTCAGGCCCTGATGTGTAAAATCCCTACTTGATTTTCCACAAAGAATGATTATCTTCACCACGAATCCTAAGTTTCTACCTAAAGTAGTAGCAGAGTCTACCTTAAATCAGTCCATAGAGCTACCTGCCTTTTTTACACAGTACTCTAACCAAGGGGAATATTTACTCCATACTATGGATGTTCACCGGATTCTGAGATACTACACCAACAGGACGAAGGATCTCAGAAAGACTGATCAGTTGTTCATTTCTTTTGCTCACAAAAGGGAAGGCAATGCTGTTTCCAAGCAATGCCTGTCTAAGTGGTTGGCTCATTGCATCGCTTTCTGTTATGACAAGTACAAGACCCTCCTGGGTCAAGTCAGAGGCCACTCCACAAGAGGAGTAGCTGCCTCTGCGGCTTGTTTCAAGAATGTGTCTGCGGCAGACATATGCGCTGCTGCCACATGGACTTCCGTCCATACCTTTACAAAACACTACAGTTTGGACATTGCCTCTCGCCGTAGAGCAGGCTTCGAGCTGTCTGTTTTGCAAGGCCTCCTGCCTTGAGGCTTGCACGGCTAGGGTTACTTTTTAGAGTAGTTCCCTCCTCCTGGTGCCTTTTTCCTTGTTCCAGAGTGCTTGGGATTCAGTCCTATATGTAATTACCTACTGCAAGAGCCCTCTCGAAGTAAGATAGTACAGTTACGTAAGAACTTACCGTAACAGTAGATCTTCGAGAGAGGCTCTTGCAGTAGGTAATACCTTCCCGCCCTCCATCCCCCTAGGCTTTTTCAGCTCCTTTTCTAGGAATGGAAACATCCGCTTCTCTTTCGTCCGGGCCTTCCTGGCCTGTGGCGGGAAAGAATTGAAAGGCGGGCGCCTGGGACCGCCCCTTTATACTGACGTTGGTCACCTGATGTGGGGGTGGTCCCTCGCCAGGGACTGCTAGCTAGAAATTTTTTCATGAGGTCCTGCCGCCGGCTGGCGTCAGTCCTATATGTAATTACCTACTGCAAGAGCCTCTCTTGAAGATCTACTATTATGGTAAGTTCTTACGTAACTGTACTTTCTGCATCCGTTATGGTAAAGCAGCCATTCAGTCTGCTATTCTAATGGCCTGAAACAAACTTCAGTTCTCACTTAAGCTTACCAGACTAGTACCATATAATCTCTTTAAATCCATGGCCAAAAAAGCTGCCCAGGAAACCTGCAATTGTTACACCAGTTAGCACACCCTCCTGAAGGTCTGCTCTATATCCTGGCACTTATGGCCATCTTTTGGTCCCTCCCTTTACCTTTCAAACAGCAAGCACTCCTTCTCTAAGGTTACTTTCATATTCTAGCACTTTTGGCCGCCCTTTGGTGCCCACGCTTAACATTGACTTGACTCCTTCCTCATGTATGTGTAGATGATATGCGACTTGCATATAAATCATATAACCTAAATGCCTTTATATGACTTGTTCTCCATGTGTAAATATTACTTTTCCTGTATGCAATACTGGTAACTTAAATAACAGTGTATACCCATTCTGGTACTTGGAATGTATGTATATATTAGGTCGCTTCTTATGTTGTATTCTTTTGTATGCTTGTATTTGTCATCGTGTGTCCTTGACAGGACCTCCTTGTAAATGAGCGTGCTCAATAGAGTTTTCCTGAAAATAAACTTAAACTTGACATTTGAACTCTGTCAACTGCTTCAGTTTTGGTGCCGCGCCCCATGCAGCCCTCTTCTTTTCGCTGGGTATACTTTCTGCTGCATTATTGCAAGGTGTGCCTACAGGTGTGTGCTAACAGATTACTTCTATAATCTTCTGATTCAAATTGTTTTTTGCAAGGTATATTTTCTATTATTGCTTTATTTTTCTCTGTAGCAAAGTTATTCTTACAGGGTATATCTTCTGTGAAATTATTACAGGGGTTACTGCATTTGTTGCTGACTGATTGTTTCTGCTCTTACCTCCTTGTTTCTTTCGTCCATGGTTCTTTTTCACCAGGGGAAGGGCCCAACCACCCCACAATACACTCCTTTTATAGGGTAGCACAGTCGTGACATTCCCTGTGGCAAAGCAGGAAGGGGCGGATCAGTGGGGTATCCACATGGTTACCTTATTTACAGGGGCACTAGTAATTTAACGTGTTATAACAAGTTATACAAAAACAAACAAAACACAGAATCAAACTTTTGCTCCTATAACTTTTTCCTTCTAATTACTCTGACCAGGTTATAAATCCAGCAACTTATCTGGAATGGATATCATTAACTGCAGGTACTGCGTAACACTTTTCAGAAGGGCAGTTTTACAGGATTTAGGACACTGTCCTACATGCTGGGCCATTGGAGATCTTATGGCTCAGCTCCAGGCAGCATGGGCAGAGACTGCGTGCCTCAAATTTCATATTCAAGAGGAAATGTATTATAAGAACCACCCGCCATTTCCCCAACATACAACAGAAGCACCTCGACCGCAGGGGGTAGTTGGTCTAGGAGGTTGGCAGGTGGTTAGGAGGGGCAAATCGGGTGCCCCATCACTCAGTATTCTCCAACGTAATACCTGCACAAACCATATAAAAACTACAAACAGATATCTGCCTCTATCTCCAAAATCAAACAAAGGGGCAGAGGACACTGCAGAGCAGGACACTGCAGCACAGGAGCTAGCACAACAAAACTCGCCCAAAACAGGAACTAAAACAAAGCAAAAAGGAAATCCAAAAAACTTCTGAGCATAGGAGACTCCATGATTCGGGGAGTTGATACCTATCTCCAGCCAGGGGTAACAGTCAGATGTCTCCCAGGTACATCAGCGTGGAGAGACACTGACCGCATTGCTAAAATTGTTCAGGAAGCAAGAGAAAACATTGACGTCCTGATACACATAGAGACTAATGATCTCGCCAGCTGGGCAGTAGTGGAGACCAAGGAACACCTGACCAGGCTGGGTGACAAACTATCATCCATTTCATCCGGCATCTCCTTCTCTGAGATCCTGCCAGTCTGGAAGAGGAGGGCAGATGGACAGAAGGTCAGAGAAGGGGAGATAGGGGAGCTAAACATGTGGCTCAAGGGCTGGTGCCAGGAAAAAGGACATACATTTGTAGGGAACTGGCAACAGTTTTGGGAGCGAAAGTTCTTTAAATTTGATGGACTGCATCTGACTAAGGAGGAAGTCAGTGCATTGGGGCAGAAGTTTGACATCTTTTCAGAATATTTAAACTAGCAAATGGGGAGAGAGGGGTGCAGCACCCCATTCATCGAATGGGAAGAACACCCCTCCCCCCTCAGCTAGTGGTCAAACAGGAGTTCAGCATGCTTGCAGTTCATTTGCATCACCAGGTAAGGAAAAAGATCCAGCTCCCTATACGACGCACAGGGGAAACACCAGACCTCACCCAACAACTAACACACCGAAATCTGGCCAATGGAAAATCATATACACAAATGCTCGAAGTCTGGGAAACACGATCCCAGACCTGCAGGCAATAATGACAGAGGCTAAACTGGACATAGTAGCAATTAGCAAGACGTGGTTTACCAGTAACCACACTTGGGAGACTTCAGTACCTGGCTATGTACTTTTCAGAAGAGACCGAGGTGCAAAAAGGGGGGAGGGGGGTGGAGTGGCCCTGTATGCCAATGAAAATATCAATGCTTCAGAAATTCAGAATACACATAAGGAGCCAGAAGAACTGTGGGTCACCCTGGAAACAGGAAATGGGACAGCCATAAGAACTGGGGTTGTCTACAGGCCCCAGATCAGGGGGAGGACATAGACACGTTACTTTTAGAAGATGTACAAAACATGACAGCTAAAGGGGAGGTTCTGATAATGGGAGACGTCAACATGCCAGATACAAATTGGTTAATACCAGCAGGAACATCTGCCAGAACTAGACACATTGTGGATTCCCTGCAGGGGGAAGGCCTCAAACAACTGGTACAACAACCCACAAGAGTCAGGGCCATCCTAGATCTAGTGCTGACTAACAGGGAAAGGATCACAGGTAGGTCAACATCCCATTGTGTTAGAGAGAAAAGGAAGTGCAAAAGGAGGAGGAAATCACTTTGATTCTCAAAAACAGTAGCAGAAAAGGTCAGCCAAAAGGCTGGCCTTCAGGAAGTATAAGGGAACACAATGGGATGAAGATAGGGAGGCATACCAAATTTCCCTAAGGGAAGCAGGGAAGGCAGTAAGGCAGGCAAAGGCCCAAACCGAGGAAACACTAGCACAAACAGTAAAAGAAGGTGACAATACTTTCTATAGATACATTAGTGAAAGGAGAAAGTCCAGAGGGGGTTTTGCTAAGATTAAAGGAGATAAGGGGGCGTGTGAGGAGGATGACTACGTAAAAGCATCTATCCTAAATAGATACTACTACTCAGTATTTACTGAAGAGAAGGTAGGACGGGGCCCACAGCTCAGTACCATGGGTATGGGGGGGGGTGAACACTAGTCCCTTTCACAAAAGAAAGGGTCCTACAAGAGCTCGATAAGCTTAGGGTGGACAAGGCAATGGGACCTGATGGCATACATCCCAGGGTACTAAAGGAGCTAAGGGTGGAACTAGCAGAGCCATTATCAGAATTGTTTAGTGAGTCTCTGAGCACAGGAGAGGTCCCAGAAGACTGGAGAAGGGCTCTTGTGATCCTGCTCCACAAGAGTAGTAGCAGGGAGGAGGCAGGGAACTACAGGCCAGTCAGTCTTACCTCAGTAGTGGGCAAGATTATGGAGGCACTCCTTGAGGAAAGGATAGTGCAACACCTGGAATCCATAGGAGCACTGGATCCAAGACAGCATGGGTTTACAAAAGGAAGGTCCTGTCAAACTAATCTCATTGATTTCTTTGACTGGGTAACCAGAGTGGTGGATCAGGGGGGAGCAGTTGATGTCGCCTACCTTGACTTCAGCAAAGCTTTTGATACTGTTCCACATAGAAGATTGATTAATAAACTGGGTAGGCTCGGGGTGGATCAGAAGTTGCTCAACTGGGTGGCAGACTGGTTGGCGGGCAGAAAACAGAGTGGTGGTAAATGGTATACAGTTAGAAGAGATGCAAGTCACAAGTGGGGTACCTCAGGGATCAGTCCTGGGGCCAGTCCTCTTCAGTATCTTCATCAGCGACATTGCAGATGTACTGGAGGGTAAGATTTGTTTGTTTTCAGATGACACCAAGATCTGCAACAGAGTAGATGATCCCAATGGGGTGAGCAGAATGAGAAGAGATCTGGATAAACTAGCACATTAGTTCTCACACTTTTTGATAGTGAGCCTCCCCTGAGCCATGGAAAAGATTTCGAGCTTCCCTCAAATTTGAAAAAAAATCTTGGGCCTCCCCATAGAAAAAAAAGATGATATACTTTGCACGGTGCACCCAGGTATAAAGTGAAACTAATGTAACTGACTGAGTATATTTTCTTTTTAATAAACTTGTTGTTCTCCACCCACAACTCCACACCCCAGTTTATCCTTGTCACTCCACTTTTCTGACTCTTGGGCCCTCATTACTCTCTTTCCTCTTTGTCTGGAACAACTAACTTAGCCACTTCATCTCTCCCTACTCTACTTGCCTTCCACACTATTCTTCCCTATCTGCTCTTACCACAGCTACCCTACTTAGCCTACCTACCCACTCCACCTCCTCTCCACCATTCAGGGCCTCCACCCCAAATCTTCTTAACAACCAGGACTCCCTCCTCTCCACTATTATCCCTACCTGGCCTACCTTCCTCTTCACCTCCTCCCCATTACTCATGGCTGACTCCTCCTTCTCTTATTTTTTATTTTATTTATTAAATTTTGGTGACCGGGTAGGCCCACTGAGCCCCGAAGGTCTCTTTTTCAGGGGCGACCAGGGATAACAATACAAGATAAAATACAGTGGAGAAAATTTTTGATTACATAGGTTGTTCAAGCATTACATAGGTTGTTCAAGCATCTCTTCTCTCCTATAATCCCATACTGTCTTTTCCAGGTTTTCTCATCTCTACTTTTATCTTTGAAAGTTTTAATTACTGCCTACTGCTAACTGTGCCATCTACCTGGCTGTTTATGCCTGACTGTGTACTACAGTGTCTTAACCTTGTAAATTATGCTGCTCCATGTATATATTTTCCCTTGTGAAGCTGTATGCCTGACTGTTGCTGCACTATGTCTCAGCCTTGTAAATTATCCTACTCCATGTGTATATTTCCCTTAGAAAGCCGTATGTTAATGTATATTGCCCTGTGCATTCCTGTTATATGTTTGGCCTTGGCTTATTGTACATGCATTGCACAATACTTGTCTCTCAGCATGTCACCTGCTTGTAAATGAACTTACTCAATGGAGTTTCTTTCTTGCCAATAAACTTTGACTTGACTTTCATTCTTACCCTGTTGTTAAGTAACTTCATGTTCCCTTATCCCCAAGTTGCACATGAAACAAGCACTGGCTCAGTGTGCTTTTCCCAGTCACTAATTTACATATAAATCAACACCTGCTGTAGAGACAAACCTTAACTCAGTGTGCTTTTCCCAGTCACTCATTTGCATATGAACACCTACTGTAGAAATGAGCCTTGACTCATTGTGCCGTCTAGTCACCAATTTACATATAAACACACACCTAAAAACAAGCTTTGGTTCATTGTGCCTTTCCTGGTCAGCAGTTTTGTGAATAAGTAAAGAAATTCAGCTGCGATTATCCATATTTGGTTTGCCTCATCCCATCAAACAAAACATCCAAAATTTAAAATTTAAATACTCTACTTTCACAGACTTGACTGGGCCTCCCCTGAAACAGTTTGGGGCCTCCCTTGGGAGGCTAGACTCATCATTTGAGAACCGCTGAACTAGCAAAATGGTTGGAAGAGTGGCAACTGGGGTTTAATGCAAAGAAGTGCAAGATCATGCACATAGGGAAGAGAAACCTTGAAGCCACCTATAGACTGGGATGGGAGTTGCTGGCAGTCACAAGGGAAGAAAGAGACTTGGGCATCATAATCGATGACCTGAAATCATTCAAGCAGACCACTAACGCAGTAGGTAAGGCTAGGGGGATGGTAGGGTGTATTAGTAGGGGTATCACAAGTCATAAGAGGGAGGTAATAATCCCTCTTTACAAGACACT
Source organism: Neoceratodus forsteri (assembly GCA_016271365.2). NCBI lineage: Eukaryota > Metazoa > Chordata > Ceratodontiformes > Ceratodontidae > Neoceratodus > Neoceratodus forsteri. The sequence continues at coordinate 144,410,943 of CM057451.1, forward strand.
GGTTTGACCCCATCTGGAGTACTGTGTGCAGTACTGGAGGCCCACCTTCACAAGGACATTAACCAAACTGAGGCAGTCCAGAGAAGGACAACCAAAATGGTGCAGGAACTGCATCAGAAAACATATGAGGACAGATTAACGGAGCTCAATATGTATACCCTTGAGCAATGAGGGAGAGAGGTGATATGATCGAAATATTCAGACACCTTCAGGGCATTAACAAGGTAAAAGAGTTTAACATGTTTCAATATAAGAAAATAGCAGGACAAGAGGACACAGCATGAGATGAGAGGGAGGCCGATTAATCAATCAAATTCTTTATTTATCCAGGTGAACACCACTGAGCAAGCTCATTTACAAGGTGGACCTGCATTACACAAGTCAAGTAACAGTGCATTTATATACAGACAAATAGACAGTAGATGCAAGAGTACAACAGTACAGGTAGGCCTGCAATAGACAGGATAAGTAAAAATACATTTGGGTTCAGGTAAGGGTATGCATAACAATAGGGTAGCAAGTCAGTAAAAATTTATACCAGATACAACAACATACATGGTTTAGTATTCCTTTAAGGTAAAGGCATTATAGTCCAGCGAAGAGATTAGTTGAAGTGGATGCTACAAGCGAAGAGGCATACATAGTCAGTTTAAAAAGACCCAGGCGTATCAAGGGGGAGACATGTGTCGGGAGAAGTGGGTAATGTGGGGAAGTTCTTTTTCACAGAAAGGGTGGTGGATGCGTGGAACAGCCTACCTCAGGAAGTGGTGGATATGAATACAGTGCAGGGCTTCAGACAGGCATGGGATAGCATAAGGGAGCAATACAGATGAGTATGAATATATAGGCCATAGAGCAAAGGCCGATGGCACATTTATAAGGTAGAAAAAGAAATGGGCTGACTGGATGGGCCTTGCGGTCTTTATCTGCCTTCAACTTCTATGTTTCTGTGTTTCTGCTTCTTGCAGGCCCCCCATGGTGGATTAATCTCCCAGCTATGATAGGGCTGTGGAAGGGTCATTGTCATGTGACCCACCATCAGGACCTCCCGAGACTCGAGGTTCGTTGACCCAGGGCCGTCCCGCTACCTTTGCAGGTAGCGGTTCATCAACAGACCAGGGCCTTATGCCCACTCCGACGATTCCCATTCCTGCCGTCGACCTCAATACCATACTTACCTCCATTACCTCATCTCTCTTCCAACAGCTGGTTTCACGGCCTGGGCTGTCATTGCCCTTGCCATCTTCAGCTGTTTTGGCTTCGATGCCTGTTCAACCCACACACCCTGCACCCTCAGCAGAGCCGTCAGCATGGCGTTCGTTGGTCCCTGCTTCAGAGCAGATCGATGTTGAGTACCATCCTGATCTTATTCTCCCTGAGGAAGGGGGAGGATGAGGATGAAGCTGATGTGGAGATCTCTGACAGGTGCACTGTCTCTTCAGGGAGTGGAGGAGTCTGTCAAGCACACTCCTAGGTCCTCCCAGAGCACTCCTCCTTTAACACCGATGAAGAAGCTCTCCTCCACCATGGACTTCCAAATAGAGAAGGATGAAACCAGGAGGAATCTGGTGGACTTCCTGGAGATCCCAGAGTCTCAACTAAAGGATCTTATCTGTGTTAATCTTCACCATTCACCACTACTTGAGTATAGCTCACCGAAGCTAGGACTCCGCAGGAGACATTTTTTTCCATGGGTGGCGTCGACATCAGGCTGGCGCCGCCCTTGAGGCCAACATTCTATGTGGCGCTTGAGGGTTGGGAGTTAGCCGTCGTCTATTCCACCCCAGCCCCAGTTCTTTCTCTCCCGCCATCGAGTGAGGATCCTCCGTGCGAGACTGAAGAATTTTCTGTGGTCTAAGTCTGTCGTCGTTAGTGTTGCCTCGGTTCTGACCATCTGCTCAATGTCACTTCTTCGACTCCAGTAAGATCTTTCTTTTTTGTAAAGCGGCATCGAGTACTGTATTTTGTTTCATTTTTCGTCCAGTCATGTCTCATCCAGGGGGCCAGAAGGCGTCAAAAGCAGGGCGGCCCCCCATGCGTCGGTGCCCCTTTGGCCGCCTTTACTCCATAACGAACCAGCATGACCATTGCCTCTCCTGCCTCAGACTCGATATGGCTAATTGTGATATCTGCTTCTCCATGGACTGCCGTGTCATTGAGATTTGCGCATGGAAAGTCGGACGTGTGCCGCCCGACTTCCGGGGGATGGATTCAAAGTCGTCAAGCTAATGTCAGGACTCTCGGCCCTTCCTTCGGGTCCCCTCCTGGTCCTGTATGGCCCGCGGAGGAGTTGACCTCCACCTCTTCTAGCCTTGCCACGACGGAAGTTTCTTCCACGGTGCAGGAGGCCCAGGCTGACCCTCTTGGGGGTCAGTCAGGGGGCACCGTCCTGGCAGTCGCTACTTTGGTAGCGGAGGCTCCCTCTGTGTTGCGTTCCGGGTTACTCGGGACTGGGCTGGCACCATCCTCGGTGCAGTCCCCCAGTGTCGCTTTCATTCCCGACACCATTCGCGGTACCATGGGCTCGGAGGGCGATGCCAGCCCCGACATCGGGCCTGTCCTTGGTGCCGTCGTTGCCCCTGATTCTACTTGCGGTCTCGGGGCTGCCGGCGGCGTCGGGGTTGGTAGTTTGGAGCTTTCTGGGCTTGGTTCTAGTCCCGGCGCTGTTCGTGACTCCAGGGCGGGAGCCGGCGCCGTCTCTGTCCCCGGTGTTGATCCTGCCTTCGGCGTCGCTCCCGGCACCGGAGTGGTGTGCAGCTTCAGGCTCGGTGCCAGGTCTACCTTTGGTGTTGCTCACGGCACCGGGGTGGATGTCTGCACCAAGTGCATCGTCTCTTTGGATTTGGCTCTCAGCGGCGCCGGGGGAGGAGTGTGGAGCCCCACTTCAGAGCTTCAAGTACTGCAGACCCCACTGGGGCTATGAGGCCTCTGACTTGACTAATCCCCAGATGCAGATTTCGTTCACAGCGATGCTCTTGAGAGTAAGGCTTTCACCTTGTCATGTGCCCTCAAATGTGTCTTTGCACTTCGGGCACATATGGTGCCTATAGGCATTGCTGGTGGTTGCAGCTACACAGTTTGTTAGCTGAGCTGCCACCATGCAAAGAGACAGGCCACTGGAGGTAGTCTGGCACCAGTTGAGGTCATCTTACAATGCCAGTGAGGTGGCCTCTAGAGTGGTAGGAACTGCAGTCTGCATTAGACTGGGATGGCATGGCTTTGACTCTCCCAACTGGCACCATTGGTCCGACGTAAGGTGCTTAACTCGCACCTCCATCGGGCTCACTTCTTCTCCCCTAGGGTCATGCAGGAACTTTCAGGGATCCCTCCTGCTGTTGTGCCGCAGGAGCCCCCGCCTGGCCCTGACCAGTCTTTGGTTTCACCAGACCTGTAAGGTGCCCATGCCCTCAGGTGTTCTCCACCATGCAACTTGAGGTTATCTGTACCTTCAGGATGTGCCAGCTCTTTCGTAAGATAAGACAGGAGGCTTGGTACTATGACCTATGTGGGAATCAGTGGTAAAGATATGAAACTTATGTACTTACTGTAACTGATGATATTCCAGAATGTCTTCACCATTGATTACAACACCCACCACTCTGGGCAGCTCACCCTAACAGCGCTGGCCAGCACCACCTAGTACCATGCCATCTCTCCAGTTGTACTCCCCGTGGAGTAGTTGTTAAAAAAAAAAAAAAAAAAAAAAAAAAAAAAAAAAAATTTTAAAACAACTCAAAACTTTGTTGAGGATTCCTCTTAGGACCTCACATACCAACCAAAACAAACACAAAAAAAGAAAGGATAGAGAAGGCAGCGCCTTTTTTCCCCCTTTTCTTTCTTGGTCTTCCTTCTCCTTGCCTGGGGGTATATCTGTGTTAGTTGCAAAATGCACTCTGTCTGTCGGGGCACTATACAGTCTAGCTCCACTTGCTAGTTGCACTGTCTATGGAAGAGTAATGTGCAGTAGATTGGATCAGGTACACTAGTTCATACGCAAAGTACATCCCTGTACCTGGAGAAGCAGGTGGTTTTCTCTGATGTTTTTCTTCTAGCTATGCCAAACTATACTTTTTGCTTGGTTTGCTGCTGTTCTCGTCTTACACCAGCTGGGCTGTTAGCCTGCTACCTTAAGGAGTGCCTGGGGAGAAAAACACATCTTGACTCCTTTGGGCTGTTCAGGCCTACAGCGCCATATACACCTGAGAGTCCTTCCTTTTTCCCTAATGTGGAAAAAGGGGACACATTTTAACTAGCTTGTCAGTCCGTCCTCTGTCTGGTAACATGAAATTTGTTTTTTTTCCTAGGTGACTGTGTGTTTCATTCCTATTTTGGTACATCATGCCATTTTAGTTGGAAGAGGGTCCCAGCTCTGGGCATCCCCTCTTGCTTTTCTGCCAGAGCCACATGCTTCAGGGCTGCTGGCTGTTAGATCACTGACCACCTCCTGTCTGGATGGTGTCGTGAGACTTTGGTTCCATACCTAACTATCCCTTTTTGCCTGTTTTCCTTTATTCAGAGGTCAGTAGTTGGTTTTATTTTGTTTGTTTATATATCCTATATCCTTTCTCTATCCCTTTGGGCTAGAAAAATTCCTAACCCTCTGTTATTTTCCCCCCTTTTCTCTCTCCTGGCAAACAGAAGTGAGGTTAGTGAAGGAGCCAACAGAGGTTATTGACTGGTGTGTGGCACCACGTAGGGGTGCACAAGTGCCATGCCCAGTAGTCTTGGCCTGCCCCATAGCAAAAACTTTGCTCCCGTGGAGTCCTACTGCCTGCAGCCAAGTCACATAAGTGGTAATCATTGGAGAAAATATTCTGGAAGATCAGCAGTTAGGGTTAGTCCATAGAGTTTCATTTTTGGCTTGGCATAACCTTGAGGCCTAATTTTATAATATAGTCAGACCTCTTTAGAGCCGTCCTCCTTATAGGAGCTTGTAGAAATGCTCTGCTGGAAGTACTACTTTATTGTTATCCAAAGAGTGGCATTTTATGGAGGAGATATCCTTGAAGAAATTATCTCTTCACCATTGATTTCCACTGGTGGATTTTAGCCGGGAGGATCTAAGTCCCAGGGGGAACCAGAAGTTTTCAGAGGGTTAAAATGAGTCCTGTGACAGTTTTTCCCTAAAGCCAGATAAAGAGCTTGTTACTGTAGTTCATTTTACCATGAGCAATATCATTGTGGTTATAATTCTGGGCTAAGTTTAAGATCTTTTTTCTTGAGTATGTTAGATATGATGGGAGTGGGTGGTAATTTGTTAAATGTAACACTCTATCCACATATATAATCCTCAGTATAATTTATACAGTAATATCAGTGTTTTTCCAGGGGTTGCTAGATAATCTGTCTTTTATACCTTTGACCCTATGGTGAGTTTGCTGCCTAAGTTGTTTAACTTAATATTTGTAGCTTTTAGGCATTTGGTACAACGCCGTTTGTCCCATTGTGGGATGTGGTAGGTTGGACTTTACATTTGAACTTTAGTATTTTGAAATAGTCGTACCGCTCATGGGCTTGTATGCACAGCATAATAAAATGTTTACTTATTTAGTCAACCTGTTTAGTGAGCCCTCCACATGAGGTATCATAATATTAGAGATGCACATATCCTGTGTTAAGGAGATTATTTTATCTCCCAAAGGCTTATGTAATTGTATTTGGATTGTCTCAAATATGGAATGTATGTGTTTAATAACATATGAAAATAATAAATATAAAGTATAAAAAAAAGTTTCCACTGGGCTGGTGACCTGGTAGGCACCGTATATGCACCTTCATGCAGTGACATATTATACCTGCTGGTATATTGCAGGACCAGCCTACAACTATCTCGGTTCCTTTTTTCCCCGTTGTCGAGTATGCATCAGTGATGACGTTGCTAACCTGCTTGGAATCAGAACTTCACCATCTGCACGATGACAGGATTCAGTTCTTCAGCGTTTTAGTGTTTGTTTTTGTTATTTTTGTGTCAGTTTGATCTGTTTTACATAAAATGCCTTCGTTTTCTCTCAGCCCCACTGCATGTAAGCAGTCAGTGACAATGGTGGATGGTAGGGAACCTGAAACGGCAAAGTATTTCAGCAGTAGGGCTGTGTCTGGTCCACTCTTTTCTCTGGAAAGGGGTTCTGATGATGGGTGGTCTAGTACTAGGGAAGAAGGGCAGTTTTCCCATAAGTACAAAAAGAAGCGGTACCTATCCTGCACACACTTCGTGTAGCGGGTCCCAGCACCTCTCAGCCATGGCCTCTTCCTCTTCTTGTAAGAAAGCGAAGAAACTGCACTGGTTGAGGTTGCTGTCTGTTGAGTCTGCCTTGAGACATTTGACTTCCCAGGTCGGAGGTCTCCACCAACGTCACTGATGCCTTCTAGGCCTGTGAGGTCGGTATTCAGGCCCGGGGCCCTCCTCTGTCTTCTAGTGAGGATTCGAGTGGCAGTTCCACCTTTGGGTGGCTGTTATCGAGCAGTGAGTGCAGCGTCTGGCCCATAAAGCGCCACTAGCTGTGCAGATCCCTGACCCCTTGGGGTGATATGCATATGCTTCACATGGCGCTTTGTATTATTGGGGTATGTGGATTTGTTTTTCTTTAAAATTTGGCTGTGCGGCTAATACCCTTCCAGGGTAACCTTTGCCTCACATTTGCTCTGGGGTTCTTGTCTTTTGTAGTCCTGCTGTTATATCCTGTGGTTTGGGCTCTCTCAGATTTTAGTTTTGTTCATGCATGATATTGGCCAAGAGTCGCAATGTGTGATTTGTTGATGTTTTGAATATTTTTCCCTAAAGTATGCTTTCAAAATTAATTGTTGTGTTACTGTAGCTTATCATATTTAGTAAGTAGTCAGAGACCTTTCATTTCTCCATCCGGAGCAAAAGCAGTTGGATATGTCCAAGAGATATATATTTTGTCAGTGAGCTGGAGGTGGCATGTTGGGTGGCACAGGGCCAAACATTCTAATGTTCCTGAGTGGTCCTGGCACCAGTCCAATGAGTGAGACTCTGTGATAGAGATTCTGTCAGAGATCTAGGATTACTGGTAAGTAACTTTTAACTGTTGTGACCAGTGACTACTTATTTTGAGTCTGGCCAAACATGTGGAGATGACTGGAAAAAAAAAATCGAACTAAGTTATGATCTTACTTTGAGAGGGCTCTTGCAGTAGACAATAACACACAGGACTGGGCCGCCAGGCGCTAGGACCACAAGGAAAATTTTAGCTAGCAATGTCTGGCAGGGGACCACCCACCCGGTGTCACGTGACTGACATCGGCCCGGTGCTATATAGTGGGTGGTCCCCATGTCCGCCCTCCAGTTCTTTCCCACCATTGACCTGTGCACGTCAGACCTCTCAGAACGCTGCTACAGTCAGCACTATTTTCGATGAGTATAATCATTAGATTTTTTCTCATTTTCTTCAAAAATGTTATTTCATCGCCGGATTGCATGTCTTCTGCAATGCCTTCTGAATTGCATAAAAAGAAGTGCACCTGTGGTAAGCAGATCCCGGAGAAGGACGGCCATACATCATGTCTCCTGTGCCTGGGTCGAACTGTGAAGCCTGCTAGAAATTTAACCAGTCCACACAGAAACGCCGTCAACAAACCCTGGAAGCCCATCTCTTAAAACAAAAAATAGCTTCCATGGAGAAGGAGCTGCAGCAGGCGCTGAGCTCTTCCTCTTCACCGTTAGGATCTTCTGGCTCAAAGCAGAAGGAGGAGAAGCATCGGGACTGGGATGGGTCTCCCTCCAGGCTGCGATTTCATTCGGGGACCGAGACCGACGAGTGGCCTTCCTCTCAGACCAAGCCTGTACCCTCTTCTTTGGGGCAGCCCTTGATGCCCTTCCCTGCACTGGTTATGGTTCAGGTGGGGACCTCCGGGGATTTGGAGGTTCCAACCACTCTTAGGCCCTTCACTCCCTCCGGGTCTGAGCCGAGTGGTTCGGCTGATGAGTCGGTTGCCAGTTCTGCTGATGACTGCACAGCTCCGGCGATATTATCTGTGTCAGTCTTCACCATTCATTACAGTTGGGCTCATGGCCGGAGGTTATGACCCCGCGGGAGCTCGTTTTTTGAGGTGGAGCCGGCGCACCATTGGCGCCACCCCTGGGGCGACGCATTGCATGGCTCTCAGGTTGGCGTTAGGCACTGTCGACTTCTGCGTGCCTGCCAGTTCTTCGTCTCCCGCTGTCGAGGTCACCTGGTGTGGAAACTCTGCAGAACTTGAGGCCTACCGCCTACGTAGTTTCGTCCTGCCTATTATTCCTCTGTGCTGCACTCTGTCGGCTCCTTCCCTGCCAGTTCTATTTGCCTTACTCGACGTTGCTTGGTAAGATCTTTCCATTTGTTTTTATTCTTGGCGACATCGAGTCTGTTTCTGGTGTTTTTTTTTCCTCGTAGGTTATGTCTCGGTCAGAGGGCGAGAAGACTTTGAAGACGGGACAGCCCCCCATGCGACGGTGCCCTTGCAGCTGTAAATTTTCCGTCACCGACCGGCACCTTACGTGTCTTAGCCTGCTTCACGACATGGATTCGTGCGATGCCTGTTTTTCCATGGATTGCAGGGTCATTGAATAACACGTGTGGAAAGTGGGGCGAGCTCCGCCGACTTTCGGGGGTCAGGTGTGCACTCATTGGTCCTAGCAGTGTACTCTCGGCCTTTCCTCCGGGTCCGTTCCCGGTTCTACACTGACCGAGGAGGAGGGACCCTCGACTTCTAGTAGCCTGGCCGTTGTCGAGGCTCCTTCCGCAGTGCAGGAGGCCTGTTCTGCTCCTTCGGGGGGCGGGTGGGAGGCGCCGCCAAGGCAGTCGCCCATTTGGGGGTGAAGGCTACCCCGGTGTAGGACCCATGGTTTGCAAGGCCCAGGTCGGCGCGATCACCAGCATAGTCGGTCGGCGCCTGTGGACTTTGCACGCACTGTCGGCTCTGACTGAGCGTGCATCGGTGCCGGTTTGTCACTCGGCACCATGGCTACTGTTGACACTGTTTGCAGCACCCGATACTGTTAAGCGGTGCCATTGAGTCTCTACAGGCGCCATCTTCTTCTCGCCTGCCGCTGCTCACAAGGCCGAGGTTGTGACGCAGCCGTCCACTTCAGGACTCTGCGTCGGATTCTGCTGTCAGTGCCATCGTCGGCGCCGTGGAGCTGGGTGGCACCATCCTTGCCGAGGCTGGTTCTGACTCTGGGGCTGCGGTTCGGGCAGGAGCTGTGTTCTCCGCAGATACCACTCACAGTGCTGTGGGGGGCACTGGCACTGGCTTTGACGTGGTCTCGTAATCCAGCACCCCATTTGGCAGGGATGACACCGGGTGCTCTCCTATGGTCTGGCACAGGGCCTCAGCCTCTACCTCTTCGGCGGCGGAGTCGGGCTCTGAGTCAGATGAGCAGTCTGACCCCTTGGGGTTGACTGTTGGTGTGGACACCCCTGTAGTGTCTTCGACAAGCCGGAGTCAGCCCCCCTTCTGAGGTGTGGTCGGTGGCTGCTAAGATTGGGGTCAGGGGTGCTGACCAGCAGGCAGTGGTGCAGGCCACCATTGCTCTGCAGCCCGGTCTTGATGGGTTCACTGACCCCTCAGCAGTGGCTCCCCTGCCTGTGGTGTGCCTGGATCGCCCAACTTTGGGACCGATCAGGGCTTCTACGGGAGGGGAGGCTGCCACGCCCTGGATAGCTCCCTCGGGTGCTGGCTAGGGCTGTCAGCTACCTAGGCTGGCCCACTCGAGGAGGAGGGCTCTTTCGGACTCCGATGGGTCGAGGGGCATGGGGTTTGCATGGTGACCTTTCCTGGGGCCCACCCGGGCTATGGAAGAAGCCATAGTGCGGCTCTACGCTCTTCCTCCTCGGTCTCTTTGAGAGAGCCCCATTCTTTAGAAGTAGGGGACCATTCTTCTGGAACTATACGGCCCCGGTTGCCTCACAGGGGGGGATTCTTCCGGGCACGGCCAAAGCAGTACCGAAATGGTTGTTCAGCTGTCTGCTGTGGAGTCTTCCAGAGCACTTTCTGCTTCGGGTGCTTTGATCCACTCCTTAGCCCAGGCGGAGGTCAGCCGACATTTCGGCTCTGTCTCCATCCCTTTGCCACATTCTCCTGCGCTCCCAGGCATCCTTGGTCCTAGCGGGCCTCTCTCCTGGGAGCAGTTCGGGGCTGTGGCTGCTCGGTTCCCAGCTTACGTTAGGGCAATGGACTGACATGTTTTTCAGACCCCCCCCCCCTCGAGCAGCCGCCCTCTGAGCAGTCGGTGCCCTCCAACTCTTCATCCCCCTTTTCTGGGGAGAGGAGCCTTCTGTCCAGATCCCTCCAGCCGCTGATCTCGCTGAGTATCAGCGTTTCCTCGTGAGGATGTTGGAGGACTTGCACCTCACCCCTTCCACTGTAAGCAATCCAGAACACTATGCGCACGCCTTTCTAGGTGATTTCAGCGAGGCCACCCTTGTGGTGCCCCCCTGGCCTGCTCCCTTTCAGGAGGTGTCGTTGCGCTTCTGGCAGAAGCCCTTCTACGGAGTTCCTGCCCATAGGGATCTCTGCCAGCAGTATTGGGCCCCGGGTCTCCAGGTTCTGTGCCTCATCTGCAGTCAGGATTGGTGCAGTTAGACACTCCTGATGGGCTTCGCGCTCTTCACCATGACCGGCCCCAGATCAAGATTCCTCAGATTTTGACTTCTGGGGTAGGAGGGCTTTCTACTCGGCACAGTTGTTGCTTTCCATTGCTGTACATCAGGCCCACTATGCAGCCTTTGACAGGTTCTTGTGGTCCAGGCTAGGTCAGCTCCTAACCTCGTTGCCCGACACGGAGCAAACCAGACAAGCCATTGCACTCTCTGCACGTGGCCTGGAACTAGCAAGGCACCAAGTGAGGGCATCCTAGGATGCCAACGAGGTAGCTACCAGGGTGGTAGGGGCAGCAATCTGTACTAGGTGGACGGCATGACTGTGTCTTTCCCGGTTGTCACCCTTGGCCTGATGTAGGGTGATTAACTCCGTTCACCAGAGAACCTATCTCTTCGCCCGTAGAGTGAGACGGTGTTTTTCGGGGCAACTTCCTGCCCCCTCCAGGTGGGTCCCTGTCTCACTCTCCCCACTCTCGGGCCTCACCAGCCCTGAAGGTTCTCCCTTTTAGTATGTCACCCACTGAGAGCTAGGGGACTCTGTCCCTTGGGGTTGAAAACCCCTTGAAGAGCTCAACACTCACCCAAAGGTGATGAATGGTGAAGATTGACACAGATAAGATATGAAACATGCGTCTAACTGTAATTATGATCTTTCTGTGTATCTTCATTCATCACAATCCTGCCCGCTATCCCCTGGGGCCTCAGTCTCTGGGTCCCCCTCCCTCTCTGTGCCCGACCTTGCCCCCCTCCTTTCTTCTAGTCAGGAGCGGGGTAAACAGGAGCACATAGGGGGATGGTGTTTCTAGGGAGATCGGTCAGGACGGGGGATACTCCTCCTCCAGTGCTCTAGCCTCCACCCCTGTGGGGTGGGAGTTGGCAGTTGCCCTACATTCTCTCCTCCTGTCTTTTCTTCTGTCATTCCTCAGTTCCCTTGTCATTTGGACATATCCTTAACTATTTCAAGAAAATACCTTTATTACACCAAAAGTCTCTTCCTTTGAGAGGGAGCAGAATTCCCTGTATCCTGTCTCTCTTTCAGAATAGCCGACTCTACTCATATGGAGTTTTTGCCAGCTATTCTGTGCCTTGAATTCTGGCAAGAAGCCTTTGGCTACTCCTTGCAGTTCCTATACAGTCTGGAGATGGACCAGGGTCTGAGATATGTTTACCCTTTTCCACTCTCTTCCTACTTTCTAAATTCTTTACCCCACCCTACCTCCCTCCGTCCTCTTATTTCCAGAGATTGGGGCCCCTTCTAATCCCTTTAGATCCTGACTTCTCTCTTTCTGTCCTCTGTCGTTATTTCTCCTTTTAGTTTTATATCTTTTCCTTTTTCCTGTCCCTTGGACTTCCTTGTCCCACCCTCCACTCCCTTCCTCTTATCTCTCCGGCGACTCAGAACTGGGAGGCAGGTATAGTCGACAGCGCCTAACGGCCAAACCGCAAGCACCATGCAATGCGTCTGCCTTGAGGGCAGCGCCGATGGTGCTTCGGCTCCACCTACCAACAAAAAAAAGAGCTCCCGCGAGGTCATGACCTCCGGCCATGAACCCAAATGTGATGAGTGGTGAAGATGCACAGAAAGATCATAATTACGGTAGGTATGTAATTTTCCTCTATCGTCGGCCCCCACCTTGGGGTCCAACATTGGTTCTTCAGACCAGCGCCCGCTGCTGCTTCGGCCGCAGCCATTCTGAGAGGAATCTGCCTCCTGGGATGACCCTTCATTGCCTCCAGTGTCTCCCTCGCACCCAGAGCCAGAGGAGCTGCCGCCCACTGACCCCAACGCTCTGCCAGCGATTGCTGGCCAGATGCCTGGTTCCTCTGGGAACTTAATGGCTTTTCTGTCTCTGTCTAGGCTGCCCCCCTGAGCCACAGATCCTGGAGGCCTCATTCGGCATGGTGGAACCCCGAGGTCTGTGGCTACCCCCCCTCATGGTAGGACCACCGTAGGCTTCTCTGCAGCTGACCCCTCCGCAGCTTGAGCCATTTGTGGTCCCTTCAGGCCCCTCCATCCTGCCATTTGGTCCTTCGCCATGGCACTCAATGCCGGGTTTCCATAATCCGGTTTACCTGATGCTGGGATACCCATCGCCGAAGTATCATACACGGGGGTTTCCCACAACGGGTTATTTGCCAACAGATTACCCACCAGCGGGTTACCCTCACTTTACCAGCCTCCTTCTCCTCCTCCTGCTCCCCAGCCACAGGTGGATTATGATGCCCTTTTTCAGTCCTGGTGGAACAGGACTAAGGGCCAGCTAGTCTCTGAGTTGGACTGACGTCAGTCGCTTGCAGCCCCTACACCAGTCCGGTTGACTCCTACCCCTCATTCCTTTTCTCAGGTGGGGACTCGTCCTTACGCTTCTGACACCATGTCAGGAGTCTTAGTGGTGGGGGACAAGAGAAAGGCGACATAACCCATCAAAGAGGTTTCCCAACACAGGTCTTTGTCTCCGGGGCAGAGCCTGTCTTCGGACTCAGAGTCCAATTCTTCCTCTTCAGACTCTGGTTCTGATTCTCCTCCCCTGGAGGATCCCAGGCCTAGGGAGACCCCCAGAGGACCCCTTCTTTACGGACATCCTCCAGAAAAATCAAGAGGCTAACGGTTGGAAGACCAAAGATCGACTCCCAGCGCAAGATATTGACGGAGCACCTGGACTTGTCAGAGCTGTCTCCTCTGCTCATTCTCCCGTGGACGGGGCCCCATGACAACTGTGCCACTACTATTTGGCAGCAATTGTCATCCATTGGTGCCGTCTCTAAGAAGGGGAATTGGTTATATCATGCCCTGGAAGGCAAAGACCACCTCAGTACCCATCTGAATGCTGACTCGATCATTAATGTGGCTCATGACCGCACTACCAAAGCCTAAACATATGAGCACCTCCCCTCCGGACAAGGAGTCAAGGCTCTTGGACCACTATGGACGTAAAGTCTACTCGTCCTCCACTTTGGTACTTCAGTTATGTGGCCCATTTGTGGGGGTAGGAAGAAGTAGGCTGCTGGTTAACTAGGATCTGCAGCTTATCCATTAGGTAGGGAAATGGGCAGACTGGGTGGGCCAAGCGGTCCTTATCTGCCGTCAAAATCTATGTTTCATATGGTGTGCTACCAGAAGTCTATTCTGGGGAAGCTCAGATCTGAGTTCAAGGCCTTACCAGATTCTGAGACCAAAACCAAGATAGAGCAGATGGTCAGGACAGCGGAGATAACCTACCATCACGCTTTAAGGACGACCTACAACACCATCAATGCCTCGGCTCGAAGCAATGCGATGGCTGTTTGCTTAAGCAGGCACTCCTAGTTGTGGGTCTCTGGATTTGCCCAGGATGTGCAATCCTCTATCCAGGAAGCCCCCTTCAGAGGCTTAGTCCTCTTTGGTGGCAACGTTAAAGATATGCTTACTGAGCTGCAAGAGAGTGGGCAGGCCCTCCGCTCTGTGCAGTCTATGTATCGTAGCAGTACCAAACCCAGGCAGCCTTTTCATTGCCAGCAAAAGCTCCAGCCAAGGCAGCAGCCCTCCAGGCTTCAGGGCATATGTTGGGCTCCCTCGGCTACCTCCACCCCACCGGCTGAGTCTGAGAGAGCTTCAGGGGTGGCACTCCCCAACTCTCCCTCTACCTCTTGACTCACATATTGCCCCCTCCTCCTCCACTGCTGATTCCGCAGGAGCAAGTAGGGGGCAGATTTGCTTGTCACCTGGCTGTGTGGGAGGCGATCACGGCAGACTCGTTGGTCCTTCAGCTCATCGTTGAATGCCACACGTTAGAATTCAGAGTCCTGTAGTAGAAAAGGACACTCACTACCTGAAAGGTCCCTTTCCACTCATCAAAAAATGAGATCGAGGCTCTGCTGGAAAAATCGGCCATAGAGCCCATTCCTCCAGGCCTAGCAGGAAGGGGGGGTTATTACTCCCACATCTTATCTGTGTAAATCTTCACCATTCATCACCTTTGGGTATAGTGCCGGAGGTCACGACCCCGGAGGAGCTCTTTTTTTTTTTTTGATGGGTGGAGTCAATGCACCATCGGCGCAGCCCTCGAGGCTGACACACTGCGTGGCGCTCGTGGGTTGGCTGTTAGGTGTCATCGACCCCGCCCTCCCGCCAGTTCTTCGTCTCCCACCGTAGAGGTTGCACTTCGTGAAAGCTCTAGTCGCAAGAGGCTTGCTGCTACACCGAAGCCTTCGCCCATTAGTCTCTCGCCAGTCTGTCGACTCCATTTATCGAACTTTCCTGCCGGTTCCGCTATCCGCCACCACTAGACGTCACCTGGTAAGACTGTTCCTTTTCTTTTATTAGCAACGTTGAGTCTTGTTTTGTCCATAGGTCATGTCTCCGTCAGGGGGCATGAAAACTTCTAAGACGGGATGGCCCCCTATGCGTCGGTGCCCGTGTGGCCGTAAGTACTCAGTCACCGACCAGCATGACCGTTGCCTAGCGTGCCTTGGCCCACTACACGACATGGATTTGTGCAACGCCTGTTTCTCCATGGACTGTTGTGTCATTGAACAGCACGCGTGGAAAGTTGAATGAACTCCGCCAACTTTCTGGGGATGGGCGCGTACTCGTCAGGCCAAGCAGTGGCCTCACGGCTTTCCTCCGGGTCCCCTCCTGGTTCTGTGTGGACTGCGGAGGAAGGGGCTTCTGCTGCTAGTAGCCTCACTGTTGCAGAAGCCCCTTCCATGGTGCAGGAGGCCCAGTCTGTTCCCCTTGGGGACGGGCAGGAAGCACCACTTTGGCAGTCGCCCCTTGGGGGGTGAAGGCTCCCACAGTGTCGCTTCCTTGGCTCGGAAGGCCTAGGTTGGCGCTGTCCCCTGACGTCGCCTGTCGGGCGCCCGCCTCGCCCGCGCCCACGGCACTGTGCCCCCTGATGGCTCTGTTGTTGGCGCTGGTCCGATGGTGCTGACAGTGCCGTAGGAAGCTCTATGGCACAGTTTTTCACTGTTTCTCACCTCAGTGTTGTTCGAAGCGCCATGGTTGAGCATGGCGCTGTGTCCAGCTCTGGTGCCACTTGTGGCGCTGAACGAGGACATGGCATCGTGGGGGTTTCTGGCCTCGGTGCCCCTCGCTGCGTTGTCGGTCGGGATGGTGCTGTGACAGACTCTGGCCCCGATACTGCTGCCATCCTCGGTGCTGTGTCTTCTTCGCGTGCTGTTTGTGGTGCGGTTGAGGTCCTCGGCGCCAACTCTGGTGCTGTCACTCATTCGGCTGCCCCATTCATTCAGGATGGCAGTGGGTGTCCACATACGGTCTGGCACAGGACTTCGGTCTCCACCTCCTCGGAGGCGGAATCAGACTCTGGGTCAGATAGGCAGTCTGTCTCTTTGGAGTTGGCTGCTCACGTGGACACCTTGATAGTGTCCTCGACAGACCAGAGCCAGACCCCCTCTGAGAAGCGGACAGTTGCTCCTGGGTCCAGGGTCAGGGATGCTGACCAGCAGGCAGTGGTGCAGGCCACCATTGCTCTGCAGCCCGGCCTTGGAGGGTTTTCTGACCCCTCAGTGGTAGTACCCCCTCAGGTGGTGTGCCTGGATCGCACAACTTTAGGGCCGATCAGAGCCCCCACAGGAGGGGAAGGTGCTGCCCCCTGGATAGCCCCTTGGGAAGCTGACCAGGGTTGCCAGCTGCATAGGTTGGCTTTTTCGGATTCCGAAGGGTCGAGGGGTAGGGGTTCAGTGTGGCGACCCTTTTCTGGGATCCATCCTGGTTCCAGAAGAAGTCGTAGTGTGGATCTCTGTCCTTCCCTTTCAGTTTCCTCGAGAGGGCCCCATTCTTTGGGGGTAGGAGACTGTCCTTTTGGACTTTCATGGCCCCAATCACCTCACAGGGGGATCTTTCAGGGCCCAGCCTAGGCAGTTCCAGTATGGTTGACCAGCTGTCGGCTGTTGAGTTTTTGGAGCTCCCTCTTCCCTTGGGACTCCAGGTGTGCTCTCTAGCCCAGGTGGAGGACAGCAGATTCCTGTTGTCGGCTCTGCCCCCTCTCCTCTGCCACCTTCTCCTGCTCTCCCAGGTATTCTTGGTCCAAGCGTCCCTTTCTCCTGGGAGCAGTTCAGAGCTGTGGCTGCTTGATTTCCCTCTTGTGTTTGGACCATGGACAGACAGGTTTTTCAACCTCCCCCTGAGCAGTCAACCTCTGAACCTTTGAGGTCCTCTGACTCTGCATCCTCCTCTCCAGGAGGTGAGGAACCTTCTGTCCACATCTCCCCAGCTGCTGATCTCACTGAGTATCAGCGTTTTCTCGTGAGGATGTTGGAGGACCTGCACGTCACCCCGCCCACTCAGCACAATCCGGAGCATATGACGCGTGCCTTTTTGGTGATTTCAGTCACGGACACTCTTGTGGTGGCCCCCTCTCCCCCGGCCTGCTCCCTTTCAGGAGGTGTCGATGCACTTCTGGCAGAGACCCTTTTCTGGAGTCCCAGCCCCTAGAGATCTCCGCCAGAGGTATTGTGGGGCCCCCCCAAGGAGTCTCCAGGTAGTCTGCTTCATCCTAGGTCAGGATTGATGCAACTGGATACTCCTGATGGGCTTTGTGCCCTTCACTGTGACCGACCCCCAGATGTAGACTCCATGGATTTTGACTTCAGGGGGTGGAGGACTTTCCACTCAGCACAGTTGCTTCTCTCTATATCTGCTCATCAAGCCCACTATGCTACCTATGACAGGTTCCTGTGGGCCAGGCTAGGTCAACTCCTAGCTTCGATGCCTGATATGGAGGAAACCAGACAAGCCATTGCACTCTGTGCACTTGGCCTGGAGCTAGAAAGGCACCAAGCAAGGGCATCTTATGACGCCAATGAGGTAGCTTCCAGGGTAGTAGGGACAGCGATCTGCACTAGGCGGACGGCATGGCTGAATCTGTCCCAGTTGTCACCCATGGCCCGGCATAGGGTGATTACTGCCACTTACCAGAGAACCCACCTTTTCTCCTGTAGGGTGAGAAGACGACTGTCTGAGCAACTTCCTATCCCCTCCAGTGGGTTCCCGTCTCACTCTTTCCACTCTCGGGCCTCTCCAGACCCGTGAGGGTTCTCTCTCTCTCTCTTGGTGTGCCACCCACTGAGAACTAAGGGACTTAGTCACTTAGGGTTAAGACCCCCTTAGGAAACTCGGCACTCACCCATGAGTGATGAATGGTGAAAATTGACACAGATAAGATATGAAAATGATGTACCTGCTGTAATTCTGATCTTTCTGTGTATCTTTACCATTCATCACAATCCCACCCTCCATCCCCCGGGTCCTCGGTCTCTGGGTCCCCCTCCCTCTCTGTGCCCTCTCCTTCACCCCCCTCCTTTCTGTTGGTCAGGAGTGGGGTGACCTTGGGCACATGGGGGGATGTTTTTCTCTGGGGGGGGGAGTGTTCAGAATGGGGGGCACTCCTTCCTCAGTGCCTCGGCTCCACCTTTGTGGGGTGGGGGTCGGTAGTTGCCCTCTTTTCTGTTCTCTCTTCCCTTCAGCTTTACTTTGATTTCCTTGTCCTTTGGACAGAACCTCAATTTAATTTAAGAAACTAGTTTTCTTCTACCAAAAATGTGATTGGGGGTGGGGGTGGGGTATTCCTTTTATCCTGTCTTTTCTCCAGAATAGCCGATTCTGCTTATATTGGAGTTATTGCCAGTGATTCTGTGCCTTGAATTCTGGCAGTTTAGCCTTCTGGCTACTCCTTCGCAGTTCCCCTACAATCTGGAGACAGGGCAAGGTTCCAGGGTATGTTCCCTTCTCTCCCCCCTCCTTACATCCTTACTTCTAAATTCCTAAACCCTTCCTCCTGCTTCCTTTTCTACTTCCAGAGATTGGGGCCCCTTCCCAATCCCCTTAATTTTCCAGCTTATTCTGTCCTCTCAGTCATTTATTTGTCCTTTTAGTTCATATAGCTTTTCCTTTATCTGTCCCTTTGACTTTCTTGTCCCTCCCTCCTGACCCGTTCTTACTCTATGGCGACTCAGAACTGGCGGGAGGCGGAGATCCAAACGACACCATGGCCAACCGCAGAGGTGCCACGCAGTCGTCGGCCTGAGGGCATCTCCGATGGTGCCACTCCTCCCATCCAAAAAAAAAGTGCTCTTGCAGGGTCGTGACCTCCGGCACTATACCCAAAGGTGATGAATGGTAAAGATACACAGAAAGATCAGAATTGCGGTAGGTATGTAATTTTCATTTCTTCCTGGTGCCCAGAAAAGATGGGAGACCTTTGGCTGATACTGAACCTCAGCGCTCTCAGTCCGTACATAGAATACAAGAGATTCCGTATGCTGACTCTCCTGGGTATTCTGCCACTACTCCACCAGGGACACTGGCTCTGCATCCTGGACATGCAGGATTCATACCTGCATATACATGTTTTCCAGGCCCACCGCTGCTTCCTCAGATTTCCTTCCAGGTGGAGCATTTTCAAGTCAAAGCCCTCCACTTTGGCCTTTCCTCGGCACCCAGGGTGTTTACCAAGTGCCTATTGGTGGTGACAGTGGCTTTGCATCGCCAGGGTCATTATGTGTTCCCATACCTCGATGACTGGCTCCTGTCGGCTCTGTCGAGTGACAGCCTGGAAGCCTCTCTGTGAGCTACCCTGCTCTGTTCCGCCAAGTAGGGGTGGTGGTGAACTACCCCAAGCCTCACCTAGCACCCTCTTAGTGCCTCCAATTCATTTGGGCGCTATTGGACACAGCCCAGGGTGAAGCCTTTCTCCCCTTTGTCAGGGCGGAAACACTGCAGAAGCAGGCGGCTTCCAGTTGCTGATCTACAGCCCGATCTGTTCTGGGCCTTATGGTAGCGGCTATCCCCACTGTTCCTGTAGCCAGACTCCACATGTGTATTACGCACTGGACGCTTCGAGTACATTGGGACCAGCGATCAGATGACCTGGACCACATAATCCTGGTTTCCAATGTCATACAGCAGGATTTCCTCTATTGGCAGGATTTCAGCAATCTCTGATGGGGGGTCCCCTTCCAGCCTACTCCTCTGACCCATTCCATGACAGCAGATGCCTTTGGTCAGGGCTTGGGAGATCACAGGACCCAGTGATCCTGGTCTCAGCGGGAGCTCTCCTTGCACATCAGCGTGCTAGAGATGTGCACGGTGCTGAACACCCTTCAGGCCTTCCAGACCCTTCTCATTCCAGGCCCACTGTTGATCCAGTCAGACAGCGTGTGTGGTATGGTATCTGAACAAACAAGGAGGCACGAGATCCTGTTCCTTATGAAGGGAGGCGATGCGAGTTTGGATGTCCAGCGAGTCGGGCAGTGCAGCACCCCCTCCAGCTCATGGCAGTGCACACCCCGGGCATTCAGAACTCCCTAGCGGGCACTCTCAGCCACACTCAGGCAAGGGCACCCAGGTGGGAATTGAGGCAGTCAGTAGTCACAGACATATTTGACCTCTGGGGTCGCCCAGCTCTCGATCTGTTTGCCTCCCCATACAACGCAAAACTACCCAGGTTCTGCTGGCTTGCTCCTATGCCTGGTGTTTTCTGGTGAGATGTGCTGTTTCTTTGCTGGACAGGGAGGTTTTTGTACTCCTTCCCCCGTTACCGCTGTTCCAGAGGGTGCTGCTCAAACTGCAGGTGGAGAGGGCACAGATGATTATGATTGCCCCATATTGACCATACCAGATTTGGTTCCCTCTGCTCCAGCAGCTGGTTGTGGAGCCACCGGTTCCTCTGCAGTGATCTTCTGACCCAGGAGCAGAGCACCCTGGTTCATCCAGGTTTCAAGTCCCTTCACTTTCACACATGGTGTCTTCTGATATAGCAGTCGCGTGCTATGGCATCTCCTCTAGGGTCTCCCAAGTCCTTGTGGAGGCCAGAAAATCATCCACAAGGACCACGTATGTTATGAAGTGGAAGAGATTCTCTTTTTGGGTAACCTGAAAGGGTTGGGACCCCTTTTTGTGCTCTGTCCCTCAGGTCATGGAGTACCTATTGCATCTCTCAGACCTGGGACTCAGCTGTTCTTCACTGACGGTCCACTTGTCTGCCATTTCTACCTACCACACTCCAGTGGACGACAAGACCTTGGCTCAGTTGGAGGTTTCCCATACCTTTCTGAAGGTTATCCTCCACATGAAACCTCTGTTCAGAATCCTGTTCCTCCGTGGGATCTGAACTTCATTCTTGAGAAACTCACTGTACCACCGTTTGAACTGGCTGCAAGTTGTGACCTGCACTATCTGTCCTGGAAAGCGCTGTTTTTAGTTGCTATTACTTCTGCTCGAGGGATTTCTGAGTTTCAGGCTCTGATGTCTAAGGAGCCTTATTTGATTTTCCACAGAGACTGGGTGGCTCTGTGTACAAATCAGTTTCTACCAAAAGTGGTTTCTGAGTTTACCTTGAATCGGACTATACACCTACCAGTGTATTATCCTGAGCATTCTAATCAAGGGGAGGCTATTCTGCACATGTTGGATGTGCACAGAACTTTACGTTATTGCATGAATTGGATAAAGTCTGTCCGAAAAACGGATCAGCTTTTCCTTTGCGCCCAAATGAGAGGGTGCTGCAGTTTCAAAACAGTGTTTATCCAAATGGCCGGCAAACTGCATTTTGTTGTACCAGAAGTATAACAAAGCACTTCCAGGGGAAGTTAAAGGACATTCAGCCAGAGGCATGGCTGCATTTACTGCTTGCTTCTGCCACAGACATTTGCCTGGCAGCCACTTGGAATTCTGTCCACACCTTCACTAAGCATTACAGTTTGGACATTGCCTCTAGGCGCAGGGCTGGCTTCGGACTGGGTGTCCTCCAAGGTCTTCTGTCTTAGACCCTACCTTCTGCAGACCTTTTCCTGCCTCCCATGTTCTGTCTTTGTGTAACCCCCAGTGCCGTGCTGTTTGTTTCTGGCAACAATAGCAGGTGGGCTGGGTTCGGGGAGGAATAGGTCACTCGACACAAAGGCTAGGTTTGGCTACTCTGCACAGGGGCACCCAAGTAATTCTGAACACAGGAAGCAATAACTGTAATGTCCAATACCAGAAGTGGGGTTCTAAAGTGTGGCTTTTTATTCACATCCAAACAGAATAAACAAAGCATAGATGGACCCCCACGGGGCTACACTGCTGGTAATGCAGATTAAAAGAATCAAGAACACTTCCTCAACACTTTAGCCCTCAGGCTCTGAACCCACCGGGGCACACAGCCTGGACTTGCATGCTGCTTTGGGTACACAGCCCAAACTTGTACAGTGTTCTGGGATTTCCCAGGCTCAGCTCCCTTGCCAGCCACTCGGACACCTTCCATATGTCATGGAAACATTTTCTGGTGGCTCCCTAAACCACCTAAGAGCACTTCTGCTCCATCAGTGAATCTTCCTCATTAATCCCACATCTGGGTACTTTCCTCAGGCACTGGCCAAGTACCTGAGAGAAAGTAAAAAGTGCCTCAGAGCAAATCCGTAGAGGTGAATTTGGTTACTACTGATGGGGGGGGGTCTCCCACCTCTTGCTCCCACAATTCATACCCAGCCATTTCTCCCGGACAATAAACACCTCATACTGTAAAGCTTGGCAATGTAGATTCTTGCTAAATGTATGTCAC
Source organism: Neoceratodus forsteri (assembly GCA_016271365.2). Classification (NCBI taxonomy): domain Eukaryota; kingdom Metazoa; phylum Chordata; order Ceratodontiformes; family Ceratodontidae; genus Neoceratodus; species Neoceratodus forsteri. The sequence goes on from CM057451.1 coordinate 144,433,081, forward strand.
ATTCCATCTACTTGTCTTGCTTTCCCTTTGTGCTGGACTTGAACATACTTTTAAATGGCATAGCCCATTGCTCTAGGCCCCTCACTGATTAAGCAGTCCAATCCCCACTTTACAACTGTACTTGGCTGTCTTTTTCCTGACCCCACAGTAACAGTCCCTTTAGTTTCTTTCTGTTAAGGTGAAAAACACTTGGCCCTCTTTCAGAGCGAACTCACCCTTTGGTTGCCGGTGCCCCACAGGCGATTCCTTCACAGGAATGTCTCCCTCAGAGCTTTTGGTGCCGCAGCACAGCTGGAATAGGCAGCTTCTTCCCTTAGCCAGAACCAGGAGGGTTGCCCCTGGAGAACAGGCAAACCTTTTCCCCCCGATCCCCTCAGGGATGGGGCACTTGGACCAGTAACAGCGGTCTCCACCACTTCAACTACTAGATTCTGTGTTCCTCTTAGGGTGGAAACACACACTTTCCTAATCAGTAGCTCTAAAACAGAGCTTAAAGCGCTGAGAGCCTGCTCACAGACAGCTGTACTACTGTCTCTCACCAAGACTGCACACAGACTGACTTCAAAATCCCCAACGTTCTATGCTAACCTCCAGCTGCAACATTCCAGTGTGGCTTATGCAGCTGCGAAAGTTCTATGGTAATGTCATCCCTCAGTCTCAGCTGAGACTGAGAACAGAGTGAGACAGTGTGAAATCCATTTAACTGGAGTTTCACAAGCTGTCTTCCCTGCTTACCACTAGGTCTTACTGGGATTCTAGTAACCCCGGGTAACAGGGGGGTTACACTTGCCTGACTTACACTGTTTGGGACTCAGTCCTACATGTTATTGCCTACTGCAAAAGCCCTCAAACTAAGATAGTACAGTTACATAAGAACTTACTGTAACAGTAGGTCTTCGAGAGAGGCCGTTGCAGTAGGCAAGGGTTTCCCTCCTTCCTTCCCCCTGCTACTGCTACTTCTAGCCTTTTTCGTGGCACCAGGAGCCCACTACTTCTCCGGTCACACCTTCTTAGGTCTCTGGCAGGATAACTGGAGGGCAGGCATGGGGACCACCCACTATATAGCGCTGGGCCGTCGGTCACGTGACACCGGGTGGGCGGAGTCCTGCGTGACTTTGCTAGCTAAAGTTTTCCATGTGGTTCTAGTCCCTGGCAGCTCAGTCCTATGAGTCATTGCCTACTGCAACAGCCTCTCTCAAAGATCTACTGTTAAGGTAAGTTCTTACGTAAATGTACTTTCTGTTTATGCTAGAAGGTCTATTTCAGAAACTGTTTATGTCAATGCCGTAGTAAATAACTGTACCTGAATGTAAAAGATTCTATTAAAACTTTATGCATTTAGAGGGTTACAGCATTAGGAAGCAAAAAGTCTTCCATTTTATGGAAAAAAGAATAGACGGAAGAACTAAGATTAATACTGAGCAATTGCCACTTGATAATGAGCTGAAAAGATTGAGCATGTACTTCAAGATGCCATTTATACATAAGTCTCCTCTAAGAGGAGATTGCTCTTGTTTCTGATGTACTGAATATTCAGCTCTTCCATGTCCTGTTGTTCACTAGTACTTACATGAATTTTCTTTCTGCAGTCCAGTTTAGACCATTGTCATCTTTTATTGTGTATTTTGCTTCTTTTGATTTCTTTAATGAGTGTTTTTTTTTTAAACCTTCAGTTAAAACATTTAAAACATCAGGTTCATGTTTGGGTTTTTAACTCTGCAGCTCGAGTCTCTTCTTCAGTTATGGCTTACATTAAGCCTGAATACCAGTTCTGCTGGAAGTGAGGAGAATGGAGCTGATATTTTTTTATTTAATGCCAGTCGGATTCCTGCCATCCCGTTAAATCAAGGTAAGCTTTTCGAAGAGATGTGCCTGAAGTTAAAGTCCTGTACCTTGTAATGTCGATGATGACCCACATAATCTAAAGAAAACTCTTTTCATTTTATTCTTAATATTGGTGGACCTTTAATGTGCGCCACACTTATTTTATGAAAAAGTACAAACTCTTTCTTACAATCCTTCTAAGAAAAAAAGACGACAAATGTACTTAGGTGGTCTTATCCTTATTTCGTCCCCTTTCTGGAACTCCCTTCCTGCCGCGCTACAAAAGTCATCCTACCTCAGGGGCTTTTAAGAAAGGGCTAAAAACCCTCCTACTCAAACTGTCACTGTACTTGCTAACGTTGATTGACTACTTTGTTCTGCACTGCTTGCCCATTTTTTATAGTTTCAGTTGTGTTTATTTTATATGCTGCGCTGTGTGCTAATATCTTGTGTTTATGTCCCTCCAGTAATTTGCTGTCATGTATGTTTTATTCTGTTTATAATTAATGGGTCTCCCCTTTTTACCATAGGGAGACCGAGTCGTAATTTGCCGTTATAAAGGAGCGTTTATAACAGTAAAACACGTGCACGGTCCCCTCGCTCTGCGCATGCGCCCGCTGCACTGCCTCCCCTCCTGGGTCATTGCTTCCTTCTTGCCTGCAACACAGCCGTGAGAGAAACACAGCAGTAAGTCACTTTCAAAACAAAAAAGGTGATATTTGTCCAAATGTGGGCTAGCAAAATTTATATGGTCAACAAAATGAAAAGCTGACAAAAAAAATCTGTCGACAGATTCACTGGCAGAAAACCGAACTGGAGCACAGCCATGAAACGGCTGCCATTTTATATAATTGCTGTGGCCAAAAAGGGAAGACCCAGCAATTATATAAAATAAAATAAGGGGTGTTGTGTGTAAACTCGAAGTTTGCACACACCCTCGTGGTTAGATGCTTTGCACAAACCCCTCGGGCTTCGCTCTCGGGTTTTATGTAGCATCAAACCCCTTGGATGTGTGTAAACGTCTCATTGTACACAGCCCCATACTTTATTCTATTTATTTAATGCTGGCCAATTAATTAATCTATTGAATTTTGTTGACCGAGTAGGTCCACTGAAACTAGAAGTCCTTTTTTCAGGGGTGACCCGGGGGGAGGGGATACAAATGGTAACCAACTGAAATTGAACCATATTAAGATGTTGGCAGTATTTTTAGTGAATGGGGACATTTGGCCTGGACACTGGGGAAATTCCCCTACTCTGTGGTAGGGGGCGCTATGACTGGTGCTGCTATGGCCAGTCTTTTTTTAAGCTGTGCAGGGGATGGATGTCCAGGAGGCCGAGGAGTGGGTCTCCTCCTTGGTCCCCCTTTCGTCAGAGACCGTGATGGATGTAGAACAAGGAGTGGAGAAAACATTTGTATTGGTGGTGGAGGCAATTGAACAATAAGCAGCTACGAACCTGGTAGAAGTAATGGAAGTGAATCTTCAAACTGTGGTGCAGTGAGTATCCAATTGACGGACAACATCCGCAAGTTAATGATGGAAGAGGAGCATTGGTTCCTTGAATGGAGGAATCATTTGGAGACAGTGCTGTAGGAAGAACAGATGGTGATGGATGAGAGGGACAGTCGGAGGAAGGGAAACAGTGTGGCGATACTGGAAAAGGAGGGGGAGGAAGGCAGCAAGGCCACAGATGGTGTACATGGAGAACCAGAGGATCGGGAAAGCTCTGAGGATGCAGACAAATAATGTTTTGGTGGCAGGCGAATCAGATGGGAGCCAGGGTAAAAGTATCAGAGAACTGAATAGCTCTGTTACGGATGAAAAGTTGTTGGAAGGAGTTGAAGGACAGGAAAGGGATGGTGTTTTACAAAGAAAGCAGATTCATTTTAATATAGGGGTCTCTGCAGGGGGAATAGGGAGAAAGTTGTCTGCTAAAGGCAATATAGGGAAAGGAAAAAAAGGGTGTCCAATGAGTAAAGATAGTGGACAAATGGCTTCTAACACTTTAAAATGTGGCCAGAGCGAGCAAGTTGCTGAGCCCTCGACAGAACCGTCTTGGTGGGTGGCAAAAGCCCTGGGGGCAGCTGGATAGGTCAAAAATTTAGAAGGTCCTGGATGGGATGCAAATCTCCTCAAACCCCTAGGTGGAAAAGGTGGTTCCACTGTGATAGGGAATGTAGATGCTAGTCTGGATCTTAAAATTTGAGTCCCTTGTGTCTGAAATCACTCCTGGGCAAAAAAGTGCTGAGGAAGGAATGAAAGTGACTTTAGATACTATTCCAGATGTGGTCTTAAACAGTATAATAGAGCTTGAAGTGGAGATCCCTCTGGATAAGGTGTCAGAGGAAATGGTACCCCCCTTCCCTTCTGATAGAGGGGAGGGTAATCCCTCCTGAGCAAGTAGAGAACCCCGCACCAGAAAATAGGGTGGAGCTAGTAACACTCGCTGAGACAATTGAGACAGGACAACAACCCCCTTCAGTGCGGAACACGAATGTAAGGGAAAGATTAATCTTACTTCGTGAGGAAGCTCTTGCAGCAGGTACTACAATTAGGACTGATGCCACCTGGCGGCAGTTCTCTGCATCTTTTTCCATCCAGCAGTACCGACGTGGGAATGCCCCCCACTGACGTCGGCTCCACCCCCAGCGTCACCATGTATAAGGGAGGAGTTCCTCATGTGCTCCAGTTCTTTCCTGCCGCATGGTCCGGGATAGTTCGCTTCAGCTACTGTCCTGTAGTACCGATCGCTTCATTCTCCACTGCTCAGAGTTTTTCGTTTGCCTTATGTCCACTTCTCACTTTAATAAGTGCGCTTGTGGGCGTCAAATACCCGTCAAAGATGGTTATTCAGCGTGCTTCTTCTGTTTCGGGCCCGACCACCACACCGACGCTTGCCCCCATTGTCAGGTCTTCAACTCCCATACCAGGATCAGGCGTCAGAAGTCCCTTGCGGCCTACCTTGCTGAATCCAAACTGGCCACCATGGAACAGGCCTCTTCCTCAGGGGAATCTGACCACCCACCCGCCCACAAGCCACCCAAACACCGGGAGCACAAAGACAGAGGCAGGTCTCACTCTAGGCCCAGGTCTTCGGGCTCGAAGTCCAGGTCGTCGGGGCATGACTTCCACCTCACGGCCCTCAAAACATCTTCTGGGTCTTCTGTGACCACGCCTCCTGAAACCACCTTTCAACCCCTGAGGGTGCATCTGCCCGACGAGAAGGCTTTCTCGATGGGCTCAGGTAGGGCCTCCTCCTGCTCGGCTTCTTTCTCGAAGGACGACTCCCAGGAGTCGAGCAAGGCCTCCGGGTCTTCAAGCAGCGGGGCCTCCTCCTTGCCGCCAAAATTGTGCGACTCTGACCGATGCCTGCTTCCAGCGACTGACCGTCGTTCAGTGGAGAAGTCCGCCTGCCATAAGGCCGACCGCCCCAAGGCTCTCGCCTCAGAGGGATGCCTGTCGGCTTCTAAAGATAAGCGGACACCGGACCGACATCCGCCCACGGCCCCTCAAGCCGCTGACCCGGAGAAGGTCATACATCCGCTGGTCACCGTCCGGCCGACGCCGGCTACCCCGGCGCTTCTCGACGTCAGTTCTAGCACCCCTTCTCCTCGGTCGCGGGCCCATCAGACGTCGGAGCCCGACGACGGAGGTGCTGATGCTACTCCGATGTCGCCCCTTAGGCCTACGCTACTGGATAAGCGTGCGGACCCGACGCCAGTACCTCCTGATGACGGGACTGATGCAGGCTCGGGTGCTTCTCAACCCCTTGCACCTGGTTCAGCCAGGCCAAATCTGTAAATCCGTCACAAGTAAAGGAGCTTTTTTCCCCACTGGTGAGATACAGTTAAAAAGGACCTACCAGCGGGTGCGTCCCCTCCCATGCTTGTTCCGGTTCCAGATCCTAATACTCCATAACAGTTGGACGTTGGAGCGGACGAGGAGCCACCTCCTAAACACAAGAAAAAAATGAGGAGGACCAGATCCAGTAGTTCCTCCTGTTCTTCTTCTCAGGATGGCAGGCGCAAGAGAAAGAGGCACAGATCCCCTTCCTCTTTCTCACCAGATTCCTGCGTGGACTCTTGACTCTTCACATCCAGACTCTGACATAGATCCAGACCTTGGGGACATGGAGGGGCATCCCAAATCCCCTGCGGATGACCCGAGCTGCATGGAGGTGATGAGGCACATCCAGGCCAACATGGGCTGGGACACTGAGGCCCTGGAACCCGAGTGACTGTGGTTGGCTAACTACCTCTGCCAAAAAGACCCTAAGCCAGTGGTCATCCCTCCCATGGTCAACACCTTGGAGGATATTACCCACACGACCTGGAAGAGCCCTCACTCCTCATCTGCCGTGCCTAAAAAGGCTCATCAGCTTTACTGGGCACCTACGGGCCATCCTTTCTAGCCGAACCACCCACAGCAGACTCAGTGGTGATTTCGGGAGCTCAGGACTGTTCTCAGAGGCCCAGACACCTGAGCACACAGCCGCTTGACAGAGAATCAAAGCAGCTGGATTCCATGGGCCACAATGTGTACTCTGCTGCCACTTGCAGTATCTGGAGTCTTAACTTCCTGGCGCATATGGTCCAATTCCAGAACACCCTTTGGGAACAGAGGTTGGACATCGTGCAGAGCATGCCCGATTGGCCTCAGCGGGCAGAGCTTGCCAAATTATTCCAGACCAGCTCAGACGTGGGTACTCACGTTCTGAAGTCGGCCTACAACTCTACGGACACCTCTTCACGGGCGGCCGCCATTGGCCTTTGCCTCCGTTGCCATGCTTGGCTTCAGGTATTTGGGTTCGATCCAGAGGTGCAGACCAGCATACTGGATGCTCCCTTCAAAGGGTTCCATGCTCTTTGGTGAAGACATGGAGAGGATCATCATCAAGCTGAAGGACTCCGGCAAGGCGATCTGAACCGTGCAGTCCATGTACCACCCGAAACAGGGACGAGCTCGTAAGCCCCAATTTTGTGGCCATGGGAGAAATCCGTCTCAGCAACCTCACTTTCAACAACAGTCGCGACTGAGGCGGGTGCTTCAATCAAAGAGGGGCACAGCCAGAGGATCTTCTGCCGCCTCCTCCGACAGGCCAAAGCAGCCGCTGCCCCCCACCCACCCCATCACCTGACTATCCAGGCTACCCCTCCCAAAAAAAAAACCACCCAGTCTGGGGAGCCGGTCAGAGTCCGCTTTTCCCTTTACGTGGATGCATGGGGTCAAGTGACCCCTGACAAGTGGGTACTCAACCTCGTGAAATTCGGACACACTATAGAGTTCAACTCTATTCCGCCAGACAGACAACCACCTCCATCCCATTATCCAAGGGAACACCGTGCGCCGGTCAGAAGGGAGATCTCCCTTTTGGACAAAAAGGCCATCAGACCGGTTTTCCCAGTTGAGAGGGGGACAGGGTTTTTCTCCCACTTTTTTCTCGTTCCGAAGAAGTCTGAAGACCTCAGACCCATTCTGGACCTCAGCGATCTGAATCAATGGGTTTCCTACAGGAAATTCAGGATGATTTCCCTCCCCACTCTGCTGCTGCTTATTTTGGAGGGGGACTCATTGGCATCCCTGGACATGCAGGATGCTTACCTACATATCCCTGTTGCCAGGAACTATTGAAGATTTCTCAGGTACAGGTTCGAGGACAAGGACCATCAGTTTTGAGTCCTTCCCTTTGGTCTCTCTTCAGCCCCCAGAGTCTTCACCAGGTGCCTAGCAGTAGTCGCTGGGGTCACTATGTGTTCCCTTACTTGGACGATTGGCTCCTCCTGGCTCCCTCCATGTCCCACCTGTTGGAAACTATCAGGGATTCCATTTTGCTTTTTCAGCATCTGGGGATCACCATCAACAGGGACAAATCTCATCTGCTCCCAGCCCAGAACCTCTAATTCATTGGAGCTCTTCGGGATACCACTCTCGGGAAGGTGTTTCTTCCCTCCGACAGAGCGGGTCTCATTCAGGTTTTGGCATCTCAGATCCCTTCAGCCTCAAGAGTTTCTGCAAGACTCCTTCTCAGGCTGTTGGGGCATATGGCCGCCGCCATAGTTTTGGTCACTCTAGCGTGCCTGCGCATGAGAACCATTCAGTGGTCCTTAAGGGTACAGTGGCAATAAACATCAGACAGCTTGGACGCCTCGATCCGGATCTCGGAGCCAGCCCACTGGGAATTACACTGGTGGATGTCATTCAAAAATTTGCTCACTGGTATCCCCTTCCAAATAGGGGCACTGTCCCAGATTCTGACAATGGATGCGTCATCCGTGGGATGGGGCGCTCATCTGGGGACACATGGCACTCAAGACTCCTGGTCCCCAATAGAGGAAGATCCGTATATCAACATTCTAGAGCTGAGAGCGGTCCTTTATGCTCTCCAAGCCCTGGTCTCGGTCCTAGTGCCGGGCCACCTCTTAGTGCAGATGGACAACACTTCGGTGATGTTCTATATCAACAAACAGGGTGGCACACACTCTTACCCCCTCTGCTGGGAAGCCATATGAGTGTGGGATTGGGCTCTGGAGCATCAGCTCTTGTTGACGGTGGTACACGCTCCGAGGGAACAAAACGTACTGGCCAATACGCTCAGCAGGACGGAGTCGCAGGCTCATGAATGGGAGCTGCTTTAAGAAGTCGCAGATCACATCTTCTGTCAGTGGGGGACACCAGACCTGGACCTCTTTGCATCACGGTTCAACGCAAAACTGCCCAATTTCTGCTCGATAGGTCCAGTGCCTGGAGCTTATTGGCAAGACGCATTGTTCCTCTGCTGGAAAGGGAGGTTTCTCTACACGTTTCCTCCTTTCCCGCTGTCACAGAAGGTTCTCCTCAAAGCGCAGTCAGAACCCTCCATCCTCATTCTGATCACTCCGCTTTGGCCTCGTCAGATTTGGTTTCCATTGCTTCAGCGTTTAGCAGCAAAGCCTCTGCTGCCTCTTCCACTATCCTCTCACCTCCTGTCACAGGACAATGGGTCCCTGATCCATCCAATTCTGCGCTCTCTTCACCTGCATGCCTGACTTCTCAGTACCTAGCTAAAGCCAGATTTGGTGTGTCTGATCAGGTGGCACAAGTTCTAGTCGAGGTGCGCAAGCCTGCCACCAGGACCACTCACTCCTTGAAGTGGAAACATTTCTGCATATGGGCCACAGCCAAGAGGGTGGACCCGCTGGTCTGTCCGGTTAATTCAGTTCTAGAATACCTACTTTCTCTTTCAGAGGCAGGTCTCAGTTATTCCTCCATCAGAGTACACCTGGCCGCCATCTCTGCTTATCACTTGCCTGTATCGGATAAGACAGTGGCTCAGATGGAGGTTTCCAAAGCTTTTTTGCGTGGTATTCTTCATATCAGACCTCCCATCAGGGATCTTGTTCCTCCTTGGGATCTCCTTTTCATCCTGGGGAAGCTTACACTTCCTCCCTTTGAACTGGCTATGGAGGCTGAGCACCGTCTTCTATCCTGGAAGACTTTGCTTTCGGTAGCTATTACTTCGGGGAGGCGCATTTCAGAACTTCAAGCCCTCATGTGTAAAGAACCTTACCTTGTTTTTCACAAGGATAGGGTTGATCTTCACACTAATCTGAAGTTTCTGCCAAAGGTAGTTTCTGAGCTCACTCTGAACCAATCCGTTCAGTTCCTGGTATATTACCCGGAGCATTCTAATAGGGGGGAAGCCCTGCTTCACTCCTCAGATGTCCACAGGGCTCTCCAATCTTACCTAGCCAGGACAAAAGGGGACGGGAAATCTGATCAACTTCTTGCATCCTTTGCTCAACGGTCCTTAGATCGGCCGGTCACCAAACAGACGCTTTCGCGCTGGTTGGTTCATTGCAGTACTTTTTGCTATGAAAATCACAACAGGTCTACCCTGGGGCCGGTTAGAGCTCACTCTATCAGAGCTGTCGCTGCTTCTTTCATGACTCTGAAGCAGGTACCAGCAGCTATTTGTGCTGCCATTACCTAGAGTTCTGTTCATATCCTTGTCAGGCATTACAGCCTTGACATAGTTTCCAGACGCAGAGCTGGGATTGGCCTCGCAGTTCTGCAAGGCCTGGTTTCCTGAGGGACCTTCCCCCTTCCTGCTGTTCCTTTCCTAATTGTTCCCCCTCCTAGGGGTTGTTATATGTTTATACTGCTTGGTAGTCAGTCCTAATTGTGGTACCTGCTGCAAGAGCTTCCTCTCGAAGTAAGATAGTACAGTTACGTAGGAACTTACCATAACAGTAGATCTTCGAGAGAAGCTCTTGCAGCAGGTATATTTCCTACCCTCCTTCCCCCAACGATCAGACCCTTTTAGGATGGCCTTCCCTCATTGTGAGGGAATAGTTTCATACTTCTGAGCATTGCCTGTTATCTTCTGCCTGACGGGAGCGTGCAAGAACTGGAGCACATGGAGAACTCCTCCCTTATATATGGTGACGCCGTGGGTGTAGCCGGGGGGGAGGGGCATTCCCACATCAGTACTGCTGGATGGAAAAAGATGCCGAGAACCGACGCCAGGTGGCATCAGTCCTAATTGTGGTACCTACTGCAAGAGCTCCTCTCGAAGATCTGTTGTTACGGTAAGATCTTCCTGGACCTAAAGTCTCCACCGCTCATTCACACTGATGGGATCTACGCCGGAGGCACTAGGACCCAGCGGGAGCAAACTTTTTTGCAGGAGGGCCCAAACCAGAGTTGGAGCTGCGAGGAAGCGGCATCGCGAGCCTCGGCTGTGTGGCAGTTACTATCTCGGCGTCGACCCTCCAACCGCCTCAGTTCCTTTTTTCCCACCGTTGAGTGCACAACAGTGACGTCACTCTCCTACCAGGAGTCAAACTTCAAACTAGCAGCATAGTTTTCAGTTTATTGTTTTGTAGTATATCTCGAATAAGTACCGCTTTGTAGAAATTGTTCTTATTTTCGAAAGAAGTCTCAGCCTACATTGACGGAGTTGACCATGAGCAGGTTAGGTGACGGTAGAGAGACTTCGTATGAAGCTGTTAAGTCAGCCGGGCTGGGTCCGGTCCGCCACCCTGTTTGGAGGGGGGGTCTGACAACGGACAGTCCAGTGCCAGGGGGAGGGGCAGTCACCCCAGATGCGTAAAGGAAAACGGTCGCATTCTTGGCACTGTTCGGCCTCGAGCTCTTCTTCGGCCCACAGGTCAAAAAAAGAGAAGACATCACTCGAGGTCTCCCTTTGATATGTCTGCACGTAGACGATCTGTCATTGGGGTCAGTTGCCGGTCTCCTTGTCTGGAGTCGCCAGTTTCTGTTTCTGGTCACTGACCTCTTCGACATCGGATCCCTTCCCCGCCTTCTGGTAGGGCTTCAGATGAGCAGTTTCATCAGTGGGCCGCTCTGATGGAGCAGTGGGCTTGGAGGTTGGTCCAGCTGCCTGGTCTGGTCACTCCAGCCTCGGGGGATTGGGTAGGGCGGTTGGGCCTCCCTAGTCGTGCAGCGCCTTCTTCGGTGCCGTCGACTCCGCGATCAGGTGTCCCCCCCCACCCCACATGGCTGTGGCGCAGGGTGCACACCAGTGCCTCTTTCTCCTGGTATTCTTCCTTCTTTCTCCTCAAATCCTAGTTTTCAGAGTCCTGTGTTGGTTTCGGCTCCTTCGGCATCGATGGGTTGCTCGGCACCATCCTTGGCGCCTTGTGGTACGTCGGCACCATCCTTGGCACTGTGCAGTTTGTTGGTGCCGAGGGCTCTGTTGCGCCGTGCGCGGTGCCGGGTCAGATGGTGCCGAGGCTTGGGGTGGCATTTTCAGGGCTCCTCGACTCTGAACCCTTTTTATTCCTCTTTTCCTGCTGATTTTCACTCCTTTCCTGTCCATGCAGTCCCTCCTGGGCTGTCAAGAGATGATATTGAGCCTGAGCCTGACCCAGACCTTAGGTTGGGTGATGACGTGGAAGGAACAGGGCCTAATCCTGTTGCAGAGCCTGTGGTCGATGACCTCTCATTTAAGTCTCTGCTGAAAAATTGGAGTTCCACTGTTTCTCTCCAGACTACAGATATCGATCCTGGGAAGCTTTTAAGGCTCCAATACCTTCATGTCCCGGAGATCCCTATGGATTTAACTCCCCCGGTACAGTCTTCCTTTGATACGCTTTCTCAAATGGTATGGAATAATCCCGCCCTTATTCCTTCTGTGGCTAAGTCCATAGATAGAAAGTACGCTGCTCCCAAGGATCGACCCATTTTGGCCTCCCAAGCTTTTGCGGATCCTATTGTGGTCTTGGCAGAAAATAAGGTTGTCCTTCCTCAGGCTACTGCAGCCCAACCTGCAAACAAAGAATCTCGTAAGATAGATACTTTAGGTAAGAAAGTCTTTGCTGCATCCACCCTTGGTATGCGTATTGCCAGCTACCAAGGTTATTTCTCTCAATATAAGTATGTTCTTTGGCATTCACTCAGACAAATAGTAGAAGCTCTGCCGGAGTCAGACATTGATTCAGAGCTTCTTCAGACAATAACCAGGAGTATCGCGTGCAACAACCAACAAGTTAAAGCATCTATGGACACTTTCGATACCGCCTCCTGAGCGGCGGGAGGCATTTGTACCTGCCACTCTTGTCATGACTTCGGGTTTCACGAGTGATGCCCAGCAACAGGTCATGGTGTTACCCTTCGATAGTATGTATCTCTTCGGTCCTCAAGTAGAGCAAGCTCTAGAGGCCACAGAAAAGACTAGGTCTGCTATTAAATTGACTTGACCTGTTCCCGCCCCTTCTCGGGCGTCAATTTCACAACCGTAAGTCCTTTCGAGGCAAGGGGAGGGTTTAATAAAAATCAAGCCCCCCAACCTCAAAAGAAAATGCAAGAGAAAGCACAAGGGCCCAAAGCACCCAGTGCCGCCTTCTGAGTTTCTGACCCAAGTCCCACCTCAGCTGCACGAGGGGGACTCTTTCTCAGCGGTGGGAGGTCATCTGACTCACTTTTATAAATGGTGGAAGTCCATAACATTGGACAAATGGGTCCTCCGAATAATCCGCAAGGGGTATTCACTCAATCTTTTAGAGGCCCTCTGGATCGTCCCCCCAAATGACAGCCCAGGCGGTCAGTTTTTCAGTCAGAGCTTCTCGCCACTGAGGTACAAGGCCTTCTGGACAACAGGGCAATAGAAATGGTCCCGCTGGATCAATGGAACAAGAGGTTCTACTCCCATTACTTTCTGGTTCCAAAGAAAACCGGGCCCATGCCCCCAATTTTGGACCTCAGACAATTGAACAAATTTCTCCCCAAGTAAAAGTTAAGAATGATTTAGCTAGGAACCCTGTTGCCTTTGCTTCATCAGCACGACTGGCTAGCCTCCCTGGACATGCAGGATGCTTACCAGCATATTCCCATCCACCCAAAGCATCGCAGATACCTAGGTTTGTGTCTTTGGGCCAGCATTTTCAGTTCAGAGTCCTGCCCTTTGGGCTATCCTCAGCGTCACGAGTGTTTACAAAATGTTGTGCAATTCTCGTAGCGCACCTCAGAAAGATCGGAATTCAGGTGTTCCCATATCTGGACGACTTGCTTCTAGCAAGCCCTTCCAAGCAAGGAACTTTCGACGCCGCAGCCACAGCCTCGGACTTTCTCACGTCCAGAGGAGTCCTGCTAAATCTCAGAAAGTAGCAGTTGCAGCCCTCCCAGAAGCTCCTTTTCATAGGAACTCTTCTGGACACCTCCTGTGCGAAAGCTTTTCTGCCAGAGGACAGAAGGAGCGATATCCTACAAATGGCCTGATACATCAGGGAGAACAGCTCGGTTCGAGCTATCTCGATGCAACGGATGCTGGGTCTCATGGCATCCTCTGTGTTTACTGTGCCCCTAGCACATCTCCACATGAGAACCTCTCAATGGATGCTCAGTGGTCCCCAACCACTTCCCCTCAGTCCATTCTCATCAAGGTGACAGAACCTCTGAAGAGGTCATTCACCTGGTGGTCGCAGGAGGACAATCTTCTGGTAGGGTATCCCTTTGCTCTCCTGGATTATCAGATTTCAGTTACCACGGACGCGTCCCTGATGGGGTGTGGAGCTCACTGTCAGAATCTCCACATCCATGGTATGTGGACTTAGGATGAGTCCCAGCTTGGCATAAATGTCTTAGAAATGAGAGCCATCCTTTATGCAGTCCAGGCTTTGAAGGACATTCTCTATCACAAGAACATTCCTTCAAACGGACAACAAAGCAGTGTTGTATTACATCAACCAGCAGGGCAGTGCACGCTCTTACCCTTTATGCAGGGAAGTGATGAGAGTGTGGGAATGATGTCTACTGCACAAGGCTCTAATTCAGGTGGTCTGCCTGCCGGGAGTGCAGAACGAACTGGTAGACCGTCTCAGCAGAACAGAGACAGATCCTCATGACTGGTCTCTAGACTGGACTATAGTTCAGTCACAATTCGGGGAGTGGGGAACTCCAGACCTGGACCTTTTTACATCCCCACTCAACACAAAACTGCCTCTCTTCTGCTCCAGAAATCCAGGGACTGGCATTTTCTGTCAGGATGCGTTCAGGCTGCAGTGGACAAAACGCTTTCTATACGCCTTTCCTCCTCTTCCTCTAATTCAGAGGGTGCTTCTCAAGTTCGAGTCCCAGGGGGACAAAATGATCCTCATTGCTCCTTACTGGCCTCGACAGATATGGTTTCCATTACTCAACAGTATGTTAGAAACCCCTCCGAAAGCGCTTCCCCTTCAGACGAACCTTCTGACTCAAGGGCCTGTGATCCATCCCAATCTGAGATCGCTTCAGCTTCACGCTTGGTTCCTGAAGAGATGGAAGTAATCAGGTTCAATGTCTCTCACGGAGTCTCAGATATTCTTTTTGCTACGTGTAAGCCAGCCACTAGAAAAACTTGTACAGCAAAATGGAAGCGTTTTTCTCTCTGGTGTACAAGATCCTCTTTGAATCCTTTTTCTTGCCCACCAAATAAAGTCTTGGAGTACCTTTTAGATCTCTCAAATTCAGGTCTGCAATACTCTACAGTCAAAGTTCACCTTTGTGCCATATCAGCCTATCATGAGCCAGGACTTTCCTTGTCACTGGCTCTGTTACCTGTAGTTAAGAGGTTTCTTAAGGGTATTCTGCATACCAGACCTTCTGTCAGATGTCCAGTCGCAGCCTGGGACATTAATCTGGTGCTAGACATGCTCAATCGAAAACCTTTCGAGCCTCTAGCTACCTGTGAGCTGAAATTTCTCAGTTGGAAAATGGCCTTCCTGGTGGCCATTACCTCAGCTTGCAGGGTCGCTGAAATACATGCCATGGTCACAGACCCTCCATATACTGTGCTTCATAAGGACAAAGTAGTTCTTAGGACTCATCCTAAGTTTCTCCCTACGGTTGTTTCAGAATCCCATCTAAACTAACCTTTAGTCCTACCTACTTACTTTGCAAACTTCCAAAATGAGGGAGAGCGTACCCTTCATTCTTTGGATGTCAAAAGAGCTCTGTGTTTCTATTTGGATAGAACAAAAGAAATTTGCAAGGCTCAACAACTGTTTGTTTCCTTCAGCAAGACCCAGCTGGGTCAGCCTGTCGTTATCAGATGCATTTCAGCATGGCTCGTGGCATGCCTTTGCCACTGTTATTCTGTGGCACAGGTTAAGCTGGAAAGCAGAGTGTACACTCACTCTACTAGCGCAGTTGCGGCATCTCTGGCAGAAATCCGAAATGTGCCCATCGCGGACATCTGCAGTGCAGCCACTTGGAGTTCCGTGCGCACTTTCGTAAAGCAATACACCTTAGATGTCCATGCCAGGCAGCATCAGTCCTTTGGCAGGACAATCCCTAATGGACTTCTGCCCTAAGTGAGCTCCTTTCTCCTGCAGCCCATCTCGGAGACATTATTTCAGCTAGTGTACTCCCATTAGTGTGAGTGGTGGTGGAGACTTTGTCCAGGAAGATATGGAAATTACATACTCACTGTAATTCTTGTATCTTCCTGGACGGAGTCTCCACCACTGATTCACATGCCCACCCTCCATTCCCCGAGCTCACTTATCTGTTTGTAGTCTTCACTCCTTCGATGGCTGGGCTGTGGAGACTCTGTTATGTTGACCTTCTTATACGGGTCATTTGGACAATCTTGTGTCCGACATAGGTTAGTTTCACTAGGTTAGTTTACGCTGCACCTCCTTGGTAAAAAAAAAAAAAAAAAAGTACTGAGGCGGTTGGTGGGTCAACGCCAGGGTAGCCTATATGGTGTGAGCCGGGCTCACGGTGCTGCTTCCTTGCAGCCCTACCTCCACGCCGACTCTCCTGAAGATTTTTGGCTCCCACTGGGTCCTAGCATCTCCAGCATAGTCCCATTAGTGTGAATGAGTAGTGGAGACACCGTCCAAGAAGATCAAGAATTACGATAGGTATGTAATTTTCATTTTTCAGTTGACTTTAGAATTATGTATATTAATTTTGTGTACAGTCGTTTTCTGCTTGTATGCATCCAACTCCCTTATCTCAGGGAAGCACTTCGAAACAGGCTGCTCACTGTGCTCTCTTAGCCAAATATTTTAAATTAATAAATCAAATGAGAGGGCATGAGGCAGGAGTTGGAGTGGAGGCCATTTAAGGGGGGCATCCATTTTTGATGTCATGATCAAACTGATTATGTGGCTTGATAAACTGGACAGGCTGTACAGTGATATAAATTGTTGAGGTTTGTTGTGCCATGGGATTGCTTAAAACTAGGTGGAACATGCAGACAGGAATCCCTAACTTGGGTAGGCAAACTGTTTTCTGGAGTACAACACAGAATGTTATGGACCATAATAAAGTAAAGCCACAGTCTCAAATACAGACTGAACTATCCAGTTTTACCAAGTGGATCTTTTGTGCTAGTAGTACCCAAAAATATCACAGGTGTAGGGGTAGAACTGGAATTAAACCATTCACTAGTAAACATACCTACTCCTTCTTAGAGTCAATCTTTTCCATAGTGCCCCACTCTTTGGTTTAGAGAGAATAGTGCTACGACCACCCAGGAGTAGAAATTTAGAGCTGTTGGCATCAGTATACTATGTAGGTACAGGACAAGAATACACGCCAACATAGATAGGTGGCGCCAGCATCCCAACTGCTCAGTTCCTTTTTTCTTCCTACTACATTGTGCGCACCTCTTTGGTAGTGCACAAAGACTTTGTGTTTTGCCAAAGTTATCTTACCTTAGTGTTTGTTATTTTGTTTCAAAATAATGGAAAAGGAAAATCTTCCTTTTAGATTCTGTTAGTGTGGGAATAAAATTTACCACACTGACACGTTGTCATTAAGGTCTGGAAGATCCGTGGCCATCTACTTGTAAGTTCCTGTGTCTCCCCACATTCTATGGACTGGTGATGTTGATTCCTTCTAAGGAAGGAGACTCTTCATCCTTAGTGATCTCTAATGCTGAGAGCTCTCCCTCCTGTCCTCAGGAGTTGCCGACTGAGGAGCTCTGGGAACCTCATTGTACTTAAGTCTTGACAACTTCTGGGTGGTCACTACTGCATGGGTCCCACCCCTCTGAGAGGCTGCTCATTCTCAATCGCTGTACCCCTTTTCAAGGTCTTCTGATGAGATGGGTTGGGCTTCTGCCATCACTGGCTGTTCTGGAGATCCAGCAGAACAGCCTGTGGTGCTGTATACAGTGCTGGCACAGGCAGTTGCTGTGGCGGCACTGTGCACGGTTGAGCCATCCATAGTGCAGACACAAACAGGTGCTTCAGCTATGTGCATGATCAGGCAGTTGGCGATGCATTCATGTTCTTCGGCACCATGTATGACACTGTTCAGCATGGCACCATCGGCCCAGTAAGTTTTCCCTACTTTGACTTTGTCTGAGACGATCATTTAGCACTGTCTATACCCATCTTGGTTCCATCTAAATCAGGCTTAAATACGAGCATTGCATATGTTATGATGCCTGCCTCAATGGTACCATGTAGTCCACCTCCCATGGTTCCACTTGTGATCACACTGTCTCATTCGCAGCCTCAAGCAATAATTTATATGTCAGCTTTTGGCAGTCTGTGGTGAATTTGTCAGCCTCTATTACTGTTAGTTGCTTCAAGCAGTACATCCCTAACTAAACTAGTGGTGCTTCTGACATCATTCTTGTCACCATCAGCTCTAGATCCCTATCCTAGGAAGTCTATCTCACTACCAAGGCACATTAGCACTCTTCAGCTTTCATGGCTCCCCTTTTGTCCCTCCTTAGGGCCTCTTTTAACTGCAGTAGAACCAGTAGGTCCAACTTCACCTGTGGGTTCTGCCAGCCTTGCATACTCCTTTTGCTCTGATGGGATCCTCTCAAACTGTCAGTTTGAAACGTGACTGTAGTCCATAAAAAGAAATTTCCAGGAGAGTGATCCTGGTCAGCCCCCTCCCTCTCCAGGTTCCTTCTTTGGATCCTCCCTCGCTTGCCTTTATCTTCCTCTCAAGACAGTGTTTATTTTTCATATATCCCACCTTAGTCTATGAAGACCTTGTCTTCAGTGGTTTGTAGGGGAACATGATGCACACCCTGGGGTGGCCAGAGTTTTCGCTCCCCACTCATATTTGAGGGCTTACTTATTCCTTTGACTTTCTTGCTCCCTGCTGGTCTTTAAGCCACCTTCCATCCCAGCCTTGGCAACTGCAGCAAGTACAGCCTGGCACAGGCTTTTTATCATAGCTTCTGTTCTGGATTTCAGGCAAGTATCTTGTCCGTTAAGGCTCCTTTGAACATGTGGAACAACCACCCCTGGGTATCTCCTGCTTCCACTTCCTTTTTTTTTAAATTAAATGTGCTTTATTTATTCATTTAACATTAACATTCACCAACAGTGCAGTACATGTTACAGGAAATGGGAAGAAAATACCTGTGAATACATTGCATTAGATACAGACCCGTACATCGACCAGTTCACCCCCCCCCCCATATATGGCCCTCCTAAAAAAAACTCCCTTCTCCCCATTACCCTCCTCCCCAAGCCAGTACACAAATTATAATATCATCAATGTTTCCCTGTTCCCACTACGAGTAGATCTAAAGACAACAATCTAAGAGAAGAAAGATGGTATGAGAATGTCATCATTTAGGGCACTAATAGCCTACCACCAATATAATTGAGTCTATAGCTTAACCACTGACCATAGGTCATGAAATTTCTCCCACTTGGCATTAGACCTAGGAATTGTATTTCTAAAACTAGCGATAGTTTTTTCAGTCCTTAAATTATATAATAATATGGGGCCAGCCATTGCTGATAGGTAATAGCGGTGTGGTCTTTCCAGTGTTTTAATATCAGAGTTTTCACTGTAAGTGAGATTAAATTGATCAAATATCTCCTTTCCCTCACATCAATCTTTGTGTAGTCTCCTAACAGACAAATCTCAGGGGTGAAGAAATCTTGTAACCCCAACAAGGGGTCCGCTTTAGCCCTAATTTCTACCCATAATGGAGCAACTAAAGGACACTCCCAAAATATATGAATCAGGGAGCCCTGTGCCTGACCACATCTAAAGCACTCATCTTTTGGCAATTTGTCCATCTTACACAGTTTCACCGGGGTCAAGTGCACGGTATGTAGTATATAATATTGTGTCAATCTAAGCCTATCATTGGCACTATATATGTACATTCCTTTCCATATGTGTTCCCAGTTAACACAACTATTTGGAAGGGTGTCTGTCCAATATTGTGAATAGTCAGCTGTGTTAGGATACATTTTCCCATACAGAGTCGTCACTAAACCAGATACCGCATGTGGCAGATCCGCCAGGGCTTGAAATTCCAAAAAAGTATCACTATGATTAATGTCCCACCGACCAGGACCAAAGCGAGTAATAAGCAGGTGTCTAACTTGATAAGTGTAAAAAGCGTATCTGGGTGCTAGATGAAACTTCTCCATTATTTCTTGGACTGAGAGTATCCTCCCTAAATTAATTATGTCACTGACTCTCGTGTTAGACGGTATACCTAGCCTATGTGGTGAGAAAGGCTTTACCAACCTTGACATTAGGGTTACCAAATATTGATTGAGAAACATCCCTAGTATGTATAATACCCAGAGTCTTACACATCTGGTTGTGAACCTTAACCGACGTGTAAATAACCGTGGACCGAAGTGGCTTAGGCAAGTCATTGGGGAGTATGTACCAAAGGCTGTCAAATGTTATTTTGGACCCTGCAGTAAGATTCCTTTCTATTTGCAGCCATAAAGGATTATATTGGGATTGCCTATCATTTGAAGGGGCAGTCACCCACCGCATATACTTAGCAATATGGCTCGCCAGATAGTATTGATAAAAATTGGGGAGCTTCAGTCCTCCTAGTGCTTTCGGAGCACTTAGGCATTTATAAGATCTCCATGGGGGTTTATTTTGCCACAAGAATTTAGTAATCATAGTTTGAAGTTTCCGAAACCATGATAGGGGGAGATAAATATTTAACATATTTAAAGGATAGAATATTTTGGGTAGCACATTCATTTTAACTACATTAATTCTACCTTGTAGAGATATATATATAAGGGAGACCATCTAGTTAAATCTTGCTGAATAGTTAGGAAAAGGTTGTCCAAATTGAGTTTCTTCAAGAGGGAGGCTGAGGTTGACAAAATAATACCAAGGTATTTAAGTCTGTTAGTCCAGGCCATCTTCAGCCTAACTAAATCACCTTTGTGAGTATGAACGTTGAGTGGCATCATTTCTGTCTTGTTAATATTCAACTTGTAGTTTGACAGTCTACCAAACTCGTCTACTATGTCCAACATTTTGGGAATAACTTCAACTGGGTATGAAAGATGGAGTAAAATATCATCCGCGTAGACTGATAATTTCAATTCCAGTGGGCCCACTGAAATACCTGTTATAGATGGGGATAATTGGAAACTGTGAATCAAGGGTTCCAAATACAGGTTAAACAACAACGGTGGCAGTGGACACCCTTGACGTGTTCCAGAATATAACCGAAAACTGTTAGAAAAATCCCATTACAATATATTTTAGCCGTAGGGTTGGAATATAAAGTGCTTAATCCACCCGATAAATTCTAGAGGAAATTCAAATTGGCTCATGCTATTAAAAAGAAAAGGCCAACTAACCCTATCAAAAGCTTTCTCCGCATCCAGAGAGACCAGGGCCATTGGTACATTTGTCTCTCTGGATGCGGAGCAAATATGGGCAATTTTACGGAAATTATCTAAGGAACTTATACCGCCGATAAACCCAATCTGTTCAGGGCTGATTAAGTTATCCCAAACTTTGGTAATCCTAGAAGCCAACATCTTAGCTAATATTTTGACCATCATAATTCATCAGGGAAATCGGCCTGTAATTTGCTACTTTATCTTTGGGTTTCCCCGGTTTTGGTAGAACAATGATAGTGGCTTCTAGCAAGGTAGAGTCAACAATCCCATGAGTACAGATATGAGAGTATAATTCTTGGAGAATAGGAGTAAGCTCTTTCCCAAAGGTATGATAAAAATTTGATGGAAATCCATCTGGTTCTGGAGTTTTATTCAGTGCAAGAGATTGAATGGCAGTAGATATTTCCATCTCTGAGATAGGGGAGATCAGCTGGGTTTTCTGGACTTGATTGAGAGCAGGAAGGGAAAGTTTAGAAAGATACTGTTGGATTTCAGAATCCGTGGGGCTGTTGTCCGGGTGACTATATAAATTCCTATAAAACATTTCAAATTCGTTCGCTATAGCTTTAGGAGTTGTCATTATATTGCCACCATCCGCAGTGGTTATACAGGCAACTAACCTCGACTCTTCCTGCTGTCTTAACTTGAGAGCCAGGAGGTGTCCGTCCTTGTCTCCCTGATCCAGATACCTAACATTGGTTTTAAACAGGGCATATTCAGCCGTTTCTCTTAGGATGTCCGCATATTGATCTTTAAGGACCTCCAGTCGAATTAAGTCTTCATTTGTAGGGCAGGTACCCATCCCATTCTCCAAACTCTGAATGGAGTCCAACAGGGATTTCGCCACTGCTTCCCTCTTCTTTTTGCGGGTCACAGCCAGCCTGATAAATTCCCCCCTTAAAAAGCATTTCAGGGAACACCAAATTTGGTCATATGCTCTAACAGACCCCCCTGTTTTGTTCTATGTATTGGTTAATTAATTCCCGGATCTTAGTCACAATATCCTCTTGGGAAAACATTTGAATGTTAAGCGTCCACTGAGTGACCTTAGGAATTGATTGAGGTATCCTACCTTCCAACCATATCATGGAATGGTCTGATAACACTCTAGGGAAAATTCCACAATCCACTGGGCCCATCATCATGACCCTATTTACTAAAAAGAAATCCAAACGAGAATATAATTTATGATAAGGTGAATAGAAAGTGAAAGCCTTCTCTTTTGGGTGCAAGAGATGCCAATGGTCTGTGAGGCCCAGTCCCTCCATCATTTTGTGCAGAGATTTCTGTGCAGGGGATAAAGTTAGTCTATTCTGTGTAGATCTATCTAACTTATTTTTGTATGTTAGATTCCAGTCTCCGGCTAATATTATTGACAGTTGTTTAAATGGAGCTAACCTAAAAGCTATTTGGGAGAAGAACTCGGGAGAGGAGTGATTAGGCCCATATATGGTACCCAAAATAGTTTCCCTATGGTCAACCAACCCTCTCATGAACAAAAATCTCCCTTGCGGATCTCCCATCTCTTGTAACGGTTGGAATTGCAATTATATAGCAATTAGGATAGCAACTCCTCTCAGGGAAGTGGAATTGCCAGCCACATAAACCAAACCAATATGTTCTCTTCAAAACAGATTGCCTTCACCCACTTTCAAGTGAGTCTCCTGCAAGAATGTAATATCTGAACGCACAAGAGTCAAGTGTTTAAGAATTTGGTGACATTTCACTCTAGTTCTTGCCCCTTTAATATTCCATGAGGTGATTCTCATACCAGTTTATCAGTTTGATATATATTCCCCTAATTGGATCTTTAAGTTTTAGTCCTATATAATTAACTTTTAATTTAAGATATATCTTCAAAGACTGGCTCTTCCCCCACCCCTCCCTATATCCATCGACCACCTTAAGTAATACAGTAAAATTAAAATTACAACCACTATCCCCAACTAACCCCCCCCACCCGGCCATAGATTCGTATCTGTGAGATATGCCCCTGTAAAATAATATGGCATCAACTACCCCCAGTCCCTGAGACTGAACTCCCAACTGTTTATTCATGCGATGTCATCATGCTGCCTCTGATTACTCCTCCTCCCTCCCCCACCCCCTTATCCTTCCTACCTTATAAATTATTAAGCCTGAATATGTTCTCTATAATACCTTCGAAAACTTATATCTATATCCTACCCTTCATTATGAATAAAGTTCTATAAATCTGTAACATACAACCTCAACAATAAAACCTGTGAGCAAGTAAGTCTTGCCCCAAACTCTGTACTCCGAACTCATATAGCTACTAAATCATCCCTCTAAATCCGTATATAACCAATATAAATATCCAAAGTTTCCCTACGTCCCATACTCGACTAACCTCCTATTAAGGCTAAAGGGCATAGAGGTCTTACCGGAGAGACCTAGGTTTGTCTCAGGATAAAAAAACAAAATATTTTAGCTATTCCTAGCCATCTTGCATAACCTTCGAGTTACTCTATAGTGCTAGCTTAGTATCAATAGGGCTAGGAAAAAAAAGGAGGAAGCATTTATCCCTCTAACAGTAACCATTAGGCTTTTTTAGAAGTATTCTTCAACTAACATGGCAAAACGTCAATAACAAAAGTAATTTAACAGAGCTCTGTATTCATTACTGTACAACACTTTCTGTGTTGCTAAATGTCCACTAGATGGCAGCATTCGCCATGATATTTCAGTATGCTGGACTCACTTTATTAAATCTGGGTACCACTTCTTACAAGTCTCAGTAGCAGAGTCCAGTGTGTCAAATGAATGCCAGTGACCTTCCCTATAAATTTGCAAAGTGGCAGGGTAATGCACTCTAAAACGAATACCAGCAGTTATTAATTTGGATACTAGTGGGTGAAGGGCTGAGCGCTTCTGATGAACTGAGTAAGGGAGATCTTGAACTACACGGATTCTCTTACCTTCCCACTGCACTTCTGCTACTTCTTTGAGCTTCTGTAAAACATGCTGCTTATCCAAAAAATGTAACATTTGGAAAATAAAAGGGCAAGGGGGTGACCCCGCTGGAGGCATAGGGCGCAACGATCTATGGGCTCTTTCTATAGTAAATGTAGGCCCATTAGGAGAAGGCCCTGCTAATTTCTCACATAGTCTTTGAGCAAATGCTATTGCTTGCCGCCCCTCCTCACCCTCTGGAAGGCCAAGGACTACTAAGTTATTCCGTCTCAAGCGACCCTCGAGATCTTCTAGACGATCCTCTGCCTTTTTAATTCGGTGTCTCAAAGTAACAGCCTCTGGGTCTAGACTTTCTCTCCAGTCATCTAAAGAAGAGATCCGAGCTTCATTGTCGTTTGTACGAATATTCAGCTGCTCCATTGCCATTTTTAGCCCTTTAAAATCTGAAGCTAGGGCCAGCAGGGTTTCTTTCATTGGTTTCAGTTCTTCTAAAAATCGCTCTTCAGAAAGAGGTACTTGCTGTTTTGATAAGGTGGGACCTTCTGTTCCTCCCGCTTTGGGCCTTTTCGGATTCTTATCCTTCGCTGGTGTCGGCGGGGGAGTATGCTGGAGAACCGGCGTTTTCATTTCGGTATTCATTATCAGAACGCTTCCTCACAATTTTTACTGACTTTAATTCACTGTTGGGGGCACTTGTACAGAGAACAGAGCAACTACATGGGGGAAGGCAGGGGAACTACCAGCAAGAGCTTCTCACCAGGCAGCCATCACACCGGAAGTCCTGCTTCCACTTCCTTAAGGCAATTTATCTGGCCGCTCAGGTTGCTTTTTTCCCATTGCACCTGAATCCAGGCATCTGGAAACCAGGGGTGAAATCTTTTTGCATGAGCTAAGACAATACAGCGAATCTCCTCATATTAGAGCCAAAGGGCCTATTATTAACTCCTCCACTAGGATCTGTTAAGAGCGTGCATTATCTAGTTGTCTGTGGGGCAGGATGTGGTGCTTCTCTTAGACATAACCTCAAGGGGGGGGCAACAAGACATCTGGTCAGGTATGCTTACGATGTCACAGAGGTGGCATACAGAATGGTTGCCTCAGTGATCTGCTTAAGATGCCATGCTCGGCTCTGAGTAGCCAGACTGAGTCCTCTGGCCTTTTGGAAGATACTGAAACCTCAGTATTTAAAGGTGACAAGCTCTCTCTGTTACAGTGTGCCGTATGTTAGCACAAACCGTTTGATAGCTGCCCAACACTGCTGTGACCCCAGGTCAGCTAGCCAACATCCTTTGGCCGCCGCTGGGTTTAGGAAGAGTGAGTGTGTTTTGCTCAGAATTCTGGAGGACTAATTTGCCTCCCATACTATTTTAGAGATAGTTTACACTAATTTTTTCATGGGGCTGCTGTTAGCTGATTTGCTTCCTCCATTCGGACAAGTGATACTGTTTGCTACTGAATCAGTGGAATGAGTGGTGCTCCATGGAGAAGACTGACTCCTGGAAGATGAGAGAGGTTACTTACTGTAACTTGATCTTCTTGAGCATCTTCCTCAGAGCCACACTTACCCTCCTCTTCATTCCCCTTACCTTTTTTTTTTTCCACTATGAATGTGTTTATTTTTCCCCAGATTGGCAGCAGCACTTAAGAGTGCATACTCTGAAGCTGTTTGTTTCATTGTTTTCTTTTCCTCAGTATAGGTGATGCTTACATGTCTGTTTAAGATGTGGGCAACAGGATGCTGAGTCCAAGGTCTAGTCTGGTTCTTCCTCTTTTTGATTGTTCTGGACATGTAATCTGGTTCTATGCCCATACTGTTTTTTTCATCCTATGGAGATGTGTGCTTTATCTAGTGATTTGTCCTCAGTTTTCTTGTTTTTCGGTTTTATTCAAAGCATGAGTTGAAGGTTCAGCTGAGGGCTACGATCCATTGTTCATATTCCTCTTATAAGTAAAAAAAAAAAATAGGATCGTGAATATGTTCTATCCACACTTGTTGGCATGTCCTTTCCCTTTAAGAATCTTGGTGGAAGTTCTGACAGCTGGCTCCTCCCACCCACCCGGGTGGTATATCCTTCGGCTCCGCCCCTTGACGCCAGATCTTCCTTTCTGCTGGAAGATTCAGGTTCCCGCATTACAGTAGGCCCTAGCAAACAAATCTCTGGATTTACCAAAATTTAAACTCATTTGCATTTCTCCAAATCGCTTTGCAATTTCAACCGTGATGGAGGACAAGTCCTTGCCCAGTTTCTGCTGCTGCCCGTGCAAGCAAAAGATGTCTTGGAACGACCTGCATGCCTCGTGTGTCTATTGCCTTGGTCATGATCACGACACCCAGGCGTGCAAAATGTGTTGCGCCGTTCCATCCCAACGTTTTGGATGATCATCTTGCACGACAACAGTTGGGCAGACCAGTAAAACAGAACCCGCTAGTCAAATCCAAAGAGGCCCGTTGGGTGGTCTCCGCGGCTGCAGGGTCCTCTGAGCAGCTGGAGCAGATGAAGGCCTTCGAGGAGGAGTTGGCATGGGCCGCTAGTTGGGCCTCTTCTCTGTCGGTCTTTGTCCAGTTCAATCTGGGCTCCACCTTCTCAGGCTCCTTTAAGGAGATGTGCCAGTCCTTCCCCACCAAAGGAAAGGGTACTTCGGGTGCACACTTCTCTCATTCCCATAAAAAGGATAAAGAAGGTTCATGTTGTCGACAACGTTCTTGGAATTGTGAGAGATGTCTGTCCCAAGAATCTGCTGTCTTGACATCGATCGAGGTTGTGGATTTGGCCGCCGGCTTCACGGTACCCCCATCAGGCCAGCCAGGCAAGATGGGGGATGATGATTCGGTCTTTAAATTATAATCAACTCCATTGACCCGTAATCGCTTGATGAGGCTGACAACTCCTTATTCAGGAACCCGGTCCTGCCTGGACCCACTGAGAAGGAGACCCAGCCCACTGGGACCCTCTTCACGGTCCCGGTTCCCTGCCTTGGAAGAGCTGCAGTTTTCCTTGGCTCCTTCTGAATGACCCTGTCAGTCCCCCTGATGGTCTAAGTCGAGGTCTCGGACCCCTTCGACAGGCCAAAGAAGGCACATAAGCGCTCCAAAAAGTGGCACTGCCGACAGTCTTTCTTCACAGAGTCCACTGTCTCTGGACCCCCGAGGAATCCAGATGTCCTACCAACCTGCTGGAGCTCTGAGCAATTTGGCCTGCACTGACTGCATTTACTCCGTTTCTTCGGGGTCAAGTGGTGCCGGTCCAGATGGACAATACCACGACCATGTACTATCTCAACAAGCAGGGCGGCATGCACTCCCGGCCTTTGTGCAGGGAAGCACTCCGCATCTGGACCCTTGTGAGCCGACTGGAGGCAGATCTCCTAGCCATCCATGTGGCAGGAGCCTCAAATCAACTGGCGGACACACTCAGCCATGTGGACGAGGCATCCCATGAGTGGTCTCTACACCCGGAGGTAGAACACAGTCTGTTCTCCTACTGGGGCAAACCTCAGGTGGGCCTGTTTGTCTCCAGGGAGAAGGCAAAGCTGAGGCTGTTTCCTGCCCACCCACACCCCCAAAGCAGGGCTGCTGCAGGAGATGCCTTCTGAGGCCGTGGACCCCAGGCCTCTTCTGTGCCTTCCCTCCACTTCCTTTGGTTCACAAGGTGCTCCTCAAGGTCAGGAGGGACAAGGCACAGGTGATCCTGGTAGCCTCAGACTGGCCTCTCCAGTTCTGGTATCCAGATCTCTTCAGCCTCAGCACCAGGCCACTGAGGCGTCTTCCAGCACACCCAGACCTGCTCTCGATCAATCAGGGGAAGATATTCCATCCGGACCTTCAATCCCTGCACCTGACAGCCTGGTTCCTGAGCGGCTAGAGTTCCAAGCTTTGGGTCTCTCTGAAGATATGCTCACTGTTGTGGAAGCATCTAGGAAGGAGTTGACCAGGAGGTGCTATGCCTTCAAATGGAAGAGAATTTCCATTTGGTGTCAGGGCAAGTGTCTGGGGAAGGGCTTGGACCCTTCGTCCTGTCTGGTGGCTAGCATCCTAGACTACCTTTGGTCTCTCTCCAAAGGGGGTCTTCAGCCCACAACTCTTAAGGTACACCTGGCAGCCATCTCTGCTTATTGGGCGTGTGCCAGTCAGCAGACGGTGGCTCAGGAGAAGGTGGTCTGGTGTTTCTTTAAAGGGCTTGACCACATTTCCCCTCTAGTGCGTGAACCACCACCACTTTGGGATTTACTGCTGGTACTGGCAAGGCTCATGGGCAAGCCATTCAAACCAGTGCACAGGTGTGAGAGATGCCACATCTGTCGTGGAAGACCGCCTTCCTGGTGACTGTCACTTCAGCCAGAAGGACTGGGGAGCTACAGGCGCTCTGTGTCTAGTCTCCTTACCTGGTCTTCCATAGGGACAGGGTTGTCCTGCACCCCCATCCGAAATTCCTTCCGAAGGTGGTGTCACGAGTTTCACCTCAACCAGGTGTTGACTCTACCAGTGTACTACCCCAGTTACACCTCGGAGGCAGAATACAGGCTCCATACCTTGGACCTGAGATGAGTGCTCTCTTATTACAAAGACCGCACATCTGGAATTTGGGAAGAGATTCGCCAGCTGTTTGTCACCTATGCTGAAGCTGCACCTGGCAGACCTGCAGCAAAGCGGACGTTGGGCAGATGAATAACATTCTGCATTGATCTCTGCTCCCGGTTGGCGGGCAAGGAGCCTCCCGTAGGGATGAGAACTCATTCCACCCACCATACTGCTGCGTCAGTGGCTGCTTCAAGGGACATCCCTATCCGGGATATCTGCAGAACTGCTACCTGGAAGTCAGCAAACACCTTCATTTCCCACTACCACATCGACCTAGAGTCACGCTGGGATGCTGGCTTTGGGGCCTCAGTTCTCCAATCTCTTTTCCCCAGGTAGGGGTGTGCACCTTGCCTCCCTCCTCCCGGACAGCTGCTAGGAGTCTGCCAGCAAGTGTGGATAGAACAACTTATCCACGGTCCTAGAACAGGTTACTCACCTGCAACAGTAGATCTTCCACGGAGTGGTCTCTTGCAGTAGGTAATACTTTTGGGTATCCAGCTGGGGTCATTGTGGTACACGGCAGCTCTTCTAGTAGTTTTTCACCAGGAACCGCCCACACATGACATCAGCTTCCTGTTTCCTATACAAGTGGGCACGGTCCCTGGTATACTCAGTTAATTTTCCTGTCGTCTTCAGCTCACGCAGCAGCTAGTGCAACTTCTGTGTAGCACTCATCAGTGAGAAACTTGGAACTGAGACAAATGTCTACTGATTCTTCAACTAAACAAGCTTTATTTCGTTCCTGTTGTAGGAAGGTATACCGCTTTGACAATCTCACACTTTGTGTAAGGTGTCTGGGACCCACACATGACACCAATTCCTGTAGCTTATGTCAGGACTTCAAGCAAACAACTTGTCAACGTTGGTTGCTTGAAATTCAACAACTTTTGATGGAGCAGAAAATGTCTCTCTTGGAGAACCAGGGGGCTCGTACCAAGGGCTCCCCCTCCACTGGTTCCTGTTCTAGGCAGAAAAAGGACAAACCCTTCTCACACTCCCTGCCTCGACGTCTGTCGACAGCCACCGATTTTCCTGGACATAAAGTCTCCACCACACATTCACACTAATGGGAGTACGCCGGAGGCACTAGGACCCAGCGGGATCCAAACTTTTCAGAAGGGCCAGTGCCGAGATGAGAGCGATTAAGCAGCATGCTGCAAGCCAGGCTTGCGTGTATAGGATCTCGTCGTCTGACCCTCCACCTGCCTCAGTTCCTTTTTTCCCCTCCGTCAAGTGCGCTTCGGTGATGACATTGCTTGCCCGCCAGGAGTCAAGCTTCAAACTAGCAGCTTAGTTTTCAGTTTTATTTTGTATTTTATCATGAAAAGTATCGATTACATTTAATATAATTACTTTTATACAAGAAGTCTTCAGCTCTCCATTGACAGAGTCGAACATGAGTGGGGCAGGTGATGGTTAGCAGACTTAATATGAAAGCTGTTCAGTCAGCTGGGCCGGGTCTGGTCCGCTGTCCTCTTCTGAGGGAGGGTCGGACAATGGATGGTCCAGTGCTCGGGATGGGCGGTCCCCCCAAAAGCATAAAAAACAGTCCCATTCACGGCACCGTTCCTCTTTGGCCCCCTAGCCGAAGAAGAAACTGCATCACTGGAGGTCGCCCTCTGGTATGTCTGCGCATAGACGGTCAGATCTTCCCTTGTCAATCTTCACCATTCATTACTTCCTGGGTGTAAGCGGGCGCACCGATCATAGGAGCTTTTTTTTTTAAAACCTAGCTAAGCAGCACCGCCCTCAGAGTAGCGTCATGCGCGGCGGCCGTTAGTAGCGACCGACTCCTCCTCCAACTCAGTTCTGTTTCTCCCGCCGTCGAGGCAGCACCTGTTCAGTAGCTCAGTTAAAAGTGATTCGGCCGACTCCTTTTCTACACTCGCGCCTCAGGTAAGACTGTTCCTTTTCTTTTATATGCGCGCCGGTGTATTTCCGACTGTGTTTAACCTTGTTTATTTAGCGTTATGTCCGGTTCTGGGTAGAAGCGTTCTTCTAAGGCAGGCGTGCCCCTACTCGTCAGTGCTCCTGCGGCGGCATTTCTCCGTCTCGGACCGGCATGCGTTTGCCGTTGTTGCCTGGGACCCAACCATGACATGGATTCGTGCGACGCCTGTTTCTCCATGGACCACCGTGTCCTAGAAGTCCGCGCGTTCAAGCTCGGCAAGACCCACCGACCTTCGGGGACGACGTCCAAGGGACGCCCAGGTAAGTCTAGGCCCTATCCCCGGTCCCTCCTGCCTATACGGGTCCGAGGAGGAGGGGTCTCCTCGCTCTCTCTTGCCGAGGGGAGGTTCTTCCTGGGTGTCGGGGAGCGCCGTGGTCCCTCCCGGGATAGCGACGCCGACACCCGCCTGCAGTCACCCTTTGAGGTGCAGGCTCTCCCGGTTGAGGCCCTCGCCTGTTGGGCCTGGCTCGGTGGGATCTCGACGCCGCCTCGGCGCTGTTAGGATCTGGCGCCGCTAGTGCGCGCCAGTATCAGGGCGGCGCTGCTGATCCCGGCGCCGCTCGCAGCGCCGTGATCGGAGCGTGCTCTAGCTGCGGTGCTGGGGCCTCGGGCGCCGCTTGTGTGCCGAGTGGACATGGCGTGCCGCCGCTGACGGTGCCGCCGCTTCCCGACGCTGGCGGTGCCGCTGCCTTCATCTCTTCGGCGGTGCCGGCTCGCCGAACCGCTGGGGTGTGGGTTAGGCTTCCTGCTGCCGGGCGTGAGGGGGCAAGCGGCGCTTGGTACCGGCGTCACGGCCTCGGGACCCCTGGGGTGGCCAGCACGAGGTCCTGCTGGTCTCTGTCCTCCTCGGAGGACGATGACTCTGATGTGGACCCATCCTGGCACCCCCATTCTTCGATTCTGGGTCCTGGTGGCTAGGGGTACCAGGCGGCGCAGGCCCCTCCTCTGTCCCTTTGCGTCGTCTCCTGAGGGTTCCTCGGCTGGGGTGGCCGAGGCCCCGGGGGCAGCGTGGGGGTGACGGAGGAGCTCCCTCTCTGGAGGCCGGTGACAGCTACCCCGGGGTGCTGTTGCCTCCTCTAGGGACAGGGGGACGTTGCAGTCGAGGAGGAGGGCCCTCTCGGAATCCGAGGGGTTGAGGGGCAGGTGGCCTGCTGCCCGGTCTTCCTTGGCCACCTCAGGGGGGGTGGCCAGAAGCCGTAGTGCAGAGCCCCACCCCTCCCCCCAGGGTTCTAGGGTGTCCTCTGGCGGCGTTTGTGCGGACTGCCCTTCTGGATCCATGCAGTCCCGGCATCATCACAGGGGAGTTTCTCCCCCAGGGCTCTTCCAGGCTCCGCTTCCCCAGAGTTCCGTTCTGCGGCCTGGTTTGATATCCGGGATCCCTCCTACTAGGGCTCCCTTCCCCGGATTCCAGAGCCCTCGCAGAGAGCAGTTGCCTCCTCGGAGGTGCCCCTCTCCCATCTCTCTGCCTTCACCACCCCCGCTCCCGGGCCATGTCGGGCCTACGGGGCCGTTATCCTGGGAGCAGTTCAGGGGTTCTGCGGCGGCCTTCCACTCATACGTTAGTTACATGCATGAGCGGGTCTTTCGACTCTCCCCACCGCCGCAGGAATCCTCTGGACATTCCAGTTCCCCATCATCCTCGTCTCCCTCCTCTGAGGGAGAGGAACCCCCTGCTCATCTGTCCTCCGA
Organism: Neoceratodus forsteri; assembly: GCA_016271365.2. Lineage (NCBI taxonomy): Eukaryota > Metazoa > Chordata > Ceratodontiformes > Ceratodontidae > Neoceratodus > Neoceratodus forsteri. Next base: position 144,465,148 of record CM057451.1, read on the forward strand.
TGCTGATTTCACAGAATATCAGCGTTTCCTCTCGAGGATGGTGAGGGATCTCCGGTTCCCTCGTTCGGAGACAATACGCGAGCGGTGGCGTGAATTCCTTGGTGAATTCAGTGCCCAGCATCTGGTGGTACCTTCCTGGCCTATCCCCTTCCAGGAGGCGCCTATCCGGTCCTGGCAGTTCCCTGCCGCTTTTCCCTGCCCCAGCGGACTGCCAGCGTAGGTATTGTGCCCTCTGAGTCTCTAGGTTCCTTCCCAACCCGTCCTCAGGTTTGGTGTACCTGGATACTCCTTCTGGGCGCCGTTGCCTGTGGCATGACCGCCCACCGATTCGGACTCTCTCCAGTTCGACCGCTGGGCTAAGAGTGCTCTTCTTCTCGCATGGTGCATGTATTGCATCACATCAGGCTCACCACGCTGCCTACAACCGCATCTGTGGTCGATGATGTCCCAGCTGCTGGCATCTATGCCTGACACGGAGCAAACCAGACAAGCTGTTGCCCCCTCCCGGTAGGCCTGAAGCTGGCAAGACACAAGCAAGGGCATCTTATGATGCCAGTGAGGTGGCTTCCAGGCTTCATGAGGACAGCGATCTGCATCAGGCGGGCGGCATGGCTTCTTTTCCAGGTTGTCACCCCTGGCCCGGGTGAGGTGATTCGCTCCGCCTGGGGACCCGCTTTTTCTCATCCAGAGCTAGGAGACTTTTACAGGAGCTCCATCCGTCTCCCTCGCCTCGGGAGGCACCTCCTAGCTCTTCTCCCACTTAGGCTTTCTAAATAAGCCAGGGTCTTCTCTTCTGTTTCTCACCAGCAGAAGGCTGGGGTCTTGTTCCCTCAGGGTATGGCCTCTTCCCTCCAGGGAGGAGGAGCTTAGTACTCACCCAGGAAGTAATGAATGGTGAAGATTGACAAGGAAGATAGGAAAATTATGTACCTACTGTAATTCTTGATCTCTCTTGTATCTTCACCATTCATTACTTACACCCACCATCCCTCAGTGGCCTCTTCCTGTGGCTTCTCCACCTCCGTCTCCTTCCTCTCTCTGCAAAAAAAAAAAAAAAACTTTCTTTTTGGGGTCTAATTCTCCGAAAAATTACTTACTCTAAGATTCATGGGCCATCTTGTGATTGCATTGGCGATCAAAACTGCACAACTATCTCTTGCCATTCTTCTGGCAAGATACCTCTGGTTTTTGGCCTGGCTCAGGCTATTCAGTTTTGATCCTGCAATTCCGTGTTCCAGATAGTTGCCCTGCAATCAATCCCCCCTCTCTATTCTTGCCTTACAGAGCAGAGGAACGGGCACGTCTATTCCTTTTTTTTTTTGCAAAAAAAAAAAAAAAAAATAATAAATGCTGAGGGAACTCTCTTCGACTGTTCAAGGCATCTTGGTATCGGGTCATGCATCTAGTCTACAAATCTTATCTGAAAAAAAAAAAAGGAGAGGTAGACAGGAAGGCAATGAGAAGGTAGGCTATCCTTCTTCTGGTTTGCTTGTTGATTTCTCCTTTTAAGTGTCCTCCTGGACAATTTTTGCAGAAGAGCAGTGCTGACCATAGCCGATACCAGCCAGCCTAAGCCTTGCCTGCCTTGGCCAGTCAGTTTGAGTCCCATTTCTATCTTAAAAACGCCTGAAAGGCTTCCTTTTCCATTTCTAAACCCCTGAGCAGCGCTCTCTTGCTGCCTGGGTTTTATTCTTCCCTCCTCGGTTGTCCTCCAGTTAAAGGCCTTCCGCAGCCGGGAGCCCGAGGTGGGTATCAAGAACAATGGCATGTTGAAGATGAGGACTATGCCCTCCTGAGTTCTGTCTAGGGTTCGGTGAACCCTCTCTTCAGCTCTATCTCCGGGATTCTTGCTTCCCTTTTAGTCGAGCTTTCAGCTGTAGCTAACTATGCTCGTTGAGCATTCTGGTCCCTTCAACATCCCATCTCTCTTCTTTCTTCTTCTTCTTCTATTTCTCATTTCCTTACTTATCTCTCCTCCCAGAGTCGCCCAGGTAAGGAGGCCCTACAGTCCCTAGGCTAGGGATACTCTATCTCCTCTGTCCTTCCTCCATCGGCTTATTCCTTTTCAGTTCATTCTTCCTTGCTTACTATCCCTCGGCTATCTTGCCTCGCTATCTTTATTCTCTGCTTTCTTTTGCCTCTCGGCTCACAGAACTGAGTTGGAGGAGAATTACGTGCTACTAGCGGCCGCCCTCGCGCATGCGTCCTCACTCGAGGAGGTGCCGTTAGCTAGGTTTAAAAAAAAAAAAAAAAAAGCTCCCGTGATCTGGTGCGCCTCCCGCTTACACCCAGGAAGTAATGAATGGTGAAGATACAAGAGAAGATCAAGAATTACGGTAGGTACGTAATTTTCCTTTGTTGGGGTCAGGGGCTGGTCTCCGGTTTCTGTCTCTGACTGCCGGCTTCTTCGACATCGGAGCCCCTCACCGTCTATTGGAGGGGCTTCCAATGAGCAGTTTCACCATTGGGCTGCTGTTTTGAAGCAGTGGGCTTGGAGGTTGTCCCGACTGCCCGTAGTGGCCAGTCTGTCACCGGGGCCTTCAGGCCTGTTGGTTTCAGATCAGCAGGCGGGGCGGTTAGGACTTATTGGTCACACGGCACCTTCTGCGGTGCCATCGATTCTGCGCTCTGGTGTCTATCCCCATCACATGGCTGCAGCACAGAGGTCCACTCCGATGCCTTTATCTCCTGTCATTTTTCATTCTTTACCATCAAATCGCAGTTCGTGGACTTCTGCGGCTGTACTGCTGCCTGTGTTGCTGGCTTCTCTGGCACCAAGGTCTTTTTCGGCACCGCGTGTGGTGTTGGTGCTGTATGCCCTGTTGGTGCCGTCCTCGGTGCCCGGGGTGGTGTATGGTGCCGTGTATGACGCCATACGCGGTGCCGTTTTCTGTGTTGGTGCCATCTCTGTTCTTGGCGCTGGGGGTGTTGACTGCGCCGCATAGTTTCCAGAGGTTTTCGACTCCGATTCTGTCTCCTCTTATGCTTTCTCCTGTTTTCATTCCTTTCTATACAGTCATCCCTGGACTGTCAGGAGATGATATTGAGCCTGATCCTGATCTTTGGCTGGGTGATTATGTTGATGCTGATTCTGCCCTGGGGGGCAGGAATCAATCCTCCTGCAGAGCCTGTGGTGGGAGACCTTTTCTTTTAGTCTCTGCTCAAGATTTAAAATTCTACTCTTTCTCTCCAGACGATGGGAATCTATTCTGGGAAGCTTCTGTGCCTCCAGTATCTGCATGTTCCGGAAATACCTATGGATTTAACCCCTCTGGTACAGCCCTCTTTCGAGGTGCTTTCCCAGATGGTGTGGAAGAATCTGGCTCTTATTCCCTCTGTGGCCAAGTCCACAGATAGGAAATATGCCCCTCCCAAGAATCGCCCCATCTTGGCCTCACAGGCCTTTGCTGATACCATAGTGGTCCTCATAGAGAGTGATAATGCTGTCTTTCCTCAGGAATCCACAGCCCGTCCTATAAACAAAGAATCTCACAAGATCGACACCTTGGGTAAGCGAGTCTTTGCTGCCTCAACTCTGGGCATGTGGATTTCTAGCTCAGGGTTATTTTTCTCAGTACGAGTATGTTCTTTGGCATTCGCACAGAGCAACGGTAGAAGCTCTGCCCGAGTCGGAGGTTAACTCTGAGCTACTACAGACCATAACTAGAGGTATCGAGTCCAATAATCAACAGATTAAAGCTTCAGTGGACACTTTTGATGCTGCTTCCAGAGCGGCGGTGACTGGCATTTGCACCCATCGCCTTTCCTGGCTGCATTCTTCAGGCTTTTACGAACGACACCCAACAAAAAGTCATGGCCTTACCCTTCAATGGTATGTATCTGTTTGGGCCTCAGGTGGAGCAAGCAGTAGAGGCTACTTGGAAGACTAGGTCTGCCATTAAGACAAGCTAGACCCCCACCCGCTTCCTCTTGAGTAGGTGGGAACAAGCGTCAGTTTCACAACAGTCAGTCCTTTTCCAAAGAAAACTGGTGGCATGCGCCCTATTCTCGATCTCAGAAAGTTGAACAAATTTCTCTACAAGGAAAAGTTCAAGGTGATATCACTTGGTACCCTGCTACCTTTGATTCATCAACACGATTGGCTGGCCTCCCTGAACATGCAGGACACCTACCAACACATTCTCATACACCCAACACACCACAGATACCTAAGGTTCGTGGCATTGGGTCAACACTATCAATTCAGGGTTCTTCCCTTTGGGCTATCCTTGAGTTTTTACAAAGTGCTGTGCAGTTCTCATGTTGCATTTAAGGAAAATTGGAATTCAAGTATTCCCATATATGGATGACTGGCTTCTCGAAAGTCGCTCCAGACAAGAGACTCTGTCCTCACATCCATGGGAGTCCTGCTAAACCTGAAAAGTTGCAGTTGCAGCCCTCCTAGAAGCTTCTATTCATAGGAGCCCTTCTGGACACTTCCTGCGCAACAGCCCTCCTCCCGGAGGGCAGAAGGAGCGATATTCTACAGATAGCCTGCTTCATCAGAGAGAGAACAGCTAGGTTCCATCTCTCTCCATGCAGCGGATGCTGGGTCTCATGGCATCCTCGGTGTTCACTGTGTCCTTGGCTCGTCACCACATGAAAACTTCTCAGTGAATACTCAGTACTTAGTGGATGGCAACCACTCATCCTCAGTCCTTTTTCATCAAGGTGACAGAGCTTCTGGAATGGTCCCTCACCTGGTGGTCTCAGGAGGACAACCTTCTGGAAGGATATGTCTTCGCCCCTCTGGATCATCAGATCTCCATTATCACAGATGCATCCCTGTTGGGTTGGGGAGCTCACTGCCAGGATCTCAACACCCAGGGCACGTGGACTTAGGACGAGTCTCAACTCCACATAAATGTTCTGGAAATGAGAGTCATCCAGGCTTTGAAGGACATACTCTTTCACAAGACCATTCTCCTTCAAACGGACAGCAAGGCAGTGAGTGATGTATCAACAAAAAAGGCGATGCACACTCTTACCCATTATTCAGGGAGGCTATGAGAGTGTAGGAATGGTGCCTGGAATACAAGGCTCTGATTCAGGTGGTTTATCTGCCAGGAGTATAAAATGAACTGGCGGACCGTCTCAGCAGAACAGAGACAGATCCTCTCGAGTAGTTTCTCGATTTAACTGTCATTCAGTCACTCCTCAAGGAATGGGGAACTCCGGACCTAGACCTTTTTGTGTCCCCAGACCATGCAAAGCTGCCTCTCTTCTGCTCCAGAAATCCAGGACCTGGCGTTTTTGTCAGGGTGCATTCAGGCTGCAGTGGACAAAACACTTTCTTTAGCATTCCTCCTCTTCCCTGGTTTAGAGTACTTCTCAAATGGGGTGGGGGGCAGAATGATTCTCATTGCCCTGTTCTGGCCTCATCAGATCTGGTTTCCTCTGATCAACAGGCTGTTGGAAACCTCTCCGAAACCGCTTCCCCTCAGATGAACTTTCTGACTCAGGGCCCGGTATTTCATCCCAACCTGAGGTCTCTTCACTTCCATGCTTGGCTCCTGAGGAGATGGAGGTAAACAAGTTTGATGTTTCTCGTAGAGTTTCAGATATCCTTTTAGCTGTACGCAAGCCAGCTACTAGAAAAACCTACAAAGCTAAATGGAAGCATTTCTCTATCTGGTGTGCAAAATCCTCTTGGTATCCTTTTTCCTGCCCACCGAGTAAAGTCTTGGAGTATCTCTTAGACCTCTCAAACTCAGGTCTGCAGTACTCTACAGTCAGAGTTCATCTTTGTGCAATTTCTGCATATCAAGAGCCAGTACTTCCCATGTCCCTGGCTTAGTTACCTGTGGTTCAGAGGTTTCTTAAAGGCATTCTGCATACCAGACCTCCTATTGTATGTCTAGTTGCAGCCTGGGCCATTAACCTTGTGTTAGACTTGCTCAGTCGTAAACCTTTCGAGCCTCTAGCTACTTGCAAGTTGAAATTCCTTACTTGGAAGACTGCCTTCCTGGTGGCCATCACTTCTGCTCGTAGGGTATCAGAAATACACGCATTGGTCACAGATCCCCCGTATACTGTATTTCACAAGGACAAAGTAGTTCTTAGGACTCACCCTAAGTTCCTTCCTAGAGTTGTCTCAGAATTTTATCTGAATCAACATTTAGTCCTTCTTACCTACTTTGCTGACTTCCAGAATGAGGGAGAGTGTACCTTTCATTATATGGATATAAGGAGAGCTTTGTGGTTCTATCTGGACAGAACGGAAGAAATTCAGAAGGCTCAGCAACTTTTGTCTCTTTCAGCATGACCCGGCTGGGTCAGCCTGTTGCTATCAGGTGCATTTCGGTGTGGTTGGTAGCATGCCTTCTCCACTGTTACACCATGGCACAGGTCAAGCTGGAAGGCAGTGTACGCTCACTCTACCAGAGCAGTCGCAGCATCTCTGGCAGAAATTCGCAGTGTTCCTATTGCAGACATCTGCAGTGCGGCTACCTGTAGTTCCGTGCCCACTTTTGTTAAGCACTGTGCCTTGGACGTTCATGCCAGACAGCATCAGTCTTTTGGTAGGACAATTCTTAAGGGACTTCTGTCTCAAAAGTGAGCTTTTCTCTCCTGCCACCCATCTCGGGGGATTATTTTTGCTCGGTACTCTCCCATTAGTGTGAATGAGTGGTGGAGACATGTCCAGGAAGATATGGAAATTACATACCTACCGTAATTCTTGATGTTTTTGGACGAAGTCGTCTCCACCACTCTTTCACACGCCCACCCGCCATCTCCCGAACTCACTTCTCTGTTTATGGTCTTCGCTCCTTCAATCATTGGGCTGTGAAGACTTGGTTATTTGACCCTTCTTACACCGGTCTTTCGGACTATCTTATGTCCGATCTTTAGGTTAGTCCTCTCTAGATTAGTTACGCTGCACCTCCTCTAAAAAAAAGGTACTGAGGCGGTTGGAGGGTCATTGCCGAGATAGTCTATACTGCGCGAGCCTGGCTCGTGGTGCCACTTCCTCTCGGCGCCGGCCATCCTCAAAAAATTTGGCTCCCACTGGGTCCTAGCGCCTTTGGTGTATTCCCATTAGTGTGAATGAGTGGTGCAGACTTCATCCAAGAAGATCAAGAATTACGGTAGATACGTAATTTCCAATTTCTGGTGTCCCTCTGTCGATGGGATGTCCTTTAAGCGCTTCCTCATCGACGGGGGCTCATACCCTCTCATCGATGGTGCTTTCCAGCATTCTGGCTGCAGTCCAACTAGTGACTGCTCTGTCGACTGAGGCTTATACCCTCTCGTTGATGACACTTTCCAGTGCTTTACATGCAGCAAAATATACTAATGCTTCATCAACAGATGCTCCTCTCCCATCGACCGCATCTGGCAATTTAAGTGGAAATAACTCCTTTTCCCCTACAGGCTCGTCGACAAGATCCCACATTCCTCAGGGGAAGCCCACAGCTTATGTCTAATTGACTACCACTCTGTCTACCCAGATGGCCTCTTATAGGGGTCAGGTGGACAGAGATCGGGATCCTGGTCTTTACTACCGAGGGGCAAGACCTGCTCAGGCTACCCGTCCCATTCCCTCCATCACCCTTCTGGTTTACCAACATGCCCCCTTCTTACCCCCCCCCTTCCAGGAAAGGGACTTCACCAATATAGTCTGACATGTCTTACATGCCATGCGGCATTCTCAGCCCTCTGAAGGCCTGGGTGATCTCACCCGATCTCCTCCCCCTCCTCTGCCTAAAAGATTCCACAGTGACCAGGATACTATACCACCCTGGTCTCCTTCTCCATTTATAGAGGATTATTTGTCAGGTGACCTAAAATTGCCACCTGATTTCACCGGTGATCTTGTGGATGAAGAGTTTCAGGGTTTGGATTTCCCTAATCCGGAATCCACCTATTCAGAAATCTCTTCCCTGGTTGAGGATCTGCCTTTGCCTGCAGCAGCCTCTCCCCCAGATGACCCTTCCTTTAGTGAAATGATGGTTCAAATTCAAAAAGTCAGTGGATTCTCCACTACAGAACATGACAAGCAACATAAAGATATGGCAGCTACCTTGTTACCTGAGGATCCTGTTTTAGTGGTTCCCTCACTAATACCGACTTACCAGAATGCCATGCTGGCTGCTCGGCATCAACTTTCAGCTATTACAGCTATTCCCCGCAAAATGGATAGTCTATATCAGGCTCCTCTGGACCACCCCTTTCTGTCTAGTATTCCAGAGGCAGATTCTGTGGTCATTACTGCCGCTTATGACCATACCAAAAAACCCAAGCATATGAGCTCCTTACTTCCTGATAAGGAGTCACGAAAAATTGACTATCTGGGGGAAAAGGTCTTTTCCTTATGTGCTATGAATATCAGAATTTTGAACTATATGGGTCATATGATTAAATATCAGCGTACGCCGTTGTCTTCTGTCGTTGAGCTCATCAATAAACTTCCTCCCTCCCTCACAGGAAAGGAATAAATTATTGGCTATAGTGACAACTAGTAATTCAATTTCCCATCACCTTCTCAGGTTGGGATATGATGCCGTTGATATCTCAGCCCAACTATCAGCCACTGGTATCATTACGTCACCATGCTTGGCTTCGTGTTTCAATCTTTGCACCTGATACACAACATAAAGAAGCTAATGCCTCTTTTAACGGGTCCAAGCTGTTCGGGCCAGGTACTCAAACTTTACTGAATGACTTACAGGTATCAGGCAGAACCCTCCGTATGGTTCATGGCATGCATCATACTCCAGCTACAACCTACCATACTCAACACATTCCAATAGAGGTGTCCGATTCAAGGGTAATAACGAAGGTGGCTTCAGAGGTCATGCTCAGTCCAACAGAGGCAACACTTCTACTGCCCGGGGTGCCTGCTCCTGCCTTTTAGGTGGGCTGCGTAGCCCACGTCCCAGTGACCCACTAAGGCTTTTCCCCCACCTCCTTGACCAGGCCTTGGAGGCTGTGGGGGGTTGTTTTGCCCTCCATCTAGAGACCATGTAAATGATCACCTCTGACAATTTGGTACTTCAGATTATACAGAAGGGTCCTACATTGGAGTTTTCTCTCCACGCCCTTGCCCTCCACACAAGATTCATTATCCTTCAAAGTATATACCCATCCTACCGGAGGAATTATCGTCCCTTTTGTCCAAACAGGCCATTGTACCAGTGTCCCTTCTGGAACATCAAATGGGATTTTACTCCCATTTCTTTCTGGTACCCAAGTGTACAGAAGACCTTAGACCAATATTGGATCTCAGACAGCTGAATCTTTACATTCAGTACAAACATTTCTGCATGGTCACCCTACCTGCCGTCATGCCAGTTCTGAAACAGGGTGATTGACTTTGCGCCCTGGACATGAAGGATGCCTACCTTCATATTCCCATCCACCCTGTCCACCACAGATTTCTATGCTTCCACTTACTGGGTCAAAATTACCAGTTTTGAACACTCCCTTTCGACCTTTCATCAGCCCCCAGAGTGTTCATTAAGTGCTTAGTGGTGGTGGCAGCAGTCTTGTGAAGAGAAGAGTACTTCATCTTTCCATATCTAGACTACTAGCTAATAAAAGTGGACTCCGCAGTAACTCTGCTTGCCTCCCTAGATGCTACCTTTAAATTGTTTGCAGATTTGGGAATCACAGTAAATTGGCCAAAGTCCAGTCCAAACCCAGCAGAGTCTCTCCAATACTTTGGAGCTGTTCTAGATACAGTTACAGCCAGAGCTTACCTCCCGCCTGCCCAGAAAAATACACTCATAGCTCTGGCATTACATATACAGACTCAGAAGATAGTAACAGTCAGACAAACGCTGTGCCTTCTGGGTCACATGTCCACTGCCATCCCTGTGGTAGCCTTTGCCCATCTCCACATGTGACCTGTTCAGTGGAGCCTCCAGAATAAGTGGTCCAAAAAACAGGACAGTTCAAAGATAAAATCAAGGTCACTCCCTCTCTGCAGTCCTCCCTGACATGGTGGGCAATCGGAATCAGTCAGATAATGCCTTTCCGACCCCCCCTGCAAACGTTCTCCATGGATGCGCCCATGCTCGGCTGGGGAGCGCACTTACAGTAGATCCTTATCAGACCCAAGGCCAATGACCCACTTCTTCCCATCTGTCTCATATCAGTCTCCTAGAGGTGCGAGCGGTCCATCTAGCTCTCCAGGCATGCTGACTCTACCTCATACCAGGATCGTTACTGATCCAGTCAGACAACACTGCAGTAGTGTTATACCTCAACATGCAAAGGGGGTTCGAAGTCTTGCGCCGTATGCAGAGAGACCCTTGCTGTCTGGCAGGAAGCCATGCAGCAACACCTGATGCTGACAGCTGTCCACGTAGCGGGACATTGCAACCAGTTAGCTGACCGGCTGAGTCGCCAGTCCACAACTCACAAATGGACAATTCACGGGCAAGTGCTCCAAGAAATCTTCAACTTATGGGGCACTTCACAGATGGATCTGTTTGCCTCCCCAGAGAATTACTGTCTTCCCAGGTATTTTTTCATTATCCTGAACAGATAGGGACAATCTATAGATGCCCTCTCCCAATCTGGACAGGTCTCTTCTCATATGCTTCCCCCCCGTCCCTGTCCTATCACGGACTTTACTGAAACTACAGTTAGAACCGGCCATGATGATTCACATAGCCCCACTGTGGCCTCCTAGTTGTGGTTTCCCCTACTCCTGCAACTGTCAGTACGGGATCCCATCCCATTGCCAATCGGACCAGACCTCTTGACTCAGTGTCACTGGTTTCTAGTACACCCCAACCTGAAGGCTCTACACCTTCACGCTTGGCTCCTGAGTACGCTTTCATAACTCATTTACAAGTGTCCTCTCCTGTTACCAATATGCTCTTGGCTTCCCTTAAGCCAGCAACAAGAGCAACATATAATTCCAAGTGGAAACGATTTTCCAAATGGTCAGCTTCTCGATGTTTGGACCCTTACTCTTGTCCACTGACAAAGGTTCTGGACTACCTGGCCTCACTAGCTGAGTACAGTCTGTTATTCTTCCATTAAAGTTCACTTAACTGCCATCTCCGCTTTCCATGACCCTCTGGATTGCAGGTTACTGTACCAACATCATCTAATTAAGATGTTTTTGAAAGGAATGTTACATATTAAACCTCCTATTAGAAGATCCACTCCTTCGTGGGATCTCAATTTTATGATTGAAAAATTGACCCTTGAGCCTTTTGAGCCAGCTACCATCTGTGATCTCTGTTTTCTTTCATGGAATCCTCTGTTTCTATTGGCTATCACTTCTGCTCACCGTATTTCCGAGGTCCATGCCCTCATGTATAGGGAAACTTACTTGATTTTTCACAAAGTCCAGGTGGTCCTTCGTACCTACCCTTCCTTCCTTCCTAAAGTAGTCTCCAGGCATGCTTTAAAATCAGTCCTTGGAGCTTCCGGTCTACTATCCAGACTACTCTAGTCAGGGTGAACATCTCCTACATACGTTAGATGTCCACCGTATATTACGCTACTGTACTAATTCAACAAAATTGATTAGAAAGATGTCTCAGCTGTTCATCTTCTTTGCCCTGGGATGCAAGGGCCTCCCGGTTGCGACACGTACTCTTTCATCTTGGTTGGCACATTATATTACATTTTGTCACAAAAAATACAACAAACCTTTACCTGGACCTGTCCAAGCCCACTCCACTAGAGCTATGGCCACCACTGCGGCTTGCTTTAAAGGAGCCCCAATTTCAGATATCTGCAATGCAGCTACCTGGTGCACGATCCATACATTCACAAGGCACTACAGTATGACGGCCATGCAGTCCTACAGGGTCTCATCTCATAACTGTCCTCCCACATGGGCATTATTGCTTGGGATTCATTCCAAAAGTATTACCTACTGCAAGAGACCACTCTGTGGAATAGAGTGCAGTTATGTAAAAACTTACTGTAACAGTAGATCTTTGAGGAGTGTCTCTTGCAGTAGGTTTGTTCCCACCCTCCATCCCCCTCCTTCTCTAAGATAGCAGGTTCGGGTCCAGTGACTACAGTTAGGACTTCTTTGGTACCTTGGCTTCCCCTCGGTCCTCGCTTTGCAAGCTGAATCCGGCAGTGGAACTGAGGATACCAGGGACTGACCACACTTATATAGGAAACAGGCAGCTGATGTCATATGTGGGTGGTCCCTGGTGAAAAACTGCTAGAAGAGCTGCCGTGTGCCACAGCGACCTCTGCTGGATACCCAGAAGTATTCCCTATGCAAGAGACACTCCTCAAAGATCTACTGTTATGGAAAGTTTTTACATAACTGTACTTTCTAGGAGTGGTATATGTTGTTCATCCACACGAACCCACCCGACCTCTGCGGTTTTGATGCACAACTCTGTGCTTCCAGTGGTCAAGATCTGGCATCAAGGAGTGGAGCCGAGGGATGTACCACTCGGGTGGGTGGGAGGAACCAGCTTTCAGACCTTCCGGCAAGATTCTTAAAGGGAAAGGACATGCCAAGAAGTGTGGATGAACAACATATGTCACTCCTAGAACTACTGTTAAAGGTGAATAACCTGTTGTTTGTGCTGCTCAGGCCTTCATTCTACATAAATGCAAACTCACATACCCCAGTGCTGGAGAGCTCACCCTGTCTCAGCTGTACGTTTTGCCATATCCATCTGAGTACTTCAGAATCTCTACCTCAAGGTGGGGGCAAGCAGACTCTGCTGATTCAGTAGATGGATTTGTAGCTTTTGATCAAGTCCGGAGTGGCTCAGCTGGCAGGAGACATGGCAGTCTCATTCACTTGAGTTAATCTCACCCCTTTTGAAGTGTTCTTCTCTCCCAATGGGAATGTTGGTAGCAGTGTCAGTAGATGATGTTAGAGCAAGATGGAGGCCCCCCCCCGAATTGGCCATGCTATGCTTTCTCTTGGCTACCAAGGGGACAGTATGACAGGTTGATCTACCAGTCTGTTTTGAAGGAGGAGGAGGAGGAGGACAGTGGTCACTGGGACTCTTTCACCTGCTGCTAGCTTACATCAGTAGACTTGGTATAGGATACAAAACTTGGTTGCTGGCATTGCTAGCAATCCACTTTCTGGTCATCCCATCACCTGCCTTTTAAAAAGCAATACCATAACATACCAGGGTACACAACCTACAGGAGAGACGGAGAGGGCAGAAGGGGTGGGGGGAGTAGCTGTCTATGTAAGGAAAGGGATAAAAGCAACTGAACAAAAGAGTAAACAGGGAGGAGAGGAGGCACTGTGGGTCACCTTAGAGACTGGAAATGGCACCATAATCTGCACCGGGGTTGTATATAGACCCCATGTCAGGGGGAGGGAATGGACAAGGATATGATAGAAGGCATACTTAGGATGGCAGAGAAAGGGGAGATACTGTTGATGGGGGACCTTAACATGCCAGATGTTAACTGTAGCACCTTTGTGGCAGCCACATCCAAAAGCAGGGCCATTCTTGATGCCCTTCAGCTGGCATGCCTCAAACAGTTTTTTCAAACTAGTTTTGAAACGTACTCATGAGGGAGCAATCTTAGACCTCATTGTCAAATGGGGACAGTGAGAGGATCTCAGATCTAGAAGTGGGTAGCCATTTGGGGACAAGTGACTACCAAACAGTGTGGTTCACGAAAAACTCAGCTACAGAGTCAAGCCATACAAAAGTGAGGGCTCTGGACTTTAGGAGGGCTGACTTTGGCAAGATGGGAGAGTGCCTTAGAAAAGCACTAGCAAACAGGCCAGAAGGAGGGTGGAGCAACAATGGGGAAATATCAAAACTGCCATCACAGAGGCAACAAGCCTTTGTGTGAAGCAAATAAACAAATCAAATGAAATAAAAAAGCCACATGGTTCTCAAAAGAGGTGGCGTGAAGGTTAGGGAGAAAAAGATAGCATTTAGAAAGTATAAGGAAACACAGAAGGAGCAGGACAGAGAACTCTACCAGTTAAGGCAGAAGGAAGCAGGGAGGGTAGTCAGAATAGCAAAGGCACAAACTGAGGAAAAGATAGCTAACTCAGGTTAAGAAGGGGGATAAAACCTTTTATAGGTACATCAGGGAGCGTAGAAAGACAAAGGGGGGGATAGTGAGGCTGAATAGAATGGATGATGGGTGGACAGAGTGTGACAGTGAAAAAGCAGGGATACTGAATGAATACTTTTGTTCAGTATTCACAAAAGAGGAAGTGGGGGAGGTGCCTAATCCAATTAACAGAAGCACTCTGGAGAGGGGGGTCAATCCTAGTCCATTCACAGAAGAAAGGGTTCTGAAAGAACTCCTAAAACTGAAGGTGGACAAAGCAATGGGGCCAGATGGAATTCACCCCAGAATTCTAAAAGAATTAAGCAGAGAACTAGTGACACCACTGACTACCCTTTTTAACAAATCATGGGAGGATGGTGTGGTACCTGAGGACTGGAAGAAGGTGGATGTGATTCCCCTTCACAAAAGTGGGACCAAGACAGAGGCAGGAAACTACAGACCTGTCAGTTTGACCTCTGTGGTAGGGAAAGTGATGGAATCACTTCTGAAGGAAAGAACTGTTGAGTACCTAGATAGAGGCCAGTGGGGTACAGGACCCAAGGCTGCATGGGTTCACAGCCGGAAGGTCATGTCAGATCAATCTAATTGATTTCTTTGACTGGGTGACCAAAGTAGTAGACCAGGGAGGGACTGTGGACATGGCCCACCTAGACTTTAGCAAGGCATTTGACACAGTCCCACACAAAAGATTAGTAGTCAAACTAACCAGCCTGGGAGTGGGTCCCAGGGTGGTAGCCTGGGTAAAACATTGGCTGAACAACAGGACACAGAAGGTAATTGTAAATGGAGTCTACTCTCAAGAAAGAGGGGTTACTAGTGGGGTACCGCAGGGTTCAGTACTGTGTCCAGTCCTTTTTAATGTCTTTATAAGTGACATTGCAGAGGGACTGGAAGGGAAAGTATGCCTCTTTGCAGATGACACAAAGATCTGCAACAGGGTTGATACACAAGGAGGCGTGGAAAGGATGAGAAGGGACTTGGCAAGGTTGGAGGAATGGTCAGAAGCGTGGCAGCTTGGATTCAATGCAAAGAAGTGCAAAGTAATGCACCTGGGAAACAAAAACCCAGGGGACGATTACACAATGGGGGGGGGTAGTAACAACAACAAAAATGGAAAGGGACCTGGGGGTAATCATATCAGATGACCTTAAGGTTGGCAAGCAATGTGAGAAGGCGGTAGGGAGGGCTGGAGGTATACCGGGATGTATAGAGAGCGGTATCACCAGCAGAAAACAGGAAGTTGTTATCCCCCTGTACAGACAGTTGGTGAGACCCCATCTGAAGTACTGCGTCCAGTTCTGGAGACCCCATTTCCGCATAGACAGGACATAGACAGGATGGAGGCAGTTCAGAGGAGGGCAACTAAAATGGTGCAGGGTTTGCAAGAGAAGCCATACGAGGAGAGACTAAAGGAGCTTAATATGTATACCCTTGAGGAAAGGAGGGAGAGGGGGGACATGATAGATACGTTTAAGTACCGCAGTGGAATCAACAAAGTCCAAGAGGGTAGCAGCTTTCAGGAAAAGAGATGTGCAAGAACAAGGGGACACAATTTGAAGATAGAGGGGGGGACGGCTCAGGGGCAATGTGTGGACGTATTTTTCCACAGAGAGGGTGGTGGACGTATGGAACAGCCTTCCTGAGGAGGTTGTGGGGTCTAAAACTGTGGAAGAATTCAAGAATGCATGGGACAGACATAAGGCAGTTTTTGTGGGGGGTAGGAAGAAATAGGCTGTTGGTTAAATAGGATCTGCAACTTATCCTCTAGGTAGGGAAATGGGCAGACTAGGTGGGCCAGGCGGTCCTTATCTGCCATCAGAGTCTATGTTTCTATGTAATATGTTGTCCTCCTCTTGCAGTGGTTTAAACTGTGCAGCAAACAGCAGCTGCACATGAGAACACAGGAACTGAGACCAGCAAATACTTGAGTAAACATGCTAAAACTCAGTTCATACTCTACTGTAATACTTTGTAGCAATATAACTTCACATTTTCTTTCTTTTCCTTGTAGCATCAATAACCAGCTTTCTGACGGTCCTAGCTTGGTACCCAAACACCTCTCTGCGGACTTGGTGCCTTGTACTTCATAGCCTAACACTCATGACAAACATGCAACTTAGCTGTAAGTTGTCTTATTACTGTATGATTTTGCCACAAATGAAACTGTGTTCACCAATATCAGTGTGCGGGCCAACGTTACATTTAAAGGGGCTCATTTAGTGATATGTTAGTGCCATCATTACAGATGACACTAAGATATGCGCCATGGTGGGCAGCGTAGATGGGATCAGGGACATGAAGGGTGTTGTGGAGAAATTATGGTCACAAAACTGGCAGTTCAGACTTAGATCCAAAAAGTGCAAAGTCATACATATGGGAAAGAGGAATCAAAAAACTCATTACTGAATGTGGTTATGGGTGTGGGTGTGTGTGTGTTAGGTCACACCTACTGTAAGTGGAAAGGGATCTGGGGGTTGTCATAAGTGGCAGCCTAAAGACCATTGCCCGATGCAGGAAGGCATACGGGAAAGTCAGTAGGATGCTGGGGGTGCAAAGGCAGTCAAACAAATAACAGAATCCAGTGCACAACCACCCTCACGTTTAACCTGAGAAGTTAAACATTTCCTTTTGTCTAAATAGGCTATTTTCCTTTTTTGCCTCCATGGAAAAGGGATTCTCCTAGTATTCGGACGGCATTCCGGTATGAACAAGCTAAATCACCAGACACCAAGGTGAAGCCCCACGGTTTGGTCCCAACTATGAAATGCCTGCAATGGCTATAGAGTGCATTGTCAAATTGGCTCCTTTACTGTAAAGTGCTTCCACCAAGGTAATTCACAGGTGATCAAAGGGAGCATGCTAAAATGAGTGCAACAGAGTTCCCAAACTCTAAACACATTCCAAGACTAGCATGCCCTACCTTGCATTATTCACAAAGTTAAAATCGCATTTCAGATGAGGCGTGTTACGGGTTTTGTGCCATGTAATACAGTCCCGTGCAAAGACCCCCTCCCTCCCCTTTTAGTAAATCTGCGAAGTTAAGCATAAGCAGGGCCTTCTTCAGCAGAAAAAAAAGGTGAGCCTGTCACTATAGATTATTGGCGAGTCCTCATCTGGAGTACTTTGTGCAATTCTCAGGCACCCTCAGCTTAAAATGGACATGGATCACATAGTTAGTCCAGAGGAGGGCAACCAAATGATACATGGGCAACAATGGAGGACTTAACGAGAAGAGACTGGCTGATACAAACATGTAATTCCTGGAGGCCAGACAGGAAAGGGGGAATATGATAAGAGACATTGTTACCTGAAGGGAATGAACAGGGTGAATCGCCAGAAACTGTTAAGGCAATGCAAGGGTCTGTGACAAGAATGCATAACTGTAAGCTAATAGGGGAAGGGGATTCAGGGCAGACATAATGAAGTACTTCTTCATGGAGAGGGCGGTGGTGGAAAAGACGAGCCATGTGCCCAGTAAAGTGAATAACGCTGCGACTTGTCACAGGGTTCAGCAGAGAGTGGGAGTGACAGGAGTCCTTGGTGAAAATGATAGTGGGGGTGGTGGGTATCAGAGAAACGAACCAGAACTACCTACGGGAAGCTGTGCTTGGGCTACTTTACTAATGTTGAGCTGACAGGGCTAAGGTAGGGAGGGTCTTGGCAGATTAGATGTACCACAGGTCTTTCTGCCTGTAAAATTCTTTGTTTCTCATATTAAGGCAGGAATTTAAAATGCCAGTATTTAAAGAGCAGCTGATGTCGTTCAGTTGGGTAACTCGCACAAAGGAGCTGCTTGCCCAAGGAGCTAATTTACCTTGAATTTTAACATTGTTTTTATAATTATATAAGTAAATATTTAACTTAATGTTGCACTCATAACTTCTGAGCTAAGTGCTGCAGCCCCAACCCAAAATCAGCACTTTGATTGTGAGGTAAGGAATGGAGCTGCAGAGATGTAATACACATATTGTTTGGTACCAAAACCTGAGCAAGTTAAAGATTCTAAGGTGGCTCTGCGATCTTTTTTTTTTATTTTTTTTTAAAATAACCTTTTATTATTTCTGTCCCTCAGAGCTCCGGTAGTGTGGAGGGTGGGTGAGCAGCTGCCTCTGCCAGTATCCATCATTGGTCATCTTAGAGGTGGTGCACAAAATGCAACTGGCCTGCATCCTCTGTCCACTCTAGGAGCCATGTGCTTTGCTTCCGCAATGGACTCTTCCCCCAACCAGCCCCTTCACTGTTGGAGTTCAGTCTGATTCTTGGGGTATTTTTGAAGGTGGCAAAACAAGTTTCCAAAAACAGAAGTCCAGGAAGTGTCCTTGCAGTTGTGGATCATACACTAACCAGGGCCATCTGAAATGTTTTCCAACAACAAAGGAAGAGATAGGGGGTTTGTAGCAAGTTGAAACCCTGTGCTGCCAGCAGTGGTCTGGGGCAACCTGCAGGGGTTTCTAAAGTTGCCAATTAAAATGTGATATCTGCAAGAATCAGTCATCACCATTCATTCCCACTTATGGGTCTGAGCCAGAGGTGCTAGGACCCAGTGGGAGCAAAGTCTTTTTGCAGCCTAGGGGACCAACATTGATGCCGGTGCTGCCCACAAGGCAGATGTAGTGATATCGCGCTCGTGAGTTGGCCAGTAACCAACGGCAGCCTCCTCAGTTTTGTTTTTCTTGCCGTCAAATGCACACAGTGGAAACTTCTGTAGTCACTGAAACTGTGTCACAACCCTTCCCAGTTCAACACAGCCTCAGTTGTACATAATTTTACCTCGGCACCATGTTTTCTGGTGCAATTATTTATTTTATTGTTGGTTCAGCACCAGACTCTCTTCTTTATTTTTGGTTATTTTTTCCAGGTGGTCATGTCAGGTCCTGGGGAGGGTAAGAAACCCAAGAACAACTGTGATTTCCTATGCCTTGGTGCTCCTGTGGGGGACATTTTGCTGTCCATGACCAACATGAGGACTTCTGGGCCAGGCTTGGTGCTGACCAGGACATGGACAGATCTTACTTTGAGGGTATCTCTTGCAGCAGGCCACACTGGTAGGACTTTACTGCCAGGCACTAGAATCACAAAGAAACATTCTTGCTAGCAGTCTACCAGAGGGGGCCACCCACCACTGACGTCGGCCAACCCTGTAAGAGTTGGCGGTCCCCACACCCTCCTCAGTTCTTTCCTGCCATTGACCAACACACGTAAGATCTTTGGAAACTGCTGCAGGTTCAGTCGACTGCTATTTTTGTGCCCTTTTTTCCCCGCATTACTTTATTTTCTTAATTTTCTCACCATAGTTATTTTCCATCTTTCAATGTTTTTTTTATTCATTTATGTCTTCTAGACCAACGTCTTCCTTGGAGCATTCCACAAAGTGTGCTGCAGTCAGCAAATCCCTGTGAAGGACTGCCTTTCTGCCTGTGTCTGCTGCCTAGGCCCAGACCACGATGTCCAAGCCTATGAGTTCTGCCAGAGGTTCAGCCAGGTCACCTGGCGACAACACCAGCGGACACTTGAGAACTTTCCCTGAAGCAGAAGGTCTCCTCCATGGAATGGGAGCCACAGGCCAGGAGCTCCTTGGCCTCACCGACCCAGTCCTCGGGCTGTCACTCTTCCAAGTCTCTCAGCAAGTCCACTGGGAAGCATAAGCACTGGGACAAGGACCGCAACGGGCCCCAGTCCTCCTCTTCCCGCTCACAGTCACTGCACCATTGTCCGACCATTCAGGGGTCCTTCTTTGTGGTTGGGGGGGGGGTCCCATATGCTCCGCACACCCTATCTTCCACAGGACTACTGGTGGCCTCACCTCCTGCGTCTCTTACTGTCTCGAGTGGAAGTTCCTCGGGTCAGGTTCATCCTCTGCTGCTCGGGCCCCTGTAACATTTGGCACACAGTATGGTGGCGCTGCCGGGGCTTCCTCTTCTCCCTGTCCGCCTCCCACTTCTCCGGCATTGAACTCCTCCACTAGGTCCACTGCTCCTCCTCCTTACTGGGCCCAGCAGGATCCTGGCTTCTCTTGTGAGTTGAGTCCCTCTCCTCTCTTGCCTGCCTGGGCCCCTCCCACACTGTCTCACCCCAGCCCACATCTGTGGGACCATCTCCTGCTTTTCCTCACCCACCCCCTGTTAGGCCTTCGCCGTCCTTGCCATACCTGGCTCCAGTTGGACATACACTGGCCTACCCTCAGCCGGTGCCTACTGGTCCTCAGCCTATCCTCCCACAGCCAGCGTCCGTTAAGCCTTTGCCAATTTACTCCCCGGTGCCTGTGGGACTGGCCCCGGTCTAACCTTACCAGTCTCTGCTGGACTGTCGCATGTCCTGGTTGATATTCAAAGCCTTGTTTCTTCCCCTTGTGGAATTCTGCAGGCGTAGGTCCCTATTCCTCAAGGCCCATTGACTCTCACCCACCAGGACCCACCTCCAGGGCCGTCCACTCTGGCTCCTTCAAGACTGGCCCCCCCCCACCTCTACCCTTGCCTACCCGACAGAGGGGATGAGGATCATCTGGACTTGCTCTTACCTGATGAGGGTGACAGTTCAGACTTGGAGGAAGGGGTCATTACCAGCTCACCCACCCCTTCCACTGGCTCCTCAGAAAGGAAAGGGACCCCAAAGAATGTCCCTAAATCCCCCACCAGATGACCCCTCCTTCTCAGCCATCATGCGCCATATCCAGGAGGTGTTGGGGTTTGAAACTAAGAAGCAGGATCTGGAGCGATGCCGGCTTGCGACCTACTTTTGCCAGCCCAACTCCCCTCCTTTGGTGGTACCCCCTCTCATTGATATATATGAGGATGTCATCAAGGTTGCTTGCTGGAGGCCAAATTTGGTCCCAGTCATGTCCCGCAAAGCTGACAGGCTGTATCATGCCCTGGCGGGCAAATCCTTCCTAGAGGAGCAAGTCCATGCTGACTCGGTGGTTATTAACACTGTTCGCGACTGCACTAAATGGCCTAAGCACCTGAGCTCCCCAACCCTCGACAGGGAGTTTCATCGGCTGGACCGCTTTGGGAAATGGACATTTGCCGCCTCTACCTTGACGATCTGTGCTCTCAGCTACCTAGCCCACATGCTCCAGTATCAGAATGCACTGTGGGACAAGGCCAGAGACACAGTCTAATCCTTATCAGACGACTCTGCCAAGCAGCAAGCACTGGATGCCCTCAAGTCGGCCTCTGACATCGGTACCCACGTACTCAGGTTGACCTGTGATGCTGTGGATGCGTTGTCCTGGGCAGCGGCTACCAGCGTATGTCTGCGCCAGTGTTCTTGGCTCCTGGTGTCAGGGTTTGTCCAGTTGATCCATCATGAATGCTCCTTTTAAGGGCAACCTACTGTTTGGAGGTGATGTTGAGGCTATCCTCTGTAGGCTCCAGGCCTTGGGGAGAGCCATCAGATCTGTTCATTCTTTGTATCACACACAGCCCAGATCATGAATGCTCCTTTCGGGGCAATGTACTGTTTGGAGGTGATGTTGAGGATATCCTCTCCAGGTTCCAGGCCTCTGGGCGAGCCATCAGATCTGTTCATTCCTTGTATCACATGCAGCCCAGATGTGGACAGAGAACCTCCTTTCACCGGGCTGCTGCCAGGGAGCCCCGGACATCAGCCTAGCTCCATGGCAAGCAGAGAATAGCGGCGTCTGCCCTGACTGGCCCCAACTCCTCTACTGGCAAAAGCTCCAGAGGGGCCCCGCAGCACACTCCTTGACAGACTCCATCCCTCCAGTAAAGCAGGAGATGGTCTAAAGGGGTCGCATCTCCCTCGTCTAGACTGGTGGAGGGAAATAACTTCCGACAGTTGGGTTCTACAGCTGATTGAACATGGTAACTCACTAGAGCTAGTGGAGTGGCCTCCAGACAATCCCCCAGTTCAGTCATTTTACCCTCTCAGCCATATCCCACTAATTTGGGAGGAGATCCATGCTCTGCTCTGCAAACTGGGCATAGAACCAGTCCCAAAGTCCCAGCAAGGACAGGAGTTCTACTCTTATTTCTTCCTGGTCCCCAAACGCACCAGGGACCTCAGCAAACTAAACTTGTTCATCCAATACAAAAGGTTCAGTATGTTCACCTTTCAGAGACTGCTGCCTCTGTTACACTAGGGGGACTGGATTTGCTTCCTAAACATGTAGGATGCATACAATAAAAAATAAATACCTGCACATCGGGGTGTGCATCTCTTGTAGGCGCTTCATCAGGTTCCGTTTTCAGGGGGCCCATTTCCAGTTCAGGGCTGTGCCATTTGGCTCATCCTCAGTCCCTCGGGTGCTCACCAAGTGCTTGGCAGTGAAGGCAGCTGCCCTCAGGTGGCAGGGGTTCTATGTGTTTCCTTACCTGGATGACTGGCTACTAGCAACTCCTGCTCCAAACCCTAGATTCTTCCTGCCATCTCTTTCAGGCTTTGGGAGTCACCATCACCCTTTTCAAATCTTTTCTAACCCCTTCCCAATGGTTCAAGTACATTGGGGCGGTGTTGGATATAGTCCAGGGATTGCCTTTCTCCCCCAGGACAGAGCGGAGCGTCTGATGGAACAAGCCCGTCAGCAGTACTCCAGCCATTACATCCCAGCCTGGGTCTTCCTATGCCTCCTGGGACTCACTGTTACTGTCCCTCTAGCCTATCTGCATATGAGGATTTCCCAGTGGACACATTGCGGGTCCAGTGGGGCCAGTGCATGGACGACCTGGAGCAGCCAGTCCTGGTCTCTGATCCAGTCAAGAAGTTGCTGTTGTGGTGGCAGGAGCCCGGCAGTCTCCTGAGGGGTGCTGTTTTACATTCTACCCTCGCAGAAAATCCTCACAACAAATGCCTCGGGTCTAGGCTGAGGGGCTCATCTGGGTGCCCACCAGACTCAAGGGGGGGGGGTGGAAGTCCGTGGAGGCTGGCCTTCACATAAATGTCCTGCAGCTATGAGCAGTCCTGTGTGCCCTTCAGACCTTTCAGACACATCTCTCCCCAGGTCCACTGCTGATTAAGACAGACAACTCCAGTGTGGTTCATTGTATCACCGAACGGGTAGGGATGCGCTCTTACCCCAGTGTCGGGAAGCGATAAGGGTCTGGTATTGGGCAATAGATTTTGGCCTGGAACTTTCAGCCACTCACGTTCCTGGTGCACAAAACGTCTTAGTGAACAGCCTAAGCTGGTTCCTTTCTCGTGCTCACGAGTGGGAACTCCTGAACTCCATGGTGGAAGATCTGTTCAACCGGTGGGGTCATCCAGAGTAGGTCCTTTTTGCATCACCACTCAACGTGAAACTGCTGCTTTTCTGCTCACTCACACCAGGTTCTGGAGTTTTCTGGTGAGACGCATTGTCCCTCTCTTGGAAAGGGAGATTTCTGTACACCTTCCCTCCCTTCCCACTCTTCCAGAGGTTCCTAATCAAACTTCAGCTGGATGGGACCTCCATGATTCTAATCACCCCCCCCCCCCGGTGGCCTCGTCAGATCTTGTTCCCCTTGCTCCAGCAGCTGGCAGTGGAACCTCCACTGCCCCTGCCATATGCACTGGCTTGCTGTCCCAGGAACAGGGCACCCTGGTCCATCTGGATCTCAAGTCTCTCCATCGTCATGCATGGTTCCTGATGACATAGTCATTGTGAAGTTTGGGGTGTCCCCTAAAGTGGCAGATGTTTTAGTGGTGGCTAGGACACCTTCCACTTGGGCCACCTATTCCATGAAATGGAAGCACTCTGCCATATGGGCTGCATTGCACCACCTGAATCCCTTCACCTGTCCGGTGAACCAGATGTTGGAGTACTTGCTTTCCCTCTCTGTCTGAAGTACTTCTCGATTAAAGTTAATTTTTTGGCCATATCTGCCTAGCATGTCCCCATAGATGGCTGTTCTATGGGCCAGCTAGATGTGTCCTGCAGATTCTTGAGAGGCATCCTGCATCTGAAACCTCCAATCCACAACCCTGTCTCGACTTGGGACTTACATTTTGTGCTGGAAAAAACTCAACCCTGCCTTCTTTTGAACCAGCCGTAAGTTGTGAGCTATGCTTTCTGTTGTGGAAAGCATTGTTTTTAGTTGCTATTACTTCTGCTCGGAGGATTTCTGAGCTTCAGGCGCTCAAGTGTGAGCAGTCCTATTTGGTTTTCCATAAAGACAGGGTGTCTTTGTATACCAGTCCTAGGTTTCTCCCCAGGGTGGTGTCTGAGTTTACTTTGAATCAATTCATCCACCTACCTACCTTTTTATTTCCTGGAGCATACCAGTCCAGGGGAAGCATTGCTCCATACCTTGGATGTGCATATAATTTTGCATTACTATACACAGTGGACTGAGGACTGCAGGAAGTCCTCACAATTGTTTCTTTTGCCCCTGGGAGAGGGGCAGTCCCAGTGTCTAAGCAGTGTTTGTCTAAATGGCTGGCCAACTGCATTATTTTCTGTTACAGGAAGGAAGTTCCAGGTGTGGTACATGGTCACTCCACTAGTGGCATGACCGCCTACGTTGCTTGCTTTCACAGTGTCTCCACTGCAGAGATCTGTGCTGTGGCCACTTGGAACCTGACCCTTACTTGGCTAGGCTGGACAACATAGCCTCTTGGTGCAGGGCCAATTTTCGGGATAGTCATTATTCAGGGCCTCCTTTCTTCCAGCCTCTTGGACTGTCTGACAGTTTTTGTGTAATTGCTTGGGACTCGTGCTACCGGTGTGTCCTGCTTCAAGAGATACCCTCGAAGTAAGATATTACAGTTGCGCAAGAACTTACTGTAACAGAAGATCTTCAAGACGATCTCTTGCAGCAGGCCATGCTTTCCCTCCCTCCTTCCCCCTCTCCTCCTTTTTGTGGGTTTCCCTTTCTTTGAAGAGGAGCCTTCTGCTTATTTATTTTTATTTTTTTGTAACAGTTACCTTGGCTTCCTCCTCATTTCCCCTAGCAGGTTCTGCCTTTGGTCTCCGGTGGGAGAACTGATGAGGGTGTGGGGGCCGCCCACTCTTATGGGGTTGGCTGACGTTAATGGGTGACATCTGTGATGGGCGGCCCTCTCTGGTAGACTGCTAGCTAAAAAGTTTGTGTGATCCTAGTGCCTCGTGACAAAGATCTACCGGTGTGGCCTGCTGCAAGAGATACCCTTGATGTAAGATCTACTGTTACGGTAAGTTATTAGTAACTGCACTGTGTGATGCCTGCTTCTCCATGGATTACCACACCCTCAAGAAGCATGTGTTGAAGTGGGGCTGAGATCCGCCCATCATCAGAGGCAGGCATTGCATGGTAAGGTCCCTGGGCTCTTCCCATGAGCCCCTTCTCAGTACTACACATACTGAGGAAGTCCAGGACACTCCCTGCGCTCCCCCGACAAGAAACCGAAGGCCCAATGAGGGGTCTTGTGGACACTTAGCCACTTGGGGGGGGGGGCCTGTTGGCTGAGCACACACACCCCTGTCCGTTGGCTCAATGGGGCAGTGGCACCCTCAGTGGTGAGGCCAAAACTATATGCTTGGTCTATACTAGTTAGGCACCCTGGTGTTACGGCCTCATGCTACCCTAGCTCCTTGTACTAAAGCCGGTACTGATAAGCGAGGAGGCACTGGCCGTAAGGCTAGGCCCCTCTTCTCGCACTGCTCACAGTGCCAGAAGAGAGAAGGGTTCCGGAGTCAACCCTGTCTTCCCCTGAACACCCTCCCCCCGGGGGTGGGGGGGAGATGATACTGATCTTTGGCCTGGCGACAGAATTAGTGAAGATGGTGGTCTTCCTGGGCCTGGTTCCAAGCCTGACTCGGAGTCACTCCTGGGGTTGTACCTTATGCTGTCACCTGAGAAGGTGACGGGACCCTTTCTTACGCTGTTTGTGGTGCCATTCCCTGTGTCAGGTCTGGCTCCAGTGTCATTCATGGTGCTGGTTCCGGTGCTGCTTACGGTACCAGTTCCAGGTTTGACTCTGGAGGTGGCTCTAGCCTAGAGACTGGGCTTGACCAGGGTCAGCCGCAGTGAGGAGTTAAGGTGGGACACTGGGTCTGTGGCTCACCCTTCATCTGTAGAAGATGGTAACTCCAGCAGGGGTTGCAGTGCTAGCCCGGGGCCTGTCTTCCCTCTGGAACCATCTGGCCCTTTCACTGCTGGGGACCGGGGCTACCCTGTGGGCCCTGACCAGCTCTGCTCTCCCCACTTGGGGGGGGGGGGTTCCCTCAACAGCCATCTGGACTGGTTCACTGGGGTGGGTTGCTGACCCCAGGCGGAGTCCCTGAGCATTCTCACAGCTCCTGACAGAGGACCTGGCTTGGTCATCCTTGACCCTCCCCTCCTCTACCCTCCCCTGCGCTGCCAGATATTTCAGGCCCATGACCAGGGATACAGTTAAAGTCAGCGGATGTGTTCCACTAGTATCACCTTACAGCAGATCAGGCTCTTTTGTGGCCTGAAGATCTTGCACTGCTGTTACCTGAATTCAGCTCTTTCTCCTCTGAGGAAGGAGATTCTCCTCCCAATCCTTCCTCTGGTGCCGAGTACTCCCAGTAGTAGTGATTCCTTTCAGAGATAATGCAGGAGCCGAGTTTATGTCCCTATGTAGATCACAGTATTGTTGCTCTGGCATTGTCGTTCCTTGTTGTGGATTACAGTGATGATGCTTATTGTTATTCCCCCATGGCCCTGGCCCTTTCTGGAGGCATCCAGGCATGTTTGGCTCCATCTCTTTGTTCGTCTCTAGCCCCTAGGGACGTCCAGTGCAGGTATTGCACGGGGTCTCCAGGTGCTGTTCCTTATCACACTTTGGAGATTCTGGTCATGCAAACACCCTCTGGGCCTTAGCACTCAGTACATGATCTCCCCGGACACTGTCTCGTGGAGCTTGATGCTTGAGGCGATGAGTTTTTCTGTTGGCACGCACCGTGATGTTAATTTCTGCACATCATATAGCTTATGGCAAATGCCTGTGTGTGATTCAGAGTCAGCTCTTGCATTTTGCTGAATTGTGAGTCAGCCATACAGGCCATTCACCTTTCCGCCTAGGGCCTGGATCTGGCGAGGCACCAAGGCACAAGGCATGGGCGTCTTATGATGGTGAGGTAGCTTCCAGACTGGTGGGAATAGTAGCCTGCATTCAGTGGATGACATGGCTTCACCTGTCCCCATTGCCACCCCTGTTATGCATAGGTTGCCTAACTCTTACTTCCAGGGGACTTACTTTTTGTCCCTCAGCCTCAGGCATGAGTTGTTGGGGCGCAGTCTTGCTCCCAAGTCATGGGAGAGTCTGTGTGCCCCTAACCAGTCTCAGATCCTATTAGACCTCTAAGGAGTTCCTGCCCTCCAGTAGTTACCTCCATCAGAGGGCTGAGGGATATTTTTTTTTCCCTCCTCAGGGTGAACCAACTCCTCCTGTAATTGGGGAAAGCTTGGTGCTCTGACCCATAAATGAGAATGAATGGTGAAGATTGACTCTTGGAAGATACTAAAATTACGTACTCACCGCAATTGTTGACCTTCTAGAATATACCATTCCCTGCTCAGGTAAGAGTCAGGGCCTCTGGGCAGCTCCCTATGTGGAGCTGTGCACATGTTGTCATGTTGCTGCTCCCTCAGAGCTCTCGCTCCCTTGCAGGGATAGCACTTTTTTTCTTCCGTTGGAATTGGGCTCTCACCCCTTCCAAACTCTTGTGGTGTTTCTCAGTTTAAACAAAGCAAAAAGGGGATAAGGGTCCCCACTTCCACAAAAACACAACAAAAATCCCCTTTTTTTTATTTTTCTTCCTACCTCCCTCCCTCCCTCTCCTAGTTGGGTGTTTCTGATGATACCCACTAAAGCTGTTGTGACTTCAGTCTCCACCTTGCATTTTTCTTCAGCCTCTGCCAGTTGGCAGCATAGCCTGGCTAAAATGTGCAGCCTTCATCTTCCGTGTCAGGGAGAGGCAGGGGCTAAGGAGTTTTTATTTCTCCTGTTCCGGTCTGCCTGTTGAGCTGTGTGTTATTTCCACACCTAGGTGTTGGACACGCATCCTTACTTTCCTTTCTCTCTCTTGGAGTGGCAAGACAATAGTAGTTGGGCTCTTGGACTCTGTCCAATGTCTTCTACAATCTATCCCTTGGATTTGGTTTTGATTCCTCTAATTCTTGTCCTCTTGGAGCACAAGATCTTTCCAAATAGACATTCTGCCATCCTAACCCTGCAGAGATTCCTACGGGTCTCTTTGGTACCAGCCAGAGCTATATACCAGAGTGGCTGCCCTTCCCTCCGCCTTCCTGTCCAGGTGACTGAAATAGGCTGTGTCTCTTACAACCGCTACCCTTGTGTCACTTAGGCCCGTCCCTTAGTTCTCTAAGTTGATAGTCGGGTTTTATTATTTTTATGATTTTATATGCTGTGTCCTTTTTCTATATCTTTGGGCTGGGAGTCTATAGCCCTTTCTCTTTCTCCCACTTGTTTCTTACCTTGCAAACAGAACTGAGGAAGGGAGTGGGCAGGCATTGGTTACTGGCCAACCCATGAGCATGACGTCACTCTGTCTGCCTTGTGAGTGGTACCAGCACCACTGCGGGTCCCCTAGGCTGCAAAAAGACTGTGTCCTCAGTGGGTCCTAATGCCTCTGACTTAGATCCGTAAGTGTGAATGAATGAATGATGAAGATACTCTTGAAGAGCAGCACTTAGTGAGTGTAATTTTCATTTTTTTCTTTTTTGCATCTCTTCAAACCCTACACATGCTCTAAAGCCTCAGTCCCAGTGCAATACATCATGGGTATGCAGATCGTTGTGCAAGACGGGCTGTATGACTTCACTGGAACACACATTGCCTTTAAAGAGCTGGTGACACAGTCAGAAGAACTTTAGCAAAACCTTATATTTAGACACAGTCCAACTTGCATTTCCCATTAGTGCTGTCTGTATTCCTCCTCCCCATTATTTATTACTGAGGTCATCTGTGTGAAAACAGGATCTTTGCTCCTAAAGAGTTTGTCTATTCCTGTCGTTTTCTCCCTACATGAAGTCATAGAGCACTGCCTGTGACATCACAGTTACTCCCATGGCAATAGATTGTGATGTCACAACTCAGGATTATGACTTGAAGTAATGAGTATGCTATAGAGACTGATTGACTGTAAAGGAACTCTAAGAAATAAAAACCATGTATTCATGCAAGTTTCCTTAGTGTTAAATAATGGGGAGAAGAAATATATAAAACATAAATGGAATGCAGGCAGAATTGTACCTAATTATGTTTTTTAAAGTTTTCTTTGAGGCATCAGTAGCTCTTTAAACGACTTGTACATCGTATCCAGTACAGGCTGGGAATGTTTTCTCCCCTTGGGACTCCACTTTTTACTGTAGTCATTGTTTCAGCGAGGTACTAAGTTAGATTCCCAAGATAATGGACATTTAGAACACTCAATGAGCATACTGAAGAGGCAGTTTGCAGAAAGATTGTTCTAGGAGCGTGGATATGTTTTTCATCCACGCTCTCTGGCATGTCCCTTTCCCCTTTAAATCTTGCCGGAAGTCTTCAAGCTGGCTCCTCCCACCCACCCACCCAGGTGGTAAATACCTCGGCTCTGCCTCATGATGCCAGATCTTCCTTTCCGCTGGAAGATTCAGGTTCCCTTATGCTACTTTAGCAATTGAAGGCCCTGGATTAACAACGTCGGTTTTTACTGCAAATCACTCTTAAAACTCATCAGAGTTAACGACTCCGATTACAGTGCATCATACATAGGGGACAAATCATCCCCTGGATTTCGCCGGTGTACCTGCGGCCAGAAGATGTCGTGCACCGATCCCCACCTCTCGTTGTCTATTGCCTAGGTGTCGGACATGACACCACGTCTTGTACTTTTTGCCTGGTCTTCCATCCCAACGTTCTGGATGACCGCAAGGCACGCTCTAAAAATTAGGGGAGACAGGAGAATAGGAACCATGGTGAAATCAGAAAAGAAGAGGTGGGTGGTTTCTGTAACATGGGACCTGCCGAGCAGCTAGAAGCAGATAAAGGCATTCGAGGAGGAAGTGGCTCAAGCTTCGGCCAGTCGAAGCTTTTTTGTCCCACTCAACCTTGGCTCTACTTTTACGGGCTCCTTCAGGGAGTTGTTCCAGTCTCTCCCCACCAGGAATGAGGTGCCCTTTGGCTCGCACTCCTCCCGCCCTCGAAAGGGGAATAAGGACCCTAAGTCTTCGACTAAACAGAGGCACTCCTGGGACTGAGAGAGGTCTGAGTCCCAGGAACACGCGGTCTTGACTTCGGTCGAGAGCGCTTCTTTGGCCACCGGCTTTACGGACCTTCCGTCTGGCCAAGGGATAGAGACCGAGGAAACGGCTGAACCGACTGAGATTACTCTCGACCCGATCAAGCCTTTATCGCCGATTCCGGTCGACGATTCTTTAGAAAGGACTCCTGTCCTTTCCTTTCCTGATGAGGAGACACTGCCCTTGGGTGTCTCGATCGTGGAAACTGTGCCGGAACCTCTGTTTTCACCGACTCTGGTGACTCCTGATTGACCAAACTGACCCTGTCGGTCTCAATTGAGGACCAGGACCCCTTAGGTTGAACGGCCAAAAAAGGGCCACAGACACTCTAAAAAGAGGTGCTGCCACAGATCCTTATCCTCCTCGGACGAGGAGAGGCTTTGACGGAAACTCTTTCGATGCTATGAGGATCTTATGTGGCAGCAGCTGATTTTGACCAGGCAGAAGCTGGCTCCACCGGATGCCCCGGCCATCACTTGACTCCCGCCTCCAAATCCAACCCCTCTGGAACTGAAGGCCTTGGTTCCACTGCCCGTGGGGCCAGTCTGTATCCCGGCTCGGCCTATTCCGGTCTCTCCACCAATTTTGGTGGAGCCACCACCTAAGCAGCCTCAGAGGACCGACCAGACACTGGGCTTCCCCGACGTCTGTCGATCACGGTTGTCCCTGATCGCCCTCAGCATATCGAGGGAGACCTAGGTGGTAGACCATTGTATCCCGACTCTTCGGATTCGGACGACACTGGATTACACTTTCATCCTGGGGATGATGAGTCATCCATGGTGGGATTGGAGGAAGGCCCTTCCTCCTTTCACGACATCCTCCGCCTGATTTCCGAATCCACCAGAATGCTCCTGGAGCCCATCTAGAAAAAGGCGGAGTACCCCCTTATGGATATCCTCAAAAGTGGGGATACCCCGACGGAGGCCTTTCCAGTGGCCGAAGCCATCGTTGGCCCGGCCCTTGAGCTTTGGCAGCGTCCTGCTTCCTGCCCAGCTCAGTCTGCTCGTGTGGCCCGGGTATACGGTGCCCATGGGGTCCTTGGCGGGGTTCACAGAACATCCTTCGGCCGAAAGCCTAGTGAATGCTTTTGTGTTCAGATGTACTGGTAGCTCAGCTGACACTGACCGAGCCCCGGACAAGGAGTCCAAGAATATGGACCATTCTGCCCGTAAGGTCTATGCAGCCTCCTCCTTAGGCCTTCATCAGGCCAGCTCGGCTGTTATCATGGCACACTTCTCTCATGCTCTCCTAGGATCATTGGATGAAGTCCTCTCTTATCTCCCCGCGGACATGCAAACCACGGTGAAGCAGGTCCGTGATCAGGGCCGTGCTGTTGCAAAACAGCAGCTCCAGACGGCCCTGGACATTGGAGATTCCTGTGCCTGCTCTTTAGCAGCCGCAGTGGCCACTCGCTGCAGGGCTTGTCTGAGGCTGTCCTCCTTCCCAGCAGATACCCAGCACAAGTTAGCTGACGTGCCCTTCCTAGTCACCGACCTCTTCGGTCCAGGAGTGGCTGGTCACCTCTGGCGCATAGAGCAGTCCAGTTTCACCTTGGATGCTACCTCTGCGAAGGGTTCTTCGGGCAAGAACCAGCAGAAGCGCAAGAAGAAGCCTTTTTGGCACTCTTCCCCTGCGGTTAGGCAGCACTCCAATCAACGAGGCCAGCAGCAACAGCAGGCTCAAGCTTGGCACCCCAAGCCCAAGCAAGGTCCTCAACAGCCCCATAAAGGAGGCTGAGGTGCTGGTCCAGGAGCCTCCTTCGCCTCCTCCTCTAAGCCTACTTAGTGACGGGTTGGGGGTTGCCACCCCTACACCCGTCACGCCAGCTCTGGGTCCTTCCGTGGGGGCCAGCTCTGCCACTTTCTTTCCGCCTGGTCCGATATCACCTTGGACAGGTGGGTTCTAGAAGTGGTCGGGTTGGGGGTTGCCACCCCTACACCTGTCACGCCAGCTCTGGGTCCTTCCATAGTGGCCGGCTCTGCCACTTTCTTTCTGCCTGGTCCGATACCACCTCGGACAGGTGGGTTCTAGAAGTGGTCGGCCAGGGACTGCCTCTGGAATTCGAGCAGTACCCTCCGAGCCGAGACTGTGTTTCTCGGGAGGAAAAGATCTCAGCTTGCACTCAGTCGGCTCTTCGAGACGCCATTGCTCAGCTCCTGCACAGGGAGGCAGTAGCTCCAGTGCTGGATCCTCCTACAGACCCGGGCTTAGTGTCCAGGTACTTCCTGGTGCCCATGCAGACGTGGGGTTGACGCCCCATCCTAGATCTCCACGACCTGAATCAATATCTCAGGTCTTGCAGCGTCCGGATGGTAACGCTGAACCAGATCATACCATCTCTGGAGCGAAACATGTGGTTCTGTTCACTGGATCTGCAGGGCGCGCTCTTCCATGTCCCAATCCGTCTGTCCCATCAGCGGTTCCTCCACTTCAGGGTCGAAGGGACCCTGTACGAGTTCCGAGCCATGCCATTCAGCCTGTCATCGGCCTTGAGGGTCTTAATCAAGTGCATTGCAGTGGTGGCAGCCCATTTCCGGCGTTGAGGAGTTCGAATCTACCCTTATCTCGACGACTGGCTCATGGCAGGTTCCTCCCTTCAGGAGGTGGAGAGATCCAGGGATCTGGCTCTTCGAACCTGCTCCCAGCTAGGCCTCCTGATCAACGAGGCCAAGTCGGAACTCGTGCCCTCTCAGGTGATGGGCATCATCGGGGCAGAGCGCGACTCTCGTCAAGCCAGAGCTTGGCTCCCTGCAGACAGGGTGGAGGTTCTTTCCTCCTTTGCCCAATAATTTCTGGTTGGGCACTTGCGCCCTGCCCAGGACTTCCTGTGCCTTCTGGGTTACTTGGCAGCATGCATCTCAGTGGTCTGTTGGGCCAGCTGGCACATGCGCCCCCTCCAGTGGGAGCTGGCCGCTCAGTGGACTCAGCGCCATGGTCATTTCGATCAGCTGATCACTGTAACCCAGAAGATGTGGGACGCTCTCCAATGGTGGACCGCCCCAGAATGGTTGCAGGAAGGGATCCCGTTTGTCCACCCTGAGCTGATGGTCGTTCTTACGACCGATGCCTCTCTCATGGGCTGGGGAGCCCACATGGGGGACAGCAGAGCCCACGGGTTCTGGACCCCGAGGAGTCCCGATGCCACATCAACCTGTTGGAGCTCAGAACAGTCAGACTGGTGGTGTTAGCTTTCGCTCTTCAGCTCCGGGGTCAAGTGGTTCAAGTCCAGACTGACAATACCACGACCATGTACTACCTCAACAAACGGGGCAGCACGCACTCCCATCTGCTTTGCAAGGAGGCGCTCCGCATCTGGATCCTCGTCAGCTGGCTGGAGGCGGATCTCCTAGCCATTCATTTGGCAGGAGTCTTGAACCAGCTGGCGGATGCTCGCAGCCGTATAGGCCAGACATCCCACTAGTGGTTTCTCGATCCAGAGATAGCTCACAGCGTGTTCTTTCATTGGAGCAAACCGATGGTGGACCTGTTTGCCTCCAAGGAAAACACCAAGCTGAGGCTGTTTCATGCCCGCCCCCCTCAGCAAGGCTCGCTGCAGGGGGATGCCTTCTGGAGGCTGTGGAACCCAGGCCTCCTCTGTGCCTTCCCTCCATTTCCCTTGGTCCACAAGATGATACTCAAGATGAGGAGGGACAAAGCAAAGGTGATCCTGGTAGCCCCAGACTGGCGGTGCCAGTTCTGGTACCCAGATCTCCTCAGCCTCAGCTGCAGGCCCCCAGAGCGACATTGTACATGCCAGGACCTGATATGTCTGAACCGGGGAAGTTATTCCATCTGGACCTTCAATCTCTGCACCTGACAGCCTGGTACCTGAGCAGCTAGAGTTCCAGGCTCTGGGTTTTTCCGAGGATGTCTACACGTGGTGGAGGCATCTCGTAAGGAATCGACCAGGAAATGTTATGCCTTCAAATGGAAGAGATTTTCCATTTGGTGTCAGGGTAAGAGTCTGGACCCCTTATCCTGCTCTGTGGCTAACATTTTCGACTACTTTTGGTCTCTCTTCAAAGGGGGTCTACGGTCATCAACCCTTAGGGTGCACAATGGCAGCCATTTCTGCTTACCAGGCGTGGGCCAGTCAGCCAACATTGATGCAGGAGACAGTGGTCGGGCGCTTCTTCAAAGGCCTGGATAACATATCCCCTCCGGTGCGTGAACCTCCACCTCCGTGGGATCTCTTGCTGGTCTTGGTAAAGCTCATGGGCAAGCCATTCAAACTCATGCAGAAGTGTCAGATTTCACACTTGTCATGGAAGACTGCCTTCCTGGTGGCTATCACATCAGCCAGAAGGACAGGAGAGCTCCAGGCTCTTTCGGTGGACTCCCCTTATCTGATCTTCCACAGGGACAAAGTTCTTGTGCACCCCCAACCGAAATTTCTTCCGAAGGTGGTGTCAGAGTTTCATCTTAACCAGGTGTCAACTCTGCTGGTATACTACCCTAATTACACTTTGGACACAGAGTACAGGCTCCTTACTTTGGGCCTGAGACGTGCTCTCTCCTGTTATAAGGAGAGAATGGACGAAATTCATGAAGAGGTTCGCCAGCTGTTTGTCACCTACGCTGAAGCCGCTTCTGGCAGACATGCAGCCAAACGGACCATTGCAAGGTGGATTACATCATGCATAGGTCTGTGCTATGAGTTGGCGGGCAAGGAGCCTCCCAGAGGGATAAGAGCTCATTCTACCCGCCATACTGCTGCATCGATGGCTGCCTCCAGGGACATCCCTATCCAGGAAATCTGTCGGGCTGCTACCTGGAAGTCAGCAAACACCTTTATTACCCACTACCACACTGACCTTGAGTCACGCCGGGATGCTGGTTTTGGGGCCTCAGTTCTCCAGTCTCTATTTCCCAAGTAGGGGGTGCGCGCCTTGCCTCCCTCCTCCTGGAAAACTGCTTGGAGTCTGCCAGAACAACATATCCATGCTCCTAGAAGAACAGGTTACTCATCTTTAACAGTAGTTCTAGGAGTGGTATATGTTGTTCATCCACAGGCACCCATGCGACCTCCCTGGCTGTAGGCGCACCACCTTGCTTCCAGCGGGCTAAGATCTGGCGTCATGGGGCCAAGCCAAGGTATTTACCACCCGTGTGGGTAGGAGGAGCCAGGTTGAAGACTTCCAGCAAGATTTAAAGGGGAAAGGGACATGCCAGAGAGTGTGGATGAACAACATATACCACTCCTAGAACTACAGTTACAGGTGAGTAACCTGTTCATACATGCTATCCAAAAAAAACATGGTAGCAGGGAAGAAAGTTCCAAATGTTTTGATATTATATATTTTGGAGGTTAAGAGAAATTAACAAAAACCGAACACTTTGGATATTTCTTCTCTCCTAGGATTCTTTTATGGATCTCATCTACTACTCTGCTGCACGCTTCCTCTTTGATATGCTCATTCTGAGTGTTCTAAATGCTCCTTGCCTTGGTTATTAAAAGGGTTCTTTCCTGGTCTTTCTGTCGCTAGCCATGTGAGACGTGATGCTCATTCCTTGATCTTGGTCTCTTGAACAAACATTAAGAAACAAACAAAAACATGGTGGTTTCCATTGGAAAATGTACCCCTGCTTGTAAAAGGGAATTGGTTTTGGCTCCTGGATGTCAAAGCTACATAATCGCATATTCTAGTCTGTTTGCAGAAGCATCCAATCTTCCTGGACATAAAGTCTCCACCACTCATTCACACTAATGGTATCTACGCCGGAGGCGCTAGGACCCAGCGGGAGCAAACCCCCCCCGCCACCAAGAGGGTCGGTGCCAGAAGTGGAGCCGTGAGGAGAGTCACCGTGAGCCGTGGCTCGTGCAGTAAAGACTATCTTGTCGTTGACCCTCCAATCGCCTCAGTTCCTTTTTTCCCCCGCTGTCGAGTGCGCTTCAGTGACAACGTGGCTCGCCTTCCAGGAGTCAAACTTCAAACTAGCAGCATAGTTTTCAGTGTATTATTTTGTAATTTATCTTCGAAACAAGTACTGATTAGATTTAATTTTATTGATTATAATAAAGAAGTCTTCAGCCCTCCATTGACGGAGTCGACCACGAGCGGGTCAGGTGACGGTAGGGAGACTTCATATGAATGCTGTTCAGTCACCCAGGCTTGGTCCGGTCCGCCACCCTCCCCGGAGGGTGGGTCTGACAACGAACGGTCCAATGCTCAGGGAGATGGACGGCCACCCCGAAAGCATAAAAGAAAATGGTCCCATTCTCGGCACCATTTGGCCTCAAGCTTTTTTTTGGCACACAAGTCAAGAAACGAGAAGGCATCACCCGAGGTCACCTTCGGTATAAGCTCCACGCTGGCCAGTGGTCGGTCATTGGGGCCAGGCACCGGGTCTCCTCTCTCGGAGTCGCCGGTTTCTGGCTTCAGTGGCCAACCTCTTTGACATCGGAGCCCATCCCCCGCCTCTTGGTGGGGCTTCCGATGAGCAGTTTCACCAGTGGGCTGCTCTTATGGAGCAGTGGGCTCAGAGGTTTGTCCAGCTGCCTGACCCAGTCACTACGAGGCCTTCGGGCCATTTGAGGGACCGGGTAGGGTGATTGGACCTCTCTAGTCATGTGGCACCTTCTTCGGTGCTGTCAGCTCCATGCTCGGGTGTTTTTTCCCCTCACATGACTGTGGCGCAGGGGTCCACGCCGATGCCTTTATCTCCTGCTAATTTTCCTTCATTTCCCTCAAATCGCAGTTTTCAGAACCTTGGGACACTCCCTGCGCCGTCCGCAGCACCGGGGACTCTCGGTGCAGTCTGCGGTGTCGAGGGGTCTGTCAGCACCATCCACGGCGCTGTGGGCTCTGTCGGCACCGTCTGTGGTGCCGCAAGCTCCTTTAGCGCCATGGCCTCTGTCGGCGCCGTGTGCTGGGCTGTTTCCGATGGCACCGACTTCTTTGTGTTCGGCACCGTGTTCTTCGTCGGCACCAAGGCTTGGTGTGGCACCGTCCAACCTCCAGGGCTTTTCGACTCAGATTCCTTTCTCTTCTACTTTTCATTCTGATTTTCACTCCTTTCCTGTCCATACAGTCCCCCTGGACTGTCAGGAGGTGATTTTGAGCCTGACCCAGATCTTCGGCTGGGTGATGATGTTGAAGGAACAGAGATCAATCCTGCTGCAGAGCCTCTGATCGAGGACCTTTCCTTTAAGTCTCTGCTGAAACATTTAAATTCCACTCTTTCTCTCCAGACTACAGAAATTGATCCTGGGAAGCTTTTAAGACTCCAATACCTACATGTCCCAGAGATCCCTATGGAATTAACTCCTCCAGTACAACCATATTTTGAGACCCTTTCTCAGATGGTATGGAGCAATCCTGTTCTTATCCCTTCCGTGGCTAAGTCCATAGATAGGAAGTATGCTGCTCCCAAGGATTGATTCATTTTGGCCTCACAAGCTTTTGCTGATTCCGTTGTAGTCTTAGCAGAGAATGACAAGGCCGTCCTCCCTCAGGCATCTACAGCCTGGCCTATAAATAAAGAATCTCCTAAGATAGACACCTTAGGTAAGAGAGTCTTTGCTGCCTCCACCCTGTGTATGCATATTGCCAGCTACCAGGGCTATTTTTCTCAGTATGAGTATGTCCTTTGGCATTCGCTCAAGCAAATGGTAGAATCTCTGCCTGAGTTGGAAACTAATTCAAAGCTACATCACACCATAACCAGGGGTATCTAGTCCAATAACCAACAGGTTAAAGCTGCAATGGACACTTTCGGTACTGCTTCTCGATCTGCGGCGGGCATTTGTACCTGTTGCCACTCTTGGCTACGTACTTCAGGCTTCACAAATGATGCCCAGCAGTAGGTCATGGCCTTACTCTTCGACATATATTTGTTCGGACCCCAGGTGGAACAAGCTCTGGAGGCCACACAGAAGACTAGGTCAGCCATTAAGACAGCTTGACCCGCACCATCTTGGGGGGGGGGGGTTGCCAACAAGCGTCAATTTCACAACCGTCAGTCCTTTTGGGGCAAAGGCAGAGGTGCTTTTTACAAAAAACACCCCGCAGCCACAAAAGAAAACGCAGCAGAATGCACAAGGCCCCAAAA
The DNA here is from genome assembly GCA_016271365.2 of Neoceratodus forsteri. NCBI lineage: Eukaryota > Metazoa > Chordata > Ceratodontiformes > Ceratodontidae > Neoceratodus > Neoceratodus forsteri. The sequence continues at coordinate 144,503,382 of CM057451.1, forward strand.
CAACCAGTGCCACCTTCTGAGTTCTTGGCCCAGATCCCACCTCAACTGCCCAAGGGGGACTCTTCCTCAGCAGTGGGACAACGTCTGACTCAGTTCTACGACCGGTGGAAGTCTATAACATCTGACAAATGGGTCCTCCGGATAATCCGCAAGGGGTATTCACTCAGTCTTTCAGAATCCCCCCGGATCATCCCCCCAAACGACAGCCCAGGCTGTCGACAATACAGTCAGACCTTCTTGCTTCTGAGGTACAAGGCCTTCTGAACAACAGGGCAGTAGAAGTAGTTCTGCTGGACCAACGAAATACAGGTTTCTACTCCCATTACTTTCTAGCTGTGAAGAAAACTGGCGGCATGGGCCCCATTCTGGATCTCAGAAAGTTAAACAAATTCCTTCACAAGGAAAAGTTCAAGATGATATCTCTAGTTACCCTTCTACCATTGATTCATCATTGGCTAGCCTCCCTGGACATGCAGGATGCCTACCAACACATTCTTATACACCCAAAGTACCACAAATACCTAAGGTTTGTGGCGTTGGGTCAGCATTATCAGTTCAGAGTCCTGCCCTTTTGGCTATCCTCGGCGCCGCGGGTTTTTACAAAGTGTTATACAATTCTTGCAGTGCACCTCAAGAAAATTGGAATTCAAGTGTTCCCATATCTGGACTACTGGCTTCTAGCAAGCCCCTCCAGACAGGAAACTCTGGATGCTGTAGCCACGGCTTCAGACTTCCTCTCATCCGTGGGAGTCCTCCTAAATCTCAACAAATCGCAGTTGCAGCCCTCCCAGAAGCTCCCCTTCATAGGAACTCTTCTGGACACCTACTGTGCGAGGGCTTTTCTCCCAGAGGACAGAAGGAGCGCTATCCTACAGATGGCCTGGTACATCAGAGAAAATAATTTGAGCTATCTCGATGCAACGGATGCTGGGTCTCTTAACATCCTCGATGTTCACTGTACCCCTAGCACGTCTCCACATTAGAACCTCTCAGTGAATGCTCAGTAATAAGTGGTCCCTAACCACTTACCCTCAGTCCTTTCTCATCAAGGTGACATAACCTCTAAGGAAGTAACTCACCTGGTGGTCGCAGGAGAACAGCCTTCTGGAAGGATGTCCCTTTGATCCTCTGGATCATCAGATCTCCATTACCACGGATGCGTCCCTGATGGGGTGGGGAGCTCACTTCCAGAATCTCCACACCCAAGGTACGTGGACTCAGGCAGAGTCCCAGCTTCACATAAACGTCCTGGAAATGAGAGCCGTCCTCTGTCGAGTCCGGGCCTCAAAGGACATACTCTGTCACAAAAACATTCTCCTTCAAATGGACAACAAAGCAGTGATGTATTACATCAACAAGGAGGGCGGTGGACACTCTTACCCATTATGCAGGGAAGCTATGAGAGTGTGGGAATGGTGCCTGGAGCACAAGGCTCTAATCCACGCAGTTTACCTGCCAGGAGTGCAGAATGAACTGGCAGACCATCTCAGCCGAACGGAGACGGATCCTCACGATTGGTCTCTCGACTCAACCGTCGCTCGGTCACTCTTCGAAGAGTGGGGAACTCCAGATCTGGACCTTTTTGTATCCCCATTCAATGCAAAACTGCCTCTCTTCTGCTCCAGAAATCCAGGAACTGGCATTTTCTGTCAGGATGCGTTCAGGCTGCAGTGGACAAAATGCTTTGTATACGCCTTTCCTCCTCTTCCCCTAATTCAGAGGGTACTTCTCAAATTCAAATCTAAGGAGGACAAAATGATTCTCATTGCTCCCTTCTGGGCTTGACAGATATGGTTCCTGCTGTTCAACAGTGTGTCGGAAAGCCCCAAGCACTTCCTCTTCAGATGAACCTGCTGACCCAAGGTCCCTTGGTCCATCCCAATCTGAAGGTGCTTCACCTTAACGTTTGGCTGCTAAAGAGACAGAATTGAATAGGTTCAGTGTTTCTCGTAGGGTTTCAGATATTCACTTGGCTGCACATAAGCCAGCCACTAGGAAAACCTACACAGCCAAATGGAAGCGTTTCTCTCTCTGGTGTGCAAAATCCTCTTCGAACCCTTTTTCCTGCCCACCAAATAAAGTTTTGGAGTACCTTTTAGACCTCTCAAATTCAGATCTGCTGTACTCTGCAGTCAAAGTTCATCTCTGTGCAAGTTCAGCTTATCACGAGCCGGTATAGTCCTCGTCTCTGGCTCAGTTACCTGTAGTTAAGAAATTTCTTAAGGGTATTCTGCATACCAGACCTCCTATCAGATGTCCAGTCGCAGCCTGGGACATTAACCTTGTGATATGCTCACTCGAAAACCTCTTTATCCTCTAGCTACCTGCGAGTTGAAATTCCTCACTTGGAAAACTGCCTTCCTGGTGGCCATCACTGCCTGTAGAGTTTCTGGAATACATGCTCTGATCACAGCCCCCAAGACACTATATTTCATGAAGACAATGTAGTTTTAGGACTCCCCTAGGGTTCTCCCTAAGGTTGTCTCAGAATTTCATCTAAACCAGCCTTTAGTCCTGCCTAACTACTTTGATAATTTTCAGAATGAAGGAGAACATGCCCTTGATTCTTTGGATGTTAAGAGAGTGCTGCCATTCTATCTGGATAGAACAAAAGAAATTCGCAAGGCTCAACAACTGATCTTCCTGGACATAAGTCTCCACCACTCATTCACACTAGTGGGATTAGCGCCAGAGGCACTAGGACCCATCGGGAGCAAACTTTTTGCTGGAGGGTCTGCGCGAGAGATGGCACCGCGAGGCATGGCGCTGCAAGCAGCGGCTTCGAGCTGATGACTATCTCGGCATTACCCTCCAACCGCCTTCAGTTCCTTTTTTCCGCCGCGTGCGCTTCGCGTGACAACATCGCTGCGCCTGTTGGAGTCAAACTTCAAACTAGCGCGCATAGTTTTCAGTTTATTTTTTGTAACATTATCACGATAGTAGTATCGCTAGTTTTATTCTATTCTAATGTAAAATTTTTCTAATATTTTAAATTTAACTTACTTGAAGAAGTCTCTGCTGGACGGAGTGGAAGCCATGAGCAGGTCAGGTGGCCGGTGAGGACTTCATATAATATTCAGTCAGCCGGGCTGGGTCGGTCAGCCTCCTTCTCCTCAGCGGGGTTCCGACAGCGGTCAGTCCGATGCCCGGGGATGGGCGGTCCCCGTCGGCTATAAAAATAAGCGGTCGCATTCTCGGCACGTTCGGCCTCGAGCTCTTCTTTGCAGCCCACAGGTCAAAAAGAAGGCATCACTCGAGAGTCGCCCTCTGAGCTTCATGCTCTTGGCGTCGGTCGGTTATCGTTGCTCGCTTGCCGGTCTCCTTCTTCGGAGTCCGCCAGGTTCTCGTAACCGCTGTCCTCGACATCGAGCCCTCCCCCTATAGGTAGGGCTCCAGATGAGCAGTTTCATCAGTGGGCGCTGCTTGGAGGCGATGGGCTCGGAGGGTTGGTTCTTCTGCCTGGCTCGGTTGCCACGGGCCCTCGGGCTCCTCCGGCGATCAGGTAAGGGCGGTTGGACCTTCCTAGTCGCGGTCGCCTTCTTCAGTACGAGCGACTCGTGCTTCAGGTGTTTCCCCTCACATGGCTGCGGCGCGGGGCCACACCGTGCCCTTATCTCCTGATTTTTCCTTCTCTAGCTTTCCAGGTTCCCGGGCGTTCAGCGCCCTCCCGAGGTCTGTCGGTTCGTCGGTGCGTTTTGGTGCGCTGGGCCTTGCCCGGTGTCGTCAGCGGCGCCCGTGGTCTCTCTCTGCGGCCCGTTGGGTCTGGCGGTGCAGTGAAGCCACCGCTTGTTCTGCCGTTAGTAGCGCTCGTCATCTCCATTAGGCATAACGAGGCCGAGGCGGCGCGTGTGTGCCTCTTCAGCGGTGCCCCTCCACGATGCCGTTGCTCAACCCGTTTTGCCTTCTCGGCGCTGGGCTGCGCCGGGACTCTCCTTGTTTCTCTGCTATTTCCTCCTCTCCTAATTTTCACTCCTTTCCTGTCCAAACAGTCCTCCTGGACCATCAGGAGATGATGTTGAGCTTGGACCCAGACCTTCAGTTGGGTGATGAAGTGGAGGAAACAGGATCTTTCTTTGCTACAGAGCCTGTGGTCGAGGACCTGTCCTTTAAGTCTCTGTTGAGGAACCTGAGATCCACTCTTTCTCTCCAGACTACAGACATCGATCCTGGGAAGATATTAAGACTCCAGTATCTTCATGCTTCGGAGATCCTCACGGATTTGACTCCTCCGATCCAGCTTTTCTTCGAGGCTGCTGTCTCAAATGGTATGGAATAATCCTGCTCTTATTCCCTCAGTGGCTAAATCCATTGATAAGAAGTATTCAGCTCCCAAGGATCGTCCCATTTTGGCATCCCAAGCCTTTACGGATCCTATTGTAGTCCTGGCAGAGAATGACAAGGTCGTTTTTCCTCAAACTACTACAGCTCGACCTGATTAACAAAGAGTCTCGTGAAGATTGATACATTAGGTAAGAGAGTCTTTGCTGTCTCCACTCTAAGTATGCGTATTGCCAGTTATCAAGGCTATTTTTCTCAGTATGAGTATATCCTGTGGCACTCTATCAAAAGAATGGTTGAAGCTCTTCCAGATTTGGACTCCGAGTCAGAGCTTCTTCTGACCGTTATTAGAGGTATTGAGTCCAATAACCAACAGGTCAAAGCCGCCATGGACGCTTTCGACACTGCTTCTCGCTCAGCGGCCGTAGGTATTTGTACTCGGCGCCATTTCTGGCTGCGTACTTCTGGCTTCACGAATGATGCTCAGCAGCAGGTAATGGCGCTGTCTTTTGATGGCTCCTATCTTTTTGGCCCTCAGGTGGAGCCCCGAGGTGAAACTTTCTCCTCCGGTGGGAGGTCGTCTGATGTACTTCTGCAACCAGTGGAAGTCCATAACTTCGGACAAATGGGTCCTTCGGATAATTCGCGAGGGTTATTCCCTCAATTTCTTGGAAACCCCCACCGAATTGTCCTCCCAGACGACAACCCAGGTTGTTGGCCTCTCAGTCAGACCTCCTCACTGCCGAGATCCAGGGCCTTCTAAACAACAGGGCAATAGAACCGGTGCCCCCGCATCTGCGAAACACAGGGTTCTACTCCCTTTACTTTCTAGTTCCAAAGAAATCTGGGGGGATGCGCCCCATTCTAGACCTCAGAAAGTTAAACAAATTTCTCCAGGGAGAAATTCAAAATGATTTCCCTAGGTACCCTGTTACCCTTGCTGCATCAGCACGACTGGCTGGCCTCCCTGGATATGCAGGACGCTTACCAGCATATCCCCATCCACCCGACCCACCGCAAGTTCCTCAGGTTTGTAGCTTTGAGTCAGCATTATCGGTTCAGAGTCCTGCCCTTTGGGCTATCCTCGGCGCCGTGAGTTTTTACAAAGTGTTGTGCAGTTCTCGCGGCGCATCTCAGGAAGATCGGACTCCGAGTGTTTCCCTACCTGGACGATTGGCTTCTAGCAAGCCCTTACAGCCAAGGGACTTTGGAAGCCGTGCAAACGACTTCTCGTCTTCTTACGTCCATGGGAGTTCTGCTGATTTTTAAAAAAATCACAGCTGCAGCCCTCCCAGAGGCTCCTTTTCATAGGGATGCTTCTAGACACCTCTTCCGCGAAGGCTTTCCTTCCAGAGGACAGAAGACTCGACATCCTTCGGATGGCCCGTTACATCGGGGAGAACCAATCGGTTACAGCTCTCTCGATGCAACGCATGTTGGGTCTCATGGCGTCGTCAGTGTTCACTGTACCCCTGGCCCGGTTGCACATGAGAACCACCCAATGGATGCTCTCCACTCAGTGGTCTCCGACCTCTCCCCCAGTCTTATCCCATCAAGGTGACGGAGCCCCTTCAAAGGTCTCTCACCTGGTGGTCTCAAGAGCGCAATCTCCTGGAAGGATTCCCCTTTGCTCCCCCGGATCATCAGATCTCCATCATCACAAACGCATCGCTAATGGGATGGGGAGCTCACTGTCACTCCCTCCACACTCAAGGTGTATGGACTCAGTTCGAAACTCATCTCCACATAAATGTCCTGGAGATGAGAGCGGTCCTCTATGCGATCCGAGCTCTGAAGGATGTCCTTTGTCACAAGAACATTCTCCTTCAAACAGACAACAAAGCTGTGATGTATTACATCAACAAAGGCAGTGCTCATTCTTATCCCTTTGCAGGAAGCAGTGAGGGTGTGGGAGTGGTGCTTGGAGCCAAGTCTCTGATTCAAGCGGTTTATCTGCCAGATATACAAAACAACCTAGCAGATCACCTCAGCAGAACGGAGGCAGACCCTCACGAGTGGTCTCGATCCAGCCGTGGGCTCGGTCACTGTTCAAGAGTGGGGGACTCCAGACCTGGACCTTTGCATCCCACTCAACGCAAACTGCCTCTCTTCTGCTCCAGAAATCCAGGGCCTGGCATTTTCTGTCAAGATGCGTTCAGGCTGCGGTGGACAAAACGCTTTTACGCCTTTTCCACTGCCTCTCTAATCCAGAGAGTACTCCTCAAGTTCGAGTCTCAAGGACCAAAATGATTCTCATTGCTCCCTCCTGGCCTCGGCAACTATGGTTTCCTGTACTCAACAGTATGTTGGCAGCCTCTCCGAGACCACTTCCCTTGCAAATCAATCTTTTGACTCAGGGTTCGTTGGTCCATCCCAACCTGAAATCACTTCACCTTCATGCTTTGCTCCTGAAGAGGTAGAAGTGAATCGGTTCAACGTCTCTCGTAGAGTCTCAGACATCCTTCTGGCTGCTCAGAAGCCAGCCACCCGAAAAACGTACGCTTCCAAATGGAAACGTCTTTCTCTCTGGTGTGCAAAGTCCTCTTGGAATCCCTTTTCCTGTCCTCCTGACAAGATTCTGGAGTATCTTTTGGACCTATCAAACTCAGGTCTCCAGTACTCCACAGTTAAAGTTCACCTTAGTGCCATCTCAGCGTTCCATGAGCCGGTTTCTTCCTTGACTCTGGCTCAGTTACCTATGGTGAAGAGATTTCTTAAGGGAATTCTTCATACCAGACCCCCTGTTAAGTGCCCAGTTGCAGCCTGGGACATTAACCTGGTGCTGGACATGCTCACTCGGAAGCCTTTTGAACCCCTAGCTACCTGTGAGCTAAAATTTCTTACCTGGAAGACTGCCTTCCTGGTGCCATTACCTCAGCCCACAGGGTCTCTGGGATACATGCCCTGGTTACGGACCCTCCGTATACTGTATTCCATAAAGACAAGGTAGTTCTCTGTACTCATCCTAAATTTCTCCCAAGGTTGTGTCAGAATTCCATCTAAACCAACCTCTGGTACTTCCCTCTTACTTCGCTAATTTCCAAAATGAAGGGGAACGATCTCTTCATTCCTTGGATGTTAGAGAGCCTTGCAGTTCTATTTAGATAGAACCAAGAATTTTCGCAAGACTCAGCAACTGTTTGTTTCTTTCAGCGACACCGCTGGGTCAACCTGTCGCTATCAGATGCATCTCATCATGGTTAGTGGCATGCCTCGACATTGCTATTCCATGGCTCAAGTTAAATTAGAAGGTAGGTGTCGCTCACTGTACTAGAGCGTCCTGGCATCCCTAGCGGAAATTCGCAATATAAGTACGAATGTGCTACGCACGCCACCTGGAGCTAGTGCATACCTTGCATAACATTATGCACTGGATGTTCATGCCAGGGCATTCCGCATTCGGCAGAACTATGCTTAATGGACTTCTATCTTAGTCGCGTGAGCTCTGGCTCTCCTGCCGCCCTTTTGGGGGATTATCAGCTTGGTACTCTCCCACTAGTGTGAATGAGTAGTGGAGACTTATGTCCAGGAAGATATGAAAATTACGTACCTACCGTAATTCTTGATCTTCTTGGACGAGTCTCCACCACTCATTCACACGCCCACCCTCCATCCCCCGAGCTCACCGCTGTGTTGGTCTTCACTCCCTCAGATCTTTAGGCCGTGAAGACTTCTTTGCTGACCCTTCTTACACGGGTCGTACGGACTATCTTATGTCCGTTTTTTAAGGTTAGATTTACTCTTTACGTTAGTTGCGCTGCACCTCCTTGGTAAAAAAGGTACTGAGGCGGTTGGAGGGTCGTCGCCGAGATAGTCATTGCCGCTCGAGCCACTGCTTGCGGCGCTGTGCCTCGCGGTGCCATCTCTTGCGCCGACCCTCCAGCAAAAAGTTTGCTCCCGATGGGTCCTAGTGCCTCCAGCGCTAATCCCACTAGTGTGAATGAGTGGTGGAGACTCGTCCAAGAAGATCAAGAATTACGGTAGGTACGTAATTTTCATTTTCCTTCAGTGAGACCTGGTTGGGTCAACCTGTTGCTATTAGGTTCATTTCAATGTGGCTAGTAGCATACCTCCGCCACTGCTATTCTATGTCACAGGTCAAGCTGGAAGGCAGAGTGTACACTCACTCTACTAGAGCAGTCGCGGCATCTCTGGCGGAAATCTGCAACGTGCCCATTGCAGATATTTGCAATGCTGCTACTTCGAGCTCAGTGCATACCTTCGTGAAACACTATGCTTTGGATGTCCATGCCAGGCAACATTTGTCATTTGGTAGGACTATTCTTAATGGACTTCTTCCCGAAATATGTGAAGTCTTAGTTTTTCCGGCCGCCCGTCTCGGGATTATTAGATCTAGAAACATAGAATTTGACGGCAGATAAGGACTGCTTAGCCCACCCAGTCTGCCCATTTCCCTACCTAATGGATAAGCTGCAGATCCTAGTTAATCAACAGCCTACTTCTTTCTACCCCCAACCCCGCGAATTGCCTTACGACTGTCCCATGCATGCTTGAATTCAACCACTGTTTTTGACTCCCCAACCTCCTCCGGAAGGCTGATCCATGCATCCACAACCCTCTCTGTGAAAAAGCTGTGTACTCTCCCATTAGTGTGAATGTGGTGGAGACTTTATGTCCAGGAAGATATGGAAATTTCGTACCTACTTTAATTCTTGATCTTCTTGGATGAAGTCTCCACCACTGATTCACATGCCCACCCACCATCCCCCGAGCTCACTTACCTGTTTCTGATCTTCACTCCCTCAATGGCTGGGCTGTGAAGACTCTATTGTTGACCCTTCTTACATGGGTCATTCGGACTATCTTATGTCCGTTTTTGTTAGGTTAGTTACGCTGCACCTCCTTGGAAAAAAGGTACTGAGGTGGTTGGAGGTCGGCCAGGTAGTCTTTTACGCATGAGCCCACGGTTGGCGGTGCTGCCCTCGTGGCTCCACCTCTGCTGCCACCATCTTGGGGTTTGCTCCGCTGGGTCCTAGTTCCTCCATGAGATCCCATTAGTGTGAATGAGTGGTGAAGACTTCAGCCAAGAAGATCAAGAATCACAGTAGGTACATAATTTCCATTTTTTTCAGTTGGTGATTTCTGTTGCTCTACGTTATAGCTTGATAATTGGTGTTCTATTTATTTTTTCAGCTGTTCTAAGTAGTTCCATGGGAGTTCAGGAAAACACTGCCCAGCTATTGGTGTCTGACCCTAATCTCATTCATGTGTTAGTAAGGTTTCTTTCAGGAACAAATCCTCATGGAACAAGTCAACATAGTCCACAGGTAACAAGAAAAACGAAGCAATATATTGAATGAAAATTTGAAATTGTAAATGAAAACAGTATTATTGTCTTTCCACGTAATATAACTATATCTGGAATTAAAAAAAAAAAAAAAACATACACACTGTTCTTTTCTTTCTACTTTAGTTTTGAAATGAATGCATTACAGAGTACACCCAAAGTGATGGCACATTACATGAATTGAAAATAATTACAGTAGAATACCCAGTAGCTACACTTTACAGATATGACAATGATGGGAGTTAGCAGTATTAAAAGTCCATTATTTGAACTACAGAGTCCACATTTGCAGCTTGGTAGAGGACTGTTAAAGTAAGTGTTCATTGTTGGCCCGGTGGTGTTGGAGGTTGAGGCGTTGGACACCACACCTCATGCCACGTCAGCGACCTGGATTCGGGAATGAGCCCAGGCTGTTGGGGGTCGGCGGGGAAGGAGAGAGAGGATTGAGCATCCGGAGGAGTACTCTCCTCTCTTGGGGAGGAAGGGATTGTCGTCCCTCCTGCTTTCTGCCCTCTGGTGGGTGCCTGGGGGTAGCACAGGCAAGGGGGGGCACAGCAGCCACTGGTCTCAGCGTGCACGTGCCCTCACATGCTTGCGGCTGTGTGCCAGAAGGGGGGGTCCAGAAACAGGAAAATGGTAGCGGGGTGGCTTCTTGAAGCCCTTCCACGTCCCGCTGCTCCACCGCCTCCCCAAATTTGGATTGTGCTCCGGGGAGAGGGGATGCACCCTTCCTGGGCACGCCATGGAGGAGGGCACACCGTCTGGGGTCTTGAGGATGGTTGGTGATAGGCAGGGGTGTGGGCGGGCAATACAGGGCTGAGCCCTCGTCCCCCAGTGTGCGGGAGCTAAAATACGAATTTAAAATAAAAAAGTACGTTTTCATTCTGTATGTGTATAAGGCCTTTTTCTTTTGGCACACTATTGTCCAAAGTATCAGTAAAAGTGTCCCAACATTATGCATACAAAATTCCTACAGTACATCACGAATGAAGATATTGAAGAGCACTGATCCCAGACCCAGTCCCTGTGGTATCCCACTCATGACTGTCCCTGGGTGCACCAGCTGACATCCACCCTCTGCATCCTGCCCCTTAGTCAGTTCCCTATCCCCCCTCATCACTTTCTTTCCCTACCCCCAGATCACCTAGCATTTTTATTAGCCTTCCGTGTGGAATGGAATCAAATGCCTTGCTAAAGTCAATGTACAACCCATTAACTGCATTCTGTTAGGTGTCATTGTGCCTCAGTTGGTAGCCCATCCATCTCCTGAGCTAGAAGATCATGGTTTCTAGCACCACAGTGTGACTTGGACTCATACCCCAGGCTGGCTGTCCAGCGCAGTACTAGACATTGATGTCATTTGGAGGTATTCCATCCTTTGGATGACATTTGAAACCATGGTTCCTTCTGCCCATCTCTGTTTTCCTTGCGGATGTCTGGATGGAAGTAAAAGAATGCAAGTAATTTTTTGTAAGACTATAGGAATGTTTCATTTGTAAAGCAGTTATAGTGCAATTTACATACATCAGTAATCACTCCAAACATTAAATAACATAAGCAGCCTAGTGTACAAAAACCATCACCTGTTCCCTTACATATTCACCATAAGACGACCCCCTCTTTTTTTAATGGATAGAAAATAATGTACAAAATAATGAGAACATGAATTAATCTTATAAAGTATTGACAATTCCTCCATAGGTCTCGCACTTTATTCTGAGAAAACTTACCTCCATCTTTTTCATAGCAAAATGAAGTACAACTCTGGACAACCACAATCAATTCCTTGTGCTGTAGAAGTTCTTAGTCAAACACCAATTTACAGTGAAACAGCCACATTAAAAATGTAAAGCAAAGATTGCCCTTTAGGTTCTCTTGTAAGAGTAGGGGAATTTTCCCTGGTGTCCTGGCCAACATTTATTGTTATAAACATCATGTTTTCGTGAGCAGATTGGCTGACACTAGATGTCTATAGTCACTTCACTACCAATATCGCTCATTGCTTTTAAAGCGCTTTGGGATACAGTGTGTATGAAAAGCACTATATAAATGCAAATTTTCCTCCCACCCCACCCTGTCCACTGCCTTTGTTACCCAGTCAGAGAAGTTTGTGCTGTATTACTTGTTTGTTTGTCTCTTTTTGCACTTTGTCTTTCTCCTAGGCTCACCTTAAATATGGACAGTTTTTGTCCTCAGGTTCTCATCTGGTTAATAAAATATAAAACAAATAAATTGATCAGATTAGTTTTGCAAGATCTCCTTGCTACAGACCTATGCTGCTTTCTGTTCTGCAACACATTTGCCTCCAGTAATTCCATTGTGTGTTCCTTAATGATGGTTTCCATCAGCTTGCCTACATTCGAGGTTAGACTAACCAGTCTGTAGTTTCCTTGATCTTCCTTATTCCTGCTCTTGTGTAACAGCATCATACTAGGCTAGCTGACTTTTAGTCTGCTGGAACCACATCTGTTTCCAGCAAACAAACTGATTGCCAACAGTTCTGCCAGTGTCTTCCTCCCCTCCTTCAAAACTATAGGGAGGAACCTGTCAGAACCAGGTGACATCCTACTTCAGGGTCTTGAGACCCTGATCATCCTTTCTTCCTAACTCCAGTCCTCTTCACTCCCCTCTCTTCGATGTGCATTCCACAATCTGGTAGTGGCTTTCCCTTCCTCCATTGTGAATACTGAGTGCACAAAAGTAATCATTCAGCCTATCAACCTTTTTTCCAGCCTCCTCCCACGGGGGTCAAGCCTGTCCTTGAACCTGCTGACTTGGTAACCCTGGTGCAGGCCCTGGTTACATCTAATCTGGATTACTACAACACTCTGTACGTAGGGCTGTCCGCAAGGTTGGTGCGCTGCTTGCAGATGGTTCCGAATGCTGCAGCCTGGCTGGTTGCTGGAACCTCTTGGTTAGAGCATATCATGCCAGTTCTTCGTGCTCTGCACTGGTTGCCGGTGCAGTGACGCATCAGTTTCAGGGTATGCTTGTTAACTTAAAAGGCCCTTAAGACCACCTGATTCCGTACACTCCTGGCTGCCCACTTTGGTTGGCGAAGGGGAAGTCTCCTCATAATATCCCGATCTAGGTTTAAGTGTTTGGGGAATCGGGTGTTTGATGTAGCTGTTCCAAACCTATGGTAATGTCGTACTCCAGGAGGTAAGAGGAGAGGAGCCCCTTCACTTGACCTTTTTAAATTTCCTCTTAAAACTCATCAGTTTACTTAGAACTGTGGGTCTGGCACTGTTTTTAAACATCCAGTGTGGATATATATATATATATATATATTAATCTGTGTATATCCATGGTTTTATTCTGGCTGTGAGGTGCCCAGAGCCCCCTGGGATTGGGCGCCATATAAAAAAAATTGTCTTGCCTTCTCCCATGTCCCTTCCTTCTTTAATCTGACAATTCCCTCCATTGTTTTCCTTTTTTCCCCCTAGTGTACCTAAAGAAGCTAATGCCTAATGTACCTTAAGGTTCCAGCACTCCCAACCGCCATTCCTTTATTTCTTGCCTTAGAAATTTCTCTCTGAGAGTCACAACTTAGACAATGTCATGTAATGCTTTGACAGTTGTTCCCCTGCAGCAGTAAGATCTTTTGAAAGGAACGCCACTCAGTTTGTGCATCCTGTCTGAGACCCAGTCACAGTGCCCGTTAGTGTGTTGCTGTTAAGTGATGACAAACAGGACCCACTGGGACAGAGTGAGTTGAGTAGGTTTGGTCCCTAAATTGACTTGAACCCATTGTCACTGCAGCTGCACAGAAAAGGGCCTCACTGTGTGCCTTTTTCCTCAGCTTTGACCCTTTTGGGGGGGGGGGGGTTGCTGCCTCAGGCACTGGCATTCACAACACTGAGTTCTCTCACAGCACTTGGCACCAGTCTCGCTGCTCAAGGTGCAGTGCCCAGCGCTAACCTTGGTGCATATCTCCGTTCTGGGCTAAGGGCTGTTCAAGGTGCCATATACAGTGCCTAATCTATTCCCCATTTGCTAAACTGTACGCCCCTCAGTGTAGCGCTGATCCCGCAAGCCTTTTGCAGATGCGAGAATCACTGCTGTACACATCAGTGTGTAAATGGAACTATTCCTCTGTGCTCGGGACTTTGTCTTCAGAGCAGAATATGGCCCCACATTCAGCTTTTGCAGGAGTCCCTCAGATAGCCTCTACACTCACTGTAGCCCAGCCCTTGACTCTATTGGGTTTTCTAAAGGGCCACTGCATACTCAGCCATAGCTTTGGAGCAACAGGATTGCCTACTCCCACTAGCCAACCTAAAATTAGTTTTAGTATGTATTTAAGAAATAATGACCAAACAGCCGGCCATTTCCTGGTGATTAACAACTGGCTGGGGGAGGGGAGGGTAGCCCGAGGCCAAGCTGAGGGCCAACCCCACCTAGCCGGTCATTAATCAAAAGGAAATGACTAGCTGCAAGGTCATTATTGTGATTGTAAGTCTAATCGCTACATATTAAAGGGAAAATTTATTTTTTTTTTTTTTAAAAGAGTTTATAAACACTTAATGCACCACTTTTGATCGGTACTGGGCATTTGAATGATTTAACACCTGGTCCACCAGCCAGTCAGCGGTGTTTGCTCTCATGAATAATTTTAAAAAAAAAAACTCTATTTCTAGCTCCAGTGGACTAGGCATCCCTCAGGAGTACCCATTTAACCTTGGCCTCACTCCTGGCTTGAAACCACCCTCCCCGGGAGACATGGTGCTGAGTGTCCCCGCACCGAATCCAAAGACTCGTTCAGCCCCTTGGATCACCCCAGGCCATCCCACCTACCTGGCGGCCTTTCTGCAATTAGAGGAATGGTCCTGGGCTGGGTCGAGGGGCTCAGAAAAGCTGGTGGAGGTCTGGTCTGGCGATGGGATGTGGACGTCAATTCCTGGGGTCTCCACCTCCCTGGTCCTCTGGGGTTTTTCTATATTGTTCCCCTTGGAGCACGGACGTGCAGTGATGTCTGCGTATCTATGTGCTGACGTCCACTGCTGTTCTGCCCCCTGAATCCAGCATCTCTCCCTGCAGGGTCCCCGATCTCCATCAGGGGCCACTGAGAAGCGAGGCATGCCCCAGAACCTACCCTGGGAGGGGAGAGCAGTCCTCCGGACGCTCCGTCCCCTCCCTCCCCTGATGACCCCATACGATCCGAGTCTGTTTCTGATCTGGGTCACCGGCGTGGCGCGAGGTGTGGCATCCAGCGCCTCGACCCTTAGTGCCACTGGGCCGGCCTGCCTCATAAATAATTAAACTTATAATTATATGTAGAATTACTGTGTTTCTTATGGTTATAAGGGTACCTGGAATGTTTAGAAATGAACAGTCCTAATTGACTTAGAAAGGTATCATGAGGTACAGTATTCTTCAAGGATATCTTTTTCATCAGGTCACACCTATAGAACTGTAAGCCGCCAGGTGCTAGGACCACATGGAAACTTTTGCAAGCAGTCCACTAGGGGACACCCATGATGGCATCGGCTCTCATATAACTGTGGGCAGCCCCTCCTCTCCTCAGTTCTCTTCCCGCCATCGACCATACTTGTCAAATTGCTGGCAGAAGCACTTCTGCAATACCCATAATTTTATTTTTATTTTTCTGGAAAGTAATCACTTTTATGGTGATTTTCAATGATCTGTATGTCGTCTAAGGAACCGTCAAAATTATTCTGGTACTGCGACTGTGGTGAGATGATCTACACCGGCGACTCCCACTGCATCTGTATCAGCTGCTTAGGATGCGGACCACAGCATGAAAGCCTGCAAGATCTGCAAGAATTTTAATTCTGTGACCAGGTGATGCCGAAAAGGGGCTGTAGAAAAACACCTTTTAAAACAGCAGGTAGCCCACATGGAGAAGGAACTCCAGCAGAAGAGTGCCACCGGCATAGTCTACCAGGACCTCTAAATCTCAGGACAAGTCATCATGGAGTCACAAACATAAGCACCAGGATAAAGAGAAGGAGAAAACATCCCCAGTGTGTTCCAGGTCACCCCATGCACAGCAGGTACGACCTCCTCTGCACTGTTGACTACTGCTGTGACGACACCATTCGCGCACGCCCACCCCCCCCAACTTTTGACAGGATGCCAAGGTCTGGGCATGGCATAGGCACTACCAAGCCTAATATAACTGGTACATCACGGTCACCATCGGGGACTCTGGCGCACCTGTTGACCACACATGCACCAACATTCAGGCAGTTCTGTCTTCTTTTACAGATATGCTCAGACATCTGCTGCCTACTCCCTCTGTTCCAGGGGGTCCATCGACTGAGACTCCTACCAATTCCTCCTCGATGATGCAAGGTAGATACTTGTCTCAGCCGCTTCCTAAGGTGCCGCCGACATTGCTGACACACACTCTGTTGCCCATCGACCTGCTCGGCGATGATCGAGTATAATCCTGACTTAGTAATACAGAAAGAGGAGGAAGAGCCTGAGGATTATGCTGAGAGTCACAATGAGAGGGGCACCAGCTCTACAGTGTCCACCCTGCAGTGAAGGCTCTGTGGTCCACACTTCAGGATCCCCACCCTAGGACTTAACTTTCCTCACCATGATGCAGCAGTTACAGGCTGCCATGGGTCTTGACCTACAGGAGCAGGACATTACCAAGAAAAATGTAATAGACTTGCTGGAGTTTCCTGACTCACCTCCCTTCTCAGGAGGATGCCACCTTTGCTGCCTGGTATGGGCAAAATGCTATTCCAGCCATACCAAAGAAGGCAGATAAAATGTACATGGTGCATTCTGGGAAGCCGTCTTTTGCCTCCCAGCCTGAGGCAGATTATGTGGTCAGTAATGCTGCCCATGATAGGTCTAGGGCACTTAAGCACCGGAGTTCCTTCCCTTCTGATGAAGAGTCGAGGATGTTGGATGTGTTAGGCGAAATGACTTTTGCCTCCTCTTCATTAGGCCTTCGTATTGCTAACTAACAGGCCCATATGATTAAGTATCAGAACATACTCTGGAGAAAGGCCAAGGCTCCTGCTGCTGGTGCCAATGTGGGCACTGGGCAGACATTTGCTTCGCATGGTCTTTGATGTCTAAGATGCTTCTGCCAGGGTTGCTGCATCTGGCATCTGTCTCAGGAGGTGCTCAGGGTGGCAGGGTTTGCAATAGATGTACAACAGTCTATTCTCAGTGGCTCTTTCAGAGGACATAAGCCGTTTGGTTCTGATGTCCAGGAAATTCTTTCTACCATTCAAGCCTCAGGCAGGACCCTGAAGTCAGTGCATTCCCTTTACCATACCCAACCAAGGGGTAGGCTCAGGGTAACTTTCCATCTAGTTGGTGTCAGACACTGCCCAGCAATCAGACAGGGTAGGGGCAAGGGAGCAGGAGTCTTGCCCACCCCTGGCACTGTGCCAGGTGCACATTGAAAAGCCCCTAGAGGTGGTAGCACAGGTGGAGCCACTACAACCAGCTGCACTGGATTCCTTGTACAACCCCCCCCCCCGCCACCATTACCACCAAGTGTGGTTTTAGGAGGTTGTCTTTCCCTCCACTTAACTCAGTGAAAGTAGGTGACCACTGATGCCTGGTTTCTAGAAATCATAAAACAAAGCCATGCTCTGGAACTTTTGGACACCTCTCCAGATCATCTGCCAGTGCCAACCCTGTGTTCTGCAGAACACCTTCCTCTGCTTCTGGAGGAAATTCACGCTTTGCTCCAAAAGAAGGGCATAGAGCATGTGCCCTTCGAGCAAAGATACCTGGAGTTCTAGTTTCTGTACTTCTTACTTCTGAAGTTGACAGGAGACCTGTAGCCCATTCTAGATCTCATGGAATTGAACTTCTTCAAAGCGTATCAGTTTAGAATTAAGCCTCCCTGTCAGTGCAGCGGTAGCGCTACTTCTTGTGATTCTGGCAACCCAAGTTCGGGAATAAGCTTGGATCGTTGGGGGGCCAGCCAGGGGAAGGGGAGGTTTGAGCATCCCAGGAGACACACTCCTCATCTGAGGTGGAAAGGTCGCCGTCCCCGCTGCTGTACTGCCACCTGGGTGACCACAGGTGGCAGTGCATTTGGGGGGGGAGGCGCCGTGGTCAGGAGGGGACGTTGGCCGAGATCTGAAGTGGCGGCTCGCATATGCTTACATATGCTCCTTGGATCTCCTAGAGAGCCTACGTCCGCACAGGATGGGAGGAACAGTGGGGAAAGACAACACGCAATCTGCCAGACGACAGGCCCCCGGCGAACCTGAAGGATTGAACCTGCTATCCTCATCCAGCTGGTGCCTAATGAGAGACAGTGCTTTAGAGGACTATAATCCCGTTCCCTGCCCGGGGGGGTGAACTGCATCCAGATGGAGGACCAGTGGCTATAGGTAGTTGGGTCACATCAAAGCTGTGGTGTCATGAGGCACCCAGTGGGAACGCTAGGATCATGGTGTAGGAGGGGGCATAAACTGTGAATTAACAAAAAAAAAAATAAGTTCAGAATGGTCACCCTGCAAGGCCTACTCCCATTGCTCCTGGCAGGGGATTGGATCTGTTCCCTAGACATGAAGGATGCCTACCTTTATATCAAAATTTGGAAGCTTCACAGAAAATAGTTGAGGTTCCTGTTCCAGTGGAAACATTACCAGTTCAAAGTGTTGCCCTTTGGCTTGTCTTGTGTGCCACCACGGGTCTTTATAAAATGCTTAGCAGTAGTGGCAGCAGCCCTTCGCGGGGAAGGTCTCTATATTTTCCCTTTCCTGGATGACTGGCTCTTGAAAATCCACTCCAGGGATGAGCTCCTGAACACATTAGCTCGAACCAGGCAGCTGTTTGATGCTCTAGGGGTTACTGTCAGCATACCAAATCAGTGTTTACCCCTTGTCAATGTCTGTAGTATATAGGAGCAGTCTTGGACACCACTCAGGGCTTAGCCTTCCTGCCCTGGACAGGGCCCAGCACCTGATTGCCGAGGCACAACTGGTACACAGCAGCCAGTGTGCCTCAGCCAAAATATTCCTACAGCTCGTGGCAGCGGCCACTGTCACAGTCCCATTGGTCACACTGCATGTGCAGATACCCGAGTGGACCCCAAGAATGCAGTGGAATTAGCTCACAGACAATCTAGAACAAAAGGTTCTAGTCACTTTTCCTGTGTGCAGAGTGCTCAAGTGGTGGATGGAACCCAGCAATCTGTTAAAGGGGGTTCCCTTCCTGGTCCCCCTCCCCTCTCCATATTCTCACAACAGATGCTTTGGGGATGGGCTGTGGTGCACACTTGGGTCCCCAGCAGATGCAGGGTACATGGAACCCAGTGGAGAGCACCTTGCACTTAAATGTTCTAGAAATGCAAGCTGTTCTGTACGGGCTACAGGCCTTGCAGATTCATCTGTCCCCAGCTCCTCTGCTAGTGCAGACGGACATCATCAGTGTGATATACCACATTGTGACAGGGTTGATAGACCCTATCCCAGTTGTTATGGAGAGTTTGAATGCAAGGATCTGTTCTGTTACTCCTTTCCTGTCTCTTGTCTGTCTCATTGTGCAGCCAGATTTTCTCGTGAGACCTAGGATTTGATCACCCTGACAGTCTCGCAGATATTATCTGTGACAATCTTCACCATTCATCACTACTTGGGTATAGCTCACTGGAGTTAGGACACCACGGGAGACTTTTTTTTTTTCCCCCTGTGGGAGGAGTCGACGTTGGGCTGGCGCCGGCCCCGAGGCCAATGTTCTACGTGGCGCTTGAGGGTTGGCAGTTAGCTGTTGTCGACTCTGCCGCCCCAGTTCTTTCTCTCTTGCCGTCGAGTGAGGATCCTGCGTGCGAGACTGAAGAGGTTTCTACGGCCTAGTCCATTGTTGTTTAGTGTTGCCTCGGTTTTGACCATCTGCTCGACGTTGCTTCTTCGACACTGGTAAGATCTTTCCTTTTTGTAAAGCAGCGTTGAGTACTGTATTTTAGTTAATTTTACGTTCGGTCATGTCTCGTCCAGAGGGGCAAGAAGGCATCGAAAGTGGGGCGGCCCCCCATGCGTTGGTGCCCCTTTGGCCGCCTTTACTCCGTAACTGACCAACATGACCATTGCCGCTCCTGCCTCGGCCTTGGACATGATATGGATAACTGCGATATCTGCTTATCCATGGACCACCGTGTCGTTGAGATTCGCGCGTGAAAAGTCGGACATATGCCGCCGACTTTCGGAAGACGGATTCGCAGTCGTCAAGCCAAGATCAGGACTCTCGTCCCTTCCTCCAGGTCCCCTTCCGGGCCTATACAGCCCGCGAAGGAGGGAACCTCCACCTTTTCTAGCCTTGCCACAGCGGGGGTTTCTTCCACGGTGCAGGAGGCCCAGGCTGACCCTCTTGGGGGTCAGTCAGGAGGCACCGTCCTGGCAGTCGCTACTTCGGTAACGGAGGCTCCCTCTGTGTCGCGTTCTGGGTTCTTCGGGACAGTACTGGCACTGTCCTTGGCGCTGTCCCCCGGTGTCTCTTTCGGCCCCGATGCCGTTCGTGGCGCTGTGGGCTCTGAGGGTGACGCTGTGGTCGAAGTCAGGCCTGTCCTCTGCACCGTCGCCCCTGATTCTGCTTGCAGTGTCGGGGCTCCTGGTGGCATCGGGGTTGGTAGTCTGGAGCCTTCTGGGCCTGGTTCTGGTCCCAGCGCCGTTGGCGACGCCAGGGTGGGATCTGGCGCCGTCTCTGTCCCCCGTGGTGCCAGGGATGGAGTCAGCGCCGCGGTCTGCATCAGTCTTGTCTTCGGTGCCGTTTGCGGTGCCAGAGTGGTGTGTGGCATCAGGCTCGGCGCCAGGTCTACCTTCGGTGTCACTCACGGCGCTGAGCACGGTGCCGCTTTGGATTTGGCACTCAGCGGCGCCGAGGAGGAGTGTGGAGCCATGCTTGGGGTCACGCCCTACTCCGGTGCCATTCACGACGTCAGGGAGAGTGTCGGCTCCGGGCGCGGGGCTATGCTGTCCTCTGCTGCTGCTGCTGGGGGCTTCGAATCTCAAGGTGCCCGACCTCAGGGTCCGGGAACTGGAGGAGCCCGTGGGGTGGTCTGGCATCGGGCCTCGGAGTCTTCCTCTTTGGAGGTGGATTCTGGATGTGATCTGGGCCGGCTTCTGGACTCTTCGGATCCTTCTGTCTCCAGCACCTCAGCCCCCACTCTCCCCCCTTCTGGAATTCAGTTCTCACCGGTAGACCTCAGGGTCAGGGGGTCTGACCGCCATTGGTGGCCCCTGTGGCTACTGCTGAGCAGCCTGAGGTCACTATTGAGGCTGTTTCTTCAGTTGAGGTACGTCCCTCCTTGATGTGTTTGGACAGTCCAAGTTTGAGGCAGCCCGGGGCACATCAGGAGGGGGAAGGTACAGTTCCGTGGGTTGACTCCTCAGTCTACTTGGGGATGCCAACTGCCTAGGTTAGTGGCTAAGAGGATGAGGTCCCTCTCTGACTCCTAAGGGTTGAGAGGAAGGGGTATGGCGCAGCGAGCCCTTCCTAGGTCCCAGCCGGGTCCTGGTAGGAGCCGTAGCGCAGGCCTTCGCCTTTCCCTGACGGAGTCCGCGAGGGGAACTTCAACTTCTGAGGTCAGGGGCTGTCCTTCTGGACTCGCACGGTCCCGATCACCTCATGGGGGGATTTCTTTGGGGCACAGCTTTGACCATTCCGACCCGGTTGAGCAGCTGTTAGCTGCAGCGGCTTTGGGTTCCCCCTCCTTCCGAAGGGTTTCCTTTTGACCTCCCTGCCCTGACAGAGACCATTTTCCTGTTGCCAGGAGCCTGCCCTCCGAGCCTCTTTGTTCATCCCCAGTAGTACCAGGTATTCCTGGTCCTCGCGGGCCTCTTACTTGGGAACAATTCAGAGGATCGGCTGCATTTTTTTCCCACCTACCTCCATGCCCTAGACCAGCAGGTGTTTCACCATGCCCCTGTGCAGCTGACCCCTGAACTGGGGAGCTTGTCTTCCTCCTCTTCTCCCTGTACTGAGGGAGAGGAACCCTCGGTCCACATATCCCTAGCGTCTGATCTGTCCTATCAGCGCTTCCTTGTGAGGATGCTGGACGAGCTCCACCTGACCCCGTACCTCTCAGCAATCCCAAGCATGTGACGCGCGCCTTCTTGGGTGAATTTAATGCGGCCTACTTGGTGGCTGCTGCCTGGCCTGTTCCTTTCCCAGAAGCATCGCATCGGCTCTGCCTTCGTCCCTTCTCCACTGTTCTGGCCCCAAGGGACTTCCGCCAGCAGTATTGCGCTCCCCTGGGGTCTACAGGTTCTCTTCCTCATCAGGTTTGACCTCCCTGGACACCCCCTCAGGGCTTCACGCCCCCTACCGTGACCGCCCTCCAGATTCGGACTCTGCAGACTTCGACTTCTGGGGGAGATGAATGTTCTACTCGGCACGGATCTCCCTGTCAATTGCAGCACATCAGGCCCACTTTTCAGTGTATGACAGGTTCTTGTGGTTTGGGCTAGGACAACTCCTAGCTTCAGTGCCTGATTCGGAGGAAATCAGGCAAGTTATCGCCCTCTCTGCACGGGGCCTGGAGCTAGCAGGGCACCAAGCAAAGGCATCTTATGATGCCAGTGAGGTAGCTTCCAGAGTGGTAGGGACAGCGATTTGCCTTCGGTGGACGGCATGGCTTCACCTATCCCGGTTGTCACCCCTGGCTCGGCGTAGGGTGATTCACTCCGCCTACCAGAGAACCCATCTCTTCTCCCGACGGGTGAGACGGCGACTTTCAGGGCGCCTTCCTTCCCCCATGGTGGGGATCCCCGTCTCACCCAGACCAGTCTCAGGCCTCCCTCCTTCAGTGTCTCACCCACTGGAGGCTAAGGGACCTGGTCCCTTAGGGTGTTCTGGGTACCCCCCCCCTTTCGGGGGGGGGGGATCGGTACTCTCCCAAGTAGTGATGAATGGCGAAGATTGACACAGATAAGATATGAAAATTACATACCTACTGTAATTGTTGATCTTTCTGTGTACCTTCACTATTCATCACTAAATCCCACCCTCCTTCCCCCTGGGCCTCAGTCTCTGGACTCCACCCCTCCCCTTTGTGGCTTTCTTTTTCTCGCTCTCCTCTCCCTTATGTTTAGGCAGGAGGGGACTTTGGAGACACACAGGGGTAAGCCCTTTAGCTGTTGTTGAGTTTGGAGAGGGCCTCCCCCCGCCTCCGCTTCCCCCTTTCCAGAGGGGTCTCGGAGTGGGAGGGGGGATCCCCTTTTCTTCTCCATCTTCTATATTTTGATTATTATTGACCTCAGTTTTGAGGCCACTTTGTTTCTTTGAAGCCTCTGGCTGTTAAAACTTTCTCCCCTCCTTTATTTTGGTTGGGAGGGTGGGGAGAATTGAGACGCACCTTCAGCCTGCACTCCTGGTGGGTGGTCTTCAGACCCACGCTGCGACTTTCGTCCTGCAGCTGTCCTTATAGTCCAGGTCTGGACCTTGTTCCTTGAAATCATATTGTGCATCTCCGCTCCTGTGGGTGTGCTACTCTTCCCCCCCCCCCTTATATTTCCCTTCTCACCCTTCTCCTTCCAGAGATTGGGTCCCCCTCTCCCCAATTTCCTTTTCTAAGTCTCCTCCTTCTGTTGCCTTAGTCATTTATTTCTCCTTTTGGTTTATTCTTCCTTTCCTTTTATCTATCCCTTAGGCTCTCTTACCTCATCACACTCTCCGGCGTGTCAGAACTAGGGCTGGAGCGGAGTCGACAACGGCTAACTGCCAACCCTCGAGCGCCACATAGAACGTCGGCCTCGAGGGCGGCGCCAGCCCGACGTTGTCTCCTACCATGGGAAAAAAAAAGTCTCCCGAGGGGTCCTAGCTCTGGTGAGCTATGCCCAAGTAGTGATGAATGGTGAAGATACACAGGAAGATCAACAATTACGGTAGGTATGTCATTTTCATTTCTTTGCCTCTCACTGTCTCACAACCTTCCCTTGCTGTTTGTCTTTTCCTCCCTTGCATATCTGCTAGTATAAAAATATGTGCAAATCATTATGTGGAAATGTAATTGATATTAGGATCCCTTTGTTTAGAAATTATATAGTTACTGTTGAAATGTATATAATTATAGTCTAAGATGATTGCAGAAAGCTATTGGAAACTCAAGAGGTTAACCTGAAATGCAGTTTTTAAGCCTTTTGCAGAAGCTGTGGAAAAGGGGCCTCCGTTCTGGGACATTGTGTTCCTGCCTATGCCTGCCTGAAATATACAAGAACATTTTAGAAAAAAAACAGGATGCTTTAAGGAGGGGGGGCTACAGTGTTTTGAGAGAGATTGAAGGAAAACTCAGATGGATCTTCTTTATTTATTCTTCCTTTGTAAATAGTTATACTGAACAGGTTTTTTTTTTATGTTACTGCTAGTCCGAATAAACACTTTTTGCGAATTCTACAACTGCTTCTGATTTTTCCTATGCTTCCTGACCTATGCTGCGACAACAGATGGTGATAGCCTAAGTGGGATTTACGCAGTGCATACCCTAAGCCAGGAGTTTTGTACGAGGGTACTGGACCTAGTACCAAGGGAGCATAGAGAAAGGTTTGGATTCTGTAGCAGCAAGTCCAAGAATGGTTACTAGGAGAGGATGGCAGCCAAACTAGCAGACGCATAAGTCCAAGCTGAGATTGTATAGCCAGCACAAGTTATGGAAAAAGAACAGGCAGTGACAGAACATGAAAGCCTGATGGACTTTTTCAAATGGTGGGCTATACAACAAAAAGAGACGGTGAAGCAGAGAGAAAAAGAGCTTCAACGTTTAGAAGCACAGAGAAAAGAAGAGATGCAGCAACAGGAGCAGTGATGGCTGGATGCCTTGCTAGCTATCAAAGGCAGAGGATCTGGCACAGATCCAGACGAGTAACTTAAAAGCCATTAAACTTACAAAGTTGTGTCCCTCCGATATCATCGAGGCATACCTGACAACTTTTGAAAGTGTTGCCTCAGCCTGCCAGTGGCCAAAGCAGCAGTGGTCAAGCAGATTGGTACCCTACCTGACAGGGGAAGTCCAACTTGCCTACAGCAATATGGACACTGCATAGTCACAAAACTATGACCTGGTGAAAAGCTAAATCCTGAAAAGGTATGACATCTCAGGAGAGACTTACAGGCAGAGATTTTGATCTCTGAAGTACAGCTCAGTCGACAATCCTCGAGAAGTCTTCACCCGACTCAGAGAACTCCTGATAAAATGGCTCCAACCAGAGGGCAAAACACTCCCACAAATCGACATATTTGCAATGGAGCAATTCATCAACATCCTGCCTACAGATGTGCAGCTTTGTGTAAAGGAACACTGACCAGAAAGTGGGGAAAAGGCTGTTTCTTTGGGTGAGGACTACCAAATGGCCAGACGGATGCCACAGCAGTGAGGTAAGAGCCAAACAACAGTTAAACACTCTTTTTCCCATTTAAATTCCAAGTCTGATAAGAACTCTGGTGGGGGTAACAAATCTGTGCCCAAAGACGTTATTTGCTATAACTGTAATCAGCCAGGTCATATTGCAAGAAATTATCATAAGAAGAGTGACACTGGAGTAGATTTGTCCTTGCCAAATTGGGGCAAGTACTTAACAGATGTGAAGGTGGGGGATAAGACTGTAAAGGAACTCATTGATTCGAGAAGCAGACAGATCCTAGTGCATGTTGAAGTGCTGGGAAAACACTGTGCAACGGGACCAGGTACTGGTGTCATCTGCATCTACGGGGACACTCAGTACTGTCCCACCACCCAAGTGACTCTGACCATTAAGGGTGTGTCGCACCAAATGAAAGTAGGGGTAGTACCCAAGTTACCTGTACCCATGATTATTGGAAATGACTTTCCAGGATTTACTGAGTTAATATCAGAGGAACTGAATGAACCCTGCAGTTTCAGCAGCAGTGGTAACAAGAGCTCAGGCAAAGAAAATCTCAAATGATGGGGACACTTTTCCTTTCAGTGACTTTGATTCGGACTTGTTTGAGAACAGCTTTAAGATCCAGAAGTCCAGGAAAGAAAGACAACGTCTGAAACAACAGTGGCAACAAATGACTGATGGACGTAAGGGACTAACATATAAAAATGCTGGAACTAAATTGATAACTTATTGTGATTTTCTTTCATAACAAGCTAACGATGTTCTCTCCAGGGTTATTTTAAGCAGCTGGGGGTGAAACCAAAACAGGGTAGACCAATGTTTAAAAAAATGTAATGGGTTACTGTACAGAGTTTGGGTTAAACCTCAGACACATGAACAGACAAAACAATTGGTTATACCACAGAGGTATAGAACATAGAGAATCAAGTGTGGGTCTGGGTGTGTAACGAGAATTTACACACACCCGAGGAGTTTGATGCTACGCAAACCCGAGGCGAAGCTCAGGAGGTTTATGCATAGCATCAAACCCCAAGGGTGTGTGTAAATTCAAGTTTTCACACACCCAGGCCCATATTTTATTTTATATAATTGCTGGGTTTGTCTTTTTCGCCTCAGCAATTATATAAAATGAATGTAGGCTGCTGCGCGGCCCGCCTGGTTCCATTTGACTTTCCGGTCTGTGAGAGTGACTCGCAGTGCCGTTTTTAAAAGGTGTAAAACTCTCTTGGTAGGGGTGAGCTGTAGAAACAGGCTATTTTTAAAAGTTAAAAGTTATTTATTTATTTATTTATTTTTTTAAACGTTAAGCTTACCGCCCAGTCCGATTGTAAGTGGCGGTTCAGTCTTCTGGGGCAAAGCGGCCGCGTGCATTCTTAAGGGAAAAGCAGCAGTGGGGCATGTGCAGAGCGAGGGAAACCGTATGCGTGTTTGCTGTTATAAATGCTCCTTTATAACTGAAAATTATGCCACGGTTTCCCTATGGGAAAAAGGCTAAGCCAGTTATTATAGAGTTGTTACTGATAGTACGATAGCCCTATGGCTGGTCACTCAGGGAGGGATCGCACCCTTGCCAGACTGCTGTATAGATTTTACTGGCCTGGAATTCATGAAGATGTTGTTACCTATTGTAATTCATGTGCTGAGTGTCAGAAAGTAGCCCCAGGCACTAGAAAAGACAAGGTGCCCCTAACCTTGATAGATGTGCCTTTTGAGAGAATTGCCATGGATGTGGTTGGTCCTCTAGACAAAAGTAAAATGGGTAATAGATTTATCCTGGTAGTATGCGACTATGCTACTTGATACCCAGAAGCAGTTCCAATGCGTACTGTCACAGTTTCAAAAGTGACAGCAGAGCTTGCAAAAATTTTCAGTAGAGTGGGCATACCTAAAGACGTTATTACTGATCAGGGTAGTAATTTTGGTGCTGCATTACTTAAGGAGCTGTACAGACTAGTAGGTATCACTGCCATAAACACCTCCTGTATCACCCTCAGACAGACAGTCTTGATGAGCATTTTAACCAAACACTAAAACGCATGTTAAAAAGGTTTGTAAACAGGGAAGGGAAAAACTGGGACCAATACTTGCCTTACCTACTTTTTGCTTATGGAGAAGTGCCACAGGCATCGACAGGGATCTTATCTTTGTCAATCTTCACCATTCATTACTGTTGGGTTCTGCCTGGAGGATCAGGACCCCGCGTGAGCCCCACCCCCGCAAAGGGGGAGGGGTCGATGTCGGGATGGCGCCGCCCTGGTGGCCGACGCGTTGCGTGACGCTCGCAGGTTCGACAGTAACCGACGCCGGCCCCTCCTCAGCCCCAGTTCTGCTTCTCCCACCATCGAGTGAACAGAACCTCGCGAGTGAGCTCCATTTTATCTATGCCATCGGCCTAGTCTGTCTTTAAGTCCATGTTCTGCAGCTGCATTTCCTTGGCAATCAACCAGTAAGACCTTTCCATTATTTTCTTCGAGTGCTGTTTTAGTTTATTTTGTTTGTCCAGTCATGTCTCGTTCAGGGGGACAAAAAACAAATCTTCCAAGGCGGGTTGGTCTCTAATGCGTCTGTGTCCCTGCGTCTGACTGTATTCCATCACGGACCAGCATGACCGGTGTCTCACTTGCTTGGGCCCTAGCCACAACATGGATTGCTGCTTCTCCATGAACCGTTGTGTGTTGGAGTTTCGCGCATTAAAAGTCGGACGTGCGCCACTGACTTTCAGGGGACAGGCCTGCACCCAGGTTGCCAAATGCAGGGTTCTTGACCCTTTCTCCGGGTCCCCTTCCAGTCCTATATGGCCCGCGAAGGAGGGGTTTCTGCCTCTTCTAGCCCTGCTTCAGCGGGAATCCCTTCCACTGTGCAGGAGGCCCAGCCTAACCCCTCCGTGTGTTGGGTGGGAGGCACCGTCCAGGCAAGCGCCTCTGCTCCCCCAGTGCTGCAGTCTGAGGCCTCCGGGCCAGTGCCGTCCCTGATCTGCACTGGGGATCTGGGCAGCATGGGGCTGGTCTCTGGCGCCGCCCCTGACTCCGGCGCTGTTTGTGGTGCTGGGGATGGGGGCGGTGCTGTGGTCAGCGCAGGGCCGATTCGCAGTGCCGTGACTGGGAGGGACCAGGGAGTGGTCTGGGTTCAAGCCTTCTCTGGGGAGGACGATGCTGAGGCTGACCCAGACTGGCTCCCGGATTCTTTGAAATCCTCGTATTCCTCCTTCTGCAGTGCATCGGCTCCAATTCAGCCTGCTTCCGAGGAGCAGATGGCTTCCACTGACACCGGGGTCGGTGGCACCGACCAGTCCTTGGGTGCCTCAGGGGGCACCACAGGGCAGCCCGGAGTCGGCAGTTCATCTGCCCCCTCGGGAGGTGTACCCCCTGCTGAGACGGTTCTCACTGGCCCTACTTCTGGGCCGACTGGAGCGTCTCAGGCAGGGGAGGGTACTCCACCTCCAGCTGTCTCTCAGGAGTCAGCTACAGGGTGTCAGTTCCCTCAGCTGATGTTGAGGAAGAGGGCTCTCTCGGAGTCCAAGGGGTTGAGGGGGCTGGATTCAGGGCGGTGTCCTTTCCTGGGAACCTGTAGGGGTTCAGGGAGGAGTCGCAGCGCTGGTCCGATCTTCTCCCCGGAGGTTTCCTCGAGAGAGACTTCATCTTTAGAGGTTAGGGGCTGCCCTTCTGGGCTCATGTGGCCTCGGTCACCTCGCTGGGAGAATTCTCTCTTCGGGCTCAGTCCTGGCCATTCCAGCTTGGTTGAGTGGCCTTCAACTGCTGGAACCAGCGGGTCTCCTCCTTCTTTGAGGTCTCCAGTCAGATCCCCCAGCCCTGGCAGAGGCTGCTCCCCTCCTCAAAGGTGCCTGGTCCCCTTGCCTCTGCCAAACCCTCCTCACTCCGGTCCTACGGGGACCCCTTACCTGTGAGCAATTTGGGTCCATGGCTGCACTGTTCCCTTCCTACTACCAGTCCATGGACGAGGAGGTATTCCATCACTTCCTGGTGCAGCCTGACCCTAACTCTACGAACTCATCGGCTCCCTTGTCTTCCTCCTCTGAGGGAGAGGAATCCTCTGTTCACCTTTCCCCTGCAGCAGATCTTTCCACCTAGTAGCACTTCCTGTTGGGGTTGCTCGATGAGCTCCATATCTCCACCCTAGGCAGTCACAATCCTGACCAGTCGGTGCATGCCTTCTTGGGTGAATTCAGTGTGGCCAACCTGTTGGTTCCCGCCTGGCCTACTCCCTTCCAGGAGGCGTTGTACCGCACCTGGTGACGTCCTTCAACCCTTGCACCAGCCCCGATGGAACTCCGCCAGAGGTATTATGCACCCTTTGGGTCTCCAGGATCCCTGCCTCACCCCCCTTCGAGCGTTACTCTCCTGGACACACCCTCCATGACTGACCCCCAGAATCTGACTCAGCTGAGTTTGATTTTTGGGGGAGGAAAGCCTTCTTGTCAGTGCACCTCCTTTTATGTCTATCAGCTCATCAGGCCCACCATGCTGCCTATAATAGGCACTTGTGGTCTTTGCTAGGTCAGGTCCTAGCCTCTTTGCCTGACTCGGAGGTGACCAGACAGCCATTGCCCTTTCTGCGCGGGGCCTGGAGCTTGCGAGGCACCAAGCAAAGACATCTTACAGTGCCAACAAGGTGGCTTCCTGGTTGAAGGGGACAGCGATCTGCATCAGGTGGACGGAGTGGCTTCATCTTTCCAGATTATCACCTTTGGCCCAGTGTAGAGTTACTGCCTCCTCTTTCCAGGGAACTCATCTTTATTCCCGCAGAGTGAGATGTGAACTTCAGGGGCACCTTCCCTCTCCTGCTAGAAGAACCTCTCCTCACCCAAACCAGCCTCAGGCCTAAACAGGCCTGTTAGGGTTCCCTCCTCTGGTGTCTCACCCACTGGAGGCTGAGGGACTTTGTCCCTTAGGGAGGTACTGGGCCCCCTTCGGGGGGCTTGGTAATCACCCAACAGTGATGAATGGTGAAGATTGACACAAATAAGATATGAAAATTACATACCTACTGTAATTCTTGATCTTTCTGTGTATCTTCACCATTCATCACTGAATCCTGCCCACCTTCCCCTCTCAGGCCTCAGTCTCTGGGCGATCCTCCTCCCTGTTTGCTTCTCAGCTAGGACATTGGTCCTTCTCCAGCACCTCCTACGCCCTCCCCCATTTGGGGTCGGGGGTTTTTCCCCCTGGGAAGACAGGGAGGCTACCCTCTGTTGGGAGTCTCCAGAGCCCCTCCTCAGTCCAGATAGTCTTGTCTTGGACTTACTCCTCTCCCTCCAGCCTTGGTCGTTGATGAAGTATAGAGGGGAAGCCCTAGTGTCTCCCTCAGTTATTTCTCCTCCAACCACATTGTGCCAGTCTCCTTAATGTGGTTTCCCTGTAATCTCCTCTTCTCATTCAGAGGAGAATAAATACTTTAGGTATAGTTCCTCTTCTGGAGGTGACTTCTCTTTATATAAAAGCTAAAAGGAAAATCCCTTGGTGGTTTCGCTCTTCAGGGATATTTCTAAAGTGTCCTTTCCACTTCAGATTCTTCTCGGCAGTAGGGGGAGACTCTGTCCCATCCTTCGCCCTCTGGGTAGGTCTCTTGGCTGCTCTTCTCTCATGGATTGGTGCCAGTCTACTGCTTCAGCCTTATTAGGCCCTCCTCTGGCTTGGAAGATGGTCTGGTCTGGGGCAATAGCATCCCACTCCTTAAGCAGTTCCTGAGCTATATCCTCGGGGGTGGTATCTCCCTTCTCCTCCTTCCCTTTTTTCTTTTTCTACCCCTCACCCTTTCATCCTTCCCTTACTCACCCAGATATTGCATCCTTCTTGTCCCAGTTCCTTAGGCCTCCTTCTCTTCTCTCCTCTCTATGGCTTTATTCCTCCTTTTAGTTTTACATACTTTCCTTTTACTATCCCTCGGGCTCCCATGGCCCCCGCCCTCCCTGTTTCTCTCCAGCATGCAGAACAAGGGCTGAGGGAGGGTCGTCAGTTATTGGCAAACCTGCGGTGCAGGCGCATCGTCTGCCGCCGCCGAGGCGGCGCCATCGATGTTGATTCCTCCCTTGCAAAAAAAAAAAAAAAAACTCCCACAGGGTCCTGATCTTCTGGCCAGAACCCAACAATGATGAAGATACACAGGTACGTAATTTTTATATTTCACCATTTGAAATGCTATATGGTAGGTAGCCAAGAGGGCCACTTGGTGTGATAAAAGAAATGTGGGATGATAACCCCACTCAGAAACAATCTATAACATCTTATATGTGTGTCCTAAGAAAGAAACTGTCAAAATATGTTGAAATTGCCCATAGTAGTCAAGAAGAGTCCCAAAACCAGCAGAAGGTATATGATGACCATGAGGTAAAAGAAAAAGTTTTTAAACCAGGTGAAGAGGTTTTGCTACTATTACCCACAACAGAAAATAAACTGTTAATGAAGTGGCAAGGGCCTTATAAAGTGCTTAGACTTACTGGCACCGTAAACCATGAGATTGAGACCCCTGACTGGAATAATCCTACTAAGATGTACCGTGCTAACCTCCTCAAGAAATGGGTTGAAAAAATATCAAAAGCTGCTTTGCTAATTTTACCAGAAGCTGATAAAGAAGATATTGATGTAGCTTATGATAGACTGGAACAAACCGTAACTGCTGATGCTGTAAAGGTGAATGTTTCCTTAACCTCAGAACAAACTGCAGACATTTGTAATGTGCTAAAGACATTTAACAGTACTTTGACCACAGTACCAGGTCGAGCACGTAATAGTGCCAAGGAATGCTCGCCCTATTGGGCAAAAGACATACAGGTTACCAGAGCGGTTAAGGAAATACAAGAAATGAAAGAATTTGATATCATAGAGGAGTCGAGGAGTGCTTGGTCATCTCCGGTGGTAATTATAAACAAACAAAAAAATGGTGGTGTTAGAATCTGCCTTGATTTTAGGAAACTTAACCAAGCATCAAGACTGGACAATTATCCTATGCCCAGAATAGATGATCTTATCTGTGTCAGTCTTCACCATTCATCACATTTTGGTTACTGACTGGAGGTCATGACCACGCGGGAGCTGCCTTTTTTTTTTTTTTGGACAGACTGGGGAGTGCGAAGTATATCAGTACCCTTGATCTCAAAAAGGGTTACTGGCAAATCCCTTTAGCTAAAGAATCCAGAGACAAAACTGCATTTGACACTCCTGTTGGATTCTATCAGTTCACCACCATGCCATTTCACTTACATGGTACGCCAGCTACTTTCCAGCGGTACATGGATATAATTTTATCTCCTCACACTGGTAATTGTGCTGCATACCTGGATGATGTCATGGTATACAGTCTGGACTGGAAAAGCCACCTGGAACACCTGCGAGCAGTTATCCAAGCTCTCAAAAGTGCAGGTCTGACTATTAATCCTACCAAATGTGCATTGGGCATGCAGGAAACCAGATGTTTGGGCTTTGTGTTGGGAAATGGAGAAGTCAGTCCAGAAATTTCTAAAATAGAAGCTGTACCTAACAGCCCTGTCCCTAAAACAAAGAAACATGTCAGGTAATTTTTAGGGCTGGCTGGTTATTATCGGAGATTTGTTCCCAACTTTGCTGAGTTAGCTATTCCCCTCACTGAATTCACGGTAAAACAGTACCCAAATAATGTAAAATGGACCCCAGAGTGTGATGAAGCTTTTCAAGCCATTAAGGCTGCATTATGTTCAGCCCCTGTTTTAAGAAGCACATATTTTGAGAAACAAGTTTTGTTACAAACAGATGGATCAGAGGTAGGCCTAGGTGCAGTCCTGAGTCAAAATATAGATGGGACAGAACATCCTATTCTGTACATAAATAGGAAGTTGCATGACAGAGAGAAAATGTACTCCGCCATTGAAAAGGAATGTTTAGCAGCAAAATGGGCCACGGAGTCCCTTAAGTTTTATTTGCTAGGCACTGACATTGTACTTATTACAGATCACAGTCCTCTCTGTTGGCTTAACCAAATGAAAGATAAAAATTCCAGAATCACAAGGTGGTACCTGGCACTATAGCCATTTAAATTCAAGGCGATACACAAATCTGGTAAAGAGAATAGCAATGCTGATTTTCTGTCAAGATAGGGATCTGGAATTGAGGGTTCTGAAGGTTGAAAAATGAATGTATGAGTTGAAACTTTATTATAACATGGGCACCTTAAAACGTGCAAGCTCATTGGTGGACTGACTGTGCATGGCCGTACATTAATCCCTGTTATAGCAACAGCTAGAGTGACCATGTTTTATGCGAAATCCGTACTCATGTGTAGCTGTTAGGTATAGGGAGAGATAGGGTAGTCAGGGCTTGTTTATGCGCAGGGAGTCCATTCCCTCTGTAGTTCTGTTGCCCCGTTCACTGCTGTCGCTTCCATGGAAGATATGGTAGCTAAAGTGCCGGGAATCGAGTGGTATATACAGCAGCAGTTTATTCCATGGTGTTACAGCGGTAAACGAACAGGTCATACCCTCTGACCCACCCAGATGAGTAATGTAGGAGAAAGGGTTCACGGTATGAGAATGGTAGTAGTACCGAAAAGGCGCAACTTGTGAATCCCAAAGCAGAGAAAAGGCACTGATACAGAGTCGAGGGTATGTTGTTTCCACCCACCCACCCCGGTGGACACTGTAGTTGTCAAGTGCTTTCGTGTCCTGGCCAGTTGGCGGAGCAGGAGGAGAAGGCAGTGAGGTGCCCAGTTGGTGTGCAGGAGACAGTGTTGACAGAATGAGAGCGGCAGTAGTAGTATGAGAAAGCCAGAGCAGTAGTGCAGACAGCGAGGTCACGGAGTGGCAGGGAAGAGGGCAGCAGGCACCGGGGCCTACTATCTGTGGCAGCACTCCTTGGTGACCAGAGAATAGTTCGTGAAAAAGGGAATGGTGAGAGAAGGAGAGTGGCAGCAGGGTCACAGGGAAGCTGTTGGGGGCACTGGAGTTGCAGTTCCAGAGTACTGGCGAGGTCAGCACGTACAGCAAGTGAAAGCCACTCACCCACCCAGATGGATCGTGCAGAAGGGGGTGGTGTGACTAGGAGAGCGGCAAGAGGTTTACGGGGACGTGGCCAGTAGCAGGCACCGGACCGGGGAATGGATCGCGCAGAAATGAACGATGACGAGAGTGGCAACGGGGTTACGGGGAAGCTGTTGGAGGCACCAGACTGGAGAATAGCACAGGAGAGATGGCCAGCTGTGCAGAGAGTGAGCTCACCGAGGGCCAGGGCAGCTGCAGCGGAGGCGAGCACAGCAGACACGCAGCAGCAGTGCAGAGAGCAATGTCACCAAGGGGCAGGGATGCAGCAGTGGAGGGGAGTTAATGTTTTTTGTAACATACGTAAAAGTGTGTGTACAAAGTTGAAAAGTTGCAGTCTCCATACAGAGAAAAGTTGCAATCAAACCAGAAAAAGCAGCCTGTCATACACAGGGGCTATGTCATGTAGCGGCAGGATACACAAATGAAACAGCACATTTTTCCATTTTGGAAACTAAATAAGATATTATTTTGAAACTTTTTGTATCCCATGTGTGGTCACTGGAGATTAATCAACACCTGGGTGCTGTGAGGACACTCTGGCTTCGTCCTCATGCCTCACAATGCACCCAGGGTGTTGATTAATTCCCAGTAACCACACACCCTGTCATTGATTATTGCTTACCTGTTTGCTGTACTGTTATAGAAAAAAGGATACTGCACAAGTGCTTAATTTCTGAAAATTAGAAGCTAGTATTATTAGAGAATTAATAGAAAGTTTTGGAAACCTGTTTGATAAAACAGGTTCCCTCTTAAGGAGGGGGGGGTGTATGTGATAGGGTTGAATAGGACTCTGTCCCAGTTGTTATGGAGAGTTTGAATGCAGGGCTCTATTCTGTTCTTTCCTTTTCTATCTCCTGTCTGCCTGGTTGCGCAACCAAGTTTTCTCATGAGACCTAGGATTTGATCACTCCAACAGTCTCTCAATTCTTTGCCTCTCAATGTCTTTCAACCTTCCCTTGCTGCTTGTCTTTTCCTGCCTTGCATATATGCTGGTATAAAAATATGTGCAAATCATTGTGTGGAAATGTAACTGATATTGGGATCCCTTTGTTTAGAAATTATATAGTTACTGTTGAAATGTGTATAATTATAGTTTAAGATGACTGCAGAAAGCTATTGGAAACTGAAGGGGTTAACCTGAAATGCAGTTTTTACGCCTTTTGCAGAAGCTGTGGAAAAGGGGCCATCATTCTGTGACATTGTGTTCCTGCCTGCTCCTGCCTGAAATATACAAGAACATTTTAGAAAGAAACAGGATGCTTATTAAGGAGGGGGGGTTGCAAAGAC
Organism: Neoceratodus forsteri; assembly: GCA_016271365.2. Taxonomy (NCBI): domain Eukaryota; kingdom Metazoa; phylum Chordata; order Ceratodontiformes; family Ceratodontidae; genus Neoceratodus; species Neoceratodus forsteri. The sequence goes on from CM057451.1 coordinate 144,538,585, forward strand.
TTATGAGAGAGAGAGAGCTAGTGTTTTGAGAGACAGATTGAAGGAAAACTCAGATGGATCTTCTCTATTTATTCAGCCTTTTTAAATGGTTATACTGAACAAGTTTATTTTTTTATGTTACTGCTAGTCCTAATAAACACTTTTTGTGAATTCTACAACTGCTCCTGGTTTTTCCTATGCTTTCTGACCTATGCCGTGACAATGCACATAAGCAAGGAAGGGGGGACTTACTCCTATCCCTTGTGCAGGGAAGCTATGAGGGTTTAGTACTGGGCTGTGGAACACGATCTAGAACTGTCAGTAGTACATGTTCTAGGTATCCAAAATGTCTTTGCAGACTGGCTATGCAAGTCACAGTCCATGATGCATGAATGTGAACTGATGACCTCCGTCATCGATGATCTGTTTGACAGATAGGGTCATCCATAGTTGGAACTGTTTGTGTCCACACCAATGCAAAACTGCTACTTTTCTGCTTGCTCGCTCCAGGGCCTAGAGTTTTTTTGGTGAGACGTGTTGTTTGTCTCAGAAAGGGAGATTCCTTTATGCCTTTCCTCCCTTCCCTCTAATTCAGAGTGCTACTCAAACTACAGATGGAGGGGGCAGTTCTGATACTCATTGCTCCCCTGTAGCCTTGGCAGATCTAGTTCCACCTGCTACAACAGCTAGCAGTAGAACCACCAGGGCTTCTGCCCTTCTGCAAGGGTCTACTGTTACAGGAACAGGGAGCTCTTGTCTATCCGGACCTCATATGTTCATCTTCATGCATGACTCCTGAAAACATAGCCATTACCAGGTTTGTGGTTTCCAATAAAGTGGCTGATGTCCTGATGACTGCCAGAAAGCCTTCCACCAGATCCACATATTCTATGAAGTGGGAAGCGGTTTGTTCTGTGGGCCGTTTCTCATCACCTGGATCAATTTAACTGTCCAGTTAACAAGATTCTGGAGTGGCTGAACCATCGGTGCAGCGGTTGGATTTCCACTTGACATGCTGGCGACCTGGATTTAGGAGCAGACCTGGGAGCCAGAGGGCCAGTCGGGGGGAGGATGTCTGAGCATCCGCTAGACTGCTCAGCTCCTCGGGGGGGGGGGCGCACACTGGCTCAGGGGTGGCCCGACCTCTGACAACAGCCGGAGGTATTGCAGCCCCGACACCTGCACCTGAAGGAGAACATGATGAATGCCGGCGTAAGCCTTGGCATTGTGGCACCTCACACTCTGGGAGGGCGTACATGAAAAATGCCTCTCCCAGTGCAGCACCGATGCGAGGACCCGATAGTGGGTCCTCACCTGCCAGCAGCTGCAGTACTACTGGGGACCCCGATGATGACTTGATTCCTCTGAGGAGGGGGCTCGGGGCACCCCACCATGTCCCCGCCTGGGGGGTAAGCCAGGGATCCTTTGGGGAAATGCAGCGGCAGCAGGTAGGCAGTCGGCTGTGGTGCTGGGTTGAGGCGGGGGTAAAAAGAGAAAAGAAAAAAAAAAGCAGGTTCTGAAGTATCTGCTGTCCTTATCAGGTGCAGGCCTACATTATTCCTCAATCAACCTGTACCTGACTGCAATTTCAGCTTTCCATGTGCCTGTTTAGGGTTGTACAGTTGCCCAACTGGAGGTGGCCTGTACGTTCTTGAGAGGCATTCTAAATCTGAAGCCTCCCATCCATAATCCAGTCCCAGTTTGGGACCTGAATTTTGTGTTAGAAAAGCTTACTTTAGCTCCTTTTGAGCCAGCTGTGACTTATACCTTCTTTCTTGGAAAGCATTATTTTTAGTTGCAATCACTTCTGCGTGAAGGATTTCTGAGCTCCAGGCTCTCATGTGTTAGCCTCTGTATTTGATTTTTCACAAAGAAAAGGTGTCTATGTATTAATACTAATTTTCTACCAAAGGTGGTGGCTGAGTTTACTTTAAATCAAGTCACCCACCTGCCAGTTTATTATCCTGTGCATGCCACTCTGGGAAAAACATTGCTCCACACTCTTAGATGTACATAGAATACGCCGATATTACATACACTGTACAGAGGACTACAGAATGTCCCTGCAGCTTTTTGTTTCGTTTACCCCAGTAAAGAGGGCACCCCAATTTCTAAACAGTACTTGTCCAAATGGCTAGCAAACTGTCACTTTCTGTTACAGGAATTATGGTAAGAAACTTTCTGGGGTGGTTCATTGCCATTCCACAAGAGGCATGACCACCTCTACTGCTTGTTTCAAGAATGTATCTGCTGCATCCATCTGTGCTGCTACCACCTGAAGTACTGTTCACACGTTCGGTAAACATTATAGTCTAGACAGTGTCTCGAAAAAGGGCTGACTTTTGCCTAGCTGTGCTTCAAGGCCTGCTTTCTTAGGTCTGTAGGCTTCAGCCACCCAGACTGTTCATGATCAGTACTGCTTGGTACTCATTCTATAGGTGTGGCCTGATGAGAGATTTCCTCAGAGGAGATGGAACAGTTACGTACTTACTGTAACAACAGATCTTTGAGAGAATCTCTTTCAGCAGGCCATGCCGTCCCTCCCTCCTTCCCCCTGAGAGTCCAGAGACGCTTGATTTTTGCTGTCTCCATCTTCATGATGATCTGCCTTTAGTTCTCTGCCTTGCCTGGTTTGCAGAGCACTAGATTCTCTCCTTATTTCCTCCAGAGAGGTCCTCTGAACATGATCTTCAGCGGGGGACTGAGGAGAGTTGGGGCCTCCCACAATTATATGAGCGCTGATGTCTGACGTCGTCATGGGCAGCTCCTCGTGGACTGCTTGCTGAAGTTTCCATGTGGTCCCAGTGCATGGCGGCTTATAGTTCCATAAGTGTGGCCTAATGAAAGAGATTCTCTTGGAAGATCTATTGTTATGTTAAGTACATAACTGTTCTTTGTAATTGTTCCAGTAGCACCCCGAGAACCATCTTGTCTACCTCCATGAGGCGTACTCTTAGTTCATGCTGGTAGTAATTGGATACAGTTGCCTAGTCTGCTTTCTTATAATTGGCTGTCACTCAGAACCCTCTATTTTCTTACTGATGCACAGTTTTCAGTTTGGCTCTCCTCATTAGTAAATTGGTTCAGGCAGATGGACCCTAGAGTAACTCATTGCCATGGTCCCTTGTGCTAGTTCTACTACTCCTAGTTTACAGGCTCCATCACTGACTTCACAACAGTCTGTTGTTCAGGAGGTCCTGAGCCTTCAGCAGATATCTCCAACCCCCCCCCCCTCCACCCGCCAGGGAATATATCTAAATTTTAGAAATTCCTTGCTGAGATGGCGAGTGCTGTGGGTTATCCTCCTCCCACAGCACAGAACCACTAATTTTTATGAGGCACTTGGGCCCCCCAACCCTCCAGGAAAGATCTCTAAATTTCTTAAATTTTCTTGATGAGATGGAGAATGCTGTGAGTTGTCCCCTTCCCACAGTTTAGTACCACCAATTTTTCTGAGGCACTTGGTCTGCCGGCTCTTGATTTGTCTTCTGTCCTCCCAGTGCAGCAAACATTAAGCAGTTCTGCCGTGGCAGCTGGCACCTCCCTCATCAACTGCTTGCAGCACTAAAGTCTTCAGCCTACACTAAATAGTTCTGTCAGGGGGAACCAGGGCATTCAGTTAATCCTGATGTGTTTGCGGCACTGTCCTCTTCCAGTGACCTTAAGCTCCTCCACACACATTTCCAGAGTATGTTATAATAGAGGCATTAGGTATAAGATGTTATGGGTCTCTCTCTTTCTTATTGCCAGTGTCTAGTCCTGTTTTGCCAAATGTTAGCTAGACTGTTGGATCTGGGCAAGCTCTGTTGCATCCACCCTACTGGTCTGGACTGATAAACTGGCTCTTAAGTTGATAGTGCAGTCATACTCTTCATGGAAGCATCTCCATCAGGCATACTATTTCACAGGTGCCTTGTCAAGAGCCATGGCCTCTGCCATCTGCTCCCGTAGTCATGCTTGACTGTATACTATATTGTGTGGGCATGTGTGATTTTGTATTTTCTGCATACTACAGTACTCCTCCCACAACTTGGAGGATTCTGGACCTGCTCTCTCAGTGATCTGTCATGTTCAACAGAGTATTCCTGACTGCCCTGATGACACAGCGGTAGCAAATAAAACTGCTATGCAGGTGACCTAAGTTTGTGAGTCAGCTCGGGATGGTGTATTGGGAGGCAGACCAGATCACAGCGTTGCATTGGGAGGGATGGCATTGGGCAACCGGTTCCAGGAGTGACTCCTGTGGTTGGCCAGCAGAGCCTACTTCCTCCACAGGACATTGCTGCGTGAAGCCAAGGCTGATGGAGCGCTGTCCATGCCAGGGGAGTTAAGGGCTTACAAAGGTGAAAAAAAAAGTTGCGAACTGTCTTATCATGGCTAGATCCTAGCGCCGGCCACCACTAGATTGTAGTTCACTGAGTGGATTGCTGTTGGGTGTGGGGGGGGGGGGAATGGCCCTCCCCACAGAGGGAGAGCCATGGGGACTTTGAAACGGGGCATGTCCTAGAAGATCTATAGTCTGATAAGGGTATATCTCTCTAACTGATTACAGTTGGGAAGAAAAAGCTGTATGGAGAAAAAAAAACAACAGTAATCCTCCTAAGAATCAGTCTTTCCATAGAATCCCACTCCTCGACCATGGGCTGGTGGGACCCTGAAGGAACATTTATTTTTTTTTTTTTTTTTTTTTAACTAGGGTGTCAGTGCCTGCCATTAGTGTCAGCGCATGCGTGGTACCAAGAGGTGGTACGTGCTTGTCAGTAATCACTGCTGACAGCTAATCTACCTTAATTATGTTTTTTTGGCGTTGTTGAGTGAGCACTATGGGAGCAAATTCGATAACCATAGATCTTACTTCGAGAGGGCTCTTGCAGTAGGTAATTACATATAGGACTGACACCGGCCGGTGGCAGGACCCCACGGAAAAATTTCTAGCAAGCAGTCCTGGCGAGGACTGCCCCACATCAGGTGACCGCGCGCCATACCATCGCCGGTATAAAGGGGCGGTCCCGACGCCCGCCTTCCAGTTCTTTTCCTCAAGGCTCGCAGCGCCTCGCAGTAAAGTTTGTGCCTGGTCAGTCCTACCTTTCATCGCTTTTTTTACCAAAAATAGTTATTCTTCAATCAATCGTCAGGTACATCGTCTGTGTCCCTACACCCTCTGAGCACAAAAACAAGTGCGACTCGTGCGGCGCCTAACTGCCACACAAGGACGGCCATTCCCTGTGCCTTTTCTGCCTAGGCCCCGATCACCCGGTCGAGAAGTGCCTGCATTACCTCAGCTTCAACGCGGCTACCCGTAAGCGGCGTCAACAATCCCTGGAAGCCCATCTCCTCAAGAAAAAAGATGTCTTGTATGGAAAAGGAGTTGAAAAAGTTGAGGCGGGCGTCTACTTCCCGAAGGACATCGGAAGCGAAGGTCAAGGAGAGCACTGGGGCGTCCTCTACCGCGTCTCCGCTGGAACACCTGGGCGAGTAACGTCCCCGGGGACGTCGACGCCTCCAAGGTTTGTGGAGGCGTCCAGCCAGCCCGTCTAACTCGCGCGCGGGCCGCGCAGGCGCCTCCGGTCGGTGGAGGCCTCCGCCCCCAGTTCGGCCGCGGGCTGCGACCTGCTGGCGTGGGCGACTCCTCTAAGTCGGACGTCGGCTTCTCCGGCGTCCGCATGGAGAGGTCGATAAGGCGCCTGACCCGCCCAGGCGGTGCGACCTCAACCCCCAGACCGGGCGATCGTTCCCTCGGCCCGCCTCGGTGAGGCTCCGCAAGCCAGGCGCCCGGCTCCTCCGGCGCCCCGAACTCGCCCTAAGCCGCGCGTCGGCTCCTCCACGTCGCTGGGCGACAGAACCAACGACAGACCCTCCCGTCCGCCATCGACCCAGTTCCCGCAGCCTTTGCTGCCATCTGGGAGCCTGAGTCACCCCAGCCTGACCCCAGGGATTTCTCTCCTCCATCCCGGACGATGCGGGATCTTCCTCCTCCGTCCAGACCCTCCTCCATCGGAACTGGATCTGACGTCGGCCCCGGCGGTACCTCTGCGGTACTTCGCGCCCGGTGCCCTCGGCGCCCGGCACCGGCGCCGTTCTACCAGCTCCAGGAGACATCACGCTTCCGGATGTTTCCCCTCCGTTGGCCCCTCGCCTTCCGGGCCCTCTAATGTGGACCGCCCGGAGGCCGCCGACCGGGCGTCTCTCCGAGCAGACCCTCGGCTCCCGGGTACCCGCCGTCTTATTAGATGCCGACGTACCCGGGACCACAGTATCCTGCGCCGTAGTACCCAACGGCGGTCTTTCTGATGCCGCAGTACCCGATGCCGGGTTTTGGATACTCTCCTTACGGGTACAACCCGTACACTTTTCCCCCTCCTCCTCCACCTCCACCGCTCCCACGGCCGCCGGTAGATCTGCAGGAGACTCTGGCCTCCTGGTGGGCCGAGGCCAAGGCTCAACTCACCAGGGAGGTGAGAGCCATTTCTGACGCAGGTGCCGCCACGGCTCCCATCGACGTCCGGTGGCGCCTCCCTCACCACCTCCGGACTCCAGAGCTCTTCCTCTGGGTCCAGAAGAGCAGGACACGTGTTCACGGGTACCACCCAAGGAACCCGTTCCTCCCCACCGAGTCGCGTAAGGGAATCTTATTCTTCTTCCTCCTCTTCTTCCCTCTCGGATTCCTCGGACTCTTCCGAGGGATGCTCCGAGAGAGACGACGAGCCCCGCTCTCTGTCTAAGCCCTGGCTGAGGACCCCTTCTGAAGTCTCCTCCAGAGGATCCATCTTTCACGGAGTTGCTTAGAAAAATCCAGGAAGTGGCACTCTTTGGAACCAGATCCTCAGCGACTTAAACTCGCTGAACATCTGGATCTGCCCGTGACAGCTCCAACATTAGTGCCACCCTGGACTGAGCCTCACGCCGACCTTGTTACCACGATTTGGAAGCAGCCGTCGGCAGTAGCCCCACTTCCCAGGAAGTCAAACAGGCTATACCAGGCTCCTGAAGGTGTGGACTACCTAGACTCTCACCCTCGGGCCGACTCGGTTGTGATTAGCGCCACTCACGGCTGGTCGGCGTATCCAAAACATTTGAGCTCATCTCCTCCTGATAAGGAATCTTGCCTTCTGGACCAGTATGGAAGAAAGATTTACGCCTCCTCCACACTGGGAATTTGGGCCTAATTCGTCACCCATGGGGGATTACTGAAGGCTGTCCTTACTCAGGTGGAATCCAAGCTGGACTCCTTACCTGACTCCCAGGTCAAACAGGAGTTAGCCGACCTCGTCTGTTCTGCTCGTTCGGCCAGTCGCCACATTTTGCGAGCGACATACGATGCAGTGGACACTGCTGGGCGGAGTTCTGCTTTCGCCGTGGGTCTACGGCGTCATGCCTGGCTCCGCGTGTCAGGTTTGGTCCCGGAGGTGCAATCCGCTATTCAGGAAGCACCTTTCCAGGGGTCAGTGCTTTTCGGGGGTGATGTCAAGGACATCATCACCGACTTGCAGGAGAAGGGGACAGCTCTGAAATCAGTGGATTCCATGTACCGTCCCCAGCAACAGCAGTGTCATCCGTTTCGCAGACGGATTCGGCCAAAGGCGAAACCACAGGGAAGGCGGGCCACCAAACGTCGGACCCCTGCAGCTGCTAAGCCCCCCCGCCCAAAAAAGCAGTGGGTACTTCAGCTGCGGCGCTGCCCCACACCACCTGACTCCTTTCCTCTCCCACCGCCTCTGGACTTCCCAGAGGAACCGGTATGAGGGAGGTTTTCCCTCCACCTTCCGGGATGGGAGAGGATAACCACGGATTCTTGGGTGCTTCAGCTTATAGCTGAAGGGCATTCCATAGAGTTTTTTCAGAAACCACCCCGCCACCCACCTCTGAAGTCTGCTTATTCAAGGGAACACCTCCCTTTGGTCCAGGAAGAAATCTCGGCCCTTCTCTCGAAGTAAGCGATAGAGCCCGTCCCTCTGCATCTTCAGGGGACGGGTTACTATTCCCATTTCTTTCTGGTCCCAAAGAAGACTGGAGATCTCAGAACGATTCTAGATCTTAGTTCCCTGAATCTTTATGTAGAATACAGAAGGTTCAGGATGCTCTCTCTGCAGAGCCTTCTGCCCCTCCTTCGGCCGGGTCAATGGCTTTGTGCACTGGATATGCAGGATGCCTATTTGCACATCCCCATTCGCCTTTCTCACCGCAAGTATCTTCGTTTTGCGTTTCAGGAGGACCACTACCAATTCAAGGCGCTCCTCTTTGGTCTATCCTCGCGCCCCAGTCTTTACCAAATGCCTGGCTGTGGTAGTGGCCCACCTGCATACCATGGGTGTACAGGTGTTCCCTTACCTGGACGATTGGCTCCTGGCGGCTACGTCCAGGGAGGAACTCCTGCGTTTTCCTCACCCAGCAGGTTTTCACCTGCCTGGGTATTACCATCAACCATTCCAAGTCTCATCTGGATCCTTCCCAGAGACTACAGTTCATCGGGGCCATCCTCGATAAAACTGTCAGCAGGGCCTTCCTGCCTCCGGACAGGGTGGCCACTCTTCAATCCCAGATTTCCCTGCTGTCAGAACGCAGGAGGGTCTCAGCGAGATCGGTCCTCCGTCTTCTGGGGCTCATGGCGGCCGCCATTCCGACGGTCCCCCGAGCTCGACTCCACATGAGGATCTCTCAGTGGACTCTTCGCTCTCAGTGGGATCAACTTATGGACGACATTGATCAATTAGTTCTGATCTCATCGCCAATGGTGCGAGACTTGCAATGGTGGATGGTTCGAGAGAACCTGTTTCGGGGGGTTCCCTTCTTTCATCCTCCCCCCTCCCAGACTCTGACTACAGACGCATCAGGCGAAGGTTGGGGAGCCCATCTCGGACCTCATCGGACCCAGGGCTCCTGGTCCAGGCTAGAACAAGCTCTCCACATCAATGTGCTCGAGCTTCAGGCCGTGTTTTACGCTCTCCAAGCCCTTCACCAATACTTCCTTCCCGGCCACCTAGCCGTTCAGACGGACAACATGTGTGTGTGGTGCATCAACAAACAGGGAGGAACTCGGTCCTACCCTCTATGCAGGGAGGCAATGAGGGTTTGGGATTGGGCAACACAACACGACCTTCACCTAACAGCGATTCATGTTCCAGGAGTCGACAACACTCTGGCAGACAAGCTAAGCCGCTCTTCTGCCCTGGCTCACGAGTGGGAACTCGATCAAGGGGTACTAGACAACATCTTTCAGCTTTGGGGGACTCCGCAGGTGGACCTGTTCGCCTCCCCCCAAAATGCAAAACTTCCCATCTTTTGCTCGCTCATTCCAGAGCGAGGCGCTTTCTGGAGCGACGCTCTGTCTCTAGACTGGAAGGACAGATTCATCTATGCTTTTCCCCCAGTTCCTCTGATCCCACGAGTATTGCAGAAACTAGCCACAGAAGGAGCGAGAATGATGCTGATCACTCCTTTCTGGCCCAGGCAAATCTGGTTCTCTCTTCTACAACAATATTCAGAGGATACTCCTCTTCCTCTTCCTCTATCTCGAGGTTTGCTGACCCAGGATCAGGGGACCCTGGTCCATCCAGGCCTCAGATCCCTTCAACTACGTGCATGGCTCCTGCAGACGTAGCCCAATCCCGTTTTGGTGTATCTCCAAAAGTGGCGGAGATTTTAGTGGAAGCTAGAAAGCCCTCCACCAGGTCCACTTATGCCATGAAGTGGAAGAGATTCTCTATTTGGGCAGCCTCTAAGAACGTGGAACCTTTTTCCTGTTCAGTGGCTTTTCTGTTGGAGTACTTACGTCATCTGTTTGACCTGGGTCTCAGCCATTCCTCCTTGAAGGTTCACATGGCAGCTATCTCAGCCTACCATGTTCCCTTCGCAGATAAAGTTTTCGCTCAACTGGAGGTCTCTAAGACCTTTCTCGGAGGGGTCCTCCATCTGAGGCCCCCCATCCGTACTCCTGCCCCCCCTTGGGACTTGAATTTTGTTCTAGAGAAACTTACCCTTCCCCCCTTCAAACCTGCAGCTTCTGCAGATTTAAAGTTTCTTTCGTGGAAGAGGCTCTTCTTCATGGCCATTACTTCGGCTCGAAGAATCTCCGAGCTTCAGGCCCTGATGTGTAAAATCCCCTACTTGATTTTTCACAAAACGAGTTACTCTTCGCCTGAATCCTAAGTTTCTACCTAAAGTAGTAGCAGAGTCTACCTTAAATCAGTCCATAGAGCTACTCTCCTTTTTTACGAGTACTCTAACCAAGGGGAATATTTACTCCATACTATGGATGTTCACCGGATTCTGAGATACTACACCAACAGGACGAAGGATCTCAGGAAGACTGATTAGTTGTTCTTCTCTTTTGCTCACAAAAGGGAAGGCAATGCTGTTTCCAAGCAATGCCTGTCTAAGTGGTTGGCTCATTGCATCACTTTCTGTTATGACAAGTACAACAAGACCCTCCCGGGTCAAGTAAGAGGCCACTCCACAAGAGGGGTAGCTGCCTCTGCGGCTTGTTTCAAGAATGTGTCTGCGGCAGACACATGCGCTGCCGCCACCTGGACTTCCGTCCATACCTTTACGAAACACTACAGTTTGGACATTGCCTCTCTCTGTAGAGCAGGCTTCGGGCTGGCTGTTTTGCAAGGCCTCCTGTCTTAAGGCTTGCAAGGCTATTGCTACTTTTTCGAGTAGTTCCTTCTCCCGGTGCTTTTCTTTGTTCCAGACTGCGTGGGATTCTGTCCTATATGTAATTACCTACTGCAAGAGCCCTCTCGAAGTAAGATAGTACAGTTACGTAAGAACTTACCGTAACAGTAGATCTTCGAGAGAGGCTCTTGCAGTAGGTAATACCTTCCCGCCCTCCATCCCCCTAGGCTTTTTCAGCTCCTTTTCCAGGAATGGAAACATTCGCTCCTCTCTTGTCCGGGCCTTCCTGGCCTGTGGCAGGAAAGAACTGGAAGGCGGGCGTCCGGGACCGCCCCTTTATACCGACGTCGTATGACGCCGGTCACCTGACGTGGGGGCGGTCCCTCGCCAGGGACTGCTAGCTAGAAATTTTTCCGTGGGGTCCTGCCACCGGCCGGTGTCAGTTCTATATGTAATTACCTACTGCAAGAGCCTCTCTCGAAGTAAGATCTACTGTTACGTTAAGTTCTTATGTAACTGTACTTTCGCCTCTTCTCTCAGTTTAAAACAACATGAAGTCTTGCTGTATTCTGACAATATGCAGTTAGCCCCAGCACTTTGAACTGCCCCGGAGAGGAAAGAGTTAACTCTATGCAGAAGCATAGAACGTTGAGCTCTAGCTCGGTTTTCAAACCTCTGTCTCTGGTACTTACCAATGTAACCATCAGATTCTTTACTCTGCCTAACAGTGAAATCGCTCCGGAGATTTCTCCTCTGCTCGGTTCAGTAAGAGTTTGAATTAGTGTTCGTTTTTTCCAACCGATTTATTATTTTTCGGATTTCCAGCCTCTGTCTATGGTACAGATAGTGTGGTAGATAGGTGGTGATTTGTGTTTTATTTAATTCAGTGGACATTGTTTTTTATCTCGGTTTCTCATCGGTCGGTCTGGTTCGGAACCAACCTTTCTGATTGTTTCTAATTGTTTTAAGATTTTTCTAGGATTTAGTGTGGTGTTCCGGGCAGATTGGTTTCAAAGGAACCAGACTTTTTCTGGTTCTTTTACAGAACCTGTAACACGGTTTGTAACCGATCAGTTGGTTATTACCTGGCTTAAAAGCTTGTAAGGGTGATTTGTTCCAGGTTGGCCATGTCCAAGGCCCCCAAATAAAACTGGCCACTGGTTTCAACACTGTACTGAGTGTGGGAGGCTTTTGCCAGGCCAACCCCACCTCATCTGTGTTTACTGTCTGGGGTTTGACCACCTCAAGGCAGACTGCCAGATTTGTAAGAATTTTCCTAAAGCCACGCTGGAAAAAGATTGAGAGGCTAATGGAAGGGAGGCCGAAGTCCATGAGATCTGGATAGCCAACCGGTTCGGTGCCTACTGACCTGAAGCGTGCCTCACCTCCGGCAAGGAGGTCCAACTCCAAGAGTCGGTTCATCAAAGCAGCAAGTAAGTCAGCGGTTCGGATCCAGCACTGCATACTCCAACTGCTGGCGAGATACCAAAGCGATTAGTATAGTTCAGTCGCTTCGCCTGGTTCCGTCCGAACCGGTACCGTCGGTTAGGTCGGATCCGACTCCATCGGAGTACGATCCAGATGCTTTTTATGAGGAGTGGGAGAGTGACGGAGTATCCCGAGAATGAAGATGAAGATAACGACTTTGAAGGTCTGGATGTGCCCACTGAACCGGACATCTCCCCAGACAGACCCTCCAATGTCTCCCCTCCCAGGCTTCTGAGTCCCCTTTACACTTCTTGTTTTACAAGAAGGTGGCTGAAACCCTCCCGCTCTCAATGGTTGAAGCTGCTGAGGAGGAGGAAGAGCCTGATTTTTGTCGAGATGATGGACATCCCAGAGTCCAAAAGATTGTCTATCCCTCTTCACAAGTCCTTGGGGAAACCAATAATAAAGATTTTACAAACTCCTAACTCCCCACCTCTTGTGGATAAGAGAGTGGACAGGAGGTACATGCTATCAGGCTCAGGTATGGTGTTTTTATACAGTCATTGCAGCCATGTTAGGGTAGTGCAGGCTGCAGCCTGTGACAGGTCTAACATTCCTTTGGCTTCACACCCCCCAGACAAAGACTCGAGGAAGGTCGATGCCATGGCCAAAAAGCAGTATTTGGCATCTTCTTTGGGACTCAGGCAGGCTAACTATACGGCCTGCACACCCAGGTACCAGAAGTCCAGGTAGGATACAGTTCTGGAACTGGCTAAACAGGCCTTCCCACGGCTAGCCAAAGAGCTGGAGGAGGTGGCTACTGATGGAATCGAGGCATCCAAGGTACAATTCCATGCTGCTGTGGACTCCAGTGATGTGTCATCAAGAGTCATGGCTACATCTGTGTCTCTCAGGAGGCATGCTTGGCTCATATGTACTAGCCTTTTGCAGGGTACTCAGGCTAAGGCTGTGGATTTTCCCTGTAGTGGGTAACTCTCTGTGTGGGGAGCAGACAGAGGCTTACTTGAAGAAAATTGATGAGTACAGGATCACCTACAGGAGTGCACAGGCCAAAGAGAAGTGAGCCACTCCCGACGAAGCAGCAGTCTAGGGGCAGGGGCAGACCTTTCCACAGGCCTTTCTACCAAGCTCAGGCTTCCTCTCCTTTCCCACAGAGGGGGTTCTTTTGAGGGAGAGGCAGGAGGGGCATGAGCAAGGCTGCATCCTCTTCCCAGACTAAGGCTCCTGCCAGGCAGACACGCTGATGTGTCAGCCCGGGTTGACTCCTCCCCCATTCCAGTAGGAGGCAAGCTGGCTTACTATTTCCAGGCCTGGAAGTCTGTTACCTCAGACAGGTGGGTCCTGGAGGTAGTAAGCCAGGGACTGGCCCTCAGCTTCAAAAGGTTTTCAAAACTGAGGGCCAGGTCTTTTCCACCTGCATCAATCTTAGAGATCCTTGCTCTAGAGGCAGCGGTTTCTTTTCTTCTGGCTCTCAGAGCCGTTGAGGTAGTTCCTACTCAGCACAGGGGCAAATGCCTGTACTCCAGGTACTTCCTTACCCCAAAAAAGACAGGGGAGTGGTGACCCATCCTAGACCTAAGGTATTTGAACAAACACATCACAAAACCAAAATGGTGACTCTGGGAATGATTCTTCCCTCTCTAAGGCCAGGGGATTGGCTGGCATCCCTGAACCTCAAGGATGCCTATTTCCATATTCCTATCAGGTGCTCCCACAGAAAGTACCCCAGGTTCGAGTTGCCTTCAGGCCATTGTCAGTTCAGAGCCATCCCCTTCAGCCTAACATCAGCTCCAAGGGTGTTCACAAAGTGCCTTGCAGTTGTGGTTGCCTTTGTCAGAAGACAGGGTATTTCCATCTTCCCATATCGGGACGACTGGCTAATTGTAGGTCAGTCCTCCGACCAGGTCAAGTTAGCAAATCACTTAAGACTTGCTAAGTTCTCTGGGGTTCCTTCTCAATCTCCCAAAGTCTGTTCTCGAGCCAGTACAACTTCTTATTTTCATTTGAATAGAGTTGGATACTATGCAAACAAAGGCCTTCCTCCCTCTGGCAAGGGTAAAGGCCCTCGCAGATCTTGCTTCTTCTTTTCGACCTCTGGTGTCTCATCCAGCAAGGCAGTTTCTTCAACTCTTGGACCACATGGCAGCTTCCACTGCAGTGGTGCAAGGAGCCAGATTTCAGATGAGGGACATTCAGTTCTACCTAAGGTCCTTTTGGTCTCAGAAAAGAGACTCTCACAAAATTGATTCCAATGATTCAGACTCTGGTCCAAGCTCTCCAGTGGTGGCTGGACCAGGACAACCTCAGACAGGGTGTTCCATTTCTCTCTCACGTCCCCTCAGTAGTCCTAACTACAGATGCTTCTCTCCTAGGCTGGGGAGCCCATTTGGGAGCGCTCTCGGCTCGGGGGTCTGGTCCCCTCAAGAGTCTCTCCTTCATATCAGTCTTCTGAAATTCAGGGCACTTTTCCTGGCCCTTCAGGTCTTCTCGAAATCGGTCAGGGGCAAGGTGGTGCAGATCAGGAGAGACAACACCACCACAATGTAATACATCAACAAGCAGGGAGGCACCCGGTCCATGGCCTTGTGCACAGAGGCCACTAAACTGTGGTCTCTAGCCTATTCCCTTCAAACTTCCCTGATAGCAATTCATCTCCCAGGAAAGGACAATGTACTGGTAGATGCTCTGAGCAGAATCTCCCAGGGACATCCCAAATGGTCCCTGCACCCTCACATCTTACAAGTCATCTTCACCAGATGGGGCATTCCAGAGCTAGATCTCGTTGCAGCCCTGGAAAATCACAAACTTTCTGTTTTGCTGCAGACCTCCAGTCCTGGGGACTGTTCCTCTGGATGCTGTCATTCTGGCCTGGAAGGGCAGGTTTCATTATGCCTTCCCTCTATTGTTCAGAGTCCTGATAAAAATCAGGTCTCAACCCTGCACAGTGATTCTGGTGGCTCCAGATTGGGCCATACAGCCTTGGTATCCTTTGCTGCTGTCTCTGGCAGTGTCATGTCCCCTGTCTCTTCCCAAGAGATACAATCTCCTAACCTCCTCTCAGGGGAGGATCTGGTACCCCAATCTCCAGTCTCTCAACATCAAGGCCTGGCTCTTGAAGAGTTAGAATATGCAGGCCTGCATCTTTCTCAAGGAGTTCTGGATATCTTGAAGGTTTCTAGGAAACTCTCCATTAGAAAAACTTATAATTCAAAATGGAAAAGATTCAGCATTTGGTGCTCTCAGAAAGGCATTTCGCCTGATTCTGCAAATATTGCTACAGCTTTAGACTATCTGGTTCACCTTAATAGTCTGGGTTTTAGGCCTGCAACCCTCAAGGTTCACCTAGCAGCTGTCTCTGCATTCCTTTCAACAGGGAAGGGCTCTTCCCTGGCATCTCATCCTGTTTTTAGTAAGTTCTTCAAGGGTCTAGTTCATATTAACCCTCCCTTTCGAGAGCATACTCCAGCATGGGATCTTAATGTCTGCATTGCTCAGCTTATGCAGCCACCCTTTGAACCTCCGGCTTCGGCTGAGCTTAAGTACTTGACTTGGAAAATGGTGTTCCTGGTAGCTATTACTTCTGCCAGGCGGATTAGTGAATTACAGGCCCTGTCAGTTGAGCCTGGCTTCATTTCCTTCCATAAGGATAAGCTGGTCCTAAGAGCCAACAGGAGGTTCTTACCTACAGTGGTGTCAGATTTTCATCTGAACCAGTCCATGTCTCTTCCTGTATTTTTCACTGACCATTCCTCTTCAGGGGAAAGAAGGTTCTACAGTTTGGATGTAAAAAGGGCTCCTAGGCCTAGCTACTATATAGAGCATACTAAGGCACACAGGCATGATTCTCTTCAATTGTTTCTCACTTATGGTGAAGTGGGAAAAGGTAAGCCTGCTACTAAAAGGACTATTGCCAGGTGTATTCTCTCTTGTATACAATTTTGCATGACAAATTGGGCAAAACACCCCCTCCAGGCCTGAGGGCTTACTCGACTAGTGGTACAGCAGCCACTCTGGCTGCTTCCAGAGATATACCCTTGCTAGAAATCTGTAAAGCAGCCACCTAGAAAACAGTCCATACATTCACCAAGCATTACTCTCTGGACATCCAGGCTAGGAGTGATGCTAGGTTTGGCACAGCAGTGCTGCAGATTCTGTGCCAGAAGTAGGTTCTGCATTCCCTCCTCCTGGGTAGTCTGTGTATGGTCAAAATACAGCATGACTTCATGTTGTTTAAAGAAAAAATTACTCACCATAGTAATGTTGTTTTTTCTAATGGAGTCTTGCTGTATTCTGACCTCCCTCCCTCCCCTCTTAGAACCTAGTTTTTGGGAAGTGGGCTGGCAGGTACAGTGTTGCACCTCAGGGGTGTACCTTGTACCTTCCCTGTTTAGGGTTGGGTAATTGTTTTATTGTTATGATTATTTATATGTATAAATATATGTATATATATATATATATATATATATATATATATATATCTATCTATCTATCTATATATCTAGTCACTACCTTTTTTCATGGGTTCTCGACTTGAGTCTTTTTGGGCCCAAATTGTTGCCTTTGGTTTTTAGTAAGCAATTTCCACTTTGTGTACTAGTTAGTTTGCTCGTAAGAATCTGACAGTTACACTGGTAAGTACCAGAGACAGAGGTTTGAAAACCGAGCTCAAGCTAAACGTTCTATGCTTCTGCATAGAGTTAACTCTTTCCTCTCCGGGGCAGTTCAAGTGGTGGGGCTAATTGCATATTGTCAGAATACAGCAAGACTCCATTAGAAGAAACAGCATTACTATGGTGAGTAATTTTCTCTTCTCTTCCATTTATTTCTTTTAGGATCAGAATTTCCAATCTCTCAAATAAGGGCGCTACTTTCTGTCTGTGTTCTTGTGGCAGGATATCAGTACAGAATGGCATTCTGTTTTCTGGCTCTGCCTTGGTAGGGAACTTGACTTGGACTCCTGTGACGCCTGCTTCTCTCATCTATAGCACCCTTGGAATGGGTTGCCCTATACCCACCTTTGATGGCAGGCATCGATCCAGGAGGTCCCAAGGTAAATCTCTGGACTGTTCTGTCAGATCCCCTCTCTGCTCTTTGGGTTTGGCTGAGGCACAGAGCGCTCTCTCTCCTTCCACCTTTCTGGGGTCATGACGGAGGCTTCAGTGGTGGTGGTGTTGGTGGACCATCATCTCTGGGCAGCCAGTGGAGAACTGTGGAGTACTCACCATGGCCTTTTCACCTTGGGCGCAACAAGCCACGCTGTGGTCGGTGCAAGTGCCCCTGGTTGTGGTCTCTTCTCTGTTGACGTTGATGCTTACCATCAGTGTCGCCTCTGCTTTTCCCACTGTTTGCGGTGTTGACTTTGAGAGAGATGCCAACACTGATGCTGACGTCGCTTGTGGTGTCAGTGCCATTGTTAGTGTTGTGTTTTTGTTTTTTAATTTTAGTTTTTGGCTTGGAAAGATGCACAGAATCAAGACTTGTTTCCAGGTGTGTTCTGTGAGCACAGGGAAGTTGTGATTTGCTCATGGTCACACAGTATGCAAGTGGTGGCTGTAGGATTCAAACCCAGTTGTCCAGGTTTGTAGTTAAGTGCTCTTAAACCACTGTGTTATACTGCCTCCTGATGTCTGCAGCGATGATAGCTTTGACCTCATTGTCCTGAGTGATGCTAATGAAGAGGTCGAGGTTGATGTCTGTGTTGTTGGGGATTCTGTCATTGGTGCTGTTGCTGACCTAGATGTTGTAAATGTTAACGGTGTTGATTCAGGAAGTGGTGCCAATGTGGAGTTATTTTTTGGGGGTGGGGGTCTGGTATAGGCATTGATGCCAGACTGAGCACAGGTCTTGCTGTGGTGCCTACTCAGTCAGGGACATTAACTGTCCATCCCAAGTCTCCCTTGGACCCCTGCTCTGCAACCTGCTCTGAGCTAGGAGTTTCAGATACGGGAGACTCTACTTGCCTCTTCCCTAGGGCAAGGAGGCTGTCAGATTCTAAAGACTCTGCCCGAGGTTTTGGTGCTGCAACATATTTGGTCGATCTGTACCCCTCTAGACCTTTGTATCAAGTGCCTCTGGTTTGATTGGATGGAACCTTTAGTTATCCAGGCCCATTGTTGCAAGACCAGTACTGTCTCCAGATGGAGACTGTAGAGTCCTGGTACAGGCAGTAAGAGAGGGCCAAGTTCATGGCACTTTCCACTCTGTTCCTGCCTCTTAATCCTCCTTAAGGATGAGCGATTACATTAAAACATAGAAACATAGAAGTTGACGGCAGATAAGGACCATAAGGCCCATCCAGTCTGCCCATTTCTTTTTCTGCCTTTGAATGTGCCATCGGCATTTGCTCTGTCAATGGCATATCTATTCATACCCATTTGTATTGCTCCCTTATGCCTATCCCATGCTGGTTTGAAGCCCTGCACTGTATTCATATCCACCACTTCCTGAGGTAGGCCGTTCCATGCATCTACTACCCTTTCTGTGAAAAAGAACTTTCTCACATCGCCCCTTATTATTTATTTATTTAGCTTTTGTTGACCAGGTAAGTACACTAGACAAGCTGTTTGCCAATTTTCAGGTATGACCCAGGAGAGTACAATGAAAATACAGGTTCAAACAAGGTTCATAACAACAAGAGGGGCAATGTACTGAGTCACAAAGAGCTAGATGAGCATAGTCTACAGTGCGTAGTAATAGATAAAATATACATATACATACGGAATAAATAGACTAAGACATTCAGTGGCAATTACATTGTATAAGTGACCCTTTTACCAGGGCCACATAATTCATAAGCAGATAGCAAACAATCACATGCTTCCCAGAGTTAAAGGACAGTGGGTTGGATGAGACCAATTTGGAGACCTGGTTAAGGTGGCTTTGGACACCCGCACACACAGGACAGTTTCAAGTGCTCCCACAGGGAATTCTGGAGACTGGTGGGAGGGGGAGGGACGTACATGGTCAGGAAGGGAGTTCCATAGCCTCGGAGCACACGTAGCAAAGTCCCTATCCCCCATTAGGGTTCGAGTGTAAGGAACTTTGAGCACCCCAGGACCCTGAGACCTGAGGGAGTAGGAGGAGAATTCAGCAGGCTTGAGAAGCTGTGCCAGCCCCCTGAGAGGTGCCAGTTCTGAGCACCTTTCCTACAAAGCAGCCCAACCCAAATTTCAAGTGATTGGCCGAGGAAAGCCAGCCCAGTTTGTCGTATAATTTACAATGATGGGTGAGACGTGTGGCTGCCAGGGCAAAGCGACAGATGTTGTAGGTCGTGTTCCACCGAGCAAGGTGGACCTTAGAGGTGCTAGCGAACAGGAGAAGGCCATAGCTAAGTGAAGGGAGCAGCACACCTCTGGCCAATGCCAAGCGAGCTACAGATGTCAAATTTTTCTTTGCCCTGTATGCAAGACCCAGTTTACACTTTACGGCTCTGCAAACATTTAGGATGTGACACCCCGGGTCAAGTGTCAACCCAAGGTATTTTATAGAAACATCGGTTAGGAGGGGAGAGCCATCCACACCACTGACACACAGAGGGACAGGGGAGGCCTTGATCTTGGCTGCTGACCCAAAAAGCATGGCCTGAGTTTTTTTTAGGTTGAGGACCAGCTTGTGAGACGTTACCCAGGATTGAATATTCTTAAAGGCCTCACTCAGCTGAAGGTTGAGAACCCCAGTGTCCCGGGTTGTGCAAGGATGACAAGATCATCAGCATAAAGGGTGGCGCTACAGTTGGAAGCAGCAGCAGGGAGGTTGTTAACAAATGCTGAAAAGAGAAGGGGCCCCAAAACTGATCCCTGTAGGACAACAGAGATCACTGGAGTGGGGTCGGAGAGGATCTTGTTGAATTTAGTCTGCCGTGTTCTGCCCTGGAGGTAGTTTCTAAGCCAGCTCAAGGCAGGAGGGGACAGGCCAATGGACTGCATCTGTGAGCAAAGTAATGCATGATCCACAAGGTCTAAGTCCTTGGATAAGTCAATGAACATGGCCCCAGAGAGTTCGCCCAGGTCCATGGCTTCCCTGATGCTTGTAGAGACAGAGACAAGGGCCGTAGATGTGCCAAACCCTTTACGATATCCATGCTGCGCAGGGGACAGCAACTTATGAGCCTGAATGTACTCTGTGAGCTGTTAGGCCACAGCTTTCTCTAGGAGTTTACTAATGGCCGATAGAATGGCAATTGGATGATAGCTATCCAGGACTTTGGGGTTACCTTGCTTCGGAACAAGGACAATCCTCGCTACTTTCCAAATGCCAGGGATAACACCAGTGGCAACGGACAGGTTGAAGATATGTGCCACTGGGAAGGCAATGTGGGGAGCACCCAGGTTCAGAAGCTTGGGCTCCATGTTATCATGGCCAGCGCTGGAGTGTGGGGAGAGAACAGAAAGAAGTCTCTGCGTCTCCATGACAGACACAGCCCTGAGATAAAATAATGGGCGAGAGGAGTGAACCTCCTGAGGGACAGAGGCCGAGGAGCCGCTGATATTTTCTACGGCAGGGAAAAGCGAGGTAAGCACAGACAAGTCAGAAAAGTGAGAATTTAAAGCATTAGCAATCGTAAGTGGATTGCTACAACGTGACCCACCAATGGTCATATCAGATACCCCAGAATTGGAGGAGCCGCTGACTACATTTTTTATGTTCCTTCAGAACCTTCGTGGGTCCTTAGCAGAGCTAAGCAGGGCAGATTTACAGTATTCACTTTTTGCCACCCTGATGGCTTTTTTGCACTTATTTCTGAGCTTCCTATACTGTTGGAAGATGGACTGATCCACCGTGCTTTTGAAGTGAGCCCAATATCTGTCCCTTGCACACATGAGGGCTAAGAGGCTCCCGTGCAGCCATTTTGTGGCAGACCCCCTTACTCTCCACCTAATAAGGGGGCATGCTTGTCCTGCAGGGCACCAAAAACAGTGAGAAACTGGGACGCAGCTGTAGAGGGGTCTTGGGCACTAAGCACTCCTGACCAGTCAGTGATCCTCAGATATTCATGGAATGACCCCAGATCAAACCTAGAAAAATCTCTAACATGAATGATTTTGTGGGGAATTTTTGGTGAGGGGACTTTCTACACACAAAACACGGGGGTGTGATCTGAGATGGAGTCAGGTAGGGTTCCAGCGAAGCTGATCCTGTCTGGAGGGTTTGATAGGACCCAGTCCAGTAGGGAGCTAGTTCCACCTTTAGCAGACCATATAGTGGGCTCCTGGATAAGCTGAGTCAGGGCAAGACTCACCAACAGAGGTTCAAACTGCTTGGAGTTACCTTCTGTCCAGTTTAAGTTCACATCTCCCAGGATCAAAAGTTCATTATCCCCAACGTAAGGACCAATGGTATCCAGGCAGACCACCGTTGGGGCGGGCGGGGATTGTATGTGCATGCAACATGCAGCTTCTTTGTATTTCCAAGTAACAACACAGTGCGCAGCAGCTCACAGGAAGACAGGGAGGACTGGTGATGGATTACCACAGATACTCTAAGATGACTTTTATAGTAAATTAGGATACCACCCCCTTCCTTTTTTCCCCGGACGATCTTGTCTAATAAACTCATAGCCAGGAAGTACACAGGCCAAGTCTGGTATTGAGGGTTTCAGCCAGGACTCTCTAATGCCTAGTATGCCAGGCTTACAGTGGATGACCCAGGCAGATAGTTCGTCTAGGTTGGGTAGCAGACTGCGAATGTTAAGGTGAGCAATTTTTAACCCCTTTCCCAATTTCCAACATTCAGGGATTGAAGAGGCCTGATAGGTGGGACCAGGGTTTAGCACGATGTTACCAGCAAGGGCCAGTATCACTAGGAGGAGCCAGGGGAGAAACCTTATGGGGGAAGGGGTACCACTGACCAAGAGCCTACAGGCTGGTCGTCTTTTCACCATGGCAGTACCCAGAAGGCATCTGAGGTCAAGACAGCAGGTAGGCCAGGGAGGCAGTCTGTCGTGAGCTAGAAGGTTAGAGAAGGTGAAATCAAACACCTCATGAGGGACGGTCATTCCCCAGTGGTCCCCATACAACCGAGAAGAGTCTATGGCCATTAGGGAGAGAGAAAGGACAGCACGAGGCGAGGAGGGCATGACACCTTCCCTAGTAGGCCTGGGAGTCTCCATTTCAGATTTTAACTCAGCAGTGACCAGTGACACCCAGTTCAAAGAGACAGCAGGGACTGGTGGGTCAACTTGAGGAGTCAGGTCAGAGTTCATAGTGCTCCAGTACAGGTAGTGCGGACAGGGTCTGCCTGAGTGTGTAAAGGCATACAGCGTGGACAGTCGAACAGTGACCTGGACGTAATTGCAGAAACACTCACCCCGGAGATGCTGACAGTTAGGTGTATGCTAACATGAAACATGAGAACCCTAACTTTTGATGTAGATAGCCCAGCAAACACCCAAAGCATCATCCAAGGGAGAATACAGATAGTTAGGGAATATGCTAGCATGAAACCTGGAGAACACTGACTTTTGCCGTTAATAGCCTGGCAAACACCTGAAGCAACATTCCAGGGTAATTTTAAAGAGTAGGCAGGAGTATGCAATAATCAAAGGAAAAAAGTAAACCAGCACGGAGTAACAAAACCCCATGCAATGTGAGATGTCATAAGCTAGTGAAAAAAGTCAGACAGAAAACTGTTTTCACTTTTTTTTTTTTTTTAGCCACACCCAATCTGCTAATAGGGTCCCTGAACATTTAAGGGGTGGAGGCAGAGGTGGGTGGGAGAAAATGCAGCTCAAGTCCATGTCCCAAGTGGGGGTTCCCAGTGAGGACCAGTCCACACCTCCAACCCTCGATGCTGAAAGACCAACTGCCGTGACTGGGGCTGAAGCCCTGCTATTTAAACTGTACTAGCAGTTTAAAATTGGCACCTTTTTTTTTTTTCCCCGAATGTCTCTCTCTCTCTCTCTTTCTCCCCTTGTGGTCCAACTCCACGTAGTAGGAGCCCCGCGGGAGAGTGCAGCTCAAGTCCATGTCCCAAGTGGGGAAGGAGGGGGTCCCAGCGAGGACCAGTTCACACCTCCAACCCCCGATGCCGAAAGACCAGTCGGCCTCCCTCTAATCTCATTCTGTGACCTCTTGTCCTGCTATTTTTTTTATATTGAAACATGTTAGACTCTTTCACGTTGTTAATGCCCTTAAGGTGTTTGAATTTTTCTATCATATCACCTCTCTCCCTCGTTTGCTGTAGGGTATACATACTGAGCTCCATTAATCTGTCCTCATATGTTTCTGATGCAGTCCCTGCACCATTTTGGTTGCCCTTCTCTGGGCTGCCTCAATTTGGTTAATGTCCTTGTGAAGGTGTGGCCTCCAGTACTGCACTTAGTACTCCAGATGGGGCCTAACCAGTGTCTTGTAAAGAGGGATTATTACCTCCCTCTTCCGACTTGTGATGCCCCACTAATACACCCCAACATCCCTATAGCATTACCTACTGCTTTAGTGGTCTGCTTGGATGATTTCAGGTCATTGGTAATGATGACGCCCAAGTCTCTTTCTTCCCTTGTGACTGCCTGCAAATCCCCTTCCAGCCTATAGGTGGCTTCAGGGTTTCTTTTCCCTATGTGCATGATCTTGCACTTCTTTGCGTTAAATTCCAGTTTCCACTCTTCCGACCATTTTGCTAGTTTATCCAGATCTCTTCTCATTCTGCCCACCTCATCTGGATCATCTACTCTGTTGCAGATCTTGGTGTCATCTGCAAACAGACAAACCTTACCCTCCAGTCCATCTGCAATGTCACTGATGAAGATATTGTAGAGGACTGGCCCCAGGACTGATCCCTGAGGCACCCCACTTGTGACTTGCATCTCTTCTGACTGTATACCGTTTACCACCACTCTCTGTTTTCTGCCCGTCAACCAGTTTGCCACCCAGTTGACCAACTTCTGACCCACTCCGAAAGCTTTGCTAAACTCGAAGTAAGCAACATCAGCTGCTCCCCCTTGGTCCACCACTCTGGTTACCCAGTCAAAGAAATCTATGAGATTAGTTTGACAGGACCTTCCTTTTGTAAACCCATGCTGTCTTGGATCCTGTGCTCCTATGGATTCCAGGTGTTGCACTATCCTTTCCTTAAGGAGTGCCTCCATAATCTTGCCCACTACTGAGGTAAGACTGACTGGTCTGTAGTTCCCTGCCTCCTTCCTGCTACTACTCTTGTGGAGCGGGATCACATGAGCCCTTCTCCAGTCTTCTGGGACCTCTCCTGTGCTCAGAGACTCACTAAACAGTTCTGATAATGGCTCTGCTAGTTCCGCCATTAGCTCCTTTAGTACTCTGGGATGTATGCCATCAGGTCCCATTACCTTGTCCACTGTGAGCTTATCAAGCTCTTGTAGGACCCTTTCTTTTGTGAAGGGACTAGTGCACACTACCCCCCCTTCCCCCATGTCCATGGTGCTGAGCTGTGGGCCTGCCCTACCTTTTCCTCAGTAAATACTGAGCAGAAGTATCTATTTAGGATAGATGCTTTTACGTGGTCCTCCTCCTCCTCACATGCCCCCTTATCCTCTTTGATCTTAGCAATACCCCCTCTGGACTTTCTCCTTTCATTAATGTATCTATAGAAAATCTTGTCACCTTCTTTTACTGTTTGTGCTAGTGTTTCCTTGGTTTGGGCCTTTGCCTGCCTTACTACCTTCGCTGCTTCCCTTCGGGAAGTTTGGTATGCCTCCCTATCTTCATCCTGCTGCATTCCTTTACATTTCCTGAAGGCCAGCCTTTTGACTCTGAACTTTTCTGCTACTGTTTTAGAGAACCAGAGTGGTTTCCTTCTTCTTTTGCACTTCCTTTTCTCTCTAACACAATGGGATGTTGCTTCAAGTATTACATCCTTTATGATTGCCCACTTTGCCTGTACCCTCTCACCTGTATTTCTTTTTGCCAGGGCTAGCTTAACTCTGTTGGCCATCTTATCAAAGTCAGCTCCTCTGAAGTCCCATATTTTTGCCTTGGAATGGGATGATTTGGTTGTTGTGGCCAAATTGAACCATACCATGTGATGGTCAGTGGCCCCCAGGTGACCTTCTACCTGGAGATCTGTGATACTTTCACTGTTAGTCAGCACTAGATCTAGGATAGCCCTGTCTCTTGTGGGTTGTTGTACCAGTTGTTTGAGGCCCTTCCCCTGCAGGGAATCCACCATGTGTCTAGTTCTGGCAGATGTTCCTGCTGGTATTGACCAGTCTGTATCTGGCATGTTGAAGTCTCCCATTATCAGAACCTCCCCTTTAGCTCTCATGTTTTGTATATCTTTTAACAGTAATGTGTCTATGTCCTCTCCCTGGTCTGGGGGCCTGTAGACAACCCCAGTTCTTATAGCTGCCCCATTTACTGTTTCCAGGGTGACCCACAGTTCGAGGGCATTGTACAATACGAACAATGTGGTCTTTAAGATAGCCCATCTCTGTCAGATGGGTGATCTGGTTTTGCCAGTCCTGGCTGATGCCCCCTGCTTGCCACAAGGTCCTGAGCTCCCAGTTTGTTTTTTTTGAGGGGGGGGGTGCGCTGCTAATTTTTTCCTCCCCTCAGGAAACTCCCCTAATGCTGAGCCTCTGAATCCCCACCTGACGCAGAGCATCGCTTGGTCAGTCCTGACTAAGAGCTGCACTCTGAGGGCTGAGGCTCTTTGAGCTACTCCCTGATTCACAGATGCTTGCTATTCTGACCAAGGAATGGAACTCTATGTAGAAGACTGATTCTTGGAAGATAGAGAAGTAACTTACTGTAACAGTAGATCTTCAAGAATATCGTCCCCTCTTCCCCTTAGAGCGCCACTCACCCTCCCAACATCCTTCTGTTTTGAGTGAGTTATGGCTACTTCCTGGGAGCTCCCCCCTGAGGAGAAGGCAGCTGTGCTGACAGCTACTCCTTCACCCTTTTTTGTTTGCCCCATCTAAGGCTGTTGGCCTTTATTAACAACAACAACAAAAATTGGGGTAATATGTCAGCACACCTCTCCCCCCAGACATAAAGTTAAAAAAAGAAAAAAAGTTTTTCTTCAAGAAAATCCCTGTTAACCTGTCCCCCAGCCCCGGGAAAATCAATTTTCTCTATACGGGTATATCCGTGTTAGTTGTCATATGTAACTTGGCCCTGTTTGGACAATTTTTGCTATTTTATTTACTCCATATGTTTTACCAAGCAGGGCATACTAAGGTGATATCCGCTCATTCCAGATGTATCTTAATTCCACCTGATACTGTAGTATTCTTATCAGTGTGTTGAAATCCATGGACTTGCAGTCTTTTCAACTAAAGTTACTGTTGCCAGATGTCATGGCAGTCCATCTCTTCTGGATGTACAGAACTCGGATAAATTCTTGTCATTATCCTTCTGTTATCTTTTGCAATGAAACTGTATATATTGTATATTTCTGAGCTGCTGGGCTTTAGTACTACGTGCTTATAACAGTGTTTTTCTGGCTGCGCCTTGGCAGCAAACCTATATTTCCTATCCTTTTGTTTTTTTAGGTTTAGTTTTTATTTTTATTCTGTTAGGGTATACCCTGCCACTTCTCTCATTTTGGAGAGAAATAGCTGCAGTGGTTTTCTACCGTGTCTATTTTCCCAGCATGCTCACCTTTTCATGGTAATCGTCTTATCCTCCCTTCTTGCAAGCAGGGGAAGACGGTGAGAATACTTTATTCCTACTTTAGACTTTTTCTTATCACTTGAGAATGCTCCCTGCATAACAGGACAGCTGTTTTGTTGGGCACATGCTGTCTTTCACACTGGGACTCCATCCTTGACCTGGCACAGTGTATAAGTGCCTCGTGCCACTCTTGGGGCTGCAGTCTAGAACTTTTCCTTCCCCCTTAGTTGCCAGCAAGATGTTCTTTTAGCAAGGGGAGCTTAGTAGCTCTGACTGTGGCTTTTCTTACGTTAACTATCAATTCCCCCCTCAAAAGGATACCAGTGAGTGAAATACATCTCATTTGTCTGTTAGTTTGGTTGTCTTTTTACATTTAGTTGCTCAGTTTCACTTCATTAATCCCCTTCTGTTCTTTAGTTTTTCTATTCAACAAGTTAAAACTTGTAGCCACTTTTTTCCTCTGTCTGCTAACAGAACTGAGGTAGGTTAGGGCATCAGCAATGATTATTAGTAAGTGGGTGCCAACTTGTGGTGCCACACATGGACTGACATCAGTGGCTGGTATTGATGCCTTAGGTGAAAAAAAAAAACTTCACTCCCACATGGTCCCAGCGCCTCAGGCCCTAAGACCAAGGAGTTGGACTTTATGAAGATATTCTGGAAGATCTGTTGTTACAGCAATTTACTTCTTTCCGTACTGATTTACCAAAAGGCTCTGTCTTAGCTCCGCCTGCTTGAGCAAAACTTGTACCTGGGAAGGCTCCAAAATTTGCTTCACCTGCACCTGTATCCTCTCCTGTAGCTTTCTCTCCCTTTCTTGGTGACTTATTCCTCCCCACAGAATGCTTTTTCACTGGCATCTCCGTCTGTGGGTGACCTTTGCCATTTCACCCTCCCCATCAGATCCATTAAGCATCCTAATTGTGAGAATAACACTGGCAGTTAGACTAGGGAAGAGTAGAGTGCTTCGACACATTATATGGGAGACTGTCTCTCTAGTGTATGCCACTCTGTGTAAAGACTCCTCAGGGCATTGCTTCAGTGTCAGTTGACTTTTCTTTTGGAACTAGGTGCTGTTGCATCCCTCATACGTAGGAAGTTTAGGAAATAATGCATTGTTCGCTTTTATGGAGGAGTCATCTGTTGGTTTTATCTGTGGCTCATTCATGGTCTATCGGTGAGCTAACCAGTGACCTTATGGAAATTATACTCCGAATATTGCCAAAAGGTTGTTTCTCTTTCGGCCTGACGTTTTCCCCGTCATTTTCAAAGAGGATTCTTGGTTTGGTTCTGAACTTATTTTCTGCAGTCACCTATCATTGGACAGAAAGGTCTTTCTACTTGTTTTACCTTCCTCTTCTGGGTCTCTGGTACTGCTTTGAACTCTACCAAAGAGTGTGGCTCTGTGGAAGAGATTAATTGTTAGAAAATACGGAAGTCACTTACCAATAACTCGTGATTTTCTAGAGCATCTCTTCTGTAGAGCTGCTCTCGACCTTCCCGTTCTGCTTTCACCCTTTTTCGGAGGTGAAACAAAATTTTCATGAATACTTTACCATGAAAGGACTCTCTTTTTATGGTATCTTGTCAGTAGGTATCATTAGTAAAAGCAACATTTCCGCATCCTAATTATGCGTCAGGAAATGGGGGCGGGGGGGGGGTTCAAGGCTAAAAATTCCTTGTGTTTCTGGACCCCTTTTGGGCTCACAGTTTTCGTTCAGTATAATTTCTACCATGAACAGACCTCATGTTCTCATTTTTAGCGTAATCCCTCCCTTGGTGAAACATAGATTGTCTCAGCAGAAGGCCCAAAGGTTCATCCAGTCTGCTCAACTCCCTGCCTAGCCCCTTGCCCGATCTAACACCGGTCTGGATTTAGAGATCCCAGTATTCCTAATGGCTGATCATCACCCTTCCCCTAGATGTCTCCATCTCTGCTACCTGTGGATCTCAGTATTCCCTTATCTGTCTCAGTAGGATGATATGATTGCTTTGGTTTTTGTTTGTTCATCAATAAGAACGAGAGTCAAAACAGCAAATCCAAAATGGCGACAACAACAGCACATACACATGATAGCACAGCACATAACAGCTACTGCAGCTCACACAGCAAGATTTATACAGTTTTGTATTGTATATAATGCCAGGGGCTTACCCCCAACCCCCCTATCACTAGGATTCTTACTCCACGCCGCTCACTGATGGTGGGTGTATCGGCAACTTCCAGTCGCTCATATGAGACAGTTGCTCTAATGTGCCGGTCGCTATTTAGTGTATCGCTATTATTGAGTTGCTGTTATTGTTTCGCTATTTTGTATTCATTGTTACATAGAAACATAGAATTTGATGGCAGATAAGGACCGCTTGACCCACCCAGTCTGCCCATTTCCCTACCTAATGGATAAGCTGCAGATCCTAGTTCACCAGCAGCCTACTTCTTCCTACCCCCAACCCCTAGAATTGCCTTATGACTGTCCCATGCATGCTTGAATTACACCACTGTTTTTGACTCCACAACCTCCTCCGGAAGGCCGTTCCATTCGGGCCGTTCCATGCATCCACAACCTTCTCTGTGAAAAAATACTTCCTTAAATTACCTCTGAGCCGCCCCTCCTCTATCTTCAAATTGTGTCCCCCCTGTTATTACATGTTACCAAATTCCCCTACACTTTTCGAGAAGTACCATGGGATCTTTTAACATTTACCTGAACAACCACCAGAAGTGGCAGATAGGACCTCGGTTTAACATCTCATCCGTAAGACAGTACCTCAGGAGTGCAGGCAGCATCCCATCATGCTGCACTACAGTATCAGTATTTAACCCCAAGTTCCTCGTTCCAAGTTTAATTAAGTGAGCAGTAACTCATAACAGGATGTACATTAATCTGAATGAAAGCATGCTCTGATGGTAGCCTAGGTACCTGGAAAGTGCTTCGTTTTGACTGAATTCACTATCTGGCATGTGTTGTTTTACATACAAACTGACTGTTCAGGCAGATTTAGTTTATTTTTGTACTTTTTCCTCCTGAGCCCTGGCAAGTGGCTCCGGCCCTCCAGTTGGAGGGACTCCCTCTCCGGTCCCACCACTCCCATGCTAGGCAGCCCGTGGTAGTTCGTCCTCAGATTGCCCCAGCGTCGGAGACCAGGAGGAGGTTGCGGCTTCTCCACCCTCCCGGAGACCTAATCCAGGGGTCCACTCCCGGGAGTGGCGGACCATCGTGGAGCCTGCCAGGCTCACTTTTCCTATTTTCACCTGGTCTCTCCCTACAGACACAAGGAAGTTGACGTCGAGCCTCCCGTCCCGTAGTGCCCTCCAGCCACCGCCGGAGGGCAGTCAGTAAGCGGAACAACTAGTCCCCCTCCCCCCGAGAGAGGAGAGCAGTCCTCCGGACGCTCAATCCTCTCTCCCCTGCCGCCCCCTGTGGCCCAGGCTTGTTCCTGAACCTGGGTTGCCAGCGTGGCGCGAGGTATGGCGTCCAGCGCCTCAACCCTCTGAGCCACCGGGCAGGCCCAGATTTAGGTTTATTAGCTATTTGAAAATTGCGCTGTTCATTCATCTCTAGTAATGCATGGTCATGTGACTGGATTCTTCCAACCATGGTACAGGATCTCTAACCCATTTTATGAAGGTCCTTAAAAATACCAGTTAGGTATCTCTAGGAAGTCTAATGCTTTGGTGCACCGTTCATTAACAGCTGTTAAAGATCTCGGAAAGAGAAATGAACACTAATGAAATATTGAAGTTTATGAATTTTTTTTTCTTTGTTTTTTTTTTGTTATTAAATGTTTCCATGCTAGGATTGCCAAATTAAGATCTTATACCTAGTTTGCAAAGGGGACTCAGTGTGCAAATCAGGAGTATATCAACAGTTTTACGAGTTGTAGATCTTAAACTACATATCAAATTACAGAGCAAAGCAGAGCATTTACTGTATGTACTCGCCTATATGTAGACTTCAAATATAGGCCAGCCCCTTTTACTTTGCTAGTTTAAGCAAAATTACTAACACAATTGTGCTGACCAACATGAATGTAAAAATATTGATCTTGCTTCGAGGAACAGCTCTTGCAGCAGGTTACGCCATTAGGACTGAAGCCGGCAGGCGCCAGGACCCCACAGAAAAATTCTAGCTAACAATATCCAGCGGGGGACAGCCCCCGACGTCGGCCCCACCCCCAACGTCCGGCATCATACAAAAGGGGACGGTCCCCCAGCATCCCTCCATTCTTTTCCTGCTGTCGACTCTCCAGCATCAGCCTCACGGATGTCTCTAGCAGATGAACGACGCTCGAAATCAGTATTTTAAACTTAAAAAGCACCTGCATATCATCTTCTCTGACTCCTCCTCTCAAAGGACACCTCTCCAAGTGTGCTTGCGGCAAACAGATCCCGTCTAAGGTCCGACACATGGCCTGTGTATGGTGCCTAGGCCCAGAGCACGATATTAAAGCCTGCTCCATTTGTCAACAATTTAATAACAGGACCAGGATCTGCCGCCAAAAAGCTCTTCAGGGGTTCCTTTTAGAAGAGAAAATCAAGGCCATGGAGAAAAACCCTTTCCTCCAGGGAGGAATCTTCCCAACATAGATCCGGGAAACACAGCAAAAAGCACTGGGATAAGGACAGGACTAGATCCCTGAGTCGGGCCTCAGAGTCCAGAGCCAGTTCCAGCTCCACGAGGTCAGGCAGGTCCCCCTCCTGGGCTCACTCTCATCCCCCTCCGGTAAAGGTACACTCTGTGGGAGGCTCTAGTACAGTCTCCCTTGAACCTATCAAGACTAAGAAAGATAGCCGGATGCCAGGCTCGTCAGCCGGACCCGAGGCTTCAGACCGGCATAAATCTAAACCGGCCCAGAAACATGGCGCCAATGCATCTGACAGATGCCGAGACTCCGACCAATGTTCAGTTTCCCAACCTCCTAGAGGGCTGGATGCCCCTCCAAAGAAGATGACGGAGCAGACATCCCTTAAGCGGACCTTGGGAGTCCACACGGACAACTGACCTGATGTCCACTAATCGGCCCAAAGAACAGACGCCAGTGCCACCTACGCCAGCTGATACCAGTCGCCAGGGATCCTTGGAGGAGATTCCCAACATGCCTGACAACCGGACAGGCACTGTTGAGGACGGCGGCCTGCCTCTAGACCTGACTACACCTCAAGGTCCGACCCCGTCGACGGACAGGCACCAACGCCCAGTCCGTCCTCCGGCTTTAATCTACAAGAGGTGAAAGACCTCTTTAATTTTTGGTGGGACACCATTAAGAAGGATGTGGTGCCCACAAAACCTCCATAGCCTCCTCCGAAACCCGGCGAAAAGGTGTCACCTACCCCTAAGGAGCCTACAACACCTCCTAGAGGCAGGTCAAGAGAAAGGAAAAGACCCCCCTCCAGGTCTCCCTCAGGGTCCACTAGCCCAGAACACCCCAGAGGCAGACAGTCCACACCAGGGGATGACTCAAGGCTGGGTACTTCCGACACCTTCAGGTCCCCTTCTCTGATTAGTCTCCCATCACCGGACCCACGAGACCTGCCTAAGGTCACCACCAGATGATCCCTCCTTTTCTAATGATATGAGGCACATCCAGGAGAATATGGGGTGGGAAAAAGATGATTTAGATCCCGAATGACAATGCCTCGCCCGGTACCTCAGGCAAAACAATCCCAAGCCTGTGGTGGTCCCACCTTTGGTGGATACCTTTATTGACATCACTAAAGCCGCGTGGAAGCACCTGCAGTCCACTCTGGTAGTACCCAAGAAGGCTGATCGCCTCTATAGGGCGCTCATAGAAGACCCCTAATTGGCACAGCAACCCTTGGCCGATTCACTGGTCATTACAGCCTCGCATGACCGGTCCCAGAGACCTTAGCACTTGAGCACTCAGCCACCGGACCAGGAATCTAAACAGCTAGATTCAGTGGGGAGATGCATGCACTCTTCTGTTACATGCTCGATAAGGTCTCTTTAACTATCTGATGCACATGGTGCAGTTTCAGAACGCCCTGTGGGAACAGGGCCAAGACCTTATTAAAGAATTTCCGGAGGGCGAGAAAAAGGAGGAGCTCTTGAGCCTCTTCCATACTCGGTCAGATGTGGGAACCCAGGTTCTTCGTGCCGCTTATGATTCAGCGGACTCGGTGGCCAGAAGTATGGCTACAGGCATTTGTCTCCGGAGACACTCTTGGCTGAGGGTCTCTGGTTTTACTCCGGACGTCTCGTATAATGGAGCGGTCCTCTTTGGTGAGTAATATGAAAGAGTAATCACCAAATTCCAGGACGCTGGGAAGGCAGTCAGGACCATACAAGCTATGTACTGGCCTAAGACCGGTTCCTTTCGTAGGAACCAGAATTGTTTTCGTGGACGGTAACGATGACATTCTGGCCAGCAACCCAGGGGCAACTTTAACAAAAAGAATCAACCAAGATTCTCTGCAGGTCAGGGCCAGAAACACCAAAAATCTGCCCAGCCCGCCGGGTCTAATACCACCACAGCATGACTCCTTCCCAGCCCCTGCCCCTCCTCTGGATCCAAAGGAAGGAAGGGTCGGGGGTCGTATCTCTTACCACTTCTGAGTGGCAGAAGATAACCTCCGACAGGTGGGTTCTCCAAATAGGTTGCAGACACTCTATCGAGTTCCTCGACCACCCACCATCAAGGCCTCTCCTACTCTACCGTTAATCAGGTCAGCTCGCCTTGCTCATATAGCAAGATCTTGGCACTCGTAGACAAGGATGCCATAGAACCGGTTCCACCAAACCAGAGAGGAGAAGGGTATTATTCACACTTCTTCCTGGTTCCAAAAAAGACAGGGGACCTGAGCCCGATCCTGGATCTCGGCGATCTCAACACCTTCGTGTTGTACAAACGCTTTTGCATGGTCACCCTTCCGGGTCTCATCCCCATGCTCAAGCAGGGTGCATGGCTGACGTCGCTGGACATGCAGGATGCATATCTCCATCTCCCCATCACTCGAGCACACCGGAAATTCCTGCGCTTCGAGTTCTTGGGACGCCACTATCAGTTCCGAGCTCTCCCCTTCGGGCTGTCCTCAGCGCCTCACGTGTTCACGAAGTGTGTGGCAGTCGTGGCAGCGGCTCTCAGGAGACGGCCACTATGTGTTCCTGTACCTAGACGACTGGCTCCTTATGGCCCCCTCTCGGGAGGAGTTGATAGCCACGATTCAAGACACTCGTACCCTCATCGGATCGCTGGGCATTACTATCAACCAGGAGAAGTCATGCCGTGTCCCTTCACAGAGGTTGCAGTTTATCGGTGTGGTTCTTGACACCGATAAAGGGAAGGCCTTCCTGCCTCAGGACAGGGCGGAACGCATTCGGTCCCTCATCAGGGACACAATAGACAAGAAGTCGGTCCCAGCCAGGACCATTCTTTCTTTACTTGGACACATGGCAGCAGCCATCGCAACGGTCCCCCTAGCTCAACTCCATATGCGGATTACCCAGTGGATGCTAAGAGCCCAGTAGGACCAAAAGCAGGGTCATCTGCATCTGCTAGTCTGGATCACAAACGCAGTCATTCAGGACCAGCAATGGTGGCTCATCCCAGAGCACCTTTCTATAGCAGTCCCCTTATGCGCGCCTGCTCCAACTCCTGACTCTCTCCACAGATGCCTCTGGGTCTGGTTGGGGAGACCACCTGGAAGGAGTCAGGACCCAGGGATCTTGGTTGACCCTGGAGTCTCACCTCCACATCAACATCCTCGAAATGAGGGCAGTCCTGTATGCTGTACAGGCCTTCTAGTCAGAGATAACGTCAGGTCTTCGTTACTTCAAACAGAAAATACCTCAGTGATGTATTATATCAACAAGCAAGGAGGCACACACTCCTACCCTCTGTGCAGGGAAGCAAAGAGGGTGTGGGACTGGGTACTACAGCATGGTGCAGAAATCACTGCAGTACACGTTCCCGGTGTGGACAGCACCATCGTGGATTGCCTGAGCCAGTCGCAGGCCAAGGCTCACGAATGGGAACTGCTGCAAGGAGTAGTAGAGGATCTGTTCCACAGATGGGGGACACCAGATTTAGACCTATTCGCATCCCCATCCAACGCAAAACTGCCCAATTTCTGCTCGCTAGATCCAGGGCCTGGTGTTTTCTGGCGAGATGCATTGTCCCTGTCTTGGATGGGCAGGTTCCTCTACGCTTTCCCACCCTTCCCTTTGATCCAGAGGGTTCTACTGAAGCTCCACAAGGAGGAAGCCACGATGATCTTAGTGGTGCCTTTCTGGCCCAGGCAAATTTGGTTCCCACTCCTGCACCAATTGGCCCAGGACTCACCGTTTCCTTTGCCGGTTAGCGCACACCTGTTGTACCAGGAGGCCGACTAACTGGTCCACCCAAACCTCAGGTCACTGAACCTGCACGGCTGGCTCCTAAGGACATAGTAGTCCTTAGACATGGGGTTTCATAGGGAGTAGTGGACGTTGTAGTAGCGGCAAGAAAACCCTCCACTCGTGCCACCTACACCATGAAATGGTGCAGGTTTTGTCTTTGGGCTCAGGCCCGTGGCTTAGCACCACCTGGACTGTCCTGAAAGGTCAGTGTTGGACTACCTCCTATCCCTATATGAATCCGGGCTAGCCTATTGCTCTATAAAGGTACACCTCTGTGCCATTTCAGCATACCACTCCCCGATAGGTCAGAGGTCACTAGCACAGCTAGAGGCCTCCTGCGCTTTTCTGCACGGTATGCTCCATTTGAGACCTCCTATCAAGGACCCCATTCCACCTTGGGATCTTCTTTACGTCCCAGAGCAACTCACGCTGCCCCTGTTTGAACCAGCCGAGGATTGCGAGCTGCATCTTCTCTACTGGAAGAAGTTATTTCTGGTTGCGGTTACTTCTGCCAGAATAGTTTCTGAGCTTCATGCGCTCATGTGTAAGGACTTATTATTTTTTTTTTTTACAAGGACAGAGTGTCCTTGAGGACAAATCCTAAGTTTCTTCCCAAGGTGGTCTCAACCTTAACTCTCATTCAGGATATTGACCTTCCGGTGTACTATCCCAACCACTCAAACCGAGGGGAAGCTGTCCTGCACATGTTAGATGTGCGTAGGATCCTCAGGTACTACCTCACCAGAACCAAGTCCCATCGCCAGTCAGATCAGCTTTTTCTCTCCTTTACTCACAGGATGCAAGAAGCACCTGTATCGAAGCAAACGCTCTCCAAGTGACTGGTCAGATGCATCACGTTCTGTTACCAAAAGCGCAACAAGCCTTTACCGGGATCGGTGAAAGGACATTCCATGAGAGGCGTGGCTACCTCTTTCACGGCGCTTAAGAATGTCTGTACATCAGCCATCTGCCCGGCTGCCACTTGGAGCATAGTACATACCTTTATCAGGCATTACAGTCTGGACATCGCCTCTGGGCGTAGAGCTGGTTTTGGCCTGGCAGTCCTTCAAGGACTTCTGTCTTAATTTTGGTTCACTCCAGGATCCCTCCTATCCTCCTCCCGATCAGGGTATTTGCTCCCATATTGCTGGGGAATCAGTCCTAATGGTGTAACCTGCTGCAAGAACTGTTTCTCGAAGTAAGATAGTACAGTTACATAAGAACTTACCGTAACAGTAGATCTTCGAGAACAGCTCTTGCAGCAGGTAGTTTCCCTCCCACCTTCCCCTCAGGAGGTTTGGTCTTCAGGCTTGGGCGTCTTGGATGCGACCAGAATACAATTATTTTCATAGCTCTTCCTTTGGAAGCGGATCCTCGGTCTCCCCTTCAGAAGTCGCCTTTATGCCAGGAGTCTTCGTCGGGAGAACTGAGGGATGCTGGGGGACCACCCCTTTTGTATGATGCCAGACATCAGGGGCGGGGTCGATGTCAGGGGCAGTCCCTCGCTGGATATTGCTAGCTAGAATTTTTCTGTTGGGTCCTGGAGCCTGCTGGCTTCAGTCCTAATGGTGTAACCTGCTGCAAGAGCTGTTCTCGAAGATCTACTGTTACGGTAAGTCTTTACATAACTGTACTTGAGCGGCCAGCATTGGGTACAGAGTATGTTATTGTGGCCATAACTGGACACAAAATCAGATTAAAAATGGTTAACCATTGCAAACCCTGCAGATTGGTTGACCTTTCATGTAAGTCGAGTCCCCATATTGGGTGTGTATTTTTAGCATCAAGAACTAGAAATATATGTGACTTGATACAGTCAATCAAGTAGATTATACCAAACTTAGTCAACGTTTATATTACAGTGGTGTATGTACAAATGTGTTTATAGTAGCTGGAATAGAAAGTAGCTGGTTCTTTTAATCAGAACCTACCTCCAGTTTGACTCTACCTAATACCTTCCTTTCTGATTCCATTTGCTGTTGTATATATTGCATACTTGATGATAGATGACCGCATTCTGTTCTCATTTATATAGGTTGGGCCAACAGCCACACAAGCTATGCAAGAATTTCTCACCCGATTACAGGTGCACCTTTCATCCACCTGCCCTCAGATGTTCAGCGAATTTTTATTGAAGCTCATACACATCCTATCGACAGAAAGGTAGGCATTGAAAGGCTCCTCTGCAACCCAGTTGTGTTGGACTTTTTCTGTGTGATGCATAGTCAGCTGACTGTGACTCCCAACACATGCATTACAGCCTGTTTATTATTCTGTGCTTGCCTGATGCCTTCACAGTTGGAATGTGTGTCAATTTACACCAGTGAAAGAAAATAATTTCTTTGGTATGAAATAGTGACTGTTACACACAGAATGGCCTCTGCTCCATATGCTCTCCATAAGTAAAGTACTTCAGATAAATTCTGTTTGTTCCCCTGAGCTCTCATGTGCAAAGGCCAACTAGAATGCTGCACCCTTTCCGGTATGCTATTGACTGTTTCTCTCAAGTAACAGAGGACCTGCTGTAACTGTGCCTGCTCATGTTGCCTGAGGCTGTGACATTTGTGATTTACCTGCTGTAATTTGCTTCTGCTGGTGTCACACTATACTTTGTGCATTTAGTCAAACACTACAACTGGTTAGTATACAGATCCATGGAACACAATATTTACTTGCTGGGCCAAGGAGATATCCCTTTGAAGGGGTGGAGAATGGTAGATCTGTATATTGTGTTGCCCTTTTAGAAACACTGGTGTAATCAGCTTGTGCGGTTTCTCATGACTGCACTCAGTTTCGTATAACTACACTCAGATGTGCTAAGGATGCTGGTCTTTTAGTTGTAACCTAGTGATATGGGAAGACAGCCAGTGCTGATTCTGTGCTGAAATGTTTCTGAAGAAGATTCTGAGGAATCGAGAACCCCAGTAATGGTGATTTTTGTTTGCCGATGGGAGGCAGATGCTTTGTGTTTTTCTCCTGACCTTTGACTGTAATATGACGATGGGTAAAATGTTGGTGAAGCTCGAAGTTTTCAAAGAACCACAGTGTCAGATACTGTAGAACTTCTGCATGACCCTTGTATTTGGGAGAACCTCCCTGCTAAGCACTCTTGTGGCCTTTACAATAATGGGTTCGTACTGAGAAATGTAACCTATATCGTTAAGCTTCTTTTGTAAACCAGGATAAACAGCTACATTCTTTTACCAGCTTTTTGATGCAGTTCTGTTTCAAGTTATTAGACTGTAATAGGATTATAGATTTAAAAAGTTAGATAATCCAGGGTTTTGTTAGTGCATTAAACACAAAATATAACTGTTTTCAAGACCTCTAAATAATTTACTTATTCATTCATTCTTTGGTAACCGGGTAAGGCCCACTAGGTACAAGGCCTGTTTTCAGGGGTGACTCAGGAACACCTATTGAAGCTAATTTACTTTCTCAGGGTTGCACAGTATGCAGATAGAGGTTGTGGGAACCAAACACTGGTCTTTTGGATGTACCAGGCTCACTCATAGCTCGTTATTCTACCCTCTAGGATATACTGCCAGAAATTAAGCCCAGATTTCTTAAAAAAAAAAAAAAAAAACGTTTAGAGTATTAGTGCTACAATCTTTTAATGAGGTGCCTTTGTAAATGAGTCTCTGACTCAAAGGTTGTAAACCCGATTTGTAATGAATAAATGAATGGTGGTGTTTATATGCTGAGCATGTGCTAAGAACAGTATAATGGGGTGCTTATGTTTTGGTGTTACCACACCAATAAATAATGAATAACCCAAGGCAGGGTGTGGGGGAATGGCACAGTAATCAGTCGGGTCAGTGGATTGCAAGGCGCACATCGTGGACACATGCAATATGAGTTATAACAACTGTAAGAATGTCAAAGGATAGGCAGCCATGTTTTATAAAATATGGGTTCCATATTATGAGTGAAGTCGGAGGCATAATTCACGTGTGGTAGAGCCATAGACATACTTATGTACAGAACCTGGGAAGGAATGCACAAACATTTCATTAATCACTTAAATACTCCTGGGCAATTTAACTTGTTGCTTAACATTTTTGTCCTTCTCTTATAGAGGTCCTTTCCAGACAGGTCAGGGGCCACTGGATGCACAAGTAAAACTCTTAGAATTTACACTGGAGCAGAACTTTGAAGTTGTGTCCGTCAGCACCATCTCTGCGGTCATTGAATCCATTACATTCCTAGTGCACCATTATATAACATGCTCCGACAAGGTGGTATCTCGCAGTGGATCTGACAGCTCAGTGGCAGCCCGGGCCTGCTTTGGAGGGCTCTTTGCCAACATCATCCGCCCAGGGGATGCCAAAGCAGTCTGTGGTGAAATGACAAGGGATCAGCTCATGTTTGATTTGCTGAAACTAGTCAACATCTTGGTCCAGCTTCTCCTGTCCAGTAACCGAGAACATAGTGCCAGAATGCCGGTTGCCAGCAGTGCTACTGACAGTGTTTCTGATGAAGAGAAGGTGTCTGGGAGCAAGGATGGAAATGGGAGCACCTCCGCTGCCGCGGGAACCACTGCTTGTGTGGCAGATTTGGTACTGGCCAATCAGCAGATCATGAGTCAGATTCTGTCTGCACTGGGACAGTGTAACAGCAGTGCCATGGCAATGATCATCGGTAGGCATTTTTTGTGTGTCCCATTATCTTTTCCCCACTGCATGATTCTTGTTCATGGCTGAAGTGATGCCTTACTCTTATTTTTTAAGTGCGTATGAAGATTAAATAATGTTAAAGCAGTAATAGTTCCATTTTAAAGGCTTTGCCATGAGTGCTTTACTTGAGTGTCTTCATGGGGGGAGAGTGAGAGTGAGGAATTCTCTTACTTCAGTAGTGGCTGACTCTGCTGTTAATGTAGGGGGTTTCTGGGCCAGTACAGAGGGCTGAGGCACTGGGTGCCTCACTTGCCACCACACTGCGACCTGGTTTCATGAGTGGACCAGTGGCGGAGCCAGATTTGGGAGCCAGGGAGCCATTCAGTCAATCATGGACTCTACAATGGGCAC
This sequence comes from Neoceratodus forsteri, assembly GCA_016271365.2. Lineage (NCBI taxonomy): Eukaryota > Metazoa > Chordata > Ceratodontiformes > Ceratodontidae > Neoceratodus > Neoceratodus forsteri. The sequence continues at coordinate 144,578,599 of CM057451.1, forward strand.
TAAACAGTGAATAAAGATGGTGGCGGGGTGCTATTACTCACACTGGGGAAGCCAGGAGGGGCGACCACCCCCAGCTCCACCACTGGAGTGCACCAAGGTCACTGGGGTTTTCTGGGAGGGAAGGATGGAGGCGTCTAAAGGACTGTTCTCCTGGGACGGGGGATAAGATGCCAATGCAAGCCTAGCCCCAGGTGATGGCTGAGGCATGGCAGCCAGAGCTGTCACATTAAGGGATGGGAGGAGTTGGGGGCTGCTGACATCTTGCACATGGGAGTGTGCGCAGGGCCATCTTAGATGGGAATTACACATTGTCTTCCTCAGGAAGAAAATGCCAGAAATGGAGGTCTGGCAGCTAGATGATTTTCAGCCACCCGCAGGCTTTGCACCTGTCTGACAGCTGGGTCATGCTGTGAATGCGTGAAGGTATGCCAGATATGCAGCTATTAACAGTGTATGTATGTACTTGCTATTTACTTATTTTGTTAAACTGCACATATTGTACTTGTCACTTGCCATGAACTTCTTTGTGATATGCCTTTATTCTTGCAAGCTGCCTGCTGTACCCAATTGTGTAACAAACACTCTGTTATATCTGTTGTTGTGTACTGTATGTATACGTTATCTCTTCCCCTCCCCTTCCTTCTTCCTCCAGGACGCATCTGGAATCAGGCAGTAGCCTGCTCAGTATGCCTTCCTGGAAAACCTTTCAATAAATAAATAAGTCCTGGTAGAAAGTCAGAGTGATGGGCTAGGGTGGCTGGCAGGAAAGGAGGGCCACTTGGACTTGGGAGCAAAACGAACATTAGCTGCAAAACAATATAGGGGGTTTCTAAGAGATTCTTATTATCCAAATTGAAGAATAAAATAGATTATTACTTTAAAATCAGTGTAGTGCTTCTGTCTACTCCATTCCCCCAACACATACACACACTTGTACTGGGAATGGCATTACCATGGATCCAGACTTTTCATGCTCAGGGGCTCTGTGCACCTAAGAAGAACTGAAGAAAAAGAAAGAAAATGCACATAATTTCAAGGTCTAGAGCCCTGGTTTGACAACCAAAAAGTGACAGCATGAAATCCAAGAGAATGCTGGTTAACCTCATAGATAAGGCACTGTCCTGTAATGTCTGAGGGTTTGGCTTCAAATCTCTGCTAGGATCATGAGTGACATGAAGTTGGTGATCTCCTCTTGGTCCATAGTAGACAGGATGATGAAGCCACTGATACGATGTACAGTTGACTATCTTTATTTAACCCCCCCTCCACAGAATAAGCGTGGAAACTGAATTACTCTCCCATCAAAGTGGCCTCTCCTGATCAGAACTTATGAACATTGGTGGAGCTGTGTGGGTTTGGATAGCTCGCACTCTATGCATCCACATTGTACCTGTCCAAGTGATTACCCAGGAGGCTTCTGTTATCATTGATAGCAGTTCCTCAGTTTTCATAAAAACTAAATCAATCAGCTAAATTGCTTTAAAAAAGAAGCAAGAATGTTAAACCCAAAAACATTTGAAAGAAACAGTATTGTAAGGATTTTTTTTTAATTATTTTTCTGTTTTCTTTCCATAGGTGCAAGTGGATTACATTTAACAAAACATGAAAACTTCCATGGTGGTTTAGATGCTATCTCAGTTGGGGATGGTTTATTCACTATTCTGACAACTCTCAGTAGAAAAGCCACCTCCGTGCAAGTTATGCTCCAGCCAATTCTTACCTACATGGCCTGTGGGTACATGGGAAGACAGGTGATGGTTTTATTTATTGGAGTTGTATTGTAAAATGATGGGGGTAGTACTCCACTGAAGATGTGAACTACTATTTGTAAATATCTTTGGGGGGTTTAAAACACATGCAGAAAATGGATATAAATACATACACATGCAGTATAGAATATGAGCCAGGAGTGCATTTAACTGTATATCATCTAATGGGTTGATGAACGGACCTTTGTATAAATTGTGATGGTGACTTTAACTCTTGCATAACTGCGGGCTAATCTGTTCATCCAGAATTCCAATATGCTGTAAATTTGCTGGCAGACGTTTAGTAGAAGGTGACCAGTAAGAGCTATCAAGAAAGATTAGACAGTCTAAACTTGTACCCGCTAGAGGACAGGAGAGGGGGGCATAGATAGTCATGCAGATATATGCAGGGACATAAAAGGGTGGACTTCTCTGAGTTATTTAAATTCAAGAGTGACTCGGCCACCTGGGAACACAACCTCAAACTAGTATGTGTGGGTTGGGGGTGGGACTTCAAGAAAAACAGAAGAAAATACTTCTTTATAGAAAAGGTATTGGGTAGGTGGAACTGTGTACCCAGTAACTTCATGCTAGAACTATTTGGGGATTCAAAACCTAATGGGATATTTATAAGGGGGTAATTACAAAGACGAGGGAGATTGGAGACTCTGATAGCCCTGATATGACTGAATAAATCTTCCAAGACTCTGTCTTCTCCATAGAGTCATACTTATGGGTCTGAGCCAGAAGATGCTAGGACTCTGCAGGAGCCAACTTTCCTCACAGCTCTACCTCTCGACTGTGATCAGTGACATAGCAGGTTGATGGCTTGAACAGGCAAGTTGCTCTGGCAACAAGTTTGCATCCAACCACCGTTCCTCTCTGGGTGGGTGTACTGACTACATGCAGTCTCGTGCCAGTTAGGAAGGGCAGTCCTTTGGTAGCCACAAAAAAAAAAGGGTCCCAGCTCCACTTGGCCTCAGGTTCCACGGACCGATTGGCCTTATCCTTTTCTTGTAAAAAGCATAAGGAGAAGAGGCACTGGTTGAGGTTGAGCTCACTTCTGTCTGCACAGCGGCATTGAACACCTGTACTTGTAGATGCAAAATCTCCTGTTGTCTCCTTTGATGATGATGACATTTCTAAGGCCTGTTGTCTCCATCTCTGAGCCTTCTCCTTATGGAGCAGTGGTTTCAACATATGCTGAAAGTAATGGCACCATTGGCAGTGTCCGCTTCAGCCCTAATGGCTCCTTTGCCATTGGGGCCTATGCTACTTCTACGTTTTGTGCTGTTCTCCTTGGTGGCATGTACTCTGGCTGTGGTGCCACGGCCTTGAGGTGTCGCTGATGGAGCCAGCCTTAGTTGTGTCACTGTTCCTACTGCCTACAACACTTGCGTTCACAACCGGTGCCGCATTGGTGCCACCTTAGACATTACTGTTGGTGCCACCTTAGCTCTGGTGCCAGACTGTCTGTTCTTATCTGTGTCAGTTTACACCATTCATCACATTTGGGTATGTGGCCAGAGGTCACAACCCCGCGGAGCTCCTTTTTTTTTTTTTTTTTTTTTGATGGGCGGAGTCAACACACCGATGGTGCTCACGGGTTGGTCGTTAGGTGTCATTGACCCCGCCCTCCCGCCAGTTCTTTGTCTCCCACCGTAGAGTTCACACCCCGTGAGGAACTCCAAGCAACTGTCAAGCCTAGTCTTCATGTCCTTTCGATGCCGAGTTCTACCTGCCGGTTCCGTTTCGCCCTACTTGACGCTGCTGTTTTGGTAAGACTGTTCCTTTATTATTTTCAGTGACGTCGAGTCTGTTTTTGCATTGTTTTTCCTTCGATCATGTCTAGGTCGGAGGGCAAAAAGTCGCTGAAAGCGGGGTGGCCTCTTATGCATCTGTGCCCGTGCGACCGCAAGTACTCCGTTACTGACCAGCATGATTGTTGTCTTATGTGCCTTGGTCTGCTTCATGACATGGACCGTGCAATGCCTGTTCTCTGTGGATCGTCGTGTGTCCTGGAACATGGAAAGTTGAATGACTCCGCCAACTTTCAGGGACGGGTGCGCACTAAGGGGCAAGCCGCGGTCTCGGCCTTTCTTGGGGTCCCCTCCCAGTTCTATACAGACAGCGGAGGAGGGGCTCATCTTGTAGCCTGCCATGGCAGAAGCCCCTTCCGTGGTGCAGTCCATTTCCCTGAGGGACAGGCGGAGGCACCTCCGGCAATCACCCTTTCAGGGCAAGGCTCCCCGGTGTCGTTTCCTCGGGCTAGAAAGCCTGGAGTCGGCACCGTCCGTCCTATGCCGTTTGAACTCTATTGCCATTGCAGCACTGTGGGCCCTGATGGGCGTCAGTGGTAGGTGCGGTCCCACCACTCAAGCGCCGCTGCTGCTGTAGGCATGCTTCGCGGTGCCAATAGTGCTGGCAGTGCTGTGGGAAGTTCTGGCGCCATCTTGTACTTTTTTTCGTCTAGGACACGGCGCCGTGGGAGGTGTTGCTCTCGGCGCCAAAAGAGCTGTCGGTGTCGCTGTCAGTGCCATCCCTGACTCCGGTGCTGTCTGCGGCACCATGGGAGGGGGGGCAGCACTGTGGCTGGCATCGACTCTGGTTCTGCTGCCGCTCTTGCCGCCGTCTCTTCTTCGGGTGCTGGGATTTTGATTTCTGGGGGAGGAGGACCTTCTACTCAGCACGGTTGTTACTTTCGATTTCTGCTCATCAGGCCCACTATGCTTGCTACGATAGGTTCTTGTGGTCCAGGCTCGGTCAACTCCTAGCCTAATACGGAGGTAACTAGATAAGCCATTGCACTCTCTGCACATGGCCTGGAGCTAGCAAGGCACCAAGCAGGGGCATCTTATGACACCAACAAGGCAGCTTCCAGGGTCATAGGGACAGTGATCTGCACTAGGCGGACAGCATGGCTACGTCTTTCCCGGTTGTCACCTTTGGCCCGGCATAGGGTGATCTCCTCCGCTTACTGGAGAACTCACCTTTTCTCCCATAGAGTGAGGCAGCGTCTGTCGAGGCTACCTCCTGCCCCCTCTGGGAGGTCCCCGCCTCACTCTCCCCAGTCTCTGGCCTCGCCAGGCCCGTAAAGGTGCTCCCTCTCAATGTTTCCCCCACTGGGAGCTAAGGGACTTGGTCCTTTAGGGTCTAGGCCCTTCTTCGGGGGCTCAGTACACACCCAAATATGATGAATGGTGAAGATTGACACTGATAAGACATGAAAATGACGTGCCTACTGTAATTCTTGATCTTTCTGTGTATCTTCACCATTCATCATAAATCCCACCCTCCATTTCCCTGAGGCCTCAGTCTCTGGTCCCCCTCGCTCTGTGTGCCCCCTTCCCCTTCCTTTCCGCTGATCAAGAGCGGGGTGACTTTGGGCACACACAGGGATTTTTCCTTCACCTTCTGGTGGGGGGGGGGGAGAGGGATCAGGGAAGGGGTGGCTCCCTCCTCAGTGCCTTGGCTCCACCCCTTTGTGGTGGGATTTGGTGGGTGCCCTCTCTTTTTCTCTCTCTCCCTCTCTCTCTTCCCCTCTGTCCTTGTCCTTAGGGACTCATCCCTCAGTTTTTAATTAGGGAGACTTATTTTTTCTCCCCATTCCAATTATTTGGTTTCGGGGGAGGACAACCCCGGATTCCTGTCCCATGATAGCCTCTACTGCTTCTGCTGGAGTTAGCTGCCAGTAATTCTGTGCCTTGAATTCTGGCAGTGTAGCCTTCTGGCTGCTCCTTTGCAGTTCTTAAAACTCAGTTTGGGAACAGTTAGTGATTCTGGGGTATGTCCTCTCCCCTCCCACTTCTTGTTTCCCTCCCTCCTTCCCTTTCCTTTTCTAATTCGAGAGATTGGGGCCCCTTCCCAATCCCCTTAGTCTTTCTCCATCTCCTGTCTGTCCTCTCCATCGTTTATTTCTTTTTTTAAGTTCATATATCTTTTCCTTTGTTTTTCCCGTGGACTTCCTTGTCTCCCTCCCACCAACCCTTTTTTCTCATCTATGGCGACTCAGAACTGGGGAGGAGGAGGCCACGGACACCTAACGAGGCCAATCCGCGCCGCCACGCAGTGCGGGCCGCCTTGAGGGATGGTGCCAGAAAGCGCCGACCGCCGCCCATCCAAAAAGTTCCACGGGTCGTGACCTCTGGCCACATATGCAAATATGATGAATGGTGAAGATAACTCAGAAAGTACAAGAATTATGGTAGGTATGTCATTTTCATTTTTTACTTGTCACTGCTTAGTACTCGTTTCTACAGTATAACCCGATGACTGAGATACCCCCGGAAAAGATAGAACAGTTACGTAAGAACTTAACATACGTAACAGTAGATCTTCGAGGGGATCTCAGTCATCAGGTATGATTTCCCTCCCTCTGTCCCCCTTCTAGGGGCTCCTGTTTAGGACCTGGTTATCTGCTGTATTCCATCATTTCTGTCTAGAGTTGGTCCCTTGACCTCTCCTCGGTTCCCCAGGGCATTAGCCTTGCTCCTTTCATCTCTGGAGAGAAAGAACTGAGGAGGGAGTGGGGCCACCCATGCCTGTATGGGATAGGGTTGGTGACGTCAGCGGACGTCAACAGCATGGGCGGCCCCAGTTGTACTGCTGAAAATCTTTTGTGTGGATTCCGGGTTTTTTTACCACTCCGTTTGTTACTCCTGTTTTTTCCTTTTTGCTTTCCCTCCTTCCCCCTTCTCTTTAATGCACCCACTCCCATCCCCCTTTATTCCTTCCACCCCACTTCCTGTATTAATTTGCTTCCTAAGAGATCCCACTCCTCTTGGTTTCTCCTGATTCTCTACTTCAGCCAGTGGGATATGGCAGTTTCTGCCTCTCTAATCTCTTCTGCTGCCTCTCTGTTAGTTTAAATGTTCATCAGAGTAACATTTGAACTGACCACCAAGGACTGTGGTTCCCCTCCTGGATGGTTGCAGGTCAAAACACCTGTATCAGCCCTTATCCTCCCAGGCGGGTTCCCAATCCCCAATCTAGCTGAACCCCTCCTCTCTGCACCATTCCTTCAGCCATGAGTTGAAGTTCCTGGTGCAAAGATCCCACTCCTTCCCCCTGTCATAGACAGGCAGCACCTCATAGAAAGCCACTGAGCATGCTATGTAAGACCCTTCACCAGCTCCCTCAGCTCTCCCTACACTATCCCAGCCCCATCCCTAGCCAGATCATTAGTCCCCAGGTGGACAATGACATTCATCTCTGCCTCCCATCTTGCTGCCATAGCGATCCTGAGGATCTGCTTCTCATCGTTTTGGGACGTGGCGCCACGTAGGCACCTAACCTCTCTTTCCCTTCCCCAAATCTATCCCTGTCATAATAGAGTCCCCTACCAGAAGTTTTCTTCCTCCTCTGGGGTCCTTTTCCACTCTTGTTGGGGTGTCCGCTATGGAGGACCTCCACATCGTCACTGGCCTCTACCATTGGTGCCTCTTCATTGCAGTCCCGCCTAGCCTTAGCAGCATAGAAATTGCGTTGAGGTACTGCTTGAGGAATGTACCTTTGACCCATCACCCAGACCCTTCCCAAGCACACCATAGTCAAGCTGTTCCTCCTCCCTGGCATCCTGTGAGGCAATGGTGGCAGACTTTTTGGTCGCTGGGTTGGGGAAGAGGTTGCCCGAATCCCCGCTAGCTAGGCCTGGAGTCTAGTGACCTCCACTCTCAACCCAGAGAAGAGATGCATGCAGATGGGGGCGGCATCGTAGTTTTCAGAAGGTCTCTCTGAAAACTGCCGCCCCACTGCTACTGGACTGCATCACTTCTTACCTGGAAATATTTTTGTACCCTTTCACCAACAGGGTGTTTCTAGTTTTCCCCCTTTTGTTTGTTTCTACTTATTTTCCCCTGTGCTGTGCCATGGACAGTGTCTCTCCAGGAAAAGATATATTATACAAGATTCCATATATTTTGTAATTGCCACAGGCTGAAATATTATTGGAGATGTGTCCTAGCTTCACCACAGTTGCACCAACAGGTTTATTTGTTTTAAAATACATTATAATAACTGCCCATCAATTTTCTCGGTGTTGATGACAAGTTATTATTTGCTGTACTAACCAGCTGGTTATTACGGCAGTTGTGCAGTCGATCAAAGGAGCTGCACTCGAGACTTGCGCATGCTGTCTCTCTGGACAGAGCGCAGCAGTTGTTTTCCACGTTTGCAGTACTCTTACTGTGAAAAAAAAACAAAAAACGCTTCTTTAACTTGCTTGTCAGTTAAGGCTCATAAGACACAAAAATAAAACTAAACAGCCCAGAACACAGGTGCACTCGAAACTGCCCGTCTCGAGCGCAGCACTTCTTGAATCACTGTCATTGACACCAGAGCTGAGACATTGCCTTGTTTTGTCTCAGTCAGTGTGGTTTCTTTGAGATAGTTGCACTAACCTGGAAAAAAAAAAAAAAGAAAAAAAAATATTAAAAACTAACGGCTGCAGCTCTCTCCTTCTGCAAAGCATTTCCACAGGACCAGTGAGAAGTGTCTTTTTTGAGTTTAGCAGGAGTCCTTACTGTAACACTACAGGTAGATAACATTTTGGGGTAGGGGGATAGATGCCCAGTGATTATATAAAATAAATTATGGGATGGTGCAGCTATTTGAATTTAGTACACACCCTTTGTGTGTGGTGCTTGATTGATCCCATGAGCTTCGCTCTCTGGGTTTATGTTGTATCACACACCTCAGGTGTACATTCTAAGAATGCACACCATGCCATTTATTAATTGTGTATTTAAAAAGGCCTGGACATTATTTGTCTTGGCATAATATTTGTTTTCCCCACCTTCACCTTTAATTTGGGGGGGGGGGGGTCCCCACCCCTACCAGCGGTTTACATCACTACTGATCTGAAAAAGTCTCTATGCTTGGTGTGTGTGTGTGTGTGTGTGTTGGGATGTGGAGCACTGTTCTCTAGTAGCGAAGCTGAGACCACCAGCCGCAGTTAACTTGTAACCTGAGCTGTAAATCAGATCAGTGGTGAATGGTCAAGACCCTGACAACTAGTCTACAGAACTCTGTTGCAGATTCATGTAATTTTTATTTTCTGCTTCAGACACTTGAATGGTTTCTTAGACTGCAGTACCTAGATTCCGTTCACTATCCACACTTTGACATGCTTGGTCACCAGAACAGTCTTCAAGCTTGACTCCTCCTACCACCCAGCTCTGTGGTCCTTTGATTGTACCCTCATTGGCTTGGAACTCTTCTTCTACTGGAAGGAACACGTCTCTTCCTATAGTTTCTACTAATGAATTAGGGTTTTGCCAGTTTGCAAGCACTTTAGCAGTGTTTCTCAATATTTGGTTCATTTCTGTACCCTGACCATTGGTTTCCTGCTTGGGTGTCAAGATTCACCAAGGAATCTAAGAAGCCAAAGTTCAAGTGATATGCTTTGTGCAGGTGCCTGATGTTCATGACAGACGATGCCTTCTTATAGTTTTGGTCTGGGGCTATGCCACGACATTGCACACTGTTCCTGCACCAGGCTGGGCACTCATCAGCACTCGCATGCCAGCTGTGGGTGCTCCAGGGAAAACCAGTGAACACACGCTGCGGGGTTGCCATTGCAGTTGCAGGCCCAAGGGGCAGAGAAGGCCAGCCAGGACGTTCCAGTCCCAGACCTTCCGTCTGGTGGTGGTGGTGGTGGAGGAGTACACACTGGATCTCCTGACTCCTGTTGAAGGGGTTAGAAACATTTTTTATGTTTCTCTACTCCTTCAAAGGTGAGTCTCTGTCTCCATATCAAAAGCACAAGCAAGAAAAAGAAGAATGGATGTGATTTAAATGACTGTTTGTGCTCTCCCAAGTCAGAGGATCCATGTGAGCAAGTTGACCTTGAATAAGGTCTGCCTACCTGTGGAGCCTTTTGGGCTACCTGCAGAGTTTCTGTCAGAGCAGCCAATTGAGTTGACACTATTTATATATGGTCGACCCCGGTGAGGGAAAAGATTTCTCTCTCGGACCCTGATGCTGACCACAACCCAACCCAGGCAGTGTGAGTTGATTCTGACTGAGCTCCCTGTGATGCCCTTGCTTATTCAGCATCCAACAGTCATCCTGGCTACAGTGCTGCCTCCTTTTTGACTGGTACCTATGATCACTTTGTTTGGGTATAAGGACACAAAGGCTCCGACACTGTCAAACCCTGGGTTGAACTTTGAGATCACACTCTTGATCTCATTTATCGTTGTCTGCATTCATCTTCAAACTCTTCCACGATATCTTGCTCCCGCCACTGTTGTGTTTTTGGAGTTGACTTCAGAATTTGAGACTCTGCTGCCTTGTTGGTCCCAAGCACAGTTTGAGGATTCGCTTTTACTAGACTTTGTCCCCGCACTGTGGAGCGAAGTTCTTCAGTCGGTTGAGCAGTATATGATAGAACCTGTCTCAAAACTCCGAGCTTTCGGGCCAGACCACTGGTGCAGTGGTAGTGCTACCACTTGCAGTGCCAACAACCGAAGTTCAGGAACAAGCCCAGGTCATCAGAAGGTCAGCCAGATTGAGTGTCCCACAGGATGCTGTTGTAACAGGGTAGAATAGGACCCTGTCCCAGATGTTATGGAGCATTTGAATGCAGGGATCTGTTCTGTCCTTTCCTGTCTCTTGTCTGACTGGTTGCACAACCAGATTTTTCTGTGAGACCTAGGATTTGATCACCCCGACAGTTTCGCAGTTCTCTGCCTCTCACTGTCTCTTACTCTTCCCTTGCTAGTCTGTCTTTTCCTCCCTTGGTATACATACAAATCATTATGTGGAAATATTACTGATATTGGGATCCCTTTGTTTAGAAATTATATAGTGTTACTGTTGAAATGTATATAATTATAGTTTGAGTTGATTGCAGAAAGCTATTGGGAACTCAAGGGGTTAACCTGAAATGCAATTTTTAAGCCTTTTGCAGCAGCTGTGGAAAAGGGGCCTCATTTCTGGGACATTATGTAATAGCTGCACCTGCCTGATGTATACAAGAACATTTTAGAAAAAAAACAGGATGCTTGTTAAGAAGGGGGTTGCAAAGACTTATAAGACAGAGCTGCAGTTGCTTGCAGGGGGACACAGAGATTGAAGGAAAGTTCGGGTGGATCTTCTCTGTTTATTCAGCCTTTGTAAATAGGTATTCTGAACAGTTTTATTTTTTTATTTTACTGGTATTCATAAAAAAACTCTTGTTGCGAATTTTACAACTGCTCCTGGTTTTTCCTATGCTTCCAGACCTGTGCCTCAACGACAGCTGTCCTCCGGGTGCCTCAATCTCAAACTGATACTCAGGAGTTTAACATGGTAACTTTACACAAGATAATTCTGTTTCTGGTGCCAGGAGCTTGGTTATGCTCTCTGGACTTCCAGGTTGCGTACTTCCACATACACTTTCAGCCATCACACATGCAGTTTCTCCACTTTCGTGTGTATGGAACCTTGTTTCAGTTCAGAACAATGCCATTTGGTCTGTCATAGACAACTGTGGTGTTCACCAAGTGCCTTTTGGTCCTGGCAGCGTTTCTGAGATGTGGACATGTCAAAGAAACATACTTTGAAGGCAGATAAGGACCGCTTGGCCCACCCAGTCTGCCCATTTCCTTACCTATTGGATAAGCTGCAGATCCTAGTTGACCTAACAGCCTACTTCCTCTTACCCCTCCACTAGAATAGCCTTATGTCTGTCCTATGCATTCTTGAATTCCTCCACTGTTTTTGACCTCACTACCTCCTCTGGAAGGCTGTTCTATGCGTCCAACCACACTTTGTGAAAAAAATACTTCTTCACATTGCCCCTGAACCATCCCCCCTTTTATCTTCATATTGTGCCCCCTTGTTCTTGCACATCTCTTTTCTGAAAGATGCTACACCCTTGGACTTTGTTGATTCCCTTGAATGTTTCTGTCATGTCCCCCCCTCCCTCCTTTCCTCTAGGGTATGCATATTAAGCTCCTTTAGTGTCTCTTCATATGGCATCTGTTGCAGACTCTGCACCATTTTAGTTGCCCTTCTCTGGACTGCCCACATCCTGTCTATGTCCTTGCAGAGATGGGGTCTCCAGAACTCCACACAGTACTCCAGATGGGGTCAGATGTTTGACAGAGGGATAACAACTTCCTATTTTCTACTGGTGATGCCTCTCCCTATGCATCCCATTATCCCCTCAGCCCTCCTTACTGCCTTCTCACATTGCTTGCCTACCTTTAGGTCATCTGATATGACTACCTCCAGGTCCTGTTCCATTTTGTTGTTGTTAGTACCTCCCCCCATTGTGTACTCTTCCCTTGGGTTTTTGTTTCCCAGGTGCATGACTTTGCACTTCTTTGCATTGAATCTAAGCTGCCATACTTTTGGCCATTCCTCCAACTTTGCCAAGTTCCTTCTCATCTCCCCGTGTATCAACCTTGTTGCAGATCTTTGTGTCATCTGCAAAGAGGCACTTTTCCTTCCAGCCCCTCAAATGCCTTGATAAAGTCTAGGTAGGCCACATCCACAGCCCCTCCCTGGTCTACTACTTTTGTCACCCAGTCAAAGAAATCTATTAGATTCGTCTGACATGACCTTCCAGCTGTGAATCCATGCTGCCTTGGGTCCTGTGCCCCGCTGAACTCTAGGTACTCAACAGTTCTTTCTTTCAGAATTGATTCCATCACTTTCCCTACCACTGAGGTCAAACTAACAGGTCTTTAGTTTCCTGCCTCTGCCTTGCTTCCACTTTTGTAAAGGGGAATAATAGCCACCTTTCTCCAGTCCTCAGGTACCACACCATCCTCCCATGATTTGTTAAAAAGGGTAGTCAGTGGTGTCACTAGTTCTCCCCTTAGTTCTTTTAGAATTCTAGAGTGAATCCCGTCAGGCTGCATTGCTTTGTCCACCTTGAGTTGTAGGAGTTCTTTCAGGACCCTTCTTTGAATGGACTGGTATTGACCCCCCTATCCATAGTGCTTCTATTGTTTGGTTTATGTACCTCCCCCTCCTCTTCTTTTGTGAATACTGAGCAAACGGATTCGTTCAAGATTTCTGCCTTTTTACTGTCACCCTCTGCCCACCTCCCCTCCCCTTTATTAAGCCTCGCTATCCCTCCCTTGGTCTTTTTATGATCCCTAATGTGCCTATAAAAGGTTTTATCTCCCTTCTTAACCAAGTTGGCTATCTTTTCCTCTGTTTGGGCCTTTGCTATTCTGTCTACCTTCCCTGATTCCTTCTGCTTTAACTGATACAGTTCCCTGTCCTACTCCTTCTGTAATTCCTTATACTTCTTGAATGCTATCTTTTTCTCCTTAACCTTCCCCGCCACCTCTTTTGGGAGCCATAGTGTTTTTCCTTCATATTGTTTTATTTGTTTCACACAAAGGCTTGTTGCCTCTATGGTGGCAGTTTTGATTTTTCCCCATCGTTCCTCTACCCCTCCTTCCTGCCCATTCGCTAGTGCATTCCTTAAGCACTCTCCCATTTTGCCAGAGTTAGTCCTCCTAAAGTCCAGTACCCTCACTTTTGTATGGCTTGACTCTTTGGCTGTGTCTATCGTGAACCACACTGTTTGTCGCTTGTTCCCAGATGGCTACCCACTTCTAAATCTGAGATCCTCTCTTCGTCCCCATTTAGAGTACCAGGTGTAAGATTGTTCCCTCCTGAGTGGGTTCCAACACTAGCTGTCTGAGGCATGCCCCTTGTAGGGCATCGAGAAGGACCCTGCTGTTGGATGTGGCTGCAGCAAATGTGCTCCAGTTAACATCTGGCATATTCCGGTCCTCCATCAATAATATCTCCCCTTTTTCTGCCATTCTAAGGATGTCTTCTATCATTTCCTTGTCCCATTCCTCCCCTGAGACGGGGGTCTGTAAACACCACCTATGTGGTTTGTGGTGCCATTTCCTGTCTCCAAGGTGACCCACAGTGCCTCCTCTCCTCCCTGTTTACCCTTTAGTTCCATTGCTTTGATCCCTTCCCTTACATAGAGAACTCCTCCTCCTCCTCTCTTACCCTCCCTGTCCCTCCTGTAGATTGTGTACACTGGTATGTAGACATCCCAGTCATGGTTCTCTGAGTACCATGTTTCTGTGACTGCCACGATATCCAGCCATCCCTCCTGCATCAAGGCCACTAGTTCAGGAAGCTTGTTACCCAGACTACGGGCATTGGTATTCATCGCCATCTGTTTTTTGATGGCCTTAAGCCTTTTAGCCCCATCCCTGCCTTTTTCTCCATTGACCTCTGTCCTGCTTCCTTTCGACTTCTTTACCTTGGTGTTTATGTCGGTAACTACCCTGTTTTGTGGGGGGAGGCTGGGAATTCCCTGCTCCTTTTCAGTGCCTCCCCCCTTGACTAGTTTAAAAGCTTTCCTATGAAGCATTTAAACCTATCGCCCAAGACCCTGATTCCCCTGGACAGATGCAGACCATCATGCTGGTATAGGCCTGTATCCCTCCAGGTGGACCCCCAGTGAAGCCAAAACCCTGTGCTTCACACCAGTTTTTTTAACCATTCATTGAATCCCATGGTGCGGAGTACGCTAGCCTCACTCATGCCATAGACAGGCAGCACCTCCGGGAAGGTTACCATGCATGCTACTTGTCTAAGGCCCCTCCCCAACTCCACAAACTCCTCCTGCACTTCTCTGATCCCATTCATGGCTGGGTAATTTGTCTCTAGGTGGACAATAACATCCAGCTCCCTCTCCTGTCCAGCTGCTTCTGCGATCTTGAGGATTCAGTTCCCGTCTCTCCAAGCCATGGTGCTGGGCAGGCACCTTACCTCCCTCCCTTTCTCCTCCCTCCCCCAGTTCTACCCCCCCCCCCAACAATTGAGTCTCCCACCAGGAGCTGTTTCCTTCCCCTGTAGGGTCCCATGCCACCCTCCTTTGGGTCTCCCTTGTGGAGGTTCCCAGCATCCTCCTTAGTCTCCATTGGGGGTGCCTCCATAGAGGAACCATGCTCCACCAGAACGGCATATGAATTGTGAAGAGGTAGAAGTGGAGGGATGCGCCTCTGTTCCACCACCCTCACCCTCCCTGAGCCCACTGTGGTCCAACCGCAGCCTTGGTGGTCCATGGGTGGGGGAGGAGGTTTCCCTACTCCCTTGCCAGTTTGACCTGGAGACGGGCAGCCTCCTCCCTCAGAGCAGAGAGGTAATGTATTTTCATACCTCGATGACAGACTCTTCACTGGGAGCACAGTGTGACACTTGGAGTGGTTCTGTTATCTAGTGATCCAGGCAGTCTGAGACCTCGACCTGTTGGCAAATCTGAGCTCATCTCAGTGCAAATGATTCTGTTCATTGGGATGGAGTTCGAGTTCCTTGAGGCGAAAGCTTGTCTGCCCCTTTAGATGTTGGCGTACCCATCCTCCTATGCACGATGATTTTGAGTTGAGTAGTCATGCCCAGTCCATGATTCTCTCAGTCTTCTGGGTAAATGGCTTGTACAGTACTTTGATCGTGGTTTGTTGGGCCTGGTGGTTCATGCAACCATTTCAGTGTGAACTGGGGTGCCTGCTGTCCCAGTTGTACGCAACTCTGAACCAACTGGTCCGGATAACCCTACAGATCTTGGATGACATCTTTTGGTGGCTGTCTTCCTAGAACCTACTGGAGAGTATGCCATTCATCTGAGCAGACTCCTTGGTCACTTTGACAACAGATGCATTGCTAGTGGACTGGTGTGCTCATTTGTTGGAAGGTAGAGCAAATGCTTTCTGGTCGCTGAGCGAGATGCGGCTCCACATCAACTTGTTAGAACTCTGCATGGTTCTCCTGGTATTGGCAGAGTTCACTCTACTGGGTCAGGGTAGAATGGTCCTGGTCAGAATAGATTAAACTACCTCTATGTTAACAGGGTGACTCTTGCTGCTTTTTTCTGTGTCAAGAGGTGCCCCATACATGGTTACTGGGTCATCTCTTGTGCACGGACCTCTTGGTAGTTTACATCAGCTGTCTGTCTGCTCCCAAGAAATAATCACTCATGAGAGAGCCATCCCACAGGTGGTTGCTGCACCCAGAGGTGGTGTCCCAGCTGTTCTCTGTATGAGGAACACTGTCAGCAATCCGTTCACTTCCTTGGAAACGTAATACTCTGAGACTGTTATATGCGCATCTCACTCAACAGGGCATTCTGCTGGGGACACATTGTCTCGATCTTGAGCTCAGGACCTCCTGTTTGCTCTCCCTCCATTTCCTCTTGTTTTCAAGGTACATATGGACAGTGTCCCTAATTCTGATTGCACTGGGCTAGCTTCACAGGTTCTGGTATCAGAATCTCCGCAGTCTCACCAGAGCAGACCTCTGTGGCTGCTTCCACTATTGCCAAATCTGCTGATGAGGCTGAAGGGGACAATCTGGCTTCCAGACCTGCTGTCCCTTTACCTATCTGCCTGGTTCCTGAGTAGCTAGAGTTCCAGGCTTTCAGGCTTTCCGAAGATGTCCTTTGATTGCTGGCGATATCTCTGAAGAAGTTGACTATCAAGACCTACGCTTACAACTGGACAGGGTTCTCTTGTTGGTGTGAGGAGCTTAGATTGTTACCTCTCCTGGTCCATGTCACACATACTCGACTACCTACTGTCTCTGGTTTGGGCAGTGTGCAAGCCACTTCACTAAAGGTTCATCTGTTTGCCATTTCAGCATACTCTGCTAAGGCTAGGATGTCAAAAGGTGACACAGAACAAAGGTGTTGTCTGTTAATGAAAAGGGTCAGGTGAAGTGGCTGGCCCGGTGACGCTGAGGGTTGAGGCACTGGATGCCACACCTCGCGCCACGCTGGCAACCTAGGTTCAGGCCACCACGGGCCGGCTTGGGGGTGGATGGTGAGGATCGGATTGATGCAGCTGTCAAGCAGCTCTCCTCCTCGGGGTGGGACGCAGGTTTTCCCCGGTGCTTGGCTGCCTCCCAGTGGAGGCTAGGTGGCAGTGCCACACCAGAGGGGAACCTAGCAATAGGCTAGGTTGGTGAAAGGGACCATTACCGGAGCCGCGGTGCGCGTGGGCAACCACGTTCTGTGGCCTCGGGTTGGGGGGGGGGAAGCGGTGGGAAAAATCGGGGGCCATGGCTGGATGAAGCTCCCGGGCTGGCTCCGGTGTTCCACCGAGGCACAAGAGGGAGGGTTCCATGGAGTCCGGTATGGTTGGCCGACGTGGGACCTGCCGCCCGCTGTGGTGCAAAAATACCTGATGGAAAAAAAAGGGCCAGGTGAACTGTCCTCTCTGGTATGGGAACCACCTCCACTGTGGGTCTTGCTGATGGTGCTGTCATGGTTAATTGGTGAACCATTTGAGCCTATAGACAGATGTGATCTTTCATGTCTGTTATGGAACACAGTGTTCCTAGGGGCATGGATACAGTTCACTATCCACACACACTCTTGACAGTTCCACTGGAACAGGCTTTCCTTCAAATGTGTTAAAACTAAGCTTCTTCCACCATTCAGGTGAAATATCCTAGGACTCTGCCCAATGGCAGAGACTGGTCCCCTCCTTAGGAGTTACTGCTTAGGTTTCTAGCACTTTAGCGATTGTATTTTTTCAGATATTTGCTCTCTAGTTTTTGAAGACCCAGTCAAAAGGCTACAAGCAGGCCTTGGCAGCTGCTGGGTTGGCTGCTCAGCTTGTGGCCTTAGAGGAGGAAGCAGCAGCAGCTGTGGTGGGCACATTCTCATCCTTGGCATTTCTCCTGGCTGGATCCAACATCAGAGGATCATTCAAAGAGGGATTGTCTGAAATGTGCCTAGCCCTCCAGACCTTGGGGGCAGGGAGCCCAGCCCACCCCATCCCACTTAAGCAAGAAGCACTAGGACATTGACGCTGGTTATGGAACTGACGGAGATCAAGATCCACCCGGTCCCTTTACTCCCCTGACTGCTCAGCTTTGGTCAAAGCTCCTTTGATTGAGAGTACCTACATTGGGCTTATTGACCTTGGTTCTGGTTGAGCAGGCCATCAAAACCTTCCTTGAGCCTGTCAACTGGCTTTCAGATGAGATCGAAAACTCAATCTTCCAGACCCTGGTTCTCCGTCCTCACTCAGGAGGACATGACCCGGTCTGTGTCCCTGGCCATGTCACCTTGGGAGTGGCCTCCAACGGTGGTCGAGCCTCTGAAGCCTCTCTTGCTGAATGTAGCGAGATGTAGTATACCACAAACAGCCGGAGGCTTCCCACTGATGTTGACAGTCAGGTCGATGATCGAGATCCTGGTCGAGGTCTCGACTGATTCCCACTCTCGATCCCGCTCGACCAGGAGGTGTTGACCTTGACACATTTCGACCTCCTTGCCCTCAGGCAATGAGAGGTACTGGTGGAAGATGCACTGGCACTACAAGAAACTCCTTTGGCAACAGTGGTCCATTGCATGGTGGGGTAGGGCATTACCCCAGGATCCGTCAGTCCCTTAGCAGGTGCTGTTGATGCCCTTGCCAGTAAGCACTTCACACATGCTCCCTGCATCTGCAACTCCACCCCTAAGTGTGGTGCCACTGCCATCACAGCTGATGGTGGGTGTCCTGACGAAGGAGGCCCGCTCGGCCCCTGGCTTGCCAGGCTGGGTTTTGGTGGCGATCACCCAATCTGCGGGTTCCTGGGTACTCCACGGCGAGAAACAGTCAAGGTCCATTTCTGAGTAGCCCTTGGATGACTTTATTCAGTAGTCTGTGATGTTCTTCATGACTCACACCTTTGCCTGGGGATTAGTTGAGGAGCTGACCAGCGACCATGTTCTGGTGCATTGTGGGGGCTCTTCTTCAGCTCATGTAGGAGTCCATGAATGTCCCCCTTGAGCTTGCTGAAAGAAGGGTAAGCTACCCCTTTACAGATATCTTGAGGTTGCCTTTCCCATGGTTGAAGCCACCTTGGACCCTCCATCTGTACGATCTGCAAGTATATGGTCCCTACTGGGTCTTTTTCGGGATTCTTAGACCACTCTTCAGTCGCAGGGTTGGTCCCTGATTTGGCCTTGCCTAAATTCAAGGGTCAAGGGGACATGGACAAGCCTCTGGAAAAGGAGTCGAAGATGATTGACCATGTCACTAAAACGTGTATGCTGCAGTGTCCTTGGGTCTTCATTAGGCGAGTTACTCCATCATGAACAACTTTCTGCACTCCCTGTTGGGAGTCCTTGATGAGATCCTCCCTACTGACCAGCTGTTGCCAGTGAAGTTGGTCTGGGACCAAGGTCAGTCGCTGGCTAAGCATCAGCTTCAGGCAGTCTTGTACATGAGCAATTCCTGTACTCGCATCATGTCAGCAAATGTCTATGCAGTGCAGAGCCATGCTGCATTTGTCCACCATTACATTGGACACTCAGCATAAACCGACCGATGTCCCTTTTCTTGGAGACGACCGCCATACCTCCCAAATGTCCCTCATTATGAGGGACATTCCTCATTTTAACCCTCAAAATTGCCCTGTTCCTCATTTGTCCCTCATGGAAAAGGTGCTGCACACACAGAGAACGTGCTGTAAATTCAGACTTTGAAGCAGAAATTAATTATATTCTAAGATGCTAAATAAAAAAATAAACTTTGTGCAAATAAAGGCAATGGTTTCCACATTGTTCTGAGCTTGTATTTCCATGTTTGAGGATTTGTCCCTCATTATCAGAGTCAGTGTCCCTCATTTTGAGTGTCCATGTCCCTCATTTCACTAACAAAAGGTTGAGAAGTATGACAACCTCTTTAGCCCTGGGGTGGAAAGACATCTCATGTGTATAGAGAAATCTAATGAGACCATCACCCTTGACTTTGTAGCATTGTCCCAGAACTACCAGAAGTAGAAGCCTAAGAAAAAGACTTTCCAATTGCTGATCCTGTCAGTCACAGCCTCCACAGGAGCAACCCCAGCAGGAGCAATATCAGGCCTGGCATCTAAAACCCACGTTCAGGGGCCAGGGCCCCAAGCAAGGTGGGGCCATGGGTGTTGGCGACCCTCCAGGCTCAGCAGCTGTTGTCCCCCCCCCCGGCCACACAGTGACAGGTTGGAGGGGTTGTCCTTCCACTCGTCCTATCCTGTCTCTGTCTGCGCTGCCAGTCGGGGGTCAGTTGCACCAGTTCTTGCCGCACTGGTGTACTGTCACAACAGACAAGTGGGTGCTAGAGGTAGTAGGCAGAGGGTTGCCTCTGGATTTCGAATCTCTCCACCTTACTGACTCAGTGGTCCTCAGGAGTTTAGGGTGTCCCAGGATATGCTCTCCACCCTTCGAAGGACATCGCTCAGCTCCTTGTGAAAGGTAGGTAGATAGCATTTATTTATGTACATGGCACCTGATACCAGGGGCTCTAGGTGCCTTACATAACATAGAGGCAGGGAGACAAAAAATAGAATACGTTAAAGCAACATATAGTACAGCTTTAAAATTAATAAGCATGATCTTAAAATATAAAACTATGCTGTTAGTCCAGGAAGGCCAATCTGAAAAGGTGAGTCTTCAGACCCCTTTTAAAAACCTCCATCATTGGGGCCCCCCCAACAGAGGTAGAAAGGAGTTCCAGAGGGCCGGTCCAGTGACCTTAAATGCTGGATCACCAGATATTTTCAGCCTCGTCCTCAGAACCGCAAGGAGGCCACTGATGGAGGAGCATAGGAAGTGGACTGAGGTGACAGGTGTTAGGAGATCAGCCAGGTAGCCAGGGCCCAGTCCATATAGGGCCTTATAGGTGAGCAAGCCCACCTTGAAGATGATCCTCCATCTAACATGCAGCCAGTGCAGAGCTCACAGGACTAGGGTCACATGACACGACCTAGGCAGCACCGTCAGTAACCTGGCTGTGTTCTGCACCAGCTGCAGCCGGCGGAGAGTCCCTCCAGTGAACGCGAAGTACAGAGCGTTACAGTAGTCAAGTCTGGTTGTAACAAAGGCATGTACCAGTTAAGACAGATCCTCGGGCGGAACTAGGAGTTTAATCCTGGTGACATTACTTTGAACAGCAGATGACACCTGAGCCTCAAGTGTCAATCTGTCATCCAGGAAGATGCCAAGACTTCTCACCCTAGAGGAAGCCATCAACTGAATGGTTCCCAGGATAAGTCCAGATGCTGCTCTGGAGGCATTCCCATCATGCCCGCAACCCGGCTCAATCACTATGAGCTCTGTCTTGTCAGGGTTCAGTAGCAACCAGCTGGAGGACATTCAGTCATTGATCTCAGCCAGGCAGTTGTTTAGCACTTCCACAGCATCATATGTTCCAGGGCAAAGGACATATACAGTTGGGTATCATCTGCATAGCAGTGAAAACCCAAACTGTAATGCCTAATGAGCTCATCCAGGGGAAGCATGTACACCGTGAACAACATTGGCAACAAGATTGAGGAACTCCACATGGCAGGAGCTTCGGGGAGGAGGAGAAATTCCCCATCTCCGCCCATTGCTTCCTGCCCGAGAGATGGGACTCAAACCAGTTGATGACCGTACTAGTGAGTCCACAATATTCTCTAAGGTGATCTAGAAGCATAGTGTGATTCACGGTGTCAGATACTGAAGAGAGATCAAGGAGAATAAGAATTGACCGGTCTCATCTATCTCTTGCCCTAAGGAGGCCATTTTGCACCATGACTAATGCCGTTTCTGTGCCTAGCCCTGACACCAGACTGGAATGGCTCATAGACATCAGAGGCCATGAATTGCACCTTGAGCTGCTGCGCCACTATTTTATCAACATCCTTTCCCAGGAATGGAAGGTTGCAGATAGGTCGATAAGTGGCCAAGACGTCAGGGTCGAGCAATGGCTTCTTCAGGAGGGGTCTCACCAGTGCTCCTTCAAGACATCAGGAAAGACTCCCTCTGACAAGGAACACCAGACAATCCTGGCAAACACCTGACCAACAGTCTTGACACATCATGTCAAGAAACGGGTTGGGGCCACGACCTGTTCACAGTAAGTGTGCCTCAGCTTCGAGATCACCTCAGTGACCTCGGCCACCTCCACTGGTTTAAACTCTTCTCAGACAGTAAGCGTGACCATGCTCCCACCAGGCTGATAACTGCGGGGCAAAACATGCCTCACTGGCGTGATCCCCGACTGGATGGAGGACATCCTGTCAGAGAAGAGCTAAGCAAAATCAATCAATCAATATCTTTATTTAGCCAGGCTGAACACCATTGGGCAGGGCTCATTTACAAGCTGGACCTGGTAGTTTAAACAACAAGAAGTCACAATACAACAATTTGGAGTAGGTGTAGCAACATTAGCAGCCTATGTACAGTCATTACAAGTAAGAAAGGTGTGGCTTGGCACGGTGGTGTACAATAATTTACAAATAGCAACGTAAGGCTTGACACTGAGAACAGAACAAGACAACATAATTTACAGGCATGGTACCAAAGGCAGTCAGCATACTGCTGTGTGCGAGTTCTGTGCAAGGCAGACCTCTGATAGACAGTAGAGTACAATATTATATTGGATGAGGTCTAGTCCAACAAAGCATTATGTGGCCTTGGAGAAGATTATAAAGCAAGGGCACTGAGGGCACAGGATGCGCCAAGGATAGTGGAGGGAGGAGAGGTTAGGAGGGGTGGGAGAGGGCATTTGTTATACCTTCAGGATTGACATAGCTGCATTAGTCGGCATGGTAGGTCTAAGGGTAAGGGGTAGGGTATGGGGGTGAAAAGGTGGCATTAGTAGGGGAAGGTGACAGACGGGTAGTAGGGAGAGTCAGAGATTCAGCTCCGGAAGCAGTTGCAGGACTCCATGAATGATCGTTGGATAAGATTTTTGAAGGCATCTAATGGTACAGGTGAAACGAGCTGCAGTAAATTTTGAGCAGTATTCCAGAGGACTGGTAAGGCGTAACTAATCGCCGCCAGACCAAAGTGCGTCCTAACTCTGGGTATGTAAAGGGCGATACGAGTGTGGTTTCTCAGCAGATAGCTGCCAGGAATGCAGGAAGGTAGGCAATCCTTAATATATTGAGGCAGCTTGTTAGAGATGGCCCTTTATATCCAGAGCACAGTGTTCTTTTGCCATCTAAGGCTAAGTGAGCCCCAGCCTACAGTGTTGTAGAGGGTACAGTGGTGTGTTGAGTAGGGGGCACCAGTAATGAACCTGAGCGCCCAATGGTACAGTGTCTCTAGTTTGGCAAGGGCCACACTAGAGCAGTGCCCGTGCAGAAGGTCTGCATAGTCGATGAGAGGCAAGAACGTTGTTTGTACCAACCTAGTTCTCCCCTCCTGCGTTAATAGATGCCTGATTCTGAAGAAAATCCCAAGCCTCTCTCTAAGCTTTTTGGAGAGTTCCTCGATATGGACTTTGAAGGAAAGATTGGAGTCAATCCACACCCCCAGATACTTGAAGGAACCTACATAGTCCAGCGATTCGCCGAGCAAGGTGTGGATTTGAAGGGCTGTCCCCACCGTGATAGAGTAGGGGGAGTTTACTATGGGGGAGAAGATCATGACTTTTGTTTTCTCAGCGTTTAACAGAAGTTTACAGTAAAGGAGATTGTTCTGTAAGTGGTTAAATTCTATTTGGAGGTCATTACATGCGAGTTTCAGAGTAAATCTGGCTATATACAACACAGTGTCGTTTGCAAAGAGGTGTATCCCACAGTGTAGTTGAAAAAGCTTTTTTTGGCTGTAGACAGACTGGAAGAAGTAGACTGTCCACAGTCTGAAAAAGCCAAGACTGTCTGTTTTTGCCTGTGGCAATCTTCCTGGACATGAACTCTGCCTTCTTACGGTCAGTTGCCCCTTGGCACTCATGATAGTGAGCACGCAAGGCCAGTTCATCCTCCTCAGAACAGGTCTTCTGTCAGCAGCACTCTAACTTTCAACCCCTGATCTTCATCGCCTTGAGAGCCCCATCAAACCAAGGGGGTCTCAAGCGAGGAGATCTAGGTTGTATACAGACCAGTGTGATGGTATTAAGCCCCTCGAATACCGCCTTATTATAAGCGGCCACCACCTCGCCCATGCCATTCACACTTGCAGCAGTCACACCGGATAAATCGGATACTGTCAATAGCCCTTCTGGGCACAGTCCCTTAAAGGACGATAGCAGACCCCCAAACAAGAACTCCACCGAGCAATGATTGGACCAAGGCGACCCAATGAGTCTTCAGGTTCATAGCCTCAGTCCCCAGTGAGAAAACCAAGTCTAACGTTTGGCCCTGGTGGTGGGTCACAGAGGTAACTACCTGTGTAAGGCCCAGTGACGTCACCAACTGGAGGAGGTCATGACCAGATTGCGAGGATTCGTCGTCATTCCAAGCCTTGAAGTCCCCCAGAATCAGCCAACTGGGGGACTCCAGCACCATGTCGGCAGCGAAGTCCGCAATGTCCTGCAGGAAATGTCCTCCCAGCCCTGGAGAGCGGTAAATGAGAAGAATCCTGCAACCCACACCTGGACTCCCACGCACCTCCACACATTCAAAGGACATGGCTGAACTCACTGGGTGCATGGTGAAGTTCAAGCTGGATCTAAAACAGATGGCCACACCCGCGCCCCTGTGTTCCCTTGGGCAGAGCACTACAGAGCACCCAGTGGGAACGTCCGCCTCCAAAACTGGCTTGGCGTCATCACCCAGCCAGGTCTCCAAGGAGCCATAGCTTATGTCTCTGATACCCTGGCTAGTCAGGTTGGGCTCTCGTGCCTTGCCCAGGATTTTCTGTGGCTTCTGTGGTACATGGCATCCTGCACCATTGTGGTCTGCTGGGCCCAGTGACTGATACATCACCTGTAGTGGGAGTCAGGCCGTCAGTGGTCTCAGCACCTAGGTCACTTGGACTTGCAGGTCACAGTGACCAAGCTGATGTGGGACACCATCCAGTGGTGGCTAGTCCCAGAGCATCTGGAGGAAGGAATCCCATTTGTCCGCCCAGAGCTGTCCATCACGCTTACAACAGATATGTCTCTTGTGGATTGGGGAACACACCTAGGAAGACCACAGAGCCCATGGGTTCTGGTCACCTCAGGAGTCCCATCACCACATCAGCCTGCTGGGTTTCATCTCCAGCTCATTTCGGAGTAGGGAGCACACCTGGGAGACCGCAGGACTGGAGCCTTGTGCAGTGCAACTTGCTCTAGTGGAATTTGCTCCTCTAGTCAGTGGTCAGGTTTTGCAGGTCCAGACAGACAACACTCCGACCATGTGCTCCCTGAACAGGAAGAGCGGAACATACTCCCTTCCCCTGTGTCGGAAGGCCCTCTGCTCCTGAACCATCTTGCATAGCCTGGGTGCAGACCTCTTGGCAGTCCATGTCACAGGAGCAGGAGTTAACTGTCAGCTGGCAGATGCTCTCAGCTGGGTAGGAGAGACATCACATGAGTGGTCCATAAATCAGGAGGTGTCAACCACCTGTTCTTCCTGTGGGGCACCCCTCGGTGGTATCTGTTTACCTCCTGGGAGAACATAAAACTGAGGCTGTTTTGTGCCTCTAATGTGGGTCAGTGTCGGGGGATGCCTTTGTGAGGCCCAGGACCCCAGGCCTTTTATGCGTCTTCTCCCCCCCCCCCCCCAATCCACAGGGTGGTGGTGAAGGCCTGGAAGGACAAGCTGTGGATGATCCTGATAGCTGCAGACTGGCCAGGGCAGTTCTGGTACCCAGATCTCCTCAGCCTTGGCAGACCTCCATGGTGGTTGCCTGTTCACCTGAATCTGGTCATCAGATAACTGGGGACAGTCCTGCTCCTAGACCCGACATTCTTGTGTCTTTTGGAAGATGTGCTCCATGTTTGTTAGGCCTCCCAAGAGGAGTGGACTCGTAAATGCTGTGCATTTAAATGAAAAAAGGTTCTCTATGTGGTGCCAAGGCAGGGTGCTTGATCCCCTTGCCTGCCGTATGGCAAGCATCCTGGATTACCTCTGGTCCCTCTCTCTGATGCCTGCGAGGGATGACCCTGAAGGTGCCCCCTGGCAGCCATCTCTGCGTACCGAGTCCAAGCTGGTAAGTCAGCGGTGACCCAGAAGAAAATGGTTGGACGCTTTTTCAAGGGCCTTGACTGCATGCCCTCTCCATTGCACCACCACCTTGGGACCTACTGCTGGTGGTGCTGTCTGTGTTCATTGGCAAGCTGTTTGAGCCTGTGCTCAAGTTGATATGTTACATCTGTTGTGGAAGACTTCTTTCTTGGCTGTCATATCCACCAGCAGGAACAGTGAGCTCTCCTTACTTGGTCTTCCACAAGGACAAGGTTTTATTTGCCCCACTCAAGTTTCTCTAAAACGTTGCATTGGAGGTGGGTTTTTTTGTTTTTGATTTTTGTTGTTTGTTCTTTGCTAACTGTGTACGGCCAATCTGGGAACACTGTGGAGGCTAGGTGACTTGCTCAATCACACAGTATGCAGATGGAGGTAATGGGAATCAAATTCAGGTTTGCTGTATGTACCAGGCTCATTTGCAGCTCGTTCGGTAACCTTTAGGCTATATTGCCAGCTATACTTAATCAGATGATTGACCTCTTGGTATATTTTACTAACCCTTCTTCAGAGGTTGTCTGTAGGCTCCATTCTCTGTACTAAAACAGCGCCATTCGCACATCCAAAGAGCACACAGCTGGAGTTCGTGGATAGGCTCATGAGCTGTTTATTACACTGAAGCCATGCCTGGAAGACTGGCAGCTAAACGGATGATTAGCAGATGGATCACATTCTTCTTCAACCTCTGCTGTCAGTTGGCTGGTAGGGAGCTTCCCATTGGGCTTAGTGCTCATTCCACCAGACATACCGATGCCTTGGTGGTTGCCTCCAGGGACATTCCCATCCAGGAAATTGTATAGGGCTGCTACCTGGAGGACAGCATCAGCATCATGAACCATCAGTATGTTGCTTTTATAACCTCCGTTCTCTGTGTCTGTTCGCCAAGTAGGGGTGTGTGCCATGCCCCTCTTCCTGGAGAACTGCTAAAAATTATAGGGCTGCTACCTGGAGGACAGCACATGCCTTCTTATCCCATTACAGCATCAGCATCATGTCCCATTGGTATGTTGCTTTTAAGAGCTCAGTTCTCTGTCTCTGTTCACCAAGTTGGGGTGTGCGCCTTGCCCCTCTTCCCTGAGAACGGCTAGGAGTCTGCCAGAGTGTGTGGATACTGAACTGTATCCATTTCCCTAGAAAGATAGGTTACTCACCTGTAATCGTTCTAGGAGTGGTATACAGTTCACGTCCACACAACCTGCCCGGCCTCCCCAGGCAAATGGCACATGGATCCGTGCTTATAGCATGCAAAGATATGATGTCACAGAGTAGAGTTGGGAGACATACTGCCTGGGTTGTGGGAGGAGATTAGCTTAAAGAAGTCAGACAGAAAAGAACTGTCACAGAGTGTGGTTGTGAACCATATACCATTGCTAGGACAACAGTTACAGGTGAGTAACTTATCCTTTCGGTCATCTTCACCTTGGCCAGATGGATTAGTGAGCTACAGGTGCTGTTTATGAAGTCATGATAGCTGGTTTTCCACAAGAACAAGGTTTTCCTACCTCACCATGTGAAATTCCTGCCCATTGACACTCAGTCTTCTGACCTTCTTAGTGAAGCCTCATGCTTCTCAGGCTGGATGAACAGTCCGCACGATAGTCTTTCACAAGGCTCTTGTCTTTAACCAGGAGCCTTCAACTGGATTTTGTGGTGAGGCTGGCCAGCTGTTCCGGTTATTTGCTGAAGCTTTCATAGGCAGGTCAGTAGTGAAGCAGACGATTCGCCGAGGTATCACATCCTGCATCTCTCTATGTTACAAGTTGACTTGAGAGGAGCCACCCTTTGTAGTTGTAGGCTCACTCCACCAGACATACTGCTGCCTCTGCTGCTGCTGCTGCTGCCAGGTAGATCCCCAATTCTGAAATTTCTATAGCTGCTCCTGGTCGAATGCACACACATTCTTCTGCCATTACATCATCAACTTGATTGTTTGTTATGATGCTACTTTTGGATTCTCATTCCTCCAGTCTTTTAGCCTAACTTGGTGTGCATGTGTTACCCTCTCCTCCTGAGGACTGCTGGTAGTGTGCCTAACTGGCTAGTGAAATAAATCTAGGCGGTAAGAAATAGAGGTTACTTACATACTTGTAACCATAGTTAAACTACTAGTATTCATTTCTCATGCCCACAACCCAGATGACCACACCTGGCAAGGTTTGCTTCCATGTGCAGAACTGAGTGCAATGGGAATGGAGTCATGGCCAGAGGACCACATGGTTGAGTGGTAGGAGGAGGAGTCAAACGTGAAGACTATTCTGGTGACTGAACATGCTCAGTGGAAGATTGCTTAAGTGTTTTGATGTGAACTGAATACTTACAGTATAATTTTGGTTACAAGTAAGTAACATCTGTTCACCTCCTTTAATTGTTTTTTTAATATACTTTTTAGGGTTCACTATCCACCTGTCAGCTGTCAGAGCCCCTTTTATGGTTTATTCTGAGGGTTCTAGATACCACAGAGGCACTGAAAGCATTCCACGATATGGGTAAGAAAAATTATTGACAAATAAAATGCCTACTTGCAGACTGTGACGTAGCTGTTTGCATGGTTCCTAATGTATGCTCATTGTGATCCTAGGAGGTGTACAGCTAATATGTAATAATATGGTTACCAGCACAAGAGCAATTGTCAACACAGCAAGAAGTATGGTGTCTACCATCATGAAGTTCCTGGATTCAGGGCCGGGCAAGACAAGTGATGGCGGTTTGAAAGCGAGGGTGCTAGCCTCTGAGCCTGATAATGCTGAAGGGCTTCATAACTTTGCTCCGTTAGGTAAGTGACACTGATGACTCAACATTTTGTATGTAAACAGATTGTTCAGTCAATTTCCGTGCTATTTAATCGTTAAATAAAATAGCATTTTACAGTGGACTGAGCTGTGAGGTTGTCTTGGAGATCCACAGTGCTTTCCTTTATTGATGCTTTCTGATAGCATCATTCAAGTCTTACACAGTCTTTGGTCTTAGGGCAGAGAGACACAGGGGGTTGGGGGGTTGAACTGCTGTGGTCGTTATGGCTGCAAATAAGACCATTGTTCCTAGGAAAGTTGTTTGCGAAGCCACCCCGTTGCGGGTCCCATAAAATTGATTTCATGTGGAAGAAAGTATTCACTTGAGTGAGTTTTAGCCTCAGAGCTGCAAATTACCAGTCCTGTATGGCTAAGAAGGACTAATCAGTCTAGTTTAAACTGAAGGCTGTTATGGAAAATGTGCTACAGTCAACCTCAGAACCTGAGTTGTTGGTGGATATTCAATCAATCACTTTATTTAACCAGGCATAAACACCATTGAACAAGCTCATTTTCAAGGTGGTCCTGGGCATTAACACAATACAGTATACTTCATAATATTACAATTACGGTGAACAGCGGTGCAAAAAAAAACATTGTGAAGGTGCCGGTCAATATGGGCCTATACATACCGGTCAAAATAATTAACATGCAAAGGTACATAATGAGAAGAGACAGCAATCCCATATAGTCTCCGCTAAGTAAGAGCTCATACCTAAATGATAAAAATAAGGAGGTATTAAGGAATAGGATAGAAATTGGGGTGAAAGAGTGGGCAGCCAAGAGGGAGGCCAGAATAGGTAAAAGGTAGAGAATAGGCAGGGCCATCTCGGATTTGGGAACTAGGCTTGTAGGTCCTAGGTTTCTGTTGTTAAGAATGTGGGGTGGATGAGATACTTAGGTGTAGGATTTGAGAGTGGCACCCGAGGCTTACGGGTCATAGGCGTCTTAAACAGTTGCGTGATTCCTTCAGATAATCCATTAATAGAGCTTTGAATGTGAAAATGCTTGGAAGTGAGGATAATTTTAATGAGTCTTGCATAGTGTTCCAAAGTGATGGAAGTGAGAAGTTGATTGCTGCCGAGCCAAGGGTAGTTTTCACTCTAGGAATCTGGAAGCAGATTATGGAGGAGCGTCTCAGGACATTGGAACTTTAGCCCGTTTGAAGAGGTTCGAGATGTATGCAGGGAGGTTATCAGATAATGCACTAAAAAAACCAGAGGAGAGCATTCCTTTTACTCCTAGTTAAGAGTGAGGTCCATCCCAAAACCTTTTATAGACGACAGTGATGTGTACCACGTGGTAGATTTAGGATAAATCTTAAAGCCTGGTGGTAAAGAGTGTCCAGTTAGTTTAGCATCGTTGATGGGCAATGACTGTAAAGGAAGTCAGCATAGTCCAGTATAGGTAGGAATGTAGTTTGTACTAGTCTCATTCTGGCTTCTAACGTAAGTAAGTGTTTAATGTGATTGAATAAACCTAATTGCTGTCTTAATTTCTTCGATGTTTCATTTAAGTGGCACTGAAAGTTGAGCTTGTTATCCAGCCAGAATCCGAAGTATTTAAAGGTATCAACTACTTAAAGGGGTTCATCTAAGAGTGTTCGAATCTATGTGATATGTGGACATCCGGAAGTAGACTTTGGTGAGAGAATCATTGTTTAGTCTTTTTCGCATTGAGGAGGAGCTTATGAGTGATAAGGTTGTATTGGGGGGTGACGAAGTCTTTCTGTAAGTACTCATGGGCCAAATCCAATGATGAATTTGTGGTATAGAGTACAGTATCATCTACGAATAAGTGCACATTGGCTGTGCCCAGCTGCGAGTCCAGATTATTGATATATATTGCAAAGAGGATAGGGCCCAGGATGGAGCCTTGTGGGACTCCTCGTAACATGGATTTTTGTGGGGACAGATCTCCTATGGCTTTGACTTGTTTTAACCTATTGGTTAGGTAGCTGGTGAACCATGTAATGGCAGAACTATCAAGTCCGATGTTACTCAGTGCAGTAAGCATGATGGTATGATCCACAGTATCGAAGGCCTTACTTAGATCAAGGAAGATTGCAAATACATGCTTCTTAGAGTCCAAGGCCATTTGCCAGTCTTAGTTACTTTTGCAAGAGCCGATACTGTACTGTGTTTGGCTCTGAAGCCAGACTGAGCCGGGTTTAGCAATTTTTGTGAATCCAAATGTTCTCTAAGTTGGATGTTGACAATTTTTTCAAGTAATTTAGAGAGGACAGATAGTGTAGAAATAGGCCGGTAATTGTTCAAATCACTCGGATCCCCAGTCTTGAATAATGGTAGGATATGGGCAGTTTTCCACAAGACAGGTAGCTCACCTTGAATCAGAGAGGTGTTGAATAAGTGTGTAATGGGGGCGGTCAGATAGGTATGGCCAAGTTTTAGGAAGTAAAGTTCAATATTATCTGCACCTGCACTCTTTTTTTGTATCCAGAGAAAGGAGGAGGTCCTCCACTTGCTTGAAAGTAATTGTGAGGAAGCTGAAGGGGGTGGGATGCAGTTGGTTATGGTTGTGGTCATCAGTGAAGCCAACAGTGTAGTCTCTTGCCGGGCTAAGTTTTCTGATAGGTGAGGTGTCAAAGGCAAGCCCTGCAGTGACAAAGTGATCATTAAATTTCTCTAGTATATCAGCTTTGTCCGTATAGGTGGTACCATCAGATACAATTTTGTTTGGAAGGGGTGTTGCAGTGGACTGACCTTTGACTTCTTTGAGGATGTTCCAAAATTTGGCAGAGTTGTTTTTATTGTCTTCTAGTTCTTTTTGGAAGTACTTAGCTTTTTCTGACCTAATTAGCTTGGTACAAGCATTCCTGGTGGTACGGAATGCTAACTAATCGGCCTCCAGGTGGGATTTCCTCGCTTTTTTCCACCAGTAGTCCATATCCCTAAGTGCTTTCTCCAGGATGGGAGAGAACCAGCCAGGAGTTTTATTTTTTGATTTGATCAGTCTTAGTGGGGCATGTTTGTCTATTAGCCCCAGTAGGAGGCTGTGAAAGATGTTAAATGCCTCGTTAAAGGTGGGGGCTAGATAGAAATCCTACCAACGAATGTTGCTTAGATCTTTCAGGAAAGTGTACTGGCAGAACTTTTTCAGACATCTTTTCAGTTTGAATTTGGAGGCCATTTTTATTTGGGAAGGATGTCTGAGGCAGGAAGTAGCGCAGTGGTCGCTTATATCGTTGAAGAATACTCCAGAATGCGAGTTATTGTGAGGTTTGTTTACTAGCATAAGGTCCAGGAGGGTGCTGCGCTCAGGTTGTTTCTGTTAGGTCTGGTTATAGCAGTCGCCAATTGTAACAGACCATTAACATCACATAGATCCTTCAATTTCTTAGAGCTGTCATCATTCCAATTTAGATTGAAATCCCCCATTAGAATACACTCAGTATTAGCAGAGTCAAGAAGGTTTTAAAGGTGTGGCAGAAGTGCCCAGCCACCAGACGGCAGTCGGTAGCATGCTGCCATAAGGAGTGATTTCTCGCTGGAAAGTGATAATTTTAGAACCAGGTATTCAAATTCCTTAGCCTTTGAAGTACAGTCAAAGACTGTGACTGTGAATTTGCTTTTGACATATATTGCAACCCCCTCCCCCTATAGTCGGTCTATCGCAGCGGTAGATGATAGATCCGGGTACGTTGATAGATTTGTCCAGGGTCGAGGGTGTGAGGATATTACCCAGATAAGAACTGCCCCTGATGTTTGCAGTGTTGTGGCCTTGGCAGCACAGTTCTTTATCAGAAAGCATTCCTGAGTCTGACTTGCTTTTTTAGCAAATGTTCAGACAAATGTCTACCTCGTAGACTAGAATATAGAATGTGCCTTATGAGTCATACCTCACAGCCCAGAATGTGGAAGAGGCCATTAAATGGTCCAGTGACAAAAAGTCAACCCTGAAAGACATGAAGAACATCCATGCTACTCCTTGGAGAGAAAAGGGTGCATGGGTACTTCTGTGAGCACCAGCAGCCCTTTTGTGGCAGACTCAAACAGAATCAAATGGGCTTCCAATAGCAACACAAATCCTGAGCTTTCCAGCAAGAGCAAAAGCCACAGCAGAAAGTGTTGCAGCAGCCACTGGCTCCCAGTGCCACACTTTCGATGAGTCATCAGCCCCCGTTCTACTTCAGCCTCTGATGTGGCTCATTCTGTACTGGTGGATGGGCATTTCACTCTGTTCTGTTAGCAGTGGGAGGCCTTTACCAGAGAAAAGTGGGTCTTGGATATTATCCAGAACATTACATCTTATCTGTATCAGTCTTCACCATTCATCACTGGTGGGTTCAAGCTGGAGGGCGCAGGACCCTGCGGGAGAGATTTTGTTTTCTAGGGGGAGGAGCCGGTGACAGGACAGTGCTGCCCTCTCGGCTGACACAATGCATGGCACTCGAGGGTTGGCCAGTAACCGACGCCGACTCCTCCTCCACCTCAGTTCTGTGTCTCCTGCCGTTGAGTGCTCATCGACTTCATGTGAGTGTAGAGAATTCTGCTACACTATTGCATCCTACCTCCTTCTCGTTGACGCCTTGAAGTTCTGCCGCCGCCGTTTTTACTCTGTGCCGTCTTTGACTCCAGATCAGACCGGGTAAGATCTTTCCTTATTTTTGGCACAGAGTCTTTATCTGTCTTTTGTTTTAAGTCGATCGATCATCATGCCAGGTTCCGGGGACAAGAAGAAAAAGGACAAGAAGTCATGGCGGCCCCCCCCCCATGCGTCGGTTTCCCTGTGGCCGGCAGATGACCGTGATGGACCGGCATGACTGATGCCTGACCTGCCTGGGTCCAAACCATGACATGGACTACTGCAATGCTTGCTTCTCAGTGGACCGCCACATGTTAGAGTACCGCATGTTTAAGGTTGGCTGTGTTCCACCAACCTTCAGGGGGCAGCGATATACGCAGGACGCCAGGTGCAGGTCTCTTGACCCTTCCTCTGGGTCCCCTCACGGTATTCTGCGTACTGCAGAGGAGGGGGCCTCCGCCACTTCGAGCATCACCAGGGTGGAGGTCCCTTCCATAGTGCCAGAGGGATGGTCAGGCTCCTCCGGGGGCCTGGCTGGGGCCATCGTTCTGGCTGTCACCTCCTCAGAGGTGCAGGTCCCGGTGTTGTGGGCTACGCCTGCTAGGCCCGGCATGGTGGTTTCCTCTGCGCCGCTGCTTCTGATCCTGGAGCTGTTCGTGGCTCCGGTGAGCATGGTGGTGCCATGGTTGGTGCTGGGTCTCCTTGTGGTACCGATCGCAGCACCGAGGGAAGCAGGGCTTCGGGGGTGGCCTCTCTGGCGATCTCCTTGGTCTCCTCCTGTTCGGCGGAGGATGATCAGGATGCAGATCCAGATTGGCTGCCCGACTCTCCAGGGTCCCAAGGCTCTCCTTCATTTTATTTATTTGAAAATGTTTCACCTGGAAAGCCATCGCCTTCTTTGCACATGACCTGGAGCCTGTGAGGCACCAAGCAAGGGCATCGTATGACACCAGTGAGGTGGCGTCCAGGCTGGCTGGGACAGCGATCTGCATCCAGCAGATGGTGTGGCTTCGCCTTCCCTGGTTGACACCCCTGGCCCGGCGTAGGGTGCTTGCCTCCACTTTCCGGGGGACCCACCTTTTCTCCTGCAGGTTGAGGCGGGAGCTTCAAGGGCAACTTATTTCTGCCAGGCAGAGGGAGACCCCGCCTCACCCTGACCAGGTATGGGCCTAGCCTGGCCAGCAAGGGTCCCCCTCCTCCTGTGTATCCCCTACAAGAGACTGAGGGAACTCCTTCCCTCAGGGAGGTGCCGGATCCCCTTTCGGGGGGCTTGGTAGTCACCCATCAGTGATGAATGGTGAAGATTGGTACAGATAAGATATGAAAATTAATTACCTACCGTAATTCTTGATCTTTCTGTATATCTTCACCATTCATCATTGCTTCCCGCCCACCTTCTCCTCTTGCGCCTCAGCCTCAGCAGTGCCTCCTTACTGCTTGCCTTCCCCCAATTAAGTCCAATTGTGGGCCTAGCCCTTCTGGCACCTCTGGATCCTCTCATCCTTCAGATAAGCAACAGGGACCCACCTTTTGGGGGGGGGGAGAGTAAGCAGGGGCGCTTGCCCTCTTATGATAAGGGGCTCCCCATGGCCCTCTTCTCACGGTCCTGATCTCCTCATCTCGATTGCTGGGAAAGTGTAAGAGCCCTGGGGACCTCAGTCCCCTTCTTCCTGGAGCAGTGACTCCTGTCTGGGTTTTTTTTCCTGGGCCGCCTTTATAAAAAAAAAAAAAGATAGTAAACTTCCTCAGATATCCTCTTGCCCCTCCTGCCGTCCAGCTCGAGTGTGTGATGCTTATTCTCTCAAGTTAAGATCCCTCCTGTTGAAGGAGTCTTTCTTGGAGAGGGATCCTGCCCCGGGGTGGGTCCTGTCCCCATCCTTGTGTAAATTAGGGACTGGAGTGAGAGACCTTTGACACCCCTTCCATTGCCACTGGACGGGGGGATGCACCTTCAAAGCCTGGTAATCCTGCTTGTACTCTGCTCTACTGGACTGGTGCCCATCTGGTTTCCTTTACTTCTTACCTTCAGATCCAGCCTGAAAGTTCTGTGCAACTCGCTCCTTTCCCTCTGTGGAGTTCAAAAAAAAAAGGTTGGGAGAGTAGATTAGGGCAGTAGTGCCCATTGGGACCTCTGCTGGGGTGTCATTAGGTCTCTCATCTCCTCTCCCCTCTCTATCTTTTTCTATCCTTTTTACTCTGCCTCCCTTACTGCTATCCCTCCCTTGGCCTGCCCGGTGGTTCGGGCCCCCTGTCCCAGACTCCTAGGTAAAGTCTCTACCTCTTGTGGCTGGCCTCATTTCTTTTTCTGTTTACATCTTTTCCTTTTTACGGTCTCTCAGGCTCCCTTGCCCCGCCCTCCTTCTTTTCCTCTTGTCTGTTTTTCCCACTCTCTCCAGTGTGCAGAACTGAGGTGGAGAAGGAGTTGGCGTCTGTTACTGGCCAACGCTTGAGCGCCACGCATTCCATCTGCCTCGAGTGCAGCGCCGTCCCAGCACTGGCTCCTCCCCCAGAGAAAAAAAATTTCTTCCACGAGGTCTTGCTCCTCCGACTTGAATCCACCAGTGATGAATGGTGAAGATATTCAGAAAGATCAACAATTACAGTAGGTACGTAATTTTCATTTTTTGGAACTGGTAGTTCAACCAACAGATTACCTGCCAAGCAAATTATCTCGGTTTCAGGGTCCCATAGCCGAACAGTTTTCTTTGGAAGTAACAGAGCACTTACTGAACTATGCAGTGGAAAAACGTCCAGAGTCTGAGAAAGGCGAAAGTTTCTACTCCAAGAAGACAGGTGGCTTGCTTCCAGTTTCAGACCTCTTATATCTGAACATCTGTATGGAATGCAAAAAGTTCAGAATGGTGTCTCTGGGGTCTCTGCTGCCATACCTGAAAGAGCAGGATTGGTTGTCCTCACTCAGTATGAAGGATGCATATTAACACATCCCTGTCACAAGCACCTCAGGTAGTTCTGATTTTGTGTGGACCTCGAACAATAACAGTTCAGAGTGCTGCTTTGTGGGCTGGCATCAGCATTGCACGTCTTTGCCAAGTGCTTTGCAGATTTAGCAAGACACCTCAGGAAGCTGTGGATACAGGTGTTTCTGTACCTGAACTATTCACTTATAAGGAGCCTGACCAGGAATCACAAGGAAGCAGCAGTCTGGCTAGCATTCTCCTTCCCCAGTTCCCTGGGCATCCTGCTGAACCAAGTGGGCACCCTGACCATGTCTTAGTTGCCACTGTTTAAGATTCATAAGGGACCCCCAGTTTGGAAGGCAGTCACTCCTTGGGATGTAAATCATGTACTTGATTTAATTCATGCTGACTCGCAAGCCCTTTGAGTCTGTTGCCTCTTATGATATGAAGTACCTTATCTGGAAAAAGTATTCGTAGTAGCCATCACCTCTGTATCGGGATCCTCTGTATGCTGTCTTCCCCAGAACAAAGTAGTCATTCATACACATCCCAAGTTTCAGCCTAGGATGGTGTCAGATAGCTGTTTGAACCAGTCCTTATTAGAACCAATCCCTGGTTCTACCAACATACCTTCCCAGTCATGAGAATGATGGGGAAAGGATACTGAATTACCTGGATGTCAAGAAAACTCTTAATTTCTGCCTTAGGAGAACTAAGGAACGCAGAAGGGCACCTCAGGTGTTAGTCTTTTTTGATCCTACTCAAAGGAGGACTCCCTGTCAGGATGGACTGTGAACTGTATTCAGTATTGCAACACTGTGGCAGGAATCCAATTAGAGGGTGCTGCCAGAGTACATTCTATTAAAGCAGTAGCCATTTTGTTAGGTGCATTCTGTTAGTTGCCCATTGCAGAGATCTGTAGGGCTGCCACTTGGAGCAATGTTCATACCTTTACCAAACATTATGCCCTAGACGTACATTCCAGGCAGCGCATAAGCTTTGGATGCGTTGTTATGAATGGTTTATTTTCCTAATGAGTCCTGGTCTCCGGCCTTCCTAGTCCAGGGGACTTGATTTCTGAAGCTTGTTGCTCAGTACCAAAAAGTGACACACTGTAGAGGTTTAATTTTTGGAGAATAAAGATGTTACAGTACTTACTGTAACTGTAGATCCTCCAAGAATCAGTCTTTGCCATTGATTCACACTGATGGGTCTGAGGCTGGAGGCACAAGGACCACGTGGGAGCAGCATATTTTTTTCCACCCAGAATGGAGCCCCACATGGTGCAGCATGCACTAGCCAGTTATCGTCACTGGCTTCCTCACGTACTTCAGTTCTGTTCTTCCCGCAGTCGAGTGCACACCATGGGGGCAATAGCATTTCAGTTTGTCAAATGTCATCATCACTGTAATTTAAACTGTGTCAATACTGAAAGCTTCTTGTTCGTGATGTCGTGTCTTTATTATTTTCCATGATGCCGAAGTCTGTGAATTGTAAGAAGGGACAAAGAAATCGAAGAAACACAGTCAGATCCCTGTCATGTGTCGTTACCCCTGTGGGAATGAATCGTGGTGATAGAGCAGAATCAGTACTTCTGGAAGTACCGTGGCACCTCTCATAACGTGGATGTGTGCAATGCCTGTTTGTCCATGGATGGCTGTACCTTAGAAATACATGCAATGAAGTGAGGTTGCCTGATCCCCACTTTCGGAGGCAGGCATCCCATAGGGGAGGCCACCTCCCCAACTCTAGGGCCTTGGCAGAAAGGCAGATGGCTTGCCTGACTGTGTGTGAGGCATGGCAGCTAGGAGCTAACCTAGCTGCATCCACAGGCACATGCTGTAAGCTGCCTGATGTGCTACGATGCACATTATGGTGTGAGCCGAAGTAAACTACTTCCTTCCTTGGGCATCTGCCTGAGCAGAGTCAGCCTTGGGAGGTTGGTCATGCACAGGGTGTAGAGGCCCTGTCAGAATCTGCAGGAGCGTAATCTCTAAGCTAGGATGAGGCACTGCCCATGCAGGACCTGCGGGTGGCACAGTACCATATCTGTGCATCCTCAGGGCTTGAGGGCATGAGAAGGGATGTCTTTAGACTGCCCATGAACTCTCCTCAGCTCCTAGCTGCCATACCACACACACACAGTCAGGCAAGCCATCTGCCTTTCTGCCAAGGCCCCGGAGTTTGGGAGGCACCAGTCAAGGGTATTTTACAGTGCCAATAAGGTGAGGTTTTCTCCCATTATCAATCAGCCTTGTCAGAGCTGCTGAAGGAAACGCTGTCAACTTAGCTGTTGTTGATTGTTATTTTACTTGGTGTTTTTTCGTTGTCTCTTTATGCCTCTGACGTCAAAAGGCCTTTATTTCAATATTGTAGGTGTGGCTATAACATTTATAAAGAAGACATATACCTGGTCTGTATGTGCTGTTTGGGGCTATCTCACAACAGTGAGGACTTGTGAGGTTTGCCAGAGCTTCAGCCAAGGTATTAGGCGATGCTGTAAGAAAGCTTTAGAACATTTCCTTTGTATTAAAGACATTGACAGCCATGAAGAAAGAAAAGGGTTCAAAATATGCTTCTTCCTCAAAGTTGGCCAAAAAGCAGCCATCAAAATCTAAGGACAAGGAACAATCGTCATTGCTAGCCTCCTCGTCGAATGGCCATAAGCACTGACACAAAGAAAAGGACAAATCTGCTTCACTGGCAAGGTCCCTGTCACATTGAGAAAAGATCGTCCTCATCAGTGCCTGCCCCAGCACCTTTCTGACCCTCCCCCACCGAACATCATTGAGACAGAAAAGTCAGGGTTTGGTTTAGGCGCTGCCATACC
Organism: Neoceratodus forsteri; assembly: GCA_016271365.2. Lineage (NCBI taxonomy): Eukaryota > Metazoa > Chordata > Ceratodontiformes > Ceratodontidae > Neoceratodus > Neoceratodus forsteri. Next base: position 144,617,309 of record CM057451.1, read on the forward strand.
TACTGCGGATGGTATGACGCCATTATCGCCTCTGTCCATAAGACCAAAACATTGAACTCTGTGGAGAAGATATTCAGGAAGATCAACAGTTATTGTAATTTAGCTTCTCTTTATGCACTGTAAGTCTTGATGTTGTAGCGTATCTCCTCCATAGAGCCACACTTACCTATCCACTGTCCCCTGGACTCTCTGATCTCACTGTGCATGTTGTTGTTATGCCTCCACGAACCGGTGTTTGGGCCACAAAGATAGTTTTTAATTTTCATCCCTTCTTACAGGGACATGTTGGCTAACTTTTGCTTTTTCATGTTGTCCTAAATTTCACCACAAAATTGTGATCGGTAGCTTTTTGCTCTCTATAAAACAGTACTGAGGCGGTTGCAGCTGGCATCACTGTATATGTGGTGGGCAAGCACATTGTGTTGGATGTTAATGTTGTCGCCAGTGCTTCCAATCCCAAAAGATCTTTCTGGACATAAAGTCTCCACCACTCATTCACACTAGTGAGACTACTGTGGAGGTTCTAGGACCCAGCGGAAGCCAACAATCTTCAGGAGGGCCGGTGCCGAGGTAGGACCGCACATGCACGGCTGGCTCATGACGTATGGGCTACTGCTGCGTCAACCCTCCAGTCGCTCAGTTCCTTTTTTCCCCGCCATTGAGTGCGCTCCAGTGATCTACATCACCACCTCCGCTGGGAGTCATATCTTCACGCTTATACCTATAGTTACATAGTCTACAGTATTTGATTAGTCTTTAGTATATTTATTTTAAAAATGTTTTAAGTTTTATTCGTTTTTAACGATCAAGAAAAGAAGTCGTCTTCAGCCCGCCTCCGACGGAGTCAACCATGAACGGGCCAGTGACCGTAAGGTGACTTCGCTTGAAAGCTGTTTTAGCAGCAGAGCTTGGTCCGGTCCGCCGCCCTCTTCGGAGGGGGAGTCTGACCATGGGCAGTCCGATGCTCGGGAGGAAGCGCGGTTCTCCTGAAAGTACAAAAAGAAGCGGGCCCGTTCCTGATCGAGGTCAGGGACCTGGTGCCGCTTGGCCTCAAGCTCTTTTTCGTCCCATCGGTCGAAGAAGAAGCAGTACCACTTGAGGTCGCCCTCAGGTACATCTGCACAGAGATCGTCGGTAGTGTGGGTCAGGAGGCTAACCTTGACTCTGTCGGGCTTGCCTGCAGCCTCGGTTCCTAGGGGCCACAGTCCTCAGCTCCGTAGTCCTTCCCAGCCCCCTGGGGGTCCTCCGGTGAGAAGTTTCATCATTGGGCTGCTCTTATGGAGCAGTGGGTCCAGCGGTTGTCCCGACTGCCCTTGCCTGTGAACCTGACCCTGGGGCCTTCGGGCCTGGGGACCGAGGACCCGTGGACGGAGCGGTTGGGTCAGCGTGGCAGCGCGACACCTTCGGTGCCGTCGACACTGTTCCCTCGTGCTTAGCCCCCATATCACATGGCTGTGGCACAGGGGCCAGCACAGGTACTGCTTTCTCCTATTTCTCCTTGTACTTGCTAGTCTCCAGCTTTGGGTGCCCCGGTGTCGGGTTTTGGGTCCCCAGGCACTCGGCTGGCACTATTTCAAGGACGGCACCTCTTGTGGTGCAAAGGCGCTGCCTTGGGTGCTGGGGTCTTCGACTCCGATTCAGGGAGTGCTTCCTCCTGCTCTTCTTCCTCCCATTCCTTCCTATACTATCCCTTCTGGGTTACTAGGAGACTATATTGAGTCTGATCTTGATCTATGATTAGGAGACGATCTGGAGTGAGGATTCATCCTTTGGAGTGGAAAGTAAGCCCTCCACTTCAGCAGAGCCTGTAGCCAAGGACCCTTCTTTTAAGTCTCTTCTGAAGAATATGAATTCCACCCATTCTCTTCAGACTTCTGAGGTGGGTCCTAGTAAAGCTTTTGCGCCTTCAGTATCTGCATGATCTTACTTCGAGGAGAAGCTTTTACACCAGGTTCAACATTGAGGACTGACGCCACTTGGCGGTGGTTCCGGCAACTTTTTTCTCTAGTAGTACTGACGTGGGGAACGCCCCCCGCCGTTGTCGCCCTATATAAGGGAGGTGCTCCCCATGTGCTCCAGTTCTTTCCCGCCTCACGGTCAGGGTTAGTTTGTTCGTTTCGGCCTAGTAACAATCGCTCTTTCTCCACTGCAAATATTTCACATTTTCTTTGTTTCTTCGAATCTGTGTCCTCACATGTCAATAAGCGCGCTTGTGGGCAACAGATACCTGCTAAAGATGGACATTCGGCGTGTCTCTACTGCCTGGGGCCGGACCACCACACTGACGCCTGCCCTCATTGCCAGGCCTTCAGTTCGCGGGCGTGAATCCGGTGCCAAAAGTCTTTTGCGGCCTTCCTTCGTCAAGACGAAACTCGCCCGCAATGAAACGGGCCTCTTCCTCAGGAAAATCTGATCCTCAACCCGCCCACAAGCACCAGAAGCACTGGGAGCAAGACAGAGGGAGATCCCACTCGAAACATAGGTCTTCGGGATCGAAGTCCAGGTCGTCAGGGCATGACTCCCGCCTCACGGCCCTCAAGCCTTCTTCTGTGAGCTCCAAGACGGCTTCACTTCAGCCGATTAAAGTTTCTCAGCCCTCCGAGAAATCCAAAGGGGCAGGTAAGGCCTCCTCCTGCTCGGCCTCTTCTTCCAAGGCCGACTCCTGGGAGTTGAGAGCAAGGCCTCCTGGTCTTCCAGCGGCAGGGCCTCCTCCTTGCTGCCAAAAAATAAGGATTCTGACCGACGTTTGGCTAAGAAGTTTTCGAGCCACAAGACCAACCATCGTAAGTCTGACAACGAGGAACGATGCCCGTCTGTCCCTAAGGAGAAGCAGACGCTGGACTCTTGTCCGACCGCTACTCCCTTGGCCCCGGTCCCAGCGCCAGTTCCTCCACTGGTCGTGGTTCGCCTGGTGCCAGTTTTTTCCAACACCAGGCGTCAGCTCAGATACCCTTCTCACGCGATGCGGCTGGTCCGATTGATGCGGACCACCAGCCGACGGTGATGCTGACCCGACATCCCCTTTAGGCCGTTGCAGGTCGGCAAGAATGCGGACATGACGCGGTCCCCCCGGATGGCAGTGCCGACGCCGGTACGGGCTCGGGCGCTCCTCCGCCTACACCTGACTCTCCGAAAACAAAACCTTTTTCAGGTGAAGGAGCTTTTTTACCCACTGGTGGGAGACTGTTAAGAAAGACCTGCCAGTGGGTGTGCCTCCACCCACTCCGGTGATGGTTCCAGATCCTGTTGAACCGGATGGTGGGGAGGGACGAAGTGCCTCATCCAAAGAAACACAAAATGTCTAGGAGGGAACGGTCCAGTAGTTCCTCTTTCTCCCCCTCTCCTCCTCTGGACAAGAGGCACAAAGGGAAGAGGCGTAGCCCCTCACCTTCTTCTACTCCTACTCCTACCTCCTATGTAGACTCGGATTCCTCCTCCTCCGTCTACTCGGAACCAGACCTAGGGGACACGGTGGGCTTCCCTAAATCCCCTCCGGATGACCCCAGCTTCATTGAGGTGATAAGCACATCCAGGCCAACATGGGTTGGGACACCGAGGCCCTGGACCCCGAGCAACTGCGGCGGGCTAAATACCTCCGCCAAAAAGACCCAAAGCCAGTGGTCATCTGTCCCATGGGCGGCACCTTTGTGGTTGTCACCCGTGCGACCTGGAAGCGCCCTCACTCCTCCACCGCTGTGCCGAAGAAGGCTCACCAGCTCTACTGGGCACCTGCAGACCACCCCTTTTTAGCCGAACCACCCGCTGCAGACTCAGTGGTGATTTTGGCAGCTCACGATCGTTCGCAGAGGCCCAAACATCTGAGCACCCAGCCGCCTGATAGGGAATTGAAGCAGCTGGATTCTATGGGCCATAAGGTGTACTCTGCTGCCACCTGCAGCATCAGGAGTCTCAACTTCCTGACTCATATGGTCCAGTTCCAGAACGCCCTCTTTGAACAGGGATTGGACATCGTGCAAAGCTTGCCCGGTTGTCCCTAGCGGACAGAGCTTGCCAAGTTGCTGCAGGCCGGCTCAGACGTGGGTACCCACGTTTTGCGGTTGGCCTGTGACTCTGCGGACACCTCCTCCAGGACGGCCACCACTGGCATATGCCTCCAATGCCACATTTGGCTTCGGGTTTCAGGGTTCGATCCAGACGTCCAACCCAACCTTCTGGATGCTCCCTTCAAATGCTCCATGCTCTTTGACGAAGACACAGAGCGGATCATCACCAGGCTGCAGGACACCGAAAAGGCTATCCGTCCATGTACTGCCTGAAACGGGCGAGCACGAAGGCCTCGTTTTCGTGGCCATGGGGGACATCAGTCGCAGCAACCTCGCTTTCAGCAACATGCGCAGCGAGGGGACTTTGGTCGTAGAGGCAGAGCCAGAGGTAATTCAGCCTCCACCTCTAGACCACCCAGAGCAGCCGCTGCCGCCCTCCCTCCCCCACCCAACGCCTGACTATTCAGGCGACCCTACTTCTCTGGTAACCCAACCAGGGAGGCGGGTCGGAGGCCGCTTTTCACTCTACGTGGCTGCGTGGGGTCAAGTGACCTCCGACCAATGTGTACTGGAGCTCGTGGAGTTCGGGCACTCCATAGAGCTAGAATCCATTTCTGTGGACAAACCAATGCCCCCATCCCGATGCCCAAGGAAGCACAGAGCTCTGATCCGGCAGGAGATCTCCTCCCTTCTGGACAAAAGGGCCATCAAGCCAGATTCCACTGGCCGAGTCAGGGAAAGGGTTTTTTCCCACGTCTTCCTAGTACCGAAAAAGTCGGGAGATCTCAGACCCATTCTGGACCTCAACGATCTAAATCAGTGGGTCTCCTACAAGAGATTCAGGATGGTTTCTCTTCCCACTCTCCTCCCTCTCATATCGGCAGGAGATTGGCTGGCATCTCTGGACATGCAAGATGCTTACTTACACATTCCCATCGTCGGAAGCCATCGGAGATTTCTAAGGTTCAGATTCGAAGATGAGGACCATCAGTTCCAAGTCCTCTCCTTCGGTCTTTCCTCAGCCCCTAGGGTCTTCACCAAGTGCCTGGTGGTTGTGGCCGCAGCGCTTCGAAGACGGGGCCATTTCATGTTTCCTTACCTGGATGACTGGCTCCCCCTGGCCCCCTCCAGGTCTTGCCTGTCGGAGACTATCAGGGATTCTGTCTCTCTCTTTCAGAGTCTCGGAATCACCATCAGCAGGGACAAGTCTCACCTGTCCCCTTCTCAGATTCTCCAGTTCATTGGAGCGTCTCTGGATACCACTCTTGGGAAGGTCTTTCCTCCCTCCGACAGAGCGGGTCGCATTCGAATCATCACGTCCCAGGTTTCATCAGCCTCAGAGGTGCCAGCTCAGCTCCTCTTCAGATTGTTGGGTCACATGGCTGCTGCCATTGTGTCAGTTCCCCTGGTACATCTGAGCATGAGGACCATCCAGTGGTCCTTGAGGGTCCGGTGGGACCAAACGTCGGACAGCCTGGATGCCTTGGTCAGAATATCAGAGCCAATCCGCCGAGAGCTCCGCTGGTGGATGTCCGAAAATCTTCTGAGAGGCATCTCATTTCAATCGGAGGCGCCTTCCCAGTCCCTAACCACGAATGCGTCGTCCCAGAGATGGGACGCCCATTTGAGATCCACCGTACCAGGGTTCCTGGTCTCCCGTGAGCGAACCTGCACATCACTGTCCTGGAAATGAGAGCGTCCTCTCGCCCTCAAGCCTTGGAATCGGTCCTATCTCTGGGCCCACCTTTAGTGCAAACAGACAACACTTGGTGATGTTTTACATCAACAAACAGGGCGGCACACATTCCTACCCCCTTTGCAGGGAAGCAATGCGGGTTTGGGTTTGGGCCCTGGAGCACTACCTGTTCCTGATGGGTGTTCATGTTCCAGGGCTTCAAAATGTGTTGGCAGACACGCTCAGCAGGACAAGATCGCAAACTCACGAGTGGGAATTGCGTCAAGACATTGCAGATCGCATCTTCCGCCTGTGGGGGACACCAGAGGTGGACCTTTCACGTCTCAATCCAACGCAAAACTGCCCAGTTTTTGCTTGCTAGGTCCAGAGCCTGGAGCTTTCTGGCAAGACACGTTGTCCCTCTGTTGGAGTGGGAGGTTCCTTTATGCCTTCCCTCTCCTTGAGAAGGTCCTCCTCAAGGCTCAGTCGGAACCTTCCACCATTATCCTGATCGCTCCACTGTGGCCTCCTCAGATTTGGTTTCCCTTACTACAGTGTCTGGTGACAGGGCCTCCAATGCCTCTTCCTCTATCATCACACCTTCTGTCGCAGGGCAGTGGGTCCCTGTTGCACCCAAACTTGCGTTCTCTTCACCTGCATACCTGGCTCCTCAGGACTTAGCCAAGGTCTGCTTCGTGCGGGTCTGATCAAGTTGCTCAGGTGTTGGTTGAGGCTAGGAAACCTGCCACCAGGGCCACTTACGTTATGAAGTGGAAACGATTTTGCATTTGGGCCACAGCTAAGCATGTGGATGCGCTGGTCTGCCCAGTTAACACCATTCTAGAATACTTGCTCTTTCTCTTCGAGAAAGGCCTTAGTTATTCCTCCATCAAAGTATACCGGCTTCCATCTCTGCTTACCACTCATCTGTGTCGGGTAAGACGGTGTCTCAGATGGAGGTTTCCAAAGCTTTCCTGCGCAGCATTCTGCATATCAGCCTTCCATCAGGGACCCTGTTCCCCCTTGGGATCTCCTGTTCGTTCTGAGCTCCCCCCCCCCCATTCGAACTGGCTATGAAGGCGGAACTCCGTTTTCTTTCCTGGAAAACTCTGCTTTTGGTAGCTGTTACTTCGGCAAGGTGCATTTCAGAACTTCAGGCCCTCATGTGTAAGGGACCCTACCTTGTCTTTCACAAGGACAGGGTTGATCTCCGCACAAATCCAAAGTTTTTTCCGAAAGTGGTTTCAGAGCTCACTTTGAATCAGTCAGTTCAGCTTCCGGTTTATTACCCGGAACACTCCAATAGGGAAGAGGCCCTGCTTCATTCTTTGGACGTCCACAGGGCTCTCGGATGCTATTTGGCTAGAACCAAGGCGGTCAGGAAGTCTGACCAGCTCTTTGTGTCCTTTGCCCAACAGTCCGTAGGTCGCACGGTCACCAAACAGACACTTTCGCGCTGGTTGGTCCATCACATCTCCTACTGTTATGAGAAGCACAATAGGTCATCTTCGGAGCCAATTAAAGCTCACTGTACTAGGGCTATCGCCGCTTCCTTCGCTGCGCTGAAGAGAGTACCGACAGTGGATATATGTGCTGCAGCTACCTGGAGTTCTGTACACACCTTTGTCAGGCATTATAGCTTAGACATAATTTCCAGACGCAGAGCAGGGTTTGGCCTTGCGGTTCTGCAAGGCCTGGTTTCCTGAGGGATCTTCCCTTCTATGGTATTTCCCTGCTTTTCTGTTCTTCCCCCTCCCAAGGGGTTGTTATAAGTTTATACTGCTTGGGACTCGGTCCTCAATGTTGAACCTGCTGCAAGAGCTTCTCCTCAAAGTGAGATAGTACAGTTACATAAGAACTTGCCGTAACAGTAGATCTTGGAGAGAAGCTCTTGCAGCAGGTATATTTCCTGCCCTCCTTCCCCCAGGGATCAGGTCCTGTTCAAGCTAGCATTGTTTCCTCTTTGAGGGGTTGTCCATTGACAATCAGTTTATTTTTCTGGCCTGCCGGTTTCTTGCCTGACAGGGGGGCACCTCCCTTATATAGTGTGATCTTTGGGATGGAGCCGACGTTGGCGGGGGGCATTCCCCACATCGGTACTACTAGAGAAAAAAGTTGCCGGAACCACCGCAAGGTGGCGTCAGTCCTCAGTGTTGAACCTGCTGCAAGAGCTTCTCTTGAAGATCTACTGTTACGGTAAGTTCTTACGCAACTGTACTTTCCTGAAATTCCTGTGGAATTGACACCACCAGTGCAACCCTCTTTCGAGACTCTCTCATGAATGGTGTGGGATAGACTGGCACTCATTCCTTCTGTGGCTAAATCCATAGACAGGAAATACGCTCCTCCTAAGGATAGGCCAATCCTTGCCTCTCAAGCCTTTGCGGACGCTTTAGTGGTCTTGGTAGAGAATGACAAAGCAGTTCTTTCCCAGGAATCCCATAAAATTGACACTCTGGGGAAGCGAGTGTTCTCTGCTGCTACCCTAGGTCTGCATATTGCTAGTTATCAGGGCTAATTATTTCAGTTTGAGTATACCCTCTGGCATTCACGCAGAGAAACTGTGAAGGCTCTTCTGGAGTTGGACAATAGCTAGAAGCTTCTTCAGACCATTACTGGGGCACTGAGTCCAAAAATCAGCAACTTAAGGCTGATATGGATGCCTTTCACACTGCTTCTAGAGCAGCAGCGGCTGGGATATGCACCCGGTGTCACTCATGGCTAAGGACTTCGGGATTCACTAATGATACTCAAAAGAGAGTCATGAATTTCCCATTTGATGGTGTTTATCTGTTTGGCCCTCAGGTGGAGCAGGCACTGGAGGCCACTCAGAAAACTAAGACTGCCACACTGGACCCTGTCGCCCCTCAATGGGGCAGAAACCACCGGCAGTTTCATAACTGACAGTGCTTTCGTGGTAAAGGCTGAGGGGCTTTTAACAAGACCCAAGCCCCTCAGCCACAAAAGAAAATGCAGCAGAAGGCACAGAGCCCAAAGGCGTCCAGTGCCACCCTCTGAAGAACCGGCCCATGTCTCTCCTCAGATGACCGAGGGGGACTCCTCTTTGGCAGTAGGGGGCATCTGACTCAGTTTTACAACCAGTGGAAGTCCATCACAACGGACAAATGGGTCCTTAGCATAAGTAGAGAGAGAGAGACTCTAAATTTCTTGGAGACGGCTCCGGATCATCCACCCAAACACTAGCCCAAACTGTCTACCACTCAGTCAGACCAGCAGAACAGGACACAGGTTTCTGCTCCCACTACTTCCTAGTTCCAAAGAAAACAGGCGGTATTCGCCCTCTTCTAGACCTTAGGAAGTTAAACAAATACCTATTCAAAGAGAAATTCAAGATGATATCGCTAGAAACACTGCTACCTCTGATTCACCAGAACGATTGGCTGGCGTCTCTGGACATGCAGGATGCCTACCAACACACCCCAGTGCACCCAAGCCACCACAACTACCTACGCTTTGTGGCTCTGGGCCAACACTACCAATTCAGAGTCCTGCCCTTTGGAGTGTCTTTGGCGCCATGAGTCTTTACAAAGTGCTTTGCAGTGCTTGCAGCGTATCTCAAAAAACTCAGAATTCAAGTGTTCCCGTACCTGGACGATTGGCTCCTAGCGAGCTTCTCCAGACAAGGGACACTGGAAGTGGTTTCCATGGCTTCCAAGTTCCTCACATCCATGGGAGTACTCCTGAACCTGGAAAAATCACAACTTCAGCCCTCCCAACAACTTCTCTTCATAGGAGCTCTTTTGGACACTTCCAAGGCAAGAGCCTTCCTCCCAGAAGACAGGAGAAATGACATTGTCCAGATGGCTCGCTTCATCAAGGAGAACAACTCTGTTCGAGCTCTCTTGATGCAGCGGATGCTGGGTCCCATGGCATCGTCTGTGCTCACAGTTCCCCTGGCCCGCTTGCACATGAGAACTACACAGTGGATGCTCAGCATTCAGTGGTCTCTGACCACGCATGTGCAATCCTTCCATATCAAGGTGACAGAGCCTCTAACGAGGTCACTCACCTGGTGGACTCAATAGGACAACCTTCTCCAAGGTTTTCCCTTTACCCCACTGGAGACGCAGATCACCATCACCACGGACGCATCTCTGACCGGTTGGGGAGCTCACTGTCAGGATCTCCACACCCAGGGCCTGTGGAGTCAGGACGAGTCTCAGCTGCACATAAATGTCCTGGAGATGAGAGCTGTCCTGTACGCTGTCCGAGCCCTGAAGGATGTCCTCTGTCACAAAGTAATTCTCCTTCAGACGGACAACAAGGCAGTGATGTACTACATCAACAAATAGGGTGGAGCACACTCTTATCCTCTGTGCAGAGAAGCCATGCAAGTATGGGAATGTCTCGCGCACGAAGCCCTGTTCCAGGCGGTCTACCTGCCAGGAATCCAGAACGATCTGGCGGATCACCTCAGCAGAACGGAGGTGGATCCACACGAATGGTTTCTCGATTCAAATGTGCAGTCGCTATTTAAAGAGTGTGGCACTCCGGACCCCAACCTTTTTGCGTCCACACTGTATTCAAAACTGCCTCTGTTCTGCTCCAGAAATCCAGAACCTGGTGTTTTCTGTCAGGCTGCATTCAGACTTCGGTGAACAAGACGCTTTCTGTGCTCATTTCCTCCTCTTCCCTTAATTCAGAGGGTGCTGCTCAAGCTGGAGGCACAGGGGGGCAGCATGATTCTGATCGCGCCTTAGTGGCCTTGTCAGATATGGTTTCCGTTAACAGGTTATGGGAAGTTCCACCAAGACAACTTCCACTTCAGACAGACCTCCTGACCCAGGATCCTGTGGTCCATCCCAACCTGCGGTCCCTTCATCTCCATGCCTGGCTCCTGAGGAGATAGAAGTAGGTAGGTTCAACGTCTCTCTGAGAATCTCGGACATCCTCCTAGCAGCGCTCAAACCATCCACTAGGATGACCTACACAGCAAAGTGGAAACAATTTTCTATTTGGTGTGCAAAGTCCTTCCTAGGCCCCTTTACTTGCTCATCAAACAAGATGTTAGAGTACCTTCTAGACCTGTCGAACACAGGACTGCTATACTCGATGGTGATGGTGCATCTTTGTGCGATTTCGGCCTACCACAAGCTTGTCCACAATATGTCGGTGGCTCAGCTACCCTTGGTTAAGAGATTCCTTAAAGGTATCCTGCGGCTGGCCCGGTGGCGTAGAGGGTTGAGGCGCAGGCGCTTTACCTGGACCCACGCTGGCGACCGGGTTCGGGAAGCGGACTCAGGTCACTGGGGCCTGTAGGCGGTAGAGGATTGAGCGTCCAGGGACTGCCTCTCTCCGGGTGGGTTGGGGATCTGCCGGTCGGCAGCGCCCTGGTGGAGACCAGGAGCACTGCGCAACGGCGAAGGAGGGACGTACATAGAAAAGTGTGAAAAACGCTCCATGTCACGCCGGATGATGACTGCCTGGCTCTCGGAGCCTGTCAATGCCTCCGCAGCCTTCCACCTCAGCAGCTTCTCCCTGGGCCAAGATTATGAGCTGGTCTGCGTCCCTCTGGCTGGTGCTTTCCCCCTCTGAGGAGGGGGACCTACCCAGCGAAGGGATACGCCCGGTTACCTGGGGAGATGGCTGTCATTTGAGAGCGGAGGCTCAGGGGACAGGACGGGTCGGTAGAAGCCTTGGCTCGCCGGAAGGAGAGGCTGGCGTGGATGAAAGTAGGGGAGAAAAGAAATAATAATACAAAAAAAAAAAGGTATCCTGCACACTAGACCACCAGTCAGAAGACCGGTAGCCGCTTGGGATATCAACCTTGTGCTAGACATGCTCACCCGTAAGCCATTTGAGCCTCTAGCAGCTTGCAACTTGAAGTTTGTGACCTGGAAGGCTGCCTTCCTTGTGGCCATTGCCGCCGTTCGCAGGGTCTTTGAAATACATGCCCTGGTCACAGACACCCCCATACACAGTATTTCACAAGGACAAGGTGGTTCTCAGAACTCGCCGTAATTCCTTCCCAGAGTAGTCTTGGAATTCCACCTGAACCAGCCCTTGGTCCTTCCGACCTACTTTGCAGATTTTCAGAATGAAGGGGAGCGTATCCTACATTCTCTAGATGTAGAAAGGGTTTTGCGATTCTACATCGACAGAACGAAAGAGATTCGCAAATCCAAGCAACTCTTTATCTCATTCAGCATGGCCTGGCTGTGTCAGCCTGTTGCCATCGTGTGCATTTCAACATGGCTGGTAACGTGTGTCCGCCGTTGCTATTCAGTGACACAGATCAAGCTGGAAGGCAGGGTGTATGCCCACTCTACCAGAGCAGTCGTGGAGTCTCTAGCAGAGTTTCGGAATGTGCTCATTACAGACATATGCAGTGTGGCCACTTGGAGCTCTCTGCACACTTTTGTGAAGCACTACGCCTTCGATGTCCATGCCAGATAGCATCCTTCCTTTGGCAGGACAGTCCTTAATGGACTTCTGTCCTGAGTGAGCTCCTCTCTCCTGCTGCCCTTCTCGGGTGTTGTTATAGCTTGCTACTCTCCCCCTAGTGTGAATGAGTGGTAGAGATTTTATGTCCAGTAAGATATGAAAATTACATACCTACCATAATTCTTGATCTTCCTGGACGAAGTCTCCACCACTCATTCACATGCCCTCCCACCATCCCCCGAGCTTACTAATCCTGTTTTTGGTCTTCACTCCCTTGTTGGCTGGGCTGTGAAGACATTGTTGAGTTGACCCTTTTTACATGGGTCATACGGACTATCTTATGTCCGAGATGGGTTAGTTTTCTACGTTAGTTTACGCTGTACCCCCTCGGTAAAAAAGGTACTGAGGTGGTTGGAGTGTCGACGCTGAGATAGCCCTATATGATGAGCCAGTCTCATGGTGACCCGCATGCACAGTCCTATCTCAGCACCAGCCCTCCTGAAGATTTTTGGCTCCCGCTGGGTCCTAGCGCCTCCAGCGTAGTCCCACTAGTGTGAATGAGTGGTGGAGACTTCATCCAAGAAGATGAAGAATTATGGTAGGTATGTAATTTTCATTTCTGGTTCCTGCAGTGTCTTAGTTCCTTGTTCCCTAAGACCAAAGAATGTGACTCTGTGAAGGAGGTATTCTAGAAGATGAAGACATTTCAGTAAGTACTGTAACTATGTGGAAGAAATCAATTCACTAAAAATACCACCAACAGCTTAATCTGGTTCAAGGTCAGTTGGCATTCATCTGTATCCCCCTCCCCCGGGTCATGCCTGAAAATAGGCAGGAGTTGTCTAGTGCACTTACCCGGTCAACAAAAACTAAAATAAAAAAATAAAAAATAAAAAAAATACTGTATCTGGGCTCCTGTGGGTCTATGCATCCGTCAGCTGCTGAGAAGACCTTTCACATGTTGCTTATAACACCACAATTGTCCTGTTTAGAGGGGTTCCTGGTGTAGTTGTGGATCTCCACTGGTCATATAGATCTCTGTTCAGCCTGTAATTAATATTCTAAAGAAGCCCTTGCCCTGTGTCATTATGAATCCTCAGCCCATCACTGTTATGTTCTTCGCACACTGATGATATAATTAGTTCAGAAAATGCAGTGGGACACTCACTCACCCACCCACACCAGCAGGTCAGTTTGGGAAAGAGAAGTTCAGGTCTTTCTTCATTCAGAGACCTTATTTTGCTAAAGAAACGGATAGTGACAGATAATTGCTTCTAAATTTTATTGACTATTTTACAAGCAATACAACTTACAATATATCTCACAGAAGGATTGCAATAACTTACACATTTCAAATTAAGCCACTTACAAAGGATGTCTCAGACCCCTTCCCATGCGTTACACATTGGGGGAATGGCTTCATTAACAATGCAAACAATTGGTAACAGTAAGGCAGGCAACCAAATTGCTCTACAGGGATACATGTACATTTGAGCTTCCAAGTCCCTTTTATCATCCAGTCAGTCTACTATTATCCCTCATTAAGCTTTTTAACTTGCTTTTCTGTCAAGCACAGTTCCCCAAGAGAGATTTTTTAAAAGAAAAACCTGCCTGTTACTAGAACAGATCACAATCCAAATACATGGTATACAGTCTCCCCCACCCAATAGACATTAAGGAAAACACACAGAAATAAAAGTGCTAGAGGTGGTGCTTTGCACTGTAAGACACAGGAGTATGTTTGGAAAGCAATTGGTTAAACGACCATGTACTCATTCCTTACTTGTCTGGTGCATTGCAGACCTGACTAAGAGGGCAATGGCTGGAACTGCCAGCATTGACAGATTTTGATTATGGGAACTTGGTAGCTGATGCATGCCCTCAAATGTTGGTATTGCTTACATGCACCATTACTAATAAGAGTCATGAAGAGCTACTGTGGAATCAGATCAGACAGAGCAATAAAACATCAGTAAAATGCAAACAACAATCCGTGATAAACTGTATCCTTCCAGAAAAGTAGAACTTTGATTCTGATTGTGATCTTCAGGTGCCTTTGTTTGAAATTGTGTGATTTTGAAAACTTTATAGGAGCATAGATTGTTTGTGACCAAAAATTAGATTACAGAAAGACACAATTTTACTGAAGTGTGGACTAGTGTTCTGTCTGATTTTTTTGCAGGTACAATTACCTCCAGCAGTCCTACGGCCCAACCAGCTGAGGTGCTGCTGCAGGCAACTCCTCCCCACCGAAGAGCACGGTCGGCTGCATGGTCTTACATCTTTTTGCCTGAGGAGGCATGGTGTGACCTCACTATCCACCTTCCTGCTGCAGTCCTGCTGAAGGAGATCCACATCCAGCCCCACCTTGCATCCCTTTCTAGTGAGTAGTTGCTGTCATTTGTACTCTGACATTGTCTAGCACATTGTCTGTTCTCTGTATTTGTTGACCTGTAATGCATAGACTGTGTGGACCCTCTTTTAAGAAATAACCAACTTTTTGTATGTATCAGTTCACTGATTTAAATAACTACGGGCACTATCGATATCACACTTTAAGTAACAATCATCTGTTCTAGAGCTGGCATACTAAGCAGAGTTTGGCTGATGGCTGTAGATTAACAGCCAGCCTTATTTATGTCCCCCCCGCCTCCTTTTTAAAGGGAAACGTCCACCTCCTGTCAGGCCCCATCTCCGTATGAAGCAGGGCCTGATTAGCAATGTAATAAATACTATGTATTTTTTTTTTTTACTTACTGTGCCTTCCTCCCATTGGGGTGCGAGACCTGGGAAATGAAAGTAGGGTCTTGTTATGCTTTTTCTCTTGTCATATTGCAAAAAGTTTTAGTATAGTGACAGGGCTGGCAGGGACACCCTCATATAGAAATAAATGTGATTATTCGCTGGCTCCATTGTGCTAGGTGAAGGGGTTCGCCTGGCACATTGGTGACCCGGATTCGCTCCCGAGCCCGGGACGACAGGAGCAGAGGCCGGCAGGGAGAGCTTCAGAGTGTTCCTTGGATGCACTCCTCGTGGGGGGGTGGGCCAAGAACGCATCACCCTTTGACAGCTCCTGGCGGTTGGTATTGGCATTGCACTTTGCAACGTGGGTGACCACACATCGCATGCACAATCACAGCAGGACGCCTCAGCGTACATTCTAGGGGTGGGGTTACAGGCACAAGGAAAATGCCGCCTGGATGACGGCGGCCTGCTCTCTCAGTGCCGTGAAACACGGGATCGCCTTGTGCTGCACCCTCACCCACTCTGGCATAGATAGAGGAAGGTGCTGGTGGGCACTGGAAGTCTCCCCTCCTGGTACCCCCACGGGAGGGCCCCCCCCCGAAGGGATACGCCAGGTCAACTGGGGAGCGGCATGAAGAGGGACAGCGATTGGCAGATGGAAGAAAGCGGTGCGGTGGAGCTTTGCCACCCAAAGGAGTGGGTGGCAGAGCTAAACGAAGGGGGCATTAACAGAATATACAAAAAAATAAATAAATGTGATTATAAATACTGACAAATGGAAGATGATGCAGGAAATGTAGTTGGACCTGCCAGCAAAGTTAATTCTCTGGGGGCAAAATTACTGCATTATCTTGAAGAATAATTTCTCTGGTTTACTTGTGTAATTTCTTCTTGGAAATCCTGAGAGCCCAGTGCTTTTGTGAAGTAAGATACTCAGCTGTAGGGCGAGGGTGCCAGGTAATCATTACACCTAAGCTCCCTCTGCTGGCTGATCACAGAGCGACATTTGTATCAGATGCCAAAGGAGCTGCTTGCCCTCTCCTGGCCAGTGGATAAGGTATGGCAGCGGCTACTCCAGCAGTGGGAAGAGGGGCACACCGGGAAAGGAAGTGCAGGGAATGCTGGCACATTGCTTGCATCATCTCGCCACCCTTTTCAGTTGAGACTGAAATGTCTCTACTCTGACTTGGGTATAAAAGTGTACAATTCAAATGTTTAATTCCTGCGTTTCCTTTAATGTTGCACATCTTCATTTAAAACTTGATTTATATACTACTAAAAGAGAATCCTCATGGACCACAAATTACTGAAAAGAGACTAGAGGTCTGGCTTGAACCCCCAAAAAAACACACTTAAAAAAAAAAAAAAATCCAATTTGATATCTGGTGCTCACTTTTTAAAACCCAAATTCACATCTGGGTGATCCTGCCTCCCCCTGTGCCGCACTCTGCACAACAAATCCTAGAGTCTGTGTCCGCTGTGACTGTGGCAGCTTTATCACTCTAACGCAAGAGAACTTACAGTTGCACCTAGAGGCCATAGGAAATGAGTTTTGCACTGGAAATCTGTGGTTTCTGGGAGTACTGGAGGGTGTAGAAGAGTATGCCTTTTGGGGTATTTTAAATCTTGGATCACCACCAGGTTTATGCTAACAAATTTTGACCTTTTAGCCATGAAAATGGTTTACCTTGTAAACCCTTGTGCTACCTCAGCGGTTCCATTCTAGCCACGAACAGTCACTCTTTTTTTTTTTTTTTTTTTGTCTGCTCACCCCAGACTCCGTCTCCCCCCCCGGACTTAACTTTTCCCCACAGATACCCCCTGGCTTACCCCCGGGAGGGCCATGGCGCCAGGTGGACCTGTCAAAGACGGGACAAGGTGTCAGCGGGGGGCACCCACCGACATTGCCTCCCTGGCTAACCCCCCAGGGTGGGGTTCGAGTCTGGCTGGAACCACAGACTCCAGAATTGGTCGGCAGAGAGAGAGCCGGAGGGGAGCGATCAGGGCTCGGGCAGGCATCATTGTGGGCGACTGCAAGTTTTATTGGTGTTTTTCCCCCCATGACAGGGACGTGCAGTGATGTCCTGCATCTGCTCCGCTCCACTCAAGTAACGGTGCCGGCACGGAGTTACCCCCAGCCTCTGCCAGAGGTCCACATTGTGCCGGACACTCTACCCGCTCCCCCTGGAGAAGGAGAGCAGTCCGGGGATGCTCAGTCTTTCGTTCCTGCCCGGCCGGCCCTCCGATGTCCCGAGTCCATTCCCGAACTCGAGTCATCTGCATAGCAGACTGGCGCCCTGCCCTGCACTGGCTTACAAACAATCCTTTTTACGATGTTGGGTGTGGAGTTACACAACACCATTCTTCAGATTGCCAGTGCAGAATATCCCCTGGATATAGACAGTGGAGATGTAAAATGTTTTGTGGACTTACCCTTTCAACTAAGGGCCTGGAGGAAGAAGTTCTACCCTGTGGACTCTTGGGATTATACACTTCTTTCCGTCCATGTCTGGAAGGTCTACGGCAGGAAAGCGTTCCACTATAGCAACCCTGAGGATATGGGTCGCTGGGTGGAAAAAGCCAAACAGAAGTTTGCCACTCAGGGAGAAGATCAGCGGCCCGAGGACTCACATGGGGACTGAGACTTATGCTGTCTTTTGACTGTTTTTCATTATTATGGACCATTGAACTGGGCTTTTTGGTGGTAACCAGGGGCCAAAAAGGTCTAGCAAAAGAAAAATACGTTGTTTGGATGAAAGTTGGTTGGGAACAATGACAGTCCATGTGATAACTTTTTTCTACTAATATGGTTATTAAATAGCAGCCCGGCTGCTGCATTTTTCTCTCTATGTTCTCCTGTTTAGGACACACCACGGCAGTTGGAGAAGCTGGCATTACCTATATCTCAGTATTGGTACTGATTATACTGTTATACCACCTACTCTTATATGCAAGATTAAATGTCAACTGACTGTTAATATACATTTTTTGGGGGAAATGTAATACTGCCTTATATCAGTGTACCTGTTGGCTTTTATGAGAGAATGGCTATATCTGCTGTTATATGAAAATAATAAAGTGGATTGGGGTGAGGTCAGGAAAACTCCGCCCTGCTACACGTAGCACAAAGTTCCCAAATTTGCCGGCATAGTAAAAATTTGCTCCAGCTCTACCCTTAACACCTTGTACACTTTCATTTTTCTGTTCAGCTTCTTACCACTCTTGTAGTTAGCCAAGCTAGCAAGTTCCTTTTTTTTTTTTTTTTTTTTAATTATGTTCACCGTGCGTGCATGTGCAGCGAGCATTTTGTTACAAGAAGTGGTATGACACTGTCAATACAGTGCAAGTGGTCTGCAAGGGCTCGTGTTCACATTGTTAGTTGCGGCTGGATCATGACAGTATTCTGGCATGCTGGGCAAAAATTTGTAGATTTCAAAGAAAGAGACGCACTAATCATAGGTTGGCTCTTTCCTTTGATCTGCATTGCCCAGCGAAGCACAGCTGATCTGTCATGATCAGCCTTGCTGAGGAGTTACACCCTGTAAGAAAGAAAACTACCCATCAATGTCTGTTGCTGGCACCACCGTAACTGTCCCCCCACCCACCCAACCCTCCCTCTCAGCATCACACACACACACACACACACACACACACACACACACACACAAAAACACTGACATTGCCCAGTTCCCCAGTCTATAGATCTGTGTATATATTTACATACATACACCCTGTAAACAAGAAAACCGTCTATTGATGTCGGTTTCTGTCACTGCCTTTACTGTCTACCCACCTGACCCTCCCACTCAGCACTCCCCAATCCTCCCCTCCACACACACCTGACCCTCCCACTCAGCACTCGCCGATCCCCCCCCCCCCACACACACAGTACCGACACTTGGGGTGTCAAATCTCCTGGCATTGAAACCTGAAATAAAGAAAATCATCCCTCACCTTTTTTTTTATTTTAACTCTGTAAGAAAGAAAACCATTCATCAATGTCTTGTTGCTGGCACCACTGTAACTGTCCCTCCACCCAATCCTCCCGCTCAGCACCCCCTACACCTCCCTCCCCTCATAAGCATAACACTGACACTGGGGTGCCCCGTTCCCCCAGTGTCACCACCTGAAATAAAGAAAACTGTCCCTGGTAGTTTTCTATAGAGAGATATCTGTATACATACACCCTGTAAAAAAGAAAACCATCTATTGATGTCTGTTTCTGCTGTTGCCTTTACTGTCTACCCACCTGACTCTCCCACTCAGCACCTGCCACCCTTGGTGCCTTGGCGGGGGCTCCTATGGTGGGAGGGCCCAGTCTGGCCCCTTGGCGGGGCAGGTGGGGCCGTGTTGGCATATCTCTGGTGCCGCTTCACACTCTGGTGCTATTACGGTGCTATGGATGGAGGTGGCACTGGGCAGAGCGGGGCTGGTCTATGGGGCTACTTGGGTGCTGACTTGGTGTCATTTGGTGGTCGCTGGGATGGGAGCGTGCAGTTCGTGGGACTGGGAGGGATTTCAGGAGTCGTTTGATTCAGGCCTCCTTCTCCGGGAGGATGATTCGGAGGCTAACTCTGGGTGTGGGGTGGATTCCGCTGGTTCCGGGATCGGTGGTACCAACCAGCCCTCGGATGCCCAGGGGGCACCACAGGGCAGCCCGGAGCCGGTGACCCATCTGCCTCCTCAGGGGACATACTCCCTCCTGTGATTGTCCTGGCCAGCCTGACATTTGGGCGGGCTGGGGTGTCCCAGGCAAGGGAGGGCGCTCCACCCCCGACTGTCTCCTTGGAGTTGGCTGCAGGGTGCCAGCTGTCTCAGCTGGTGGTGAGGAAGAGGGCTGTCTTGGAGTCTGAGGGGTTGAGTGAACTCTGTTCAGCGGAGTGACCTCCCCTGGGAGCCTGCTAGGACTCTGGGCGGAGCCGTAACATTGGGCCAGTCTTCTCCCCTGAGATCCACCCAGGAGGGACATCTTCTTTGAAGGTCAAGGGCCGCCTATGGGCTCATACGGCCCCAGTCGCCTCGCGGGGGGGAATTCTTCTCTCGGGCTCAGCTCTGGCCGTTCCAGCTCGGTTGAGCAGCCTTTGTCTGCTGGGACCAATGGGGCTTCTCCTCCCTTGAGGTCTCTCGAACGATCCCCCTGCCTGGGCAGAGGCACTGCCCCTCCTCGGAGGTGCCTGACCCCCATGCCTCTGCCAGCCCCTCCCTCCCAGGTATCTGTGGTCCTATGGGGCCCCTTACCTCGGAACAGTTCAGGGCCACAGCTGCACTGTACCCTGCCTAGTTCTGAGCCATGGACGAACAGGTGTTCCACCACTCCCCAGTGCAACTTGACCCTGTCTCTCCGAGCTCGTCAGCTCCCTCATCTTCCTTCTCTGAGGGAGAGGAGTCCTCTGTCCATCTTTCCCCAGCAGCTGATCTCTCTAGTTATCAGCGTTTCCTGTCGGGGTTGCTCGACGCACTCCACATTTCTACCTTAGGAGATCGTAATCTGGACCAGTCGGCACATGCCTTCTTGGTGAGTACAGTGCGGCCAACCTGTTGGTCCCTGCCTGGCCTGCTCCCTTCTGGGAGGCTTTGCACCGGGTCTGACAACGTTTCTTTGCCCCAGCTCCAGCCCCAAGGGACCTTCGCCAGCGATATTGCACCCCGCTGTGGTCTCCAGGAACTCTGCCTCACCCTCCTTTGCGCGTGATGCTCCTGGACACCTCTTCTGGGCATAGAAGCCCGAGCCATGACCGACCCCTAGATTCAAACTCACCTGAGTGTGATTTTTGGGGCAGGAGAGTTTTCTCCTTGGCACAGATCTTGCTCTGTGTGGCAGCACATCAGGCCCACCATGCTACCTACAACAGGTGCTTGTGGTCACCAGCTAGGATAGGTTCTAGCTTCCTTACCTGATTTGGAGGAAACCAGGCAAGCCATTGCCTCTCTGCGCGAGACCTCCAGCTTGCAAGGCACCAAGCAAGGGCATCATTCGATGCCAACGAGGTAGCCTCCAGGATAGTGGGGACAAGGATCTGCATCAGGCTGTCGGCATGACTTCATCTCTACCGGTTGTCACCCCTGGCCTGGCGTAGGGTGACTTCCTCCGCCTTCCGGAAAACCCAACTTTTCTCCCGTAGGGTGAGGCGAGAGCTTCAGGGGCACCTTCCTTCTCCTGTGAGGAGATCCTCGCCTCACCCGGACTAGTCCCAGGCTTGCAGGGGTTCTCTCCTCTGGTATCTCCCCCACTGGAGGCTGAGGGACACTGTCCCTTAGGGAGGTGCTGGGCCCCCCTTCAGGGTGCTCGGTACTCACTCAGTAGTGATGAATGGTGAAGATTGACACAGATGAGATATGAAAATTATGCACCTACTTTAACTCCTGATCATTCTGTGTATCTTCACCATTCATCACTAAATCCTGCCCACCTTCCCCTCTGGGGCCTCAATCTCTGGGCAATTTCCTCCTTCCTGTTTGTCTTCCATTTGGAATCTGGTCTTAGCACCTCCTCTCCCCCCCCTTTCCCCTTCTGGAATCGAGGGGGGATTCCTCTGAGTAGGCAAGCAGGGAGGGTTGTGCTGCTGGGGATCGCAGGAGCTCTTTCCTTCTCCTTCAACCTAGGTAATTCTTGGTGCTCTGGCTCCCTCTCATCCTCTTGAGGGGGCCTGGGGGAGGGGAGCAGCTCTTCTCTTCATCCCCTCAGTTATTTTCCCTTCTGGGAAACTGGTTTCTAGGGACATGGATATGTTGTTCATCCACACTGTCTGGCAGGTTCCTTGCAGCTTTAAATCTTGCCGGAAGGTCTTCAAGCTGGCTCCTCCCACCCACCCGGGTGGTAAAACTCTCGGCTCCGCCCCATGACGTCAGATCTTCCTTACCACTTGGAAGCTCAGGTTCCCTCCTTAACTCTGCGTATAAGACTGGTTCCTAATTCTTGAATTTCGAAATTAAAAGTTTTTGCTAAAAGACTTGGTCTTCTCTCCCTCAAGCGCTGCGATGGGCAAATCGACTCCGTTCCGGAGATGCTCTTGCGGGCAGAAGATGTCTCAGACGGATCCGCACTCCACGCGTCTACTGCTGGGCCTTGAGCACGACCCGCGAGGCCTGCGACCTGTGCTCTTCCTTTTACGCCCTCGTCCTCGAAGAGCCGTGCTGCCGTTTACAACTGGGCGTCCGGACAATTTCCTCGGTAAGTCAAAGAGGCCCGATCGGCGGTGTCACGGGGCGCTCGGCGGATCAGCTCGAGCAGATGATCGCCCTCGAAGAAGAGGCAGCGCGGCCGCTTCTACCTGCGTCACGGCATTTGTCCCGCTCTCTTGGTGCCTCTTATTCAGCTTCTTTTAAGGAGCTTTGTCTGACCCTCTCTACTAAAGGTGAGGGACCAACTTCTTCTGGACTGTTTTCTCGGTCCAAAAAGAGACAAGGGTAAGTCTCACCGTGGGCGCTCTTGGGAATGATCCCCTCTCCCGGGTCAGCCGGTTGTCGACTCGATTAAACTAAACCGACCACGGTCTCACGGTGTTCCGTCCAGGCCAGTTGACCGAGACTCCCGTCGCATGAGCCGGAATCCCTCCCGGTTCCCCGGTGGGAGTTGAGGACCCCGTCGGCTCGTCTGTGCCTCGGTTCGGAGCCAGCGGTTGAATCTTCGAACCGAGGAGTGCCGGTTCCCCGACACCTCCCGCACCGTCCTCGGCAAAGCCGAGGTTCTCGTCTCGGCTTCTTCAGCGGTCCAGCCGATCCTGCCATCATAGAGCGGTCTCGGTCACCGCTGCAAGCCCGCGCCGCTCGTCCTCTCTCCGCCTCGACGAGGGAGCGTCGCGCAAGTTGTGTCCGAAGATATGAGGAACTCTTTTGGCAACAGCTCCTTCTGACCGGGGAATAAGCCCGACAGCCGTCGTCTTCCACGTCCATTAAGTGGCTGTCACGGAGGGAAACAACCCCTCGTTTATCCGAGGAGCCTGTTCCCAGGCCGGTTGTTCGGCCAAAACCAGCTGCCCCACCGATTCCGGTGGAATCTCCGCCTCCACAGCCGTTAGTTGGGGCTCTGACCAAAAATTCTCGGTCGGCTCAGGGACTGCCCCATAGGCTGTCTGTCACCCTCACTCCCGATCGACCTCGGCAGATGGAGGGTGGCTCAGGCGCGAGGCAGCTCTTTGAGGACTCTTCCGAGTCAAGTCGATTCCTCCCTTTCTCCAGCGAATGGACTGGAGTCCTCAGGAGGACAGTCGGTGGACGATAGCCCTTCGTCCTTTCTGGGATTGCTTCGGCTCATCTCGGAGTCCACCGGGATGAAGCTCGAACCCGTTTCTAAGCGGGCCAGGTATCCCCTCACAGAGATTCTGGACCGAGGGGATTCCCCTACGGAGGCCTTTCCGGTGGCCGAGGCCATAGTGGGCCCGGCCTTGGAGCTCTGGCAGCGCCTGGCACCGCTGTGCCTTCGGCCAGGATGGCAGGAAGTATCGCGGTTCCTACCGGTTCCCTGTCCGGTTTTGAACACTCCCTCGGCCGAGGGTTAGTTACCGACATGCGTTTTCGGCGTGCAGAAGGCACTAGGGATTGGACAAACCTCCCGACAAGGAGTCCAAGAAATTGGACTATGCGGCGAAAAAGTCTATGCTCTGCGTCCTCCTAGGCCTTTGCCAGCCAGTTCGGCCGTCCTCATGGCATTTCTCTCATGCCCTGTTGGGCTCCCTGGATGAGGTAATCACTCATCTTCCAGCAGATCTGCAGGCCACGGTCAAGCAGAGTGCGGGACCAGGGACAGGGCAGTGGCCAAACAGCAGCTCCAGACTGCTTTGGACCTTGGGGACTCATGTGCCTGGTCTGTAAAGGCGGCAGTGGCCATGTGTGTCGTCGGGCTTGGCTGAGGATATCCACCTTTACTTGGATACCCAGCTGCGGTTGGCGGATGTTCCCTTTTTGGGAACCAACCTCTTTGACCCTGGGGTGGAAGGTCACCTGCAGAGAGATCGAGAGTCCCAATCGACCTTGGACTCGGTCTCTTCACGCTCAGAAGGACAAAGGCATAGAGCCACAGCCTAAGCCCTTTCGGTCCTTCTGCGCCATGCCGTCCGCCCAGCAACGTCCAGGACCAGCGAGGTCGGGCTTGGCATCCCAAACCCAGCCTGGGGCTTCCTCCAACAGGAAGCAGGGGTAAAGAGCCCAGGGAGGTCCCTCGGCGGTCCCTCCTCCAAGCCTGCCAGTGGCCCGAGGCTGAGGGGTGCACCCCAACCCATCACCTCACCCCAGGTTCCCATTAGAGAGACGGTCGGCACTTCCTTTCCGCCTGGTCGAGTATTACCCACGGACAGGTGGGTGCTGAAGTGGTGGGAAAAGCCTGCCTCTAGAATTGAGCAGGCCCGCCCTTCGAAACCGTCATCTCGGGGAGCCTCGGGGTCCCAGCCTTACTGTCGGCTCGTCTGGCCGACATCACTCTCCTCCTCAAAAGGAGGTCAGGAGAGGTGGCAGAGCCTCCTCAGACCTGAGGTTTGTGTCCAGGTACTTCCTGACAAAAGCGGACAGGGGCTGGCGCCCCAATTCTAGACCTACACGACCTGAACAGTTCCAAGGTCTCGAACCTTCAGGATGGTACTCTGGCTCAGATGGAATCCCTGGAATACAGGCGTGTGGTTCCGCTCCTGGACCTGCAAGGGCCAGCGTTCTTTCCGTCCCTATCCGTCCGTCACATGGAATTCCCTAAGCTTTCAACGAGGATCCCTTACAATTCGAGCCATGCCCTCCGGCCTGTCTCCAGCTCCCAGGGTCCTACCAAATGCATAGCAGTGGTGACAGCTCTCCCCTCGGCGCCCGAGGAGTCCGGTGTATCTCTTACCTGGACGATTGGCTGATATGACCCCTCAGACAGAGGTGGGGCGGTCAGAGATCTGGCCCTCCGAGGTTTGCTCTCAAATCGGCCTTCTATCAAGGCCAGAGTATGCAACTCCAAGCGAAGCAGGTGATTCTGTTTATCGGGGCAGAGCTCGACTCTCTTGAGGCAGAGCTGCGGCTCGGCGGACAGGGCTGAGTTCTTACCTCCTTTGCCCAATCTTTCTGGTTGAGCAATGTCCATCTGCCGGGACTTCCCGCGCCTCCTGGGTCTCATGGCGGCCTGTACCAGCGTGGTCCGTTGGGCACGCTGGCACATGCGTCCCCTTCAGTGGGGACTGGCCAGCCAGTGGTCACAACGCTGTGATCCATTGGACCAGCTGGTGACGGTGACCCAGGAGATGTGGAACGCTCTCCGGTGGTGGACCGTTCCATCTCATCTGCAGGAGGGCATCTCTCTATCGACCGATGCCTCTCTGATGGGTTGGGATGCCCATCTGGGGGAACACCGGGCACACGGCCTCTGGTCCCCGCGGGAGTCCTGATGCCACAGCAACCTGCTGGAGCTCCGGGCGGTCCACTTAGCTCTCACCGCCTTTGCTCCGTTTCTCCGGGGGTCAAGTGGTCCGAGTCCAGACTGACAGTACCACGACCATGTACTACCTAAACCGCCAGGGCGGGACGCATTCCATGCTTCTATGCAAGGAAGCTCTCCGCATTTGGTCACTCGTGCGCAGCTTGGAGGAGGATCTCGTAGCCATTCATGTGGCAGGAGCCTCCAACACCCTGGCCGATGACCTGAGCCGGATAGGGGCTGCATCTCACGAGTGGTCTCTCCTGCCGGAGGTAGTACAAGATCTGTTCTCCCATTGGGGCACACCTCAGGTGGACCTGTTTGCCTCCAAGGAGAACACGAAGCTGAGGCTGTTCCATGCCCGGCCCCCTCAGCAGGGCTCGCTGCAGCGGGATGCCTTCTCGAGGCCGTGGAACCCGGGCCTCTTCTACGCCTTCCCTCCATTTACCTTGATTCACAAGGTGCTTCTCAAAGCAAGGAGGGACAAGGCGCAGGTGATTCTGATAGCCCCAGACTGGCCTCGCCAGTTCTGGTACCCAGATCTCCTCAGCCTCAGCTCCAGGCTCCCGAGGCAGCTTTCAGCTCGCCCGGATCTGCTCTCAGTCAATCAGGGGAAGGTGTTCCATCCGGACCTTCAATCCCTGCACCTGACGGCCTGGTTCCTGAGTGGCTAGAGTTCCAGGCCTTGGGTCTTTCGGCGAGGTCCTCGATGTTGTTGAGGCGTCCCGTAAGGAGTCGACCAGGAAATGCTATGCCTTCAAATGGAAGAGATTTTCCATTTGGTGTCAGGGCAAGGGCTTGGACCTTTCCTCCTGTCCTTTGGCAAGCATCTTGGACTATTTATGGTCCCTTTCTCGTCAAGGGCTTAGGTCGACGACCCTAAGGGTGCACCTGGCAGCCATCTCTACTTACAGGGCGTGGGCCGGGGAGCAGTCGGTGGTGCAGGAGAAGGTGGTCTGGCGCTTTTTCAAAGGCCTTGATCACATTTCCCCTCCAGTGCGAGAACCTCCACCTCCATGGGATTTACTGCTGGTACTGGCAAAGCTCATGGGCAAGCCATTCGAACCAATGCACAGGTGTGAACTCTCTCACCTGTCGTGGAAGACCGCCTTCTTGGTGGCTATCCGTCAGCCAGAAGGATGGGAGAACTCCAGCGCTCTGCATCGAGTCTCCTTACCTGGTCTTCCACAAGGACAGTTGTCCCTGCGCCCCACCCGAAATTCCTTCTGAAGGTGGTGTCGGAGTTTCACCTTAACCAGGTGTTGACTCTGCGGTGTTCTACCCAATCACACTCGGAGGCCGAATACAGGCTCATACTTTGGACCCTAGAAAGTTCTTTATTATAAGGGCCTTGGCTGAAATTGAGGAGAGGTTCGCCAGCTGTTTGTCACCTCACGCTGAAGCCGCACCTGGCAGACCTGCAGCCAGCGGACGATAAGCAGGTGGGTCACCTCCTGCATAGATCTCTGCTACAAGTTGGCGGGCATGGAGCCTTCCAGAGGGATAAGAGCTCATTCTACCCGCCATACTGCTGTATCGGTGGCTGCTTCCAGGGACGTCCCTATCCAGGAAATCTGCAGGGCTGCTACCTGGAAGTCAGCACACACCTTCATTACCCATTACCACATCCACCTTGAGTCACGCCGGGATGCTGGTTTTGAGACTTTGGGCCTCGGTTCTCCAGTCTTTATTCCGAAGTAGAGGTGTGCCTTGCCTCCCTCCCCCGGAGAACTGCTAGGAGTCTGCCAGATAGTGTGGATGAACAACATATCCATGTCCCTAGAAATACAGGTTACTCACCTGTAACAGGAGTTCCTAGGAATGGTATATGTTGTTCATACACACGACCCATCCGACCTCCCCGGATTCGACGCACAACCTGGCTTCCAGCGGGCTAGATCTGGCATCATGGGGCAAAGCTGAGAGTTTTACCACCTGGGTGGGTGGGAGGAGCCAGCTTGAAGACCTTCCGGCAAGATTTAAAGCGGCAAGGAACCTGCCAGACAGTGTGAATGAACAACATATACCTTTCCTAGAACTCCTGTTACAGGTGAGTAACCTGTATTTTTCTTTTCTTCTTGGAAGGAAAGGAACATTGTTTAAAGCAGTAATGCCCTTCTGTAGTCCTCTTGTAGTCCTCGAGCAGTCCTCTGGACCCCGGCGAGTGGGATGCAGTGTCCCTTCCCTTCTCTTTTCTCCTTCTGTTCTACCTCTTCTCCCTCCCTTATTCTATCCCTCTCTTGCTCTCCCAGAGGTTTGGGGCCCCCGTCCCACACCCCTAGGCTCCCGTTCCCTTCTGTCCTCTTATCCGGCATTATTCCTTCTTTGGTTTTATATCCTTTCCTTTTTGTAACCCTCGGACTCCCTTGCCCCGCCCTCCCTTTCTGGCGTGCAGAGCTGGGTCTGAGGAGGAGTCGACGTCAGTTACTGGCCAACCCATGAGCGCCATGCAATACGTCAGCCTTGAGGGCGGCGCCATCTCAACGTTGGCTCTACCTCCTTGCAAAAAAAAAAAAAAAAAGGCTCCCGAAGGGTCATATTTCTCCGGCTAGAACCCACCAATGATGAATGGTGAAGATGCACGGAAAGATCAAGAATTACAGTAGGTATGTAATTTTCATTTATCATTCTTTCATCGAATTTAACCAAATTCATCATGTATGTCTTCCCAGCCAGCTTCATCCACAGAGTGGCGGAAATCAGAGTGCTCGTGCGGCAAGCAAATCCCAGCAAAGACGGCCATTCGGCCTGCGTTCTGTGCCTAGGCCCCGACCATAAGCCGGACGCCTGCCCGCATTGCTTCCACTTCAGTAGGAGGACTCACATCTGCTGCCTGAAGACTTCAGAAGCATACCTCCTTGAACAACAAGTAGCTGCCATGCAGAAGACCCTCTTGGGGCACAGCTGGTCTTCCTCCTTGGCCAAGGACTCCTCCCTTAGAGAGAAAAAATTGAGTGGGAAGCACCATCATCAGGACAAGGATAGGTCCAGGTCAGAATCCTGTCCCAGGTCTCTCTATAAGGCTTGCAAAAGTCCTACCTCCAGTTCAAGGTCAGACTCGGCCCCTCCAGTTTCTCTGGCTCTTCTGGGGTTACCGTCGAGGAAGCCTCCCGCCTCCACCTAGACGTATGACGGGGAGTCTTCTGGGCTAGGGCCTTCCCAGGCCCCCGTTTCCCTGGCTATTGGGCCCCACAAGCTCTTGCTAGGGTCTCAGCCAGAAGGATCGGTCCACAATTAGTTGGGCGGCAGGTCGGAACCTGCAGTCTGCAAGGCTGTTGTCTCTGGGTCATCGGACAAGATGACAGGGTCCGATGACACCATGAGACGTTAGGAACATGAGTGCCACAAGATACTGCGCTCGCCTTTCAAGCCGTCGTCGGCCGGGGCTCCAGACCAACAACAGTCCACAACACTCTCTGACTGCACTATGGAGCCGGAGCAGACGACACCCTGCAAGCCGTCGTCTGATCCACAGGGCTCTAAAAAGAAAAGGGTCCGATCCCAGACCCGACGTCGGGAGACCTGACGCCTGCATCCAAGAGAACCATGGACCAGACGTCACTCTGTCTGTTACTGCCTCACTTCAGGAGCCCGATGACCAGATGCTAGGGCACCCGACGCCTGGGAATGTGACACCACCAGACCTGACATCCAGTACAGTGGCATCGTCAGACCTGACGCCAGGGGGGACTAAACCGAAGGGTTTGATACCAGGCCTCTCGGATGCCCTCACCCCGACGCCAGACCCACAGCTGGGCACCATGTTCCCTTTGGCTGAGGTCAGTGCTCTATTCACCAGTTGGTGGAACACTATTAAAGGGGATCTATTACCCAAACTGCCGGAGCCGAACCCCACCCCCGTGGGGACCCCTATCCTACCTTCACCTAGGCAACTGACCCCTCCTCCACGCAGATCGCCTTCGCCACCCTGGACGACAACCCACCCAGCTCCAGGGGGTAATGAACAGGAATCTCATGGATGATGGCAGCACAGTCATCACCCGTCGTCCAGATCCTCCTCTAGGTGCCGGAGTTGCTCTAGCCAGATGCCAGTCCACATCTTCAGAGGAGTCCAATGGAGGCTCCTCCTCTTACGATTCGTCAGAAGATGACTTGTCTCTTCCACCTCTGGATCCAAGGAGGGATTTCTCGAGATCTCCTCCGGACAATCCCTCTTTCCTAGATGTGAGGAAACGCATTCAGTTCCTTAACCAGTGGGAGACAGAAGATTTAGACCCCAAGAGATGCCGCCTGGCAAAATATTTAGAGGTCGCAGACCTGAAACCCTTAGTCATTCCACCATTAGTGGAGCCCTTCCAGGATGTTACTAAACTAGCCTGGAAGCATCCTTCCACAACCTTGGTGGTTCCTAAGAAAGCTGACTGCTTATATAGGACCCCTAGGGAGGAACCACACTTGTGCGAGCTACCCAAAGTGAACTCTATGATCCTTATGGCCGCACATGATAGGACTCAGCAACTGAAGCATATGAGCTCCCAAACACTGGATAAGGAGTCCAGAAAGATGGACCAGTTTGGCCGGAAGATGCACTCTTTGGCCACTTGCACGGTCCAGTTATTAAATTTTCTAGTACACATGGTGATGTATCATAAATCTCTCTGGAACAAGGCTATGGACCTAGTTCGGTCACAGCCTGACTCCACTAATAAGTCTGAGCTCTGAGCCGTCCTCCAGTCAGGTGCTGACGTTGGCAAGCATGTCCTCAGGTGCTCATATGACTCGGCAGACACTGCCGCCCGAGCAGCTGCCACGGGAGTATGCTTACGGCGCTACTCCTGGTTGAGGGTTTCAGGCTTTCGCCTGGATTTACAGGATGCTGTCCTGGATGCCCCTTTTCAAGGGTCAGTTCTTTTCGGCCAGGAGGCAGAAAAGGTGATCACAGGTTTGCAGGACTCGGGAAAAACAGATCTTACTTCAAGTAGGAGCTCTTGCAGCAGGCTATTACAATTAGGACTATGCCACAGGCACTGAGACCCATCGGAAACCTTTAGGTAGCAGTACCCAGTGGGGGCCACACCCAATGTTGGCTCCGCCCCAGCGTCAGTCAGTGGTATATCAGGAGGCGGTCTCAAACCCCAGCTCAGTTCTTTTCCTGCCACAGACCCATTTCTAGCGGCCCTTCAGTTGTCTTTAGAACCCGTTTGTAGTAGTTCAGCAAAACTTTTCTTATTTTTCTCGAAGTTCGTTCTCGTCGTTCTCACCAATCTGTATGTCGACTTCACCGTCGTCCGTTTCCTCGTCTGGACTGAAGAGGACAAAGTGTTCTTGCGGCTGTCAGATAACGGTGAAAGACTCATACGAGGCCTCTGTCTTTTGCCTCGGGCCGGACGACACCAAGAGTTGCCCGATCTGTTGCGGCTTTACAAGCAGGACTTGGATCCGCTGCCTAAAGGCTCTAAAGGCCCATATCCTCGAAAAACAAGTGGCCGTGATGCAGCGCTCCCCTGGGGAGAAGTCTTCTTCATCGAAGCACAAGGGGAAATCAGACTGCCACAAGTCCAGCGAAAAGGACCAGAGCCAGTCTCAACTGCGCTCTTGTTCTCCCCACAAAAAGGCCTCTTCCTCTGGATCGGGTGGCTCAGATAGTTCCCACCACTCAAGACACTGAAGAAAAGAGGAAGACTACCGTCCACACCAAGACACTGGCATCAGGTAAGGGTAGTCGTGGCCCGGTCTCGGTACCTACACCCCACCTCGAAAGTGAAGGCTATGCCCTTGTGGACACCCTCTACCTCGGGAGTTGGGACCTCAGCTTCCTCTTCGGCATCTGCCTCAGCCCCGCCGAAGAAAGCCTCATCTACGGTCATACCCGGGGCTACGGGTAAGGCCCATTCCCAGAAGGAACAGGAGCCACGCTCAAAGCCGACACCAGTTCACTGCCCCTCTACATCCCTACAGGCGACAACAAAACCAACGACAGCAAAGCCTGATGGCTCCAAACCATCATCGGCTCAGGACCCAGAGCAGATGCCAGTGAAGGCGGTGCCGGGTATTGACCGTTCATCGGTCCAAAGGGCCTCTACTCCGGAGGATATGACGGATGACTCTTCACCCAAGGACCTTCCTGATTTGCCGTCCTCGCCCATACCTCCCCACCTGCCGGGCCAACCCAGCCTACCGGCGGGTTCTGTCGTGCCGCTGTTTAGTAACGAGGAGTTCACCGAGCTCTTTCAATTTTAGTGAAGCAAAGTTAAGCAGGATGTTTTGCCACTGCAGCCCGATCCTATTCCAGCTCTGGAAAAACTGGGGGATAAGAGCAGGGGCCAAAAGCCTTCTTCCCCTGTGCCTAAACTTTGCCCCTCTAAGCCAAAACAAAAATCCAGGTCATGCACTCCGGTGGATAACCATAGCCGATCCAAAAACAGGGAATGTCGGCACCGGCAACGCTCTCGCTCTACCAGCCACCATCATTCCTTAACCAGGAGACTGTCCACTAGCCAACGCAGGTCCGACAGCCATCACACGCTCAGTCAGCTAACGTCAGGCCACTAGCCGTCGCCGGTTCTACAACCGATGTTGGTCCTCTAGTAGGCGACGCTCTGACGAAAGCAGCGATCTTCCTTGTCAGTCTTCACCATTCAGTACTGCTTGGTGTATGGGTATTTTTTTGAGTGTAGGCTGCCAGCGCCGATGGTGCCACCACGAATGACCTGACCGCGATGCCTCCTCCATCCCTGTTCTCTTTCTCCCGGGCCATTGAGGCTGCACCTGCTGCAAGTTCAGAAGTTTGCTACACCATTGGGCCTTGTTTCTATGCTGAGTTTCTCAAAGCCGCTCCTTCATCCCGATGCTTTTGACCCAGTAAGACCGTTCTTTTTTATATTTTTGATGGCGCCGGGATCTTTTGCTGTTTTTGTGAATTTGTTTGCATCATGTCTGATTCAGGGGCCAAGTGTAAATCCAAGGCGGGCCGTGCCTCTATGCGTCGGTGCCCCTGTGGCCGGCAATTCTCTGTCACAGATCGACATGATGTTTCCCTTCGATGCCTGAGACCCAACCATGATATGGATCACTGTGATGCCTGTTTTTCCATGGACCACCGTGTACTGGAAATCCGCGTGTTTAAGATTAGCAGGGCTCTGCCGACTTTTGGACGACGACGTCGCCCGCAGGCCTCCCAGGCGAGATCTCTTGACCCTTCCTCGGGGTCCCCTCCCGGGTCTATACGGCCTGGTGAGGAAGAGACCTCCTCCACTTCCAGCCTTGCTGAGGAGGAAGTTTCTTCTTCGGCACCGGAGGAGCGGTGTGATTCCTCCCAGGGTCGCATTGCTGGCACCGTCCCGGCAGGCACCTCCACGGAGGTGCAGGCTCCCCCAATGTCACAGCCCCCGGTTGCGGGGCCTTGATGCCGCCGAGCGGTGATGCTCTGTGTTCCGGTGCCGTCCATGACACCAGGGACTTGGATGCTGCTTTGGTTTTCGGTGCCATCCATGACGCCAGTGACTCTGCTTTGGGTTCCGGTGCCGTCCGCGGCGCCAGTGACTCGGGTGGTGCCTTTGGTGGTGCAGTTTTCGGTTGCCTCTCTGGAAGTCACTCTGCTCGACTCCTCTTTGGAGGAGAATGACGACTCAGAGGTGGACCCAGACTGGCAGCCCGATTCTTCATAATTGGAACTCTCTATAGGCTGGGGTGTCAGCCGGCCCAGTGTTCCTCTTCCTGAGTCCATGGAGCACGTTCGCCATGGGGGCCACATGGCTAGGTGTGGCCAGGATCCCCTATGGGCGATAGCTCTGGGATTCGGTAGAGGATACCCTCTTCTGAGTGGGCCCAGGTAGCCGCCATTTCTGGTGCTGCTGGGGCCCCTTGGGAAGGGGCAGAGAACCCTGCTACTGTGACTCCCTCCAGGAGCCCGCAGAGCAGGGAGCTCCTATGCTGGTGTCGAGGAAGAGGGGTTGAGAGTTTTGGGGGGGGGGAAGCGGCAGCACATTCCCACTGTTCTACGGGGTGTGGGGAGGAGTCGCAGTACTGAACCCCGCCTTTCCTCCGAAGTTTCGAGAGTGCCCTCTAGTGGCGGTGCAGAGGGTTGCCCTTCTGGACACATGCAACCTCAGTCACGTCACAGGGGAGGTTCCCCTTCTGGGCTGTTCCGGAGTTTGCCTTCTCAATTTACCTCTTCGCAACCTGGTATGATCTCAGGGCTCCCAGTCACGGTGGCATAGCTCCCTGGATATCAGAGCCCTGGCAGAGGCTGGGCACATACTCTCAGGTGCCCTTCGCCCATCCCTCTGCAGCCAACCCCCTCTCTTCCAGGCCATGCGGGTCACACGGGGCCCTTAACTTGGGAGACGTTCAGAGCTACTGCAGTAGCCTTCCCTTCATATGTCAGGGCCATGGATAAACAGGTCTTCCGCCTGTCCCCCCAGCTGAAGAAGTCGTCTGATAGTTTGAGCTCCACTTCCTCCTCGTCTTCCTCTTCTGAGGAAGAGGAACCTCCTGTCCACCTGTCCTCCGACGCTGATTTCACAGAATATCAGCGGTTCCTTTTGAGGCTGGTCTCTGAGCTTCATATTTCCTTCATTCGAAGGGACAATACCGAGCGGCAGACGTGTGCATTCCTTAGTGAATTCAGCACTCGCCACCTCGTGGTGTCTTCCTGGCCAGTCACTTTCCAGGATGCGTCTATCCGCACCTAGCAGTCTCCAGCCGCCCCTTCTCCAGCCCCGGCAGACTGCAGGAAATGATATTGTGCCCCCCACGAGTCTCTAGGCTCCCTACCTCACCCACCTCGGACTTGACGTCCCTAGACACTCCTTCCGGGCCTCGGCGCCTGGCACATAATCGACCCCCGGATCCAGATTTTGCTGAATTTGACTGGTGGAGGTAAAGAGTCTTCTCTTCGGCTCGTGTTCTAATGTGTATAGGTTCACACCAGGCACACCACACTGCCTACAACAGGCGTCTGTAGTCGTTGCTGGCACAGGTTCTGGCATGTATGCCTGATACGGAGCAGTACAGACAAGCCATTGCCCTCTCTTCACAGGGTCTGGAGCTTGCAAGGCACCGGGCATGTGCGTCTTATGAGCTAGCAAGGTGGCTTCCAGACTGGCAGGGACAGCGATCTGCATAAGGTGGACGGCATGGCTTTGTCTGTCCAGACTGTCACCCATTGCCCAGCGTAGGGTGACTTACTCTGCTTTCCGGGGGACCCATCTGTTTTCCCGCAGGGCGAGGAGGATTCTTAAGTGGCATCCTCCGTCCCACCGGCCACGGGGGACACCCCCTCATCCTCAGCAACCTTAGACTGCCCCAGTCTGTTGGTTAAGGGTCTCCCCCTCCTTTCCACCAGTAGGAGGCTGAGGGATCTGTTCCCTCAGAGCTTAACATTGGGCCCCATCCGGGGGGGCTTGGTACTCACCCAGCAGTAATGAATGGTGAAGACTGACAAGGGAAGATATGGAAATTATGTACCTACCGTAATTCTTGATCTTCTCTTGCATCTTCACCATTCATTACTGAATCCCGCCCACCTTCCCCAAATGAGCCTCATTTCTTGGGCATCTCCCATGCCCTGCTCGCCCTCCACCCCCTTCCTTTCTCGAGGCAGTTTAGGGCCTAAATCCCCTGGTCTTCTGGACCTTCTGTTCTCCACAGGAGAGCAGCGAAGGATTTGGAGAGGGAGGAGAGCGAGTGGAGCTTCGTCCTTTCTCTGAGAGAACTCTTTCTGATTTTCCTTGAAGGTCTCCCTTCGGGGACCTTACCTTCAGGCCAAGTTAGTTCAGTTACCAGCCAACAGGGCTAGTTTCTTAAGAAAGTCCTCGGTCTTCGGACCTAGCTGGTGTCCCTGAATCTTGGCTTGTGTATGCCAGACCGGGGCTAGTTAATGTCTGTTCTAGCCAGATTCAGAAATTGCCTTCCTGAACGGGTGTTCTGGCTTCTTTGGTCCCTGCCTCCTCCAGGAAGTCAGAACGAGTTTCCTTCTCTGTCTACCTTACCAAGAGGTTACCCTCTCTTAGGGCTTCCCCTCCCCCCCCCTTAGTACTAACACATGTCTGTGCGCTAGTGGGGCCTTTTTTCCCCTTTACCTAGTTGGGGGCTCTTCTTCTCCGGAACAGGTTATTTGCCTTGGCAATCTGTGAGCTCTCAACTTGAGTGATGGGTAATAGGATAACGGGATGTGTAAGGAAATCTGCCTCTCTCGTGCCAAGCTGTGCAGATGGTTCGGTCGAACCATCTAGACCAGTTTTGTTGGAAGGGATCCTTGCTCCCTTGCTTTTAAGTTCGAGTTGATAAGCCTTAAAGCCAGTTTCACTCACAACTCATGACAGAATTTTCTCTCCTCCCAATATCCCCTTTTCTTCTCCCTCTTCCTTCTTTCTTCCTCTCCCTTATCTGTTCCTGCCTTGGAACCGCCCTAGCAGTGAGGTTCTGCGGTCCCTTAGGGTAGGGTTCTCCTCTTTCCTGTCCTCTTCCGGCTTATTCCTTTTTCAGTTTGTTTCCTTTCCTTTGTCTATCCCTCTGCTCTCTTGCCTCGCTCTTATTCTCCAAAATCTTTTTATTTCGTCTCTCCGGCTTACAGAACTGGAGTCTGTGGCGCCTAATGGCCTCCCTCCCAAAGAACAAAAAACCTCGTGTAGCGGGTGTGCGCTTTTGGCTTATACCCAGCAGTAATGAATGGTGAAGATCAAGAATTACGGTAGGTACATAATTTCCATTTCTCACTCTTGCTCAAGATCTGCCTCATTCAGTTCAGAGGGCCACGGTTCACATCCCAGCTCCTCTGGGTCCAACCGTTCCCTCTCCAGGGAAAGTGTGTCCCCCAGACGAGAAAGACACTCCAAGGTCTCCTCCTGATGATCCCACATTTATGGATGTCATGAAGCATATCCAGTCCTCTAATGGATGGGAGACAGGGCTTGGATCCAGTTTCTGGCATTTGCCTTAGACGCCATGCCTGGCTTAGAGTCGCAGGATTCTCCAAGGATCTGCAGTCTAGAATCTGGGACCTACCATTCCAGGGTTCCATCCTTTTTGGGGAGGAGACGGAGAAACTCTTCTCTCGTCTCCAAGAATCCAGGAAGTCCATCTGGTCTGTCCGTAAACTATGTAAGGGGACCAGAACCCTTTTTGCAAATGGCCTTTTCATAAGACCTCAGGGCAGAACAACCGTGTCCAATTTTTGCAGAGAGGCGGCTTTAAGAGGAAAGCCACAACTCAAGCTCCTGGGAGCTCTACCTCTAGAGGCCCAAGTCCTCCCAGTCCTCTCTGCTGACTGCTGGAGCTCCCCAGTGACTCACTGCCAGCCCCCACTCCTCCGGCAGAGGTTGTGGGGGAGGCAGTAGGGGATCGCTTCTCCCTCTACCAAGAGGGATGGATCAACATTATGTCAGACCTCTGGGTTCTAGACCTAATAAGGAGAGGACATACCTTAGAGTTCACTCAGATCCCCCCAGAAGAACCACCAACGTCCTCCTATTATCCTCCTTTGCACATGCGTCTAATAGAAGGAGAAATACAGACCCTCCTGCAAAAACGAGCGATAGAGCCAGTTCCCTAGGGACAATGGGGAAAGGTTACTACTCCCACTTCTTCCTGGTCCCAAAAAAGGCCGCGACTCAGCTCCCTAAATCTCTTCATAGAATACAAAAGTTTCAGGATGGTCACTCTTGCATCAGGGGGATTGGCTCTGCTCCCTGGACATGCGCAGGACACCTACATGCACATATAAAGGTCTTCCCTCCCCACCAGAAGTTTCTGAGGTTCCACTTCCAAGGGAGGAATTATCAGTTCCAAGCCTTACCATTCGATCTCTCCTTCGCTCCTCGAGTCTTCACCAGGTGCCTAGCAGTGGTGGCTGTGGCTCTGAGATGCAAGGGCCATTGCGTCTTCCCTTACCTAGACGATTGGCTCCTGGCAGCATCATCCAGAGCACAACTGTTGCGCACTCTCGAAGACACCTTTATTCTCTTCCGAGAGCTGGGGATCACTCTGAATCTTCCAAAGTCTTCCCCAGAGCCCTGTCAATGACTACTATTCATAGGAGTGGTCCTCGACACAGTTCAGGGCATGGCCTTCCTCCCGCAGGACAGGGGGGATAGTCTATGTGCAGTAGCCCAAATAGTATCTGTGGCCCCACAGGTCCCAGCTAGGACTTTCCTCAGACTTCTGGTGCACATGGCAGCGGCCATCCCTACAGTTCCTTTGGCTTGCCGCCACATGGGAGTCCCACAGTGGATGCTCAGGGTGCAGTGGGACCAGAGGTCAGACGATCTAGACTGGCCAGTCAGGATCTCCGTCCCAGTAAGGAGGACTCTTTCTTGGTGGTTGGTCCCCTTCAACATGGGACGAGGGGGTCCTCTTTCAGCAGGAGCCCTCGCGATCGACCCTAACCACAGATGCGTCCTGTCTTGGCTGGGGCGCTCATCTGGGAGACAGTCAAACCCAGGAGACATGGTCTCCAGATGAGCAACAGCTCCATATCGTTCTAGAAATGCGAGTGGTCCTGAACGCCTTGCAGGCATTTCAAACAGACCTTTTGCCAGGCTTTCTTCTCATTCTGACGGACAACACATCAGTGATGTTCTATGTCAACAAACAAGGGGGCACACACTCCTATCTCCTATGCAGGGAGGCGATGAGAGTCTGGTATTGGGCAGTGGAACACTGCCTAGAACTCACGGCTCTTCATGTTCCAGACATCCAAAACATCTTGGCCGACAGCCTAAGTCAGTCACAGTCCAAGGCTCATGAGTGGGAGCTCCTCCAGTCAGTAGCAGACCAACTGTTCAACAGGTGGGGCCGCCCAGAGTTGGACCTCTTTGCGATACCACTCAACACCAAACTGCCCAGTTTCTGCTCTTGAGAGCCCGCGCCTGGTGTTTTCTGGCCAGACGTGTTGTCCCTCTGTTGGAAAGGGAGATTTCTGTATGCCTTCCCTCTCTTCCCGATAGTTCAGTGGGTTCTCCTGAAACTCCAGGCCAAAGGAGCAGAGATGATCCTCATCGCCCCATTGTGGCCTCGGCGGATTTGGTTACCACTACTTCAGCAGTTGGCAGTGGAACCTCCGATTCAGCTGCCGCTGAGCTTGCACTTACTATTCCAAGACCAGGGCACATTGATCCACCTGGACCTCAAATCCCTGCATCTTCATGCCTGGCTCCTGCAGACGTAGTTAAATCCAGGTTTGGAATCTCCCAGGGGGTGGTGGACGTTCTTGTGGCAGTGAGAAAGCCCTCTACTAGATCTACTTATGCCATGAAGTGGAAACGTTTCTGCCTTTAGGCTTCACCCCGACACTTAGAACCCCTTACCTGTCCAGTGAACTCGGTTCTACAGTATCTCCTCTCCTTGTCAAATCAAGGCTTGAGTGACTCCTCCATCTCATCTTTTCTCTTCTTTTCTGCTCATGCCTTACCTGCTAATTTAATGTAAGGAACACATTTTAGTTATTTTGTTACTCTACAGGTTTAGTATCTTAAGTTGTTTGTTCCTTTAAAATGTCTTCCATACAGATATCCTGTTTACTACCTGAAGTTAGATAGAGGTTATTCTTTTAGATCAGACATTTTCAACTTATCTTAAAGTATGTCTTGATATTTGACAAGAAACTGTTTTGAGGTTATTATCTGAGCTCACAGTACTAAATATTTAATTAATAGCTATTTACTCATGTATATATCTACCAGTAGCACTATGCTAACATTTGTTAAAATTTTCAAACTTTGTTACTTGAGCAAAATAGAAGTATCCAAGAAGAATTTCTTATTTATGATTCAAAAATGACATTTTTGCTGAGTTCATGTTACGAAAATGTCATGTTATTTCAACATTTTCATATATGTGTGTATATATATATATATATATATATATATATATATATATATATATATATATATATATATATGTAATGACTTTATTCTAAAATAATAAAATGTTATTGACAAAAAAGGTATATCTATCAGCAATTTCCACATACCATGTACCAAGGGAGAGGGGGAGACATTTGCCCAACTGGACGTGTCCCATACCTTTTTGAGACACATTTTACATATCAAACCTCCCATCCGAGATCCAATACCATCCTGGGATCTCCTGTTTATGCTGGAGAAGCTCACCCTTTGAGCTTGCCGGAGACTGTGAGCTTCGCTTTCTTTCTTGGAAAGTGTCTCTTTTGGTTGCAGTTACTTGTGCTTGGAGAGTTTCCGAGTTCCAGGCACTGATGTGTAAGGAGCCTTATTTAATTATTCATAGGGACAAGGGTGTTCCTGAGAACAAATCCTAAGTTTCTACCTAAAGTGGTTTCAGAATTGACATTGAATCAGGATGTCAGCCTTCCGATGTATTACCCAGACCACTCAAACAGGGGGGAAGCACTCCTTCATACTCTTGACATCCACAGTGCGTTGAGGTACTACCTAAAATGCATTGCTCCACACTGCAAAGTGGAGCAGTTGTTTGTGGCTTTTGCACCTCGATGCCAAGGCAATCCGGTATTGAAACAAACTGTCTCAAAATATCTGGTCAACTGTATTGTTTACTGTTACAACAAATATAACAAGACCCTACCAGACCCAGTTAGAGGTCATTCTACCCAGGAGGGGTGGCTGCTTCATTCGCATCCTTGCGAAATGTCTCCATTCTTGTAGAGTTTCAAATATTCTTTTGGCTGCGCGTAAGCCGGCAACTAGAAAAACCTACACAGCTAAATGGAAGCGTTTCTCTAGTTGGTGTGCAAAATCCTCTTGGAACCCTTTTTCTTGCACACCGAA
This sequence comes from Neoceratodus forsteri, assembly GCA_016271365.2. NCBI lineage: Eukaryota > Metazoa > Chordata > Ceratodontiformes > Ceratodontidae > Neoceratodus > Neoceratodus forsteri. The sequence continues at coordinate 144,657,245 of CM057451.1, forward strand.
TTAAGTTTTGGAGTATCTTCTGGACCTCTCAATTACAGGTCTGCAGTACTCCACAGTCAAAGTTCATCTTTGTGCCATTTCAGCATATCATGAGCTGGTACTTTCCATGTCGCTGGCTCAGTTGCCTGTAGTTAAGAGGTTTCTTAGGGGTATTCTGCGTACTAGACCTTCTATTAGACATCCAGTCGCAGCCTGGGACATTAACCTTGTGCTAGACATGCCCACTCGTAAACCTTTCGAGCCTCTAGCTACTTGCAAGTTGAAGTTCCTCACCTGGAAAACGGCCTTTCTGGTGGCCATTACTTTGGCCCGTAGAGTTTCTGAAATACATGCACTGGTCACAGACCCCCTGTACACTGTATTTCACAAGGACAAAGTAGTTCTTAGGACTCATCCTAAGTTTCTCCTTAAGGTTGTCTCAGAATTCCATCTAAACCAACCTTTAGTCCTTCCTACCTACTTTGCAAACTTCCAGAATGAAGGGGAGCGTACCCTTCATTCGCTGGATGTTAAGAGAGCGTTGCAGTTCTATCTAGATAGAACGAAAGAAGTTTGCAAGACTCAATAACTGTTTGTTTCCTTCAGCAAGACACGGCTGGGTCAACCTGTTGCTATCAGATGCATTTGAGCGTGGCTGGTGGCATGCCTTCGCCACTGCTATTCTATGGCACAGGTCAAGCTGGAAGACAGAGTGTACACTTACTCTACCAGAGCAGTTGCAGCATCTCTGGCAGAAATCCGTAACGTGCCCATTGCAGATATTTGCAGTGCGGCTACCTGGAGCTCCGAGCATACTTTCGTTAAGCACTACGCCTTGGGTGTCCATGCCAGATAACATCTGTCGTTTGGCAGGACCGTTCTTAATAGACTTCTGTCCTAAGCACGTGAGCTCTTTATCTCCTGCTGCCCATCTCGGGGGATTATTAGCTTGGTACTCTCCCATTAATGTGAATGAGTGGTGGAGACTTTATGTCCGGGAAGATATGGAAATTACAGACCTACCATTATTCTTGATCTTCTTGGACGAAGTCTCCACCACTCATTCACATGCCCACCCACCATCCCCCGAGCTCACTTCTCTGTTTATCGTCTTCACTCCCTCAATGGCTGAGCTGTGAAGACTTTATTGTTGACCCTTCTTACACAGGTCATTCGGACTATCTTGTGTCCGATTTTTAGGTTAGTCCTATATTAGTTACGCTGCACCTTCACAGAAAAAAGGTACTGGGGCGGTTGGAGGGTCGACACCGAGATAGTCATTACCGCACACACCAGGGCTCGTGGTGCCGCTTCCTTGCGGCTCCATCTCAGGCGCCAGCTCTCCTGGAAAAGTTTGATCCTACTAGGTCCTAGCACCTCTGGCGTACTCCCATTAGTGTGAATGAGTGGTGGAGACTTTGTCCAAGAAGATCAAGAATTACGGTAGGTACGTAATTTCCATATCTTATCTGTGTCAATCTACACCATTCATCACTACTTGGGTATAGCTCACCGGAGGTAGGACCCCGCCGAGACCCCATGGGTGAAGTCGACGCCGAGTAGGCGCCCCCGAGGCCGATATTCTGCGTGGGCGCCGAGGTTGGCAGTTAGTCCTGTCGACTCTGCCCCAGCCCCAGTTCTTTCTCTCCCGCCTTCGAGTGAGGATCCTGCATGTGAGACTGAAGAAATTTCTGCTGCCTAGTCCATCGTTGTTAGTGTTGCCTCGGTTCTGACAGTCTGCTCGACGTCGTGTCTTCGACTCCGGTAAGATCTTTCCTTTTTTAAAGCGGCGTCGAGTACTGTATTTTTTTTAATTTTTCATCCAGTCATGTCTCATCCAGGGGCAAGAAGGTGTTCAAAGCGGGCGGCTCCATGCATCGGTGTCCCAGGTTTCCCCACCCGTAACAGACCAGCATGACTGCTTGCTCCTGCTGCCTCGGCCCCGGACACGAGATGGATAACTGCGATATCTGCTTCTCCATGGACCACCGTGTCATTGAGATTACATGCGTGGAAGTCGGACGTGCGCCTCTGACTTCGGGGGACGGATTCGCAGTCGTCAAGCCAAGGTCAGGACTCTCGGCCCTTCCTCCGGGTCCCTTCCCGGTCCTATACGGCCCACGGAGGAGGGAACTTACACCTCTTCTAGCCTTGCCACGGCGGGGGTTTCTTCCACGGTGCAGGAGGCCCAGGCTGACACTCTTGGGGGTCAGTCGGGAGGCACCATCCTGGCAGTCGCTACTTCGGTAGCGGAGGCTTCCTCTGTGTCGTGTTCCGGGTTCCTCGGGATTGGGCTGGCGCCGTTCTTGGCACTGTCCCCCCGGTGTCGCTTTCGGTCCCGACGCCGTTCGCAGCACCATGGGCACAGAGGGCTACGCCACAGCGGCACTGGGCCTGTCCTTGGCACCATTGTCGCCCCTGATGCTGCTTGCGGTGTTGGGGCTTCTGGCAGCATCGGGCTGGTAGTTTGAGCTTCTGGTCTGAGTTCTGGTCCCGCGCCTGCTCAAGCGATGCCGGATGGGGAGCCGGCGCCTGCCTCTGTCCCCAGGGTCAGCATCGATCCTGTCTTCAGTGCCGCTCTCGGCGCCGGAGTGGTTTGCGGCGCTGGGTCTACCTTCAGTGTCGCTCTCGGCACCGGGGTGGATGTCGGTGCCGAGCATGGTGCCACTTTGAATTTGGCACTCAGCGGTGCTGGGGAGGAGTGTGGAGCCGTTCTCAGGGTCACGCCCAACTTCGGCCCTGTTCGCGGTGTCGGGGAGGCTGTCAGCACCTGGCGTGGGGCTGTGCTGTCCTCTGCTGCTACTGGGGACTTTGAATCTCAGTGTGCCTGACCTTGGGGCCCAGGAACTGGAGAAGCCTTTGGGGTGGTCTGGCATCAGACCTCTGTGTCTACCTCTTCGGGGGCGGATTCTGGATCTGATCCAGACTAGCTTTTGGATTCTTCGGGATCGTTGGATCCTTCTGTCTCCAGCACCTCGGCCCCCACTCTTCCCCCTTCTGGAATTCAGCTCTCACCGGTAGACTTCCGGGTCAGGGGGTCTGACCAGCCAGCAGTGGCCCCTGTGGCTACTGCTTAGCAGCCTGAGGTCACTAGTGAGGCTGTTTCTTCAGTTGAGGTACTCCCTTCCTTGATGTGTTTTGTACAGTCCAAGTTTGGGGCAGCCCGGGGTACATCAGGAGGGGGAAGGTACAGTTCCCTAGGTGGACTCCTCTGAGTCTACTCTGGGATGCCAGCTGCCTAGGTTAGTGGCTAGGAGGACGAGGTCCCTCTCTGACTCCGAAGGGTTGAGAGGGAGAGGTGTGGCGCAGTGGGCCCTTCCTAGGTCCCAGCCGGGTGCTGGTAGGAGCCGTAGCGCAGGCCCTCACCTTTCCCTGACTGAGTCCACGAGGGAGACTTCTACTTCTGAGGTCGGGGGCCGTCCTGCTGGACTCACACTGTCCCAGTCACCTCATGGGGTGGATTTCTTCTTTGGGGCACAGTTCTGACCCGGTTGAACAGCTGTTAGCTGCAGCGGCTTTGGGTTCCCCCTCCTTGCAAAGGGTTTCCTGTTGGCCTACCTGCCCCGACAGAGACCATTCTCCTGTTGCCAGGATCCTGCCCTCCGAGCCTCTATCTCCATCCCCGGTAGTCCCAGGTATTCCGGGTCCTTGCGGGCCTCTTACTTGGGAACAATTCAGAGGATCGGCTGCATTTTTTCTCACCTACCTCCATGCCCTGGACCAGCAGGTGTTTCACCATGCCCCCGTGCAGCCGGCCCCTGAACTGGGGAGCTCGTCTTCCTCCTCTTCTCCGTCTACTGAAGGAGAAGAACCCTCGGTCCACATATCCTCAGCGTCTGATCTGTCCTCCTATCAGCACTTCCTTGTGAGGAAGTTGAACGAGCTCCACCTGACCCCCGTACCTATCAGCAATCCCGAGCATGTGACACGCGCCTTCTTGGGTGAATTCAGTGCAGCCCACCTGGTGGCTCCCGCCTGGCCGATTCCTTTTCAGGAAGCATCGCATCAGCTCTGGCTTCATCCCTTCTCCACTGTTCCAGCCCCAAGGGACTTACGCCAGCGGTATTGTGCTTCCCTGGGGTCTCCAGGTTCTCTACCTCATCCCTCTTTGGGTTTGACCTCCCTGGACACCCCCTCAGGGCCTCGCGCCCCCTACCGTGACTGCCCTCCAGATTCAGACTCTACGGACTTCGACTTCTGGGGGAGACGAGTGTTCTACTTGGCACGGATCTCCCTGTCAGTTGAGGCACATCAGGCCCACTTTACAGCCTATGACAGGTTCTTGTGGTCCAGGCTAGGACAACTCCTAGCTTCGATGCCTGATTTTTTATTTATTTAGTTTTTGTTAACCGGGTAGGTGCACTAGCCATAAAATGACTATTTTCAGGCACGACCCAGTAGAGTACAACAAAAGAACAGTTGAACAGCAACATGGGTACAATAATACAAATAAAGGAACAGTACAGCAGTGCTACAAAAATACAGTGGGTACAAACCAAAAATAATGGCAAGCATTATACAGATAGTGGCAGTAAGATATATAATAAGTGCAGAAACCATGGACCTGACCTGCGGAGTGAAAGGGTTAATAAGATAGTAAGGTTATATAGAGAGAAATGTGAGGACTGTTCAAACATAACAAGAAAGACTGACAGAAGGAAGGTCAGGTTCAGAGGAAACCAGGCAAGCCATCACCCTCTCGGCGCGGGTCCTGGAGCTAGCAGGGCACCAAGCAAGGGCATCTTATGATGCCAATGAGGTAGCTTCCAGAGTGGTAGGGACAGCGATCTGCCTTCGGCGGATGGCATGGCTTCGCCTATCCCGGTTGCCACCCCTGGCCCGGCGTAGGGTGATTTACTCCGCCTACCGAAGAAACCATCTCTTCTCCCGACAGGTGAGACAGTGACTTTTGGGGCGCCTTTCTTCCCTCACGGGGGGAATCCCCGTCTCACCCGGACCAGTCTCAGGCCTTCCCAGGCCTGTAAAGGTTCTCTGCTTCAGTGTCTCACCCACTGGAGGCTAAGGGACCTGGTCCCTTAGGGTGCTCTGGTACTTCTTCGGGTGGGGGGCTTATATCACTAGTAGTGATGAATGGTGAAGATTGACACAGATAAGATATGAAAATTACGTACTCTAACGTAATTGCTGATCTTCTGTATCTTCACCATTCATCACTAAATCCCACCCTCCTTCCCCTGGGCCTCAGTCTCTGGACTCTCCCTCCCCTGTGTGTCTTCTTTCCTCGCTGTCCTCTCCCTTGTGTGTAGGCGGAGGGATCAGGAGACACACCGGGTAAACCCTTAGCTTTATTGAGTTTGGGAGGGCCCCCCCAACCTCTTTCCCCTTTCCAGAGGGGTCTCGGAGTGGGGGAAGGGGCATTCTCCCTTCTTCTCCCTGTTCTGTATTTTGATTATTAGTGATGTCAGATTGAGGCCACATTGTTTCTTTGAAGCCTCTGGCTATTAAAACCTTTTTCTCCTCCTTTTATTTTGGTGGGGGGGTAGGGACTGAGGCGCACCCTCAGCCTGCACTCCTTGTGGGTGGTCTTCAGACCCATGTTGTGACTTTCGTCCAGCAGCTGTCCTTTATACTCCAGGTCTGGACCTTGCTCCCTGAAATCATATTTTGCATCTCTGCTTCTGAGGGTGTGTTCTTCTTCCCCCTCCTTAATTTTACTTCCTCACCCTTCTCCTTCCAGAGATTGGGGCCCCCTCTCCTCAATTTCCTTTTCTAAGCCTCCTCCCTCTGTCGCCTTAGTCGTTTATTTCTCCTTTTGGTTATTCTTCCTTTCCTTTCATCTATCCCTTAGGCTCTCTTGCCTCATCCCACCCTCCCTTCCATACACTCTCCGGCGTGTCAGAACTGGGGCTGGGCGGAGCTCTATTAATGGCTGACCACAACCCCTCGAGCCACGAGAACGCTTCTAGGCGCGCCTGCCCGACATCGACCTCCACCCATGGGGAAAAGTCTCCCATGGGGTCCTAGCTCCAGTGAGCTATGCCCCAAGTAGTGATGAATGGTGAAGCTACAAAGAAAGATCAACAATTACGGTAGGTACGTAATTTTAATTTCTTACGTAACTGTACTATCTTCCCCAAGTCAGTATTCACCATTCATCATGACTGGGTCTAGGCCTGAGGTCTGAACCCTGTTCTGGAGTTTTTCTCTTTAAATTTTTCAGTGCTGGGGGAGCTAACGGAGATGGTGTTGCCCACGAGGCCGACGTAATACGTGATGCTCATGGAGTGGCCAGTAACTGACGCTGACTCCTCCCAGCTCCTCAGTTCTGTTTTTCCCACTGTCAAGGAAGGATCTCAGCGAGGGAAGTCTCGAGAACTGTACTGCGCAGTTCTGCTCCGGCCTACTTGAGTCGTTCAACTGACTGTCGACAGTTTGACATCGTCGATCACAGCACCATTCTTTCTTATTTTTTATTTATTTCTCAAGTGTTCTTCTTGGCACGAAGATCTTTTTCCCCTTTTTTGTTTTTCTTCCCTGGGTCCTCGCCACACAATAAATGAGTGCAGTGCCTACTTCTCAATGGATTTCACACCCTAGTTATCCGTGCAGTGAGGTTGGGGAGAAACCCCACCCCACAACCTTTGGTGATTGTCAACACACTCGGGATGCCAAGACAAGGTCTCTGGGTTCCTCCTCTGAGCCCCTCCCTGGCTCTATATGGGTCAGCGGAGAGAAGACCCCTTCTGTTTCAAAGCTTTCTGAAAGTAGGGATCTCAGCCAGGGGTTAGTGGGGATGTCCTCCTTCTCCAGGGGGGTGACTGGGCACCCCTTGCAGTCTGGGGTCTCCTCAGAGACACAGACTACCCCTAGTGTGGTGCCACAGCTGTATGCTGAGTCTGCTCCTGTGGTCCCCTCTGTGCCGCAGCCCAATGCTGTCTCAGCTCCCGACACAGAGTCTGGTACCAGTGAGCGAGACCGTGCTGACCGTGTGCCCAGGCTTCCCTCCAGTGCCGCTCTCGGTGCTGGAGGGCCTAGAATGCAGGGGGTGACCAGACTGGAGATCTCCCTGATCTCATCTTCCACCTCAGAGGGCGAAGATCGGTCTAATACCGACTGGCTGCCCAGGTCTGAGGAGCCCCTGGAGACTTATTTATTTATTTGTTGTTGATAACCGGGTAAGTGAACTGATCCAATGGACCATTTTTGGCCATGACCCAGACCACAGAGTGGTAACAAGAGTCAACAACAAAATGCGTAACACGGGTAAGATGCAATATAGTTCCGATACGACAGCTTTAGAAGTACATGAGAATACATGAAAGAGCATCACTACGTCATGTGGTCAGGAACTCAAGACAGTATGGTCCATGATCAAATTCAGATAATACAGTCGGTGATTGTTACAGGAGAGCAAGATACCCAACATGCAATGATCTGTCCAACACAAGGTTGGCTAACTAGTATAAAGTGATAATACAGTACAGAAAAAAAAAAAAAAATTTAAACATTGACTTCTCAGGCCTCCCAGAGGCCTGTGGGGACTCTACAGCCTACAGGATCTCCCGGTGTTGTCTCCTGCAGTGCTGCCTCCCCTGAGCCCTCAGGTGCTGTGGTAGTCTCTTGGTGTCAATCATGGAACTTTTGGGGATGGCGGCACCAGTGCCAACTCCAAGTCTTCCGCCTTTGTTTCTGGTCAGATGGGGGCGACTTCCGCTGCTGGGAATGCTGCTGAGAGGGGGTCTGCTATCACTTCCTCAGTGACCGGAACCTCTCTTTCTTCACCTGCTAGCCCAGATTCATCTGCTAGACCACCTGCGAGGGGCAGATCTCTCTCTTCTAGGGTGGGAGTTGGCAGGGCTTGTTCAGTGTGGTGGTCCCTCCGTGAAGCCTATAAGGACTCCGGGAGGGGATGTAGTGCTGATGCTGCCTTGTCTTCCCCTCTGCCTAAGGGGAGTTCTGCAGCTAGTGGGGACGGGGGTCTCCCTTTGAGCTCTGTACGTCTCCATTCTCCACACCTGGGGATTCCCCCCCCCCCCCAAGGGCACCACCTTGTCCACCCCTGTGCTGTTGGGCTCACTGAGGTGGGCGGGATAGGCATCCCCCTCCCCCTTGGGAGGGGTCTCCTGCACTGGTCCCACAGCCCTTGCAGAGGACCTTCCCTAGTTCGCCAGGCTGCTCCCTCTTCCACCCCCCCCCTTTCTTCCCAGTGTCCTTGGTCTGAGAGGCCCCATGACTTGGGATGAGTTCAGAGAGTCAGCGGCCGCGTTTCCCCGATACTTAAGGGCACTCAACTAGGTCATCATTAGATCTCATACCCCTGCACTGCCCTCCTCTGAGCCTGGCTCCTCCGAATCTTCCACTGAAGAGGAGTAGGATGTTTCCCTTCACTACACTGCTGATGCGGACTTCACGTCTTATCAGTGCTTCCTGGCAGAGATGTCGGAGTAGCTTCACTGCTCCCATTTTGTCGGACATAACCCTGCCCCATGACACTTTCATTCCTTGGGGAATACAGTGCTGATCATCTGGTCATACCTCCCAGGCCACGGCCATTCACAGAGGCCTCATACCCTGTCTGGCAATGTCCTGCCCGAGCTCCTGCCCCTAAGGACTGCATGCACAGGTATTGCACTGCTGTGGGTCTCCAGGTGCCATGCCCCACCCCATATCAGGAGTGGAGCTCCTGGATATCCCATCCGGGCATCATCATGCCCTGCACGACTGCACCCAGAGTCTGACTTGGCTGAGGTAGACCGCTGGGGAAGAAGGGTGTTTTCAGCGGCGTGCCTGCTTTTGTGTATAGCGGCCCATCCGGCACACCAAGTAGCCTACGCCAGGCACCTCTGGACACTGCTAGGTCAGCTCTTAGCAGCAATGCCCGATTGTTAGGAAACCCGACAGGCCATTAGCCTTTCTGCACAGGGCCTGGAACTTGAAAGACACCTCTCCAGCGCTGTGTATGATGCTTAGGTGGCATCCAGGCTGGTAGGAACATCAGTCTGCAGATGGCATGTGTTCGCCTTTTGAGATTGTCGCCCTTGGCCCGGTGTAGGGTGCTGTCCTCACCATTCGGGAGGGGGCATTTTTTTCTCTCAGAGGGCAAGGTGTGAGCTGCAGGTGTGCCTTCCACCTCCCTGAGCTTGGTAGCCTCCGCCTGCCCAGTACCACTCCTGGGCCTTGCCAGGTCCGTAAGGAGCCCCTCCCCTCCTGTGTTTTCCCCCACAGGAGACTGTGGGAATCTCTTCTCCCTCAGAGTTTGCCAGCTCGGTACTCTGATCTAAGACATAATGAATGGTGAAGATACGAAAATTAGTGACCACCGTGAATTTTTATCTCTCAAGTATCTTCACCATTCAACATGACCCACCCACCTCCCCATGGCCAGGCACTGGGCAGCGCTTTTCCCACTTTCCTCTCTTTCTCCCTACTCCTTGATCCTTCAAGGGTGAGCTTTAAGGGGATGGTAGATTTTTATGGGCAGACCTTGCCTTTTTCACGCCATCCGTTGTTTCTGCCTCCGCTTGCCCTGGTCTGAACTTTAGAGGCACAGCTTAGGTACTGGAATATATATATATATATATATATATATATATATATGAAGAAGGCTGGCACAGGTTTCCTGTTTTCTCCACCTTTTCTGAACCCCTCGTTTGTTCTCCTCCTTGGAGATATTTAAAAAAAAAAAAGGTTTTTCTAAGGGCTGATACTGTGACTCCTTTTTGTAAGGTGATCACTTAAAGCTGTTATTCCCCTAAATATCTTCCTCATACCTTACCCCCCCCTTCCCATTTCTTACCCTCGCATACAGAGAAGAGGAGATTTTAAGGACTGAAAAGAGAGTGGTGGTGTGGAGGCATCCTGCTTCACTCCCACTCATTGCCTGGCTGGGCTAATTTTGCTCCTTTCTTCTCTCATCCTTTTGGACCTCTGGTCTGGTAAAATTTCTGGGCACCCTGTCATCATGCCCTCTCTAGGGCCCTGCCTCAGTTTAAAAAAAAGGGAGGTATTGGGAGGAGGACTAGCGTGCGCTCTCTCTCTCTCCTTCTAGTTTCCTTTTCTTTCTTTCCTTCTACCTAGGGCTGCCCAGCGTGCTGGCCATCCCTGCCCTTCCTAGTCCCTCTCTTATCTATAGCTTCCATTAAGTTGACCTGTTATCTTTATTTTTCCCCACCCTCCCTGTCCTTTGGGCTCCCTTGTCCTCACTCCTCTCCCTTTTTTCTATCTTCCTCTCCTGGCGGACCGAGCTGAAGAGCTGGGAGGAGTCTGCATCGGTTACTGACCATTCAGTGAGCGCCACGTAATATGTCAGCCTTGTGGGTGGCGCCATCTCTGACGTCGGCTCTCCCAGCACTGAAAAACTTAGAGACAAGCTCCCAAGCAGAGTCCAAACCTCTGGCCTAGACCCAGTCATGATGAGTGGTGAAGATATTTGGGAAGATCAAGAATTACGGTGAGTATGTAATTTTCATTTTTGCAGATTTTGACCCCTAGTGTTCAACATATACCTTGTGTTACCCTACCTCCTGAACATGCAAGGTGTCATGTTTCAAATCAAACAAAACAGCTCAGATTTAGTGAGGTGGTGCAGACCAGGGCAACTAGGCCAATTCACCATGAAAACAACAAAAGGCTGCACTTGGCACATATATTAGTCATTCCCCTGATGAAGACCAATTGCTGGTCGAAACGCTGTAGTGTAATTACTAGTTGGACAGAATCTGAATAAATCCCCATTTATGCAGCTTAAAAAAGGTTTGGTATGTGAGTAAGATATATGCTGAATGCAGCCTTTTGTTTTCAGTTTTCAAATCCCCTCCGAAACATGGTTCCACAGTCGCACAGTAAAATCACCTTTCTGATGGGAATTTAAACATTCCCCCTGTTTTGATCCTAACATTAGGTCATAAAAAGACTGTTGGACATTTGAGGTCAAAATGTGGGAGCCCACTTAAAAGTAGATATTGCCTCTCAGCTGCCCTTTCCTGGGTAATTACAATCCAATGTGTCAGAGCAGAACACCACTGAAAATGAGATATTGCAGTTCATCTGCTCTATCATGGGTAAATATATTGTAAAAATGTATACAAGCAAGTTCTGGTACAACGGCAATACCAGCAGCAAACGTTCAGCATTGACAAATGTTTTTTTCATTGTGTGTGAGAAACATGAGCCACTGTTTTTAGGGCTGTGTTGCAGAGGTCAAAATACACCTTAAGAGGAAGCATAGGTTAATTGAGTACTGTTTCTTGTGTCCAGACAATGTCTAACATCTACTCTGTAATTTGAACTCCTGATTGTTTAATGCAGAGGGGGTATTCCTTTAGTGAGTTATTGCGGCCCTGTGGCTTAATTTGTTTGTTTTCTACAGCTTGTCCTTCCTCGGTGTCTGTTGAATTAAGTGCTGATGGACTGAACATGCTGCCCTTGTCCACCCCAGTCATCACCAGTGGTCTTACTTACATTAAAATCCAGCTGATTAAGGCAGAAGTCGCTTCAGCTGTCTGCCTCAGACTCCACCGTCCCAGAGATGCCAGCACTCTAGGGCTATCTCAGATCAAACTGCTTGGCCTCACAGCCTTTGGTAATACTTCCTCAGCTACAGTTAACAACCCCTTCCTTCCGTCAGAGGATCAAGTTTCTAAAACCAGGTATGTGCAGCTTGTGAAACTTTTAATCCAGAACTTAAAAATGTATAAGTACAGTTGGCACCACTTGTAATGGACTTGCTTGTCAAACTCCTATTTGGATATTATATGCAACGTCCGATTTACCCATCGTTTAACATAGCCCTGCTTCTGCTGGTACCATGATGTGAGATGACACTGTATCATAGTTATGTGCAGTGTAGTGCTAAATGTGCAGTAGATAAGGCACAGAATCAGACACAGACTGCAGAAGCTGCTGCAAACAATTGTATTAGAAATGCACAGTACAGTATTGAGCTGAATTTAACTTAAACTGGATACACTATGGTACAGGCATAGTCACTGAAGCATTTTGCTCATCCCTGCACTGGCACTGCGATTTCGGCTCTGCTTTTGTGAAGTCACTTAGCTTCATCTCCAAATACAGTGCTCCCTCGCTGTAAATAATCCCTGTATAACAAACTCCCTCTTATAATGAACACCTTTGATGTCCCCCACTGTTCCCTAGGTAGGCATATTAACACCTCACTATAGTGAACACCTTAGCTGGCTCCAGAGTGTTCACTATAGAGGGGACCACTGTATGCCATTGCCAAACAGGTTGCTCTATGGGCGGGGGCGGCAGCACTTAACAACACACTAACCTGAATCCTAAATGTAGCAGTCTGACAGACAGGCTGATTAGCACGTGATCACTTAACACTGCTTAACAGTGTACAGCAAGGCTAAGATAGCCATCATTCACAAATCACACCTGTGAACTGCTGTCAAGTGAACTCTGGCTGCCGCTATAGGCAGCTGGTATAGATTGTTATAACCACCATGTATTACATTGGTAATAGCTCGTGGTTTGGATAAATGAAATTTGAGCGTTATAAGCAGCTGTCCAGTTGGGCGGGCGTTGTATGACTGTGATATGATGGTGATATTGAAAACTAGCTTGTGATCCAGCAGTCTGTCATTGACACGATTACAGATTTCTTGTAATAACAGTAAACCTCATTACATTATTGCAGTTACACCCACATAATCATTTATTTGCTTTTGTTGACCGGGTAAGTCACACTAGACAGCCGAGTGCCTATTTTCATGTGCGACCCGGGAGAGTTACGAGCTTGGATAACAGGTACAGTGACAAATTGGTATTATACACAAAGAGTATTAGATGTCATATAGAGAAATAAAGGTAAAAAGGCAACCAGTAAGAAGACACCCGCCCGGGGAAGGTTACAGACGGCCCGGGAGAGTTAAGAGATAGAGCATACACGTACAGTGAGTGAGTCAGATTTACATGCAGTGATATTGCAGGCGTTAACAATAATAGCATTACATTAGCCAATTTCTAGCCCAGTGACCAGGAGAGTAAGTGCAGTGGGCCTGTAGTGCGCAGAGACCCCCCGTGAGAGGATAGTTCATGGGGCTACGGGGCGCAAAGACAGGTGGAGGATAAACCTTTATAATTACCTGTTAACACTTTTATACACACATAACCATGCTGTAATTATATGTGTAATTCTGCGTTACAGCTGGCCATGTGTAATGAAGGGCTGTCAATCGAGTACACGGCTCTCAAAGCTTACAACACATACACATATATGCTTAATAAGCACAATCAACAAAAACAGTTTTTTCACACATTTTTTACCTCTTTTAACAGCAGTATTGATATTATTAACAAGAAGCTTTTCCTTTGATCTGTCTAGTACTTGCTCACCAAAATCACAATCCTAAAAGTAATCTGTAATTTAGCATTTCAAAACTGACTAATGAACCCAGAGCAATCCAAGGTCAGCAATTATTGGAGGAATCAGCAATAATAAAAAATAAAACTTGGGAGGGTGGATGTAACCCAGAATTTAATACACACCCTCTATATGTGATACTTTAATAAACCCCTCGAGCTTCGCTGTCTGGGTTTGTGAAGCAACACATCTTGGGTGTGTATAAAACTCTAGCTGCACTCACCCATACATGTATTATTCTCTGTTTGTCATTAGTAGTAACGCTCATCTGAGTAACAATAAGGCTTTTTGGTCAAGTCATTGGTAACAGCCACCAGTTGTTACTAAAGTTCTTTATTTCCTGTAGAGCTTTTTCTCCTTCCTTGCCTGTCCGCCTGCTTCTCAGCCTGTGTTCTGGTGACCCTCCAACCCTGACTACTGTCCGGGAGGGTCCATGCAGTGAGGGATCCAAGTGTTTCAGCAGCTATTGCTGAGATAGCAAAGAGATTTTCTCCCTTTTCTTACCGTGACCTATGACCCTTCCTCTGTCCTGCGGCATAGTGCAAGTCTGGTTTTGGTTTATTCGCACATTGAATGCCTGAGGCGGAGGAACAAACTCCACCAGCCCACCATCAAGCATCTCTGCGGTGGTGGAATGTGCCACCAGCCCTCCCAAGGCAGGGACGTGCTACCTTGAGCAGTGCTCCTTCTAGCCAGCCGTCCCACTAGCAGTGTACCAAGTCCCTCCCAGAAGGGATGTCACTGGCATGGCAGCCCACAAAACACTGTATTTGAACTACTTTTCTTAGTGAGGAAAGTCATTAGTTGGCAGTCTTTTTTTAAATTTATTTAAATAAATTTTTGTTGAAGAAATTTTATGAAATACAGAAAGTAAAGCAGATAATACAACAAGCATTACAATACATTGGCATTGTCTGTACGAGAGTCCAAATATGTTAGGAACATGGCAACCCTTCATGTCCAGAAGTCCTCAGGAATGGAGCACCAACAGAGAGACCTTGGTTTGTGTTACTCAAGAATGATATAAAGCCAGTAGTAAGAAATACCTGTACACAACTAATCTATATACCTCAGAAAGCCGAGAGACTTTTAATCTTCATAGTAAAACATAACCAGAAAGCATATGTTGTTATACACCATAAACAAAATCTATAAAACAAAAACACTTGGTGTGTCTGCTTTTATGTCTGTTAAGGAATAAAGTCAGGGTTAATATGCACTTGAAGCAGCACCCATTAGTGCCAACCTCCCTTCCCTGCAATCATAGATAGTAAAAAAATTAACGTTTCCATTCTATAAGTCGTATTCACTGCAGAAAACCACGCCTCCCAGGAAGGAATTTTGTCAGTTAACCACCTAGGCATCATTACTTTTTTAGCAGCCAAAATTAAAATCAGCAGGCGTTTTAAGGTCACTCCTCTAATCCACACCTTCCGAATAGACAGCAACACCAAAGTTGGGGTGAGGAGGTCTTGATCCATAAAAATCTGGTTTAACACATTCCCAATCCCTATTCAAAATTCAGTTCAGTGAGGGCATGACTGAAACACGTGTGTGGGTTGCCTCTGTGTCCCCACAACTCCTCCCAACAACTGCCCGTGTGAGGGCCCATATAAGAGGCTATTATTGCAGAAGTTTGAATGTTCCTAGTCCTCCATTTCCAGGAGAAATCTCTGCATTGCACTGAGTAGGTTAACTAATAAGAAAGGATAGCAAACCTTAACCAAGTCCCCCTTTTGAAAATCCCCAATGATAGTGTGCAAAAAAAACTGGCCACTCCAGGAACTGATTAAAGGCTGGGCCCAAACCCTGAATGTATGACTTTAGTTGGAGGTATCTAAAGTTAGCATTTCTAGGAAGAGAAAATTCTTGCTTCAAGTCTGAAAATGGACAGATACCCTGAAAAGTATATAACTGATGTATATCTTTTAAGCCTGATGACCCCACTGTCAGAACAGCGTGTCCATGGAGTTCAATTCACCCACGCCGGTGAGGGACATTAGGGCGCCAGCACAATGTAGATGTGACCCCAGTTGTGCCCAATGCCCTGGGGCAAGTGCAGGCTGTTTGCAGGGCTGTGCCCCCGCAGCAACAAAACTATAATATAATGACCTCTCGTTGGGTGTATGGGTGAGGCACAACCCCTCTCACCCCATCCATGGCAAGCGCTGCGAAATCCAATTCGCCAGTATGATAGGCGAACTGGTTACAGCACCCTAATCACTGAACCATTCTAACAGTATACATAGAGTTCAGGGGGATGTGGAATCATAAGCTAAGACCATCAGCCAAGTGACTGCTTCCCTAGGGAGAAATTTAGCACAAATGAGCCTCCAGTGTTTAAGTGTGATTGCTATATAAGTTGTAAAGTTAGGGCTAGGATGGAGAGGAGATGGGTAAACGGATAGCTATCTGTGTCCCACAAATCATTTAAAGCGAACTCTATTGCTTTCCAGTGAGCATGGTAGTAAGGTGATGACCAGAGACAAACTACCCACAATTGTGCCGCTAGAGCATACATCCATATATTAGATAAGTTGAGGTCGCCATGTTCCTTAGGCAATTGTAAAATAGAATATTTAATATGCAGTCTACCCTCTCCCCATAAAAAACTGGAAATAATCTTATCCCAGTATTAAAAATAACCATCTTTCTTGAGGATATCTCTTTCATCATGCCACACCTATGGAACTTGCAGACACTAGGACCACATGAAAACTCTTTGCAAGTAATCCACTAAGGGGTGCACATGCGGACATCGTACATCGGCTCTTCCCGTATAAAAATGAGCGGCCCCTTCCCTCCTCAGTTCTTTTCCTGCCATCGACCACACTCGCTGGACCCTGCACGGAAATGCCACTGTTCTAGGGATATGGATATGTTGTTCTATCCACACATTCTGGCAGATCGCCTTTCCCTTTAAGGGTCGCCGGAACGTCTTCAAACTGTCTCCTCCCACCCACCCGGGTGGTGTAGCCCTCGGCCCCGCCCCATGACGCCAGATCTTCCTTTCCGCTGGAAGGCTCAGGTTCCCTTCTTAGCGCTCCTGCCTTGTAGGCCCTGGCTCTCGAATCTTCAAATTTGCTTCCAAAACTTACTTTAAAACTCATTCGAGTTTCATCTGCTCCTATTTCTCTCACTTCCGTAATGGAAGAGAAAACCATTCCCGGGTTTTACCGGTGCCCCTGTGGGCAGAAGATGTGCACCGACCCTGACACCACGTGAATGTACTGTTTGGGACATGACCACGATCAGCAGGCTTGCGATCTTTGTCGTTCCTTTTACCTGTCGGTTCTGGAAGACCACGCTGCCCGACTTCAGCTGGGGCGACTGGAAAAGCGCTACCCGCCAGTCAAATCCAAGGATGCCCGTTGGGTGGTCTCTGCAGCTGCGGAGTCCACTGAGCAGCTTGAACAGCTCAAGGCCTTTGAAGAGGAGGTGGCTCAGGCCATGGCTAGTTCCTCTTCAGCTTCGGCCTTCATTCCACTCCAACTGAGCTCCACTTATTCGGCTTCCTTCAAAGAGCTGTGCCAGTCTCTCTTGACTAAGGGAGAGGGCCCTTCTGGCTCGCACATTTCACGTTCTTACAAGAAGGTGTCGAAGAAAGGAAAGACTCAACGTTGACGCTTCTGGAATCGGGAGCGGTCCCGCTCTCAGGAGACTCCGGTTTCAACTTCTGTCGAAATCGTGGCCGAGGTTGCTGGTTTCACGGAGACCCCAACAGACCAGTTGGCTGAGAAACCTGTCGCGGCCGAGATTTTTCTTGAACCGACCTACAGGTTGTCGCCAGATGAGGCCTACAATTCTCTTTTGGACTCCAGTGCTTCTGGTGTCTTTGCACGGGTCGACTCAGCTGGCTGGGTCAAACCTGCCCACTCAGAACCTTGGCCTGGAGGAGCCGTTGGGGTCACCGGCTCCTTCTGATGTCCCCTGTTGGCCTGCCGATGGTCATGGTCTTGGTCCTCCTCTACTGGGTCGGGCAGATCTTGCTGTCTGGCGTCTAGCTCCCCGACATCATGGTAGCGGCAGTGCGCATACCTTCATCCTCCTCAGATGAGGAGAGGCTCTGGCACAAATTGTGTCGGCGCTACGAAGATTTGATGTGGCAGCAGCTGGTCTTGACTGGTACGAAGCCGACCCCAGTTTCTACCCTGGCTATCAAGTGGTTGGCACCCGAACAGCTCCTGCCACAGTCACCCCTGTGGAGGTGCCAGCTCAGGCTCAGTCTGCTCGGCCGAAGCAGGTTTCTCTGCTGATTGTGGTGGAGCTGCCACCCGAACAGCCGAAGTCCAAGGTCCTGACCAAGGATTCTCGGTCGGCAAAAGGGTTGCCCCATCGGCTGTCGGTCACTCTCACTCTCGATCGCCGAAGGCAGGTTGAGGGTGACTCGGGTGGACACCCACTTTACGCAGACTCCTTGGAGTCCGAAGACTCCTTGTTGCACTCATGTCTCATCAACGTAGAGTCCTAGGGGAGCCTCTCCATAGACGAGGGACCCACCTTGTTCATGGGCAGTCTTTGGCTCATTTCCAAGTCCATGGGGATGGAGCTCGAACCGGTCCAGAAATGGGCCAGGTATCCCCTAACAGAGATTCTGGACAAAGGGGACTCTCCTTCAGAGGCCTTCCCTGTGGCCGAGGCCATTGTTGGCCCGGATCTGGATCTGTGGCAGCGTCCTGCATCTTGCCCTGTGCCATCAGCCCAGATGGCTGCAAATATGCGGTCCCAACTGGTTCCCTTTCGGGATTTTTGGAGCATCCCTCAGCTGAGGGTCTGGTGGCTGACTCCATCTTTTGGCATTCAGGCAATACGGGCGACGTGGATAGACCGCTGGACAAAGAGTCAAAGAAATTGGATCATTCGGTGAAGAAGGTCTACGCTGCTTCCTCACTTAGCCTTCGTCAGACTAGCTTGGCCGTGCTGATGGCACATTTTTCCCATGCCCTTTTGGGCTCCCTGGATGAGATCATTCCTCACCTCCCAGCGGACCTTCAGACCACGGTCAAGCAGGTCTGGGACCAGGGAAGGGCAGTAGCAAAACAACTCCAGACTGCTCTGGATATTGGTGATTCTTGTGCCCGCTTGGTAGCAGCCGTAGTAGCCATGTGCCACAGGGCTTGGTTGAGGATCTCGACCTTCATGGCTGACACTCGACACAAGCTGGCAGATGTCCCCTTTTTGGGCACTGACCTGTTCGGGCCCGGAGTGGATGGTCACCTCCAACGTATGGAGAAGTCCAATGCCACCCTGGACTCTGTGACATCTGCCCAGAAGAACAAGGGCTCCAAGCACCAGAGGCGTAAGCTCTTTCGCATTTCCACTCCTGTGGCCAGACCAGCCCAGCAGCAGGACCAGCAGGTGACTGGCGGGCCAAGTCAGTGGCCTCATCGGTCAGAAAGCCTGGAGGAAGGGACCGGCATTTCGGCTGGATACTCCTCCTCTAAGCCTGCTCAGTGACCGGTTGGGGGTGCCACCCTCAACCTGTCACACCTCCTGGAGCCCTCCCGTGAGGGAGGGCAGCTCCACCACTTCCTTTCTGCCTGCTCGTTATCACCCACGGACTGATGGGTGCTGAGTAAGTGAGTCCAGGGCCTGCCTCTGGAATTCAAGCAGGTCCCCCAAGCCAACCTGCGCCCCACAGGAGGAACTTGACTTTGCTGTCACTCAGTCGGCTCTCCGAAACGACATCTCCCAGCTCCTCCTGCAAGGAGGTCGTGCACAAGTTGCAGAACCTCCTTCAGACCCAGGGTTCGTTTCCAGGTATTTCCTGGTACCAAAACAGATTGGGGGGGGGGGGGGCTGGCGCCCCATTCTCGATCTGTACGACCTGAACAGGTTCCTCAGGTTTCGCACCTTCCTGGTGGTAACTCTGGCTCATCTCATACCATTGCTGGAGCACGGCATGTGGTTTTGCTCCCTGGATCTTCAGGACACGTTCTTTCACGTCCCGATCTATCCGTCCCACCGAGGGTTCTTCTGCTTCCAAGCCGAGGGAACCCTCTACGAGTTCCAGGCCATGCCCTTCAGCCTTTCATCGGCCCCCAGGGTCTTCACCAAATGCATGGCAGTGGTGGCAGCTTTCCTGAGGCGCCGAGGGGTTCGGATCTATCCCTGCCTGGACGACTGGCTCATAACAGGTCCCTCCAGGCAGGAGGTGGAGCAGTCCAGGGATCTGGCCCTCCAGACTTGCTTCGGACTTGGCCTCCTGATCAACAAGGCCAAGTCGGAACTCGTGCCCTCACAAGTGATTCAGTTCATCGAGGCAGAGCTCGACTGTTGCCAGGCCAGAGCTCGGCTCCCAGTGGACAGGGCAGTGGTTCTCTCCTCCTTTGCCCAGTCATTTCTGGTTGGGCAATCGCGCCCTGCCTGGGACTTCCTGCACCTTCTGGGCTACATGGCAGCCTGCACCAGCGTGGTCCAATGGACCCTCTGGCATATGCGTTCCCTTCAGTGGGAGCTGGCTAGCCAGTGGTCTCAGCGCTCAGGTCACCTTGACCAGCTGGTCACCGTGACTCAGAGGATGTGGGACGGCCTCCAATGGTGGATTGTCCCAGCTCACCTGCAGGAAGGCAACCCGTTTGTCTGCCCCAAGCCGACGGTCATCCTGACGACCGACGCCTCGCTGATGGGTTGGGGGTGCCCATGTGGGGGAGCACAGAGCCCACGGGCTCTGGTCCCCTCAGGAGTTTTGATGTCACATCAACCTGCTGGAGCTCCGTGCGGTTCGGCTAGCCCTGACCGCCTTCGCTTCGTTCATTCGTGGTCAAGTGGTCCAGGTCCAGATGGACAACACCACGACCATGCACTATCTCAACAAACAGGGCAGGACGCTCTCTTTGCCTCTGTGCAAGGAAGCTCTCCGCACATGGGCCCGCGTGTTCAGCCTGGAGAGGCAGATCTCCTAGCCATTCATGTGGTAGGAGCCTCAAATCAGCTGGCCGGATGGGTGAGGCATCTCACGCATGGTCACTCCACCAGGAGGTAGTACAAGACCTGTTCTTCCACTGGGGCACCCCTCAGGTGGACTTATTTGCCTCCAGGGAGAACGTGAAGCTGAGGCTGTTTCATGCCCGTCCCCCTCAGCAGGGCTCACTGCAAGGGGATGCCTTCTCAAGGCCGTGGACCCCAGGCCTCTTCTGTGCCTTCCCTTCACGTCCATTGATCCACAAGGTGCTCCTCAATGCCAGGAGGGACAAGGTGCAGGTGATCCTGGTACCCAGATATCCTCAGCCTCAGCTCCAGGATCCCGAGGCATCTTCTAGCATGCCCAGACCGGCTCTCCATCAATCAAGGGGAGGTACTCCATACGGACCTTCAGTCCCTGCGCACCTGACAGCCTGATTTCTGAGTGGCTAGAGTGCTAGGCTTTGGGTCTCTCTGATGAGGTCCTCACGGTTGTTGAGGCATCCCGTAAGGAATCTACCAGAAAATGCTATGCCTTCAAATGGAAGAGATTTCCCATTTGGTGCCAGGGCAAGGAGTTGGACCCCTCATCCTGTCCAATGGCTAGCATTTTGGACTACCTGTGGTCCCTCTTCCAGCTGGAGCTTCAGTCGACGACCTTTAAGGTGCACCTGGCAGCCATCTCTGCCTACCAGGGTGCGGGCTGGTATACAGTCGATGGCGCAGGAGAAAGTGGTCTGGCGCTTTTTCAAGGGCTTAGATCACATATCCCCTCCGGCGTATGAGCCTCCACCTCCGTAGGATTTACTGCTGGTTTTGGCAAAGCTCATGGGTAAGCCATTCGAACCTATGCACAAGTGTGACATATGTCACATTTGTCGTGGAAGTCCGCCTTCTTGGTGGCTATTGCATCTGCCAGAAGGACTGGGGAGCTCCAGGCGCACTCGGTGGAGTCTCCTACTTGGTCTTCCACAGGGAAAATGTTGTCCTGTGCTCCCACCCGAAATTCCTTCCGAAGGTGGTGTCGGAATTTCACCTTAATCAGGTGTTGACTCTGCCGGTGTTCTACCCTAGTTACACCTCAGAGGCCAAGTACAGGCTCCATACTTTGGACCCGAGATGAGCACTCACCTTCTACAAAGAGCGAACAGCGGAAGTTCGTGGAGAGGTTCACCAGCTGTTTGTCACCTACGCTGAAGCCGCACCTGGCAGACCTGCATCCAAGCGGACCATTGGCAGGTGGATCACTTCCTGCATTGATCTCTACTGTAGGTTGGTGGGTAGGGAGCCTCCCGTAGGGCTAAGGGCTCATACCGCTGCATCGGTGGCTGCTTCTAGGGACATCCCTATCCAGGAAATCTACATGGCTGCTACCTGGAAATCAGCACACACCTTCATTTCTCATTACCACTTCGACCTCGAGTCACGCGGGGATGCTGGTTTTGGGGTCTCAGTTCTCCAGTCCCTGTTCCCTAAGTAGGGGGTGTGTGCCTTGCCTTCCTTCTCCCGGTGAACTGCTAGGAGTCTGCCAGAAAGTGTGGATAGAACGATATAGCCACATCCCTAGAAAAACAGGTTACTCATCTGTAGCAGTAGTTCTAGGAGTGGTATATGTTGATCTTACTTCGAGAAACAGCTCTTGCAACAGGTTACACCATTAGAACTGAAGCCGGCAGGCTGCAGGACCCCATGGAAAATTTCTAGCTAGCTTATACCTAGCAGGGGACCACCCTGACGTCAGATACCTCATAAAAGGGGCGGTTCCCCAGCATCCCTCAGTTATTTTCCTGCCATCGACTCGCAAGCATCGGCTCCATGGACGCCATCAGCTACCGAGCGATGCCAGAGCTTCTTTCTTCAAGATTTCTTCAAATTTTCATAGATTCTCCCTTGCATATGTCGGCTTCCCCGACCTCTTCAGTCAAACACCCCTCCAAGTGCTTGTGCGGCAAGCAGATTCCATTTAAAGATAAGCATACAGCCTGCATACTGTGCCTAGGCCCCGACCACGATACCAAGGCCTGCACCATTTGCCAGCAATTTAATAGCCACACACGGATCCGACCCAGAAGGCACTTGATACTTTTTTACTAGAACAAAAAGTTAAGGCGATGGAGAAAAGTACATCTTCCAGAGGGGATTCCTCCAAATCAGGGAAGCATAAGGATAAAAGGAGGGAAAAGGACAAAGGGCGATCGCCGTCTACCCAAACTTTGCACTCCAGGGCCAGCTCAGGCTCAGCCCGCTCGGACAGGTCTCCATCCCAGGCCAAGTGTCAGCTTCCACTGGCAAAGATTCGTACATCTGGTGGTTCAGGTATGTCCTCCTCTCTTCAGCCCCTTAAGATCCAGCCTAAGGACTCCCTTAGCTGGCCTTTGGGTTCTTCCAGCCGATCTGAGGCTTCAGACTAGCATCATAAGGCACATTCCAAGTCGGCCGCCAGAGTAGGCCCCAACTCCTGAACTGGTGCCAGGACACCAACCCAAGATCGGTTTCCCAAATTCTGCGGGGTCTCCAAGAAACGTCTGCTAAGTGGACCTCAGATCTGACATCCTTTAAGCAGACCTTGGACTCTAGCGGTGAAGCGGACCAACCCGACCGCCATCGAGCCAACCCCTAGGACAGGCGCCCTTCCATCTGCACGTGATACTGGACAGCGAGCCCAATCGGAAGGCGATGGAATGGACATCGGCACACAGCAGACCGACGACATCAGGGGATAAGGAGGAGGAGGACCACAACTCTTAATTACCGAGGTCACTCAAAGACCCCTCGACGGGTACCTCAGGGACCAGACCCCGGCCCAGTGCCCGATAAGGACCAGACACCGGGACTGTCGTCGGGCCTCAATATAAATGAGGTAAAGTCATTCTCTACTGGTGAATTGGCCATTGGGGCTAGGCTCTGCCCCGAGTCTCCGGTTTCTGACTCTGGTGCCCGATCTTCTGACATGGAGCCCTTCCCCGTCTATTGGACAGGCCTCAGATGAGCAGTTTCACCACTGGGCTGCTCTTATGGAGCAATGGGCTCGGAGATTGGTCCAGCTGCCTGGTCCCGTCACTCCGGGACCTTTGGGCCGCTCGAGGGATCAGGTAGGGCGGTTTGGCCTTCCTGGTCATGCGGCACCTTCTTCGGTGCCGTCGACTCTGTGCTTAGGTGATCTTCTTGGACATAGTCCCCACCACTCATTCACACTGATGGGATCTACACTGGAGACGCTAGGACCCAACAGGAGCAAACTTTTTGCAAGAGGGTCGGCGCCAGAGATGGAGCCGTGAGGAGCGGCGCCGTGAGCCCCGGCTCATGCGGTAATGACTGTCTCTGCATCGACCCTCCAACCACCTCAGTTCCTTTTTTCCCGCCATAGAGTGCGCTACAGTGACGACGTCGCTCACCCACCGAGAGTCAAACTTCAAACTAGCAGCATAGTTTTTCAGTTTATTATTTTGTAGTATTTCTCTAATAAGTAACGCTTACTTTAATTTATTCTTATTACAAGAAATAAGTCTCAGCCTACATTGACTGAGTCAATCATAGGCGGGTCAGGTGAAGGTAGGGAGACTTTGTATGAAAGCTGTTCAGTCAGCCAGGCTGAGGTCCGGTCCGCTGCCCTCTCCGGAGGGTCTGACAGCGGACAGTCCGAGAGGAGGGCGGTCCCAGAGCATAAAAGAAACTGTCGCATTGCTGTACCGTTTGGCCTCAAGCTCTTCTTGACCCACAGGTCAAAAAAGAGACAGCATCACTCGAAGTCACCCTCTGGTCTGTCTGCACGTCAACGGTCAGTCATTGGTGTCAGTTGCCGGTCTCCTCCTCCGGAGTAGCCAGTTTCCGTTTCCTGTCATTGACCTTTTCTACATCGGAGCCCTTCCCCGCCTTCTGGTAGGGCTTCAGATGAGCAGTTTCATCAGTGGGCCGCTCTGATGGAGCAATGGGCTCGGAGGTTGGTCCAGCTGCCTGGCCCAGTCACTCGGGGGGCCTTCTGACCCTTCGGGGGATCGGGTAGGGCTGTTGGGCCTCCCTAGTCGTGCAGCACCTTCTTTGGTGCCGTCGACTCCTCGCTCAGGCTTCTCCCCCCCCCCACATGACTGCGGCGCACGGGGCCAGACCGATGCATCTATCTCCTGGTATTCTTCCTTCTTTCTCCTCAAATCTTAGTTTTCGGAGCCCTGCATTGGTTTTGGCGCCGTCGGCATCAATTGGTCGCTCGGCACCGTCCTCGGCACCGATGCGTCTGTTGGCGCCGTTGGGTTTGTCGGCACTGTGCAGCCTTTCAGCGCTATCAGGCTTGTCAGTGCTGTCCTCGATGCGGTGGGCTCTGTCGGCACCGTGCGCTGCACTGGGTCAGGTGGCGCCGTGTTCTTTGGCGCCAAGACTTGGTGTGGCGTCTTCGGGGCTTCTTGACTCCAAACCTTTTCCTTCCTATTTTCCTTCTGATTTTCACTCCTTTCCTGTCCATACAGTCCCTCCTGAGATGTCATGAGATGATATTGAGCCTGACCCAGATCATAGGCTGGGTGATGACGTGGAAGGAATGGGATCTAATCCTACTGCAGAGCCTGTGGTTGATGATCTGTCATGTAAGTCTCTGCTGAAAAATTTTAAATTCCACTCTTTCTCTCCAGACTACGGATATCGATCCTGGGAAGCTTTTATGGCTCCAATACCTTCATGTCCCGGACATCCCTAGGGAATTAACTCCCCCGGTACAGCCTTCCTTTGAGACGCTTTCTCAAATGGTATG
This sequence comes from Neoceratodus forsteri, assembly GCA_016271365.2. NCBI lineage: Eukaryota > Metazoa > Chordata > Ceratodontiformes > Ceratodontidae > Neoceratodus > Neoceratodus forsteri. The sequence continues at coordinate 144,682,216 of CM057451.1, forward strand.
TGGCTAAGTCCAGAGATAGAAAGTATGCTGCTCCCAAGGATCGACCCATGTTGGCCTCCCAAGCCTTTGCGGACCCTATTGTAGTCTTGGCAGAGATTAATAAGGTCGTCCTCCCTCAGGCTACTACAACCCGACCTATAAACAAAGAATCTCGTAAGATAGATACTTTAGGTAAGAGAGTCTTTGCTGCATCCACCCTGGGTATGCGTATTGCCAGCTACCAGGGCTATTTCTCTCAATATGAATATATTCTTTGGCATTCACGTAAACAAATGGTAGATGCTCTACCGGAGTGTGACACTAATTCAGAGCTTCTTCAAACCATAACCAGGGGTATCGAGTCCAACAACCAACAAGTTAAAGCAGCTATGTACTCTTTCGATACTGCCTCCCGAGCAGCAATGGCAGGCATTTGTACCCACCGTCACTCCTGGCTGCGCACTTCAGGCTTCATGAATGATGCCCAGCAACAGGTCATGATGTTACCCTTCGGTGTGCATCTCTTCGGCCCTCAAGTAGAACAAGCTCTAGAGGCCACACAAAAGACTAGGTCCACCATTAAATTGGCTCAACCTGCTCCTGCCCTTTCTTGGGGGAGGGGGTGTTAATAAGCGCCAGTTTCACAACAGACAGTCCTTTCAAGGCAAAGGCAGAGGAGGTTTTAATAAAAACCAAACCCTCCCAGCCTCAAAAGAAAATGCAACAGAAAACACAAGGGCCCAAAGTGCCCTGTGCCACCTTGTGAGTGTCTAGCCCAAGTCCCACCTCAGCTGCCTTAGGGGGACTCTTCCTCAGCAGTGGGAGGTCGTCTGACTCAATTCTACAACCGGTGGAAGTCCATAACATCGGACAAATGGGTCCTCCGGATAATCCACGAGGGGTATTCCCTCAATCTTTCAGAGACCCCTTCGGATTGTCCCCCCAAACGACAGCCCAAGCTGTCAGTACTTCAGTCAGAACTTCTCGCTTCCGAGACACAAGGCCTTCTGAACCACAGGGCAGTAGAAATAGTTCCGCTGGATCAACAGAACACAGGGTTCTACTCCCATTACTTTCTAGTTCCAAAGAAAATCGGGGGCATGCTCCCCATTTTGGACCTCAGAAAACTGAATACATTTCTTCCCAAGGAGAAGTTCAAAATGATATCACTAGGAACCCTGTTACCTTTGCTTCATCAGCACGACTGGCTAGCCTCACCTGGACATGCAGGATGCTTACCAGCATATTCCTATTCACCCAAAGCATCACAAATACCTAAGGTTCGTGGCTTTGGGTCAACATTATCAGTTCAGAGTCATGCCCTTTGGGCTATCCTCGGCGCCGTGAGTTTTTACAAAGTGTTGTGCAATTCTCGCAGCACATCTCAGAAAGATCGAAATACAAGTGTTCCCATATCTGGACGACTGGTTTCTAGCAAGTCCTTCCAGGCAAAGAACTCTCAACGCTGTATCCACAGCTTCAGACTTTCTTACATCCATGGGAGTTCTGCTAAATCTCAAGAAATCGCAATTGCAGCCCTCCCAGAAGCTCCTTTTTATAGGAACTCTTCTGGACACCTCCTGTGCGAAAGCTTTTCTTCCAGAGGACAGAAGGAGTGATGTCCTACAGATGGCCCGATACATCAAGAGAGAACAGCTCAGTTTGAGCTATCTCGATGCAACGGATGCTGGGTCTCATGGCATCCTCAGTGTTCACTGTACCCCTAGCTCGCCTCCACATGAGAACCTCTCAATGGATGCTCAGTACTAAGTGGTGCCCAACCACGCACCCTCAGTCCTTTCTCATCAAGGTGACACAACCTCTGAAGAGGTCGCTCACCTGGTGGTCGCAAGAGGACAACCTTCTGGAAGGGTATCCCTTTGCTCCCCTGGATGACCAGATCTCCATTACCACGGACGCGTCCCTGATGGGGTGGGGAGCTCACTGGCAGAATCTCCACACCCAAGGTACGTGGACTCTAGACGAGTCCCAGCTTCATATAAATGTCCTAGAAATGAGAGCCATCCTTTATGCAGTCCAGGCTTTGAAGTACATTCTCTGTCACAAGAACATTCTCCTTAAAACGGACAACAAAGCAGTGATGTATTACATCAACAAGCAGGGTGGTGCACACTCTTACCACTTATGCAGGGAAGCAATGAGAATGTGGGAATGGTGCTTGGAGCACAAGGCTCTAATCCAGGTGGTCTGCCTGCCGGGAGTGCAGAACAAACTGGCAGACCATCTCAGCAGAACGGAGACATCCTCACAAATGGTCTCTCGACTCAACCGTAGTTCAGTCACTGTTCGCAGAGTGGGGAACTCCAGACCTGGACCTTTTTGCATCTCCACTCAACACAAAACTGCCTCTGTTCTGTTCCAGAAATCCAGGGCCTGGCATTTTCTGTCAGGATTCGTTCAGGCTGCAGTGGACAAAACGCTTTCTATATGCCTTTCCTCCTCTTCCTCTAATTCAGAGGGGAACTTCACAAGTTCAAGTCCCAGGGGGACAAAATGATCCTCATTGCTCCCTTCTGACCTCGACAGATATGGTTTCCGTTACTCAACAGTCTGTCTGAAACCCCTTCAAAAGCGCTTCCCCTTCAGACGAACCTTCTGACTCGGGGGGCCTGTGGTCCATCCCAATCTGAGATCACTTCACCTTCACGCTTGGCTCCTGAAGAGATAGAAGTGAACAGGTTCAATGTCTCTCGCAGAGTGTCAGATATTCTTTTGGCTGCTTGCAAGCTAGCCACTAGAAAAACTTACACAGCCAAATGGAAGTGTTTTTCTCTCTGGTGTGCAAAATCCTCTTTGAATCATTTTTTCCTGCCCTCCAAATAAAGTTCTAGAGTACCTTTTAGACCTCTCAAATTCAGGTCTACAATACTCTACTGTCAAAGTTCACCTTTGTGCCATTTCAGCTTATCATGAGCCAGTACTTTCCTTGTCACTGGCTCAGTTACCTGTAGTTAAGAGGTTTCATAAGGGAATTCTGCATACTAGACCTCCTATCAGACGTCCAGTCACAGCCTGGGACATTAATCTTGTACTAGACATGCTCACTCAAAAGCCTTTCGAGCCTCTAGCTACCTGTGAGCTGAAATTTCTCACTTGGAAAACCGCCTTCCTGGTGGCCATTACCTCGGCCTGCAGAGTCTCTGAAATACATGCCTTGGTCACAGACCCTCCGTATAGTGTGTTTCATAAGGATAAAGTAGTTCTTAGGACCCATCCTAAGTTTCTAACTAAGGTTGTTTCAGAATTCCATCTAAACCAACCTTTAGTTCTTCCCAATTACTTCACGAACTTCCAGAATGAAGGAGAGCGTACCCTTCATTCCCTGGATGTTAAAAGAGCGCTGCGATTCTATCTAGATAGAATAAAAGAAATTTGCAAAGCTCAACAACTGTTTGTTTCCTTCAGCAAGACCCGGCTGGGTCAACCTGTCACTATTAGGTGCATTTCAGCATGGCTGGTGGCATGCCTTTGTCATTGCTATTCTATGGCACAGGTTAAGCTGGAAGGCACAGTGTATGCTCACTCTACTAGAGCAGTCACGGCATCTCTGGCAGAAATCCGTAACGTGCCCATTGCAGACATTTGCGATGCGGCTACCTGGAGCTCAGTGCACACTTTTGTTAAGCACTATGCCTTGGATGTCCATGCCAGATGACACCTTTCGTTTGGCAGGACTATCCTTAACAAACTTCTGTCCTGAATTGTGAGCTCTTAGTTTTTCCTACCACCCATCTCGGACGATTATTAGCTCGGTACTCTCCCATCAGTGTGAATGAGTGGTGGAGACTTTATGTCCAGAAAGATATGGAAATTACGTATCTACCGTAATTCTTGATCTTCTTGGATGAAGTCTCCACCACTCATTCACACACCCACCCACCATCCCCTGAGCTCACCTTTCTGTTTTGGTCTTTACTCCCTCAGTGGCCGGGCTGTGAAGACTTTATTGTTGACCCTTCTTATATGGGTCGTTCGGACTATCTTATGTCTGATTTTGTTAGGTTAGTCCCTCTAGGTTTAGTTACGCTGCACCTCCTCGTACAAAAGGTACTGAGGCAGTTGGAGGGTCGATGCCGAGATGGTCTCTACCGCACGAGCGGGGGCTCACGGTGCCGCTTCCTCGCGGCTCCATCTCTGGCGCCAACCCTCTTGCAAAAAGTTTGCTCCCGCTGGGTCCTTGCACCTCCGGCATAGATCCCATCAGTGTGAATGAGTGGTGGGGACTTCGTCCAAGACGATCAGGAATTACGGTAGGTACATAATTTCCATTTTCTTCAATGCAGTACTTGGAGAGTCTGTAGGAGTTTCCTCCCTCTCCTTGTTCCGTTCCTAGCTGTCCCGTGTTTCTCTTCTCTGAAGTGGGGACTACGTCAGTACTCTGTCTGAGTGCTGTACCAGATTTTTCCCTACACCTAAGTCAGGACTTACTCCTGAGTGGAACTGCTTCCCCCTGAGGGGCAGTTCGTGAGACCTACACTCTAGGTTACATAAGTTTTCGGATAAATGGGTGGGAAGAGAAGTCTGCCTTCTCCAAGCCAGTCAAGGCGTACAGGTCAGCCTTGAATGCGTAACCCTTTACTAGCAGGATCCTTGCTCCCTTGTCTGCAAACCCTGTTGGGAAGTTTAAGATTTCTAGCCAGTGGTCTTCCAATTTACCTTGGCATAGTCCTTCCTTCCTTCCCCTTTATCCCCTTCTGCTTTTTCCTGTCTTCTTTTTCTATTCCTTACCACCTTCTTCCCTTAAATCACCTGAGGATTGAGGCCCTGTGGCCACTTAGGGTAGGGTTCTCTCTTTTCTGTCTCCTATTCGGCTTATTCCTTTTTCAGTTTATTTCCTTTCCTTTGTCTATCTCTCGGCTCCCTTGCCTTGCTCTTTTTCTGTAATCTGTTTCTGCCTCTTGGCTACACAGAACTGGGATGGAGGAGAAGTCTGCGGCGCCTAACGGCCACCCCACATGCACTCAGTCGTCACACACGTGGGCGGTGCTCGGTGCTGTCGCTCCCTCCCCAAAAAAAGGGCAGAGTTCCCTGGCAGGTGCGTGCATCCGGCTTACACCCAGCAGTAAAGAATGGTGAAGATGCAAGACAAGATCAAGAATTACGGTAGGTACATAATGTTCATTTTTTGTCCTTTGCCCACAGAATGTTAGGGGCACCGGTGTCTAAACAGACACTTTCCAGATGGCTGGTAAACTGCATTGTGTTCTGTTACCAGAAGGGAAACAAACTCTTACCAGGTCCGGTAAAGGGACATTCTACCAGAGAGGTGGCTACCTCTTTTGCTTCACTGAAAAATGTTTCAGCACCCACTATTTGTGCAGCTGCTACTTGGAGTACAGTGCATACGTTCATCAGACATTATAGTCTGGACATTGCCTCTAGGCAAAGAGCGAGCTTTGGCCTTGCAGTTCTGCAGGGCTTCTGTTACGAGGGGTTTCCTTTGCCCTTCTCCTATCCTCCTTCCAAATTTAGGAATACTACCTTCACTGCTTGGGACTCAGTCCTAATGGTGTAACCTGCTGCAAGAGCTGTTTCTCGAAGTAACATAGTACAGTTACGTAACAACTTACCATAACAGTAGATCTTCGAGAACAGCTCTTGCAGCAGGTAGTATCCCTCCCACCTTCCCCCTCAGGAGGTTTACTTTATCCATACAGTTTTCAGAAACAAATATTTTCATTTGCCTTCCTCTGGAAGCGGATCCTCTGTCCCCCCATCAGAATCACATCGTTGTGCCAGAGTCTCCAGCGGGAGAACTGAGGGATGCTGGGGGACCGCCCCTTTTATGAGGTGTCTGACGTTGGGGCGGGGCCAACGTTGGGGGCGGTCCCCTGCTAGGTATAACTAGCTAGAAATTTTCCGTGGGGTCCTGTAGCCTGACTACTTCAGTCCTAATGGTGTAACCTGCTACAAGAGCTGTTCTCAAAGATCTGCTGTTACGGTAAGTTCTTATGTTACTGTACTTTCATGCACACTGACCCACCGGACCTCCCTGTCTTCGACGCACACCTCTGCTTCCAGCGGGCTAGATCTGGCGTCATGGGATGGAGCCGAGGGGTTTACCTCCCAGATGTGTTGGAGGAGCCAGCTTGAAGACGTTTCAGCGACCCTTAAAGGGAAAGGCGATCTGCCACAAAGTGTGGAGGAACATATACCACTCCTAGAGCTACTGTTATGGGTGAGTAACCTGTTTTTATAGTCAACCACTTTCATATATTTTTCTCCGTAGTTAATCACTTTTGAATAGTGGTTTCTGACGTAGTGTATGTCGACTAAAGAGTCGTTGAAACTCTTCAGATACCACAAATGCAGTGAGAATATATACTTGGGCAACTAGCATGACATCTGCGTGTACTGCCTCGGCATGGCCCATAACGTGAAGGCCTGCCAGATTTACAGAAACTTAAACACTGCTACCCAGCGACACTGAAAGACTGCTTTAGAGACTCACCTTCTAAAGCAACAGGTAGCCAGAATGGAGAAAGAGCTCCAGGAGGAGAGCACCATTGCGTCACCTGCCCGATCTTCCTGGACATAAGTCTCCACCACTCATTCACACTATTGGGATCTGCGCCAGAGGCACTAGGACCCATCGGGAGCAAACTTTTTGCTGGAGGGTCGGTGCCAGAGATGGCGCCGTGAGGAACGGCGCCCGCGAGCCCTAGCTCATGCGGTAACGACTATCTCGGCATCGACCCTCCAACCGCCTCAGTTCCTTTTTTTTTCCCGCGTTGAGTGCACTTCAGTGACGACGTCGCTCGCCTGTCGGGAGTCAAACTTCAAACTAGCAGCATAGTTTTCAGTTTTTATTATTTTGTAATATTATCTCGATACAGTATCGCCTAAATTCTTATTTTTAAAATAAATACAATAAAGAAGTCTCAGCCTACCTTGACTGAGTCGACCATGAGCAGGTCAGGTGACGGTAGGGAGACTTCGTATGAAAGCTGTTCAGTCAGTCGGGCTGGGTCCGGTCCGCCGCCTTCTCCGGAGGGAGGGTCTGACAGCGGTCAGTCAATGCCTGGGGGGATGGGCGGTTCCCGAGCATAAAAATAAGCGGTCGCACTCCGGCACCGTTCGGCCTCGACTCTTCTTGACACAGGTCTAAAAGAAGGCATCACTCGAGGTCGCCCTCACAATATGTCTCGGCGTGGAGCGGCTCGGTTATCGAGGGCTAGTTGCAGGTCTCCCGGACCGCCAGCCTCTGCTTCTGGTAGCCGGCGGCCGACATCGAGCCTCCCGCCCACAGGTAGGTCTTCAGATGAGCAGTTTCATCAGTGGGCGCTCTTATGGAGCAGTGGGCTCTGAGGTTGGTTGACTACCTGGCTCGGTCGCTCGTGGGCCCTGGCTCTCTGGGTGACGGGTAGGAAGCGTTTGACCTTCCTGGTTCGCGGCACCTTCCTGGTGCCGTCGACTCCAGCGGCAAGTGTTCCCCCTCCTCACATGGCTGCGGCGCGAGGGCCACACCGATGCCTTATCTCCTGCTCTTCTTCCTTCAAAACCTGTTTTTGAGTCTGGGAGTGTTTTCGGCCCTCGGTGTCGTGTGGCCTCGGTGCTGTCCTCGGCGTCGATGCTGTGCTGGCGCGCCTTAACGCCGTCGCGGCTTCTACGGCACTGTTTTACGGCCACGTGGCCTCATGGCGTCGTTCTTGAGTGCCATGCTCCTCCTTGGCGCCGCCCGGCTCGGGGACTCCTCTTTTCACTTGTTTCCTTCTTCCTCCTCTTCTGAATTTCATTCCTTTCCTGTCCATACAGTCCCTCCTGGACTGTCAGGAGATGACGTTGAGCCTGACCCAGACCTTGGTTGGGTGATGAAGTGGGAAAGCAGGATCTATTACTGCTACAGAGCCTGTGGTGAGGACCTATCCTTTAAGTCTCTGTTGAAAAATCTGAGTTCCACACTTTCTCTACAGACTACAGACATCGATCCTGGAAATTGTTGAGACTCCAATATCTTCATGCCTCGGAGATCCCTATGGATTTGACTCCTCGATTCAGCCTTCCTTCGAGAGCTGTCTCAAATGGTATGGAATAATCCTGCTCTTACCCCTTGAGTGGCTAAATCCATTGATAGGAAATATTCAGCCCCAAGGATCGTCCCATTTGGCATCTCAAACCTGCGGATCCTATTGTAGTCCTGGCAGAGAATGATAAGGTCGTTCTTCCTCAAGCTAATACGGCTCGACCTATTAACAAGGAATCTCGTAAGATAGACACCTTAGGTAAGAGAGTCTTTGCTGCTTCTACCCTAAGTATGCGTATCACCAGTTACCAAGGCTATTTTTCTCAGTATGAGTATATCCTGTGGTATTCTATTAAACAGATGGTTGAAGCCCTACTGGAGTCAGATTCAAAGCCAGAGCTTCTTCAAACCATTACCAGAGGTATTGAATCTAATAACCAGCAGGTTAAAGCAGCCATGGATGCTTTTGACAGTGCTTCCCGTTCAGCGGCTGCTGGTATTTGCACCCGGCTTCATTCCTGGCTGCGCACTTCGGGCTTTACGAATGACGTGCAGCAGCAGGTGATGGCATTGCCCTTTGACGGTGCATATCTTTTTGGTCCTCAGGTAGAGCAAGCTCTAGAAGCTACACAAAGACTAGGTCAGCCATTAAGTTGGCTCGGCCCCTCCTGCCCCCTCGAGGGCATGCCAGTAAACGGCAGTTTCATAATCGCCAGTCCTTTCGAGGCAGAGGAAGTTTCCATAAGAACCAACCTGCCCAACCTCAAAAGAAGGCGCAACAGAAAGCGCAAGGGCCCAAAGCGCTCAGCGCTACCTTATGAATTGACGGCCCAAGTTCCATCTCAGCTGCCCAAGGTGGACTTTTCCTTTCGGTGGGAGAGTGCGTCTGATGCACTTCTACAACCAGTGGAAGTCCATAACCTCAGACAAATGGGTCCTCGGATAATTCACGAGGGTATTCACTCAATCTTGTGGAGACCCCTCTGGATCAATCCCCAAATGGCAGCCAGGCTATCAACCCTTCCGTCAGACCTTCCTTGCGATGATTCAGGGCCTTCTGAACAACAGGGCAGTAGAAGTGGTGCCGCAGCACCAGCGAAACAAGTTCACTCCCATTACTTTCTGGTTCCAAAGAAGTCTGGCGGAATCGCCCCATTCTAGATCTCAGAAAGCTAAACAAATTTCTCCCCAAGGAGAAATTCAGAATATTCTCTGGGAACCCTGTTTCCTCTGCTCCACCAACCACGACTGGTTAGCCTCCTAGATATGGGGCACGCTTACCGCACATTCCTGTTCACCGAGGCATCACAAATTCCTGAGGGTTTGTGGCTCTGGGACAGCACTATCAGTTCAGAGTCCTGCCCTTTGGGCTATCCTTGGCGCTCGCAGTTTTTACAAAATGTGGTGCAGTTCTCTGGCGCACCTCAGAAAGGTGAATTCAGGTGTTTCCTTATCTGGACGATTGGCTTCTGCAAGCCCTTCCAGGCAAGGGACCCTGGACGCCGTGAAGACAGCCTCACACTTCCTTACGTCCATGGGAGTTCTGCTCAACCTCAAGAAATCGCAACTGCAGCCCTCCCAGAGGCTCCTTTTTATAGGGACTCTTCTGGACACCTCCTGTGCGAAGGCTTTTCTTCCAGAAGACAGGAGGAACGATATCCTTCAGATGGCCCGTCACATCGGGGAAAACAGCTCTCTCGATGCAACGGATGCTAGGCCTCATGGCATCCTCAGTGTTCTGTACCCCTAGCACGTCTGCACATGAGAACCACCCAGTGGATGCTTAGTGCTCAGTGGTCCCCAACCACCACCCAGTAGTCCTATCTCATCAAGGTGACAGAACCTTTAAGGAGGTCACTCACCTGGTGGTCTCAAGAGAGCAATCTCCTGGAGGTATCCTTTGCTCCTCTGGACCATCAGATCTCCATTACCACGGACACATCTCTAATGGGGTGGGAGCTCACTGTCAGGCTCTCCACACTCAAGATGCGTGGACTCAAGTCGGGTCCCAGCTCACATAAATGTCCTAGAAATGAGAGCCGTCCTTTATGCGGTCCGAGCTTTGAAGGACATTCTGTGCTCACAAGAACATTCTCCTTCAAACAGACAACAAAGCAGTGATGTATTACATCAACAAGCAGAGGCGGTGCTCACTCTTACCCTTATGCAGAGAAGCAATGAGGGGTATGGGAATGGTGCTTGGAGCACAGGCTCTAATTCAAGCGGTCTACCTGCCAGGTGTTCAGAGCGATCTGGCAGACCGTCTCAACAGAACAGAGACAGACCCTAACGGTGGTCTCTCGACTCAACCATAGTTCAGTCACTATTAGAAGTGGGAACTCCAGACCTGGACCTTTTGCATCCCACTCAACAAAACTGCCTCTCTTCTGCTCCAGAAATCCAGGGCCTGGCATTTTCTGTCAGGATGCTTCAGGCTGCGGTGGACAAAACGCTTTTTTTACGCCTTTACGCCTTTCCGCCTCTTCCTCTAATTCAGAGGGTACTCCTCAAGTTCGAATCCCAAGGGGACAAAATGATTCTCATTGCTCCCTTTTTGCCTTGGCAGCTATGGTTTCCACTGCTCAACAATATGTTGGCAGTTCCTCCGAGACCACTTCCCCTGCAGATGAACCTTTTGACTCAGGGACCGGTGGTCCATCCCAACCTGAGATCACTTCACCTTCACGCTTGGCTCCTGAAGAGGTCGAAGTAAACCGGTTCAATGTCTCTCGAAGAGTTTGATATTCTTCTGGCTGCACGGAAGCCAGCCACTCGGAAAACTTACACAGCCAAGTGGAAGCGTTTTTAGCTCTGGCGTGCAAAGTCCTCTTTGAATCCCTTTTCCTGTCCACCAGATAAGGTTTTGGAGTACCTTTTGGACCTCTCAAATTCGGGTCTGCAGTACTCTACAGTTAGAGTTCATCTTAGTGCCATTTCAGCGTATCATGAGCCCGTTATTTCCTTAACTCTAGCTCAGTTACCTATGATTAAGAGGTTTCTTAAGGGGATTCTGCATACCAGACCTCCTACAAGAGTCCAGTCGCAGCCTGGGACATTAATCTTGTGCTAGACATGCTCACTCGGAAACCTTTCAAACCTCTGGCTACCTGTGAGCTCAGATTTCTCACGTGGAAGACTGCCTTCCTAGTGGCCATTACCTCAGCCCGCAGTGTCTCTGAGATACATGCCCTGGTCACAGACCCTCCGTATACTGTGTTCCATAAGGACAAAGTAGTTCTTCGTACTCATCCTAAATTTCTTCCTAAGGTTGTCAGAATTTCATCTAAACCAACCTTTGGTCCTTCCCTCTTATTTTGCGGACTTCCAGAATGAAGGGGAACGTTCTCTTCATTCTTTGGATGTTAAGAGGGCCTTGCGTTTTCATCTAAATAGAACCAAGGATTTTCGCAAAGCTCAGCAACTATTCGTTTCCTTCAGTGAGACCCGGCTGGGTCAACCTGTCGCTATCAGATGTATCTCATCATGGCTAGTGGCGTGCCTTCGTCACTGCTATTCCATAGCGCGGAGTTAAGTTGGAGGAGGTAGAGTTCGCTCACTCTACCAGAGCGGTCGCGGCATCCTTAGCGAAATCCGTGTATTGCCCATTGCAGACGTCTGCAGTGCCGCCACCTGGAGCTCAATGCATACTTTCGTTAAACATTATGCACTAGATGTCCATGCCAGACGACATTCTTCCTTTGGCAGAGCCATCCTCAATGGACTTCTGTCCTAGAAACTTGAGCTCTTGGTCTTTCCTGCCGCCCTCTCGGGGGATTATTAGCTCGGTACTCTCCCAATAGTGTGAATGAGTAGTAGAGACTTATGTCCAGGAAGATATGAAAATTACGTACCTACCGTAATTCTTGATGATCTTGGACGAGTCTCCACCACTCATTCACCGCCCTCTCCATCCCCGAGCTCACCTTTCTTGTTGCGTCTTCCTCCCTCAAATCTTTAGGCCATGAAGACTTCTTTATTAACCCTTCTTGCGGGTCGCCCGGACTATCTTATGTCCAGTTTTTAGGTTAGGTTACTCTTCTAGGTTAGTTACGCTGCACCTCCTTGGTAAAAAAGGTACTGAGGCGGTTGGAGGTCGGCCGAGATAGTCGTTACCGCCACGAGAGCTGGGGCTCGCGGCGCCATTCCTTGCGGCACCGACCCTCCAGCAAAAAGTTTGCTCCCGATGGGTCCTAGTGCCTCCGGCGCAGATCCCAATAGTGTGAATGAGTGGTGGAGACTCGTCCAAGAAGATCAAGAATTACGGTAGGTATGTAATTTTCATTTCCTTAGGCTCTCATTCCTCAAAGTCACAGGAGCATAAACATAAGCACCGGGAAAGGGAGCACAGCAAGGCAAGGCCTCGCTCTTCCGCTCATGGTTGCCCCTCCACTCCAGTGTGACCACCTCAGCACCGTCGAAAGCTCCAGTGGTGACGACACCACCTACTTCACCGGCAACGCCACCCAGACTGTCAACCCTCCAGGTTGGGCTAGGCAGCGAGCGCCACCATGCCTAGCACGGCTGGTGTGTCGCTGTCAATGTCTGGGACTGTGCCTCCTTGTTGACTCCATTCTGCATTCCCTTTGACCACACAGGCACCAACATCTAGGCAGTACTCTCATCCTTCACATAAATACTTAAAACGCCTGGTACCTCCTCCTTCTCCTTTTGTAACAGGAGATACGTAGATGGGGCATTTATGACAACTCCAGGATCGATGCCTGCAAAGTCAGTGCGCCAGCTCCCATCTCGGGTGTCGACAACTTCATCTGCTCCCTGCTTGCATCCCATTGAACATGTCGACAAGGATGAGCAGTACAATCCTGACCTTATTATGCAGGAGTAAGAGTATATGAGAAGCTCTTGCTAGATATTCAGTTCCACTGTATCTACCGGGAGTGAGGACTCAGTAGTATACACACCAAGGTCCTCTCCTGAAGATCCATCTTTTATCTCCATGATGCAGCAATTCCAGACTGCCGTGGGCTTTGAGTCAGAGGAACAGGACATTACCAAGAGGAAGTTGGTGGAGTTCTTGGAATTGCCTGATTCCCCCTCCCCCAGTCATCATTCCTCTGCTTCTGCCTGCCTTGGAGGATGCCACTCTTGCTGCCTGGCATAGATCAGACATTTTGTTTTATTCTTTTGGTAACCGGGTAAGGCCCACTAGGCACACGTGCCTGTTTTCAGGGGTGACCCGGGAGCAATGGGGTGGTTAGGTGACTTACTCAGAGTCACACAGTATGCAAGTGGAGGTCTTGGGTTTTCAACCCAGATCTTCTGGATGTACCAAGCTCATTCACAGCTCGTTACTCTAACCACTAGGCTACACTGCCAGCCTGTTAACATGGATGATACCTGCCACACCCAGAAGGGGAAGATCCAGATATATCCGGCCCCCTCAGGCAAGCCCTTTTTTGCAGGCCAACCTTAGGCTGATTCAGTGGTCATAAAAGCTGCCCATGACAGATCGAAGGTACTAAAACACCTTAGTTCCCTCTCTTGTGATAAGGAGTCCAGGAGGCTAGATGTCTTGGGCAAGAGAGCTTCTCCCACTTTGAGCCTGAGGATTGCAAATTTTCAGGCCTATATGGTTAAGTACCAAAAATCCTCTGAAGGAAGGCCAAAGCAGCTGCCCAAGCCATCTCAGAGGCTAAGCAGGAACTCTTGAAACTCAGACGGGAACAGACATAGGTAAACATCTCCTGCATTCCACCTATAATATTTCTGTTGCTTCTGTCAGGGCAGCACTTCCAAATCTGAGATCTTTTCTCCTTCCTCATTTAAGAGTACCAGATCCAAGATTGCTCCCTCCCGAGTGGGTTCCAACACTAACTGTCTGAGGCATGCCCCCTGTAGGGCATCAAGAATGACCCTGCTCTTGAATGTGTCTGCAGCAAAGGTACTCCAGTTAACATCTGGCAAATTCAGGTCCTCCATCAACAATATCTCCCCTTTTTCTGCCATTTTAAGGATGCCTTCTATCATTTCCTTGTCCATTTCCTCTCCCTGAGATGGGGGTCTGTACACAACCCCTATGCGGATTGTGGTGCCATTTCTTGTCTCCAGGGTGACCCATTGTGACTCATCAACTGCCTGTTTACTCTTTAGTTCTGTTACTTTAATCCCTTCTCTTATATGGAGAGCTACTCCTCCTTTTTTTACTCACCCTGTCCCTCATGTGGATTGTGTATCCTGGTATGTTGACATCCCAGTCATGGTTCTCTGTGTACCTTGTTTCAGTGACTGCCACAATATCCAGGCATCCCTCTTCCATTAAGGCCACTAGCTCAGGGAGCTTGTTACACAGACTGCGGGCATTGGTACTCATCACCCTCCATTTTTTGATGGCCTTACCTCTTTTAGCCCCATCCCTGTCCTTACTGCCTTTGTCTGCATTGACCCCCGTCCTGCTCCCTACTGAATTCTCTACCTTGGTGTTTACCTCTCTAACTACTGTGTTTTGTTGGGGGGAGGCTGGGATTTCCCTGCTCCTTTTCAGTGCCTCCCCCCTTGGCTAGTTTAAATGCTAACCAATTAAGCATTTAAACCTATCACCTAGGATCCTGGTCCCCCCTTCCCCCCCCCACCGGACAGATGCAGACCATCGTGCCAGTATAGGCCTGCATCCCTCCAGGTGGCTCCTCAGTCCCCAATGAAGCCAAAACCCTGAGTTCCACACCAGTTTTTCAACCATTCATTGAATCCCATGGTGCGGAATACTCTAGCCTCATCCTTGCCATAGACAGGTAGCACCTCCGAGAAGGTTGCTGTACATGCTACTTGTCTAAGGCCCTTCCCCAGCTCTAAAAACTCCTCTTGCACTGCTCTGATCCCATTCACAGCCAGGTCATTTGTCCCTAGGTGGACAGTGACATCCAGCTCCCTCCCTCGTGCAGCTGCTCCCGTGATCCTGAGGATTCGCTTCTTGTCCTTCTGAGCCATGGCGCCAGGCAGGCACCTTACCTCCCTATCACCTTCCTCCCCCACTTCTAACCCCCTAATGATTGAGTCCCCCACCAGGAGTTGTTTCCTTCCCCTGTGGGGTCTTGTACCACCCTCCTGTGGGTCTCCTTTGTGGAGTTTCCCAGCATCCTGCTTGGTCTCCACTGCAGGTGCCTCCATAGAGGAACCACTCTTCACTAGAACAGCATATGAATTGTGGAGAGGTACAACTGGAAGGATGCTCCTCTGTTCCACCACCCTCTTCCTCCCTGAGCCCACCTTGGTCCAACCGCTCCTCTTTCTTGGCAACTTCTGAGCAACATCCCATTGCTTTGGGAGGAAATTTTGGAACCTTGCTTCAGAAAAAGGCTATAGAACCTGTTCCCTGGGAACAAGGGAACAAAGGAACACAGGATTCTCAACATGTCCTGGTCCCAAAATGGACAAGTCTGAGGCCCATTCTAGACCTCGGAGACCTCAACTTTTTTATCCAGTGCAAAAGGTTCCGAATGGTCACTTTGCAAGGCCTGCTGCCACTACTGCAGGTAGAGGACTGGATTTGTTCCCTGGATATGCAGGATGCCTGCATGGATATCAAGATTTGCCCCCTCATGGGAAATATCTCATTCCTGTTTCAAGGGGAACAGTACCAGTTCAGGGTATTGCCCTTTGGCTTATTATCGGCGCCACAGGTGTTTACCATATGCTTAACAGTGGTGGCAGTAGCTCTCCCCAGGGAAGGCCTGTATGTCTTCCCTTACATGGACAACTGGCTCCTAAAAGCGCGCTCCAAGTCAGGGAGGTTGCCAGGTGGGATTCGTGAGGTTTGAATGAACTCCGCTTTTAAAACTACCCCCTTTTTTTTGGGGGGGGGTATTGCACTGTCCTTTTAAATGATCCCTGCCTTGCCAGCAGAGTTGTGGTGTGCAAGATTGCCCTGCATCTCCCAGCCCTTCTCGTTTCCAATGACCCCAAAATGATCAGGCAATGATCAGCTGCAGTGTGCCTCATCTCAGAGCATCAGGAAAGCATGCAGCCGCCCGATTAGATGCATGCCACAATGCTGACAGTCGACTGAGATAACGAGGGATTCTGGCGTCTGACAGAACAAGCACGTAGATAAGGAAATTAAGACATGGATGTCTGTTTAATAACGGCTACAGGGACAAGGTAAAACTTGCTGCATCTACTTAATAATAATATAGAGAATAATGGCTATGCAACTGTGTTATGGATTTTTTTTTTATACACCAGAGGTGTGTGATGACCCATAGACCTCGAGAGCGGGCTCAAAGAGGTTTGTAGGGGTCATCTGCAAGCTGTTTTAAAAAAAAAAAAAAAAGTCCCTAACACATTTGCATTGACATTATTTTTTATAATTACTGGTGCAGGCAGTTCTGTGACACACACAGACACACACACAGTCTCTCTGCTCAGTAAGGACATTTTTTTTTTCCTTTTAGAAAAGAAAAAATGAAAGTGTTGAACCGCATTTTAAGTCACGGTTCAGTAGTTGGGTACTGTCCTTTTGGTAATCACGCTGGGTCGGGCTTGCGCTTTCCTGTCCAAACCCAGTACAGAGCAGGATCAGCCAGATACATTTTCATAATTTAAAATGCAGGATCAACCAGATAACTAGAATAAATAAATAAATGATTTGGAGAGACATAACAAGATGAAACTCTCCGTTGCTGTAGCGGGTGGTCGATAAGCGGAAACAGAGCCACCATGTTTTTGGTAGTGTTCAGTCCCCATCCCCCCACCCACGGAATAGGGGCCAGTGATGATGTGCAACTATTTGACTGAGTTGAGACTTACTGCAGACACCGTAATAACCGGTTTTCGAGTTATTATAGCATTTGACAGATAACCTGTAAACAGTGTGATAAGGGGGGGGTCACCAGTGATGATAAAAAAAAAAAAAAAAAAGTATCCCTGTCTCCTGACCGCATCTAGACAAACTTATGTGGAACAGCTGAAGCCGTTTCCTTCAGTCGCTCACTATTACTTGCTGCGGCCCTTGTCTGCCATATTCGATTCGTTAATTCTGTCTAAAAATATAAAACACGTTATTGTGGGATTGTGTGTTATTTTTAACAAATACCTAGGCACTGCAGAAGTTCTATTAGGAAAATAAAATATTCTTAGAAACAGGTCCCAAATGGTATTTGAACTTGGGATCCTGGGCTGGCCCTGGCTTCCTGAGTTGCATACTACTGCTTTGCTGAGCTATTGCCTCTACTTTATTAGAATAAAATCTGTTGTGTGTCAGAACCATAGCACTAGCTGACATTATGAAAGTTTGCAATCCCTGTCCACCACCAGTTGACCAGTATATAATGGGCACATGTCCACCAGTGAAGCCGCTCCCCTTAGCTACAGGAGATGGCCTTTAACTTAGTGGAGCAAAAAGATAAGCAAACTCTGTTTAGTAACTATAAAATAACTGAATGCACACCTGTTAATTTGGCTCATTGCAACAAGTTAAACAACACTGAATAGGGCGTAATGGTTCTGTGTTACAGGAACACTAGAAACCATAGTTTTTTTTTGTTTTTTGGTTTTTGTTATAAACAGAACAGAGCCCCAGCCAAGGTAAAGCTGTGCTTTGATAAAACTATGCATACATAGCCAGCCCGTCATTGCAGTATTGGTGCTACCATTTACAATGCCTGCAACCTGAATTTGG
The DNA here is from genome assembly GCA_016271365.2 of Neoceratodus forsteri. Taxonomy (NCBI): domain Eukaryota; kingdom Metazoa; phylum Chordata; order Ceratodontiformes; family Ceratodontidae; genus Neoceratodus; species Neoceratodus forsteri. The sequence goes on from CM057451.1 coordinate 144,699,813, forward strand.
AAGCAATCTTGAGTTTTCAGGGGACAGATTGGGGGAGGACGAGTGAGTGTACCTGAAGACTTTCTTCTCCTCCTCTGGAGAGGGAGGCCAGTGTGCTCCACCTCTCTACCACCACCTGAGAGATTACAGGTGATGGTACAAGCAAAGCTGTGTTATGGTGGGGAGACGCCTCCTGGCTGCGACATAAGCGCACTCTGCCCTGTCATGTTCAGCGTCCTAGCCCATGTAGTGTCCAGCGGGATGGAGAGAAAAAGAAAATACTGCACAGAGGCAGGATGAAGCAGTGTCCTCTTGCAGGCCTTGCACCACCGACTTCTGAGCTGCCTGCGAACAACCTGACTTAGCCCCTTCTGGTGCTCTGGGAACCCCACCGAAGGGAAACTGTAGGGCACTAAATGTAGTAGTAAAAACTTTATTTATGTACAGGAAAAGCATGTCTTTAGGTCTGCAGACCTAGTTTTCAAGACAGTCCTGTCACTATAAGTTACCTGCACACTTAGGACATAATAACCTACAATATACAGACATATAGAAATACAAAATACTGATACAATAATTCAATTGAATCCCACTCACAAGACTAACAAAATAGTACTTAATATTACAAACAAGCATTATAAGTCACTTCACATCAACATACTTTTACATATTCCTCTCAAACATATAATTTATAACAGATACAGTTAAAAGAATTTATTTTCACTAGTTTCTGGTAGAACAAACTATATACTGGAAATGTAAGTGCTGTAGGGTGCAGAATGTTCCAGTATTTTGCAGCTTGGTAACACAATGTTTTTTCACCCTACTTATTTTTAACTATTGGGATAGAAATTTTATTGATTTGGCTAAGTCTCTTTAATCTAGGCTCTTCACTGTTATCTTTCCCAAATAAGTGTGTATTTAGAAACATAGAAGTTGACAGCAGATAAGGACCGCAAGGCCCATCCAGTCTGCCCATTTCTTTTTCTACCTTATGAATGTGCCATTGGCCTTTGCTCTGTCAGTGGCCTATCTATTCATACTCATCTGTATTGCTCCCTTATGCCTATCCCATGCCTGTTTGAAGCCCTGCACTGTATTCATATCCACCTCTTCCTGAGGTAGGCCGTTCCATGCATCCACCACCCTTTCTGTGAAAAAGAACTTCCTCACATTATCCTTTAATCGGCCTCCCTCTAATCTTATGCCGTGTCCTCTTGTCCTGCTGGTTTTTTTTATATTGAAACATGTTAGACTCTTTCGCCTTGTTAGTGCCCTTACGGTGTTTGAATGTTTCGATCATATCACCTCTCTCCCTCCTTTGCTCTAGAGTATACATATTGAGCTCCGTTAATCTGTCCTCATACGTTTTCTGATGCAGTCCCTGCACCATTTTGGTTGCCCTTCTCTGGACTGCCTCAATTTGTTAAATGTCCTTGTGAAGGTGTGGCCTCCAGTACTGCACGCAGTACTCCAGATGGGGCCTAACCAGTGTCTAGTAAAGAGGGATTATTACCTCCCTCTTTCGACTTGTGATACCCCTACTAATACACCTCAACATCCCCCTAGCCTTACCTACTGCTTTAGTGGTCTGCTTGGATGATTTCAGGTCATCGGTGATGATGATGCACAAGTCTCTCTCTCTTCCCTTGTGACTGCCAGCAACTCCCCTCCCAGCCTATAGGTGGCTTCAGAGTTTCTCTTCCCTATGTGCATAATCTTTCACTTCTTTGCATTAAACCCCAGTTGCCACTTTTCCGACCATTTTGCTAGTTTATCCAGATCTCTTCTCATTCTGCCTACCCCATCTGGATCGTCTACTCTGCTGATCTTGGTGTCATCTGCAAACAGATAAACCTTACCCTCCAGTCTATCTGCAATGTCACTGATGAAGATATTGAAGAGGACTGGCCCCAGGACTGATCCTCGAGGTACCCCACTTATGACTTGCATCTCTTCTGACTGTATACCGTTTACCACCACTCTGTTTTTTGCTCGTCAACCAGTTTGCCACCCAGTTGACCAACTTCTGACCCAGCCTGAGCCTACCCAGCTTATTAATCAGTCTTCTATGTGGAACAGTATCGAAAGCTTTGCTGAAGTCAAGATACGTGACATCAGCTGCTTCTCCTTGGTCCACCACTCTGATTACCCAGTCAAAGAAATCTGTGAGATTAGTTTGACAGGACTTTCCTTTGTAAACCCATGCTGTCTTGGATCTGTGCTCCTATGGATTCTTTAGCATGGTACTGCCTCAGCCCCCACACACACACACACACCATAGTCGACAAAGCTCTCTCTGGAGCTGCTCCCCCATCACAGCCCCCGTTCACTATCCCCCACCTCTCGCTCTCTGCGGTTGGTTTCAGACCCAATCCCCTTGTTTCACCGTCACCCAGCCTCTCGCCAACTGGGATAGCGTTAAACCCTATGCAGTTACTCTGCCATAGTCTATCAACGGATTTGGAGGTTTCCAGGGGTGTGCTACCTAGGGCAACCAGTTAGAAATAGCTTAGTATTCAATTACAACTGCTCAGTTTTTTTTTCTCCTATTTGTCTAATTGTCATGTAATTGCTCTTTAATGCCTAATGATCAGGCCTCTGTAAGCACTGAATGTGTGTATTGTCTTATTGTCCACCCTGACGTGGAACCTTTGTAAAATAGCTAACGCTCAAAGGTCTTTCCAAAATACTAATTAAACAGATGTTGCACGATCCTTTCCTTAAGGAGTGCCTCCATAATCTTGCCCACCACTGAGGTAAGACTGACTGGTCTGTAGTCCCTGCCTCCTCCCTGCTACCACTCTTGTGGAGCGGGATCACATGAGCCCATCTCCAGTCTTCTGGAACCTCTCCTGTGCTCAGAGACTCACTAAACAGTTCTAATAATGGCTCTGCTAGTTCCACCCTTAGCTCCTTTAGTACCCTGGGATGTATGCCAACAGGTCCCATTGCCATGTCTACCCTGAGCTTATTGAGCTCTTGTAGGACCCTTTCTTTTGTGAAGGGACTAGTGCACACCTCCCTCCCCACTGTGTCCATGGTGCTGAGCTGTGGTCCCTGCCCTACCTTCTCTTCAGTAAATACTGAGCAGAAGTATCTATTTAGGATAGATGCTTGTATGTAGTCCTCCTTCTGACATGCCCCCCCTTATCTCTGTTGATCTTAGCAATACCCCCTCTGGACTTTCTCCTTTCACTAATGTATCTATAGAAAGTCTTGTCACCTTCTTTTACTGTTTGTGCTAGTGTTTCCTCGGTTTGGGCCTTTGCCTGCCTTACTGCCTTCCCTGCTTCCTGTAGGGAAGTTTGGTATGCCTCCCTATCTTCATCCCGCTGCATTCCCCCGTATTTCCTGAAGGCCAGCCTTTTGGCTCTGACCTTTTCTGCTACTGTTTTTGAGAACCAAAGTGGTTTCCTTTTCTTTTGCACTTCCTTTTCTTTCTAACACAACGAGATGTTGCTTCAGGTATTGCATCTTTAATGCTTTCGCCACTGTGCCTGTACCCCCTCACCTATATTTCTTTTTGCCAGGGCTAGCTTAACTCTTTTGGCCATCTTATCAGTCATTTCCTCTAAAGTCCCATATTTTGCCTTGGAATGGGATAATTTACTTCTAGTGGCCAAACTGAACCATTTATATAGTGCTCTGGACTTTCTTTATGATACTTGTAAATTGTTTTTTGCCAGGTCATGGCACACCTTGAATTCAGTGGCAACCAATGTAATGAAATCAGTAGATCACACTGATGGGTCTTTATATTACAATTTAAAACATATCTGGCAATTCTATTGTAAGTCGTGTCAAGTTTATTTAATAACCTTTTATTTGCTACTCAATAGAGGAGATCCCCATAAGTTAAGACTGGGAGTATCAACTGTTCAGCAGCCCTTTTCTTGCTGTTTTTTTGTTAGGCACCTTGTGGTCCTACCGTAGGGCTCCCAGCCTCCCACTCTTTTGTTTACCCTCTCAATTACTCCACCTATGTGCTCCCCAAATTCCATATTTTCATCAAAAGTGACTCCCAAAGAAGTGTAATGCAACACCTGCTCCAGAGTGGAATTGCTGTCAACATTAATTTTTGTTTGTTTTCTTTGTTTTGGTCTAAAATATACTACCTTTGTTTTTTCTTAAATTCATAATAAGGCCTGACCTGGTGAACCACTCCCTCATTTAGTCAAAATCTTACTGCATTTTATTTTCTAATTCAGCAATATTTTGCCCTGTTGTTATAATGGCAGTATCATCTGGATATAATCTTATCTGTGAGTGCAGAATTACTTGTGGAAGGCTATTATTAAATACTAAGAATAACAGTGGCCCTAGTATTGATTCCTGTGGTACTCCTCTAACCACTGATCTCTTTGGAGAATTTTCACCATTAATGGATACGTATTGAGTACGATCCTCACGGTTTGATTTTAACCAATCCCTAGGGCCATCTGTAATTCCCACTCTATCAGTAGTTTGTAATAAGAGGGATTGGTTCACCAGGTCAAAGGCCTTAGATAAATCTACAAAAATAGCTGCTGTTTCCTGCAAGCAAATCCTACAGACAGCAGGTGGCAGGGATGGGAGGGACGCTAGTGAAGGAAGATGGCTAGGCAGAAATGGGTGATAAAGAATAGAAAAAAAATATGCACACATACTGTAAATAATAGCTGACTAGCTGCTGCACAGGCTAATATCTAACATAAATAAGTGTGTAAAGGCAACCATTGTCATTGTGTCAGTAGTTTTGTCTGTACATAATTTTTATTTGCAAATCAAAGGTTCAGCATGTACGTACAGATGCAAGTACTAAGACAGGGTTGCAGCTGCAACATACATTATGAACATCTTTGCTGGCAATATTTTTAGGCATGGTGGGTCATTCGTTATTTGTAAAGCATTGTTAGAGATTAATACTCTGGGAATGAGCAAGAACTGAAACAGAAGCATCTCCTCTGCCAGAACTGCTCAAGAGTTGTTATTTAGCTTCAACATGCTTCAGCAGCTTCTTTCGGATGAGACGTTAAACCGAGGTCCCATCTGCCTGGATTGGGGGTAGTTCAGGTGGATGTTAAAGATCCCATGGCACTTATCGAAAAGAGTAGGGGAATTTCCCCGGTGTCCTGGCCAAATTTCCCTCATTCATTAAAAATACCACCAACAGCTTAATCTGGTTCAAGGTCATTTGGCATTCATCTGTATCTCCCCCCCGGGTCGTGCCTGAAAATAGGCAGGATTTGTCTAGTGCACTTACCCGGTCAACAAAAACTAAATAAAATAAAAAAATAAAACATAAGCCAGAAAATGTACCACAAAGCATCTGGAACCCCAGGGCTACTGCCCCCAGAACCCTGGCCTAGAAGCCAGTGTGCAGCAAGGTAATACAGTACCCAGCCAACCACAGCTGCAGACGGTATGCTTCACGTACAGTACATTATCAGAATCTTACTAGCCTCAGGTACTGAATGCATTTATTTTTTATATATGTATTCAACCTGCAGCCAGCCAGATAATAATTTTCCTTAAAGTAAGGGGTAAAGGAGAGCTCCGAAAAGACTTGTTTAGCTTCAAAAAAGGCCACAAAATGCACCACAGAGCATCTAGCTCCCCAGGGTTTCTGCTGCCTCCAGACCCCCAGCTCCTATATAAAGACACGGACTACCACACAAGAACCCCCTTTGCAGAAATCCTGGCAGAGGCCCTGCAAGGAACAGCTTTCTCACACCCTAGCATGCACCAGGCATCTGATTGAGGCTCTAGAGATCACAGTCCAAGTGCAGAAGTAAGTCCCCCTCCCCCCCATGCTAGCATCTATAATACATAGGGGCAGTCCCGGACAGAACCACAACCCAAGGCTTAGCCTTCCTGCCCCGGGACAGAGCAGAACGTTTAATTGCACAGGCCCAAATAGTCTACAACAAGAGGTATGTCACAGCCGGGACATTCCTGAGGCTTTTAGGCCCAATAACAGCAGCTATTGTTACAGTACCACTGGCCAGACTGCATGTGAGAATCCCGCAAGGGGCATCAAGAGTCCAGTGAGATCAACGCACAAACGACCTATAACAAAATTCTAGTAACCTCTCCTGTCTGCAAGTTGCTTCAATGCTGGATGGAACCCAGACATTTGCTGAAGGGAGTTCCTTTCCATATTCCCTCCCCTCATCAGATTCTAACCACAGATGCCTCAGTGATGGGCTGGGGAGCTCATCTGGGGCCCCATCAAACACAGGGTATGTGAACCAAAGTGGACAGCACCCTCCACATAAACGTCCTAGAAATGAGAGCTGTTCTGTATGGCCTGCAGGCCTTTCAGGCCCATTTGCCCCCAGGTCTTCTGTTAGTACAGATGGGCAACATCAGTGCGATGTTGATGTACTACATCAGCAAGCAAGGGGGAACGTATTCCAACCCCCGTGCAGGGAGACAGTGAGAGTTTGGTATTGGGCTCTAGAATAAGCTCTAGAAATGTCAGCAGTACATGTTCCAGGAACCCAAAACATACTGGCAGACAGGCTAAGCAGGTCTCAATCCAGAATGCATGAGTGGGAGCTGCTGACCTCTGTTGCAGAAGACCTGTTCGACAGGTAGGGCTGTCCAGAGCTGGACCTTTTTGCGTCCACACACAGTGCAAAACTGCCACGTTTCTACTTGCACGTCCAGGGCCTTTAATTCTCTGGCAAGACTCGTTGTCCATATCTTGCACTGGGAGGTTTCTCTATGCCTTCCCTCTAATTCACAGAGTGCTACTCAAGCTCCAAATGGAGGATGCAGCCCTGATACTCAGTCTCCCCATCCCCACTGGCCTCGTCAGATTTAATTTCTCTTACTGAAACATTTGGCACTGGAACCGCCAGTACTGTTGCCATTATGCCAGGGCCTATTGTCACAGGAACAGGGAACCCTGGTCTATCCGGACCTCAAGTCACTCCACCTTCGTGCATGGCTCCTGAAGAAGTAGCCATTGCCCGATTTGGAGCGTCACAAAAGGTGGCTGATGTCTTAGAGGCTGCCAGATAACCTTCCACCAGGGCCACTTAGTCTATGAAGTGGAAGCGGTTTGCTTTGTGGGTCGCTTCTTCTCACAAGTTGGACCCTTTTACCTGTTTGGTAAACCAGGTTTAGAATAGTTGCTGTCCTTGACAGATGCATGCCTGCAGTACTCTTCTGTCAAAGTGCACTTAGCTGCCATTTCAGCTTTCCATGTGCCTATTGATGGTCATACTGTTGCTCAACAGGAGGTAGCCTGTGCATTTTTTGAGAAGCATTCTGCACTTGAAGCTTCCTTTCCGCAATCCAGTCCCGGCTTGGGAGTTGAAGTTTGTGTTGGAAAAACTTACTTTGGCTCCTTTTGAGCCAGACGCGACTTGTGGTCTATGCTTTCTTTCTTGAAAAGCATTGCTTTTAGTTGCTATTACTTCTGCTTGAAGGATTTCAGAGCTTCAGGCTTACTCTTTGTAGTGCCGGCCCAATGGCGCAGCGGTTGGATTTCCGCTTGTGACGCCAGCAACCCGGGTTTGGGAGTGAGCTCGGGTCACTGGAGGGCCGGCCGCGGGGAGGCAGCTTGAGCATCCCATGACTGCTCGCTGTCTTCAGGGAGGGAAGGGGCTGTGACCCGGTGTTGGAGTGACCACTGGTGGAGGCCAGTGGTGGAGCAACATGTCGGGGTCATTTGGGGTGGTGCGTGACAGACGTCGGCTTTTGCCTTGATGTCCGGACGTCACACACCTCAAGGAAACCAGGAAAAATTGCTCACTGGCCACCGGATGATGGCTGTCTGTTCCCTGAGGGCCTCCAGTGCCTTCCCAGGGCCTCCTGTTCCTCAGCAGCATCCCCGGGCCCTAGAAGTATGTGCTGGGGTCATCCCTCTCCCCCCCGGTGCCTTCCCCCTCGGAGGAGGGGGACCCGACCGGTGAAGGGATACGCCGGGATATCCCGGGGGTCGGCTGCGATCTGAGGATCAGAGGAGGGCTGGGTAAGGACAGACGGGGCTGGGGGGGAACTTGATAGAGCCTGAAGGAGTGGAGGGCCAGCGAGCATGGGGGCAGAAAAACAGATTACACAAAAAAAAAAAAACTCTTTGTGTACCAATCCTAAGTTTCTACCAAAGGTGGTGTTTGAGTTTACTTTGAATTAAACCATCCATCTGCTAGTTTATTTCCTGAGGGTGCCAATCCAAGGGAAAGCATTTCTCCACACTTTAGATGTAAATAGAATACTCTGGTACTATGTACGCTGTACAAAGGACTGCAGGAAGTCCTCACAGCTTTTCGTTTCTTTCGCCTCTGGGAAAGAGGATGCTCCTACTGTTACTGAACAGTGCCTGTCCAAACGGTTGGCTAACTGTATTACTTTCTCTTACAGGAATTACGGTAAGGAGCTCCCTGGGGTTGTTCGTGGTCATTCAGCTAGAGGCATGGCCACTTCTGTTGTCTGTTTCAAAAATGTTTCTGGTGCGGAGATCAGTGCAGTGGCCACCTGGAGTACTGTCCACACCTTCACTAAACATTACAGTCTGGACACTGCCTCCTGAAAAAGGGCAGATTTTGGCATAGCTGTGCTTCAAGGCCTCCTTTCTTAAGCCTCTAGGCTCCAGCCACCCAGACTGTTCACCGTCAGTACTGCTTGGTATTCATTCCATAGGTGTGGCCTAATGAAAAAGATATTCTCAAAGAAGATAGAACAGCTATGTACTTGCAGTAACAGTAGGTCTTCGAGAGAGTCTTTTTCATCAAGCCATGCCGTCCCCTCCCCGATCCCTCTTACCATTTAGAGCTTGGTAACTCCTACCTTTTTCTTCAGGAAGGTTTACCTGCTACTTTCTGCCTCACTTGGTAGGCACAGTCATGGATTCTCCTTTGGCCACCCTGGAGGGAGGTCCTCTGAGCATGATCTCTGGCGGGGAACTGAGGAGGAAAGGGGTCACCCACATTTATATGGGAAGAGTCAACATAGGATGTCATCGTGAGTGGCACCTAGTGGACTGCTTGCAAAAAGTTTTTGTGTGGTCCTAGTGCCTGGCGCCTATAAGTTCCTTGGGAGTGGCCTGATGAAAGAGATTCTCTCGAAGATAACCTGTTAGGGTAAGTACGTAAATGTTCTTTTAGTGGGCTGAAGGGTAGAGTCTGTAAGTAATATAAGAGTGCAGTCAAGACATTTTGGTAAATTGTTCCAGTTTTGGATAAAAAAGGGAGGGGAAGTTGAGACCAGACCTGAAGATCCACTGCTGTTTGCTTAGTGATGGGCTCTAACTTTAATAACGCCAGATGGACTTTTTAGTAAGGGTAATTCCCAGACTTTGTCTCCCCCCCCCCCAATATTACATCTAATAGAAAAACTGGGTTCTCAACTACAGGGAAAGGGACAAAATGAAATGCCAGCAGTTCAGTTTTCAAGACATTGATGCTGGCAGTATAGCCTAGAGGTGAGTAACGAGCTGTGAAGGAGTTCGATATTTCCAGCAGATCTGGGTTTGAGTCTCACAACCTACACTTGCATACTGTGTGACTCTGAGCAACTCACTTAACATCCCCAGTGCTCCCAGGTCGCCCCTGAAAACAGGCAGTTGTGTCTAGTTGGCCTTGCCCGGTTACCAAAGACTAAAATAAAAAATAAGACATTCAGTATGAAACCAAACAGGACACCAAACTCCTCAATAATTTTCCATGTCTGTGGAAGTGAAGATTCCAGAGAAGTTAATGTAAGAATAACCTCATCCTATTAGCTCAGTGGTGCAGAGGGCTGAGGTGCCATGAGCTCCTTACCACATCCCACGCCAGTGACCCGGGTTCAGGAAGAACCTCGGGTTGTTCGGGGGAGGCAGGATTGAGCGTTTATAGGACTACTCTCCTCCCTGGGGAGGGGGATCCTGTGCCTCACCACTTGACTGTCATCTGGAGGAATCCAGATGGTAGCACATGCAAGGCCCAGTAAGTGGGAAAGGCATGCATTCAGAACACCAGGGGTATCATCATGGAGGTGGAGCTCGCACGCCATGCTCATTGCACATCTGAAAATGGAGGATGGGCTCCCCATAGGGAGGCAGTATAGCGCAGTGGTTTAAGGCTCTGAGCTGCAAATCTAGAGACCTGGGTTTGAATCCCACAGCCCCCACTTGCATACTGTGTGACCCTGAGCAAGTCACTTAACTTCCCTGTGTTCCCAGGTTGCACCTGTAAACAAGCTTTCAGCTTAGTGTGTCTCACCTGGTGAAACAATTGGAAAAAAAAAATGAAGCCGTACCCGGTTGCCCAGAGGGCCCATTCAGTCTCTCTAGCTCCGTTGACATCTGGGTTTGTGTTCCAGGTGGGGAGGTGGCTCTCCTTTCCCAGCCCTGCTGTGGGGAAATCTGTAAGGGATAAAAGTCCCCGAGACCGGAGGAAACACGGGACCGGCACGGGCAATGGGACAGGGCTGAGCCAGCTGCCCATACCTGCCAGGATAAAATATACATATATATATATATATATATATATATATATATATATGTAAATTACATCATCCAAAAAATAAGTCTAACTTATAGGAGCATCCTCTCAGTGGGATGCCCTCAACCCCCTGTGCCTTACGAATAGCTGTAGTTAAAGGTTCGGTATAAAGACGGGATAATGGGCAGCCCTGCCTGGTACCCCTAGTTAATGGGATTGGAGGTGAAAGTGCCCCATTTGCCCTGATAAAAGCCTGAGGGGAGACATACAAGGCCTGAAATATCTCAGTCACCTTGGTGGGAAGTGCCATGGCAGACAAAGTGTCCCATAAGAGGGGCCAGGACACCCTGTCATATGCCTATCTTAACTTAGAGAGTCAGCTCTTGCACCAGATAACACAGTTAGGACCATAGCTGGCAGGCGACAGGACCCCACGTTAAACTTCTAGCCAGCAGTCTATGGTGGGGACCACCCCACCCCCCGACGTCACATATGGCATTGAGGGTGGGCAGTCCCCGACGTGCCCCAGTTCTTTTCCCGCTGTCGACTCGTGTTCATTGGCTCCATGGCTTGCCTCTCACTGGTCCAACCACCATTTTCTACCAACCTGCTATTTTTTCATCGAAAGTTCCGCTTTTAGCGATCTTTCATCTGTATGCCTTCTTCCCCGACGCCCTCTTCTAGACACACTAACAAGTGCGCATGTGGGAAGCAGATCCTGTCTGAAGATGGCCATTCGGCCGGTCTGCTGTGCCTGGGCCCAGATCACGACACCCAGAATTGCCCGCACTGTCAGAAATTCAACAGCCGGACGTAGATCCATCGCTAGAAGACCCCGCAGGCCTTCCTCAGTTAGCCACCATGCAGCGGGACTTCTCTTCTGAGAGGGAATCTCACACAGAAAATCATCAAGGAAACATAAAGATAAGAGGAGAGAGAAGAGGAGGTCCCATTCACGTTCCAGATCCTTTGGCTTCCACTATGCCTCCAGGAGCAGCTCTGACTCCGCCGCCTAAGACACCAGACTCACCGTGGTCAAGGCCCCCGCCATGGTCCGGGCTACGGGCACCAAGGGAAGAGGCTCCGGGTCTTCAGGCCCCTCTCTCCAGCTGATAAAAGTTGGGTCTTTGGCACACCCAACAGGCTGCTCTTCCGACGCAGGTAAGGGACCCCAGTCAGGTCCTTCCCGGTTGGCCTCTGTATGCAGCGCAGACCCCCGGGACAGCCAGAAGGCCTCAGGTCACTCGTCTGGGAGATCTTTCTCCCTCCCACCCAAGCACTCTAAGAAACCGACGGAGAAACCCTCCAAACTGCCATTGGACAAACATCCATCTGACAAACATCCGCACTCTAAGCCTTCATTGGACTGGCACCGACGACAGTTCAGAAGTTACAATCCCCATCGTCTCTGATATCTCCCCTGCCACCAGTGGATGACAGGTCCAACTACACCCGTATGGAGGACGAGCAGGCGTCGGTCCCCCAAGAGAAACAGGTGGCCGACGTTGGCACCGGCAAAGACATAGGGATCGGACCGGGCGTCTGGTTCAGATCCTAAGCTGAACCTGTTACAGGTCATGGATCTCTTCAGCCATATGTGGGAGACTATCCATTCTGATATTCTACCCCCAAAGCCTCAGCTGGATGCCTGCTGCACCAGATGTGACAAAAACTCTGGATAATGGGGCACCTGCAAAGGCCCTTTCCCCAACTTCAGATGCAGCCAAGATCCCCTCACCACCTCTAGATGAGGGCCATGGCAATGAGCCACCTCCTCATGAAAAGCCTAAAGAAAAAGCTTTCCCGTAAGAGACGTCACAGGTCTCGGTCACGGAGCCCGAGCCTCTCGAGCTCTCTTGACAGGCAGAGACGTAGGAAGACACAACACAGGTCCCACTTCTCTTCCTCTTCGGACTCATATTGGCCCTCGGACTCTTCCTATTCAGACTGGTCTGTCGGTGACCTATCTCCTTTGGACCCAGAAGATGCACCAAAATCCCCTCTTGATGACCCCTTTTTCATGGAGGTCATGAGGGACATCCAAGCTAATATGGGTTGGGATACAGAGGACCTAGACCTGGAGAGAATGCGCCTGGATAAATACGTCCGCCAGAAAGATCCCAAGCCAGTGGTCATACCACCCCTGGTGGACACCTTCGCCGATGTCTCACAGGCCGCTGGGAGCACCCACATACCTCCACCGCAGTCCCTAAGAAGGTTGATCCCCTTTATAGGACCCCGGAAGAGCAACCTTTTCTGGCGGAGCATCCTGTAGCTGATTCAGTGGTGATTTTGGCAGCTCGTGATCATTCCCAGAGGCCGAAACACCTCTGCACACAACCCCCAGATAAGGAGTCCAAACAGTAAGATTTCATGGGTCGTAGGGTTTATTCCTTTGCCACCTGCAGAATTAGGAGCTTGAACTTTTTAACACACATGGTTCAGTTCCAGAATGCCATTTGGGAACAAGGGATAGATATTGTTCAAGAAATCCCAGACTGTCCGCAAAAGGCTGAGCTCCTCAAACTTTTGCAGACTAGATCAGACGTGGGCACCCACGTCTTCCGTTCAACTTACGATTCCGCGGACACAGCAGCAATAGCGGCTGCGATGGGAGAATGCCTACGTCACCACTCTTGGCTCCGCGTCTCAGGGTTTGTGCAGAACATTCAATCTAATATCCTTGATGCACCCTTCCAAAGCTCAGTCCTCTTTGGTGAGGCTACAGAAAGGATTATTACTATGTTTCAAGATTCTTTTTTTTTTTTTTAATTACTTTTTTCCCCTCCTGTTCACTCTCGCCATTCCACTCAGTCAGGTCGCTCAATGTCTCCCATCCTTCACAAAGTCTGCCCCTAGAGTGCCTCTTGGTGGTTCCTACCTGTTTCTTCCTCCATGGAGTACCTGCACAGTGGGGTCTGCCCGTGATGCAGACTGGAAGGCTGGAGCGCCGAGGGTTTTTTTCCGCTTTTTCTTGTCCCTCCCTCTCCCTCCCACTGAGGACGCCTGGCTCGGGCAGAACGTGCGTACGCATGCCTGCCAAGTGCCTGATGGCGTCCTCCCCTCCCCAGTTCCCCCAATAGAAGCCGCCATTGCCCCGCGAGTCGGTGCTTCCACCGGCTCTCTTGGACATTGGGTGTGTTAAACACACCCCTGGTATCAATCCCCGAAGGAGGAGAGTATCCGTGGGGACGCTCAATCCTCCTTCCCCCTGCTGACCCCCAGTGGCCTGAGTCCGTCCCCGAACCCGGGTTGCCGGCGTGGTGCGAGGTGTGGCGTCCAGCGCCTCAACCCTCAGCGCCACCGGGCCGGCCCCAAGTTTCAAGATTCTGGAAAGGCAGTTCGGACTGTGCAGTCCATGTACTGCCCGAAACAGACAGTTTTGTAGGTCTCGTTTTCGTGGCCGAGGGGGACATCAGCCACAGCAAACCCGCTTTTGGCCCCAACTTCCACAGCGGGGAGGCTACAGCTGTAGAGGCACCCATAGAGGCTCTGCCGGACCCACCTCTCGCCCAGCCAAACCTACCCAAGCTGCTTCCCCTCTCTTCCCACTGCCTGGCTCCCGGTTGGACCCACTTTCTCCCGTGATCCCAACAGGGGAGGCGGTTGGAGGCCGCTTTTCACTGTACGACAAAAACTGGTGGAAGGTGACCTCTGATCAGTGGGTCCACCAACTGATAGACAACGGACATTCCATAGAGTTTGTCCAGCTCACACCGGGCAGACACCCCCCCCCCTCAAATCCCATTACTCAATGGAATATGCAAGTCTGATTCACACAAAGATTCAAGCCTTGTTATCCAAGAACGTCCTAGAACCCATTCCCCCAGCCCAGAGAGGAAAAAGGTTCTACTCGCACTTCTTCCTCGGGCCAAAGAAGTCTGGCGACCTGAGACCCCTTCTGGACCTCAGCGAACTTAACCAGTTTGTAGAGTACAAGAGGTTTCGGGTAATCACCCTTCAGGGCCTGCTCCCCATGATCCATCAAAGGGACCGACTGGCATCACTAGACATGCTGGACGCCTATTTACACATCCTTGTGGCGAAACCTCACAGTACGTTCCTCAGGTTCACCTTCCAGGGAAGACATTTTCAATTCAGGATGATACCCTTCGGCCTTTCATCGGCACCGAGGGTTTTCACCAAGTGCCTTGCAGTGGTAGCAGCGATGCTTCGAAGGATGGGTCATTATATTTTCCCATACTTGAACAACTGGCTACTGACAGCACCATCCAATGTACAACTGCTACGAGCCATTCGAGACACCTGTTCTCTCTTCGAGGAACTAGGTATCACATTCAGCACCCCAAAATTTTTCCTCAACCCGTCCCAGAACCTGAACTTTATCGGGGCGCACCTCGATACTGTTCGAGGGAGGACCTATTTGTCACAAGACAGGGCTGCCTGTCTTCATGCTACAGTCCACCACGTTTTTTCTGCCCCAGTAGAACCAGCCAGAATCTTACTATGGCTGTTAGGCCACAAGGCAGCATCCATCATTATGGTCTCCTTTGCAAGACTCCACATGAGGATAATCCAGTGGACCTTATGCGACTAATGGGACCAAAGATGGGACGACTTGGAACATCATGAAGCCGGTCCGTCAGGAACAGCAGTGGTGGATGTCATCCCCTTCGTTGCTCAAGGGGATACCCTTTCAAAGAGCGGTGTCAGACCAGGTGTTAACATCCGATGCCTCAGGCTCAGGGTGGGGAGTGCACCTTGGCATTCACAGGACTCTGGGCTCCTGGTCCATGACCAAGGAATCTCTCCACATAAATATCTTAGAGATGAGAGCCGTTCTCTACGCTCTGCAGGCCTTGAGCACTGTGCTTTGGCCAGGACACCTCCTTTTCCAAACAGACAACATGTCTGTAGTGTTTTGTCTCAACAAACAAGGAGGCACACTCCTACCCCCTCTGCAGGGAAGCAATGAGGGTGTGGAATTGGGCCATATCCCATCATCTCGGGATCTCTGCAGTCCACGTCCCTGGCCGACGCGCTCTGCCGAACTTGATCAAGAGCTCGTGAATGGACACTTCTGCAGTCTGTCGTCGATGAACTCCGACAGATGGGGAACTCCTGAACTGGATATTTTTGCCTCTCCTACCAATGCAAAACTGCCCAGTGTTTGTTCACTAGATCCAGGGCCTGGTGTTGTCTGGCGAGACGCGTTATCCCTCTCCTGAAGGGGGAGATTCCTCTATGCTTTTCCCCATTTCTGCTCCTTCAGAAGGTCCTTCTCAAGGTACAAGCGGAGGGGGTGACAATGATCCTTGTGGCGCCATTATGGCCTCGACAGATCTGGTTCCCACTTCTGCAACAGCTGGCTGTTGAACCCCCGACTACTCGGCCTGTGAGCACTTACCTGCTGTCCCAGGACAGCGGGACCCTGGTTCACCCGAACCGTTGGTTGCTACACCTACATGCATGGCTTCTGAAGACTTAGCCAAACTCCGCTTCGGAGTCTCAGACAAGGTAGCTGACATCCTGGTGGCTGCCAGAAAACCTTCCACTGGAGCAACGTATATCATGAAATGGAAACACTTTTATGTCTGAGCTGTGGCTCATCACCTAAACCCTTTGGCCTGTCCGGTGAACACTCTTCTCGAGTACCTGTTGTCTCTTTCGGACTCTGGCTTGGCTACTCCTGTATCAAGGTGCACTTAGCAGCCATTTCTGCCTACCATATTCCTGTACAGGGCAGAACGGTGGCACAGATGGAGGTAACCCGTGTTTTTCTTCATGGTATCTTGCACATAAAACCTCCCTGTAATGGACTTATTTGTTTTGGAGAAGCTGACCTTACCCACTTTGGAACCAGCCATTGCAAGCTTCGCTGCCTCTCTTGGAAAGCGTTCTTTTAAGTTGCTGTTAACTTCAGCTAGAAGGATTTCTGAGCTTCAGGTCCTGATTTGTAAGGAGCCTTACTTGGTATTCCACCAGGACAGGGTGGCCTTGAGAACCAATCCTAAGTTTCCTGCCCAAGGTGGTGTCTGAGATGACTTTAAATCAGGACATCCAGCTTCCGGTATATTACCCCAGTCATTCCAACAGGGGAGAGGCTCTTCTCCATACTTCAGATGTTCACTGCATTTTGCAGGGTCTCCTCTCTTAAGAGAACTCTCTTCCGCTCTCCTCTTACCTTCCTCCTAGGTTTGGTAGGTTTCTGTACTGCTTGGGAATCGGTCCTGACTGTGTTACCTGCTGCAAGAGCTGACTCTCAAAGTAAGATAGTACAGTTATGTAAGAACTTACCATAACAGTAAATCTTTGAGAGAAGCTGTTGCAGCAGGTATATTTCCCGCCCTCCTTCCCCTAAGTGGTTTCCTACTGCATACGACCTACGTCGACTGTTACTTGGCTTGTTCCGTGAGGTATTGACCTCGGTTCCCTGGTTTGGGTCACTTTATGTCTGAATGCCGGAGTCTCCGGTGGAAGAACTGGGGCACGTCAGGGGCCATCCATTCTTTATACCATACGTGACGGGGGCAGTCCGACATTGGGGGTGGTCCCCGCCGTAGACTGCTGGCTAGAAGTTTGCCGTGGGGTCCTGTCACCTGCCGACTATGGTTCTAACTGTTACCTGCTGCAAGTGCTTCTCTCGAAGATCTACTGATCTTACTTCGACTGGGAGCTCTTGCAGCAGGCTGTAACCATTAGGACTAATGCCACAGACCTTAAGACCCACTGGAAAAAACTTAGCTAGCAGTACCCAGCAGGGACCGCCCCCGACATCGGCTCCACCCCGACGTTGGTCACACCATAAAAGGGGCGGATCCCATTCATTTTCCGCCGTGACCCAGTCACGTTGGGAGAATCTTGGCTCTTGCTTCCAGCAGTTCCAGTGAATTTCTTCGAATTTCTTCAAAATTTTCCTTTTCTTCTCCTTTGCAGTTTGTCCGTCTTATATCTTCGCTGTCATCGGTCTCTTCTTCCAGGCCTAAGAAGACTAAGTACATCTGTGGCCGCCAGATCCCATCAAAGGACGACCATGCGAAGTGTGTCCTCTGGCTGGGACCAGACCACGACAGTGCAGCTTGCAAGATCTGCAGAGGCTTCACCAGAAGGAAGTGCATCCGACCCCTGAAGGCCCTCAAAGCCTACCTGTTAGAACAGCAAATGGATGTCCTGCAAACCTCAGAGGACAAGGGAAAGCACCGGGACAAGTCCCGTAAGCGGTCCCAAGACAAGGACCATAGCCGGTCTCATCACAGTTCCCATTCCCGCTCTCCTCCCAGGAAAGCCTCGTCTTCTCCTGGCTCAGGCGCCCCCGACCGCCTGAAGCATCCTTGCAAGTAGGATTCCTCCAAGTCGAGTCTTCCTGCCAATGATCCGACGTCAGTCAAGGCAGGAACTTCAGGGGAGAAGCCCTCCAAACCTAAGGTCACGCTGCTGCACGTCTCTTCAGTCCCAAAGGACTCTTCAAAAGCCTCTTTGGCACAAGCCTCGGCCCCGACCAAGAAGGCCTCGGCTTTCCCGGTTCGGGCAAACACTCTTAAGGATCCAGACACCCAGGCCAAACCCTCTTCGGAGCCTTGCTCCTCTGTTCCGGCCTCTTCAAAACAGACGCTGGCTAAAGCACCAACGCCGGCAGAGGTTCCTGCTACGGAAGACATTCCTACGGAGGTGCGGTTAAGGTTCCATCGTGGGCCCTAGGTTCTCCCTCCCCACCCACAGGGCTGTTCAGGGAATTCTCTGTTGATGCCCTGCGGATCCTCCGGCTTCTCCGGTCCTCCTGTTAGGGATGGTGCCTTCTGTATTTAACAAGGAGGAGTTACAGGAACTCTTCTCCTTCTGGTGGAGTCAGGTAAAGGAGGAGACTCCACCGAAGCTGGACCAGACACCAGTTTCTGATCAGCCAGACAACCAGGAGCCCGAGGGTCAACCCTTCAGTTCGCAGGAGAAGACCCCCCGAGTGGCCTAATCCCCGCTCTCCCTCGGGTGCTCGTTTCTGGTCCCAGTCTGAGGACTGTCGTTGCCATCCTTTCTGGTCAGGTAGCCGTCATTGGTCCCGGCCCAGGAGCAGAGCCCGCAGCTGCCATAGATCTTCTTCCAGGCGGGCTCGCTCCTCTTCCCGATGCCGGTGTCACTGTTCCGTCATCGGTCCCCAACACTTGAGTGGGGGTAGTCCAAGACACAGCTCAGGCTCCTCTCGGCCTAGTACCAGGTGGTCTTCTTCTTCCTCGTCTTTCCCAGGTGTTGGGGTTGTTCCCCTGGGGATAAGGACCCAACCCCGCTCGCCTCCTGATGATCAAGCTTTTGTGGATGTCATGAGGCACATCCAGGCCTCTAATGAGTGGGAGATGGAGGACCTGGATCCGGAACGCCAGCAACTGGCCCGTTACCAGAGGCAGAAGGAGCCCAAGCCTCCTGTGGTGCTTCCTTTGGTGGACACTTTCCAAGATCTCACCAGGATAACTTGGAAGCATCCAGCATCAGTCCTGACAGTTCCAAAGAAGTCAGACAGGCTATACGAGGTCCCGAGGGATGAGCCTTTTTTGGTGGAGCACCCTCAGGCGGATTCTTCAGTTATCACGGCTGCCCATGACAAATCCAAGCAGCCCAAGCATTTCAGCTCTCAGCCTCCTGACCAGGAATCCCATTATTTGGACCAAGTGGGCAAGGTCTACTCTGCCTCCACCTGCTCCATTCACTCCCTGAACTTCCCCATGGATATGGTCCAGTATCAGAATGAGCTTTGGGAGAGGGGACAAGAGCTGGCCAATGCCTTACCAGACTCCGCTCAGAGGACGGAGCTCCTGGATATTCTCAAATCGGGCTCAGACGTAGGCATGCATGTCCTTCATGCCTCGTATGACACTGCGGATACAGCAGCCAGAGCGGCAGTGTCAGGTGTCTGTCTCCGGTGCCATGCCTGGTTGAGAGTCTCAGGTTTTCACCAGGATCTGCAGTCCGGAATCCTGGACCTCCTGTTCCAGGATTCCGTCCTCTTTGGGCAGGAAATGGAGGCTCTCATATCTCGTCCCCAGGAGTCGGGCAAGTCTATCTGGTCCGTCCGACTGATGTATCAAGGGGACCAGAAACGCGCTAGACGTCGGCCTTTTCATAAGCCCTCAGGCTCTCGAGCCCGTAGCAGTCAGCAAGGTCAAAGAAGCGGCTTCAAGAGGAAAGCCGGCAACCAGCATCCTGGAGGCGCTCCTTTTTGAGGCCCAAAGACCTCCCCAGCCTCTCTGCCCAGCCCCGGCCCCACCCAGTGACTCACTTCTGACCCCCCTTCCAGAGGAGAAGGCACCAGGGGAGGCGGTGGGGGGGGGGTCGCTTCTCCCTTCATATGGAGAGTTGGAGCTCCATAACAGCGGACCAGTGGGTCCTGGACATTATAAGGAGGAGACATGCGCTGGAGTTCACCGAGATCCCTCCAGAAACTCCACCAAGGTCCTCCAGGTATCCTCCTTCTCACACCCCCTTGTAGAAGGAGAGATTCAGGCCCTCTTGCAAAAAAGGGCGAGAGAACCAGTTCCTCTGCAGCAGCGAGGATGGGGGTATTACTCCCACTGCTTCCTGGTTCCAAAGACAACGCAAGACCTTCGGCCCATCCTGGACCTCCGTTCTCTAAATGTCTATATAGAATACCGAAGGTTCAGGGTGGTGACCCTTCCAGGTCTCATCCCTCTGCTGCGCCAGGGAGACTGGCTCTGTTCACTGGATATGCAAGATGTGTATATGCACATTGGGGTCTTTCCCCCTCACAGGAAGTACTTGAGGTTCCACTTCCAGGGGGGAGCACTATCAATTTCGGGTTCTTCAGTTTGGCCTCTTCTGCGCTTCTCGAGACTTCAAGTGTCTGGCAGTGGTAGCTGAGTCTGTAAGGCACCAGGGACATTACGTCTTCCCTTACCTTGATGATTGGCTGCTCGCGGCCCTGTCAAGGACACGTCTTCTTCAAGCTCTCAGAGACACTTATACTCTGTTCCGAGACATGGGGATCACCCTGAACCTTCCAGAGTCTTCCCCAGAGCCCAGCCAATGACTCGTCTTTATTGGAGTGGTCCTGGATTTGGTCCAGGGCATGGCTTTTCTTCCTCCAGAGAGAGAAGATCGCCTGCAGGAGATAGCTGGATCGGTCCTAGTAACCCCTCAGGTCCATGCCAGGAGTTTCCTCAGACTTCTGCGGCACATGGCGGCGGCCATCCCAGTCACTCCTTTGGCCCACCTCCACATTCCAAACTACCAGTTTTCTGCTCGAAAGAGCACACACCTGGTGTTTTCTGGCCAGACGCATTGTCTCTTTGTTGGGCAGGGAGGTTTCTTTACGCCTTCCCTCCCTTCTCTCTCATTCAGAGTCTTATTGAAACGCCAGGCTGAGGGGGCCCAAATGATTCTGATCGCCCCACTATGGCCTGGGCAGATTTGGTTCCCACTAATTCAGCGGTTGTCCTCGGAACCTCCAGTTCCACTACCGATATGCTCGCAGTTGCTGTCCCAAGCTCAGGGCAGGCTGGTTCATCCAGATCTCAGGTCTCTGCACCTTCATGCTTGGCTCCTGCAGACATAGCCAAATTCAGGTATGAGGTTTCCCAAGAGGTGGCGGATATCCTTGCCTCAGCAAGGAAGCCCTCTACGTGCTCCACTTATGCTATGAAGTGGAAGCGTTTTTGTTTGTGGTCTTCGTCTCACCATCTGGACCCCCTTACCTATCCAGTGAACTCATCATTACAGCATCTCCTCTCCTTATACCAGCAAGGCTTGAGGTACTCTTCTATAAATGTGCACATGCGGACCATCTCGGCATATCATGTCCTTTTGGGAGATAGAACCTTGGCCCAACTGGACGTGGCCCGCACCTGCTTACGGGGTATCTTACATTTGAGACCTCCCGTTAGGGATCTTATCCCTCCCTGGGACCTCCTTTTTGTGTTGGAGAAGCTCATTCTCCCCCCTTTTGAACCAGCGGCTGATTGTGAGCTGCATTATCTTTCCTGGAAGGTTTGTTTTTTAGTTGCTGTTACTTTAGCTCGAAAGGTTTCTGAGCTTCAGGCTCTGATGTGTAAGGGGCCTTATTTCGTTTTTCACAGGGAAAGGGTTTCCCTTAGAACAAATCCTAACTTCCTTCCCAAAGTGGTCTCGGAGTTGACCCTCAACCAATCAGTTGACCTTCCAGTCTGTTCTACCCCTGCCAATAGAGGAAAGGGTCTCCTACACACATTGGATGTCCACAGGGTGCTGAGATACTACCTCAAGTGCACAGCTGCACACCGTAAATCGGAGCAACTGTTTGTGGCCTTTGTGCCACAACACCTGGGCAAACCGGTGTCTAAACAAACTATTTCCAGGTGGCATGTCCGCTGTGTTGTACCTTGTTACGACAAGCACATCAAACCTCTTCCGGGCACAGTTAGAGCTCATTCCACCAGAGGGATTTCTACCTTCTTTGCCTCCTTAAAGAATGTCTCTATAAGAGACATTTGTGCTGCCACCACTTGGAATTCAGTGCACACCTTTGTGAAGCACTATAGCCTGGACATTGCCTCCAGGCGCCGTGCCAGTTTCAGCTTGGCAGTCCTTAAGGGATGCTTGTCCTGATTTGCTCTATATCAGCCATCTTTCACCTTTCCTTCTCCCGGGGTTAGTCACCTCCTTGGCGCGGCACTGCTTGGGAATCTGTCCTAATGGTGATAGCCTGCTGCAAGAGCTCCCACTCGACGTAAGATAGTACAGTTATGCAAGAACTTACCGTAACAGTAGATCTTCGAGAGGAGCTCTAGCAGCAGGTGTTGCTTTCCCGCCCTCCTTCCCCCAGTGAGGTTTACAGCATGTCTTAGACAAGCTTCACCAGGTTCGCTTGCTTGGGTCCATTTGTGGGTCTTGGCCGGGGAACTGAGGTGGAGCCGGGGTCCGCCCCTTTTATGGCATGTCTGACGGGGTGGAGCCGACGTCCGGGGTGGTCCATGCTGGGTACTGCTAGCTAAGTTTTTCCGGTGGATCCTGAGGCCTGCGGCATTAGTCCTAATGGTTATAGCCTGCTGCAAGAGCTCCTCTCGAAGATCTACTGTTATGGTAAGTTCTTACATAACTGTACTTTACGGTAAGTTCTTACGTAACTGTACTTTTTGGCGTCTAAACTTACGACTACTGGGGCAGAGAACGCTGTACTGCATAATCTGTTAATTGCAACGTGCAGTGCACATTATTATGCGTCTGTCTTTTGTGGACAGCTCTCATTTGATCCCCATCTAGCAGCCATGGGAGAATGTCATCTAGCCTCCTGACTTGTACTCCAGTGAACAGTTAATAATAAGTATTTAATATCGATATAAGATGATAGGAAGTTGGATTAGCTGGGTCTTTACCAAGTTTTAAAAGTATGGAAATAGTTGTGTATTTCCACAGGGGAGAGGGATACCACCCTCCTGTACATGCTTGAAGACACACTACGACATGGGGAGTAGTGATTAATGACATTTTTTATAAAATTCTGCCAGATGCCCATCCAGGCCCGGACATTTTCCATGTTTTAGCATTTTTAATAACTTCCAGTATTTCAACCAGGGAGATGAGGGCTAGGAGATGGGTCTGATGTTCTGGAGACAGTTGGGACTAGCGTAACGCATCCAAGAATAGTTTAGTTTCAGATTTCCGGCAGGTTGCCTCTTGGGCATAAAGGGCAGATTAATAATGTGCCAGAATCTGTCTAATGGAGGTGTGGTCCCTAACTAGTAGGCCATAGGCTGGATCAAGCAGCTGCAAAACGCAAGCCTCTGTGTGTGTGTGTGTGTGTGTGTGTGTGTGTGTGTGTGTGTGTGTGTGTGTGTGTTTTTTTTTGGTGGTACACAGAGCTGCTTGCCAATTTACAGCCGGAAGCTCCAAGTTTGGTTGACAGTGAAAATACCGACCTCCCCCAGATGCCGGCACTATGTTACGCGCAGGTATTGTGCAGCCTGTTTTAAAGTTGTGTTTTTCTGTGGGTGGGGTTTTGCCCCACACACCCCGGACTTTAGGATTACAACTCCAGGTCGGAGTTGGTCCGGGGAGGGGGCGGAACACTGGGAGAAGGCGAACACGGAAAAAGGACCATTACCACGAATGTCGCCGTAATGGTCTTTTTTCCTGTTTCGCTGTCGGGGTGTCGACCAAAAGGGGTTCACCATCTACACTCGCCTCCCTCATCATAATAATGTTTCAGGTAAAGTGTAGGTCCTGTTGATCCATAATATTTTGTAAGTCTTTCTTGCTTTGAGCAATCTGATAAGCCATGACTCTGTCTCCAGGGGAGTATGAGTTATACAGTAACTAACTTGTCCTGGAGAGCCCTATGTTTCTGATCCCTTTGTGTCTCCTCCCGACCTCCACCCTGGGAGGTCCATTCTGTTAGTGTACCCCTTAATAATGGTTTAGCCATCAGAATTGTAGGATAGACGACCTCTGTGTCATTTTCTAATATTGATGTAGTATTATTTGGCAGTCTTGTTTAGATTTAAAAAAATATTTACTTTTTTCATTAAAGCAGTCTGATTTCGAGGATTGCCTCATAACTGTAGTGAGAAGAATGTGGTTGCTTTTCAGCTGACTTTGTTTTATGCTGTGTTTCAGCATTGGGTGGTTAAGGCTGTTGCATCACTGCCTGACCCATGTCAGTGAGCTTGAGGGAATGATGGCCAATGCTGCTGCACCTACTGCCAACCTGCTGCAGACCTGTGCGGCCCTGCTGATGTCGCCCTACTGTGGTATGCACTCCCCCAACATTGAGGCCGTGCTGGTGAAAATCGGGCTTCAGTCCACTAGAATAGGCCTCCGGCTAATTGACATCCTCCTAAGGAACTGTGCCGCTTCCAGCAATGACCCAGCAGGTAACAGACCTTGTAAGTTGCTGTGACAAATGGGGAACGGTTCATGTTAATCAAAATTAAGTGTATTGTACTTTGAGTATATCGTTGAAAAGTGCTAATAATAAAACAAAAATGATAATCTTTGTTAAAACTGAGGAAAATGGGGAGCTGACATTTAAAAATGTTGAATAGGTCCATCAATTCCAGAAAGGTTGAGCGATGTCTTAGCCCTCTGACAGAGAGAGTAGCTGGAAGCATCAGGGCATTTGATTGCATTTTTAATTCAGTTGGTATGGACTGCCATTTAGTATAGCTGCTATTTCTTTAATCGAGATGCTCTGTATTTATACAACAAACACATCAAATAAATACAGTGAAGAGCAGCACCAGCTGCCTCCCCGAGTGCCTTTTCTTTGTTTTTTTAATTTTTTTGTTGTATATTGGGACTGGGCAGCCCATTTTTGGCACTGGTCTACCTCTGTGCTGCTGCTTCTAACATGCAAGTGATAATTCTTAGCTACTGAGTCATGAATAGGCAGTCATACTGCTTTGGTCTGTGGACCCCTCTACATGGGGGGAAAATCAGAAAGACATTGTAGTGCTCGACAAACATACTGCCACCTGATGCCCTGAAGGGTCCATCCTTCAGGTAGAGAGGGCAGTTCATTCTGCAGGCTCAGTCAGTCTGGGGCCTGCTGCATACGTAAGGTCTATGTAGTTGTTTGGTAGGAATGACCTTGGTATGAAGAGCTGAGACCAACAGATACCTGTTACTTGAGTCCAGACTTGGGTTGTGTGGATCAATCCAGTCAGTTTAGGGTAGTTTGGGCAATGTGAGCTGTATGGAGCACAACTGTATGGCACACACTGTAAAACATTCTTTATATGGACTAATGCATCTGACACATTTGGATAGTGTAGTCTTTGGGTATGTTGGCTCCTTCTATATAGTACACTAGCCACAGAAAACTGGTCCGGATGGGTCTCCAGTGGTGACACACTAGTGTGTCATCCACATTAGTATAGTTAACTTATTAATCTGTACCTAGGACTTCAAATACAGATCTGTAATAAATTATTAATTTGCATCTAAGACTTTAAAGGGACACTGTCAACCCTTTAGGCCTCAAAGTGTCCTTAATTAAAAAAACACACTTTATGATTGTTCACATTCTGTAGAGACTGCTAATGTAGCTGGTAGTTTGATTCTGATTCATTTTTTCTTTTAAAAAGTGAAAAACTGACTGCCCACCATACTGGTGTTACCACACCAAAACAGGTTTGGCTACATTTCTTAATCAACTCCCACTGCATCTTTCCTGGACTTAGGAACACCCCAGATGTAGTCTAGTCACTCATTTTGCAGTGGGAGCCGAGGAGACTACTACTTCATGAGCGACTGCACTGTTTGAGGATGTTTATTATGTTCAGAAAGTATACAGGAAGAGTAGCTCAATGATTTGAAGCAAAACTAGGCAAGGTATAACTACATTCCCATGCATTTCAGTTCTACTATGCAAGGAGGCAGATAAAACAGCCAGCAACATCAATGAATTTTAGAGTAGGTAAACAATCATAACATGTGGATTTTTAATTAGAAATAATATGATGCAAAAAAGGTTGACGGTGTCCCTTTAAAAATGTTTAGTATATTTTTCTGAAGTGTGTACAGTACGTAGTGATTTCTATCATGTCATGAAACTTCTTTCCTCTTTGTTCTTGTCTTTGAAGATTTGAACAGCCCTTTGCTGTTTGGAAGACTGAATGGGTTATCTTCGGATTCTACGATCGATATTCTTTACCAGTTAGGAACAACTCAAGATGCCGGCACAAAAGACAGGTAAAGGTGGATTACATTATACAGATAATGGAGATGCATCTTGCCAAACTGATTCTAATGGAAACATGCTACTGGAAGTGGGTAGGGGAGAACGTGGCCTTTATTGGTTGATGGATGGATGGATGCAGGGCTCCAGATAAGATTTTTTTGGGATGAGTACCTTACTCATTTTGAAAGTGAGGTGAGTAAAACCAAATTCAGATGCGTACAAATGAGTAAAAAAAAAACAAAACAATGTAGTTTCTTTCTAACTAAGAACTGATCAGGTGCCAACAGTGCTCCAGCTTTTGGCAGGTAGGAGTAGTTTAATTTACTCGTCAGTTTTATAATATAGTGAGTAAAACAAAATTGGAATGCATATGAGCGTTATAAATCTGGAAAGAACGGCTCCTTTTGAATCACCAATGTTGTTATGAAACACTATTCTATGGGAGTGTGCAGCATTTACAAAGGTGGGTGAGTACAGTATTCACCACTTACAGCGCCTGTGGTTAAAACGGGTAGTCGGGTACAGTGGGCTTCCATCCCGGCTGTTCCTAAGAAGTCAGATAGGCTGTACAGGGCCCTGAGGGCACAAGCTTTCCTAGCAGAACACCCTCAGGCGGACTCCTTGGTGATCACGGCTGCCCATGATAAATCCAGGCAGCCGTAACACCTTAGCTCACAGCCTCCCGACCCGGAGTCTCGCTGTTTGGACCAGGTGGGCAAGAAGGTTTATTCTGCCTCCACCTGTTCCATACAGTCCCTCAGCTTCCTAACGCATGTGGTCCAGTACCAGAATGCGCTATGGGAGAGAGGACAAGAGCTTTTGAAGGCCATACCAGATTCTGATCAGAAGACAGAGCTTCTGACCATCATGAAATCGGGCTCAGACGTAGGCTCCCATGTCCTGAGAGCCTCGTATGACACTGCAGATACGGCAGCCAGGGAAGCCGCTTCCAGGGTGTGCCTACGGAGCCTCGCCTGGTTGAGAGTCTCGGGCTTTCACCAGGATCTGCAGGCCGGTATCAAAGATTTACCTTTCCAGGGTACTGTGCCATTTGGCCAGGAGACGGAAGCTTTGATTTCTTGTCTCCAAGAGTCGGGCTAGTCTTATCTGGTCAGTCCATCAAGTGTACTGCGGCGACCAGCGAAGGCAACGTAAGCAGCCATTTCGTAAGCCCTCAGGTGGCCAAGGTCATGCCCGTGGTAATCAGCAGGGCCAGAGAGGCGGCTTCCATAGGAGATCCGGTAACCAGCAGCCTGGAGGCACTCCTACCCGCGGGCCCAAGTCCTCCCAGACCTCTCTGCCTACACCCGGCTCAGCCCAATGACTTCCTTCCGCCTCCCCCCTTCCACAGGAAGACCCAGGGGAGACGGTCGAGGGCCGCTTCTCCCTTCATCTCGAAGGGTGGAAGTCGATTACTTTGGACCACTGGGTCCTAGATATCATCAGGAGAGGGCACATGCTGGAGTTCACGGAGTTTCCCCCCAGATACTCTGCCAAAGTACTCCCATTATCCTCCTTCTCACATCCCACTAATAGAAGGAGAGATTCAGACCCTCTTGCAGAAAAGGGCAATAGAGGTTGTCCCCTTGCATCAGCGGGGAAAGGCGTTTTACTCCCATTTCTTCCTGGTCCCAAAAACGACACAGGATCTTCATCCCATTCTGGACCTCAGCTCTCTCAATCTCTTTATAGAATACAAAAGGTTCAGGATGGTGACCCTCCCAGGTCTACTTCCTCTGCTGCACCAAGGAGACTGGCTCTGCTCCCTAGTCATGCAAGATGCATATATGCATATCGAGGTCTTCCCTCCCCACAGGAAGTTTCTGAGGTTCCACTTCCAAGGGGAGCACTACCAATTTCGAGTTCTTCCGTTTGGCCTCTCTTCCGCTCTGCAAGTCTTTACAAAATGCTTGGCGGTGGTGGCTGCGGCTCTAAGGCTCATGGGACACTATGTTTTCCCATACCTAGATGACTGGCTACTTACAGCCCCGTCAAGGGCAGGCCTACTTCACACCCTCGGGTACACCTATACTCTATTCCGAGAGCTGGGGATCACCCTGAATCTGTGAAAATCATCCCCAGAGCCCAGTCAAAAGCTCGTCTTCATAGGAGCAGTCCTGGATTCCATCCAGGGCATGGCTTTCCTCCCCTAGGACAGGGGCAATCGCCTGCGAGAGATTGCCGAAGGGATCTCAATAACTCCTCAAGTTCCAGCACGGAACTTCCTCAGGCTACTGGGGCACATGACAGCGGTCATTCCTGTCACTCCCCTGGCCCGCCTCCAGATGCAGATCCCACAGTGGATGCTCAGGGTACAGTGGGACCAGGGCTTTGACGATCTAGACTTCATGGTCAGGATCACCGAACCAGTCAGGAGAACTCTGCTTTGGTGGATGGACCCCCAGAACTTGGACAAAGGTGTCAGCTTTCGTCCAGAGCCACCAGGTCAGACTCTTACGACAGATGCATCGGACCTGGGGTGGGGGGCGTACCTGGGTGCTCATCAAACGCAAGGGGTTTGGTCACCCGAGGAGCGATCCCTTCACATCAATGTAATGGAGATGCGAGCGGTTCTCTATGCCTTACAGGCCTTTCAAGAGGACCTGGTGTCAGGCTGTCTTCTGGTTCAAACAGAAAATATGGCGGTCGTCTTCTACATCAGCAACCAAGGAGGTACTCATTCGTATCCTCTTTTCAGGGAGGCGATGAGAGTCTGGTACTGGGCGCTGAAGCGGTGCATTCTGCTGTCCGCAGTGCACGTTCCAGACGTCCTCAACGATCTGTCCGACAGCCTAAGCAGGTCTCGATCCAGAGCACACGAGTGGGAGCTGCTACAGTCCGTGGCAGATCAGCTCTTCAACAAGTGGGGTCATACAGAGCTGGACCTCTTTGCGTCACCACGCAATGCCAAACTGCCAATGTTTTGCTTGCGAGAGCATGCGCCTGGAGTTTTCTGGCCAGACGCGTTATCCCTTTGCTGGGCAGGGAGGTTTCTCTATGCCTTCCCGCCTTTCCTCTCATTCAGAGAGTCCTACTAAAGTTACAGGCAGAAGGGGGCCCAAATGATTCTCATAGCCCCCAGATGGCCTCGGCAGATTTGGTTCCCACTCCTGCAGTGGTTATCCACGGAGCCTCCAATTCCGCTGCCCATGTGCTCGCAGTTGCTGTCCCAGGAACAGGGGTCGCTGGTCCATCCGGACCTTCGTTCCTTGCACCTACATGCTTGGCTCCTTCAGACGTAGCTCAATACAGATTCGGTGTTTCCCTTGAAGTGGCGGCAGTCCTACTTTCGGCGAGAAAGCCCTCCACCCGCTCTGCCTATGCTATGAAGTGGAAGCGTTTTTGTTTATGGGCCTTGTCACAGCATTTGGACCCTGTCACTTGTCCAGTGAAGTCAGCGTTGCAGTATCTCCTCTCCTTGTATCAAAATGGCCTGAGTTACTCCTCTATCAAGGTGCATATGTGGGCCGTCTCCGACTATCATGCTGTCATTGCAGATAAGGCGTTGGCACAATTAGATGTCGCCCTCACCTTTTTAAGAGAAATTTTGCATATGAGACCTCCCATTCGGGACCCTATCCCACCCTGGGATCTCCTTTTTGGTTTTGGAGAAGCTCACCCTCCCTCTCTTTGAGCTGGCAGCGCATTGTGAGCTGCGTTTTCTTTCTTGGAAGGTTTGTTTTTTGGTTCAGGCTCTGATGTGTAAAGAGCCATATTTGATTTTCCACAGGAAAAGGGTTTCCCTTAGAACAAATCCTAAGTTTCTTCCAAAAGTGGTCTCAGAGTTGACCCTCAACCAGTCTGTTGGCCTTCCAGTTTATTTTCCTTCCCTATCTAATAGAGGGGAGGCTCTCCTTCACACACTGGATGTCCACAGGACTTTGAGGTATTATCTCAAGCGGACGGCTAAGCACCATCAATCAGAGCAACTTTTTGTGGCCTTTGCGCCACAATGCTTGAGCAGACCGGTGACCAAGCAGACGACATCGAAGTGGATAGTCCACTGTGTTTCCTTCTGCTATGAGAAACACAATAAGCCCCTATCTGGCCCGGTTAGGGGTCACTCCACCAGAGGAGTGTCTGCTTCATTCGCCGCCCTGAGAAATGTCTCCATCAGGGACATATGTGCAGCCGCTACCTGGAACTCAGTGCATACCTTTGTCAAGCATTACAACTTGCATATCGTCTCCAGACGCCGAGCCGGCTTCGGCCTGGCTGTTTTGCAAGGACTTTTGTCCTGAGGCCTCTGGAGTCCGCATATTCCACCTCCCAGAGTCGTCTACCTCTTTGGCGTGGACTGCTTGGTATTCAGTCCTGAATGTTATAGCCTGCTGCAAGAGCTCCCACTCAGTAAGAGGTACAGCTACGTAAGAACTTACCATAACAGTAGATCTTCGAGAGGAGCTCTTGCAGCAGGCATTACATTCCCACCCGCCTTCCCCCTCGAGGTGTGCAGATCCATCTTCATTTACATCTCCTCGATCTGCTTCGTCTCCTTCTCTTGTCAGGGCTTGTTTGCGGGCCTTGGCGGGAGAACTGAGGTGTAGCTGGGTCCACCCCCTTTTGTACCAGGGCCGACGTCAGGGCTGGGCTGGCGTTGGAGGCCGTCTGTGCTGTATACTGCTGGCTGAAAATGTTTCCGGAGGGTCCTAGTGCCTGCGGCGTAGTCCTGAATGTTATAGCCTGCTGCAAGAGCTCCTCTCGAAGATCTGCTATTACGGTAAGTTCTTACGTAACTGTACTTTCTGGTACCTAGATCGCCTCAGTTCCAGGCTCCCGAGGTGGCTTCCAGCCCACCCGGACCTGCTCTCAGTCGACAAAGGGAAGGTTCTCCATTCGGACCTTCATTCCCTGCACCTGACAGCCTGGTTCCTGAGCGGCTAGAGTTACAAGCCATGGGTCTTTCCAACGAGGTCCTCAACGTCGTTGAGGTGTCCCGTAAGGAGCCGACCAGAAAATGCTATGCCTTCAAATGGGAGAGATTCTCCATTTGGTGTCAGGACAAGGGGTTGGCCCCTTCTTCCTGTTCCTTGGCTAGCATTCTGGACTACCTGTGGTTCCTTTCTCAGCTAGGGCTTCGGTTGACGACCCTTAAGGTGCACCTGGCAGCCATCTCTGCTTACCAGGCACGGGCCAGAAAGCAGTCGGTGGCACAGGAGAAGGTGGTCGGGTGCTTTTTCAGAGGCCTTGATCACATATCCCCTCCAGTGCGAGAACCTCCACCTCCGTGGGATCTACTGCTGGTATTGGCTAAGCTCATGGGCAAGCCATCTGAACCGATGCACAGGTGTGACATCTCTCACCTGTCGTGGAAGACCGCCTTCTTGGTGGCTATAACATCAGCCAGAAGGATGGGAGAGCTCCAGGTGCTTTCCATTGAGTCTCCTTATCTGGTCTTCCACAGGGACAAGGTTGTCCCTGCGCCCACCAGTTCCTTCCGAAGGTGGTGTCGGAGTGTCACCTTAACCAGATGTTGACTCTGCCGGTGTTCTACCCCAGTCACACCTCGGAGGCCGAATATAGGCTCCATACTTTGGACCCTAGAAGAGCGCTCGCTTGCTATAAGGAGCGGACAGCTAGAGTTCGGGGAGAGGTTCACCAGCTGTTTGTCACCTACACTGAAGCCGCACCTGGCATACCTGCAGCCAAGCGGATGATAGGCAGGTGGGTCACCTCCTGCATAGATGTCTGCTATAGGTTGATGGGCATGGAGCCTCCCAAAGGGATAAGAGCTCATTCTACCCGCCATATCGCTGCTTCGGTGGCTGCTTCCAGGGACGTCCCTATCCAGGAAATCAGCAGGACTGCTACCTGGAAGTCAGCACACACCTTCATTACCCACTACCACATCGACATTGAGTCACGCCGGGATGCTGGTTTGGGGACTTCGGTTCTCCAGTCCTTATTCCTTAAGTAGGGGGTGTGCGCCTTGCCTCCCTCCTCCCGGAGAACTGCTAGGAGTCTGCCAGACAGTGTGGATGAACAACATATCCATGTCCCTAGAAATACAGGTTACTCACCTGTAACAGGAGATCTTCCTGGACATAAGTCTCCACCACTCATTCACACTAGTGGGATTGGCGCCGGAGGCACTAAGACCCATCGGGAGCAAACTTTTTGCTGGAGGGTCGGCGCGAGAGACGGCGCCGCGAGACACGGCGCCGCGAGCAGCGGCTCGAGCGGTAATGACCATCTCGGCGACGACCCTCCAACCGCCTCAGTTCCTTTTTTCCCGCCGTCGAGTGCGCTTCAGTGACGACGTCGCTCGCCTGTCGGGAGTCAAACTTCAAACTAGCGCATAGTTTTCAGTTTGTTTTTTTGTAACATTATCACGATAGTAGTATCGCTTAGTTTTATTCTATTTTTCGTAAAATTTTTCTAATATTTAAATTTAACTTACTTGAAGAAGTCTCAGCCTACTGGACGGAGTCGACCATGAGCAGGTCAGGTGACGGTAGGGAGACTTCGTATGAAAGCTGTTCAGTCAGCCGGGCTGGGTCCGGTCAGCCTCCTTCTCCTCAGCGGGGTTCCGACCACGGTCAGTCCGATGCTCGGGGATGGGTGTCCCTCTACCGCATAAAATAAACTGTCATTCTGGGCGCCTGCTCGCCTCGAAAGCCTTCTTCGCCCACAGGTCAAAAAAGAGAAGGCATCACTCGAGGTCGCCTCTGGTATGTTCACGGCTCGACGGTCGGGTTATCGCTATAGTTGCCGGTCTCCTTCTTCGGAGTCGCCAGCTCCGATAATCGCTGCCCTCGACATCGGAGCCCCTCCCGCTTATAGGTAGGGCTCCAGATGAGCAGTTTATCAGTGGGCCGCCTATGGGAGCCGAAGGGCTCGGAGGTTGGTTCTTCTGCTGCTCGCTGCCACTCGGAGCCCTCGGGCTCTCCGATCATCAGGCTGTTGACCTTCCTAGTCGCGCGGCGCCTTCTTCTGTAGCTATGACTGCTTAGGTGTTTCTCACATGGCTGCGGCGCAGGGGCCTCACCGATGCCCTTATCTCCTGGTATTTTTCCTTCTTTGTTTTCCAGGTTCCCGGGCTTTTCCGGCGCCTTCTGGGTTGGGTCTGTGGCCGGTCGGCGCCTGCTTCCGGGCCGCTGGAGTTTGTGGGCCGTTGCTGGCGGCGCGCGTGTGGTCTTCGGCGCTACAGGCGCTGCTGTCTCGCGGGCGCCGCCGGTGGTGCCGTTGATCGGGCGGCGCCGTCAAGGCGCTGCCTGGCGGCGCCGTCATGGGCGCTCGGTCATGCGTCGTCTGCGGGCGCCGCTACGCGTGCGCGGCGCCGCCCGGGCGGGGCGCCGCTGGGGCGCGAGGGTTGGCAGGTTTCTTCGGGCCAGGCGCCTCGGTGCCGCTTTGCCTGCTTTTGCTGCCCTCGGCGCCCGGGCAGCCCTTTGGGACTCTCCTTGTTTTTCTGCCATTTCCTCCTCTCCTAATTTTCACTCCTTTCCTGTCCAAACAGTCCTTTCTGGACCATCAGAGATGATGTTGAGCCTGACCCAGACCTTCGGGTTGGGTGATGAAGTGGAGAAACAGGATCTTTCTTTGCTACAGAGCCTGTGGTCGGGACCTGTCCTTTAAGTCTCTGTTGAAGAACCTGGGATCACTCTTTCTCCAGACTACAGACATCGATCCTGGGAAGATATTAAGACTCAGTATCTTCATGCTTCGAGATCCCTACGGATTTGACCTCCGATTCAGCTCTTCCTTCGAGACGCTGTCTCAAATGGTATGGAATAACCCTGCTCTTATTCCTCAGTGGCTAAATCCATTGATAAGAAGTATTCAGCTCCCAAGATCGTCCCCATTTTGGCATCCCAAGCCTTTATGGATCCTATTGTAGTCCTGGCAGAGAATGACAAGGTCGTTCTTCCTCAAACTACTACAGCTCGACCTATTAACAAGAGTCTCGTAAGATTGATACATTAGGTAAGAGGTCTTTGCTGCCTCCACTCTAAGTATGTGACACAGTTATCAAGGCTATTTTTCTCAGTATGAGTATATCCTGTGGCACTCTATGAAAAGAATGGTTGAAGCTCTTCCAGATTCGGATTCCAAGTCAGAGCTTCTTCTGACCGTTATTAGAGGTATTGAGTCCAATAACCAACAGGTCAAAGCCGCCATGGACGCTTTCGACACTGCTTCTCGCTCAGCAGCCGCAGGGATTTGTACTCGGCGCCATTCCTGGCTGCGTACTTCTGGCTTCACGAACGATGCTCAGCAGCAGGTGATGGCGCTGCCTTTTGATGGCTCCTTTCTTTTTGGCCCTCAGGTGGAGCAAGCCTTAGAGGCCACTCAGAAGACTAGATCGGCCATTAAGTTGGCCAGACCTCTCCTGCCCCTCCTCGGGGCATGTGAACAGACGCCAGTTTCATAGTCCGCCAGTCCTTTCGAGGCAGAGGCAGGGGAAGCTTCCATAAAAGCCAACCTGCCCAACCTCAAAAGAAGATGGCAGAAAGCGCAGGGACCCAAAGCTCCAGGCTACCTTATGAGTCGCTGGCCCAAGTTCCATCCACTCTGCCCGAGGTGGAACTTCTCCTCCGGGTGGAGGTCGCCTGATGTACTTCTACAACCAGTGAAGTCCATAACCTCAGACAATGGGTTCTTCGGATAATTCGCGAGGGTTACCTCTCAATCTCTTGGAACCCCCGAATTGTCTCCTCCCATACGACAACCCAGGTTGTCGGCCTTCAGTCAGATCTCTCACCGTGGAGATCCAGGGGCTCTCTGAACAACAGGGCAAAGAACTGGTGCCCCCAGCATCTGCGAAACACAGGGTTCTACTCCCATTACTTTCTGGTTCCAAAGAAATCTGGGGGGATGCGCCCCATTCTAGACCTCAGAAAGTTAAACAAATTCCTCCCCAGGGAGAAATTCAAGATGATTTCCCTAGGTACCCTGTTACCCTTGCTGCATCAGCACGACTGGCTGGCCTCTCTGGATATGCAGGATGCTTACCAGCATATCCCCGTCCACCCGACCCACCGCAAATTCCTCAGGTTTGTAGCTTTGGGTCAGCATTATCAGTTCAGAGTCCTGCCCTTTGGGCTATCCTCGGCGCCGCGAGTTTTTACAAAGTGTTGTGCAGTTCTGTCGGCGCATCTCAGGAAAGTCGGACTCCGAGTGTTTCCCTACCTGGACGATTGGCTTCTAGCAAGCCCTTCCGGCCAAGGGACTTTGGAAGCCGTGCAAACGACTTCTCGTCTTCTCACGTCCATGGGAGTTCTGCTGAATTTGAAAAAATCTCAACTGCAACCCTCCCAGAGGCTCCTTTTCATAGGGACGCCTTAGACACCTCTTCAGCGGGCTTCTCCTCCAGAGGACAGAAGACCTCGACATCCTTCGTATGCACCACATCAGGAAACCAATCGGTTACAGCTCTCGATGCAACGCATGTTGGGTCTCATGGCGTCCTCGGTCTTCACTGTCCCTCTGGCCCGACTGCACATGAGAACCACCCAGTGGATGCTCTCCACTCAGTGGTCCCCACCTCTCACCCCAGTCTTATCCCATCAAGGTGACGGAGCCCTTTCAAGGTCTCTCACCTGGTGGTCTCAAGAGAGCAATCTCCTGGAAGGATTCCCTTTGCTCCCCGGATCATCAGATCTCCATCACCACAGATGCATCGCTAATTGGATGGGAGCTCACTGTCTCTCCCTCCACACTCAAGGTGTATGGACTCAGTTCAAACTCATCTCCACATAAATGTCCTGGAGATGAGAGCGTCCTCTATGCAATCCGAGCTCTGAAGGATGTCCTTTGTCACAAGAACATTCTCCTTCAAACGGACAACAAAGCAGTGATGTATTACATCAACAAGCAAGGCGGTGCTCATTCTTATCCCTTTGCAGGAAGCAATGAGGGTGTGGGAGTGGTGCTTGGAGCACAAGTCTCTGATTCACGGTTTATCTGCCAGGTATACAAAACGACCTAGCAGATCACCTCAGCAGAACGGAGGCAGACCCTCACGAGTGGTCTCGATCCAGCCGTAGCTCGGTCCCTGTTCAAAGAGTGGGGACTCCAGACCTGGACCTTTTGCATCCCACCAACGAAACTGCCTCTCTTCTGCTCCAGAAATCCAGGGCCTGGCATTTTCTGTCAGGATGCGTTCAGGCTGCGGTGGACAAAAGCGCTTCTTCATCCTTTCCACCACTTCCTCCTAATCCAGAGAGTACTCCTCAAGTTCGAGGTCTCAGGGGACCAAGATGATTCTCATTGCTCCTTCCTGGCCTCGGCAACTATGGTTCCTCTACTCAACAGTATGTTAGCAGCTCTCCCGAGACCACTTCCTTTGCAAATCAGTCTTCTGACTCAGGGTTCGTTGGTCCATCCCAACCTGAAATCACTTCACCTTCATGCTTGGCTCTGAAGAGATAGAAGTGAATCGGTTCAACGCCTCTCGTAGAGTCTCAGACATCCTTCTGGCTGCTCGGAAGCCAGCCACCCAAAACGAGCTTCCAAATGGAAACGTTTTCTCTCTGGTGTGCAAAATCCTCTTGGAATCCCTTTCCTGTCCTCCTGGCAAGGTTCTGGAGTATCTTTTGACCTATCAAACTTAGGCCTTCAATACTCCACAGTTAAAGTTCACCTTAGTGCCATCCTCAGCTTCCATGAGCCGGTTCTTCCTTAACTCTGGCTCAGTTACCTATGGTGAAGAGATTTCTTAAGGGATTCTCCATACCAGACCCCTGTTAGCGTCCAGTTGCAGCCTGGGACATTAACCTGGTGCTGGACATGCTCACTCGGAAGCCTTTCGAGCCCCTAGCTACCTGTGAGTTAAAATTTCTTACCTGGAAGACTGCCTTCGTGGTGGCCATTACCTCAGCCCGCAGGGTCTCTGAGATACATGCACTGGTTACGGACCCTCCGTATACTGTATTCCATAAGGACAAGGTAGTTCTCCGTACTCATCCTAAATTTCTTCCCAAGGTTGTGTCAGAATTCCATCTGAACCAACCTCTGGTACTTCCCGCTTACTTCGCTAATTTCCAAAATGAAGGGGAACGAGCTCTTCATTCCTTGGATGTTAAGAGAGCCTTGCGGTTCTATTTAGATAGAACCAAGGGTGTTCGCAAGACTCAGCAACTGTTTGTTTCTTTCAGCGACACCCGGCTGGGTCAACCTGTCGCTATTAGATGTATCTCTTCTTATGGTTAGTGGCATGCCTTCGTCATTGCTATTCCATGGCTCAAGTTAATTAGAAGGTAGAGTGTCGCCACTCTACTAGGGCGGCCAGGCATCCCTAGCGGAAATTCGCAATGTTCCAATTGCAGATATATGCAACGCCGCTACCTGGAGCTCAGTGCATACTTTCATACACTATGCACTGGATGTTCATGCCAGGCGGCATTCCGTGACTGGCAGAACTATCTCAATGGCTTCTATCTTAGACGCGTGAGCTCTGGCTTTCCCTGCCGCCTTTTGGGGATTATCAGCTTGGTACTCTCCCACTAGTGTGATGAGTGGTGGAGACTTATGTCCAGGAAGATATAAGTGCATTACCTCGTAATTCTTGATCTTCTTGGACGAGTCTCCACCACTCATTCACACGCCCACCCTCCATCCCGAGCTCACTGCTGTATTGGTCTTCACTCCTCAAATCTTTAGGCCGTGAGGACTTCTTTGCTGACCCTTCTTACACGGGTCATACGGACTATCTTATGTCCGTTTTTTAATGTTGGGTTACCCTTTTTAGTTGCGCTGCACCTCCTTGGTAAAAAAGGTACTGAGGCGGTTGGGGTCGCCGCCGAGATGTCATTACCGCCGAGCGCTGCTCGCGCGCGCCTGCAACCCGCGGGCGCTGCCTCTCTCAAGGCCGACCCTCCAGCAAAAGTTTGCTCCCGATGGGTCTTAGTGCCTCCGGCGCCAATCCCACTAGTGTGAATGAGTGGTGGAGACTCGTCCAAGAAGATCAAGAATTACGGTAGGTACGTAATTTTCCTTTCTAGGAGTTGTATATGTTGTTCATCCACACGACCCACACAACCTCCCCGGCTTCGACGCACAACCTGGCTTCCAGCGGGCTAGATCTGGCGTCATGGGGCGGAGCCGAGAGTTTTACCACCCGGGTGGGTGGGAGGAGCCAGCTTGAAGACCTTCCGGCAAGATTTAAAGCGGCAAGGAACCTGCCAGACAGTGTGGATGAACAACATATACCATTCCTAGAACTCCTGTTACAGGTGAGTAACCTGTATTTCCTCCCTCCCCTCTCCCCCATTATCTAGTTTAAAGCTACATTGATTTCTTCGAGGAATTTGTTTCCTAGTATTTGACTACCTAACTTATTAAGATAGAGACTGTCCCAACAGTAGTATTCTTGATGTATATGAAACGCTTCCCAGTGTGTGAGACACCTAATATTCTGTGAGAAATGCCATCTCCTAAACCATGAGTTAATAGATTTTATTTTTCACGTGATATTCCATGGCTTTTATTACTGATAGAATTTCAGAAAGTATTACTGTACATTTCATGTCAGTCAGTTTATTAGTTATTGCAACAAAATCCTGCTTTATGTAGAGATTGAGTTGAGACATCATTTGTTCCTGCCTGTACGATTACTAATGGGTTTTCTCCTGAGTTATATAGAACATTGTCTAATCTGGTCATCAAATCCCCAATTTTTGCTCCCCTATAACATGAGACCATCCTGTTATTTTTATCAAGTATTGCAAATTAGTCTATCCAGATGCTTTATCATAGAATCCCCTATTACTATGATTTGTCTAGCATTATTGTTTATAGTTTCCATTGGAGAACTAAACTGGATTAAGTCACCATTTGTTGTCAAACGTGGGATGATTTGCTGCTGCTCAGCTATATTACAGTCAATGTTTTTATCATGTTCTGGTATCTGGACCTCACAATTACTGTTGGAATTTATCTGATCAAATTTGTTTTGTTTGAGCAAGGGGCAAGTCGTATTGTGATTATTTTGGTTATTCACATCATTAGGTATATAATTCAAGGGATCAAAGAAATTACATATGGGAACTGTAAATTGTGTGGTTTTTCGATCCCTTTTTGGGGCTTTAGAGCCTTGTACCAAAAAACAATCATCTGAGTTGGATGTGGTATCCTCATCCCTGTGCCTTTTCCCCTGATGGCATGAGCTCTGTAGAGTTGTTTTTTGTTTTGATAGTGTAATTAAGCCAGAATCAGAGCTAGTACATTGCATTGCTGTACTACTATGGGACCTGTCTGTATTAACCCCGACAAAGTTTGTATGAGTTGTTTGGCCAGCATGAAAGCTTGGCTTTTTTCTAATTCTACTAATCTTTCATTAAACATACCTATGTCAAGCTTCAAACTTTTATTGTATTTACAATTGTCACATGTATATGCTTGTGTTGTCATACGTAGCTCTACTATTTGGAACATTGCACAGGATAAGCATTTAACTCCTGTGCGTCCTTCTGTTGTAATTATAAATTCCATACTAAATATGGTAACTGTAACAATGTCTAGGATGGATTAGAGTTAAACAAACTGATCTTACTTTGGGAGGGCTCTTGCAGTAGGTATTCACATATAGGACTCACCTGCCAGGCGTCAGGACCCCATGTAAAAATTTCTAGCTGGCAGTCTCTGGCGGGGGACTGCCCCCACGTCAGGTGACCGGCATCATACAACGTCAGTATAAAGGGGTGGTCCCCCACGCCAGCCCCCCAATTCTTTCCCGCCGTCGGCTTGTGAAAGTTCCTCATGGTAGAACAGCGCTCGTCGGTCCCTAAGTTTTCAAACTTTTCGACCTAATTTCTCTGTCTTTTGATTTTATTTCACGATTCGCTGTGTATGTTGTCCCGACGCCTTTTGAATCGCATAAGAATAAGTGCGACTCGTGTGGTTCCCAACTTCCACGCAAGGATGGCCACTCCTTGTGCCTCTTCTCTCTGAGCCCAGACCAACCCATGGAGAAGTTCCAGCATAGAATTTGAATTTGACGGCAAATAAGGACCGCTTGGTCCACCCAGTCTGCCCATTTCCCTACCTACTGGATAAGCTGCAGATCCTAGTTAACCAGCAGCCTACTTCTTTCTACCCCCGCCCCCTAGAATTGCCTTATGACTGTCCCATGCATGCTTGAATTCAACCACTGTTTCTAGGGACATGGATATGTTGTTCATCCACACTCATTGGCAGTATCCTTGCCGCTTTAAATCTTGCCGGAAGGTCTTCAAGCTTACTCCTCCCACCCACCAGATTGGTATAACTCCGGCTCGCCCCATGGCGCCAGATCTTCCTTACGGCAGGAAGCTCAGGTTCCCTCCTTAACGCTCTGCGCTATGACTGGTTCCTATTTCTCCGCTTTATGGATTTAAAATAAAATTTTGCAAAAGACTTCAGTCTTCGATCCCTCGCGCGCGATGGACAAATCGACTCCCGGATTTCGGAGATGCCCATGCGGGCAGAAGATGTCTCGGACGGATCCACACTCCACGTGTCTACTGCTTAGGCCTTGAGCACGCACCCGCAGGTGGCTTGGCGACTCCAGGCTCACTTTTCTCGCCTACGCCCCTCAAGACCGCACAGCCTGGGCTGTAACTGGGCCGCCCGAGAGCGCTTTCTCCGTGAAGTCCAAGGAGGCCCAGTTGGCGTGTGTCCGCGGGCGGCGTGTCGTGGATCAGCTCGAGCGGATGGTCGCCCTCAAGAGGAGGCGACGCTGTGGGTCAGATCTTCCTCGGCGCATTTATCCCTCTCTCTGGGTTCTTCCTACACGGCTTCTTTTAAGGAGCTTTGTCTGTCCCTCTCCACTAAAGGAGAAGGGCCTGCGTCTGCTGGACCTTATTCTCGGTCCAAAGAGGGACAGAGTAAGTCCTCCGTCGACGCTCTTAGGGAGCGGGAAAGGTCCCTCTCCCGGGCCGTCGTCTCGTCGGCTTCGTCGACCGCCGCTTCGCCACTGGCCTCCACGGTGTCCCCCGCCAGGTCAGTTGACCGAGACTCCCACTGATGAAGTCGAGATTTTCTCGACCCATTGACGGGCTGTCGCCTTTAGCAGCCGAGATTCCCTCTCCCGGTTCCCCGGGAGGAGTTGAGATCCGTGGCTCGCCTGTGCCTCCGGTTCCGGAGCCCTCGGATGGACCTCCTCGAGCTCAAGGGAGTGCGGTTCCGGCCGACACCTCCCGCACCGACCCGGAAATTCCGGGACTCTCGGTCTCGGTCTGGACCTCTTGGCGGTCCAGCCGTTCCCACTGCCATAGGCGGTCTCGGTCTCGGCATCAGCGGTAAGCGGCCGCCGCTGCCCTCCGCCCCTCCTCCTCGGATGAGGGGAGGCTTCATGAAATTACGCCGACGGTACGAGGACCTTATGTTGCAACAGCTCCTCCTGGCCGGGAATAAGCCGACTCCGCGCCTTCCCGCCATTATGGTTGTCACCGAACGGCCGACACAACCCCCCGACTTGTCCGAGGAGCCTATACCCAGGCCGGTTGTTCGGCCAAACCAGCTGCTCCACCATCCCGTGGAACCTCCGCCCACAGCCAATTACCAGGGGCTCCGACCAAGGATTCTCGGCCTGCTAAGGGTTTACCCCATCGGCTGTCAGTTACCCTCACTCCCGATCGACCCTGGCAGGTGAAGGGTGGCTCAGGCCAGAGGCAGCTCTTCGAGGACTCTTCCGAGTCCGCAGATGATTCCTCCTTCTTCTCCAGCGACTGGACTTGGAGTCTTCAGGAGGTCAGTCAATGGAGCATAGCCTGCGGTCCTTCCTAGGACTGCTTCGCTCATCTCGGGAGTCTACCGGGATGGAGCTCAACCCGCTTCCAAACGGGCCAGGTATCCCCTCACGGAGATTCTGGACCGAGGGATTCTCCGACGGAGGCCTTTCCGTGGCGAGGCCATAGTGGGTCCGGCACTGGAACTTTGGCAGCGCCCTGCTTCCTGCCCTGCGCTCGGCCAGGATGGCCAGGAAGTATGTCCCTACCGGTTCCTTGTCCGTTTTTGGAACACCCCTGGAGGGGTTGATCTACCGACAGCGCTTCTGCCCGGCAACCCAGGATGTGGACAAACCTCCTGACAAGGAGTCCAAGAAATTGGACTATGTCGGGCGAAAAGTCTACGCTGCGTCCTCTCTCGGCCTTCGTCAGGCCAGTTCGGCCGTCCTCATGGCACATTTTTCTCATGCCCTGTTGGGCTCCCTGGATGAGGTCATTCCTCATCTTCCCGCCGATCTGCAGACTACGGTTAAGCAGGTGCGGGACCAGGAGCGAGGGTGGCCAAACAGCAGCTCCAGACTGCTTTGGATATAGGGGACTCATGTGCCAGATCGTGGCGGCAGTGGCTATCGTCGGGTTTAGTTGAGGATATCCACCTTACTCGGATACCCAGCACAAGTTGGCGGATGTTCCTTTGGGACTGACCTCTCGGCCCTGGGGTGGAAGGTCACCTGCAGAGGATCGAGAAGTCCAATGCCACCTTGGACTCGGTCTCTTCGCTCAGAAGGACAAAGGTCAAAACCACAGCCTAAGCTCCTTTCGTCCTTCTGTGCCCCTGCCGCCTGCCCAGTTCGTGCCAGGGCCAGCAGGCTCGGCCTGGCATCCCAAACCCAAGCCCGCTTCCTCTAACAGGAGGCAGGAGGAAAGGCCCAGGAGGTCCCTCGGCGGTCCCTCCTCCAGCCTGCCCAGTGACGGGCTGAGGGGTGCCTCCATCCTGCTTTCACACCATTCTGGGTCCCCCGTGGGGACGGCCCGTGTGACTTCCGCTCCACCTGGTCCGCTGTTACCACGGACAGGTGGGTCTTGAGGTGGTGGGAAGAGGCCTGCCTCTGGAATCGAGCAGGCACCACCCTTCAGAGCGCCGCCTCGGGGCTTCGGGATTCCCAGCCTCACTGGCGGCTCGTCGAGCCGACATCGCTCTCCTCCTCCAGAAGGAGGTGGTGAGAGAGGTGGTGGACCCTCCTTCAGACCCAGGGTTTGTGTCCAGGTACTTCCTGGTTCGAACGGACGGGGGCTGGCGCCTCATTCTCCCACCTCCACGACCTAAACAAGTTCCTTAGGTCTCGAACCTTCAGGATGGTCACTCTGGCTCAGATAATACCATCCTTGAACGCGGGCGTGTGGTTCTGTTTCTGGACTTGCAGGACGCGTTTTTCACGTCCCTATCCGTCTGCCTCACCAGAGATTCCTTCGCTCGAGCGGAAGGATCTCTCTTCAGTTCCAGCCATGCCCTTCGGCTTGTCTCCAGCTCCCAGGGTCTTCACCAAATGCATGGCAGTGGTGACAGCATTCCTGGCGGCGCGAGGGTCCGGTGTACCTTACCTGGACGACTGGCTGATAGCAGCTCCCTCCAAGAAGGAGGCGGAGTGGTCCAGAGATCTGGCCCTCCAGGTCTGCTCTCAACTGGGCCTCCTTATCAACGAGGCCAAGTCGGAACTCGAGCCGAAGCAGGTGATTCTATTCATCGGGCGCAGGCTCGACTTCTCTCGAAGCCAGAGCGCGCTCCCGCGGACAGGGCCGAGGTTCTTTCCTCCTTGTCTGATCATTTCTGGTTGGGCAATTGCCCCTTCCGGGACTTCCTGCGCCTCCTGGGTCTCATGGCGGCCTGTACCAGCGTGGTCCGTTGGCCCTGCTGGAACATGCGTCCCCTTCAGTGGGGACTGGCCAGCCAGTGGTCACAACGCTAGCGATCCCTTGGACCAGCTAGTCGGTGACAGGGGATGTGGACGGCTCTCCAGTGGTGGACCGTTCCAGATCATTTGCAGGAGGGCATCCTGTTACGTCCGCCTCCCGAGCCGACGGTCTCTCTGTCGACCGATGCCTCTCTGATGGGTTGGGGTGCCCATCTGGGGGAACACCGGGCTCATGGCCTCTGGTCCCCGCGGGAGTCCCGATGCCACATCAACCTGCTGGAGCTCCGAGCGGTCCGCCTAGCTCTCACCGCCTTTGCTCCGTTCCTCCGGGGTCAAGTGGTCCGAGTCCAGACGGACAATACCACGACCATGTACTATCTAAACCGCCAGGGCGGGACGCGCTCCATGCTTCTATGCAAGGAAGCTCTCCGCATTTGGTCACTCGTGTGCAGCCTGGAGGCGGATCTCCTAGCCATTCACGTGGCAGGAGCCTCCAACACCCTGGCCGATGCCCTGAGCCGGATGGGCTGCATCCCACAGTGGTCTCTCTGCCCGGAGGTGGTACAGCATCTGTTCTCCCTTTGGGGCACACCTCAGATGGACCTGGTCTGCCTCCATGGAGAGCGAAGCTGGATCTGTTCCATGCC
Source organism: Neoceratodus forsteri (assembly GCA_016271365.2). Lineage (NCBI taxonomy): Eukaryota > Metazoa > Chordata > Ceratodontiformes > Ceratodontidae > Neoceratodus > Neoceratodus forsteri. The sequence continues at coordinate 144,744,036 of CM057451.1, forward strand.
GCCCCCTCAGCAGGGCTGGCTGCAGGGATGCCTTCTCGAGCAATGGACCCGGCCTCTTTCGCCCCTTTCCCCCATTCCCTTTATCCACAAGGTGCTTCTCAAGGCGAGGAGGGACAAGGCGCGGTGATTCTGATAGCCCCAGACTGGCCTCGCCAGTTCTGGTACCCAGATCTCCTCAGTCTCAGCTCCAGGACTCGCGGGCAGCTTCCAGCTCGCCCGACCTGCTCCTCAGTCAATCAGGGGAAGGTGTTCCATCCGGACCTTCAATCCTCGCACCTGACGGCCTGGTTCCTGAGCGCTAGAGTTCCAGGCCTTGGGTCTTTCCGACGAGGTCCTCAATGTAGTTGAGGCGTCCGTAGGAGTCGACCAGAAAATGCTATGCCTTCAAATGGAAAAGGTTTTCCATTTGGTGTCAGGGCAAGGCTTGACCCTTCCTCCTGTTCCTTGGCAAGCATCTTGGACTATTTATGGTCCCTTTCTAGTCAAGGGCTTGGGTCGTCGACCCATAGGGTGCACCTGGCAGTCATCTCGCTTACCGGGCGCGGGCGGGAAGCAGTCGTGCGCAGGAGAAAGGTGGTCTGGCGCTTTCAAAGGCTTGATCACATTTCCTCCAGTGCGGGAACCCCACCTCCGTGGATCTACTGCTGGTACTGGCAAAGCTCATGGGCAAGCCATTCAACCTATGCACAGGTGTGCTCTCTCTCACCTGTCGTGGAAGACCGCCTTCTTGGTGGCTATCACGTCCAGCCAGAAGGATGGGAGAGCTCCAGGCGCTTTCCATCGAGTCTCCTTACCTGGTCTTCCACAGGGACAAGGTTGTCCTGCGCCTCCACCCGAAATTCCTTCCGAAGGTGGTGTCGGAGTTTCACCTTAACCAGGTGTTGACTCTGCGGTGTTCTACCCCAATCACACCTCGGAGGCCGAATATAGGCTCCATACTCTGGACCCTAAGGGCGCTTATTATAAGGAGCGCACGCTGAATTCGGGAGAGGTTCGGCCAGCTGTTTGTCACCTACGCTGAAGCCGCATCTGGCAGACCTGCAGCCAAGCGGGACGATAAGCAGGTGGGTAACCTCCTGCATAGATCTCTGCTATAAGTTAGCGGGCATGGAGCCTCCCAGAGGATAAGAGCTCGTTCTACCACGCCATACTGCTGCAACGGTGGCTGCTTCCAGGGATGTCCCTATCCAGGAAATCTGCAGGGCTGCTACCTGGAAGTCAGCAAACACCTCATTACCCACTACCACATCGACCTTGAGTCACGCGGGATGCTGGTTTTGGGGCCTCGGTTCTCCAGTCTCTTTCCCAAGTAAGTATATGGGGGTGTGCGTCTTGCCTCCCTCCTCCCGGAGAGCTGCTAGAGTCTGCCAATGAGTGTGGATGAACAACATATCCATGTCCCTAGAAATACAGGTTACTCACCTGTAACAGGAGTTCTAGGAATGGTATGTTTCTTCATCCTGTCTCTGACTTCTCCGGCTTGACGCACAACCTGAGCTTCCAGCGGGCCAGATCTGGCGTCATGGGGCGGAGCCGAGAGTTATACCACCCGGGTGGGTGGGAGGAGCAAGCTTGAAGACCTTCCGGCAAGATTTAAAGCGGCAAGGATACTGCCAATGAGTGTGGATGAACAACATATACCATTCCTAGAACTCCTGTTACAGGTGAGTAACCTGTATTTTTGACTCCACGACCTCCTCCGGAAGGCCATTCCATGCATCCACAACCCTCTCTGTGAAAAAAATACTTCCTTAAATTACCTCTGAGCCGCCCTCCCTCTATCTTCAAATTGTACCCCCTTGTTCTTGCACACTTCTTTTTCTGAAAGATGCTACCCTCTTGGACTTTGTTGATTCCCTTGAGGTACTTGAAAGTTTCTATCATGTCCCTCCTTTCCTCGAGGCTATACATATTAAGCTCCTTTAGTCTCTCTTCATATGTCTTCGGTGCAGACCCTGCACCATTTTAGTTGTCCTCCTCTGGACAGCTTCCATCCTGTCTATGTCTTTGCGGAGATTGTGTCTCCAGAACTGCACGAATACTCCAGTTGGGGTCTGACCAGCTGTCTGTACAGAGGGATAACAACTTCCTGTTTTCTACTGGTGGTGCCTCTCCCTATGCATCCCAGTATCCCCCCAGCCCTTCTTGCTGCCCTCTCACATTGCTTGCCCACCTTCAGGTCATCTGATATGACTACCCCCAGGTCCCTTTCCATTTTTGTTGTTGTTAGCATCTCGCCCCACCATTGTGTACTCTTCCCCTGGGTTTTTGTTTCCCAGGTGCATTATCTTGCACTTCTTAGCATTGAATCTAAGCTGCCATACATTTGACCATTCCTCTAACCTTGCCAAGTCCCTTCTCATCCTTTCCACCCCATCTTGTGCATCAACTCTGTTGCAGATCTTTGTGTCATCTGCAAAGAGCATACTTTTCCTTCCAGTCCCTCTGCAATGTCACCTATAAAGACATTGAAGAGGACCGTCTAATACTGAACCCTGCGGTGCCCACTAGTAACCCCACTTTCTTCAGAGTGGACTCTATTTACTATTACTCTCTGTGTCCTATTCTCCAGCCAATTCTTTACCAGGCTGTCATCTTGGGACCCACTCCCAGGCTGGCTAACTTGTATATTAATCTTTTGTGTGGGACTGTGTCTAATGCCTTGCTAAAGTCTAGGTAGGCCATGTCCACAGCCCCTCCCTGATCTACTACGTTGGTCACCCAGTCAAAGAAATCTATCAGATTCATCTGGCATGACCTTCCCGCTGTGAATCCATGCTGCCTTGGGTCCTGTGCCCCTCTGGCTTCTAGATACTCGACATTTCTTTTCTTCAGAAGTGATTCCATCATTTTCCCTATCACTGAGGTTAAACTAACAGGTCTGTAGTTTCCTGCTTCTGCCTTGCTCCCACTTTTGTGAAGGGGAATCACATCTGCCCTCCTCCAGTCCTCGGGTACAACCCCATCCTCCCATGGTTTGTTAAAGAGGGTAGTCAGTGGTGTCACTAGTTCTACCCTTAGTTCTTTTAGAATTCTGGGATGAATCCCATCAGGTCCCATTGCTTTGTCCACCTTCAGTTTTAAGACTTCTTTCAGAACCCTTTCTTCTGTAAATGGGCTGGTATCAACTTCTGTATCCAGAGTGTTTCTACGGTTTGTTTTAGGTACCTCCCCCTCTTCATTTGTAAATACTGAGCAAAAATATGTGTTTAGTATCTCTGCCTTTTCACAGTCTCCTTCTGCCCACCCTCCTCCCTTTATTAAGCCTCACTATCCATCCCTTGGTCTTCCTTCGCTCCCTGATGTACCTATAAAAGGTTTTATCCCCCTTCTTAACTGAGTTGGCTATCTTTTCCTCGGTTTGGGCCTTTGCTGTTCTGACTGCCTTCCCAGCTTCCTTTTGCTTTAACTGATACAGTTCTCTGTCCTGCTCCTTCTGTGATTCCTTGTACTTCCTGAATGCTTTCTTTTTCTCTTGAACCTTCACTGCCACTTCCTTTGAGAACCATAGTGGTTTCTTACATCGTTTTGTTTATTTGCTTCACACAAAGGCTTGTTACCTCTGTGATGGCAGTTTTTATTATCCCCCATTGTTCTTCTACCCCTCCTTCCTGACCATTTGCTAGTGCATTCCTTAGGCACTCACCCATTTAGGCAAAGTCAGCCCTCCTAAAGTCCAGTACTTTTGCCTTTGTATGGCTTGACTCTATTGCTGTGTTTATTGTGAACCATACTGTTCGATGGTCGCTAGTTCTTAGATGGCTACCCACTTCTACATCTGTGATCCTCTCTCCATCTCCATTTGAGAGAACCAGGTCTAAGATTGCTCCCTCTCGAGTGGGCTCCAGTACTAGTTGTCTAAGGCATGCCCCCTGTAGGGCATCTAGAATAACCCCACTCTTCGAAGTGGCTGCTGCAACTGTACTCCAGTTAACATCTAGCATATTCAGATCACCCATCAGCAATATCTCCCCTTTTTCTGCCATTCTAAGTATACTTGCTATCATTTCCTTGTCCATTTCCTCCCCCTGAGAAGGGGGTCTGTATACAACCCCCGTGCGGATTGTGGTGCCATTGCCTGTCTCCAAATTTACCCACAGTGCTTCTTCTCCTCCCTGTTTGCCCTTTTGTTCTGTTGCTTTGATTCCTTCCCTTATGTAAAGAGCTACTCCTCCTCCTCTTTTACCCTCCCTGTCCCTCCTGTAGATAGTGTAATCCTGGTATGTTTACGTCCCAGTCATGGTTTTGTGTGTACCATGTTTCTGTGACTGCCATGATATCCAGATGTTCCTCCTCCATCAAGGCCACTAATTCAGGAAGCTTGTTACCAGACTACGGGCATTGGTACTCATTGCTCTCCATTTTTGATGGCTTTACCTTCTGTTGCAGCATCCCCACAGACCTTTCTAACTGGTCTTTTTCTCATTTAGTACCCTGTTTTGTAGGGAGAGGCTGGGATTTTCCTGCTGCTTATCAGTGCCTCCCCCTTTGACTAGTTTAAAAGCTTGACAATGAAGCATTTAAACAGATTGCTCAAAAGACTTGTTCCCTTCCTGGACAGATGCAGACCATCCTGCCAGTATAGGCTGGTGTCCCTCCAGGTGGAACCCCAGTCCCCAATGAAGCCAAACCCCTGTGCTCCACACCATTTTTTCAACCATTCATTAAACTGCATGGTGCAAAGTACCCTCGCCTCTCTCCCATGCCATTGACAGGCAGCACCTCTGAGAAGGATACTGTGTGTGCTACTTGTCTTAGGCCCCTCCCCAACTCTACAGAGTCCTCCTGCACTGCTCTGATCTTATGATGAGCCAAGTCATTTGTCCCTAGGTGGACAGTGACGTCCAGCTCAGACTCCCGTGCAGCTGTTCTCGTGATCCTGAGGATGCGCTTCCTGTCCCTCCAAGCCATGGCACCAGGCAGGCACCTTACTTCAGTTTTCCCTGCTCCCCCCAGTTCTATCCCCCTAATAATTGAGTCCCCCACCAGGAGCTGCTTCCTTTCCCTGGGGTGTCCTCTGCCTCCTTCCTGAGGGCCTCCCTTGTGACAGTTGTCCTCAGCCTCCTTAGTCTCCTCTGTGGGTGCATCCATAGGGGAGCTATGCTCCCCCAGAATGGTTTATGGATTGTGGAGTGGAACTGACTGGGTGTGCCTCTGTTCCACCATCCTCACCCTCCCTGAGCCCACTGTGGTCCAACTGCTGTGCTTTCTTTGCAACCTCTGAGGTAGTGGTGGTGGCTCTGGTGCTCCCTGGATGGGGGATGTTCCCTTCCTACTGTCCAGTGTGGCTTGGGGGAAGGTTCCTTACTACTGTCCAGTGTGGCCTGAAGGCGGGCAACTTCCCCTCAGAGCAGAGAGTTGTCTGCAAATAGGGCAGCATCTTAGCCTCCAGAAAGACTCCCGGAAGACTGCTGCCCCACAGCCATTACATTGCACTACTCCCCACGTTTATCTACTTTTTTTTTGTTTTGTTTTTGTGTGTGTGTGATTGGTTTGTTATATAGAAATATATATATTATACAGTGTGTATGCTTATATTGTCGGTGCAGTGTGCTAGAGAGGATATGACAGTGATATGCACCTTGTACTCTTGAGGATATGATGTCAGAACCCCAGGTATAAAGGAACTATTTCCAGGGGTGGGTGGGGTGAGAGGTGGGCAGGGGTTGGGCCTAAACTGTGCCCTCACGAAACAATCGGCTAAAAGCTCTGACCCACCGCTGCGATGAGTGCCTTCCTGTCAGCAAGATGCCCTACACAACAATTTGACGGAGAAAATACCCTGCTAATCAGAGAAAAATCCAGACATCCAAGTCAGACACAGGTAAACCTCCCCAGCCCCAAAACAGCCTGGTGGTTTGTTAACCACAAAGGAAAATCAAATATGCAGTTATTTCAACCCTTCTGAAGATGCTCACAAGATAAGCAGTTTTGAAAACCCTCTTCCTGAATTAAAAACTAAAATAATTAAACACAAAGCAATACCAATGTAAGACTGTAAAGTAAGGAAAACTTCCCTCAGATGTAAGCAAGAGAGAGAGATTTGTTGCAGATATCTAGTCCAATATAGTATATCCCATGCAGCTTCTCAGTTGTTTCAAAGCACACCCTGTTAACACAACTTGGAAGAAGATGGACTTCTGTCTGAAACAGGATCACACCAGTAGTTTATAGTTATTGAACAACTGGCTGTGATGTAGGTCTCCCTGACTTGTGAAGACAATTTCCCCCAACTCAGGCTATGTCTGGCATCCAATTACAAACTGCCAGAAGTTTAATTCCGCTACCCGCAGAAGAAGGCAGCAGTCCCTGGAAGCCCATATCCTAAAGAAGAAAATGGCCTCCATGGAAAAAGAGCTAAAGAAACTCAGGCAGGCGTCCACTTCCCCCGAAGGTCACAAGAAAAAATGCGACAAGGAGAAGCAGCGGGAGCAGGAACCGGCTTCCACAGCAGCTGCGACTCCAGCTGGAGTTACGGCACTTAAGGTAATGCCCCCTCCAGGAGATTGCTCCACGACGGCCATCTTGGTGGTTACCAAGAAGGTGTTGCCCCTCCCGTCTGGCTGGCGCTCGGGCCCTTCGGGAGCCTCCAGGGCAAAGGAGGGCTCCGCTCCCGTGAAGGCCACTTCTTCCACGCGGCATTTGGGTCAGAGCAGGTCTGGTAAGTCGGATGTCGGTCCCACCGATGCTAGCCCGGACAGGGCTGCTAAGCCACTTATCCCTTCGGGGGAGCGCCCAGCCAAAACTCTGCCCAACAAGGCTGCATCTCCTGCGCAGCCTTCCTCAGGCAGGGAGTCTGATAAGTTTGACGTCTGCTTCTCAGATGCCCTCCCAGATTCAGCCGATAAGTCGGACGCCAGTGCCACCAACGCTCGCCCGACCAAAAGCCTGCGCAGGACCCCACAGAACAGTCCAATGCCCCAGGCTCTCCACAACGTTCCAAGTTGCCCTCTGAGGTCCCCACATCTCAACTGAGCCCCGAGGATTATAATCCTCCGTCCCAGAGGATACTGGGACGCTGCCATCAGGGAACCCTCTTCCTGGACCAGATCCCCTGATGCCGAGCCCTCAGACGCCGGTCCCGACGCTGGCCTACCCGATGCCATCTGGTGTCCCCATACCTGGCGACAGGCCTATCCTTCCGTCAGATCCTTCGGATCCTATCGAAGGTATAGCCACGCCGGGTCCGACGCCCATGGGACCAGCGTTACCACTGTCTGGCCCGCCAGCAGGGCCTCTGCCAGGTCTCTCTGCTCCGTCAGAGCCCCTGGCACCTGACACCGCAGTACCCGCTGCCGCAATACCCGACTCCTCTGTAGCAGTACCTGACACCGCAATATCCAGCACCGCAGTACCCGACGCCTCAGTATCCGTATCCCCCTCCCCCTCCTCCACCTCTGCCGCCTACTCCCCAGCCGCCGGCGCATCTGAAGGAGACCTTGGCCTCCTGGTGGGTTAAGGCCAAGGCTCAGCTCACTTGAGAGGTTGAGTCGTCTACCGATGCCAGAACCTGTACAGGATCCTCTACGTTGCAGACTGGAGACTCCATCCCCGACACCAAGGGAGAGCCCTCTGACACCCAAGGAGGGGAGGATACACACCCCAGGAAACTCCCCAGAGGGGCCGTCCCTTCCCGTTGCAGGGAGGAGCCTTCCTCCTCTTCGTCAGATACTTCTGACTCATACTCGGAGACCGGCAGCTGTGACCCTGAAGATGAGCCACGTACTCTGGAACGCCCTAGGCCAAGGACTCCTTCGAAGTCTCCTCTGGAGGATCCCTCCTTTTTGGAGTTATTGAGGAAAATCCAGGAGTTACGTTAGTGGCAATCAGTGGAGCCAGACCCACAGCGTAATAAACTCGCTGCTCATCTGGATTTGCCAGAGACGGCTTCTATGCTGATTCCACCCTGGATATAGCTTCATGCGGATCTTGTTTCCACCATTTGGAAGCAACCTTCAGCGTTGGCCCCCCTTCCGAGGAAGGCAGACAGGCTATATCAGGCTCCTTAGGGTGTAGACTTCATTAGCCTCCACCCCAAGGCGGACTCGGTCGTCATCAACTCCGCTCACGGCCGCTCTGGAAATCCCAAACACCTCCGCTCATCTCCACCTGATAAGGAATCCCGGCTTCTGAACCAATACGGGGAAAAAGATCTATTCCTCTTCTACCCTTGGCATTAGGACCCTTCACTATGTGGCACATATGGGGGATTTTCAGAAGACCATCCTTAGTCAGGTGGAATCTAAATTGGACTCCCTTCCTGAGTCACAGACTAATCAGGAAGTGGCATATCTTGTCTGTTCTGCTCATTCGGCCAGTCGGCACATGCTTTGTGCCACTTACGATGCAGTGGACACAGATGGAACGAGCTCGGCCTTCGCTGTAGGCCTATGGCATCACACCTGGCTCCGCGTGTCAGGTTTGGTCCCTGAAGTGCAATCCGCTATCCAGGATGCTCCTTTCTGGAGTTCGGGGGTGATGTCAAGGACATCATTACCGAACTGCAGGAGAAGGGCACTGCACTCAAGTCTGTTAACTCTATGTACAGGCCCCCTCAAGGGCAGTGGCATCCTTTTCGTAGACAAAACCGACAAAGACAAAAACCACAATGCAAATGGGCCCGCAAACGTCGGGCTCCTCCAGCAACCACGACCCCCCCCCCCAGCAAAAATGCCGTGGGAGCCTCGTCTGCTGCATTGCCCCACACCCCCTGACTCCCTCCCTATCCCACTGCCTCTGGAGGTTCCAAAGGAACCGGTAGGGGGGAGATTCTTTTCCCATCTGCCGGGTTGGGAGAGGATAACATCAGACGCTTGGGTGCTCCAGTTGATAGCAGGACACTAAATAGAGTTTCTGAAGAAACCATCCTGAAGACCACCCCTCCCCCCCAGTTGTCTTACTCCCCGCAACATCTTCCTCTGGTCCTTTAGGAAAATCTACCTTCTCTCAAAGGCGGCAATAGAGCCAGTTCCCAACCATCTTGGGGAACAGGTTACTATTCCCATTTCTTCCTAGTTCCAAAGAAGACAGGAGATCTGAGGCCTATCCTAGACCTCCACTCCCTGAACATGTTTATGGAGTACAAACACTTCAGAATACTCTCTTTGCAGAGCCTTCTACCACTTCTTCGGCAGGGACAGTGGCTGTGCGCTCTGGACATGCAAGATGCCTACCTGCATATCCTCATATGCCCTTCCCATCGCAAATTCTTTCTTTTTTGCTTCCAGGGGGACCAATACCAGTTCAAGGCCCTCCCATTTGGTCTTTCCTCAGCCCCCTGAGTGTTTACCAAATGCCTGTCTGTGGTAGCTGCCCACCTGCGTACTCAGGGAGTTCAGGTATTCTCATACCTGGATGACTGGCTCCTGGCGGCTCCATCCAGGGAGGAACTCCTGCACTCCCTTTCCCCTTACCCTGCAGGTTTTTACCAGCCTGAGTATCACCATCAACCAGGCCAAGTCCCATTTGGTCCCTTGCCAGTGCCTCCAATATATAGTGGTGATTCTGGACACGACCACCAGTAGAGCCTTTTTGCCTCCAGACAAGGTAGAAACCCTTCAGACTCAGGCCTGTCTTCTGTCCAGTTGCAGGAGGGTCGGAGCCAGATCAGTCCTCCGCCTCCACAGGCTAATAGTGGCTGCCATTCTGACAGTCCCACTCGCTCAGCTCCATATGAGGATCTCTTAGTGGACGCTTCGGTCGCAGTGGGATCAGACCATGGACAATCTAGACCAGGAGGTACTAGTTTCCGATCCCATGATCAGTGACTTGCAATGGTGGATGGTTCAGGAGAATCTATGCCTGGGAGTTCACTTCTACATTGAACCCCCCTCCCAGATGTTGACGACAGATGCGTCCGGAGAAGGCTGGGTTGCCCATCTAGGGTCTCACAGGACTCGGGGCAGCTGGTCCAAGTTTGAACAAAATCTGCACATAAATGTGCTCGAACTGAGAGCAGTCCTTTATGCCCTTCAGGCTCTACACTCCTTCATCCTCCCTGGTCATTTCCTCATACAATCACAAAACATGTGTGTAGTCTGGTATCTCCTCAAGCAGGGAGGCACACATTCCTACCCTCTGTGCTGGGAAGCGATGAGAGTCTGGTATTGGGCAACCCAGCATCACCTTCACTTGACTGTGGTTCATGTTCCGGGAGTGGAAAACACACTTGCAGACCAACTCAGTCAGTCCTCAGCCAGGTACTACGAATGGAAGTTAGATCGACAAGTCATAAACTACATTTTTCAGCGATGGGGTATACCTCAGATAGACCTCTTAGCCTCTCCTCAAAATGCAAAACTTCCCGCCTTCTGCTCGCTTGCTCCAGGGCGAGACATTTTTTTGTGGGACGCTCTGTTTCTCATTTGGAGGGACAGATTAATTTATGCCTTCCCTCCCATTCCTTTAATTCCGAGGGTCCTGAACAAACTCAGATCGGAGGGAGCTCGAATGATTCTCATCACTCCCTTCTGGCCCAGGCAAGTTTGGTTCTCTGTTCTGCAACAGTTTCAGAGGAACCTCCACTTCCTCTGTCACAACAATTGTTTACCCAGGATCAGGGGACCCTTGTTCATCCAGGTCTCAGATCTCTTCATTTACATGTGTGGCTCCTGCAGACATAGCAAAAGTCCGCTTAGGAGTTTCTCCTCTCGTAGCGGACATCTGGGTAGAGGCCAGGAAGCCTTCCACCAGGTTCACCTACGCCATGAAGTGTAAACGATAGTCTATTTGGGCTAATTTGAAAGACTTTGAACCTTTCTCATGCCCAGCCAATAAAGTCCTGGACTACATGCGTCACCTCTTCGATGTGGGTCTCAGCCATTCCTCGTTAAAGGTCCACATGGCCGCTGTTTCAGTCTACCATATTCCCTTTGGAGACAGGACTTTTGCTCAGTTGGAAGTCTCCAAGTCTTTCCTCTTAGGGATTCTCTATTTGAGACCCCCGTTCCTGCCCCTCCTTGGGATTTGAATGTCATTCTGGAGTAGCTTACCCTGCCTCCCTTCGAGCCGTAGCTACAGCCAATTTAAAGTTCCTTTCCTGGAAGACACTCCTTCTAGTGACCATTACTTCCGCTCGGAGCATTTCCGAGCTTCAAGCCTTGATGTGCAAAATCCTGTACTTGATTTTTCATAAGGAACGTGTGTATCTACGCACCAACCCTAAGTTTCTTCCTAAGGTGGTGGCTGAATCTACGCTGAATCAATCCATTGAGCTACCTGCTTTCTTTACGCAACACTCCAATCAAGGGGAATACCTCTTACATACTTTGGATGTTCACAAAATACTGAGATACTACACCACTCGGACTAAGGATCTCAGGAAAACTGATCAACTTTTTGCCACTTTTGCTTACAAAAGGGAAGGCAATGCTGTCTCTAAGCAATTCCTATCAAAATGGTTGGCTCATTGTACCACTTTCTGTTATGACAAGTACAAGAAGACCCTACCGGGTCAGGTCAGAGGTCACTCCACCAGAGGAGTAGCTGCCTCTGCGGCCTGTTTCAAAAATGTGTCCGCGGCAGACATTTGTGCAGCCGCAACTTGGACTTCTGTCCATACCATTACGAAACACTACAGTTTGGACATTGCCTCTTGCCGTAGAGCAGGCTTCAGGTTGGCTGTTTTACAGGGTCTCCTTTCATGAGACCCAGTCAGCCTGAGGTTCCATGCTATGGATGACAGTCCTCCTCCCAAGTACTTTTCCTTGTGCCAGACTGCTTGGGACTCAGTCCTATATGTGATTACCTACTGCAAGAGCCCTCTCGAATTATGATAGTACAGTTACATAAGAACTTACCGTAACAGTAGATCTTCGAGAGAGAGAGAGAGAGGCTCTTGCAGTAGGTATTGCCTTCCCGCCCTCCGTCCCCCTAAGCTTTTTTGGCTCCATTTCCATGGGGGGAATATCCTTTTCTCTCTCGTCTTGCCTCTTTTGGCCTTTGGCGGGAAAGAACTGGAAGGCGGACGTGGGGGACCGCCCCTTTATACTGACGTATGACGCTGGTCACCTGACATTGGGGCAGTCCTGCACCAGAGACTACTAGCTAGAAATTTTTCCTTGGGGTCCTGACGCCTAGCAGATCAGTCCTATACGTGAATACCTACTGCAAGAGCCTCTCTCAAAGATCTACTGTTATGGTAAGTTCTTACATACTGTACTTTATTAAGTTAGGTACACTATAAACCGACCGACTATCTGCCATTGTTATGCAATAGCCTTCGGGTCCAAACTAGCCCAAACACTCCAAAACATGCGCTAAGACGCACGTATCTTTGTGCACGCGAAAGCACGTGCACGCCCTGCTCTCGGTCACGAGTATCTGAAATAGTCACCGCTGACTCGGAAGTGTAACCAGGGTCACGGTCAGACTAAATTACCCCCGATAATCAAAAATAGTTCTTTCAGTGGGCAAATGTCACTGGAAGTGATATAAACTGCCCACAGATGTTGCACTAACAAACAGAGATTAATCTAGAAGGTGGGTTTTGAGGTTTGTAGTTCTGGCAGAACACCTAGAACTACTGTTCACTCTTCCTGCTTCCTGTTTACGTGGAAGCAAGGCTCCAAATGTTCTTAAAAGAACTCGGTATCAGATTACGGCATTAATTCACAGACAAGGAATGTTTCATAAAAAGGAAGCCTTCCTGCATACATACAGCAAATAAAAAGAAAGCTTCATGAGTTGTGCCTGGGTCCAGATTATGTTTTACTTTGTATGAAGTTTGTCCCAAAAGGGCTAAAAAATTTTTGTTTTGGCTTCTCAGTCAGCCTCCACATCACAAAATAAGCGGAAGGATAAGGCTGCTAAAGATGGTGCAGAAGTCAGGCTGTCTGAACGGGGGAGCCCTGAACCAAGTAAAAGTATCCAAAAAAAAACAAAGCATGTTGCTGTCCCTCCTCCTGAAGAAGGAAAGGAGCCGCTAGTGGCCAAAAATAAAATGCCCTCAACAGATGACATGACTAAGACCTAAGTGCAGGCACTGGGGGAAAAAAAGTATCTGTCCCTCCTCCAGAAGAAGGAAAGGAGTCACCAGTGACTAAAAATAAAATGGCCTCAGTGGAGGGCATTAAGAAGGCATGGCAATTCTTCCAGGGAATTTCAGGAATATGCCTGCCACCCACCCCCATCCCAGTTCCATTCCCAGTGCCTGTGGAGGAGGAGGAGGAGATAAGAATGTTTTATGAAGAAGAGGGATAACCATAGAACCAGATGGTTCTCTTGAGCAAGAATATGACTCACTTCCAAGACACTCCGATGACTGTACGTCTCACTATTCCTTGGTGAGACATATGATCAGTGCCTTCAGTTTTTTCCTCACAGGAAACTGATGAGGATGAGGAAGGGGTAGAATTAATTGATATTATGGTTTTTCTCCCAAGGGGTTGATGCTTCCAATCCATAAATCCCTGAGGAAAGTCACTTTTTACATTCATGTCAGCACCCATCTTAGCTGCTGACATAGTTTAGAAATTAATTACATAAGTAACTATCAGTTGACAAACAGGGTTCTGGGTACCTGTGTTCCCACCCTGATTGTGAGGGCATGGTCCATACTGCTTTCTGGGACAGGGCGAAAGTGCCCCTTTCCACCCAGCCTCCTGGAAAAGATTCCAAGAAATTGGATGGCCAAAAAAAAAAAAAGTGTATACTTCAGCTTCCCTGCACCTAAGGCAGGCAGCTTATCTGGCCTATGCAACTCATTACTAGAGAGCATTATGGAACTCCATTCTGGCACTGAGTGAAAAAGTTACTGGAGGCTTAGCACAGGATATGGCTGGCACAGCAAAATCAGCTATACATGCCGCAGAATTCCCATATCATATAGCAGTGTGTACGAAGGTCACTGCATACAGGGTTAGGGCCCATGCAGTGTCACTAGGAAGGGTTGCCTGGTTTACAACTAAGTCTGCCCCAGGACTCTCAGACAAAAACTATGTGTTTTCCCTTCGGGGAAAGTTACTGTTTGATGGCTAGATCGAGGCTTTCATGAAAAAGGTGGATGGGTATAGAACCATCTACAAAGGGGTAGGGGGATACTACCCTCCTGTTTATGCCCCTGTGAATGCCCTGCACAAAGGACTTGTTATAGTTGCAAGGGTTGAGGTGGATGGGGAATTTGGCGTGCTGCTGCAGCACTTGCACCCAAACCCCAGGCAAACAGAGCCCTTGACTAGCCTGACCAGATTGCCCAACCATTGTCAGTGGGGAGAACTGGTTCACTATTTCCATCCTAGAAGTAGTGAGCCAGGGTTTGACTTTGCAGTTCAGAGGATTTCCAAAACTACAGAACCCAAACATTTTTCAGTCTTGCACCCCAGCAAACAAACAAACAAAATTTCTGCTGTAGCCGGGGATAAAGAAATAGTTGCAGACGCATGCAGTGGGACAAGTACCAGCTGTGATACGGCAAGGGACATTACTCCAAATACTTCCTAGCCCTAAAGAAAAAAGCATAAAGTGCCTGAGGAAAATATCTCTGGGTCAGGTTAAGGGACTACCACTAGCAATTTACAGCCCTCCCTTTGGCCTCACCTTAGCTCCATGGGTATTCACAAAGTGGCCTAGCTGTGGTAACAGCACATTTGAGAAGAGAGGGCTAGTGTTTTTTTTCCTTACCTGATCGACGGGCTGATCTCAGGGAAAAGCACAGCAAGCTTCTCCATATTGCTCACTCGAAGCACTTTGGAGGCTTTGGGCTTCCTCATAAACTTGCAGAGTCCCAAACAGATTCAGTTCAGGTTCTGGACTTTATCGGTGCAGAGCTGATACCCTGCAAGGGAAAGCTTTTCATCCTCTAGCAAGGGTAGCAAATCTAATTTCAGCTGCAGAATCATTCATAATAGGCCAGCCCAAGCTCTGCAAGGGTTTTTTCTAGTGTTACTGGGTCTCATGGCCTCCTCTACAACAGTGGTACCAAGTGCCAGATAACAGATGAGAAATATCCAGTATCACCTAGGGGACCATTGGTCTCGAAGGTGGGACATCCTATCCAAATTGGTGCTTCTGTCACAAGAGCCCCGTTAAAGGCACTGGAAGAGGGAATGCAACCTCATAGAGGATTCCCTTCCTCCAGCAGTTCCCTACGGTCATTCCTACAGCAGATGCCTGCCTCCTAGGTTGGGGTGTCCACTTGCAGGATCTGTGATTGGCACATGGAGTGCACAGGAGGTGCTAGATAACATAAGTCTCCTGTAACTTTGCACAGTGTTCCTTGCAATGTAGGCGTTTTCCTCCCAGATCAGTGGTCATTTTCTCCTGATTACAACAGTCAACACTACAACCTGGCGTTTGACGAAGGCCAGGCTGAGGATGTCCTGTATCTGGACTTCAGCAAGACTTTCAACTCTGTGCGGCACAGGAGGTTAATGAGCAAGCTGAGGTGACATGGGGGCAGGGAAAAAACTGGTGGGGTGGGTTGAGAGCTGGCTGCAGGGCAGACAACAGAGGGTAGTTGTGGGGGAAACATCCAAGCCAAGGCCTGTAATGAGTGGGGTACCGCAGGGTTCAGTTCTGGACCGTTTTGTTCAGTGTCTTCATTGCAGACGGGGTCAAGCGTAAGATCTGCCTGTTCGCAGATGACACTAAAATTTGCGCAAAATGAGATAATGAGAGAGAGAGGCAGGCACTCAGAGAGGATCTAGCTAAACTCGAACGCTGGTCTAGGCAGGAGTGGCAATTGGGATTTAATGCTAAGAAGTGCAAGGTCATGCAGTTTGGAGCCAGAAATCCCAGGAACAGCTACTGGCTGGGGGAGTGCAGGTAGTGGCTTCAGAGGAGGAAAGGGACCTGGGTGTAATAGTCACAGGGGACATGAAGGTATCAGCACAGTGTAGGAGTGCGGCAGCAAGGGCAAATAGGATGCTGGGGTGCATTGCCAGAGGGATCACCTCTCTAAAGGGGGCAGTCATCCTGCCATTGCATAGATCACTTTTGAGGCCACACTTGGAGTACTGTGTACAGTACTGGTGCCCATACCTCAAAAAGGATGTGAGATTATTGGAGGGGGTGCAGCGTAGGGCTACAGAAATTATCATGGGACTAGGGGAGTTACCATACGAGGAAAGGTTGAAGGAGCTCAATATGTACTCGCTGTAAGACAGAAGGGGAAGAGGGGACATGATAAAGACCTTTAAGTACTTGAAAGGCATAAACAAAGTCAGGGAGGGAGGATTGTTCCACTTAAAGGGGGGGCAGGGTCACTTGGGTCACAGTCTGAAGTTGGAAGGGGGAAGGTTTAGGAGGGAGGTGAGCAGGCAGTACTTCACAGAGAGAGCGGTGGCGGGTTGGAACGCACTGCCAGAGGAGTTAATTGCTCAGAGGACAGTGGATAGCTTTAAGCGGGGTTGGGATAGAGTCAAGGGCATGGTTAATACAGACAAAAACATAAAAGGGGGAATGACTGGGAAAGAGGAGGAAGGGAGGGGTGGGGCAGCTGTAGTGATATGAAACTAAGAGCTGTACAATCGGGCAGACTTGATAGACCTGTGGGCCTTTTTCTGCCAGCAATTTCGTATGTACTACATCAGTAGACAGGGAGGAACATGGTTCTTGGAGAGCTAGCTTTCTCAGGCTTTAATCTCTCTGAGAAGATGTTGGAGGTTCTTAAAGTTTCCAGGAAGCCAGTAACAAGGAAACCTATACTTGAAAGTGGAAAAGGTTTTCCCTATGGTGTCCGAGACCAGTGGTCCCCTAGGTGATACTGTAGTGTTCCCACAAGCAGCTCAGTCCTTTACAAGCAGACCTACCCACTATTCTGGACTGCCTGGTCCACCTTCGGTCCCTGGGTCTTAGATCCTCAACCCTTAAGGTGCATCTGGCAGCAATGTCTGCTTATGTTTCCGCAGGTAAAGAGAATACAGTGTCTTCACACCCCATTTTCCGAAAATTCTTTAAAGGGTTTCTGCACCTGTATCCTTCCTTTCAAGCCCATGGCTACGAGTCCATAGCTACTGCTGCTTTAAAGTATGTCACTTGGAAAATAGTCTTCCTCATGGCCATGACTTTTGCCAGAAGGGTGTGCGAGCTGCACAGACCCAAATTACATCATCTCCCCGAGGGACAAGGTAGTCCTAAGGACACAAAGAAGATTCCTCCATAAAATGATGTCCAAATTTCAGCTGAATCAGTCCATTACCCTTCCAGTGTTTTTTTTTTTTTTTTAAAAACAGCAAAATCCAGCTCTGGAGAGCAGAGTCTCCGAAGTCTGGATGTCAAGACAGTGCCCTGTTAATACCTGGACCGCACTAAAGAAGCCAGGATCTCTCATTCACAGTTGTTTGTCACATATGGTGAAGTGGGCAAAGGTAAGCCAGCTTCCAAGCCAAGAGTTGCTTTCTGACTAGTCTCCTGCGTCCGATTCTGTTGCATCAAAGCTGGCAAGCTACCACTACAAGTCTTCAGAGCACACTCCACGCGTGGCACTTCTGCCTCTGTGGCAGCTGCAATGGATATTCCCTTGCTTGAAGTTTGAAGCCAGTACACACCTTCACAAGGCACTGTTGTCTGTACGTACTGTCTAGAACGGATGCCTAATCTGGCAGTACTGTCTCGCAGAAACTTTTCCCTAAATAGGTTCTGTACCTGGCCTCCCAAGGTGCCGCTTTACAGTCTGCATTAGTAAGCATAGGGCTTCCTGGGATTTGAAGAAAAAATTACTTACCATAGTAGTAATGTTTCTTCCAATGATCTCTCATTGTTCTTAACAAACCCATCCTAACTCCCCTTCCAGAACCTGGGAAAGGTTACACAAGAATCTGTTCTCTTTTTGTCTTTACAGTACTTCACTTTAGCATTCTTTTTTCATTACCTACAATCAAATTTTGGGTGCTTTTGTTGCAGTTTTTGGGCGGTCATGTTGGTCTCAGCATTTGGGGGGGGGGGTTCTGTTTTTGTATAGGTTTAACTAGTTTAGTGCTCACTGCTCATCCTAGCTGTATAAGTAAATTTGCCAATTAGAATGTTAGGGTGAGTATGAGCCCACAGCAGAGTCTGAATTTCATTCCAAGATTCAGTAATTAGCATAAAGTTTTAAGCTCTGGGGCAGCTCAGACCCGTAGGCTGAATGCACTAGTAAGCATACTGAGAGATCCCTTGGAAGAAACAACATTACTGTGGTAAGTAATTTTTTCATCTGGCAGCTCATCCTGTGAGTACTGGCAGCACCTTAGTCTGCTTATCTCCTGTGTCATGGTCCCTATGGGTGGTCACTTTTTGTTGCTAACCCAAAAAAATGCTTTTGTTCTAGGGGCATGGATATGGTTCACTTATCCACACTCTGTCAGTTCCACTGGAATGCACTGATTGGCCGGAATGTCTTTAAGCTAAGGTCTTCCCACGACCTGGGCGGATATATCCCCCGACTACCCCATAACGTCAGATCTTTCTTTACGCTGGAAAATTAGGTCACCTCCTTTGTGCGTCACTTAGGTTTTTCTTTGCGCCATTGGTGAACCTTTGCTTTCAAAATTTTCAGTTATTTCAATGCAGTTTCACAGTTCTTTCGTCGCCATAACCAGACCAGCAGTGGAACACAAGGAACCAGGATTTACATTTCTGTGTTCGGTGTCGCCAAAAGATCTTGGTCACCGATCTGCATGACTCGTGCGATGCTGCCTGAGCAGACAACACAATGTGGCAGAGTGTGGCCTATGCCTTTGTGTGCTTCCTGAGTCCCTGAAGAACTGGAACCTGCAGTTCAAACTGGGTCAGCCTCGCAGACATCGGTGCTCCTGGTCTTCAGTCAAGAGGCCATGGACTAATCAGTGACACTGGTCAATCCTTCCAGGGAGCAGCCTCCACCTGGGGTTGGGTCTTCACTCTTGTTATTGAATGTTGGTATTTGTGTAGTCTATGGCCAACCTCAGGACGACCCCTTTCGCTATTGACTGGGTAGTCGACAGCCCAGGTCACAGTCAAGGCATTCGCACTCTCGATCCTGCTCGACCAGGAAACAAGACTATCGACACTCTTTGGCCTCCTCATCTTCAGGTGAGTTGAGGCATCAGCAGAAGATGCAGCAGTGCTACAAGGAGTTCCTCTGGCAGCAGTGGGTCATCACGGGGCAAGGCAGGGCTCTACCCCAAGGACCTTTATTCTCCTGGCAGCTGCCAGTGGTTGCCCTGCTGGCCCAGGTGTCGTGAGTGCTCTCCATATCTGCTTCTCCAATTACAGTGGAGTCACCACCCCGATCAAGGGGCTATTCATTTCCCGGCTTGCTAGGCTGGTTGTCAGTGAGGATTACCTTAGGTGAGGGTTCCTGGGAGGTCCACGGCAAACAGCGGCCAAGGCTGTCTTCGTTGAGTCTTTTCACAACTCGGATCAGGTGTCCATGTCCTCCTCAGGGACTCGGCTCTTCAACACAGTCTGAAGTGACTGTCTTTATGCTGAACGCAAAATCGGTAGACATAAAGGTGTGTCACTGTACAGTCGGTCGACAACAAATTTGTCAACCAACTGTCATGGATCCCCTGCCCAGCATCCTTGTCCCACGTGGTCTGCAAGTACGTGGTCCCTGCGGACTCCTTTTCAGGGTATGTGGACCAACCTTCGACCAAAGGTCTAGTCACAGATTTTGGTGTTCCATAAGTCTGGACTCCAAGGGAATGTGGACAAGCCTCCGGACAAGGAGTCCCATAAGATTGACCATGGCGCAAAAAAGGTATACACTGCGGCTACTCTGGGTGTCTGTCAGGCTAACTATGCCATCATGATGGCTAATTATGGTCATTCCCTGATGGGAATCTTTGATGCAGTCGTCCCCCACCTCCATCCAGAACAGTGGGTGGTGGTGAAGCTCATCAGAGACTACGGCCAGTCACTGGCTAAACACCATCTCCAGACAGCCTTGGACATGGGTGATTCATGTGCCCATTCAGTAGCAGTGGCTATCTCCATGCATTGCAGGGCTTGGCTGCATTCATCTACCTTCACGCGGACACCCAGTGGAAGTTGGTTGATGTCCCTTTCCTGGGCAACAACCTCTTTAGCCCTGGGGTGGAAGGGCATCTCACTGAGGTCGAGAAGTCCAGTGCCACCCTTGACTCTGACCTCATCCCAAAAAGGATCGGAAGAAAATGCCAAAAAAACAGGCTTTTCAGTAATGCTCCTTTCAGTCACAGCCTCCCTGGCAGCAGCCCCAGCAGGCAGTTTCAGGCCTGGTGCCCCAAGCAGAAGTCCAGGGCCAGGGTACAAAAAGGAGGGAGGCAGGTGTAGTGGTGCCCCTCTGGCAGCAGACACTGATGTTCCCACAGAAGCTGCCCAATGATGGGTTGGGGGGGTCATCCCTCCACCTATTCTGTCTCCAACTGCTCTCCTTGTCCGAGGATGGCTATGTCACTTCTTGCCACATTAGTCTGCTGTCACAATGGACGAATCGGTGTTGGACATAGAGGGCAGAGGATTCTCTCTAGATTTTGTGGCTCTCACACCCTACCGCCTCCACATGCTTTGAGAGTCCAGGGTGCCTCAGGACACACTGTCCACACTCAGGGAGGGCATGGCCGCTGGGCTCCTTGCAAAAGGGGAGTTCTGGACACCCTGGCCAGTCAGGGTTACTTATCTGGGTATAGTTCCTGGTCCTGAGATGAATGGTGAGCTGGTGCCCTGTACTGGAAGTACATGATTTCAACCAGAATGTACGGAAGATCAAGTTCCAAATGGTCACTGTGTGCCAGATTGTGCCATTTCTGAGGCAGAACATGTGGTTTAGCTCCCTGGACCTCCAGGATGTGTTTTTCCGCATTTCTGTCTAAGGGTCCCACCGCTGGTACGTCCTTGTTCATGCAGAAAGGGTCTTGCACCAGTTTCAGGTTGTGCCTTTCGCCCTTTCCTCTACACTCAGGGTCTCCACCAAATGTATCGCAGTGGTGGCAGCCCACCTGCTGCACCGAGAGGTCAGGGTGTACCCCTCCGTGGTTGACTGGCTGGTAGCTGATCCATCCAGAGAGGCTATGGAGGGATCCACAGACCTGGCTCTCCAAGCCTGCTGAGACTTGGGCCTGTCGGTCAACCCGTACAAGTCCAAACTGGTACCGAAGCAGGTGATCAGGTTCATCGGGGCAGAACTGGACTCCTGCGGGCCAAGGCCTGCCTCCCGGTGAAAGGAGCACAGAATCTACCTCCTTTGCTCGATCACTTCAGGTTGGGCTCTTGCTCCCTGTTGGGCTTTTCCTGTGGCTGCAGGGGTACATGGCATCCTGCACCAGTGTGGTCTGCTGGGCCCACTGGTGGATGACCCACCTTCAGTGGGAGCTGGGCCGCCAGTGTTCCCAGCGCCTAGGCCACTTGGACTAGCCGGTCACAGTGACTCAGCCAGTGTAGCATGCCATCCAATGGTTACTGATCCCGGAACATCTAGAAGAATGAATCCTTTTTGTCTGCCCAGAGCCAACTTTCATGCGGTCGATGGACACATCTGTGGTAGGGTGGGGAGCACACTTGGGAGACGACACGGCCCACAGGTGCTGGTCTCCCAGGGAGTCCCGTCACCATATAAACCTGCTTGAGCTCCATGCAGTGCATTTGGCTGTTACGTAATTTGCTCCACTAGTCAAGGGTCAGGTCGTTCAGGTCCATACAGACAGGGCAGCACACACTTCCCTCTTTTGTGTCAGAAGGCACTCCACACCTGGACCCTCATGTGCAGCCTGGGCACCGATGATCTGGCTATTCATGTTGCAGGGCAGAACAGTCAGCTGGCAGACACTCTTAGCCAGGTGGGAGAGACGTTGCAAGAGTGGTGTTGGAACCAGGAGGATGTGAACCACGTGTTCTCCCTGTGGGGCTCACCCTCACTGGACTTGTTTGCCACCTGGGAGCATGCCAAATTGAGGCTGTTTTTGACCACACACCCCAGTCTGGGACGCCGATGAGGGATGCCTTCGCAATCCCCTGGATCCTAGGCCTTATGTACGCCTTTTCACCCTTCCCCGATCCACAGATTACTGGTCAAGGTCCAGAAGGACAAGGCATGGATGATCCTGATGGCTTCAGACTGGCCTCAGCAGTTCTGGTACCTGGATCTCCTCAGCCTCAGCAGCAGGTCATTACAGTGACTGCCTCTCTGCCCATACCTGCTGAACAGACTTTAGGGGCCAGTCCTGCACCTCAACCTTCGTTCCCTGCACCTTATGGCCTGGTTCCTGAGCGGCCAGAATTTCACGACTTGGGTCTCGTGGAAGCCTCCAGGAGAGAGTCAGCTCATGGATGTTACACGTTTAAATGGAAGAGAGTTTCCATTTGGTGTCAGGGCAAGGAGCTCGATCCCCTTGTCTGCCCTGTGGCTAGCATTCTGGACTACCTCTGATCCCTTTCCCAGCTGGGACTGCGAGCAGCGACCCTTAAGGTGCACCTGGCAGCCATCTCTGCTTACTGGGTGTGGGATGGTATGCCAACATGGCCCAGAAGAAAAGGGTCAGATGCTTTTTCAAGGGCCTTGACCCCTTGTCCCCTTCAATGCATAAACCACCTCCACCGTGGGACTTACTGCTGGTCTTGGCTATGCTCATGGGAGGCCATTCAAGCTGATGCACTGGTGTGAGTTATCACACCTTTCATGGAAGACCACCTTCCTGGTGGCAGTTATTCCTGTCGGAAGGATTGGGCAGCTCCAGGTGTTCTTGGTGGACTCTCCCTACCTGGCCTTCCACAGGGCAAGGTCAACCTTCGCCCCAGTCCAAAGTTCCTCCCGAAGGTGGTATTGGAGTTTCACCTTAACCAAGCAATTAACTTACCAGTATATTTTGCCAGCCCGGGCTGGGATTAGCGGTTGGCAGGCTCCATATCCTGGACCTGTCAAGAGCGCTCTCCTATTACGTGGAGCACACAGCTGGAGTCCAGGAAAGGCTCGCCAGCTGTCTCTCACCTACGCTGAAGCTGCGCCTGGCAGACCAGCAGCAAAGCAGATGATTGCATGGCAGATCACAAGTTGCATTAACCTCTGCTATTTGTTGGCTGGTCGTGGCCTCCTGTATGGATTACGGCTCATTCCATCAGACATACCGCTTCTTCGGGGGCTGTTTCCAGGGATGTCCCAATACAGGAGATCTTTAGGGCTGCTACCTGGAAGTCATCACACACCTTCATCTTCCATTGCCGCATTGACCTCGAGTTTTGCCGGGATGTGTGTTTTGGGACCTGGGTTCTCCAGTCTCTGTTCACCAGCAAGGGATGCGTGCCTTGCCCACTCCTCCTGGAGGACTGTTCGAAGTCTGCCAGTGTGTGAATAAGTGAACCATATCACTCCCTTGAAAGAACAGTTACTCACATGAAACTGTAATTCTAGGAGTGGTTTATGGTTCCCATCCACACAACCCACCCGGCCTCCCCCGGCAAGTGGCACCTGATCCTGCTTCCAGCGTTCGAAATCTCCGGTCACTGAGCAGAGTCAGGGGTCATACCGCCTGGGTGGTAGCAGAAACTTAGCTTAAAGACGTTCTGGCCAGTCTATGGTTACAGGTGAGTGACCTATTCTTTTCCCCCTTTTTTTTTCTTCAGTTTTCCTCTTCCTTCTGTCTTGCACACCAACATTTGGCAATGTCCCTGTTCCTCCGGGGGGTGGGGGGGGGGTGATGGGTACCTTCATAACCACTGCCAGTCTGACAGTTTTGCTCCAAGATTGACCAGTAGATGGGTGCAGGGTAGCAGGCAGCATGCAGAACCCTTCCCTGGAAGCTAAGCAGCTCATCTCTGTGGCTCCATTATAGTGATGTTATTAACATAAAAAGTGAAGAAGCACTGCTGACTGATTATTCCTCTTAAAAACTAGAAGTAGAGGTGCAGTTAGCATGCTTCGGTACTTCTCAAGCACCTTCCAAATGATGTGTAAAAGTGTCTCTGTGTATGTTTGTTCCATAAAGGCACACAGTTTTGTAATTTGTACAGTACATCTAGTACCTGCTAGGTTAGCTAACTCTGTGTATTTATGTGTGGTTTAGGATCCAGGCTCTATTGAAGTGGGTGCATGACTCTGCAGTGGTGGCTTCTCTGAAGAGAAGCAGTCATATAAGCTACACCAGCCCGAACAGCTCCAGCCGAGAGTACGGTCTTCTGATGCCCTCTCCCTCTCATTTGCACTGTGTGGCCGCAATCTTGTGGCACAGCTATGAACTACCTGTGGACTATGACCTTCCAATGTTACTAGACCGAGAGATCTTTGAGTGAGTATATCAAAATGCACAAACAAAGGGGCAGGTATTCTAAATGACAAGACATTTTTTCTCCCAAAATACTGTTTGGAAGGCTAAACCTAATGTTGGCTACATCTGCCAGAGCATTTTTTTCTCTCAAAAGAGGCCTCTGTGGGCACAATTTTATGCAACCACAGAACTCTTTAAATACCCAGTTAGAAAGTAATGAAATGGACAGTTTCTTACCGTAACAACAACAACAAAAAAAATACCACAGATGCATTCCAAGTAAAATACATTAGGAACTTGATTTAATGTATTCTGTATAAAAAGAAATATGTTACATCAAGGAGTGAGAAAAAGCTATGCAGAAGAACAAAAAAAAACAAAGATAGGGCAGGGGATGCCCAAATTCCCCAACAGAAGTATGCCACATTTCCATGCTGGTGACCTGGTTCGAGAGCAGACTTGGGAGCCATCACTCAGGCGACCAGCCTGGGGGAAGCATGCTGCTGCTAGCAGCTTGTCCCAGCCGAGGGAGGGAGGCAGCAGCTCCTGGTGGGCCAGAGAGCTTGCTCTCTGGCTGTAGAATGTTTTGCGTGTGTCTGAGGAACTGCATACACACACACCACCTTGTGATGGAGGCAGAGATGTTCGAAGAATCCTAACTGGTTCATGATGAAGGTCTGCCACTGCCAGCCCCACCCATCAACAATGGCAGCCTCCAACACATACATACATTTAAAACCAAAGGGGGGGGGGCAGGAAAACATTGGGTTGATTTAAAATGTGAAAAGTGGCCATTCCCCCCCACCCTTTTTTTTTTTTTTTGCCACTTTTGGATTTGACACACCTACGCTAGCTGCACCAGTTGCACCTTTACGTAAAAATGATCAGCAGATATAAAGGAATAAAAAATAGGAAGGAACAAGGATCGTATGCAGACCTCTCCCGAGTAATTTTATCCAAGCAGAGGTGGTGCTCAGGACCACTGGCCTGACATCTGCCCAACTACTGTGTCAACAGAGCAGCTAACGATGCCACTGGATCTTCCCAAGAATTAATCTTACCCATAGAAACCATTCTTTCATCTTAGAGCTGAAGGGGACAGGACCCCTCTGCGACCATAACTTTGAGGCCGGCAGTGCTGGTGCCTTGTACTGGTGCACATCGTTTTTGCACTCACAGAGTATACAGCTACAGCATTGCCGACCCCAACCACCTCAGTTCCCTTTTTCCTCTACGTCAAAACATAGTGCTTTCCCTGTTGGGGACTAATACATTAATTTTTGTACAAATAGCTTTTCTAGTATTGTTTTTGTAAAATAATTTATTGTTTTTATCCTTTTCAGTAGTTTTTTCTTTCACTGTCCTACCTCATTCGATCACATTTAAGAGCCATTTTCCATAGCGCTCCTCATTGTTAATGGCTGGTCATTACATATGGGTGATTTGTTGTGCCATTGAAGAGAAACACCTACCTAGCTTCTCTGAAGAAAGATGTCAGTTTCTAGGTTATTGGGCTGCAGTTCTGCATAGTAGGTTGGGGCTACGCAGTCATAGGGAGCACCCTTAAATTAAAATTGTGCCTGTTAAGCTGTGGCTTTCAAATTGACTAACCTGCTCTCCCCATTTCCACTGCCTGGGTTTGGACTGAGGGCCATGTGTGCCACTTAGTTCAGGGTGTTTTTCTTCAAACGGGTCTTTGATTTCCTTAGAGAAAAGAGGTGCCTCAAGTAAGTACCTGTTTTCTCTTTGGGGGTGTTCCCGGGGGTTTCCCTAAGTCTTTAAACATTGGTACCCCCCCCCCCTGTTTCTTTTTAATTTATTTATCTGGCAGGTACTTATACAGTGGCGTGAAAAAGTATTTGCCCCCTTCCTGATTTTCTCTATTATTGCATATCTGTCACACTGGGTGTTTTCAGGTCTTTAGAGAAAATGTAATATTAGATAAAGGGAACCTGAGTGAACAAATAACACTTTTTTTTTTTTTTTTTTTTTTTATTTCATTTATTTAATGAAAAAAAGTTAACCAACACCAACTGGCACTGTGTGAAAAAGTAATTGGCCCCTTACACTTAATAACTGGTTACGCCTACCTTTAGCTGCAATGACTGCAACCAAACACTTCCTATAATTCAATATCAGTCTTTCACATCGCTGTGGAGGAATTTTAACCCACTCTTCCTCATGAACTGCTTTAATTCAGTAACATTTGGTGAGTTTTCAAGCATGAACTGCTCGTTTCAGGTCCTGCCACAGCATCTTTATTGGGTTTAAGTCTGGACTTTGACTAGGCCACTCCAAAACTTTAATTTTACTTCTTTTCAGCCATTCTGATGTGGACTTGCTTTTGTGTTTTGGATCATTGTCTTGCTGCATGACCTAACTCGCTTCAGCTGCGGAAGGATGACGGACATTCTCCTTAAGAATTTTCTGGTACAGAGCAGAATTCATGGTTCCTTTAATTATGGCAAGTCGTCCAGGTCCTTAGGCAGCAAAGCATCCCCACACATCACACTACCACCACCATGTTTGACTGTTGGTATGGTGTTCTTACTTTGGAATGCTGTGTTTGCTTTATGCCAGACATTATGGGATCCATGTCCATCAAAAAAGTTCCACTTTGGGCTCATCTGTCCATAGAACATTTTCCCAAAGCATGTGGATCATCCAGGTGCTTCTTGGCAAATGAGAGACGAGCATTTATGTTCTTCTTGGTTAGCAGTGGTTTCCGCCTTGCTACTCTCCCATGAAGCCCATTTTGCCCAGTCTCTTTCTGATTGTGGAGTCATGAACACTGACCTTAGCTGAGGCAAGAAAGCCTACAGTTCTTTGGATGTTTTTTAGGATCCTTTGAGACTTCCTGGATGATTTTACGCTGCGCCCTTGGAGTAATTTTGGCAGGCCGCCCACTCTTGGGAAGATTCACTACTGTTCCAAGTGTTCTCCATTTGGAGATTATGGCTCTCACTGTGGTTTGATGGAGCCCCAGAGCCTTAGAAATAGCTTTGTAACCCTTTCCAGACTGATAGAGGGCAGCAAATTTTTTTCTGATCTTTTCAGGAACTTCCTTTGATCGTGGCATAATGTGCTTGTTGAATCTTTGTGCTGGCAACGTGACTCTGATGGTAAGGGTCAAAATAAGTGAGGTTTATATTGAGCAGGGCTGGCTGTAATCAAGCTTGGCTGTGTTCAATCAGCTGATTCTAATTATCCTTTAATTGGGTTGATTTAACTAGGGGGCAATTACTTTTTCACACAGTGCCAGTTGGTGTTGGTTAACTTTTTTCATTAAATAAATGAAATAAGTAAAAAAAAAAAAAAGTGTTATTTGTTCACTCAGGTTCCCTTTATCTAATATTACATTTTGTCTAAAGACCTGAAAACATCCAGTGTGACAAATATGCAATAATAGAGAAAATCAGGAAGGGGGCAAATACTTTTTCACGCCACTGTATGTTGTTTTTGAGGGGATATTTCCCTTTAATCTGTCTCATTTGTTTGTTGAGGGGCACTTCCCCTTTAATTTTCCTCAGCAGCTTTAACAAAGGAAAAAAAAAGAGAAAGGAAGCTGCTGGAGTTAGAGTGGGATGGCAACAGCGCCAGGGTTTTCTTGAAGGTGCTCATAAGCCCTGGTGGCTCTACTCCGACAGGAGGGACATCATGTCTGCCCTTACCTTGACAATCTGTTCATTTGAGCGCCGTCTGCGCTATTAGCAAGGAAGTCAGTGACCAGCACTCTGGAGGTGTTGATGTCCCATGGCTGGGTGGTAGATTAGGAGAACAGTTCTCTCGAGCCATCATAGACTATGGAACACTTAGGAGCAGTGTTCAAGACTGACGAGGGGGAAGGTCTTCCTCTCGCCAGCCAGGAAGGAGACCCTGTTGAGAGAAGTTCAGTGGCTGAGGAGCCAGTCATTAGCTTCAGCTCACTGCCTTCTGCAAATTCTGGGCCTCATGATGGCGGCAATCTAGATCAGTATTCACCATTCATTTCTAGTGGGTTCTAGCCAGAGGCTCCAGACCCCATGGAAGCATATAGCTTTAAGAATGTTTAGAGTTGGGGAGTCGACGTTGGGGTGGCGCCATCCTCAAGCACGTGAAGGAACATAGGGCTTGTGGTTGGCCGGTAACTGTACATCGACTTTCCCACCTCCTTAGTTCTGTTCTTCCTGCCATCGAGGTCAGATTGCATGGGAGTGGAGCCGCTTCTCGATAATTTCTACTATGACAGTTCTGCCACCGCCGAATATTCACTTGACACTGTTTTCCCTGTTCAACACTGAGGACTTCTAGAATCCCGGTAAAAATACTCCTTTCATTTTCTTTATTATTTTCTGTGGTGCGGTGTCAAGTGCTTTTTCTGTGTTTTTTTTTTTTTTTTTTTGATTTACCGCTGCAGTCATGTCCAGTACAGGGCCTAGTAAATCAAAGGTGGGCCATGCCCCCATGCATCGATGCACCTGTGGCCAGTTGATTTCCATAATGGACTGTTATGATAGTTGCCTGACTTGCTTGGGTCTTGATCATGACATGGACAACTGCGACGCTTGTTTCGCCATGGACTGCCGGGTCTTTGAGTTACACGCGTTAAAGGTGAGCCACAAGCCTCCCACAATCAGAAGACAGCATTGTTCTCGTGACTCCAAAGCCACATCTTTGGGCCCTTCCCCTGGGTCTCCCTCCAGTACTGTAAGTGCTGAGGGGGAGCTGGTCTCCGCTGTCCCTGGTCTCGCCGGGATTTGAGGCCCACGTGATGGGTCAGTGGGACAGTCTGCCTCCTCTAGTGGGTTGGCTGAGCACCCCGCACAGTCTGTTGCTCCCTTGAGACACGGACACCCCTTGGTGTCGCGTTTGCAACTATATGTTGGGGCCCAAGCCAGTGGAGCCCTCGATGTCACCTACTAACACCACCTCTGGTTTCGGTGAGTGGGGTGGTGCCAGTGTCTGTGCTGGATCTCCCTCCAGTACTGTTCACGGTGCTGAAGGAGGGAGATTCTCGGGGTTGGTCACTTTGGCGATCTCCCTGATGATCTCTTCGGAGGAGGACCAGGATGATCCTGATTGGCTGCGCAACTCCCCAGAGCATCGAGATTCTTCTGTCCCCAGTTCTGGGGTCTCCGAGCCCTGAGAATCCTCCGGGCCTGGGCCGCCCTCGGGGCCGCCTCCTCTTTCTCTGGTGCCGCTTGCAGTGATGGAGTCGCTGTCGGTGCCATTTCCAGTGCCAGTGGGAAAGGCGGCGCTGAGACTAAGTCCAGTGGCAGTTACGGCACAGGGTCAGATGTTGGGACCGTTGTTTGTGCCGGTTCAGGTTCTGGCACCATGACATGGTCCGATGTGGTTTCCAGCACTGCTTCGGGTGTGGGGGATGCCTTGGCTTCTCAGACTTCGGGTTCAGCGGTCCTCCAAGGAGCAGGTCCCTTTCTGGAGGGATGAGGGTCGGGAGTTCGAAGGAGACAAGGATGCTCTTTTCCAGAGCGGCTGGTGGCTCTGGGAAGAGTCAGAGTGCTGACCCCTCTATCCTTTCCTCTTCGCTCTTCGGGGGGGGTCTGCAGTTGGTAGGATCGGGGACTGCCTGCAAGGGCATATACAGCTCTGTTTGCCCCATTTGGGGGATTCTCCTCAAGGGCACCACCATGGTCGTCCCTGTCAGGTTGGGCGTCCTCTGGTGGGCGAGGTCAGCAACCCCCTCCTTCTGGAGGGGTCCCCTGCACATTCTCGCAGCCCTAGCAGAGGGCCAGCTCTGTCCAGACAAAGACCTTCTCCTCCTCCTCCTCTCCCTCTGCCACCTTCTCCCCCTCTTCCAGGCCTCTTTGGCCCTACGGGTCCCATGACCTGGGAGCAAGTCAGAGCATCGGCAGCTGTGTTTTCCCTGCTATGTTGGAGCCCTGGATGAGATCGTCTTTTGATCTGAACTGCCAGATGCACTGATCTCTGAGTCAAGCTCCTTTGTTTCCTTGTCTTCCTCCCCTGAGGAAGAGGACTCCTCCATCCATCTCTCCTCCAATGCTGATCTCACCAGATGTCAGCAGTTCCTTTTGGGGATTCTGGAGAAGCTGTACCTCTCCCAAATTGCTTCTCACAATTCTGACCATGAGATGCATGACTTTTTTGGCGAATATAGTGCTGACCATCAGATCATTCCTCCATGGCCTGTCCCCTTTGCGGAGGCATCGCACAGGGCCTGACATCATCCCTCTTCCCCGTTCTAGCCCCAAGAGACTGTCAGCGCGGGTATTGCACTTCTCTGGGGTCTCCAGTTGCTATGCCTCACCCCTCCTCAGGAGTGGAGCTCCTGGGGAATCTTCTTTTTCGACCACATTGTGGTTCTTTCTTTTGTGAGATAGTCTCCAAGTCTCTACTAATAGGGACACCTTTCCCTTCCGTCTCTGTTGGATTTTTCCCAGCGGTGATGTAGTTTGGAACTTAAAGTGCCTTCTCGCACATGGTTTTATCCCTGCACTAATAGCCTCCGGGCCCTTGGAGACTATGCCCCAGAGTCGTCTCTCCCAAGGGAGAAAGAGATTGTCACTTTCAAATTTTCTTCTCAGACTTTAAAAAAAAGAAAAACAAGAGGAGTGAAGGGGTGAAAAGAAGGGGGAGCGCAATCTGAGAGACCTTGCAGCAGGTACTGTCTCCCTCTCCTGGCAGATGGGAGTTCACCTCTTCTTCTCCTTGCTGTATCCTTGGGCCTTTCGCAGTGGCCTTTTGCCATCCCACTCCTCCTCTGTTCTTATCCTTAGGGTATTCCTCTCCCCTGTTGGTCAGCGACAACCTCGTCCTCCCTCTTTTTATTTAGTTGTTTAACCAGGAGTAGCATGCTAAGCTGAAAGCTTTTTTACAGGAGCGATCTGGGAACACAGGGAAGTTAAGTGACTTGCTCAGGGTCTCACAGTATGCAAGTGGAAGCTGTGGGATTCAAACCCAGGTTTGGTCTGCTGGATGTTACCAGATTTGCAGCTCAGAGCCTTAAACCACTGCGCTATACTGCCTCGTCTCTGTCTCTTTCTCTCCCTTCCTCTCTCTCTCTTCTTCTCTTCCTATTTCTTTCCACTTGGCCTGCTCAGAGGCCTGGACCTCCCTATCCCAGATTCATTAGAGCCTTTGTGTCTGTGTCTCTCGCTTTCTGTCCCCCTATCTATTCGTCTTTTTGCTTTAGTTTACATCCTTTCCTTTTTCCTGTCCCTTGGGCCTCTGCCCCCCACGCCTCCTTTCTCTGTGTCTTCTATTTCCTCCTCTCTGGCAAGCAGAACTGAGGAGGTGGGGGAGTCGATGTACGGTTACTGGCCTGTCCACTTGCCCTATGTTCCATTTTGTGCTTGACGACAGCATCAGCCCAGTGTCGGCTCCCCACCTCCAAAAATGCTTAAAGCTATGTGCTACCGTGGGTCCGGCACATCCAGCTAAAACCGAACAGTAATGAATGGTGAAGATATCTAGGAAGATCAGGAATTATGGTCGATACATAATTTTCCTTTCCTGGGCTCGCCTTCACATGTGGGTCCTACAGATTGAGTTGCAGTCAGGCTGGGATACGACCTCTGAGGATTATTAGGCCAAGATCCCAGTTTCACCACTACTGTGGCAGTCTCTGAGATGGTGGGTGAGTTTGGAGAATCTGAGCAGAAGGTTTCCCTTGGAAGTTCGCCCGGAGTTGATTCCGACATCCGATGCCAGCCTGTCGGGTTGGGGCCGGTCCTGAACCCCATCCCCATTCAGGGGACTCAGTCAGTGCAGAAACAGCACCTACACATAAACATTCTGGAGATGAGGGCTGTGTACCTCGTTCGCCTTCATTTTCAAAGTTAGGTGCAGGGGAAAAGCTGTGAAAATAAGGTCAGACAAATGTGGTCACGGTGACGTACATAAACAATCAAGGGGATACAAAGAGCAGGGTGATGCTGAAAGAAGCCACTGATCTCTTTCTGTGGATAGAGGAGAATCTTCTCTGTCTCTCAGCAGTTCACTTGGGGTAGTTGAACATTCAGGCCAATTGGCTAAGCTGCGAAAATGTTCATTCAGGTGAGTGGATGTTGAACCCAGAGCTGTTCAACCTTCTGTGTCATAGGTTCCATCGCCCTCCGATCGACCTGTTCGCCTCCAACCACAATGCTCAGGTTCAACAGTTCTTCAGCCACTACTTTTGTCCACTGGCAGAGGAAGTGGAAGCCTTGTCATGAGCGTGGAATTTCAGCAGAGCATATGCCTTCCCTCCTCTGCTGCTACTCCCCAAGGTCATACACAAAATAAAGCACTCGAGGAAGCGTTCTTCTAATAGCTTCAGAGTGTCTCAGAAGACCATGGTTATCAAACTTGGTGAACCTGGCTCAGCGTGTACCATTTCACCTTCCAGTGTGGGGGAACTTTCTCTCGCAAGGCCCCATTCTGCATCCAAATCCGGGAGCAATGCGACTTGTGGCCTGGCTCCTGAAAGGAAGAGACTCCAGAAACAGCGTTTCTCTAAGAAAGTGGTGGAGACACTGATGGCTGCCAGGAAGAACTCCACATCAGCAGCTCATGCTCATGTATGGACCACCTTTTCGGCCTGAGCCAAGAAAAAAAAATATCTGGCCTTCTAAAGCCATGGTTCTGTAGATTGGATTTCCTGCAGGAAGGAGTGGAGAAAGGTTTGGTCTTGAACACCTTGAAAGGTCAGGTGTCCGCCCTTGGAGCCTCCTTGGGTTCGTCCCTAGGGTCTAACCAGGAGTGCTTTGGATGTCCATGCCAGACAGTATCAATCCTTTGGCAGGACAATCCTGAATGGACTGCTGTCCTAAGTGAGCCTCTCTCTCTTACCGCCCTTCTCGGGGGATTATTTAGCTTGGTACTCTCCCATTAGTGTGAATGAGTGGTGGAGACTTTTATGTCCAGGAAGATATGGAAATGACATACCTACCGTAATTCTTGATCTTCTTGGACGCCACGCCCACCCATCATCCCCCGAGCTCACTTGTCTGTTGTTGGTCTTCACTTCCATGATGGCTGGGCTGTGAAGACTCTGTTGTGTTGACCCTTCTTATATGGTTATGTCCGACGTAGTTTAGTTTCATTAGGTTAGTTTACGCTGCACCTCCTTGGTAAAAAAGGTACTGAGGCGGTTGGAGGGTTGACGCCGAGGTAGCCTATACGGCACAGGCTGGCCTCGCAGTGCCGCTTCCTTGCAGCCCTACCTTAGTGCTGGCCCTCCTGAAGATTTTTGGCTCCTGCTCAGTCCTAGCTCCTCTGGCATAGTCCCATTAATGTGAATGAGTGGTGGAGACTTTGTCCAAGAAGATCAAGAATTACAGTAGGTACGCAATTTCCATTTCTTGGCATGGTATATGGTTCATATCCACACATCCCACACATCCTCCCCAGGCAAGTGGCACATGGATCCCTGCTTGCTGCGTGCAAGATCTAACATCATGGGGCGGAGCTGAGGATATATCGCTTGGGTGGTGGCAGTAGCTTAACTTAAAGACGTCGAGACAATCAAACCATTACAGTGGAACTGCCAGTGTGTGCATGTGGACTATGGTTGCAGGTGAGCAACTTTTTTTTTTTTTTTTTTTTTTAAAACCTGCATAGGACACTATATTGGATTGTGATGCTTTAGGAATATGGATGCACAGTTATGAATATTTATGTACAATGTGACATAATGCACATGACTAGTCAGTTATATTTTTTTCTGTAAACATATTTTACTGAACAGCTTCCAAGTATACATTCATCTGCCATTACACATTATACAGTCCGAGTTATTATACATACACCAGTAGAAAACAGGAAGTTATTATCCCTCTGTACAGACAGCTGGTCAGACCCCATCTGGAGTACTGCGTGCAGTTCTGGAGACCCAGTCTTCGCAAAGACATAGACAGGATGGAAGCTGTCCAAAGGAGGGCAACTAAAATGGTGCAGGGTCTGCACTGGGAGACATATGAAGAGAGACTAAAGAAGCTTAATATGTATAGCCTTGAGGAAAGGAGGGAGAGGGGACATGATAGAAACTTTCAAGTACCTCAAGGGAATCAACAAAGTCCAAGAGGGTAGCATCTTTCAAAAGAGAGGTGCAAGAACAAGGGGCACAATTTGAAGATAGAGGGGGCTCAGAGGTAATTTAAGGAAGTATTTTTCACAGAGAGGGTTGTGGATGCATGGAGCGGCCTTCCGGAGGAGGTCGGAGTCAAAAACAGTGGTGGAATGCAAGCATGCATGGGACAGTCATAAGGCAATTCTAGGGGATGGGGGTAGGAAAAAGTAGGCTACTGGTTAACTAGGATCTGCAGCTTATCCAGTAGGCAGGGAAATGGGCAGACTGGGTGGGCCAAGCGGTCCTTATCTGCCGTCAAATTCTATGTTTCTATGTATTCCATTACAGTTCAGCTTTTTGAACCATCTGTTTTTTCATATGCTATTAAGAACTCTAGAGAGAGAGAGAGGCATAACCTATTCAGATTTTATAGTTTATCAGGCTTGGTTTGTGCTTCATTATAGAAAAAGAAAATGTACTTGAGTTCAGAAATGTATTTGTTCCAGTATGCAATAACA
Source organism: Neoceratodus forsteri (assembly GCA_016271365.2). NCBI lineage: Eukaryota > Metazoa > Chordata > Ceratodontiformes > Ceratodontidae > Neoceratodus > Neoceratodus forsteri. The sequence continues at coordinate 144,778,700 of CM057451.1, forward strand.
GAAACGTTTTGCAGGTGTAAAGGAAATAAGCAGCAGGGTCAGGTGACTTGTAATTAAACTACTATAGCAAATTACATTGAATCAAGCCCTGGGGAGAGGCTGATTTCCACCCAAGTCTACTGAAAATTAGCTTGCAGCACTACTAGCAGAGAAATTTGCAGCCTGTTGGAGAAAGGGGGAGATGCCAAGAGATTGGGGTAGGTAAACATGATCACATTCTTTAAGAAATGGGCAAAAAGAGACTTGGGGTTGGGGTGGGGGGATTTAAAGTTGTTATCCTGTTGATTCCAGATAAGGTTCTTGTGAAGAGACTATACGTATGGATAAATACAGGGTAATAGGGAAGAGTCAGCATGCAGGTGTGACATTGGCATGTGCCAATAGCACCAAAAACGATCTTTCTTCAAGGCTAGTGATTTTTTTTGGGGGGGGGGGATTTAGCTTTGCACCATTTACTGTCACAAGAAAAAAAAAACACTATCCTGTACTTCTAATCCCCAAGACACTACAGAAGCTAGCAGAAAAAAATCCATTCTAAACAGGTAATCTTCCCTGTGTCAGTCTTCACCATTCATCACTGGTGGACGATTGGCCGGAGATAAGCACCCCGCAGGAGGTTTTTTTTTCTCCCCTAGGGGTAGGAGCCAGCACCATTGGCGCTGCCCACGACATCTATGCACTGCGTGGCATTTGCGGGTTGACCAGAAATGGACATTGGCTCCTCCTCCTCCACCTCAGTTCTGCTTCTCCCGCCGAGACAGCACCTCACCTGCAGGTGAAGTGAATTACTGATACGTCATTGCGGCCTAGTCCGTCGGGGTCGTTTTTCGACTCCTTGGAGCAGTTTCCTGATGCCATCTTGAGTTCTGCCTCAGTTCAGCCGTCCACTCAGCATCATTACCAAAGAAAACCGGTAAGATCTTTCCTTCTGTTTTAGTTTTAGTTACTGTTGCATCATGCTAGGTTCAGAGAACAAGAAGCGTTCATCGAAAACGGGCTGGCCTCCTATGCGTCGGTGTACGTATAGCCGGCAGATTTCCATTACAGACCGGCATGATGTCTGCCTTTCCTGCCTATTACCCCAGCATGACCTGGACCACTGTGTTGCCTGCTTCTCCATGGAGTGCCACATTCTCGAACACCGCGCATTGAAGGTCGGCAGGGCTTCACCGACTTTCAGGGGTGGTGTCGCTCTCATCGGGCCAAGCATAGGACTCTTCGCCTTTCGTCCAGGTCCCCTCCTGGGCCTACACGGTCCGGTGAGGAGGAGACCTACTCCTCTTCCTGCCTGCCATAGAGGAGGTCTCTACTGCGGTGCTGGAGGACCAGTCTGACTGCACCCGGGGTGGGGCTGGAGTACTGCTCTGGCAGTCACCTCTTCGGAAGTGTAGGCTCCCCCATTGGCGACTGCTTGGCCTGGCATGGGGCGTTCCTCAGCGCCACCTACCAGCATTTTCCCGGAGCCATTCGTGGCTCTGGTGATTGGGGCGGTGCCGGGACGGGTGCTGGGCTGAATGGCGCCATCGACAGGAGAGCCCCCGTGGTCGCCATTCCGGAGCTCCTCTGGATGATCTCCTCTTTGGAGCTGGATGATCAGAAGGATGACCCAGACTGGCAACCTGACTCCCTGGAGTTGGGGGTTCTCCAGGGCCCAGGACCCTTGTGCCTCCCCAAGTGCCCCCCTGTAGCTCTGGTGACTGCGGCCGGCACCGACCACCGGGCCGATGGTGGCACCTGGGGGGGGGGATGCGGGTCAGCGGCCCTGTTGCTAAGGGGGGGGGGTCTGGGCTTTGGAGGAGGGGTCGGCTGCCTTTCCCGGTGCCATCTTCTCTCTTAAGGCCAGGACCAGATCCCCCTCCTCTGCAGCTCTCCACGGGGAACCTGCGTTGTTGGAGTTTTTGGCAGAGGGTCCGAGGAAGAGGTCTTCCTCGGAGTCAGTGGGGTTGAGGAACAGGGCAAGGTTACCCGTGGTAGCGCGTGAGGAAGTCGCCCGTCTGTTGCGGTGACACCTTCGCGCTGCGCCAGTCCGCACTCACGGCGACCAGCGGGTAGGAAGCGAGCGGATGAGGGGTGGGCAAACTGGCGACAGGATGTCGCTATATGTCACGCATGGCGGCGTGGGCTGGGGGTGGTGTTGTGGTCATCGGTTGAGCTGCAGCGTGGCGTCGGGGATTGGGCAGTGACTGGGGTGGCTGAGGTGCTGGGTTCGGGTCCGGGCGCTGGTGCGATTTTTGTGCGCCCGGCCTGAACCTTTATTTTACTACTTTCACCCCCCACCCACATGCACCCCCTGGAGTTGAGAACTTGTTAGAGTGGGGGCAAAGTCTCACGAGGGGGGTGTGGCGGTGCAGCCTCCCCTACAGAAATTAGTAAAATATGTCCTGGTGCACCAGGGTTGTCTCGCACTCTGACTGAGCGATAACGGAGATCGCCTTTAGGCGTTCACCGTTATTACATAGACCCCAGGGCAAGGGGCTGCAGCACTCCTCTGTAGCCTTCCAGGGCTTGGGGAGGAGCTGCAGTGCTGAACCCAAGTTCTCTCCCTCATCTCCTTAAAGGGAGTCCTCATTGGGTGGGGCTGGAAACCGCCCTTCTTGATCCATGCGGCCCCGGTCCCCTCATAGGGAAGCTTCCCCAATAGCCCTAGCAGAGTCATGCCATGTTCAGTGGCCAATTCCTCCATGCCTCTCGCCCAGTCCCTCTTCTCCCAGGTCATGTTGGTCTTTGGAACCTTTGTCCTGGAAACAGTTCAGATCCCAGGCTGTGGACTTCCCCTACTACGTTAGGGCCATGGATGAACAAGTCTTTCAACCAATTCCCCCTCTGTAGTCGGAGTCTGACTCCGCAGGTTCCTCGGCCTCCTCATCTTTCTCCACTGAGGAAGAGAAGCCCTCTGTCCACCTGTCCTCTCACGCTGATCAAGCCCAGTATCCGCACTTCCTGGCGAGGCTGGTCAGGGACATGCATATTTCCTATTTGGCCCGTCGCAATATCGAGCTGACAACGCAAGCCTTTTTGGGCACGTTCCGGGGTACACCATTTGGTGGTGCCCTCCTGGCCGAGCCCCTTCCAGGAGGATTCATACAGTGCCTGGCAGCTTCCATCTGCCACAGTTCCAGCCCCTGTGGACTGCCAGCATCAGTACTGCACACCCCAAATGTCTCCAGGCACTCTGCCTCATCCCACTACGGGATTGACACATCTGGACACCCCTACCGGGCATAGATGTCTGGTCTGCGACTGACCCAACCCCGGATCCTGACTCTGCGGAGTTCGATTGTCTGGGGTGGTGAGTATTCTCTTCTGTGTGGATGATGCTTTGTATTGCTTCACATTAGGCGCACCACACTGCCTACAGCAGGCATCTGTGGGCAATGCTGGGCCAGGCACTAGCATCACTGCCTGATTCGGAAGCTACCTGGCAAGCCATAGCCGTTTCTACAATAGGTCTGGAGCTGGCAAGACACCAGTCAAGGGCATCTTACAACGCCAATGAAGTCGCTTCATGACTTGCAGGGACAGTGATCTGCATTAGGCGGATGGCATGGCTTCGCCTTTCATGGTTGTCACTGTTGGCCCAGTGTAGGGTGATGGCCTCCTCTTTCCGGGGACCCGTATTTTCTCCTGCAGGGCGAGACAGGAACTGCAGGGGCGCCTTCCTTCCCCCAAGGAATGGGAGACCTTGCCCTGACCAGTCCCAGGCCTAACTGGCTGGTGGAGGGTCTGTCTCCCCCATAGGGGGGTTAAGGGATGCTGCTCTCAGCGAAATACTGGACTCCTTCCGGGGCTTGACACGCCACCAGTGATGAATGGTGAAGATTGACAGGGAAGATATAAAAATTGTGTATCTACCATAATTCTTGATCTTCCTGTGTATCTTCACCATTCATCACTGAATCCCACCCACCTTCCCCCCCTCACAAGGCCTCATTCCCTTGGCAATGCTGCCCTCCTCCTCAGGGATCCGGTTGAGTCCCTCTCTTCCTTGGAGGCCCTCCTTATCCTAGGAGGCGACTAGAAGACTTTTGGGATGAGGTTGAGTAGGGCTTTCCAACTAAGCCCAATAGGGGACTTCTGGTGGGCACCTCCCCCTTGTCCTGGGTATGATCTCCGGGGTCGGCCCACCCCATTGGGGTGTGCTGGCACTTCGGGTCCCCTTGGGATGGGGAGGCTGGGGCTGATGGGGACTCCCTTCCACTCCCCTCTTGTATTATATCTCTTCCTCTTCCTGTCACCTTTCCCTACAGGAGGAGGACATTAACGAGTGGGATCCTCGCTCCTCCCCTCCCCTCTGAACCCTGTAGGTGAGCAACATAGTAACGGTAGACAACTAGATTTTAGGAGAGCATTTGACACAGTGCTGCATGATAGGCTGGTAGGTATGATTAGGAATCTTAGCAGAAGGTAGTAGTAAATGGCAATTTCTCAGGGCAGAGGCATATGACCAGTGAGGTAACATGGGGATCTTTGCTGGGACCACTTTTATTTAATGCGTATTGGACTCAACCTGATTACCACACTTGCTTGTGATACAAAGACAGCCCGCCTAGTCAACTCTTGAGAAATAGGGTATTAGATCACAGTGGAACTTGGTAGATGAATGGCAAATATAGTTAAACATGGTAAAATGCTAAATTATATACAGTAGTTGGGTGCCAAAAACAGCGTGAGAGCATACATGATACAGTGAATAAAAATTGTGAAAAATCTAGGGGTCTTTGTGGACAGGAATCCAAAGCAGATTCAACAGTCTACAGTAGGAGTAAATTAGGAGGCTTGGAATATGTGGGGGATAAAAGAAAAAAGTCATTTGGAGTAATTTTGCCACTGTACAAAGCACTGTTGAGGCCTCATTTGAAGTACTGTATCCAGCTCTGGGCATCGTACCACAAGAAGGACAGTGAGGCATTTTAAACAGTTTGGAGGAGAGCAACAAGGGTGATTGGTGCATTAACTTACTAAGGTCCCCCCCCCCCAAGCACCCCCTTCCAGAGACGTAACGTACTCGGGTACCTAGTCTATCTCAGTAAGTATCCTGTAGCTATAGGATAGTTTGTTGTTAGTCTCCCTCCTATGTCTCCTCGGTTCCCTATCCCCTTTGTTTAGATATTATGACTCTGGGTCCTTCAAGATCCTACAGCACTGTATACTGCCTTAACCCAGACCCGGGACCTTCTTTATGCTCCCTGTTGATGTAACCCTCAAATAACTTATAAGCCAGGACTGTGTGACCTTGTATTATTACTTATTATTGTATGTGTACCTTGTTTTTTGCTTCCACTGTACTGTTACTTTTATCTGACGTGGAGCCTTTGCAAAAGAGTCTGTGACTCAAAGGGTTGTAATTCTGCTTCTATTCAATAAATAAAATAAAAAGTAAAGATTCGTACTAAGAAAAGTAGATATGCAGGAGGCCGTAGCCCATGTAAATATATCTCCAGCCAGGCTGGTAAATCATCCCTGAGTTAATAAATGGCAATCTAGGTTTTGTTTAACTTTAGCAAAATTAGTGGATTCAATTATTGAACTTGGAAGTGAATTCCAAAGGGGAATAATCCTTTGGGTGTACAAGAAGTGTCTTTTGTTTGTTTTAGGATAGGTAAGTGGCAGTTGATATTTGTGACTTCTTAGGTGACAGTCCCGTGGGCTATAAAACATATCTAAATCTGACATTAGTTCAGTATCAGTGGATATTTTGCACATTAACAAGAGATGCCCTCTGATTCTCCGCTGCTCCAGGGAGTATAAATTTAATTAATCTAATCTTGCATTGTAACCTTTGTCATACATATTGGTTATAAGTTTGGTGACTCCCCGCTGCACCCCTTCCAACCTGTTCACACCTCTCCTAAGGTAAGGGCTCCACAGGGGAGAGCAGTATTCCAGGTGAGGTCTAACATAGGCCTTGTACAGTGATAAAATACATCCCCGGTCCCTTGATGTAAATGACCTCTTGATGTTACCTATGAGTCTGTTAACCCAATTTATAATATGGTTAGAATGGCCATGGAAAGATAAATCCGAAGTAATGATTATTCCCAGATCTGTTTCCTGTACTACTGGGGTTAGGGAGAGACCATTTAACAACTTCAGCTTCACTCAGTACAACTGCTAGGTCATCAGGTTGTAGGTTTGATGGACCAGTGGTACACTTCCATCCCATGAAACACCTTTGTAGACATATAATATTGAGTTCTAGGATCGTGGATATGTTGTTCATCCACACTGTTTGGCATGTCCCTTTCCCCTTTAAATCTTGCCGGAAGTCTTCAAGTTGGCTCCTCCCACCCGCCCAGGTGGTATATACCTCGGCTTCACCACATGACGCCAGATCTTCCTTTCCACTGGAAGATGCAGGTTGCCTCCCTCATGCTCACGCATTTCGTAGGCCCTGGCTTTCCATACTTCGGTTTTACCGAAATTGAAACTCGTCCGAGTTGGCGATTGCGCTTTTGAGTCCTCGATCATGGAAGAGAAGTCTTCTCCAGGATTTTGCTGGTGTCTTTGCGGCCAGAAGATGTCACGCACCGATCCCCATCTCACGTGCATCTACTGCCTAGGTGTCGGCCATGAAACCTCGTCCTGCAGATTTTGCTTGGCCTTCCATCCCAATGTCCTGGACGACCGCCTGGCACGTTTAAAGCTGGGGAGACCGGAGAAAAGGAATCCTCCGGTGAAGTCCAAGGAGGCTAGGTGGGCGGTTTCCGAGGCCGCGGTTTCCGCCAAGCAGCTGGAACACATGAAGGCGTTCGAAGAAGAAGCCACCCGCGCTTCAGACACTTGAAGCTTTTTTGTTACATTCAACTTGGGCTCCACTTTCACAGGTTCCTTCAAGGAGTTGTGCCAGTCTCTCCCCACCTGGGGAGAGGCACCCGGTGGCTCGCACTCCTTCCGATCTCATAAAAGAGATAGGAAACCGACCACATCTTCATCTTGGCGAAGGCGCTCTTGGAACTGAGAGAGGTCTCAGTCCCAGGAGCATGCGATATTGACCTCGGTCGAGATCACTTCCTCGGCCGCAGGCTTCACGGATCTTCTGTCAGGCCAGCCGACTGAGGATGCAGCCGATGAGGTCGAGATTGTTCTCGACCCCATCGATCCGTTGTTGCCGGCCCCGGATGACGACCCTTTGGAAAGGACTCCAGTCCTTGTCTTCCCTGATGAGGAGACCCAGCCTGCTGGTGTCCCCATCGAGGACCAGTTCAGGATCCCCGGGTATCACTGGTCCCTCCGGTGTCTCCCGAGTGACCAAGCTGGCCTGTCTGATCTCAGTCGAGGTCTAGGACCCCCTCATCCGGACGGCCGAGGAAGAGCCACAAGCGCTCCAAAAAGAGGCAGTGCCACCAGTCGTCCTCGTCATCCTCAGATGAGGAGAGGCTCCGACAGAAACTCCGGGGCTACAAGGACCTCATGTGGCAACAGCTGATTTTCTCCAGGCACAAGCCAGCTTCGGCTCCTACCCCAGCCATTACTTGGCTCTTGCCTCTCAGGCCAAGCTGACCCCTCGTAATCAAGCCCTTGGTTCCTTCGTCTCACAAGCTCGCCCATCCTCCGTTCAGCTCTATACCATTCTCTCCACCGACAGTGGTAGAGCCGCCATCTAAGCAGCCTGTGGGAGGGGCTCCTTCCAAAGAAGACCGACCAGATACCAGGCTTCACTGACGTCTGTCAGTCACAGTCACCCCAGACCGCCCTCGGTTGGTCGAGGGTGATTTGGGCTGCAGGTCACTGTACCCCGACTCTTCGGACTCTGGTGTCACCAGGCTCCGCTCTAATCCTGGGGATGAGGAGTCGTCCGTTGGCACAAGGATGGAGGAAAGTCCTTCCTCCTTCCAAAGGATCCTCTGTCTCATCTCTGATTCTACAGGGATGCCCCTGGAACCTATCCAGAAAAAGGCTGAGTACCCTCTCACGGACATCCTCAAGAGAGGTGATACCCCGACGGAGGCCTTTCCTGTGGCCGAGGCCATTGTTGGTCTGGCTCTCAAACTGTGGCAGCATCCTGCCTTGTGTCCAGCACCATCTGCCCGCATGGCACACAAGTATTCAGTGCCCATGGGGTGTCACTTGCGCGGTTCACAGAGCACCCTTCCGCCGAGAGCCTGGTGACTGCCTCTGTGTTCAGGCGTACTGGCAGATCTTACTTCGGGAAACAGCTCTTGCATCAGGTTACACCATTAGGACTGAAGCCGGCAGGCGCCAGGACCCCACAGAAATTTTCTAGCTAGCAGTATCCAGCAGGGACCGCCCCCAACGTCGGCCCCACCCCGACGTCAGGCATCATACAAAAGGGGCGGTCCCCCAGAATCCCCAGTTCTTTTCCCGCCGTCGACTCGCCAGCATCTGCCTCACAGATGACCGTTTCAGCGAACGACGACTTGAACTTCCAGCATTTATTTTATTAAATATCGACGTCTCCTACTCCTTCCACAGGACACCCCTCCAAGTGTGCCTGCAGCAAACAGATCCCTTTTAAGGATCTCCATTCAGCATGTTTGCGATGCCTAGGCCCAGAGCACGACACCAAGGCCTGCTCCTTTTGTCAGCAGTTCAACAGCCGCACCAGGATCCGCCGACAGAAAGCACTTCAGGGGTTCCTGTTAGAAGAAAAATTAAAAGCTATGGACAAAGACCCTGCCTCCAGAGGTGAGTCTACCTCTTAAGTCCCCAAAACATCGGGGAAAAACACCGGGAGAAGGCTAGAACCAGATCCCCGAACCGGGCCTCGGACTCGCGCACCAGCTCTAGCTCCACGCACTCCGACCGCTGTCCCTCCAGGGCTCGCTCGCAGCCCCCTCCCGTCAAAGTTTGGACTTCAGGTGGCTCTTCAGCTTCTCTCCACCTGCTCAAGACTCCCAGGACTTCGGACCCTTCTCCAGCGCCCTCTCGGGCCTCAGCAAAGTCTTCTGACCATCATCGGTCCAAGTCCTCTTCCAAGTCTTCTGCTTCCTCGGACAGACGCCGGGAACCTGACGCCAGATCCCCCTCCCAGGAAGACCAAGGACCTGATGTCCCTTAAATGGACAACAGACCACAAGCGGGCTGCCGACCCATCTCCGGCCAAACACCCGTTGGACCAGGCGTCCGTTCAGCATCCAACATTGGTCAAACGACCTAAGGAGCTGACGACTGCCCTCCCTCCATCAGTTGATACCGGTCACCGGGGCTCTTCCGAGGTGGATCTGACATTGCCCGACGATCAGGCAGGCGACACTGAGGATGTCTGGCTCCCGCAGGAGCTGTCGCCGGAACTGGCGACGCCCTCAGACCAGACGCCCGATACCGGCGACAGACCTACTCCGACGCCGGGACCATCGTCCGGTATGAACATCCAGGAGGTCAAAGAGCTGTTCACCTTTTGGTGGGACATGATTAAAAAGGATGTGGTTCCAGTGAAGCCTCCTCCTCCTCCCCAGGGTCCAGCAGGAAGACCCCCGACCCCCAAGGAGCCTACGCCACCTCCTAGGGGCAGATCCAGAGACAGGAGAAGACCCCCTTCACGGTCTCCCAGTCCCAAACGACCCAGAGGAAGAAGGTCCACTCACGGGGGGGAACGACTCTAGACCTGACTCTTCGGAGACCTCCAGGTCTTATTCTCCGATAAGTATCCCATCACCAGACCCACGAGACCTCCCCAGGTCACCTCCGGATGATCCCTCTTTTTCTGAGATCATGAGGCACATCCAGGAAAATATGGGGTGGGAAACTGAAGATCTAGACCCCGAACGACAGCGCCTAGCTCGATACCTTCGGCAGAAAGATCCTAAGCCTGTGGTGGTGCCACCCCAGGACACCGCGGGAGATCACCAAGGCTGCATGGAAACGCCCCGTGATTCCACTCCTGCTATGCCAAGAAGGCTGACTGCCTGTACAGGGTCCCTGTGGAGACCCGTATCTGGTGCAACAACCCTGGCTGATTCACTGGTCATCACGGCCTCTCATGACCAGTCACAACTACCGCAGCATTTGAGCACACAGCCTCCGGACCAGGAATCCAAGCAATTGGATTCACTGGGTAGGTGCATGTATGCGGCTGCTACATGCTCCATTAGGTCACTGAACTATCTGACTCACATGGTTCAGTTTCAGATCGCCCTATGGGAAAAGGGCCAGGACCTGGTTAGAGCCCTTCCGGATGGCGAACAGAAGGAGGAACTTCTGAACCTTCTTCACACAGAGTCAGAGTTGGGGACCCAAGTTTTGAGAGCCGCCTATGATTCGGCGGACTGTGCGGCCAGGGGAGCAGCCTCAGGCGTCTGTCTCCGGAGACACTCATGGCTTCACATCTCCGGATTTACCCCAGACGTCCAGAAAAATATCCTGGATGTCCCCTACAACGGAGAAGTCCTGTTTGGTGAGGATTCTGAAAAAGTCATCACCAAGTTACAGGACACCGGGAAGGCGGTGAGGACTGTACAGACCTAAGACTGGTTCCTTTCATAGGAACCAGAATCGTATTTGCGGCCGGCAACAATGGCAGCAGCCATGTTCCGGCCAGCAGCAAAGGGGGAATTTTAACTGCAAGGCTCAACCTAAGTCCTCCCCAGGCCAGGGTCAGTGATATACAAAGCCGACCCAGCCTACGGGAGGCAATGCCACCAGAGCATGACTCCTTCTCGGCCCCCGCCCCTCCTCTGGATCAATGGGAAGAAAAGGTTGGGTGCATCTCTCGCCACCTTTCAGGTTGACAGATGATAACCGCCGACCAGTGGGTCCTCCAATTGGTCGAGAGAGGACACACTGTAGAATTCCTCAACCACCCACTGTCAAGGCCTTCCCTGCTTTCCCGTTATTCGGGTCAGCACGCACTGCTCATCCAGCAGGAAGTAGTAGCGCTTCTGGAAAAAAGAGGCTATAGAGCACGTACCACGGAACCAGAGAGGCGCAGGATACTATTCCCACTTCTTTCTGGTTCCCAGAAAGACAGGGGATCTCTGTGTCCAATTCTGGAGCATAGCGACCTCAACGCTTCGGTGCTTTACAAACGCTTCCGCATGGTGACTCTTCCGGGTTTAATTCCCATGCTCAAGCAGGACACCATCTTAGCGTCACTGGACATGCAAGATGCCTACCTGCATGTCCCGATTGCTCGGGCGCATAGAAAATTCTTGCGCTTTGAGTTTCTAGGTCACCATTGTCTGTTCTAAGCCCTCCCTTTCGGACTGTCCTCGGCACCTCGGGTATTCACGAAGTGCATGGCAGTCATAGCGGCGTCTCTCAGGAGACAAGGCCACTACGTGTTCCCCTATTTGGACAACTGGCTCCTCATGGCCCCCTCTCGGGAGGCTCTGATGTCCGTGATCCACTGTATTCATTCCCTTTTTGGATTCTTGGGCATCATTATCAATCAGGAGAAGTCACACCTGGTTCCATCTCAGAGACTGCAGTTCATAGGTGCAGTCCTGGACACCGTCCGGGGAAAGCCTTTTTGCCCCAGGACAGAGTGGGCACAACAGATCCCTCATAAGGAATAGCTTGGCAAAGAAGACTGTCCCAGCAAGACTGGTCCTTTGCCTGCTCGGACACATGGCTGTGGCCATTGCGACAGTCCCTCTAACCAGTCTCCACATATGGGTGACCCAGTGGTTGTTACGGGTGCAGTGGGATCAAAAGCAAGACCATCTGCAGCTTCCAATTCGGATCAAGAATGCCATCATCTGGGATTGGCAATGGTGCCTCGAACCAGAGCACCTGTTGGGAGTCCCCTTTGTTGCGCCGTCTCCGATTGTGACACTCTCTACAGATGCTTCAGGGTCCGGCTGGGGAGCACACCTCGACGGGGTCAGGTCTCGGGGCTCGTGGACATCCCAGGAAGCTCATCTTCATATAAATATTCTGGAGATAAGAGCGGTCCTTTATGCCTTGCAAGCCTTCCAATCGGAGATTCCACTGGGTACTCTGCTGCTGCAGACAGGCAATACCGCGGTGATGTATTACCTCAACAAACAAGGATGCACTCATTCCTACCGTCTTTGCAGGGAGGCCATGAGGCTGTGGGATTGGGTGCTGCAGCACAGCGCAAACCTTATTGCTGTACATGTCCAGGAGGTCATAGAGGATCTGTTTCGCAGATAGGGGACACCAGAGTTAGGCCTTTTCGCGTTCCCATCCAACGCAAAACTGCCCAATTTCTGCTCGCTAGATCCAGGGCCTGGTGTTTTCTGGCGAGATGCGTTGTCCCTTCCTGGATGGGCAGATTCCTCTACGCATTTCCTCCCTTTCCATTGATCCAGAGGGTTCTTCTGAAACTCCACAGAGAGCAGGTGACACTGATATTAATTGCACCCTTTTGGCCCAGGCAGATCTGGTTCCCTCTGCTGTACCAACTGTCTCAGGAACCTCCGGTGCCTCTGCCAGTCCACTCTCACTTATTGTCCCAGGAGGCAGGATCCTTGGTCCACCCGGACCTTCGCTCTCTGAACCTGCACGCCTGGCTCCTAGGGACATAGCTGTCATGCATTATGGGGTCTCGCAAGAGGTAGCAGAAGTTCTAGCGGCTGCTAGAAAACCAGCCACTCATGCCACGTACGCCATGAAATGGCATAGATTTTGTCTCTGGGCTCAAGCATGGGGACTTTCCTCCTGGATTGTTCTGAGGGTTCGGTTCTAGACTACTTCCTGTCCCTCTTTCAGGCAGGCTTGGCCTTCTCCTCAATAAAAGTAGACCGCATGAGCCTTTTTGAGAGGCGACCTCCACCTTAGGCCTCCGATTAAGGATCCCATTCCTCCATGGGACTTACCCTTTGTCCTGGAGCAGCTTACGCTGCCCCCTTTTGAACCAGCCGCAGATTGCGAGCTACATCTTTTGGCATGGAAGACGTTATTTTTAGTTGCTGTTACTTCGGCCAGAAGGATTTCTGAGCTACACGGCCTTATGTGCAAAGAACCTTATTTGGTTTTTCACCAGGACAGGGTGTTCTAAGGACCAATCCAAAATTTTTACCTAAAGTGGTTTCAGCTCTCACCTTTAATCAGGATATCAACCTGCCAGTGTGTTTTCCTAAATATTCCAATAGAGGAGAGGCCCTGCTGCACACTCTTGATGTGCATAGGTGTCTTAGATATTACCTGACCAGAACCAGGCAACACCGTAAATGTGATCAGCTTTTCCTTTGCTCGTAGGATGCTGAGTCCTCCGGTTTCCAAACAGTCGCTTTCTAGGTGGCTCATCCATTGTATCATGTTCTTTTACCAGAAGCGTAACAAGTCCCTACCGGGTTCGGTTAAGGGACATTCCACAAGGGGGGTGGCTAACTCCTTTGCCGCTTTGAAGAACATGTCCACTTCAGCCATCTGCACAGCTGCTACTTGGAGCACTGTGCACACCTTTATCAGGCATTATAGCCTGGACGTTGCATCACGGCAAAGAGCTGGTTTTGGTCTAACAGTCCTTCAGGGACTACTGTCCTAGGCTTCGGTTCAACTCTTGATCTCTCCCTGGCCTCCTCCCTTTTGAGAGGGATTTCCAGAATTGCTTGGGAATCCGTCCTAATGGTGTAACCTGCTGCAAGAGCTGTTTCTCGGAGTAAGATAGTACAGTTACATAAGAACTTCCGTAACAGTAGATCTTCGAGAACAGCTCTTGCAGCAGGTAGTTTCCCTCCTACCATCCCCTCTGGAGGTAGAGTTGTTCCTTGAGTCACTACCTAGAATTCAGTGTTTATAACACCTCTCTGAATACCTTCTTTGAAGGCGGATCCTCAGTCTCCACTTCTGATGTCATCTAATGGCCAGGAGTCTCCGGCGGGAGAACTGGGGATTCTCGGGGATCGCCCCATTTTGTATGATGCTTGACGGGGGCCGGGCCAACGTCGGGGTGGCCCCGCTGGATACTGCTAGCTAGAAAATTTCCGTGGGGTCCTGGCGCCTGCGGTTTCAGTCCTAATGGTGTAACCTGCTGCAAGAGCTGATCTTATCTGTGTCAATCTTCACCATTCATCACAGATGGGTACTGGCGGAATCAGGACCCTCAGGAGCTTTTTTTTTTTTTTTTAAAGGTGGGCCGACACAGCCTCCAGTGCCGCCCTCGAGGGCCGGCGTACTGCGTCGGCGTCGAGGGTTGGCCGTTAGGCTGTGTCAACTCCGCCTGCCTACCAATTCTTCGTCTCCTGCCGTCAAAGTCGCCTCGTGGGAAGCTTTCTCTAGTAATTTAGGCCTTTCAGCCTGCGAAAAAAAATCGACTTCAGTCCGTCGGTCGTCTACCGGTTCTGGGTTCAGCCTCCACTTGACGTCGCCAGTAAGATCTTTCCTTTTATTTCAAATTGTGCAACATCGAGTCTGTTTTGTGGTGTTTTTTTCTCCGTAGGTCATGTCACCGATGGGAGGGCAAAAGTCTTATAAAGTAGGTCGGCCCCCATGCGTCGGTGCCTGTGCGGGCGAAAATATTCCGTCACGACCAGACGACCGGTGTCTCGGCCATCTTGGCCTGCTTCGCGGCATGGATTACGTGCGACTCCTGCTTCTCCATGGACGCCCGGCGTCCTTGAACATACCACCGTTGAAAGTGGAAGCGCCCGCCGACTTTCGGGGTAGGGATTCGCACTAGTCTGCTCAGCAAGCGGCGCTCTTCTTCCCTTCCTCGGGTCCCTCCTGGTTCTCTCGGACCGAGAGGTAGACGCTACTCCTAGCCTAGCCATTACCGAGCTCCTTCCATAGCGCAGGAGGCCCGTCCACTTCCCGGGGAGCAGGCGGGCGTGCCGCGGCAATCGCCCCGCCGGTGAAGGCTCCCCGGAGTGTCACTCCATGGCGAAGGCCGGGTGGCGCCATCACCCGGCGCGTTAGTCCAGTGCCTTGGCGCCCGTTAAGCGCCGTGGACCCTATCAGCGCTCCGACTTCGATAAGCGCAAATTTTGCCGTGGGCCTAATCCCAGCAATACCATTCTGCTTGGCTCGGCTGCTTTCACGCTTTACTGCCGTGGGGCAGAATCCGGCATCTTCTTTAGCAATGTCGCCCACCGGCGAGTTTGAGCACAGCGCCATGCCTGCGGCACGGCACTGTAGAGACCGTCGGCTTGACTGTGGGTGCCGTCCTCGGCGCGTCCCGCTCTCAGGTGCCACTGAAGTGCCGTGTTCAAGCGCCCGAGTCCGCCCTCGGAGCTGTCGTCGGCGCCCGCTTTGGTCCTCGGTGCTGCTTACGTGGCGCCAGGGGCCTGCGATGTAACTCGTCGGTGCCGAGGTTGCTGCTAGGGCTGCTGTCGGCGCGTCTCTGTCCCCGTACCGCTCCGGTGCTAGTGGACTTCGTGATTGCCAGCGTCTAGGCCCTGGCTCTGGACAACTGGCCCGAACTGCCCTGGCGCCTTCTGCGAGCCCGCCCGCGGGGTGGCAGAGGGCACGGATGCCACCAGAGCACAGCTTGGCTACCGCGGGCTCTCTGGCAAAGTTGTTTTCGCCCGCCCTCCTACTGTTTGGCTCAGAGCCTCAGACTCTACCTCTTCGGAGTCGGAGCGGGCTCGGAGTCAGACGGGCAGTCACACCCTTCGGGGTTGTCTGTGGAGGAGGGCGCTCCCGTGGTCTCGTCGACGAGTCGTAGCCAGCCCCCTACTGAGGAGAGTCAGGTGGCCCCCGAGGCTAGGGTCAGTGGTGCTGACCAGCATGCAGTGGTGCATGCCACCATTGCTCTGCAACCTGGCCTTGGGGGTTTCATCGACCCCTCGGTGGTGGTACCCCCTCCAGTGGTGTGTCTTGATCGCCCAACTTTGGGGCCCATCGAGAAGCCTGCAGGAGGGGAGGGTGCTGTTCCCTGGGTCTCCCCTTCGGGGCAGCCCAGAATGCTAGCTACCTAGGCTGGCCCTCTCGAGGAGGAGGAGGACTCTCTCGGACTGGGGGGTCGAGGGGTGTGGGGCCGGCGTTGGCCTTTCTCTGGGGTCCACCGGGCCTGAGGCAAGCAAGTGTTGATTTCCACCTTCCCCTTCGGTTCCTTGAGGTCCCATTCTTTTGAGGCAGGGGACCGTCCTTCTGGACTCTTACGGCCCGGTCGCTCACTGGGGATTCTTCTGGAGCAGCCAAGGCAGTACCAACGTGGTTGTACAGCTAGCGGCTGTGGAATGCTCTGGGGCACCCTCCGGGTGCTCATGGTCCGCTCCCTAGCCCTGGCGGAGGTCAGCCGACTTCCTTTCTCGCTCTGCCCCATCCCTCTGCCACATTCTCCAGGCTCCCAGGCATTCTTGGTCCCAGCGGCCTCTCAACTGGAGACAGTTCAGGTGGTGGCTGCTCAGTTCCCTGCCTACGTTAGGGCTATGGACAGCCAGCTTCAACCTCCCCCATGCAGCCACCCTGGGAACGATGGTGACCTCCAGCTCCTCATCCCCTCTGGGGGAGGAACCCCTGTCCACATCTCCGGCTGCTGATCTCTCCGAGTACCAGTGCTTCCTCATGAGGGATGCTGGAGGACTTGCACTTTCTCCCTCTTCTGTTGCAATCCTGAGCATGCGGCTGCGCCTTTCTAGGCGATTTGTAGGGCCACCCTTGTGGTGCCGCCCCTGGCCTGCTCCCTTTCGGGAGGCATCTCTTGCGTTTCTGGCAGAGCCCTTCTCCGGAGTTCCTGCCCTAGGGACCTCAGCCAGAGGTATTGCGCTCTCGGAGTCTCCAGGTTCTATGCCTCATCCGCAGTCCGGCTTGATGCATCTGGACACCCTGATTGGCTAGCCTCCACCGCGGGACCGCCCCGGATCAAGACTCCTTGGATTTAGATTTTTGGGGAGGAGGACCTTCACTTGGCACGGTTGTTCTTTCTATTTCCGCTCACCAGGCCCACTATGCAGCCTACAACAGGTTCTTGTGGTCCACGCTAGGTCAGATCCTAGCTGCTTTGCCTGACTGGAGCAAAACCAGACCAAGCCATCCGGCGCTCTCTGCACGTGGCCTGGAGCTAGCGAGGCACCAAGCGGGTATCCATAGCGTAGCGAGAGGTAGCTACCACCAGGGTCGTAGGGACATGATCCCACCAGGCGATCGGGCGTAGCAGCCTCTTCCCGGGTTGTCACTCTTGGTCCGGGTGATTGCTCCGCCCACCAGGGAACTACCTCTCTCCCGTGAGAGCGAGACGGCGCCTGTCAGGCAGCTTCCTTCCTCCGGGGACCCAGTCTCGCCTCCCACTCGGCCTCCTCAGGCCCGAAGGTCCCCCTAGTGTGTGCATCCACTGAGGGCTGAGGGACTCTGTCCCTTAGGGTGTAATGAACAGCCCTTCGGGGCTTGGTATCACCATTCTGATGAATGGTGAAGATTGACACAGATAAGATATGAAATTATGTACCTACCATAATTCTGATCTTTCTGTATCTTCACCATTCATCACAACCCACTCACCATCCCCTGGGGCCTCAGTCTCTGGGCCCCCCCTTCCTTTAGTCCCCTCTCTTTTGAGCGGGTAAAGTAGGGACACAGGAGGTATTTCTTGTAGGTACAGCTCAAGTGGCACTCTCTATTACATGTCTCCACCCGGATGAGGTGGGAGTTGGTGGTTGCCTCCTCCTGTTCTCCCTTCTGGTTTCCATCCAACTGTTTCAAAAAAAAAAAATCTCTTTTTCACCAAACATCTTTCCTGAAGTATTACATCCCTGTACCCTGTCCTTCTTCCAGAATAGCCGACTCTGCTTCTGAGGTATTGCCAGTTATTCTGTGCCTTGAATTCTGGCAGAGGGCTTTGCTACTCCTTGCAGTTCCTATACAATCTGGTGATGGACAAGGGTCTCGGATCCTTGTTACCTCTCACTCTCTCCTAAATTTTCTTCCCTCCCTTCTTCCGCTTCCAGAGATTGGGGCCCCTACCCATTCCCCTTAGTCTCATCTCTTCTCTGCTGTCCTCTCAGTCGTTATTTCTCCTTTTAGTTCTGTTTTTCCTTTCCTTTTTCTGTCCTTTGGACTCTCTTGTCCCACCCTCCATCCCTTCCTCTTACCTCGCCGATGACTCAGAACTGGTAGGCAGGCGGTCGAGACAATAGCGGCCAATCCTCGGCGCCACGCGGTGCGTCGGCCCGGGGGCGGCGCCGATGCTGTTTTGGCTCCGCCTACCCTTAAAAAAAAAAAAAAAAAAAAGCTCCCGGGTCCTGATCTCCGGCCAGTGCCCATCTGTGATGAATGGTGAAGATACACAGAAAGATCAGAATTACGGTAGGTACGTAATTTTCATTTCTCGAAGATCTACTGTTACAGTAAGTTCTTACGTAACTGTACTTTCTGCTGACACTGTCCAACCTCCCAACAAGGAGTCCAAGTATTTGGACTATTCGAGGCAGAAGGTCTACACAGCATCTTCCTTGGGCCTTAGTCAGGCAAGTTCGGCCGTCATCATGGCACACTTCTCCCATGCCCTTCTTGAGTCATTGGATGAAGTCCTTCCCCATCTCCTCACAGACATGCAGACCACAATTAAGCAGGTCCGTGATCAGGGCCGTGCTGTTGCCAGACAGCAGCTCCGGACGGCCCTAGACATGGACTCATTGCCTCTTGCCGCAGGGCTTGGCTGAGGCTCTCCTCCTTCCCGGCGGATACTCAGCACAAGTTAGCTGATGTGCCTTTCCTTGGGGCAGACTTGTTCGGCCCAGGAGTGGCCGGTCACCTACAGAGCATAGAGCAGTCCAGTGCCACCTTGGACGCCACTTCTGCCAAGAGTTCTTCAGGCAAGAACCAGCAGAAGAAAAAGAAGAAGCCTTTTCAGCACTCTTCCTCTGCGGTTCAGCAGTCCTCCTTCCAGGGAGGACAGCAGCAGGCTCAAGCTTGGCGCCCTCGGCCCAAGCCTGGACCCCAACAGGCCTGCAGAGCCTGGAGCCTCCTCCTCCAAGCCTGCTCAGTGACAGGGTGGGGGTTGCCACCCCTATTCCCATCACACCAGCTCTGGGTCTTCCTGTGAGGGGCCAGCTTCGCCACTTCCTTTTCGCCTGGTCCGCTATCACTATGGACAGGTGGGTTCTCAAAGTGGTCGGTCAGGGACTGCCTCTAGAATTCAAGCAGTACCCTCCCAGCCAAGCCCGTGCCCCTCGGGATGAACAGATTTCCGCATGCACCCAGTCGGCTCTTCGAGACGACATTGCTCAGCTCCTCCTCAAGGAGGCAGTAGCTTTCGTGGTGGATCTGTCTGCAGACCCAGGCTTTGTCTCCAGGTACTTCCTGGTGCCCAAGTGGACGCGGGGCTGGCGCCCCATTCTAGATCTCCATGACCTGAATAAGTACCTCAGGTCATGCACCTTTCGGATGGTCACTCTGTCCCAGATCATACCATCCTTGGGGCAAAACTTGTGCTTCTGCTCACTGGACCTGCAGGATGCGTTCTTTCATGTCCCAATCCGTCAGTCCCATCAGCGGTTCCTCCACTTCAGGGTTGAAGGGACCCTGTACGAGTTGCAAACCATGCCGTTCGGCCTGTCATCTGCCCCACGGGTCTTCACCAAATGCATTGCAGTGGTGGCGGCCCATCTCCGGCGTCGGGGGTCAGAATTTACCCCTACCACGACGATTGGCTCCTGGCAGGTTCCACCCAACAGGAGGGGGAGAGGTCCAGGGATCTGGCCCTCCAAACCTGCTCCCAGCTCGGCCTCCTGATCAAAGAGGCCAAGTCAGAACTCGTGCCTTCTCAGTTGATGGGCTTCATCAGGGCAGAGCTCGGCTCCCGGCGGACAGGGCAGAGGTTCTCTCCTCCTTGGCCCAGTCATTTCTGGTTGGGCACTTGCGCCCTGCCCAGGACTTTCTGTGCCTTCTGGGTTACATGGCGGTGTGCACCTCAGTTGTCCATTGAGCCCGGTTGCACATTCGCCCCCTTCAGTGGGAGCTGGCCGCCCAGTGGACTCAGTGTCACGGTCATTTCGACCAGCTGATCACTGTAACCCAGAAGATGTGGGATGCTCTCCAGTGGTGGACTGCCCCAGACCGGTTGCAGGAAGGGAACCCTTTTGTCCGGCCCAAGCCGACGGTCGTTCTTACGACCGATGCCTCTCTCATGGGCTGGGGAGCCCACATGGGGGACAATAGGGCCCACGGGCTCTGGACCCACGAGGAGTCCCAATGCCACATCAGCCTGTTGGAGCTCAGAGCAGTCAGACTGGCACTGTCAGCTTTCGCTCCTCGGCTCGGGGGTCAAGTGGTTCAGGTCCAGACGGACAATACCACGACCATGTACTGTCTCAACAAACAGGGCGGCATGCACTCCTGTCTGCTATGCAAGGAGGCGCTGTGCATCTGGACCCTCATAGGTCGGTTGGAGGCTGATCACCTCGCCATCAATGTGGCAGGAGCCTCGAACCAGCTGGCGGATGCTCTCAGCCGCTTAGACCAGACATCACACGAGTGGTCTCCATCCAGAGGTAGCTTACAGCCTGTTCTCCCGTTGGGGCGAACCGATGGTGGACCTGTTTGCCTCCAGGGAAAACACCAAGCCAATGCTGTTTCATGCCCGTCCCCCTCAGCAGGGCTCGCTGCAGGGGGATGCCTTCTCGAGGCCGTGGACCCCAGGCCTCCTCTACACCTTCCCTCCATTTCTCTTGATCCACAAGGTGTTACTCAAGGTGAGAAAGGACAGTGAGAAGGTGATTCTGGTAGCCCCAGACTGGCCGCGCCAGTTCTGGTATCCAGATCTCCTCAGCCTCAGCTGCAGGCCCCGGAGCGGCTTTGTACACAACCGGACCTGGTATCTCTGAACCAGGGGAAGGTCTTCCATTCAGACCGTCAATCACTGCACCTCACAGCCTGGTACCTGAGCAGCTAGTCTTCCAGACTTTGGGTCTTTCTGAAGATGTCTACACCATGGTGGAGACATCTAGAAAGGAATCAACCAGGAAATGTTATGCCTTCGAAGGGAAAAGGTTTTCCATTTGGTGTCAGGGTAAGGGTCTGGACCGCTTATCCTGTTCTATGGCTAACATTCTCGACTACCTTTGGTCTCTCCAAAGGGGGTCTACAGTCATCGACCCTTAGGGTGCACCTGCAGCCATTTCTGCTTACTGGGCGTGGGCCAGTCAGCCGACATTGGTGCAGGAGACGGTGGTCGGGCGCTTTTTCAAAGGCCTGGATTACATATCCCCTCCGGTGTGTGAACCTCCACCTCCATGGGATCTACTGCTGTTATTGGCAAAGCTCATGGGCAAGCCAGTCAAACCAATGAACAGGTGTTAGCTGTCACACTTGTCGTGGAAGACGGCCTTCCTGGTGGCAATCACATCTGTCAGAAGGACAGGGGAGCTCCAGGTGCTTTCGGTGGACTCCCCTTATCTGGTCTTCCACAGGGACAAAGTTGTCCTGCGCCCCCACGTGAAATTCCTTTCGAAGGTGGTGTCAGAGTTTCACCTTAACCAGGTGTTGACTCTGCTGATAAACTACCCTCATTACACCTCGGAGGCCGAGTACGGGCGCCATACCTTGGACCTGAGACGTGCTCTCTCCTATTATAAGGAAAGGACGGCGGAAATTCGTGGAGAGGTTCGCCAGCTGTTTGTCACCTATGCTGTAGCTGCTCCTGGCAGACCTGCAGCCAAACAGACTATTGCAAGATGGATCACATCATGCATAGATCTGTGCTACGAGTTGGGCAAGTAGCCTTCCAAAGGGATAAGAGCTCATTTTACCCGTCATACTGCTGCTTCGGTGGCTGCTTCCAGGGACATCCCTATCCAAGAAATCTGTCGGGCTGCTATCTGGAAGTCAGCAGACACCTTCATTGCCCACTACCACATCAACCTTGAGTCACACTGGGATGCTGGTTTTGGGGCCTCAGTTCTCCAATCTCTGTTCCCTAAGTAGGGGGTGTGCGCCTTGCCTCCCTCCTCCCAGAGAACTGCTTGGAATCTGCCAAACATTGTGGATGAACAACATATCCACGATCCTAGAAAAACAGGATCTTCCTGGACTGTCTCCATCACTCATTTACACTAATGGGATAGCGTCAGAGGTGCTAGGACCAGGCGGGAGAAAAACATTTTCAGAAGGGTCGGCGCCAAGACAGGACCGCGAGACTAGCTCGCACCTGTGTAGGCTATCTCGGCTTCGACTCTCCAACTGCCTCAGTTCCTTTTCTCCCGCCGTCAAGTGCGCTTGAATGTCGACATTGCTCGTCTGCCAGAGTCAAAGTTTTCATCTAAACATTTAGTAGTAATTTCTTATTTTACAAACAAGAAAAGAAGATTATGAAGAAGAAAAAGAAATTCTTTCCTGCCATCAACGGATTCGTCCTTAGATGGTATCGGTGATGGTAGGAAGACTTCGTTTAAAAGTTATGGCAGCGGGGCCGTGTCCGGTCTGCCACCCTTGATAAACGGGGAGGGGGGGGGGTTCCATCTATAGACAGTCCTGTGCTTGGGGGGAGGACAATCTAGCGGTTCCGGAGATCCGGCTCCGCTTAACCTCGAGCTCATCTTCCTCGTTTGGGGAAGAAGAATCTGTTCTGCTCGAGGTTGCCCTTTGGTACGTCTGCACGAGGATTGTTCGTCGGGAGGGTTGATAGGTCTGAACCGACTTTGGTGGGTTCCCCTTGGCCCCGCTCCTAATGACTGCTTTCTCGACTCTGGACTCCATCTCTGTCCTCGTTGGAGCTCCGGTGAGCAGTTTCACCTCTGGGCTGCTCCTGTGGAGCAGAGGGGTTTGACTTCTTCCAGTTTTCCTGGCTGTGTTCCTGATTTCCGGGCCTCGGAGCCATTGGACTGGATCTGGGTCGATTGGATCAGTATGGTGCATTGCCCGTTTGATGCCTTCGCCATTGTGTCAACCCCTCGTGCCTACCCCCTTCTCCCTTTTCCATGCAGGGGCCGACTCGGGCACCACCTTTTTCCTTCTCCCCTTCTTCTCAGGATTTCCATTGGCATTTTCCTTTGGCGCTGTGGATCGGCACTGTGGCTTGGTGCCTTGGTCGGCGCCGTGCCTCGGCGCTGTGGCTTGGTGCCTTGGTCGGCGCCATACCTTGGTGCCTTGGTCGGCTCGGTGCCTTGGTCGGCGCCATTGTCGGCACAGAGGGTCGGTGCCATCTCTCTGTGCGGTGCCACAGGTCCTGTTGTTGCTGCTGTTGGTTGCCGGTGCCGCTGGTGGTGCTGCAGGTGTCTCGCGGGGCCGCAGGTGGCGCCGAGCACCCATGGGTGCCGTGGGTGGTGCCATGGGCACCCATGGGTGCCACTGGTGTCCTCGGGTGCCATTCTTGCCATGGTACCATGGATGTTGGGGGTGCCCTCAGGTGCCATTGCTGCATGGGTGCCGGGGGTGCCTGCAGGTACCGCCGCTGGTGCCCTCGGGTGTTGCCCAGGTTGGCATAGGCACTGCTTGGTGTGTTCCTGTGCCATGAGAGATGATGGTACCGCTGGGGTGCTAGTGGGTGCTGTCTGGCAGAACTAGTGACACATTTTCCTTCTACGGACTTCTTCTCCGCAGAACTTGTGGCAAGATGTTTTCCGCAGAATGAAGTCCTGTTCTGCGGATTATTTTTTCCACACATCTTAGTGAGTGGCGGTCTACGTGGGATCTTGTGACATCCAGCGGTTTACTGCTGATGGAACTCTGCTGTACTGTTCTGCCAGCAGAATCTTTCGTTGCGCTCAGCACTTTCTCGGCTCCCTACGTGGTACCAAGCTCCTCGACATCCTTCCTGGTGGCGGAGTCTCTAGTGGCTCTGACCTAGGCCTTCCTTAGGGGTCCTTCTCTGGTAGAAGTGCATCTAGATGAGTCTTTCCCTCTCCTTCTGGTCAGTAATACAGCAGATGACTCATTTTATATACTGAAGGGCACGTCCTGTCTATCATCAGAGTCCGTGATGGAAGATCTTTTCAGTAGTTCCTCAGTGATGGGGTCCACTATAGTATTTCAGAATGCATCCATAGACCATACACTTTTGCATCTAGACTTTTTCACTCGTCAAGACAATTACACTCTGTGGAACATTCTGATTTAATGGTCGGGAGCCACTCAAGTTCTTCCTCTCCTTTGATAGGGGTATATAGCCCACTTCGGTGGCTTCTTCGATACAGGTGGTTAACACCTCAGATGGAGTACATCTTCGTCATTTTTGATTATCAGGCAATTCTTGCGAAATAGCAGCCTGAAAGCCTTGTTAGGCTCGGACTAATGGTAAAAAAACAGAAAAAAGAAAATTTATCACAGCACAGGGCCTAGATGAAATTTCCCGATACCACCCTTTTGGATCTTGTCAGGTTCTGCCTCAGCCCCCAGAGGCACCCATCTCTAGAATACGGTAAAGAGTACCTGACGTCTTCTACCCCTAAGGGGAGTCCGATCCAGCGACGGTATGGGTCATCTCTTTTCCAAGAGAGTTTTCTTTTATTCAGAGAGATTTCCTAGACCTTGGCGACTGCCCAGTCTGTTAATCCCCCATTTTAATCAGGCTTCTTCTCTTGAGCAGAGCCTCGCAGCAACAGAAGTGACTCTCCAGCGAGTCGGAACTCAGGTTCCTGCTTTCTTGCTTGCTTCCACTTAACAAATGACATACTCCTTTCTTGACCGTTGGTCAAGTAGGTCTTTTTTCTGAGATGGCTTCTCAAATATTCACACCTTTGGTTCCTGCGCAGTGGTTCCATGCCAGTCACTCAAGAAACTATCTTCTCCGAGTGCGTGACGGAGCTGTGAGGTTGTTTTTCAGCAAACAAACTAGAGTCCTTTCCTGCTCCCTTCAGGGAGGCTGGAGTGAGTAGTGCCTCACTGCATTGAGTCACTTCTGCCGCTATTCAGTCACTTTCAATGAATGGTTAGCCCTAACTTGGTCCTGCTGTGTCCCTCCTCGACGCACATCTGCCTCTATTTGCCTTACAAATCGAGCCCTGTTTTTTTCTGTCTGAATGTTTTTCCTCAGTGGACACATCCTCCTGTACACTTTCCCTCTCTTCCCTGAGTTCCGAGACTGCTACTACAGTTGTACTCACAGGGGCAGGATGATTCTTTTTGGAACAAAAAGTGGGTAGGAGCTGGTTCTACTAGACCACCATAAGAGGCTTCTAAATCGTGCGTTGGCCTTCCATCAGGAAGGTTTCAGTGACTAAGTGAAAACCATTCTCCTTGATGGGCTAACCCCACTGGGACCTTCTTTTGTTCACCAAGTAAGGGGTTCTCGTGCTCCTGGACCTGTTGTTCGCAGGTCAGCCATACTTGGTAGTGGGGGGTTTCCATCTGCGCTTTTCGGTCTATCATGAACCAGTAGACTTTACCCCCAGCTTTTTCAGTCCCTGAGGCCTTTTTACGTTGGATTAATATGTCTTGACACCATTATTTTTGATTCTAGACCAAATTGTGTGGCCGGGTTCTTGCTGCTCTCCTAGAGTGGTTGCGGCTTTCTGGCAAAGTTTCATTTTGCATCCATTGCAGTCTGCCAAGTGGTGAGTTACAACTCAACCACGTATCTTGTAAGCACTATGGTTTAGATGCTCTTTCCAAGATGGCTCTTTTTATTAGCAGAACAGTCCCTGGCTATCCTTTCTGAGTGAACCCTATCCCCTACCACCCTACTCAGGGTTGTTGTTTTAGCTCGGTACTCTCCCACTAGTGTGAATGAGTGATGGTTCAGGCTGTGAAGACATTGTTCTTTCACCTTTCTGGCAAAGGCCATCTGGGCCCTCTCAGGCCCAGAAAGACAGGATAAGTTATTTCATTAGTTACGCAGCACCTCCATGGTTGAAAAGGTACTGAGGTGGTTGGAGGGTCGACGCCGAGATAGCCTACACAGGCATGAGCTAGTCTCATGGTGCCACGCATGCGTGGTTCTGTCTCGGTGCCGACCCTTCTGAAAACTTTTGGCTCCCACTTGGTCCTAGCACCTCTGGTGCTATCCCACTAGTGTGAGTGAGTGATGGAGACTGTCCAAGAAGATAAGCAGTTTACGGTAAGTACGTAATTTCCATTTATTCACCTGTAGCAATAGTTCTAGAAGTGGTATATGTTGTTCATCCACACAGACCCACCCGACCTCCCCGGCTGCGGACGCACACAACCTGGCTTCCAGCGGGCTAAGATCTGGCGTCATGGAGCGGAGCTGAGGTATATACCACTCAGGTGGGTGGGAGGAGACAGCTTGAAGACTTCCGGCAAGATTTAAAGGGGAAAGGGACATGCCAAACTGTGTGGGTGAACAACATATACCATTCCTAGAACTACAGTTACAGGTGAGTAACCTGTTTTTATGGCAGTAATGTGAATTACTGCAGTATTTATATAAAGATTTGGTAATGGAGATTAACGCCAAGTATACAGTGGTAGAATGTCTTTTTGAAGCAGTTCTTAGTTGTTTGGAAAAGACTGGCTAGGCAGCCTGAAGAGAAACAAGGAGAACCTGCAGTTCACACTACATTTTATGCTTTACATTCAAAGTGCTTGTTCTTCTTTTCTCTAGGTTGCTGTATAACTGGTCCATGTCGATCCCGTGTAACATGGTTCTGAAGAAAGCTGTTGACAGCTTGTTGTGCTCCATCTGCCACATCCACCCCAGCTACTTCTCTTTACTAATGGGCTGGATGGGTGTTCCTGCTCCCCCCATACAGAGCCAGCATAGACTGTCCATGACAGATGACAGCAAGAAGCAGGACCTTAACTCTGGTCTAACGGATGACTCTAAAAATGCTCAGGCACCTATTGCACTAAATGAGTCTCAGCTAGCTACCCTTGCAGCTGCTTCACAGTCTCCTGAAGTGATAAAGCAGCTGTTGGATTCCGGTTTGCCTTCTTTGCTTGTAAGAAGCCTGATTAGCTTCTGTTTTAGCCACTTTTCCAGCTCTGACTGTACTGTACCTACAGTGGACATTCCCACAGACAGACTAAGAAGGCATCATTCTCAGCAGCACCTGGTCAGCAAAATGCCTCTCACAGCTGACCTGGTAGCCCCTGTTCTCAGGTTTTTGACAGAAGTTGGTAACAGCCATACTATGAAGGATTGGTTGGGAGGGTCTGAAGTGAACACATTGTGGACAGCCCTTCTATTTTTGTTGTGCCATTCTGTTGCAAGTTCCGGAGGTAACCATGGAGGTTTGCTGCAGACTGGCGGTAGAGCTAACTTGTCATCTTCATCAGCGGGAGTCGGGCTGACCACTCAGCAAAGAACAGCCATTGAAAATGCAACAGTAGCATTCTTCCTGCAGTGTATCTCCTGTCATCCTAGTAACCAGCGACTTATGGCTCAGGTAAGTTAGAAACACTGAATCGCACATCTTTAAAATTTCGACTTGTCTAAGTAGGTACAGTGAGACCAGTGGTGCACATTTACAGAATTCCTTCACAGCAAAAGGCTTGTAGTGTAACAATTCAGTCAGAATACCTCATTTAAAAAAATTGATTTAGAATATTGTCCACTGACTAGCATTGCAAGGCCCTGAAGTAAGGAGTTGATCAAGAAGATAAAATGTAGCTTCTGGAGCCCTGTTCTGGCCACCAAGAGCTTTCCAACCCATCCCAGGAGCTATTTGTTTTTTTGTGCCTCTGCTCTCCTGTTTTTTTTTTTTTTTACTGTTATGTTCTCTTTCATAGTCATAGACTTTCACCAGGTTTATCCCATCTGTCTGTCTCACTCATAACACTCTCTCTCTCTCTCTCTCTCTCTCTCTCTCTCTCTCACGTTCTTTCTTTTTTCAAGTCATGCATAGATCTTGGTGTGTCTAACTTGTCTCAATCTGAGCTCCCTTTTCTCAAACTCAAACACCATATTTCATCTTCTTATCATACCATACCAGCAGTGTATTCCTGACATCTTTAGTTTCTTTCCTGTGGTACTTTTTAATTAATTCAATTGTTTTAACAATATTTTGTATGAGTGTTACAGCTAGTGGCACAGCCCTTGAAGTTTCTCACAATCCTCCCACCCCCCGATTCTGTTGTAACTGAGCAGTTGCTCAGTGGTAATTTCCGGAAAGTTCTGCAGGTAAACATTTTTGCTGTGCACGCTTTATCCATAATATGGCTCTGTTGTGGTGGTATTAGAAAGTAATCCTGACTCCCATCAGCACACCACCTCCATAGATCCATCATGGAAGGCCTTGCCAGTGAGCAGCAGCATTAAAGCACTCTGATTCCAGTTTGTAAACAGAAAAGTGCCCCCAGGACTACTATTCGGCAAACAAGTAACCTTAGCCAGTGTATATTTCCCTTCCCAATCCACTTTCCCAATATATAGAGGGTTTATATCCACTCTACTTAACCTCATGAAAGGACAGCTAATAATGGGTGGGGACCTGAATCTGACTGTATCCCCCCACCTAGACTGCACAAAACCCCTTAACCATAGAAACAACAAAACCGCCAGACAATTCAGCTCGACTATAGAACACCTTGGACTGATAGATGTCTGGCACCGGATATTTCCCTCCAACCCAGGATTTACTTACTACTCCCCTAGATTTAAAACACACTCAAGACTAGATTACTTCCTTACGACCTGTGTGCACTTATCACTTATCCAGGATATTAATATAGGCCCTAAACTATTATCGGACCATCACCCACTGACCATTTCCTTGGACTTAGGATGAGAAAGAAAGAGATCGCTGTGGAGACTTAACCCGGCAATTCTGTCTGACCACGAATACGTCGAGAGCCTTTCCTCCCAAGATTTCCCGATTCTTTACTGAAAATTCAGACCCATCCATATCCCAAGCTATGCAATGGGATGCAAAGAAAGCTACAATTCGAGGTGTGTTGATAGTGTATTCCTCCAGAAAAAACAAGGAAAGGGACCTAGAATACCACAGATTATCCAACCAACTAAGAAATTACCGGATGCTATACAGAGAAGGAGATGCTGAACTCCAACTTTTGATTAGAAACACGAAAGCAGATCTCCAGAAGATAATAGACAGTAAAGTCCGTCAATCTTTATACTATTTGCGTCAGACGATACACGAGGGAGGGCCTAGGAGCGTTAAATACTTGACACGTAGATTAAGGAATAACAAGGCAACATCCACAATTCTCCACCTTAAAAATCCCCTCTCAGGACAGACACACCATACTGTGGCACACATCCAGAAAGCCTTTACAGACTACTTCTCTAAACTCTCTTCCCCCCCCAATACACCAAATCAAGCCGAAATGATGCAATTTCTGAAACAAGCAAATTTACCAACCCTCACTTCCCTCCAAATTAACTCCCTAAAAGCTCCAATTTCTCCACTTGCAATAGAGGAGGTAATTAAAAATATTAAAATAGGAAAATGCCCAGGTCTAGATGGCTATATACCGGAGTGGTATAAAAATTCAAAAAAGACTTAATCCCAAAACTCCATGCTCTTTTCAACGAGATTTCCCGGGGCGGTTTACCCGCCACCCCATGGGACTATACAACTATAGCACCAATAATAAAACCTAACAAAGACCCTGTTGACCCCAGATCTTATAGGCCAATCTCAATTTTAAACGTTGGTTACAAAATTTATATGGCTATTCTTTCTACAAGACTTGAAAACATAATCCCTAATATAATACATCCTGACCAATCTGGATTCTTTAAGAGTAGGAATACATCAGATAACATCCGTAGAGTCTTACTATTACAAGAATTTGTATGAACCAGGCAGATCCCAGCGGCTTTTATTAGTCTAGACGCGGAAAAGGCGTTTGATCGCGTCTCATGGCCCTTCCTATGGGAAACTCTTAAAATGTTTCACTTCCCCCCACAATTTATCACCTGTCTAAAAACAATATACAGTTCTCCTAAAGCATATGTCAAAGTTAATGGCTCCCTGTCTCGGCCCTTCCCCTTGGCCAGAGGGACAAGGCAAGGTTGTCCTCTGTCCCCCTATCTTTTTGCTTTGTTTATTGAACCACTGGCAGCTCTTCTTCGAAACACTGCCTTAGTAGAAGGTATCCCGATAGGCCAAAAGGAATACAAAGTAGGATTGTTTGCAGATGATATAATGTTAACTCTGTTGTCTCCACCGCAATCAATCCTGTCTATATGGAACGTTTTTTCACAGTTTGAAAAACTGGCGGACTTCAAACTAAACATAAATAAAACTGAAATATTATCCTTCAACTATTCCCTCTCCCCAGTTAAAAAAGGCCTTCCCATTTAAATGGCAAACAACTAAAATAAAGTATTTAGGCATCTACCTCCCTTTTGACCCTGGGGTCTTAGAACTATCTAACTACGAACCTGTTACACTCCAGATACAGGCTGATCTAGACAGGTGGTCCCTAATTTGTGTCTCCCTACATCAAAAAATATTGATAATTCGTATCATTGTCCTCCCTCAGATCCTCTATCTGCTCCAGACCATCCCCTATTTCCCCTCTTAAGTTTTACTTTACCTCCTGGAATAAAATCATAGAAAACTCTATATGGGGGAAAAATCGTCCTAGAATCAGACTACCCATCCTTAAATTATCCCTAAAGCAGGGGGGGTCTGAACCTCCCAGACTTTCACTTATACGCTCAAGCAGCATTCCTAAGAACCGTAGTACTATGGCTCACTGAATCCTACAATTCCCCTTGGAAAACTATAGAATTTCAACTCAGTGATTTATGTGACATAAAAAAGATTCTGTTTTCGTCCGACAATAAATCCCTTAACCCTTCAACTTTAACAGAAATAACGGCTCAAATGTACAAGCTCTTGAAACAGATAAGAAAAGCAGGCTCAATTCAAAAAAAAATTGAATATTGTAAGCTAATAAAATAATAATAATTTTATTTTTAAAGCACCTTTCAAATTTTCAAAGCGCTGTACAAAACATATAGTAAAAAGAAAACCAAACATTATAATATAATACAATATAAAACATTCATAAAACCACAATTTCATCAACAATTCATATAAAATACTATAAAAAGGCAATTTGGTACAAATTAGTTTTTAAACCAATCTTAAATTCCCCCATGGAGGTGCACTGCCGTAACCGACAGGGTAGAGAATTCCAGAGAGTGGGAGCAGCGTAGGAAAAAGCTCTACAGCCAGATGAATTTAGACTCGCTCTCGGAATCTCTAGCAACCCCTTGTCGGCCGAGCGGAGCGATCGGCCAAGGCAGTAAGACGCTAGAAGATCTTTCAGATAAGCTGGACCCTGGTCATGTAGGGCTTTAAAAGTCAAAAGTTTAACATCACAAGATGAAAAATTTATCCCTAATTATATGGACCAAGCCTTCTCACGATGGCGTGTTATGGGCTTATCACACATATATCAGTTCCTGTCTATAGAAGGAATTATTCCTTTTAATAGACTTCAGTCTTCATTTCCCCTCAAGACCTCTGACAGTTATTTTCAGATTCGTAACCGTATCCTCCGTAACAACATAATACCTCCCAGATTACCTGTCCCTACCCCTGATTTACTCAAATTGTTTATTGAAGCAAATGAGGGAAACTTGGGAGCTCACTTAATAGGCCTAATTCATAGAGAGCTTCGCGCAGGCCTTCTCACTTCTACAACACCTATACTAGCTTCCTGGAATAAAGACCTGCAAACACAAATCTCCCCCGAATCTTGGTCAAGATCATCCCTTACCGGAGGGAGTTTGCATGGAAATGTCGCTCCAGATATTTCAGAGCCCCTTCTGTATTAATGAAATATCTCCCTGACGAGTATGGGAGGTGTTGGAGGAAATGTTGTTGTCGAACCACGCTTGGACATGTTTTCTGGTCCTGTCCATTCCTTATGCCCTTTTGGCTAACTTTCCAGAACGAGCTAACTCTACTTTTCACTGAACCAGTGGAGCTTACTGCTGAACAGTTCCTTATGGGAGTTTTTCTGGACCATGCTCCCCTCTGGGAGAAATCTTTGCTACCGATATATTTTATAGTTGCCAAGAAGGCAATTACTAGGTGTTGGATGAGGCCCCAGATCCCTACTGTCCAGAATTGGAGACAAACAATGTCTGAAATCTATAAAACTGAGACCTTCAGTTCTGAACAGCAGGGGGCAATCCATCTTACGAATGCTGAAATGGAACCCGTGGATCCAGTACGTAACTTCACAACATCTAGATCTTAATATGTAAAACCTAACTGAAAAAATAAGAAAAATAATTACAAAGTCGTGTTTTCCCTGAATAGTCATTGACCTGAGGTTTCATCCGTAGGTAAATCTGTTTACTCAATTATATGTTAATAAGTGGAAAATGCACTTTACAAATGACAAGTATTGTATTTTATTCAGAAAGAATGTTTCAGAATCTAGTCATGTCCATTGTGTATTTATGTGGAAAATTACTTAATAAAAAGAAATCTTAAAAAAAGAAAAGTGCCCCCAGACCTGCTGAACCAAGGCCTTACCTCATTGTAGGACAGGCATATTTGCTGCAGAATTTTTTCTTTCATGGTTTAAGGGAAGGCCTGATCCCTTCCATATCCTTATGTGGATCTTTGCTCCCACGCTCAGAAGTTATGTGACCTCTGTGTTTGGAAGTACTTTTTTTTTTTTTTTTTTTTTTTACAGAGCTTATTTTTATCTTTCAGATGACATTTTGCTACAAATCAAAGCCACCTCCCAACTAACCAGACTGTTATTAGTTGAGCAGGGTTTTGATTTTCAACAAAACTGCTAACAACTCTGTGTTAAAAAAATGCCCCATTTACTTCTGCAGCACTCTCCAACAACATATTTCCTAAAAAAACACCTCAGTTCTGGGGTGGGGGACTGCATATTGGGAGGTGGATGAGATTGGGCTTCTGGCTCATTGGAAACAAAATGCGATCAGTTCCATCCCTTAAACCACACAGAAAAAAATTCCAGGTCAACTGGGTCTTATTGTAGCAGGTTTGGGGGGCATTTTGTTACTCCCTGTAATTGGTGCTCTTTAAAGAGCACCTTTCTCAATGCTTTTAACAATGAACAGGGATCTCCCTTATCTGAATAGGAGCCCCTCTGTGTTGTGAATTAATTTTTTTCTGCAGCCCACAAAGGAAGGGAAGGGATCTTAATTTGAGCCTGAGGGGCTGGCAGCACAACTCCTTTCCTACTAGCCCACTCAGCTCCTGCGCGTCTACATTTTATGACATCTGTCTCGGGAGGGTGCAGGGTGCACTCCATTTCCTTCTATGGAGCATCATTTCTTAAGTGGATTTGCCGATTTTCAATTGTGTTTTGGGAAAGATCGATGTTAGTTGTTAGTTGAACTCTGGCAGCTGTCTTTCCCAAAACCTAATTTAAAATTGGGAAAATTTGTTTTAGAAATTATGCTCCATAGAAGTGAATGGAGCGCATCCCCGAGCCCTCTCTCTACAGATGTCATAAAATGTCTGCGCTCGAGGGCAGATTGAGCTGGTAGAAAGTGGAAAGAGATCATGCTGCCAGTCCCTCAGGAGCAGATTACGATCCCTTCCTTTGGGGGCTGTAAAAAAAAAAAAATATATATATATATATATATATACACTGTGTATATATATATATATACACTGTGTATATATATATATATATATATATATATATATGTATTACAACACTGAGGAGCTCCTATTCGGGTAAGGGAGCTCTCTGTTCTTTGTTAAAAGAACCAAGAGATATCAAGAAAGGTGCTCTTTAAAGATTTCAATCATACTCATTCCATTTCACGAATGTACTAGAACAGAAAAATAAAAGGATATGTGGATGGATTAGAATCATTTTGTTTGTTTTAACAGATTATGTAATATTAAAATGTTTCTTTTTTACTGCCCTGCTCAATACTTGAATGTGTGCTAGGTACATTGAAGAATGTAACATGATGTTAAGTTTTGGTTTAGCAGGTGACTCTGAGTCTCTCCGTCCCAGAGTTTTGAAAGGCAGTTTGGAGTAGTGGTGAGAATGCCGAACTATGACATAAAACATCACAGGCTGAACTCCCACCGCAGTCAGGCAACCTTGAGCAAGGCCCTAGACTTTCTTATTCTTCAGTCTCACCCAGTTGCAAAACTGGGCAGAAGCTGTACTACAGTAAAAACGAGTTGGCTAACCTCATTTGGTTCATCTTCAGTAAATCAATTGTAAAAGAATGAACTAAAAGTAGTAGCAACAGTTAGATAGCCTTGTAGGGCTCTACTATATGTGTTGAACTGCATCTCTAACTGTGTCACCAATCCCATACTTCTAGGTCCTGTGTGAATTATTCCAGTCATCCCCACAGCGTGGAAACCTCCCAACATCAGGCAATATTTCAGGGTTCATCAGACGGCTCTTCTTACAGCTCATGCTAGAAGATGAAAAAGTGACCCTGTTTCTTCAGTCTCCATGCCCGGTAGGAGTTGCTAATACTGTAGGAACTCTTTATTCTCTTTTTATTTTTTCTGCAGTATTTCAGAATATTAAGTGATACGTTAGGTACTTCTCAAAGAACAAGAGATTGAATGCACAGGGAGCCAATACCATCTATGCTGTCCTTCCCCAGAGGATCAAGTGTGCACTCCGCTGCCTCATTTCCCACTGATAACCCAGGTAGGCTGGCTTGACAGGAGTGCGAAGCTTTGGCCCTCACCATTTTCTAAAAGGCAGCTGATGAGACGCTATTCTGATGGCTCCAACGGGGGACAGAAAACTTAAAAGAAAACAGATGAATGCTCTTGAATGGCAGATGATACCCCCCACAGTCCTGGGGACCTTTAAATTTATCTGCCTGCTCGATGCTGCTGCCCTGCCTGGATGTAGAGAGCATTTGTGGGTTAGGTCCTGTAGTGGGAGGTAAGCTGTGGAAGTACAAGGGCAGAGGTCACTGGAGACCATGTAAGGTGAGCAACTTGGGTGGCAAGAGTTTTTGGATGGCAGAATGAGGTATTGGGCAGAAGGCCAGGTGAGGGGAGAAAATAAATGCCAAGGGGACATGATCTCTAGATTACATAAGATTTACAAAATGGAAACTTAGAAGTAATTCTTTTTCACACATATAGTGCTCAAGATATGGGATGGTTTGATGCTGAATCTATTTCAGAATTTCACATTCAAAAAAGAGCAAGATAATCGCATACAAAATATGAAACAGTAGAGACAGTTAAGTGAGGAAATAGAATTAGCATAACAGGCATGAAGGGTCAGATATCGGCCTCTGGTGTTTTAAATTCTTTTATTTTCTGCACTGATTGCTTTCTGTCAGTGGAAACAAATTCTCAGAAAACAGATTCCACGTAATATTATCTGGGTTACAGACATTTAGAACATTGAGTGAGCATACCGAATAGTCAGTTTACATAAAAGAGTAGTACATGAGATCCGTAAAAGGACACTAGGAGAGAACTATTCAAGTCTTTCGTGCATCTCTTAAACCACACAGATACTTAAAAGCATCAATCCCAGTGCAAGGCCATCAAGGGTAAACAGATCCTCATGTAAGCCTGGCTGACATGGCTTCGCCAGAACAGACATCACATTTTAAACAGGCTTGCCTTATACATGTAATCCAGTATAGGCTGAGAATTACAAAGTACAGGCACGTGTTCGTCCTGTTGGGATTGTCATTCTCAGCCTACACTGCCTCAAATGTACAAGCTTGTTTAAAAGTTGATGGATGGCTGCTCTGACGAAGCCTTGTCAGATTAACTTGTGCAAGCATTTTGCATACCTATGATGCCTTGCATTGAGATTGAAGCTTTAGGATACATGCATGGTTTGGAGAGAGGCACCAAAAGAATAATATCCACTAGGTGTCATAGTGGGCCCAGGAACAGTACATGTACAAAAGTACCTAATTATGTATTAACTAAGTTCTTTTCTGACAGAGCAGTTTATTAGAAGTGACTTGAGTTTAACAGAAAAAGGAAATTCTTGTCAGAAATTTGCCAGGCAAGTGCAGAATCAAAGCTAGAGATGAATGAGAGAGAGGTTAGATCTGTTTACCATATGTTATTCTTCTTTAGTCTGCAGCGACAGTAGTCGGACGTTTGGGACTTCTTATATGAGAAAAACAACAGCATCTAGAGATGATAAATGGCTGAGGT
This sequence comes from Neoceratodus forsteri, assembly GCA_016271365.2. NCBI lineage: Eukaryota > Metazoa > Chordata > Ceratodontiformes > Ceratodontidae > Neoceratodus > Neoceratodus forsteri. The sequence goes on from CM057451.1 coordinate 144,814,495, forward strand.
GTTTATTGGTCAGACTGCTTTTATTCTCCAAGCAGAAACCTAACCACAAACCTAAATGAGTTACATTTAAAAATGTAAATATGTTTAAAAGAAAGAATGTTTGAGATTCCAGAAAATAAAATGCTTACAGTAGGCTCAATCAGTTGATGCTTTTTGATGAGAATTGGTAGCATTTTATTACTTAGATGTGCACCAGGTAGAAAATTGGGACAGTAGCTTGATGAAGTGGCATAGAAGAAAGGGGGTAAAACCTATCTACCTGGGCCCAGCCACTACCATCACCCTTTCATACAGCTTCCTTTTCTTATTAACCAGTACATAATTGTATAACTGTGGGAACTTAATTGCTGACACAGGCAAAAAACGATAGCAGTTATGGTTGATTATTGTCTGCTCCATGATGGCTTACCTGGCTGTGAAAAATAAAATAAAAAATTCATTTTTAAAAAGTATAAGAAGGGGTGCCTTACCTCGACCCACACTGGTGAACCGGGTTCAGAGGTCACACGGGGGGGGGGGAGCTGGATTGAGCTGCCGACTGGCAAGCTCTCGTCTTTGGGGAGGAAGCACTGCATCCCTTGGCTGATGGGCGACCCCCAGTGGAGTCTGGAGGAAGCCTTGCCCCAGGGGCCTAGGCAGGAGGTGGGGGGAAGAGGCTGTGACCAGGGCCACCCGGGCGCATGTACCTCCACGCGTGACAAGGCACTGACCCCTGGGGCCTCCAGGAGAAAGTAAATTGTAGGAAAATACCGGGTCGGCAGGGTGGAGACCGACTCCTCACAGGCGCTGCTCCCGGCCGAAGCAGGTAGTTCCGGGGACGGGCTGAGGGGGGCGGGTCGATCGGATGGGGCCGACCGGGAGAGAGAAAAATTGTATATATAAAAAAAAAAAAAAAAAAAGTTAAAGTATAAGAAGGAGCCAGTCTGAGTGCAGAGGTTCACATTCTGTACAGGACCACAGGATGTTTTACTGCAGCATATCTGTACAGTAGCTCTGCACTCTGAGTAACTAAGAGCATTCAATTGCGGTATTTTTTTTACAATTTAAATTTTATTAAACTTATTTACACATGACAACAGCACAATACAACATGTGGCCAGTCAAGCACTTACATAAAGTTTTCATATACAAGCTACTATCAAATCCTCTTCTTCTAAACAGTATAATAACTAAGCAGAAATTTGACACAAGATGGTACATAAAAACAAAGTAGGATAAAATAGCATAAAAAAAAAAATAACATGGGGGGGGGGATGCGCAGTTGTGTGCCGTGGGGTTAGAAAATGCTGCATACATAGAAATGTCCATGAAGTCCAAAGTAGCACCCCACATCGTCCATTTATTCTCCTAAAAGAAAAGTGCAACAGCTTTGTAAAACCTATCTCAAGCAATTCCTTCCAGAGCTATGAATGCATGTTTAGAAAGGAAGACAAAATGTCAGCACACTACAAAACAGAACTGTAAATACTTTTGCTGGCCAGCTTGTACGAGTATAATTCTTTTTAAATAGAGTGTTGTTAAGTGTGTGGCAAAAATAATTTGCTCGGCCTGATAGTGTAGTCATGGCAAGGGCTGATTGCCATGTGGTTCACCCAGGTTCTGTCCGGGGTGTCATTGCCGTCTCAAAGAAGGAGAAGGATTTAGCTTACAGAGCATTTTTATCTCCTCTACAGTGGGAGGGCTGTGTCGTGTGTGTTGGAGGGGGGAGTGTGTGAGACACACGTGCATCAACCGTGCTAGCACTGGACAGCTTTGTGTCTCCAGTGGGAGGCACAGAAAACAGGGAAAAGTAGAGGTTGCTAGGCAGGAATATAAAGCCAGGTCTATCCCCACATCCAGCAAGGGCTAGTTGACTCCACTGCCTGGAGACAACCTTGGTTATCTTTGCCACCCACTACTAGTGACTGGATTGTGCGAGCTGCCCGCCGAAGCAGAGTGGCCACATCTTATCACAGTGGACAGTCGGGGAGGGGTAGGCACATGGTGAAGAGTTGTGTTGGGAAAATCTTGGCTGTCTGGGGGTTTATGGAGGTACAGTGGCCATTTCATTGGCCTGGTCGAAGAAGGACGGGCCCAAATAAAAACAAAAAGGGTAAGTTGAAGAAAAAAGGCAAACTCTTAATTATAAAAAGGGTCTCAGAAATGTTCCATTCTGATTGGCTGTCCGCCTTCCGACAGCCTTTCACTACTCTCTGTTACAGTCATGTATAGCCTGATTACCATGGCGCATGAATTTTTCCTGTCAGCATTCCATTCTCTAGCACTGCAGAATGACTGAAATGATGCATTTTGAGTCTGAACCAACATTTTTCAACAGTTGGTAGATGAACTGTTTTATTAAAACTCTCCCTTTTACTGAGGAAAATATTCAAAAGGTACACTTCTGATGCTTTTCTTTCTAAATCAGTTTTTTATAATAACAATAAGGCACTCCCAGGAGTTAGTTACAGTTATTCAAACACTTGGTCATGCCTTATTGCTTAAATGTTGTAGTCAAGTCAGCTGACTACCGGAGTAAAACATCCAGCCATATCTGTGTGAAAGAGAATATTTACGGTTATGAATACCGTACATCCCCTTATCTACTCAAAAATGATTCTAATGCATTGTATCCCTGTAACCCTCAGTTTACACACAAACTTGTTATGTTGTCTTGTGCCTCTATAGCCCTCCCGTTTATACACAGACCTGTCATACAAACATAGACACTGCTAGCAGATAAAGACCAAGGGTCCATGTGGTTATGTTTTTTTGCATGCCCTTAGCTCTCCATTTACAAACAAATTTGTTATTTTGCTTTATGTTTCTGTACCCCCCCTTTACACACAGAAAGTGTTATAGTGCCTCGTGTCCCTCTAGCCCCCCATTTACATACAGACCTGTTACAATTAAAGCGCACCTTTCCTGCTCTTTTTGAAATTGCCCCCTCAAAACCCTGAATGACCCTTAATTTGCCCCCAGTTTATGTGCTGCTGAAAGTTTAATTTTTATGTGCCTCAGTTCCTATGAAGGGAAGGGATTGTATTTTGGTTCTGTGGAGCTGAGAGCCTGATCCTTTCCACTTCCTGGGTTCTCCGCACCACCACCCCCAATGCTAGCACATTTTGCGATATGGTAACCATCTCTTTATTACTATTGTAGTGAGGTCTTTGTCTTTTTAAATTGCTTTCCTATTTTGGGCTCACTGTGAACTGAACTGTTGAAACCATGAGACTGAGCCAGCCTAGTGGCACTGAGGATTGAGGCTCTGGACGTCACACTTCATGCCTCACTGGTGATCTGGGTTCGGATGCAGACTCTGGTTAGCAGGGATCAGCTGGGGAGGAAGAGGACAGGACGTTTGGATGGCTGTTCTCCTCTTCCAGGGAGGGAGGGTTTCGGTTCCCGGCACTTGCCTGGCCGTTCAGGGTTTTAAATAAGCTGAAGAAACTGATTAGCAGTTTGACAAGTGGAAGTTCTAATCAGTTGTGAAAATGCATAGCATTTGGCACAGATTGATTAGCAAAACTTTTAAAAATTATATAGTTTTATTAATGTTGTGTACAGTCTCATGGACTCACTCAAAATGTTTAGCAGTCTACTGTTAAGCATTTCTGAAAATGATTAGTATTACCCTGTTTTGCTTAGCGTTTTGCTGTGCCATACCAGCTATTTAATACCCCAGTCTGGGATTGTCAGCATGGGGGAAGGGAGTGGTGGCTGCCAATGCTTCACATACCTGGGTGTGCCTGGGTCTCTGGATGTCATTGCACACAACTCCTTGGAGAAAAAAATGGAAAATGGTTTCCTAAGTTGCCATTGACCCTGGCCACTTGGTAGCCCTGCACCCAGGCCACAGTCCATTAGCATGGAGGTAAGTCCTGAAGGAAGATTGGGGAGCGGTGCTGGGGTTGGCCATCCAGATGGCAGCTTGGGTCCGAGGGAGAAACATCAGTAAGCGCAGAAAAAAAGATGTTGCTAGACTGGCTGCCCCTCCTGCTGTGCTGAGGCTAGAGCTTCTGTATGGCACACTGTTGAGTCCAAACAAGGATGAAACACATTTCTGTGGTCCGCTGTTTTCAGCCTTGCAGTCATTTCTGAGGCATGTTGGCTCCATAGAGTCCTGCTTAAAGTGGGGTCAGCCTAAATAATTTTGTGGTGATGTGAAAATAATACATCTTCCTGGACATAAAGTCTCCACCACTCATTCACACTAGTGGGACTATGCTGCAGGCACTAGGACCCAGCAGAAGCCAAAAATCATCAGGAGGGCTGGCGCTAAGGTCGGACCATGCATGCGCGGCTGACTCGCACCATATAGGCTATGTCGGCGTTGACCCTCCAACCACTTCAATTCCTTTTTTCCCCACTGTCAAGTGTGCCTAAAGTATTGATTTTGTATCAGCTAACGAACAAATGAAGTCTTTTTCAGCCCGACTTAGACAGAGTCGATCATGAACGAGGCCGGTGATGGTAGGGAGACTTCCCTTGGAAGCTGTGTTAGCAGCAGGGCTGGGTCCAGTCTGCCACCTTCTTTGGAGAGGGTTCTGACCATGGGCAGTCTAATGCTCGGGAGAAAAGACGGTCATCCCAAAAGCACAAAAGGCAGCGGGCCCATTCCCAGTCGAGGTCCAGAACCCGGCATCACTCAGCCTCGAACTCTTCTTTGTCCCACTGGTCGAAGAAGAAGTGGTACCGCTCGAGGTCACCCTCTGGTACGTCTACACGGAGATCGCTGGTGGCAGGGGGCAGGAGACCGACCCTGGCCCCATGTGCATTGTTGCGGTCCTGGTTCCTGGCAGTCAGCGATCCTCTGCTCTGGAGTCTCTCTCACCCGGGGCCCTTCCGTGAGCAGTTTCATCATTGGGCCTCTTATGGAGCAATGGGTCTGGTGATTATCGCGACTGCCGGCTCCGGGGTGTGAGGGCTGTGGACGGAGAGGTTGGGCCAGCCTGGTCGCGTGTCACGTTCTCTGGTGTTGTCGAAGCCGCTTTCTTGTGCTATTCCTCCTCACATGGCTGCAGTGCAGGGGTCAGCACAGGTGCTATCTTCTACTTCTTTTCATTCTTCATTCATTCAAGTCCCGGGGTGCCCTGGTGCAGAGTTTGGGGACCCCGGGCGCTCTCCCGGTGCTGATTGCGGTGCCGCTTTTGGCTCTGGCCTTAGTGGCGTCACTCCCAGTGCCGCATGCTGCCCTGGCGCTGTTGTCAGTGCCAGTGACTGCGCCGGTGCTGCCTCAGGTGCCGGGGTTTTCGACTATGATTCGGGGAGCACCTCCTCCTGCTCTTCTTCCTCCCTTTCCTTCTACACTATCCCTTCTGGTGGAGTAGGAGACTATATTGAATCTGATCCTGATCTAAGATTAGGGGCCAATCTGGATGAGGATTCATCGTTTGGAGTGGAAAATAAGCCCTCCACTTCAGCAGAGCCTTTGGTCTAGGACCTTTTCCTTTAAGTCTCTTCTGAAGAATATGAATTCCACCCTTTCTCTTCAGACTTCTGAAATGGATCCTGGTAAGCTTTTGCAACTTCAATATCTGCATGTTCCTGTAGAATTGATCCCACCTGTGCAACCCTCTTTCGAGACTCTTTCACAAATGGTATGGGACAGACCAGCACTTTTTCCTTCTGTGGCTAAGTCCATAGACAGAAAGTACGCTGCCCCTAAGGATAGACCAGTCCTTGCTTCCTAAGCTTTTGAGGACACCATAGTAGTCTTGGCGGAGAATAACAAAGCTGTGTTTCCCCAGAAATCCATGGCCCGTCCAGTAAATAAAGAATCCCATAAAATTGACAGTCTGGGAAAGCGAGTGTTTGCTGCTGCTACCCTGAGCATCCGTATTGCTACCTATCAGGGCTGTTTCTCTCAGTATGAGTATATGCTCTGGCATTCGCTCAGAGAAACAGTGGAGGATCTTCTGGAGTCAGATGTTAGCTAGGAGCTTCTTCAGACCATCACTAGCGGCACTGAATCCAACAATCAACAACTCAAAGCTGCTATGGACGCCTTTGACACTCCTTCTAGAGCAGCAGCTGCTGGGATATGCACCCGGCGTCACTCATGGCTGAGGACTTCGGGATTCACCAATGATGCTCAACAGAGAATCATGAATTTTCCATTTGATGGGGTTTACCTGTTTGGCCCTCAGGTGGAGCAGGAACTAGAGGCCACCCAGAAGACTCAGTCTGCTATTAAGACGGCCAGGCCAGCCCCTGTCGCCCCTCAGTGGGGTGCAAACCGCCAGCAGTTTCATAGCTGTCAGTCCTTTCGTGGTTGGGGCTGAGGGGCATTTAACAAGAACCAAGCCCCTCAACCACAAAAGAAAACGCAGCAGAAGGCACAAGGTCCGTGCGCCCAGTGTCACTTTCTGAAGAGACGGCCCATGTCTCACCTCAGCTGCCCGAGGGGGACTCCTCTCTGGCGGTAGGAGGGCATCTGACTCAGTTCTGCAAACAGTGGAAGTCCATTACAACGGACAAGTGGATCCTTGGGATAATTCAAGAGAGATGCTCTCTAAATTTTTCGGAGACCCCTCCGGATTGTCCACGCAAACAACGGCCCAAGCTGTCTCCCACTCAGTCAGACCTCCTCGCTTCCAAGATTCAGGGCCTTCTGAGCAGCAAGGCAGTAGAAGTGGTTCCACAAGCAGAACGGAACACATGATTCTATTCCCACTACTTCCTAGTTCCAAAGAAAACAGGCAGTATGCACCCTATTCTAGACCTACGGAAGTTAAATGAATGTTCAAAGAGAAATTCAAGATATCGCTGGGAACGTTCCTACCTCTTATTCATCAAAACGATTGGCTGGCATCTCTAGATATGCAGGACGCCTACCAACACGTCTGGCTCTGGGTCAGCACTATCAGTTCAGAGTACTGCCCTTTGGGCTATCTTCGGCGCCACAGATCTTTACAAAGTGCTTTGCAGTACTCGCGACGCATCTCAGAAAACTCGGAATTCAAATGTTTCCATACCTAGATGATTGGCTCCTAGTGAGCCCCTCCAGAAATGGGACACAGGAACCCAATGTCCACAGCTTCCAAGTTCCTCACATCCATGGGAGTTCTCCTGAACCTGGACAAATCACAGCTTCAACCCTCCCAACAACTTCTTTTCATAGGGGCTCTTCTGGACACCTCCAGGGCAAGAGCCTTCCTCCCTGAGGACAGTAAAAACGACATTCTCCAGATGGCTTACTTCATCAGAGAGAACAAGTCGGTTTGAGCCCTCTCAGTGGAGTGGATGCTAGGTCTCATGGTGTCCTCTGTGTTCACGGTGCCCCTGGCCCGCTTGGACACGGGGTCATAATGTCACAAGACATTATGCCACAGCAATATATCGCACTGACAGTACAGTGCACTATATTGCCAGCGGCACAAGTCTTTTTTTGAAGGGGCTATGCACCCCGCACTCCCAGTTACAGGGAGCTGTGCTCCGAACCCTCCCCCCTCAACTAAAATATCTAACTCCCAGGGGGAAGGGTTTAACAGTTAAAATCGCACACAAAGTGCAAAAATTTAAAATCCATGCATCTGGGACCGGGAATCGGCTGCACGGTCCCAGCGCCTACCTACCTCCCTTGCCAGTGGCTCATCACATCGAGCCGGCGGCTGCTGGCTAGACCCCTGTCCCAGCAGAGGTCTCATCCTCTGCCTGAGAGAATGAGAGGGTGTACTACCGCGCACACACCCTTTGACGGTTTTGCACCCTCTCACTGTTCCCTACCACACTGTTTCTGTTGCGCGATAGAGCGTACGACAAAGGGACCTGGTTCGGCCTGTTTGCACATGAGAACCACACAATGGATGTTCAGCACTCAGTGGTCTCAGACCATGCATGTACAATCCTTCCAGATCAAGGTGACAGAGCCTTTAACAAGATCACTCACCTAGTGGACTCAGGAAGACAACCTTCTACAAGGTTTTCCCTTTGCCCCTCTGGAAACGCAAATCACCATCACCACAGATGCATCTCTGACCGGTTGGGGAACTCGCTGTCAAGATCTCCATACCCAGGATCTGTGGAGCTAGGACGAGTCCCAGCTGCACATAAATGTCCTGAAAATGAGAGCTGTCCTATATGCTGTCCGAGCCCTGAAGGATGTCCTCTGTCACAAGGTAATTCTCCTTCAGACAGACAAAAAGCGATGATATATTACGCCAACAAACAGGGCAGAGCACACGCTTACCCTCTCTGCAGTGAAGCTATGAGAGTGTGGGAATGGTACCTCGAGCATGAAGCCCTGATCCAGGTGGTCTGCCTGCCAGGAATCCAGAATGATCTGGCAGATCACCTCAGCAGAATGGAGGCAGATCCACACGAATGGTCTCTCGACTCAAACGTCATGCAGTTGCTATCCAAAGAGTGGGGCACTCCAGACCTGGACCTTTTTGCGTCCCCACTGAATGCAAAACTGCCTCTGTTTTGCTCCAGAAATCCAGAACCTGGCGCTTTCTGTCAGGATGCATTCAGACTGCAGTGGACAAAACACTTTCTGTACGCATGTCCACCTCTTCTCTTAATTCAGAGGGTGCTGCTCAAGTTGGAGCACAAGGAGGCAGCATGATTTTCATCGCTCTGTTCTGGCCTCGTCAGATTTGGTTCCTGTTGATTAACAGATTATCGGAAGTTCCACCGAGACAACTTCCACATCAAACAGACCGCCTGACCCAGGGTCTGGTGGTCCATCCCAACCTGCGGTCCCTTCATCTCCATGCCTGGCTCCTGAGGAGATGGAAGCTGGCAGATTCAGTGTCTTTTGGAGAATCTCAGACATCCTCCTAGCAGCACGTAAGCCATCCACTAGAAAGACCTACATGGCAAAGTGGAAACAGTTTTCCATTTGGCATGCTAAGTCCTCTCTGGACCCTTTTCTTGCTCACCAAGCAAGGTGTTGGGAGTACTTTCTAGACCTGTCAAATGCAGGACTGCAGTACTTGACGGTGAAGGTACATCTCTGTGCGATTTCGGCTTACCATGAACCTATCCACAATATGTCGGTGGCTCAGCTAGCCTTAGTGAAGAGATTCCTTAAAGGTATCCTGCACACTAGCCTACCAGTCAGAAGACCAGTAGCCGCTTGGAATATCAACCTTGTGCTAAACATGCTCACCTGTAAGCCATTTGAGCTGCTAGAAACCTGTGACTTGAAGTTTCTGACCTGGAAGACTGCTTTCCTTGTGGCCATTACTTCCATTCGCAGAGTTTCTGAAATACATGCCCTGGTCACAGACCACCTGTACACAGTATTTTACAAGGACAAGGTGGTTCTTCAGACTCCCCCTAAATTTCTTCCCAAAGTAGTCTTGGAATTCCACCTGAACCAATCCTTGATCCTTCCGACCTCCTTTGCAGATTTTCAGAATAAAGGTGCGCGTACTCTACTTTCTCTGGATGTAGAAAGGGCTTTGCGATTCTACATCAACAGAACAAAAGAGATTCGCAAATCCAAGCAACTCTTTGTCTCATTCAGCATGGCCCGGCTGGGTCAGCTTGTTGCCATCAGATGCATTTCGGCATGGCTGGTAGCATGCGTCTGCCAGTGCTATGCAATGGCGCAGGTCAAGCTAGAAGGCAGGGGTGTACACCCACTCTATCAGAGCGATCACGGCATCTCTGGCAGAGATTCGAAATGTGCCCATTGCAGACATCTGCAGCGCGGCCACTTGGAGGTCTGTGCACACTTTTTTTTTTTTTCTTTAACTCTATTTCTCCCCGCCCCTTACCTCCGAGCTGTCTCCGGCAACCTCCTGTTCCACAGTCTCTACCTCCCAACGTGGCTCGGTAGACTAGGGCTCCTCTCCGGTACCGGGCATCTCCCGGGTCTACCCTCCGGGGAAGGGCCGCCCCCACCCAGGGCGCTGTTTCTTATAGTGTTGAGACACCAGCCGGGAAGGACAGGGGGAAGCCCGAGAGCTGAGCCCGTGTGTGGGAGTGCTCCCCCCCAATGGGCCCCGATGTGCAGTGACACCAGGGAATGTCTTGCCGTGGCTCCTCAACCCTCTTCTTGAGCCCTGTAGCGTTGCAGTACCTCTGGTCTCCACCAGAGGTCACCGTGGTACCAGGCATCATCCCCCCCCCCGAGGAAAGAGAGCAGTCCTCTGGACACTCAATCCCTCCCTGGTGATCCAGGCTCATTCCCAAACCTGGGTCGCTGGCGTGGCGCGAGGTGTGGCGTCCAGCGCCTCAACCCTCAGCGCCCCCAGGCTGCTGTGCACACTTTTGTGAAGCACTACACTTTAGATATCCAGGCCAGGCAGCATCCTTCCTTTGGCAGGACAGTACTTAATGGACTTCTGTCCTCAGTGAGCTCCTGTCTCCTGCCACCCTTCTTGGGGGATTATTTTAGCTCTGTACTCTCCCACTAGCGTGAATGAGTGGTGGAGACTTGATATGTCCAGGAAGATATGAAAATTATGTACCTACTGTAGTTCTTGATCTTCTTGGACAAAGTCTCCACCACTCATTCACACACCCACTCACCATCCCCCGAGCTCACTCAGCCTGTTTTTGGTCTTCACTCCCTCGTTGGCTGAGCTGTGAAGATACTTGAGTTGACCCTTCTTACACGGGTCACCTGGACTATCTTATGTCCAGAATAGGTTAGTTTTTGCTGCACCTCCTCAGTAAAAAAGGTACTGAGGCGGTTGAAGGGTCAACGGCAAGATAGCCTATACGGCGCGAGCCAGCCTCGCCACACATGCGAGGTCCTACCTCAATGCCGGCCCTCCTGAAGATTTTTGACTCCAACTGGGTCCTAGCCCCTCCAGTGTAGTTCCACTAGTGTAAATGAGTAGTGGAGACTTCATCCAAGAAGATCAAGAATTCTAGGAGCATGGATATGTTGTTCATCCACACTCTCTGGCATGTCCCTTTCCCCTTTAAATCTCGTCGGAAAGTCTTCAAGCTGGCTCCTCCCACCCACTCGGGTGGCAAATACAGTGTCTCCGCCCCATGACGCCAGATCTTCCTTTCCGCTGGAAGATTCAGGTTCCCTCGTGCTACCCTAGCAGTTCGTAGGCCCTGGATTCTCAACGTCGGTTTTCACCACAAACAATTTCTTTAAAACTCATTAGAGTTTATGACTCTGATCCTAGCGTATCGGACATGGAGGACAAATTGTCCCCGGATTTCACCGGTGTCCCTGCAGCCAGAAAATGTCGGGCACCGATCCCCACCTCTCGTGTGTCTGTTGCTTAGGTGTCGTACATGACACCACTTCTTACACCATTGTCTGGCCTTCCATTCCCAGCGTCTGGACGACCGCCGAAGTAGCATACAAATTGTGGAGATCTGAGCTTCGCAATCCACCAGTGAAATCGAAGGGGAGGCTCAGGGTGGGCGTTTCATGACCACGGAGATCCAGGCTGAACAGCTTGATTAGATGGTGGCTTTCAAGGAGGAAGCTGCTCAAGCTTGACCAGCTGAATTTTTCGTACCTCTCAACCTTGGCTCTACTTTTACTAGGTCCTTTCAGGAGTTGTGCCAGTCTCTCCCCACCAGGGGTGAGGCGCCCTCGGGCTTGCACTCCTCCAGAAGGAGACGTTCCTGGGACCGAGAGAGGTCCGACTCACAGGAACTTGCTGTCTCGACCTCGGCCGCCGGCTTTTCGGACATTCCGTCGGGCCAAGGCACTGAGACCGAGGAAACTGCTGAACTGGCTGAGATCACTGTCGACCCAATCGAGCCATTGTCACCCACTCCGGTCGACGACTCCTTAGAAAGGGCACCTGTCCTTTCCTTCCCCGATGAGGAGACCCTGCCCTCAGGTGTCCCGATCGAGGGAAAGGTGCCGGAACCTCGGTTCTCTCCGACTCCAGCATCTCCCGATCAAACAAGCCGACCCCGTCAGTCTTGATCGAGGACCAGGACCCCTTCGGTCGAAAAAAACGAAGAAAGGTCACAAGCACGCCATCGATCCTCATCCTCCTCAAATGAGGAGAGACTTCGATGGAAGCTCTGTTGACGTTATGAGGATCTCATGTGGCAACAGCTGATTCTGACCGGTCAAAAGCCGGCTCCGCCGGCAGCGCCAGCCATTACTTGCCCCCTTAGGCCAACGCCGACCCCTCCGGAACCGAAGGCCTCGGTTCCCCCACCTGTGGGGCCGGCACACATTCCAGCTCGGCCTATTTCGGTCTCCCCACCGATATTGGTGGAACTACCACCTAAACAGCCTCAGGGAGGGGCTCCCTCGAAAGAGGACCGGACAGACACCGGACTGCCCCGTCGTCTGTCCATCACTGTTGTCCCCGATCGCCCTGGGTGTATCGAGAGAGACATTGGCGGGAGACCATTATATCCCGACTCTTCGGACTCGGATGCCACTGGTTTGCACTCGCATCCGGGGGATGACGAGTCATCAATGGCAGGCTTGGAGGAAGGTCCTTTCTCTTTTCAGGGCATCCTCCGCTAGATTTCCGAATCTATTGGAATGCCGTTGAAGCCTAGCCAAAAGAGCGGAATACTCCCTTACAGATATCTTCAAGAGGATACCCAACGGAGGCCTTTCCAGCAGCCGGAGCCATTGTTGGTCCGGCCCTTGAGCTATGGCAGCGCCCTGCCTCCTGTCCAGCTCTGTCTGCCTGCATGGCCCGCAAGTATACGGTACCCATGGGGTCCCTGGCCGGGTTCACAGAGCATCCGTCGGCGGAAAGCTTTGTGACTGCTTCTGTGTTTAGACGCACTGGTAGCTCGGCCGACACTGACCGGCCTCTGGACAAGGAGTCCAAGAATATGGACCATTCTGCCCAGAAGGTCTGTGCAGCCTCATCATTAGGCCTTCGTCAGGCCAGCTCGGCTGTGGTCATGGCACACTTCTCTCATGCCCTCTTAGGGTCATTAGATGAAGTCCTCCCTCATCTCCCAACAGACATGCAGACCACGGTGAAGCAAGTCCGTGACCAGGGCCGTGCTGTTGCGAAACAGCAGCTCCAAACGGACCTAGACATTGAAGATTCCTGTGCCCGATCCTTAGCAGCCACAGTGGCCACTCGCCGCAGGGCCTGGCTGAGGTTATCCTCCTTCCCAGCGGATACTCAGCACAAGTTAGCTGACGTGCCCTTCCTAGGCACCAACTTCTTCAGTCTGGGATTGGCTGGTCACCTCCAGCGCATAGAGCAGTCCAGTGCCACCTTGGATGCTACCTCTGCGAAGGATTCTTCGGGCAAGAACCAGCAGAAGCGCAGGAAGAAGCCTTTTCGGCACTCTTCCCCTGTGGTTAGGCAGCCCTCCTTTTGGGGCCAACAGCAGCAGCAACAGGCTCAAGCTTGGCACCCCAGGCCCAAGCAGGGCCCCCAGCAGCCCCATAAAGGAGGCTGAGGTGCTGGTCCAGGAGCCTCCTCCTCCTCTAAGCCTGCTCAGTGTCGGGTCGGGGGTTGCCACCCCTACACCCGTCCCGCCAGCTCTGGGTCCTCCCGTGGGGTCCAGCTCCTTCATTTTCTTTCCGCCTGGTCCAGTATCACTGCGGACAGGTGGGTTCTGGAAGTGGTCGGCCAGGGACTGCCTCTGGAATTCAAGCAGTACCCTCCCAGCTGAGCCTGCGCCCCTCGGGAGGAAAGGATCTCAGTTTGCATTCATTCGGCCCTTTGGGACGACATTGCTCAGCTCCTCCGCAAGGAGGAGGTGGTAGCTCCAGTGCCGGATCCTCCTACAGACTCAGGCTTCGTGTCCAGGTACTTCCTGGTGCCCAAGCGGACCGGGGGGGGGGTAGCTCCCCATCCTAGATCTCCACCACCTGAATCAATATCTCAGGTGTCGCGCCTTCTGGATGGTAACTCTGAACCAGATTATACCATCTCTGGAGCGAAACATGTGGATCTTATCTGTGTCATTCATCACAGATGGGTACTGGCGGAGATCAGCACCCGCGGGGAACCTTTATTTTTTAAAAGGTAAGTAGAACCGGTAGCAGCATCGGCGCCGCCCTCGAGGCCGACATACTACGTGGCGCTCGAGGATTAGCCGTTAAACTGTGTCGACTCCACCTGCCTACCAGTTCTTTATCTCCCACCGTCGAGGTCGTCTCGTGGGAAGCCTGTGAAGAAATTTTCAAAGTTTTAGGCCTTAGCCTTTTGTCGTCGTCAGTCCGTCGGTTCCTGCTAGTTCTAGTCTGCCCTACTCGACGTCGCTGGTAAGCTCTGTCCATTTATTTTACAGCTTAGCGACGTCGAGTCTATTTTGGTGTTTTTTTTTCCCCGTAGGTCATGTCACAGTCGGAGGGCAAGAAGTCGTCTAAGGCGGGGCGGCCCCCCATGCGTCGGTGCCCGTGCGGCCGCAAGTACTCCGTTACCGACCAGCATGACTGGTGTCTCTCGTGTCTTGGCCCGCTTCACGACATGGATTTGTGCGACGCCTGCTTCTCCATGGACGCCCGGCGTCCTCGAACAGCAGCGTTTAAAGTAGGCGAGCTCCGCCCGACTTTGAAGTGAGGCCTGCTTTTCGGGCCAACAGCACTCTCGACCTTTCCTCCGGGTCCCCTCCAGTTCTACTCGGACCAAGGAGGAGGAGCCTCGGCCTTTGTAGCCTAGCCTTGGCGAGGCTCCTTCAGCGGCGCCAGGAGGCCCGTCCTGCTTCCTCCAAGGGCAGGGCGGGAGGCGCCCTTATAGCGATACCCCTTGAGGTGAAGGCTTCCCAGTGTCGCTCCCATAGTCTGGAAGACCAGGTCGCGCCGCCGCTCGCGAAGCCGTCGGCGCCGTTAAGTAACACCGTGGGTCCTGTCGGCGCCGTGGGCCTTGTTGCGCCGTTAAGTGGTGCCGACCCTGCTGATGCCATGCCTGACCTGGAATGGCGTGGCGCTTCGCCATGTCTCACCTCGGCACCGTCACCGGCGCGAGTTGTTTCTGCGCCGTAGAACCGCCGGAGTCGTCTGTCGGTGCCGTCCTCAGCGCCGTTGGTGCTCTCGGTGCGCTCGTGGCGCCGAGGTCTGGCAATGCCATGTTCTGTGAGTAGTCCACCCACCGAGTGGTCGGTAGCCGCTTGGTCCTCGGTGCCGAAGGTCTGGCGAGCAGCGCCAAGAGCAGTGGCTGGGGTTTCTGTCGTGCCCGTCTCTGTTACTGGTACCGCCCTGGTGCGGTGGAAGCCTGGCAGGTGCCGCAGCTGCCCCTAGTTCGGGACCTTTGGCCCGTGTGCCCTACCGCCTTCTGCCAGCGCCACTTGCGGGGCTGTGGAGGGTGCAGGTGCCGCCTTGGCCAATGCTTGGACTACTGGGCCCTTGGGTAAGGTCGCCCTTCCTCGCCCTCCTACCGTCTGGCTTAGGGCCTCAGACTCTACCTCTTCGGAGTCGAAGTCGGGCTCGGAATCCAGCGGGCAGTCACACCCTTCGGGGTTGTCTGCAGAGGAGGACGAGCCGGTGGTCTCCACGACGGGTCCCAGTCAGCCCCCTTCTGAGGTGCGTCTGGTCCCCTCTGAGGTTAGGGTCAGTGGTACTGACCAGCAGGCTGTGGTGTGTGCCACCATTGCCATGCAACCTGGCCTTGGGGGGTTCCTTAACCCCTCAGTGGTGGTACCCCCTCCGGTGGTGTGTCTCGATCGCCCAACTTTGGGGCCTATCGGGAAGCCCACAGGAAGGGAGGGTGCTGCTCCCTGGGTCTCCCCTTCGAGGGCAGTCCAGAGCTGCCAGCTTCCTAGGCTGGCCCTTTCGAGGACTAGGACTCTCTCGGACTCCGAGGGGTCGAGGGGTGTGGGGTCGGTGCGTCGACCTTTCGCTGGGACCCACCCGGGCCCTGGATGAAGCCGAAGCGCGGACTTCCGTCCTTCCCCTTCTGGTTCCTTGAGGGGGTCCCATTCTTTGGAGGCAGGGGACCGTCCTTCTGGATCTATACGGCCCCGGTCGCCTCACTTGGGGGATTCTTCTGGGCGCAGCCTAGGCAGTACCGGCGTGGTTGTACAGCTGTCGGCTGCGGTCTTCAGGACACCCTCCACGGGGTCCTTGGTCCCTCTAGCCCTGGCAGAGGTCAGCCGACTTCCTCTCTCGGCTCTGCCCCCTCTCCTCTGCTGCCTTCTCCAGCGTTCCCAGGTATTCTTGGTCCTAGTGGTCCTCTCACCTGGGAACAGTTCAGAGCAGTGGTTGCTCGGTTCCCTGCCTACGTTAGGGCCATGGACAGCCAGGTTTTTCAACCTCCCCTCGAGCAGCCACTCTGAGAGCGCATAGTGACCTCCAGCTCCTCATCCCCCTCTTCAGGGGGAGAGGAACCGTCTGTCCATATCTCTCCTGCCGCTGATCTCTCAGAGTATCAGCGTTTCCTCGTGAGGATGCTGGAGGACCTTCACCTCTCTCCCCTCTCCATGAGCAATCCTGAGCATGTGGCGCACGCCTTTCTAGGCGATTTCAGTGCGCCCACCCTTGTGGTGCCGCCCTGGCCTGCTCCCTTTCGGGAGGCGTCCATGCGTTTCTGGCAGAGGCCCTTCTCCGGAGTTCCTGCCCCTAAGAAACTCAGCCAGAGGTATTGCGCTCCCCCAGAGTCTCCAGGTTCTATGCCTCACCCACAGTCCAGATTGACACACCTGGACACTCCTGACGGGCTTCGCGCCCTCCACCATGACCGGCCCCTGGATCATGACTCTTTGGATTTTGATTTCTGGGGGAGGAGGACTTTCTACTCGGCACGGTTGCTTCTCTCCATCTCCGCTCATCAGGCCCACTATGCAGCCTACAACAGGTTCTTGTGGTCAGCGCTGGGTCAGATCCTAGCTGCTTTGCCTGACTCGGGGCAAACCAGGCAAGCCATCGCTCTCTCTGCACGTGGCCTGGAGCTAGCAAGGCACCAAGCAAGGGCATCTTACGACGCCAATGAGGTAGCTACCAGGGTCGTAGGGACAGCGATCTGCACCAGGAGATCGGCGTGGCTTCGCCTTTCCCAGTTGTCATCCTTGGCCCGGCGTAGGGTGATTTGCTCCGCTCACCAGGGAACCTATCTCTTTTCCCGTAGGGCGAGACAGCGTTTGTCGGGGCAAATTCCTTCCCCCTTCGGGGGGACCCCGTCTCGCTCTCCCCACTCTCGGGCCTCCTCAGGCCCAGAAGGTTCCCCCCCTTAGTGTGTCACCCACTGAGGGCTAAGGGACACTGTCCCTTAGGGTACAATTAATCAACCCCTTGAGGCTTGAGTACTCACCCGTCTGTGATGAATGGTGAAGAGTGACACAGATAAGATATAGAAATTGCATTGCTGATTATGATCTTTCTGTGTCTTCTCATTCATCTCAATCCACCTACCATCCCTGAGGGCTCCGTCTCTGGATCCTTCTCCCTCTGTGCCTACCCCTCTTTTGAGAGGGGTAAAGTTGAGACACACAGGGAGGTAATTTTTCTTCCCCAAGGGGTACAGTTAGAGTGGCTTGCTCTCTACTATTTATCCTCACCCTCAGGGTGAGAACTGAATAGTTGCCCTCCTTCTGTTATCCTTCTATTCTAAAAAAAAAAAAAAAAAGACCCTTTTTTCACCAAATATCTTTACAGAGAGAGTACTGAGTCCCTGTACCCTGTCCTTCTCCAGAATAGCCGACTCTGCTTTTGGGGTTTGCCAGTTATTCTGTGCCTTGAATTTTGGCAGGTGAGCTTTGCCACTCCTTGCAATTCCTATACAGTCTGGTGACGGACAAGGGTCCTGGACTCTTGTTACCTCTCACTCTCTCCTAAATTCTCTCCCCCCCCCCCTTCCTTTTCCAGAGATTGGGGCCTACCCAATCCCTTAGTTTTACTTCTTCTATGCTGTCCTCTCAGTCATTATTTCTCCTTTTAGTTCAGTTTTCTCTTCCTTTTCTGTCCCTTGGACTCTCTTGTCCCACCCTCCATCCCTTCCTCTTACCTCTCCGGGACTCCAGAACTGGTAGGCAGGCGATGCGACACCAACTTAACGGCCTAATCCTCGGCCACACAATGCGTCGGCCTCGGGGCAGCAGCATGCTGCGTCGGCTCCGCCTATCCTTTTAAAAAAAAAAAAAAGGCTCCCACGGGGTCCTGATCTCCGGCCATTACCCATCTGTGATGAATGGTGAAGATACACAGAAAGATCGTAATTACGGTAGGTACGTAATTTCTATTTCTGTTCACTGGATCTGCAGGACGCGTTCTTTCACATCCCAGTCCGTCCATCTCACCAGCAGTTCCTCCGCTTCAGGGTCGAGTGGACCCTGTACGAGTTCCGAGCCATGCCCTTCGGCCTGTCATCAGCCCCACGGGTCTTCACCAAGTGCATTGCAGTGGTGGCAGCCCATCTTCAGCATCAAGGAGTTCGGATATTCCCTTATCTCGATGACTGGCTCTTGCCAATTTCCTCCCTTCAGGAGGTGGTGAGGTCCAGGGATCTGGCCCTCCAGACCTGTTCCCAACTCTGCCTCCTTATCAACAAGACCAAGTTGGAACTTGTGCCCTTTCAGGTGATGGGCTTCATCGGGGCAGAGCTAGACTCTCGTCAAGCCAGAGCTCGGCTCCGGCGGACAGGGTGAAGGTTCTTTCCTCCTTTGCCCGATCATTTCTGGTTGGGCTCTGGTGCCCTGCCCGGGACTTTCTGCGCCTTCTGGGTTACGTGGCGGTATGCAGCTCCGTGTTCCGTTGGGCCAGATTGCACATGTGCCCCCTTCAGTGGGAGCTGGCCACCCAGTGGACTCAGCGCCACAGTCATTTCGACCAGCTGATCACTGTAACCCAGAAGATGTGGGACGCTCTCCAATGGTGGACCGCCCCAGAATGGTTGCAGGAAGGGATCCCGAATGTCCACCCAGAGCCGACGGTCGTCCTCGCGATCGATGCCTCTCTCATGGGCTGCGGAGCCCACATGGGGGACAACAGGGCCCACGGGTTCTGGACCCCCGAGGAGTCCCGATGCCACATCAACCTGTTGGAGCTCAGAGCAGTCAGACTGGCACTGTCAGCTTTCGCTCCTCAGTCCCGGGGTCTAGTGGTTCAAGTCCAGACGGACAATGCCACGACCATGTACTACCTCAACAAACAGGGCGGCACGCACTCCCGTCTGCTATGATAAGAAGCGCTCGGAATGTGGACCCTTATCAGCCGGTTGGAGGCGGATCTCCTAGCCATCCATGTGGCAGGAGTCTCGAACCAACTGGCATATGCTCTCAGACGCTTAGGCCAGACATCTCACGAGTGGTTTCTCCATCCAGAAGTAGCTTACAATCTGTACTCCCATTGGGGCAAGCCGTTGGTGGACCTGTCTGCCTCCAAGGAGAACACCAAGCTGAGTCTGTACCATGCCCGACCCCCTCAACAGGGCTCGCTGCAGGGGTATGCCTTCTCGAGGCTGTGGACCCCAGGACTCCTCTACGCTTTCTCTCCATTTCCCTTGATCCACAAGGTGTTACTCAAGGTGAGAAGGGACAAGGCGAAGGTGATCTTGGTAGCCCCAGATTGGCCCCGCCAGTTCTGGTATCCAGATCGCCTCAGCTGCAGGACCCCGGAGCGGCTTTGTACATGCCCAGACCTGATATCGTTGAACCAAGGGAAGGTTTTCCATCCGGACCTTCAATCCCTGCACCTCACAGCCTGGTACCTGAGCGGTTAGAGTTCCAGGCTCTGGGTCTTTCCGAGGATATCTACACTGTGGTGGAAGCATCTCGTAAGGAATCGACCAGGAAATGTTATGCCTTCAAAAGGAAAAGGTTTTCCATTTGGTGCCAGGGTAAGGGTCTGGACCCCTTACTCTGCTTTGTGGCTAACATTCTAGACTACCTTTGGTCTCTCTCCAAAGGAGGTCTGTGGTCATCAACCCTTAGGGTGCACCTGGCAGCCATTTCTGCTTATCGGGTGTGGGCCGGTCAGCTGACTTTGGCTCAGGAGACAGTGGTCAGGCGCTTCTTCAAAGGCCTGGATCACATATCCCCTCCAGTGCGTGAACCTCCACCTCCGTGGGATCTCTTGCTGGTTTTGGCAAAGCTCATGGGCAAGCCATTCGAACCCATGCACAAGTGTGAGCTCTCATATTTGTCATAAAGATTGCCTTCCTGGTGGCTATCACATCAGCCAGAAGGACAGGGGAACTCCAGGCGCTTTCGGTGGACTCCCCTTATCTGGTCTTCCACAGGGACAAAGTATTCCTGCGCCCCCACCTGAAATTCCTTGCGAAGGTGGTTTCAGAGTTTCACCTTAACCAGGTCTTGACTCTGCCGGTATACTACCCTAACTACACCTCGGACGCCGAGCACAGGCTCCATACTCTGTACCTGAGACGTGCTCTCTTCTACTATAAGGAGAGGACGGCGGAAATTCGGGGAGAGGTTCGCCAGCTCTTTGTCACCTATGCTGCAGCTGCTTCTGGCAGACCGGCAGCTAAATGGACCATTGTGAGATGGATTGCATCATGCATAGGTCTGTGCTATGAGTTGGCGGGCAAGGAGCCTCCCAGAGAGATAAGAGCTCATTCTACCTGCCATACTGCTGCATCGGTGGCTGCTTCCAGGGACATCCCTATCCACGAGATCTGTCGGGCTGCTACCTGGAAGTCAGTAAACACCTTCATTACCCACTACCACATCGACCTTGAGTCAAGCCGGGATGCTGGTTTTGGGACCTTGGTTCTCCAATCTCTTTTTCCCAAATAGGGGGTGTGCGCCTTGCCTCCCTCCCTCCCTCCCGGAGAACTGCTTGGAGTCTGCCAGAGAGTGTGGATGAACAATATATCCATGCTCCTAGAAAAACAGGTTACTCACCTGTAACAGTAGTTCTAGGAGTGGTATATGTTGTTCATCTACAATTCCTGTTCTCCGGCTACGATGCACAACCTGGCTTCCAGCAGGCTAGATCTGGCGTCATGGGGCGAGGCCGATGTATTTACCACCCGGGTGGGTGGGAGCAGCCAGCTTGAAGACTTTCTGGCAAGATTTAAAGTGGAAAGGGACATGCCAGAGAGTGTGGATGAACAACATATACCACTCCTAGAACTACTGTTACAGGTGGGTAATCTGTTCTTATGGTTAGTACGTAATTGTCATTTACGATGCACTGCATTAGGGGGCAAGTGTAATTTTGAAATCTTCAACAGTATCTACTTCATTGAGCCATAATACATTGGACTTTTAACTGTCAGCATCAGAACTTTTCCAAAAGCTTTTTCAATGACAGGGTCGCCCACATCTGCATGTGTGTGTGCATATCGATGACCTACATAATGTGGGTGGGCTCCAACCACTTCTGTTATTTTTCTCCCGCCGTGGAGAGCGAGGTAATGTACTAGTGTTAGCTGTTTTTCTGTCACCAAGTGTTTGTCACCGTAATTTACTTAATTTCTAGTAGCTTATTCTTTGGGAATTATCAGTGCTAGTGTACGTTGTCAGCGAGTGACAGTCGTAGATGTGATGGTTGATATTCTTAACACCAATTTTGCATACCTTGCAAATAAACACTCACCATGCATAAAATGTTGTATAAAAATGGCCTCATACCTGTGGTTAACCTCTGAGCTGAAAACAGCATTAACACAAAGAGATGCACTCTAGGCACAAGCAAGACAGACTAAAGCCCCAGTAGATTGGACATCATTCAGAACAGCTAGAAACTCATGTACAAAGCTTGTCAGAGCAGCCAAAACTAGGTATTATATGGAAGCCCTAGAGGGCGCTAAGGGCAGCTTGGCCAAAACCTGGCAGACTGTTAAAACTGTCAAAGGTCACAGAATATCACCATCGATACCAACCAAAATCGCCACCTAAGGTGTGTCAATCTCGGAACAAAGCAGCATTCCAGAAAAATTAAATGCGCATTTAACAACAGCGGGACTTGCGTTCAGTTTCTTTCCTGCCACTGGGCTCGTCAGCTGCTCCACTGATAAAGATGCTTCTTCAGAGCCAAGGAGTCTGGATTCCTTCTGCCTCTCCCCAGTAACATACAAACAGGTTGAGGAATTGCTAAATAAATTGGATATAAAGAAAAGTGCTGGGGCAGACGGAATTGAGTCCCTATTCCTAAAATTAGGGTGTCATTACCTTACCCCCCCAATGTACATCTTAACCTCTCAATCTCCACTGGGACGGTCCCATCATGCTGGAAAACAACCTTCGTATTGTCCCTGTTTAAATCTGGGGATCCATGTGACCGTAGCAATTACAAACCAATTTCCATCCTGTCGTTTCTGTCAAAACTCCTCGAAAAACTAGTCAACAGTCAGCTAAAAGAACACCTGGAAAACGCACAGTTCTAGGGACATGGATATGTTGTTCATCCACACTGTCTGGCAGGTTCCTTGCTGCTTGAAATCTTGCCGGAAGGTCTTCAAGCTGGCTTCTCCCACCCCCACGGGTGGTAAAACTCTCGGCTCCGCCCCATGACGCCAGATCTTCCTTACCGCTTGGAAGCTCAGGTTCCCTCCTTAACACTCTGCGTGATAGACTGGATCCTAATTCTTTGGTTCGTCCGAAACTCATTTTAAAATTTTCAAGACTTCGGTCTTCCTTTTCCTTTGCAGCTGCGATGGACAAATCGACTCCCAGTTTTCAACGGTGCCCTTGTGGGCAGAAGATGTCCAGGACGGACCCGCACTCCAGGTGCGTCTACTGCCTCGGCCTAGAACATGACCCGCAGGCCTGCGAGTCATGCTGTTCGTTCTTGGCCAACGTCCTGGAGGACCGCGCTGCCCGGTTAAAGCTAGGGCACCCCGAGAAGCGCTACCGCTGGTAAAGTTGAGCGAGGCCGTTGGTGATTACGCGGTGGTTGGCTCGGCTGAGCAGCTCGAGCAGATGATCGCCTCGAGGAGGAGGCGGCCCAAGTCGATCTTCCTCCTCCTCGGTCGCAGCATTTATCCCACTCTCTTTGGGTACCTTGTATTCAGCTTCATTCAAGGAGCTTTGCCAATCCCTTTCCACGAAGGGAGAGGGGCCATCGGGACATCCTCTCGGTCCAAAAAGAAGGATTCTAAGGGTAAGTCCCATCGTCGGCATTCGTGGGAGCAGGAGAGGTCCCCTTTCCCGGACTGTCGACTTCGGTCGAGGTTGCGGCTAAGGCCACTGGCTTCACGGCGTCCCCATCAGGCCAGCCGGCCGAGACACCCGTCGACGCGGTCGAGATTTTTCTTGACCCGTTGGACGGGCTTTCGACTGGTGAAGCCGACAACCCTTCCTCGCCGGTTCCTCCGGTGGAGACTGAGGATCTGCCTGCGCCTCCAGTGCAGCAGTCCCCGGTTAAGGTGTCCGAGCCGAGGGAAGAGCAGGTGTCCCCCGCTTCTTTGAGCCGTCCTCAGACTACGAGGATCTCGGTTCTCGGATCTCTTCTCGGTCCAGCCTATCCGTCCGACAGTCGGCGGTCTCACTCCAGTGGCGGCACCGCTCATCCTTGTCTTCCTCCTCGGAAGAGGAGAGGCTTAGGCGCAAATTGCGTCGACGCTACGAGGACCTGATGCGGCAGCAGTTACTTTTGTCCGGGAGCAAGTCGACGCCTTCCCCGACCATCAAGTGGCTGTCACCCGAGCAGGCGAAACAACCCCTTGCTGCAGTCGAGATGCCCAAGCCTGGGCCGGTTGTTCGGCCAAAACCTGCTGCCCCACCGATTGTGGTGGAACCTCCGCCTCCACAACTGAAATCGGGGGCGCTGACCAAGGACTCTCGGTCGGGTCAAGGCCTGCCCCACAGGTTGTCGGTCACCCTCACTCCTGACCGTCCTCGGCAGGTGGAGGGTGGCTCAGGCCCTAGGCAGCTCTTCGCGGACTCCTCGGAGTCCGACAATGACTCATCCCTGTTCTCCAGGCCGGTTGACCTGGAGTCCTTCAGCGACCAGTCACTGGACGAAAGCCTATTGTCCTTCTTGGGTTTGCTTTGGTTCATCTCGGAGTCCACCGAGATGCAGCTCGAGCCTGTATCCAAACGGGCCAAGTATCCCCTGACGGAGATACTGGACTGAGGGGATTCACCCATGGAGGCCTTTCCGGTGGCTGAGGCCATCGTAGGCCCAGCCTTGGAGCTTTGGCAGCGGCCTGCTTCCTGTCCTGCGCCCTCGGCCAGGATGGCCAGGAAGTATGCGGTCCCTACCAGCTCTTTGCCCGGGTTTTCGGAGCACCCCTCTGCCAAGGGGTTGGTCACCAACAGCGTTTTCCGGCGTTTCGGGAATGCTAGGGTCGTGGACAAGCCCCCCGACAAGGAGTCCAAAAAGCTGGACTATGCTGGGCGCAAGGTGTACGCTGTGTCCTCCCTTGGCCTCCGCCAGGCCAGCTCGGTCGTGCTGATGGCACACTTCTACCACGCCCTCATGGGCTCCTGGATGGTGATCCCTCATCTCTGGCAACCTACACTGCAGACCATGGTCCGGCAGGTTCGCGGAGTTCAAGGGTAGGAAGCGGTGGCGAGAAGCAGCAATCTCAAACATCTCTCTGGACATAGGGGACTCCTGTGCCAGATAACAGTTGGGCCGAGTGGCCATGCGCCGCAGAGCATGGCTGAGGATATCCACCTTCACGGCGGATACCCAGCACAAGTGGACGTCCCTTCTTGGGGACCAACCTCTTCGACCCTGGGTGGAAGGTCACCTCCAGCGGATCGAGAGTCAGTGCCACTCTGGACTCAGTCACCTCCGCCCAGAAGGACAAAAGGCCGCCGACAGCAGCAGCACAAGTCCTTTCGCCCTTCCTGCGCCTGGAAACACGTCCGGCCAACAGCACAGCACTGCAGGGCCAGCAGGCTGCTCGCCATGGCTTCCCAAGCCAAAGCCTCGGCCTCCTCAATAAGGCAGAGAGGTGAGCCCAGGAGGTCCCTCGGCGGTCCCTTCTCCAAGCCTGCCCAGTGACTGGTTGAGGGCGTCCCCCAGCCTTGTCACTACCCCTGGTCCCCTTGTGGGGGGATGGCTCCACCACTTCCTTTCCGCCTGGTCCGCTTTCACCACGGACTGGTGGGTGTTGGTGGTGGCAGGAAAGGGCCTGCCTCTGGAGTTCAAACAGGCTCCACCCTTTCGAGCCGTCGCCCCTCGGGGGGCCACTGGGTCCGCAGCCTCGCTGTCGGCCCGCCGAGCCGATATTGCCCTGCTCCTCGAAAAAGGGGTGATCAGGAAGGTAGTAGATCCCCCTTCAGACCCAGGGTTTGTGTCCAGGTATTTCCTGGTCCCAAAATGGACGCGGGGGCTGGCGCCCCATTCTCGACCTGCACGACCTGAACAGGTTCCTAAGGTATCGGACCTTCAGGATGGTCACTCTGGCTCAGATAATCCCATCCTTGGAACGAGACATGTGGTTCTGTTTCTTGGACCTTCAGAACACGTTCTTTCATGTCCCAATCCGTCCGTCCCAACAGAGATTCCTCCGCTTCTGAGCGGAGGGATCCCTTTACGAGTTCCGTGCCATGCCCTTCGGCCTCTCCCTAGCTCCCAGGGTCTTCACCAAATGCATGGCAGTGGTGACAGCATTCCTGCGGCACCGAAGGGTCCGGGTGTACCCCTACCTTGACGACTGGCTGATTGCAGCCCCTCCAAGTGGGCGGAGCAGTCCAGTGATCTGCCCTCAGGTTTGCTCTCAGATTGGCCTCCTCATCAACGAGGCCAAGTCGGAACAATAACGAAAGCAGGTGATACTCTTCATCGGGGCAGAGCTTGACTCTCTTCGAGCCAGAGCTTGGCTTCCGGCGGACAGGGCCGAGGTTCTTTCCTTCTTTGCCCAATCATTTCTGGTTGGGCAATTGCGCCCTGCCCGGGACTTCCTGCACCTCCTGGGCCTCATGGTGGCCTGCACCAGCATGATCCGTTGGGTCCGTTGGTGCATGCGTCCCCTTCAATGGGGACTGGCCAGCCAGGTGGTCACAATGCTGCGATCCATTGGACCAGCCCGTGACAGTGACCCAGGAGATGTGGAACGCTCTCCAGTGGTGGATCGTTCCAGCACATCTGCAGGAGGGCATCCCGTTCTTCCTCCCCAAGCCGACGGTCTCTCTATCGACCGATGCATCTCTGATGGGTTGCGGTGCCCATCTGGGGGAGCACCGAGCGCACAGCCTCTGGTTCCCTCAGGAGTTCCGATGCCATATCAACCTGCTGGAGCTCCGAGCGGTCCGCCTAGCTCTCACCGCCTTTGCTCCGTTTCTACGGGGTCAAGTGGTTCAGGTCCAGACAGACAATACCATGACCATGTACTATCTGAACCGCCAGGGGCGGGGCAGCTCATGCTGTTATGCAAGAGCTCTCCGCATATGGTCCCTAATGCGCAGCCTGAGGCGGATCTCCTAGCCATTCACGTGGCAGGAGCCTCCAACACCCTGGCCGATGCCCTAAGCCCGATAGGGGGCTCGTCTCACAGTGGTCTCTCCTGCGGAGGTAGTACAAGATCTCTTCTCCCACTGGGGCACCCTTAGGGTGGACCTGTTTGCCTCAGGGAGAATGCGGCTGAGTCTGTTCCATGCCTGCCCCTCAGCAAGGGTCGCTGCAGGGGATGCCTTCTCGAGGCCGTGGACCCGGGCCTCTTCTCGCCTTCCCCATTTCCCTTGATCCACAAGGTGCTTCTCAAGGCGAGGAAGGACAAGGCGCAGGTGATTCTGGTAGCCCCAGACTGGCCCCGCCAGTTCTGGTATCCAGATCTCCTCAGTCTCAGCTCCAGGCTCCCGAGGCGGCTTCCAGCCCTCCCGGACCTGATCTCAGTCAATCAGGGGAAGGTATTCCATCTGGACCTTCAGTCCCTGCACCTGATGCCCAGGTTCCTGAGTGGCTAGAGTTCCAGGCCTTGGGTCTTTCCAACGAGGTCCTCAACATCGTTGAGGCGTCCCATAACGAGTCGACCAGAAAATGCTACGCCTTCAAATAGAAGAGATTCTCCATTTGGTGTCAGGGCAAGGGCTTGGACCCTTCCTCCTGTTCCTTGGCAAGCATTCTGGACTACCTGTGGTCCCTTCCTCAGCTAGGGCTTCGGTCGACGACCCTTAAGGCGCACCTGGCAGCCATCTCTGCTTTCTGGGCGCAGGCCGGGAAGCAGTCAGTGGTGCAGGAGAAGGTGGTCGGGTGCTTCTTCAAAGGCCTTGATCACATATCCCCTCCGGTGCGAGAACCTCCACTTCCGTGGGATCTACTGCTGGTATTGGCTAAGCTCATGGGCAGGCCATTCGAACCGATGCACAGCTGTGACATCTCTCACCTGTCGTGGAAGACCGCCTTCTTGGTGGCTATCACGTCAGCCAGAAGGATGGGAGAGCTCCAGGCGCTTTCTGTCAGTCTCCTTATCGGTCTTCCACAGGGACAAGGTTATCCTGCGCCCCACCGAAATTCCTTCCAAGGTGGTGTCGGGTTTCACCTTAACCAGGTGCTGACTCTGCGGTGTTCTCCCCAATCACACCTCGGAGGCGAATATATGCTCCATACTTTGGACCCTAGAAGGCGCTCGCTTGTATAAGGCGATGGCTGAAGTTCGGGAGGATTCGCCAGCTGTTTGTCACCTATGCTGAAGCCACACCTGGCAGACCTGCAGCCAAGCGGACAATAGGCAGGTGGGTCACCTCCTGCATAGATCTCTGCTATAGGTTGGCGGGCATGGAGCCTCCCAGAGGGATAAGAGCTCATTCTACCTGCCATTCCGCTGTATCGGTGGCTGCTTCCAGGGACGTCCCTATCCAGGAAATCTGCAGGGCTGCTACCTGGAAGTCAGCACACACCTTCATTACCCACTCCACATCGACCTTGAGTCACGCTGGGATGCTGGTTTTGGGGCCTCGGTTCTCCAGTCACTATTCCCTAAGTAGGGGGTGTGCACCTTGCCTCCCTGCTCCCGGAGAACTGCTAGGAGTCTGCCAGACAGTGTGGATGAACAACATATCCATGTCCCTAGAAATACAGGTTACTCACCTGTAACAGGAGTTCTAGGAATGGTATGTTGTTCATCCCTGACTCCACCAACCTCCCGGCGATGCATGGCAACCTGGCTTCCAGCGGGCTAGATCTGGCGTCATGGGGCGGAGCCGAGAGTTTTACCACCCGGATGGGTGGGAGAAGCCAGCTTGAAGACCTTCCGGCAAGATTTAAAGCGGCAAGGAACCTGCCAGACAGTGTGGATGAACAACATATACCATTCCTAGAACTCCTGTTACAGGTGGGTAACCTGTATTTAGTCAGCCCATTACAATCTGACTTTCATCAAAACCATAGCACGGTGTCAGCACTGGCAGAAGTAACTGATAACTGGTTCTCAGCCCTTGACAATAAACACCCTACAGGAGCTATCTTCCTTGATCTAAGTAAGGCCTTCGATACCGTCGACCACGCTCTTCTTCTTGTGACGCTTAGTGATCATGGCCTGGATGAATGCTCAGTCAGCTGGTTCACCAGTTCTCTTTCGGGCAGACTCGAATGTATAAAAGCCGACAGTCTGCTTTCCACTCCCTTACCACTCACAAGGGGGTGGGGGGGGGGTAGCTCAAGGCTGTATATTAGGATCCCTGTTATTTTCCATCTATATCAACTCGCTAGAAAATTGCATCCACAACTCCAATCTATACTTCTTCGCGGATGATGCTGTGTTACATACATCAAAACCCTCCCTGACTTACATGGACACCGAGCTGCAGTTAGACTTTAATCAATTACAACATAATGTCATAAAATCCAAACTACTACTAAATGCCAAGAAAACCAAGATTATGTATTTTCTCCCCCCTCATTCTGCAGCGTCCATGCAAAACCAGGCCACACCAGCGCCAATCACAGCCCTCTTAGGAGACTCACTTGAAACGGTGGAAAAATTTAAATACCTAGGTATTTGGCTGGATAACAAACTATCTTTTGCTGCCCGTATAGAATCCCTTACAAAAAAACTTAAAATCAGATTGGGGTTCTTTTATAGGAATAAATCTTTATTCCCAGAAGATATTAGGAAGAGGCTGGTCCAAGCCACCTTCCTACTACTACTTGACTATGCGGACGTCATCTACAGCAGTAGTACTTCGCCCAGTCTTCACAAGCTAGACATCCACTACCACTGGGCCTTATGTTTCATAACTGGTGCGCGGTTTAGAACGCATCACTGTGCCCTCTATTCGGCAGTGGGTTGGACTTCCTTGAAAACAAGAAAGATGCTCCACATTAGAGCCTAGAACCTGAAAATCACTTCTCTCTTCCACAGGTCGCACAGCTGCTACTCCCTTAGGAAAAACGCCTTCATCCTGTTTGACATTCCCAAATTGCATACATTTTTTGGCAGAGCTGCGATCAGTTACGTCATCCCCACCACATGGAATAAAATTCAATCCTCCCTTAGGCTTACTGAATTAGTTTCTGTAAATCTTTTTAAATCCCTGACCAGCAAAGCACTTAAGGAAACATGCCGCTGCCAGAATGGTTAGTATTTCCTCCCCATGTATACAGCAAGCACTTCACCCACCCTCCCCCGTGTATCCTTCCTTTCCCCCATGGCCCTACCCCTCCTTGTTTCCTCTTAGCTGTGTTCCACCCTTGCTTTTCTATATGATGTCACTTGTTCTTACTTAAATTTGTGTCAGGACTAGCTGCTGTATTAGTTGATATGACGTTGTTAGTACCCTGTAACCATACTATGCTATTCCGTTTTTGTTTTGTATATTGTATTGTATTAGCCATCTATTGTACTGTTCCTTTTTGTTACTGTCCTATCAGGACATCCTTGTAAATGAGTGTGCTCAATGGAGTTTTCCTGACATGAACTTGAACTCGAGTGAGGTGCTTTTTCACCATTGTTGCTATGGAAGCCCGATTTACTGGAAGTCCAATTTACTGTGAGAATGTAAATGACTTATATGTTTGTTGTTTGGGACTGTCTTACAGTGTAAAAAGCAGTGACATCTGTCAGGGTTTTATTTATTTATTTGAAATATTGGATTTACAACCTTTGAGCCAATCGGCTCATTTACAAAGGTACCTCGTTACATGGAGAACAGAATAAAAACAGACGGTACAATTTACAAAGGAAATAGCAGTCATGTATGGGTTACAGACATTGTTCACAGACATTGCATACAGTTTTGGATACAGATATTTACGTAAGTATAGCAGAAAAACATTGTTAACATGAGCGAGCATGCGTTACAGTATAGTCCATCATATTTATGGGCCAGTTGTTGTTGTAAGAGGTTGTAGTCCATAATGGACTTTGTCAGAGGTTTGGGTCATTGTGGGCATGAGAGCACAGGCTAGTTGCAGTTACAGGAGCGGACATTGAGGAGGTGGTTTCGGAAAGCAACTTTGAAATGGGCAATCTTGGGTGTGCTCGTGATGGTGGCTGGGAGCACATTAAACCAAAAAGGGGCCCTGTAGTGGAAGGATCTCTGGGCAAGGGAGGTTTTTACCCTGGGTACTGCCAGTATAGCATTGTCTGAGTTGCGGGTGGAGATAGAGGGGGTGGCAAGTTGCAGAGAGGTGGTGACTCCAGGAGGGGAGTGACCGAGCAGGATTTTCTTGGTCAGTAGGCAGGTCTGGTGTTGGAGTCTTTCATCGAGGTTGAGGAGATTGGCAGTGGAATAGAGGGAGCAGGTGTGCGTGAGCCTAGGGGCACCAGTTAGGAGCCTGCACGCCTTGTTGACGGAGATCTGAATTTTGTGGAGTGCGAAATTATCTGCTGCCCCATACACAGGGAGCCCATAGTCCACTAGGGACAGTATTCAGGAAGTAATGGCAAGCCTAAGGGCATCAGGAGGGAGGCAGTCCCTGTGCCGGTAAAGGAGTCCAATTCAAGTGGTAGTGGCGACCGCTAGGGTTTTTATGTGGCCATGGAAGGTAAGGGTAGAGGCAAGGGCAAGTCCAAGATATTTGTAGATGGATACCTGTTCAAGGGGGTTCTGGGTGCTGGGGAGGATGAGGAGAGGTGCACTTTTCACTTTGTTTTGGCAGTGGGAGAAAATCATTGATTTTGTCTTTCAGGTTTATGACCAGTCTACGGTCCTTGAACCATGTTTCAGCGTGGAAGAAGGCATGTTGGAGGGAGTCCTGGAGGGGAGTTTTAACCAGGCTACATTGAGGCATAGGCAGAACGTTTGGGGGCTTTCTCTTGGAAAAAATAGACAAGAATACTGCATTGCCTTCCAAGGTGCCAGATTCACCACAGCCACGGGCAAAGTCAGTCAACTGGTCAGAATTGTCCTGTTCAGTGGAGAGCTGCTTTAGCTGACAAAGTTGGCCTTTTCAGGCGGTGAGTCAGCTGCACTGCCACACTTGTCAAAGATCCATATTCCCGCTTTCAGATGGCAAGTCAAAAAATGCCACCATTATGCTGGCAGAACAGGCAGGATAGGGTAAGCCTTTGCAAGACCAGAACCCCTGCCTGAAAATGGCTTGGATCCAATATTGAAGGTACCGCAGCCTTATATATATTTCAAGAACTTGGTCGGTCAGTGCAGCCCTGACAACGCCTTTTGGAGCGGTACCTTCTTCAACATTCCAGTTGACATTTTGGAAGAATTCTCTGACTTGATAAAAAGAATATCCCTTCCTCCTCTTATTGCCCATGCTGTCAATCTGTATTTTGATTTGTTGTCCTTGTATCATTATGTTGTATTCTCCCGGGTCGTTCCTGAAAATAGGCATAATACTTGTCTAGTGTACTTACCCGGTAAACAAAAGCTAAATAAATAAATAAATATTGCCTGGTCTTCCTTCATGGACGATGCAAGATATGTCTAAGCTAGCGCCTTCAGTGATGCAGTTGAGGCCTGCAGTGCCTCTTATCAGGCCCCTTCTCTAAGATTAACCATTCCACAGTCTCTCATCCCCTGGACTAAGATGAGGATGAGGTGGACTGGGGGGAAGAGGACACTGACCTTTTCTGCACCCTGGGGCTGGAAGATTCAGCAGGTTCTACTGTGTCCTCTGTCTTGTATAATCTCATCCCAGGGATCCTGCTTTTCAGACCTTAACGCGACAAATCTAGGAGACTTTAAATTTCTCACTGGAGGAGGTTGTGCCTTGCAAATTATCAGGCATTATCTGGTAAAGTATCAGGACTGCATATGGAGAGACCTGAGCAGTATTATTAACGGCTTGCCTGACAGACCAGATAAAACAGAAGCCCTACAATGTGTGTCATAGGGCTCTGAAGCTGGAAATTATCATCTGAGATAACTCTATGGTGCCTCCGATGCTGCTGCCAAAGGAGCTGCCTCTGGCATTTGTCTAAAATGGCACTGCTGGTCTGAGTTGCTGATTTTACCAAGGATGTGCAGCAGTCTTTACTGAATGCCCCTTTCAAGAGCAACACACTGTTTGGCTTTGAGGTAGAAGCATTCTGACCGAGTCTGTAAGCTCGAAGAAGTCTGTGAAGACTTTTCAGTCTTCAACTCCAAATAACCCTTGTAGAGGCTTCTTTCATAGGGCACCTTGGATATACAGTATGCCTACCTGCACATCATAATCAACTGTGCCACAGGCAATTCCTCTGCTTCTGTCTAGATTATCTTTGAATCCCCCCGTTTATACCAGATGCTTTACTGAGGTGACTGTGATACTGCACTAGGAGAGACTGTATTTCTTACTGTACCTTGACAGCTGGCTCCTAAATGGGGGCTTCAGCATCCAGGGTGGAGTACACTTTGAATAAAAATAACACCAGCACTCCATGCATAGGGTTTGAAACTTTATTTTACTGTGTAGAATTAAAAATAATTCATAGTGAAAATACACACAGTACCTCTATTGAGGAGTCCAAATTGTAAAAAATAATGGGTCAAAAACAGGTTCCAACCATACAGCACACAAGCCTAGCGCTTTGAGGTGCAATACCTCTTCATCAGGAGCATGGAGTGCTGCCTTTAGTTTTATTCTTTGTGCTTTTGTTTACCAGCACCCAATCTGAGAACTGTGAGTGCTGCTTTTTTCTTTGGAGTACACTTTGCACTGCAACAGACAACTGCTGGACAGTCTGGGGGTGCTGATAAATGTGAAAAAGTTGGTGCTTGTCCCTTGTCTGAGGCTGTAGTACATAGGGGTTGCCCCGGATACGGTTAGGGTCAAAGCCTTTTTGCTTGCGTACAGGACCTAGACTTTAATTTCTTTGACTGGGTGACCAAAGTAGTAGACCAGGGAGGGGCTGTAGACATGGCCTACCTAGACTTTAGCAAGTCACTTGACACAGTCCCACACAAAAGATTAATAGTCAAATTAACCAGCCTGGGAGTGGGTCCCAGGGTGGTAGCCTGGGTAAAACATTGGCTGCACAACAGGACACAGAAGGTAATTGTAAATGGAGTCCACTCTGAAGAAAGAGGGGTTGCTAGTGGGGTACCTCAGGGTTCAGTATTGGGTCCAGTCCTTTTTAATATCTTCATCAGTGACATTGCAGAGGGACTGCAAGGAAAAGTATGCCTTTTTGCAGGTGACACAAAGATCTGGAACAGGGTTGATACACAAGGAGGCGTAGAAAGGATGAGAAAGGACTTGGCAAGGTTGGAGGAATGGTCAGAAGTATGGCAGCTAGGATTCAATGCAAAGAAGTGCAAAATAATGCACCTGGGAAACAAGAACCCAGGGGAAGAACACACAGTGCGGGGGCGGGGGAGGTAGTAACAACAACAAAAAAGGAAAGGGACCTGGGGGTAATCATATCAGATGACCTTAAGGTTAGCAAGCAATGTGTACAGACAGTTGGTGAGACCCCATCTGGAGTACTACGTCCAGTTCTGGAGACCCCATCTCCGCAAGGACATAGACAGGATAGAGGCAGTCCAGAGGAGGGCAACTAAAATGGTGCAGGGTCTGCAAGAGAAGCCGTATGAGGAGAGACTAAAGGAGTTTAATATGTATACCCTTGAGGAAAGAGGGGAGGGGGGGACATGATAGAAACTTTTAAGTACCTCAGTGGAATCAACAAAGTCCAAGAGGGTAGCATCTTTCAGAAAAGAGACGTGCAAGAACAAAGGGGACACAATTTAAAAGATAGAAGAGGTTCAGGGGCAATGTGAGGTATTATTTCACAGAGAGGGTAGTGGATGCATGGAACAGCCTTCCTGAGGAGGTTGTGGGGTCTAAAACTGTGGGAGAATTCAAGAATGCATGGAACAGACATAAGGCAATTCTTGTGGAGGGTAGGAAGAAATAGGCTGTTGGTTAACTAGGATCTGCGGCCTATCCTGTAGGTAGGGAAATGGGCAGACTAGATGGGCCAAGCGGTCCTTATCTGCTGTCAAAGTCTATTTTACTATGTTCTATGTTAATGGCTCAGGCTGCCTTGGTGTGTCACAGCAACCAGGTCTTGGCCTGGGTCATGCTCCATCTCCTGAGTCTCATGGCAGCTTCCATATTCACAGTCCCTCTGGCTCATCTGCTTATGAAGATTTCTTAGTGGTTGTTGCAGACTCGGTGGTCTCAGGGTTCTTAGCCACTGGACTGTCTCATTTCTGTGTGCCATCCCTTGCGGGATGCCCTTGTGTGATGACAGGACAGGGACCACCTGCTTGTGGGCTTTCGTTTTCTGCATCACCAGTCACGTGATTCTCAGTATGTACACCTCCAGTCTTGAATGGGGCACCCACCTAGGTCCTCACCAGTCCCAGGTGTCCTGGTCTCCGCTGGAAAAAGGCCTTCATATAAATGGCTGGAAAAATTAGGGCAGTACTACACAGGTTTGCAGGCCCGGGCCAATGAAGTTCAGAGGGTGCCTCTTCTGATCCTGTCACACAGTCAGAGCTTGGTGTATTACCTGAACAAGCAGGGGGCACACACACTCATGCTCTCTGTGCTGGTAGGTGGTGAGGGTTTGGGTCTGGACGATAATCCAAGAGGCTTCACCCATTGCAGTCCATGTCACCTGTACATTAAATGTCTTGGTAGACCCCCTCAGCTGCTCTGTGGTCCAGTCACATGAATAGGATCAGAGTCTAGCTGTAGTTGAACAGTTTTTTTGAAACATGGAGAAGGCCAGAGGTGGTCATTTTTGTATCACCACGCAACGCAACACTTCTGCCTTTCTCCTCACTGACTCCAGGGCATGGAATTATTTGACAAAACATGTCCCTCTTTTGGAAAGAGAGATCTGTCTTCAAGGATGGAGCTCTTGCAGCAGGTAATACCATTAGGATTGAAGCCGGTAGGCATCAGGACCCCACGGAAAACTGTGGCTAGCAATCTGAGGCAGGGGACCGCCCCGAGCGTCGGCTCTGCCTGACGCCCCACGTGGTATAAAGGCGGTTCCCTGGCGCCACCCCAGTTCTTTTCCCGCCATCGACCTGCATAGTTCGGCTCCATGGACGCCTCTCTCTCTGTAGTTGACAGCTTAGAACGCCAGATAAGTCATTTTCTTTCTAAAACAGTATAAATCTTCCTAGCATCTCGTTTATGTCGTCGCCCTCACCACTGCGGCGACAATCTAAGTGTGCCTGCGGGAAGCAGATTCCGGAACAAGATGGCCACGCATCCTGCCTCATCTGCCTAGGCCCAGAACACCAGCCTGACTCCTGCAGCCACTGCCAGAAGTTCAGTCAGAAGGCGCGCGACAGGAGAGCCCACGCCTTGAAAACCTTCCTCCTAGAGAAAAAGCTTGTGGCCATGCAGCGACGTTCGGGGGCCAGCTCATCCTCTCCCGCTAGAGAATCCCCTTCCAAAGATAAGGCCTCGGGGGGAAGCATCACAAGAAGGATCGGGCCAGGTCTGAATCCCGTAATCGAAACAGGTGTTGTCTTCATCGTCTTCTTCCAAAAGGTCAGGTTCATTCAAGCAACCGACTCTTCCCGCTCTTCTAAGTCCACTTCCCCCTCCTCAGGGTCCCCACCGGGAGTCGGTATCAGCGGGACATCGCTCTTCCTCACTGGCTCATCGACCTCATAAAACCACAGGGTCATCCCAGGAAAGCCTGCCCAGGGCTCTGGACAGGCCTAGCTCCTCAGAGAAGAGGAAATGTTCTGAGGAACATTCTGGTAGGCAAGGAGAACGCCGGCCGGACTCTTCCCCCCAGGCTGGAATTAAGCCTCCGCCCAGGCGTCTGCCCACCTAGCCGCTCGCCTACCCCGATGACCCGATCCCTGATGCCAGACAAGGGGTGGTCGCCGGACGAGGATCAGCCGTCTGCCCCTCCACCTACAGGCCAGACGCCAGCTGACACTGGTCGCCGGCCTACCAGACCTGTTGCTTGCCACGCCAGTAGAGGTGCCTGATCCCCAGATGCCCATTCCCAAGGACCTGATGCCCGGTCCATCTGACCCGACTCCAGCTCCAGCGGTCGTCCCAGTGGCGGATATAGGTCATTTATTTACCACCTGGTGGAATACTGTCAAGGGGTACCTTCTATACAGACCACTGGACAAGGTCCCTACTCCACCTCCTATGGGTCGTCCTCCTGCCCAGACAAGGGCCAACCGGATGAGCACCCAACTCCACGTTCAGAGGGGAAGTGAAAGACACAGTCTCCATCCCTGTCTCCTTCGTTTCCCACCCCACCCCCATAAGTCCTCCTCAGATGAGGCAGGCATCGACTCGGACTCTTCAGAGGACAGGTTCCTACCCCCTTCGCCAGGACCCATGGACTCTCCTCGGTCTCCTCTGGATGATCCCGGCTTCCTTGACATCATGAGGCACATCCAGACTATTTACGAATGGGATACAGAGGCTCTAGACACAGAACGGAAACATCTAGCTAAGTTCCTGGGAGAAAAGGAACCAAAGCCCTTGGTCATCCCACCATTTGTAGAGCCTTTCCATGACGTTATTCGCCTTACTTGGCGTATGCCGTCATCTATCCCAGCAGTTCCGAGGAAGGCTGACAGACTCTACAAGCCTTTCAAATCGGAACCATTCCTGGCGGAACAACCTAAGGCTAATTCACTAGTCCTTATAGCTGCCCACGGACGGGGGACCCAACTGAAGCATTTAAACTCCCAGCCCCAGACACCGTCTCGAAGAAACTAGACAGTTGGGGCCGAAAATGTTTTCCTTGACTACCGGGTCCATCAGGTCGTTGAATTTCATGGCCCACATGATCTCCTACCAACAATCCCTGTGGAGAAAGACCATGGATTTGGTAGAGGCTCTCCCTGACTCAGACTCCAAGCAGGAGATTTTGGCCTGCGCTCAGTCGGGCTTGGACGTGGACAAGCATGCCCTCCGGTGTTATGACGCCATTGATAATGGCCTCCAGGGCCGCAGCATCAGGCATATGCATGAGACGGCAGTCCTGGCTCAGACTTACTGGTTTCCAGCAAGATCTTGAGGACTCTATTCTGGATTCCCCCTTTCAGGGCCCAGTCTTGTTCGACCCCGAAGTGGAGCAGATGGTGAAACAACTGCAGGAATCGGGGAGATCGGTGGCGGACATACACAGGATGCACAAATCCCAACCCCAGACAACTCGCCGACATCCTTTTCGTCAGCGTCAGACCCAAGGATAAACTGGCAAGCAATCCCAGGGAAAGGGGTTTAAGACACAGGGTCTTCACGGTTCCCAGGGTCCAAAACGGCCTAAAGCTCCCAGGACCCAGGCCCTCCACCCCCTCTACCTGACTCCCAGGGCTGCCCTTCTCCTCTCGGGAACAGGCAGAACAAGCAGGTAGGAGGGCAGTTTGCGCTTTACCTGCCTGAGTGGTCCAGTATTACTACTGACCAATGGGTACTGGATACCATTTGGATAGGGTACGCGATAGAATTCTCCTCTATCCCACCAGACAACCCTCCCCCACCCTCCAATGTCCGTTGTTCACCGCAGCACAGTCTCCTCTTGGAAGGAGAGATCCAACAGCTCCAGACAAAAGAGCGATTCAAAGGGTCCCAGAGAGGGAAAGGTTTCTACTCCCACTTCTTCCTTGTCCCGAAGAAGACAGGAGACCTTCGTCCCATTCTGGACCTCAGCCAGCTCAACCTCTCAGTGAAATACCAGAGGTTCCGCATGGTCACCCTGGGGTCCCTCTTCCCCCTGCTCCAGCAAGGAGTCTGGCTATGCTGTCTAGATATGCAGGAAGCCTACCTGCATATCAAGGTCTTGAAGACCCACAGATGATTTATGTGGTTCTACTTCAGAGACGAGCATTACCAATTCAGGGTTCTGCCCTTCGGCCTTTTGTCAGCACCCAGGGTATTCACCAGGTGCCTAGCAGTGATAGCAGCGGCCCTCTGCCTACCTGGACGATTGGCTCCTCTCCGCTCAGTCAGAGGAGGAGCTTCTAATCGCCCTAACATAAACACGTTCTCTGTTTTCATCCCTGGGCATCACAATCAACTGTCCAAAGTTGCACCCCTTGCCGACGCAGCGGCTACAGTTCCTAGCCATCCTGGCCACTTAACAGGGAGGGCTTTTCTGACCTCGACAGAGCAGAACGCCTAGGGTTAGCCAGAAGCCTCCAGAGAAACCCCTCCTTCCCTGCATGGGTGGTACTACAGCTGCTGGATCATATGGCAGCGGCCATTGCCACAGTTCCCTTAGCCAGGCTCCACATGAGGGCACTGCAGTGGCACCTCAGGGTACAGTGGGACCAGTCGGTGGACTATCTGATCTCCAAATCCGGATCTCTCAAGCAGTTCATCGTTCTCTGGAATGGTGGCTCTGCATGGACAGTCTGAGCGGTGGCATTCCTTTCCGCAGACCTCGACCGCTTCAGACCCTGACCACAGACTCCTCTCTGTCAGGATGGGGGGGCTCATCTAGGGGTCCTGGTCCATCACCAAGCACTCTCTTCATATCAATGTACTGGAAATGAGAGCGGTGCTGAATGCACTCTTGGCATTCAGAGACCAGCTTCTGCCGGGTCCTCTTCTGATGCAGACTAGACAACACACCCATTGTCTTCTACATCAACAAACAAGGGGGAACTCACTCGTACCCCCTTTGCAGAGAAGCCATGAGAGTGTGGGACTGGGCAGTAGAACACAATCTCGACCTCACCACAGTTCACCTGCCAGGGGTCCAGAATGATCTCGCCGACAGTCTGTTGCTCTTCCTCTCAAAATCACGAGTGGGAATTGCTCCAAGATGCTCTTCACTCTCTTCACTTGCATGCTTGACTCCTGTAGTCCTAGCGGAAGAGAGATTAGAAATGTCAGGCAGAGTGGCTGAAAATCTGGTGGCAGCCAGGAAGTCTTCTACCAGAGCCACGTACTCTCTGAAATGGAAATGCTTCTGCTTATGGGCATCTGCCCATTCCCTAGATCCCTTGGGTTGCCCGGTCAGGCACGTGCTAGAGTATCTCCAACACCTTTTGGACTTAGGGTTGTTATACTCCTCAGTCAAGGTGCATATGTATGCGGTCTCCACATATCATAACCCAATCGGAGACAAAACTCTGGCTCAATTGAATGCCTGCAAGACTTTTCTTCGAGGGGTATTAAACGTCAGACCGCCCAAGAGGGACATCGTTCCTCTTTGGGACCTCCTCTTTGATCTGGAGAAACTCACACTTCCTCTCTTCGAACCAGCGGCCTCTTGCGAGCTGCGCCTCCTCTCTTGGAAGACTCTGCTCTTGGTGTCCATCACCTCCGCTCGAAGGGTTTCGGAACTCCAGGCTCTGATGTGTAAAGAACCTTACATAGTCTTTCACAGGGATAGGGTGAATATGCACACAAACCCCAGATTCGTGCCGAAGGTGGTATCCGTACTGACCCTGAACCAGGATATCAACCTTCCAGTATACTAACCTAACTCTCCTAACCAGGGTGAAGCACTGTTGCACACCTTTGATGTCCATCGCATTTTGCAATATTATCTCCACAGGACTCACTCCTCTAGGAAACTGGACCAGTTGTTCGTTTCTTTCGTGAAGCGAATGTTAGGAGCTTCTGTCTCTAAGCAGACACTAGCCCATTGGCTAGTGCACTGCATTACGTTCTGTTATCAGCACCACGGCAGACCTCTCCCGGGTTCTGTTAGAGGTCATTCGGCCAGAGTGGTGGCATCTTCATTTACGACACTGAATAACGTTTCTTCAGCCGATATTTGTGTTGCTGCCACGTGGTCCTCTGTCCACACCTTCCCCAGTCTTTACAGCCTGGACATCGCTTCCAGAAGGAGAGCAGGTTTCAGACTAGCAGTCCTGCAAGGACTTCTCTCGTAGAGGTCCGCTCTATCATCCTATATATCCCCATCCATCCTGTCAGACCTGGGCCTATCCTTGGGTACTGCTTGGGACTCGGTCCTAATGGTATTACCTGCTGCAAGAGCTCCATCCTCGAAGACAGATAGTACAGTTATGTAAGAACTTACCGTAAGAGTAGATCTTCAAGAGGAGCTTTTGCAACAGGTGGCAGTTTCCTCTACTCCTTTCCTACTCGGCCTCTAATTCAGCGAGTCCTTATCAATCTTCCGTAGGAGCCAGCCAGAATGATGCTGTGGTACTGCTGTGGTGAGAGTTGGCAGTGGAAGTTCTATTTCCTCTTTCTTTTTAACCAAGCCTTCTATTGCAGAACAGTGGTATACTGCTGCATCTACACCTTCACCTCTGGCTCCATGCATTGCTTCTTAGGAAGTTAAGGTCTCTCTGTTCCTAGGTTTTCCAAGAGTTAATCTTCACAATTGATTCTTAATCATGGGTCTAGGGCCGAAGGCTGGTGTTTTTTCCTTGCAAGATGGGAGCCGATGTTGGCTACTGACAGCACCTGCGCACCTCACGTGTTGCCACACATGACAGCCAGTAACTGTCATAGACTCCCTCATGCACCTCAGTTCTTTTCTCCCCCCATTGAGTGCACATCATGAGAGTGATAGCGCCTCAGTTTAGTTGTCATCGACCGATATTTCTTCTGCATCACCACCGAAAAGTTTTGTTTCTTTATTTTCCATAATGTCGAAGTCTGATAAATCGAAGAGGAGATCAAAGAAGACCATCAGCCCCTATCCTGTGTCATTGCCCCTTTGGGAAACCATTGCAGCAACAGATCAACATCAGCGATGCTGGGCCTGCATTTGCTCATCTAAAAACATAGATGTGTGTGATGCCTGCTGTTCTATGGACTTCTGCATATTAGAGATCTGTGCGATGAAGTGGGAGTCACACAGTCCCTACCTTCAGAGGCAGGCGATGCACATGTGAGGCCCAGGCACAATCTCTGGGTCTTTCCCTTGGCCTCCTTCCCAGCACTTCCCTTGCTGAGGAAGCACAGGGTCATCCTTGACCTCGCCTCACCTCGCTGAGGCATCGGAGATCCTGGGAGTGGGTCTGGTTCCTGCTGGCTGGCTGGCTGCATACAGCGCCCCCCGAATGACTGCTCTGGGCAGCACACGTCCGTAGTGGTAAGGCCAAATGTGTGTGCTCAGTCTACACAGGTGGGCACCTCAGTGTCGTGGCCTGGTATCACCCCAGCTTCTGACACCATCTGCGGTGCCGGACGTAATGTTAGGTCCTCTCCTGACATAGTTCGCAGTATTGGGAGAGGGACCAACACTGAGGCCATAGGGTGCCCATTTGCCAGGGTGCTGGTTTTGGTATCTCCCTCCTTCATGTAGTCCTTGCGGCTCCTGGGGTGGGGTCATCTCCACCCCCCCCCGCAGTGGACATGGTACAGGCTGTGGTGTGGGGCCTGGGCCTGGTGTGGTGTCACCACTAGGTTGTTTGCGACACTGGGTAGACTTCCAATACGGTGGGTTTGGACCTGGGGATGGCGTCGGACCTAGCACCATTCCAGCACTGAAGGCAATGCCAGCTGCGGTGCCAGAGGGGAACCCATGTCTAGGCCAGTCCCGGGCTCGGCCTGGTGCCAGAGGATGCCTGGGTTCTCTCCAGACATTCAGGCTGAGCCTGCCACCAGTGAGGACTGGAGCTTCCCGAGGGGACTGTACAGATGTGCTCTTTTTCACCTGGGGTCCCCTCCCATAGGCACCGACCTGGCCATTCCTCTTCTGTAGGGTGACCTTTTTCATTAAAACATAGAACTCATCGGCAGATAAGAACCTCTTGACCCACCTAGTCTGCCCTATTTTCCCTACGTACAGTGCCACTGCAGACCGTTCTTGGTCTCCACTTTGCACCCCATCTTGCCTCACTTCTAAGAACCGTTGTGTCTATCCCTTGCTTTCTTGAATCCTGTAACCATTTTAGCCCCCACCACGTCCGTAGGGAGGCTATTCCAAGCATCCACCACCTTTTTTGTGAAGTACTTCCTCACATTTTCTCTCTGCCCCTCCAGCTTCATAGTATGACCCCTTGTCCTCGAGCATCTGTTTCTCTGAAAAATGTTCCCTTCAGCCATGCCAGGCCTCCACCGCACCACAAGCGAGGTCCCCTAAGAATTCCCGCAGCCCAGTTACAGATCCTGGAGCCCCTGGCTTCTGCTTCCCTCTTGGGCCAATAACACCTTTGCCAGAACTTCCATGGAATCATGGGTACTCTGGCTGATTGCCTGAAGTCAGAATGGAAGTGCAGCTGATGCCTTGTACCAGTATCATAGCATGCCAATCGGGCTCATTTTCAACCTGGCCCCCTGGTAAGACCCACTCACACGTCCAGCTCCTTCCCTCTGTCATCATCCCCCTCAGAGGGCACGGAATCTTCCCTTCACATTTCCTTGGTTTGTCAGTACACCCTGTAGCAGAGATTTGTGGCGGACATGTTGCGGGCACTGGACGTAGGCACAGTTGCTAGCCAGAGCACCGTGTTTTTGCAGCTGGGACTCCTAGGAGATTTCAGGGATGCAAACCATGTCATCCCTTCTGGGTCTAGAACCTTCAGAGGATGTTCAAGGACAGGTGTCCCTACACATGCTTTCCAGCCCCAAGGGACATCCAGCTTCGGTACTGTGCACCCTTGGACTCTGCAGGAGCTGTGCCTCACGCCACCTCGTGGATTGAGGTCATGCAGACCTCAGTAGGGCCTCAACACTTGGTGCAGGCCCAGCCTCCGGAAGTGGACTCTGCTCAGGCAGGTGCTTTGGGTAGGAAAGTATTTACCTTGGCTTGCACCATGATGTGCATTGCTGCACACCAGGCAGCTTACTACAAGTACCTGTGGATGCAGCTAGGTCAGTTCCAAGCTGCCATGCCACTCTGTTAGATGGGCAAGCCATCTGCCTTGCTGACTAGGGCCTGGAGTTGGTGAAGCACCAGTCAAGGGCATCATACAGTGCCAATGAACTGGCCTCCAGGCTGGTGGAAACTGCAGTCTGCATATGACAGATGGTGTGGTTTTGTCTTGCATGATTGGCACCAATGGCCTTGCGAAAGGTGCTTAACTCTCAGTTCTAGGGGGCTCACTTCTCCTGCAGGGTCAGGCGAGAGCTTTCCTGACAGGTCTCTGGTCTTTCCAGACCATGAGGAATGCCTGCCCTCAGGTGTTCACCATGCAGAGGGCTAAGGGTAATCTTACCCCAAGGGTGAGCCAACACCTCCCTGTTTTGGGAAGCTTGGTACTCGGACCCATAAGCATGAATCAGTAGTGAAGACTGATTCTTGGAAGATATGAAAATTAACGTACTCACCGTAATTGTTGATCTTCCAGAATGTCTTCACCTTTTATTCATGTGCCCATCCACCATCCCCCACTCAGTTGAGAGTCTAGCCATCCTTCAGGGACTCCTCTTGTGATTGCTGTCGCTGTCATTGGCTTCTACCACCTTTCCGACCTGGGTC
This sequence comes from Neoceratodus forsteri, assembly GCA_016271365.2. Lineage (NCBI taxonomy): Eukaryota > Metazoa > Chordata > Ceratodontiformes > Ceratodontidae > Neoceratodus > Neoceratodus forsteri. Next base: position 144,857,871 of record CM057451.1, read on the forward strand.
TCCTCTGTACTGCTTGGGATTCAGTCCTTATGGTGTAGCCTGCTGCAAGAGCTCCAACTCGAAGTAAGATAGTACAGTTACTTAAGAACTTACCATAACAGTAGATCTTCAGGCAGAGCTCTTGCAGAAGGCGCTGCTTTCTTTCCCTCTGGTCTCTTTTTTTTATTTACTTCCTCTGTTTGGGAACAGTCAAACCTCCTCGGTGCTCCGCTTTTTCTATGTGCCGGGTCTCCAGTGGAAGAACTGAGCTGGAGCTTGGAACCGCCCCTTTATACCATTGGCCGATGTGTGAGGCGGTCCGACTTTGAGGGGGGTGGTCCCCGCTGAGTACTGCTAGCTAGAACTTTTTGGTGGGGTCAAAGCACCTGATGGCATAGTCCTTATGGTGTAGCCTGCTGCAAGAGCTCTTCTCGAAGATCGGCTGTTCCGGTAAGTTCTTATGTAACTGTACTATTTACAGTGGTGACTGCCACAATGTTTGTGTTTGCTGTCTAGGCCCAGACTACAGCGTGAAAGCCTGCGGCATCTGCCGGGGGTTCAATACTGCAGCCAGGCGACATTAGCAAAAAAGCTGTGGAAAAGCACCTTCTCAAGCAGAAGGTTGCCATAAGGGGAAAAAGGGGCAGCCATGCTGCTGGCCCCATAGACCCACTCGCAGGCATCCAAATCCCGAGACAAGGCTTCAGGAAGTGGGAGTCACAAACCCAAGCACTGGGATATGGATAGGTAAAAGACTTCCCAGGTGTGCTACAGATTAACCCTTTACTCAGCAGATATGACCTTTTCTCCAACTTAATCTGCTTTGGTGCGCCCCCCCCTCCCGAGACTGATAAGATTCCAAGGTTGGAGTTTGGGGCAGCCACTACCAGACCTATTATTAGGCTGTCAACAATGTCGACAGTGGCGCCTCTGCCTCCCCTGTCGACGGTGGCACCTCTGCCTCTCCCGTCAACGACTCCCGTTGTGCCCATTGACAGTGTGGACGCTGACGCCCAGGTGGTTCTCTTATCTTTCTCAGACATAAGATGCCTGTTACCTCGCCTCCCTGGCTCAAGGGTGACTTTGTCACAGTGGTCCTCAGTGCTGTTGCTGCTATCGCCGGCTCACCCTTTATTACCCATTGACAGAAACGACGAGGATCAGTAAGGCCTGTGATACATTCATAAGGTAGAAAAAATGGGCAGATTGGATGGGCCTTGCGGTCCTTATCTGCTGTCAACTTCTATGTTTCTGTGTATAATCCTGACTGAATCATGCAGGATGATGATGAGGAGTCATCTGAGGATCATGGGGAGAGCCCCTCTGACCGGCGCACTAGTTCTATAGTGTCTACCTGCAGTGAGAACTCCGAACTGCATACCTCAGAGTCCCACCCACAGCAAGCTGCCATGGGTTTTGAGTTCGAGGAGCAGGACACAACTGAAAGGAACCTTAGAGCATTCCTTGAGTTGCCAGCGTCTTCTGCTATTGTGGTGCCACCTCTGCTACCTGCTTTAGAGGATGCCACATATGCTGCTTGATACAGATCAACAACATTCCAGCAGTCCTTAGAAAGGCTGACAAAATGTACTTGCCTCCTATTGGGAGGCCTTTTTATGCTACCCCACCTGAGGCAGATTCAGTGGTGACTAATGCTGCCTAAGAGAGGTCTAAGGCTCCTAAACACCTGAGTTCAAGCCCTCCTGACAGACTCCAGGGAGCTGGCTGTTCGGGGGGGGGGGGATTTTGCCTCACCCTCCTTGGGCCTGCTTATAGCAAACTACCAAGCCTATGTGATGAATACCAAAACACCCTCTGGAGAAGGGCCAAAGTAGCTGCACAGGCCTTACTATAGGGTACTCCTACGCAGGAGCTTATCATAGCTTCTCAAAGTCCTCCCCGCAGGGGCTGATATGAGCAAGCACCTACTTTGACTACTTATGATATCGCAGATGCCTCTGTCAGGGCTGCAGCCTTAGGCATCTGTTTCAGGAGAGTATGCCTGGCTTAGGGTGGCAGGCTTTGCAAATGATGTGCATCAAGCTGTTTTGAATGTACTATTCAAAGGGTACAGATTGTTTGGTCTTGACGTCCAAGACACTTTTTCCACTCTTCAGGCCTCTGAGGTCTGTGTATTACCTCTCCCATACCCAGCCTATGGGTACGCCAAGCTGATATCAGACAGTATCCACCCACCAGACAGCAAGGCAAGGGAGCATGAGTCTTGCTGGTCCCCAGTACTACCTCAGGGGCCCACCAAAGTGCCTCTAGAGGTGGTGGTACAGGGGGCATTGCCCCAACCGACTCTACCTGACTCCCTGCCCCACCCCCACCCACTTTCGCTCCAGGGGTGGTTGTAGGGTGGTGCCTTTCCCCAGACCAGTGGAGAGAGGTGACTACAGATGTGTGGATTCTAGAACCACTCTGCAGTTTAGGCGAGAAAAATTGAATGATGTGGGGTGAGGTTTCCTTTTCAAGACCCTCATACCAACCACAAATACAGAGAAGATAGCTCCCTTCCTCCTTTTCTTTCTTGTCCTCCCTCTCCTGTCCCAAAGTATAGCCCCTTCTTGTTGTATATTCCTACGAGTGGATGCTGATGGGCATGCATGGAGGCATGGCTTTAGGTTTCAGAACCTTATTTTAGTATGTTTAGAATGCTCGTTTCAAGTTTCACTAACTTCATAACATTCAGGGAACTGGATTCTGTCAGTAACGGGCATTTGGCTCAGTCTGCATGAAAAATGAAGATCTTACTTCGAGAAACAGCTCTTGCAGCAGGTTGCACCATTAGGACTGAAGCCGGCAGGCACCAGGACCCCACGGAAAATTTCTAGCTAGCAGTATCCAGTGGGGACCGCCCCGACGTCGACCCCGCCCCCGATGTCAAGCATCGTATAAAAGGGGGCGGTCCCCCAGAATCCCCACTACTTTTCCCGCCGTCGACTCGCCAGTATCGGCCTCACAGTCCCACTCTAGCGAACGATGACTAGAATTTTCAAGGTTTTCCTACTCAATGTCGGCATCTCCAACTCCTTCCTCAGAAGGACATCCCTCCAAGTGCGCCTGCGGCAAACAGATCCCTTTCAAGGATCCACACTCATCCTGCCTGCGGTGCTTAGGCCCGGACCACGACACCAAGACCTGCTCCTTTTGCCAGGGGTTCAACAGTCACACCCGGATCCACCGCCAGAAGGCACTTCAGAGGTTCCTCTTGGAAGAAAAGCTAAAAAGCATGGATAAAAAGACCCTGCCTCCAGAGGTGAGTCTACCTCTAAGTCCCATAAGCACTGGGACAAGCATCGGGAGAAGACCAGGTCCAGATCCCCTTAACCGGGCCTCAGACTCGCGCACCAGCTTAGGCTCCACGTGCTCAGACCGCTGTCCCTCCAGGGCCCGCTCTCAGCCCTCTCCAGTAAAGGTTAAGTCTTCAGGCAGCACTTCGGCTTCTCTGCATCCCATCAAGACTTCCAGGCCTTCGGCTTCCTCAACACCCTCTTGGGCCTCCTCGAAGTCTTCAGACCGTCACCAGTCCAAGTCCTCTTCTTAACAGGCTTCCTCAGACAGATGCCGGGACTCTGACGCCAGATCGGCCTCCCAGCCTCCTAGGGGTCCGGATCCCCCCTCCCAGGAAGAGTAAGGACCTCACGTCCCTAAAACGGACAACGGACCCGAACCGGGCTTCTGACCTTCCTTCGGCTAAATGCCCTTTGGACCAGACGTCGGCTAAGCACCCGATGTCGGTGAGACGTTCACAGGAGCCGACGACTGCCTCCCCATCTCCGGTGGACACCGCTCACCGAGACTCTACTGAGGAGGACCTGATGTTGCCTGATGACCAGGTAGGCGACAACGAGGATGTCGGGCTTCCACAGGAGCCTTTGCTAAACCCGGCGACGCCCTTGGACCCAACGCCCAATACCGGCGACAGAACACCGGCGCCAGATCTGTCATCTGGTATGAATATTCAGTAGGTCAAAGATCTCTTTACATTTTGTTGGGACACAATAAAGAAGGACGTGATCCCAGTCAAACCTCCTCCTCCTACTCCTTCACCTCCTACCCCCCCCTCCTCCACTGCAGGAGCCAGCAGGAAGACCACCGACCCCCAAGGAACCTTCTCCACCTCCTAGGGGAAGATCCAAAGAACGGAGAAGGCCCCCTTCAAGTTCTCCCTCAGGGTCTCCCAGTCCTAAGCAACCCAGACATCAACGGTCCACTCCGCAGAGGGATGATTCCAGACCTGACATCTCAGATACCTCCAGGTCTCCTTCTCCGATCAGCATCCCATCACCGACCCACGAGACCTGCCCAGGTCGCCTCAGGATGATCTCTCTTTTTCCGAAATCATAAGGTACATCCAGGAGAATATGGGATGGGATTCGGATGGTCTCGACCCTGAGAGACAGCGTCTAGCCCATTATCTTCGGCAGAAAGACCCAAAGCCTGTGGCGGTACCACCCTTGGTGGACACCTTTGCAGACGTCACCAAGGCTCCGTGGAAGCGTCCACATTCTGCCCCTGTGCTGCCGAAGAAAGCTGACCGCCTGTACAGGGCCCCTATAAAGGGCCAGTACTTGGCACCAACAAGCCCTGGCTGATTCCCTGGTCATTACTGCCTCCCATAATAGGTCTCAGCGACTGCAACATCTGAGTACACAGCCACCGGACCAGGAATCCAAGCAATTGGATGCCCGGGGGGGAGGCGCATGTATGCGGCTGCTAGATGCTCCATCAGGTCACTGAACTATCTGACTCATATGGCTCAGTTTCAGAATGCCCTGTGGGAACAGGGTCAGGCGGAGCTCTCGAACCTCCTCCACACAGGGTCAGACGTGGGGACCCAAATGTTAAGAGCCGCATATGATTCTGTGGACTCGTCTGCCAGGGGCGCAGCTTCAGGCGTCTGTCTCCGGAGACACACCTGGCTCCGTGTCTCCGGATTTACACTGGACGTACAGAAGAGTATCCTGGATGTCCCTTATAATGGAGAGGTCCTGTTTGGTGAACCCTCTGAAAAGGTAATCACCAAGCTTCAGGACGCCGGGAAGGCAGTAAGGATTGTACAGGCCATGTACAGACCCAAATCTGGTTCCTTTCATAGGAACCAGAACTGTTTTCGCAGCCAACAACAAAGGCAGCAACCACATTCTGGCAAGCAGCAAAGGGGCACCTTCCACCATAAGGCCCAATCTAAGTCTTCCCCAGGCCCAGCCTGCGGGGGGTAGTTCCCTGTATCTTGGGCTACCGGGGGTTGATATTAGCTGCTTACAGCTAGTGCAGAATGTGGCAGCCAGGCTATTGGCAGGTTCTTCTAGGACCAGTCATATAACACCTGTGCTCCGCGGACTGCACTGGCTGCCAATATGCTGGCGTATCACCTTCAAGGTCGGTTTGCTGACCTATAAGGCCCTACCTGATCAGGGACCTAGCTACCTGAAAGATCTCCTTCATCCCTACTGTCCCCCCCCACTCTCTCCGATCCACTGACGAGGGATTGCTAGAGATTCCCAGGGTTCGTTTGAAGAATTCTGGGGCCAGATCTTTTAGTTTTGTGGTTCTCGACCCTGTGGAATTCTCTACCTCGTCAGGTATGAGATTGCCCGACCGTCGAAACATTAAGGGAGCACTTAAAACGTATCTTTTTAAACAAGCATATAATGATTTTTAATATCTTATTGTGTGGTTAATTTATTGTTTTTTAATATTGTTTTATTACGTTGTGTACAGGCGCCTTGGTCTTTGGAAAGGCGCCTTTCTATAAATCAAGTATCGATTGATTGATTGATTAATAATGCCGCCACAGCATGACACCTTCCCGGCCCCCGCCCCTCCTCTGGATCAATGGGCAGAAAAGGTCGGGGGTCGCATCTTTCGCCACTTTTCAGAGCGGCAGTCGATTACCGCCGACCGGTGGGTCCTTCAACTGGTCAAAAGAGGTCACTTTATAGAATTCCTCGACCACCCACTGTCAAGACCTCCCCTGCTTTCCCATTATTCGGGTCAGCACGCACTGCTCATATAGCAGGAGATGCTTGCACTTCTGGAAAAGGAAGCTATAGAGCACATACTGAGGAACCAGAGAGGTGCAGGTTACTATTCCCACTTCTTTCTAGTTCCCAAAAAGACAGGAGACCTCCATCTGATACTGGATCTTGGCAATCTCAACGCTTCGGTCCTTTACAAACGCTTCCGCATGGTGACCCTTCCCGATTTGATACCCATGCGCAAGCAGGGTGCCTTCCTAGCGTCCTTGGACATGCAGGATGCCTACCTGGATGACTGGCTCCTCATGGCACCCTCTCGGGAGGCTCTGATGTCCGCAATTCACTGTACTCAGTCCCTGTTTGGGTCGCTGGGCATCATTATCAATCGGGAGAAGTCACACCTGGTTCTGTCACAGAATCTGCAGTTCATAGGTGCAGTTCTGGACACCATCCAGGGGTGAGCTTTTCTCCACAAGGACCGAGGGGAACACATCAGATCCCTCATCAGGGACATCTTGGCAAAGAAGATGATCCCAGCCAGGCTGGTCCTTTGCCTGCTCGGATACATGGCTGTGGCCATTGCAATAGTCCTGCTAGCCCGTCTCCACAAGCGGGTGACCCAGTGGATGTTATGAGTTCAGTGGGATCAGAAGCATGACCATTTGCAGCTTCCAATTTGGATCACGAATGCCATAATCCAGGATTGGCAATGGTGGCTAGATTCAAATAACCTGTCGGTGGGGGGGTCCCTTTCATTGCGCCGTCTCCGATTGTGACGCTCTCCACGAACACCTCAGGGTTCAGTTGGGGAGCACACCTGGAAGGGGTCAGGTCTGGGGGCTCGTGGACACCCCAGGAAGCTCATCTCCACATAAATACTTTGGAAATAAGAGCAATCCTTTACACCCTGCAGGCTTTCCAGTCGGAGATCCCACCGGGTACTCTCCTGTTACAAACAGACAATACCGCGGTGATGTATTACCTCAACAAACAAGGAGGCACCCATTCCTACCCGCTTTGCTGGGAGGCCATGAGGGTGTGGGATTGGGGTTCTACAACACGGCGCAAACCTAATTGCTGTTCATGTCCCAGGGGTGGACAACATCCTCACAGACAGCCTGAGCCACTCTCAGGCCAGAGTTCATGAGTGGGAACTACTTCAGGAGGTAGTAGAGGATCTGTTTAGCAGATGGGGCACACCAGAGTTAGACCTTTTTGCGTCCCCATCCAGCGCAAAACTGCCCAATTTTTACTTGCTAGATCCAGGGCCTGGTGTTTTCTGGCGAGACGCGTTGTCCCTCCCCTGGACGGGCAGATTGCTCTACGCATTTCCTCCCTTCCCATTGATCCAGAGGGTCCTTTTGAAACTCTGCAGAGAGCAGGCGACGCTGATATTTATCGCGCCTTTTTGGCCCACACATATTTGGTTCCCTCTGCTGCACCAGCTATCCTGGGAACCCCCGGTGCCTCTGCCAATCAGCTCTCACTTATTGTCCCAGGAGGCAGATTCTTTGGTCCATTTGGACCTTCGCTCTCTGAACCTGCACGCCTGGCTCCTAGAGACATAGCTATCATGCGGTACAGGGTCTCACAAGAGGTAGCAGATGTTCTAGCGGCTGCTAGAAAACAGGCCACTCATACCATATACGCCATGAAATGGCGCAGATTTTGCCTCTGGGCTCAAGCACGAGGACTTTCCCCGATGGATTGTCCGGAAAGGTCGGTCCTGGACTACCTCCTGTCTCTCTTCCAAGCAGGCTTAGCCTACTCCTCTATTAAAATACACCTTTGTGCCATCTCAGCCTATCATATACCTATAGGCCAACGTCCCATAACTCGGTTAGACACAGCACAAGCCTCTTCCTGAGAGGTGTTCTCCACCTTAGACCTCCAGTTAAGGATCCTGTTCCTCCATGGGATTTACCTTTCGTCCTGGAGCAGCTCACGCTGCCACCTTTTGAACCAGCCGCGGATTGCGAGCTATGTCTCCTAACAAGGAAGACGTTATTTTTAGTTGCCGTTACTTTGGCCAGAAGGATTTCTGAACTTCACGCACTGATGTGCAAAGAATCTTATTTGGTTTTTCACCAGGACAGGGTGTCCCTAAGGACAAATCCAAAGTTTCTACCTAAGGTGGTCTCAGCTCTCACCCTCAATCAGGACATCAACTTACCAGTGTATTTTCCTAAATACTCTAATAGAGGAGAGGCCCTGTTGCACACTGTAGATGTACATAGGTGTCTAAGATACTGCCTGACCAGAACCAGGCACCACCGTAAATCTGATCAGCTTTTTGTCTCCTTCGCCCATAGGATGATGGGAGCTCCGGTTTCTAAACAATCGCTGTCCAGGTGGCTCATCCATTGTATCACGTTCTGTTAACAGAAACGTAGCAAACCTTTACTGGGCACGGTTAAGGGTCATTCCACAAGGGGGATGACTACCTCCTTTGAGGCCATGAAAAATGTGTCTACTTCAGCCATCAGCTACTTCAGTCTCCGGCAGGAGAACTGGGGATTCTGGGGGACCGCCCCTTTTTATATGATGCCTGACGTTGGGGGCAGTCCCCGCTGGACACTGCTAGCTAGAAATTTTCTGTGTGGTCCTGGCACCCTCCGTCTTCAATTCTAATGAACTCTCACAAAAGAGAGGGTCCTACAAGAGCTTGCTAAGCTCAGGGTGGATAAGGCAATGGGACCTGATGGCATACATCCCAGGGTACTTAAGGAGCTAAAGGAGGAACTAGCAGAGCCATTAGCAGAATGTTTAGTGAGTCTCTGAGCACAGGAGAGGTCCCAGAAGACTGGAGAAGGGCTCATGTGATCCCGCCCACAAGAGTGGTAGCAGGAGGAGGCGAACTACAGACCGGTCAGTCTTACCTCAGTAGTGGGCAAGATTATGGAGGCACTCCTTAAGGAAAGGATAGTGCAACACCTGGAATCCATAGGGGCACAGGATCCAAGACAGCATGGGTTTACAAAGGAAGGTCCTGTCAAACTAATCTCATAGATTTCTTTGACTGGGTAACCAGAGTGGTGGACCAAGGGGAGCAGTTGATGTCGCTCACCTTGACTTCAGCAAAGCTTTTGACACTGTTCCACATAGAAGATTGATAAATAAGCTGGGTAGGCTCGGGTGGTCAGAAGTTGGTCAACTGGGTGGCAAACTGGTTGACGGACAGAAAACAGAGAGTGGTGGTAAATGGTATACAGTCAGAAGAGATGCAAGTCACAAGTGGGGTACCCCAGGATCAGTCCTGGGGCCAGTCCTCTTCAACATCTTCATTAGTGACCTTGCAGATGGACTAGAGGGTAAGGCTTGTCTGTTTGCAGATGACACCAGATCTGCAACAGAGTAGATGATCCAGATGGGGTGGGCAGAATGAGAAGAGATCTGGAAAACTAGCAGAATGGTCAGAAGAGTGGCAACTGGGATTTAATGCAGAGAAGTGCAAAATCATGCACATAGGGAAGAGAAACCCTGAAGCCACCTATAGGCTGGGAGGGAGTTGCTAGCAGTCACAAAGGAAGAAAGAGACTTGGGCATCATCATCACTGATGACCTAAAATCATCCAAGCAGACCTCTAAAGCAGTAGGTAAGGCTAGGGGTGTTAGGGTATATTAGTAGGGGTATCACAAGTCGTAAGAGGGAGGAACAATCCTCTGTACAAGACACTGGTTAGGCCCCATCTGAGTACATGCAGTATTGGAGGCCACACCTTCACAAGGACATTAACCAAATTGAGGCAGTCCAGAGAAGGGCAACCAAAATGGTGCAGGGACTGCATCAGAAGACATATGAGGACAGATTAACGGAGCTCAATATGTATACCCTTGAGCAAAGGAGGAGAGCGTGATATGATCGAGGCATTCAAACACCTTAAGGCATAAACAAGGTGAAAGAGTCTAACATGTTTAAATATAAGAAAATAGCAGGACAAGAGGACACAGCATGAGATTAGAGGGAGGCCGATTAAGGGGAATGTGAGGAAATTCTTTTCACAGAAAGGGTGGTGGATGCATGGAATGGCTTACCACAAGAAGTGGTGGCTATGAATACAGTGCAGGGCTTCAAACAGGCATGGGATAGGCATAAGGGAGCAATACAAATGACTATGAATAGATAGGCCACTGACAGAGCAAAGGCCGATGGCACATTTATAAGGTAGAAAAAGAAATGGGCAGACTGGATGGGCCTTGCGGTCCTTATCTGCCGTCAACTTCTATGTTTCTATGTAATGGTGTAACCTGCTGCAAGAGCTGTTCTCGAAGATCTACTGTTACGGTAAGTTCTTAAGTAACTGTACTTTCTTGTGTATCCACAAGTTTACCAGCACCTCAGCGCCATATTAAGCACATAGAAGTGTGTCTGCAGCAAACAAATTGGACCACTCATAATAGTTTTCTGTGCGAAATTTCTTTCAGAACGGCACTATATGGCAGTCGTGGGCACATTGTAGCATATTTGAAATGAATGATGTCAACAGGCACCATATAAAGATCCTTCCTTAAAAAAATCCTAAAAATTTTGACAGTGTCCCTTTAACTACTGAGTATTACAGTCTGGAACTGATCTCCTGTGGAAGAGTTGGATTTGGCCTTGCATTCTTACAACGCTTACAAGGGATTGCTTGCTGTTTAACCAGCCTCCCGGTTCAGTGTGCTGTGGCTCTATGGAGAAACCCTCAAAGAAGATAGGTTTGTTACTTACCAGTAAGAGTAAATTTTTGGTTGGGCTGCCAGGCGCAGCTATGTGACTCCAGCGACCCAGGTTCAGAAGTGGACTTAGGAAGCTGGAGGGCCAGCCAGTGGGGTGGAGGAGAATGAGCGTCCAAGGGACTGCTCTCCTCGGGGAGGATACCGTGCACACTTGGCCCCTAGCGGTGTGCCAGGGGAAGGGTCCTGGGCCTGCCAAGATCGGGATGAAGGGACTGGCAGATGCCAGCATTGACTTGTGGGTGCACGGGTCGACATCTTGGCATCATTGCATGCCATGTCCCTCCTGGTGGAAACTACAACTAAGAAAAAATTCTCCCCGTGCCTAAGGACCTCCTTGATCGACTACTGGTGCCATGCATTCCCACCACAGGGATACCCTGGGCATTACCGCTACAAAACCTGCCTCAGGGAGTTCCTCCTTGAGGGCTCGGCCTGTGATTGCAGCTAATCTCCCTTGCATACTCTGCTCGTTTTCTGACAGCCCTCCTACCAGACCAAGTCCCGTCTCTGTCCCTTGCTAGCCTTTTTTCATTCATTCTTATGTTGAACTAGTAACCTGATTGTACTATTAATACAAGACCTAAAATTATTTCACTGGATGTTCATGTATGTTCTAGGAGCATGGATTTTTTGTTCATCCACACTCTGCCATGTTCCTTTCTCCTTTAAAACTTGCCAGAAGTCTTCAAGCTGGCTCCTCCCACCCACCCAGGTTGTAAATACCTCGACTCCGGCCCCATGACGCTTAGACGCCCTTTCATCATTGAAGATATAGGTCCTTCGTATACTTTGTATTTCAGAGGCTATGGCTTCACAAAGTCGGTTTTACTACTAACTTGCTATTAAACTCGTTAGAGTTATTGATTCCGATTCGGATATGGAGGACAAATCATCCCCTGGATTTCGTTGGTGTACCTGCGGCCAGAATATGTTGCGCACCGATCCCCACCTAGCATGCGTGTACTGCCTCGGCATTGGACATAACACCTCATCGTGTACTTTTTGTTTGGCCTTCCATTCCAACGTTCTGGACGACTGCAAGGCGCGCCTTAAACTGCGGAGACCAGACAGAAAGAACCGACCGGTGAAATCTAAAGAGGCGAGGTGGGCGGTTTCCGCAGCCGTGGGATCCGCCGAGCAGTTGGAGCAGATGAAGGCATTTGAGGAGGAAGCGGCTCAAGCTTCGGCAAGATGCTGGTTTTGGGGCCTCGATTCTCCAGTCTCTATTTCCCAAGTAGTGGGTGTGCACCTTGCCTCCCTCCTCCCAGAGAACTGCTTGGAGTCTGCCAGAGAGTGTGGATGAACAACATATCCACGCTCCTAGAAGAACAGGTTACTCACCTGTAACAGTAGTTCTAAGAGTGGTCTATGTTGTTCATCCACCCGCACCCACCCTACCTCCCCGGCTTTAGGCGCACAACCTTGCTTCCAGTGGGCTAAGATCTGACGTCATGGGGTGGAGCCGAGGTATTTACCACCCGGGTGGGTGGGAGGAGACAGCTTGAAGACTTCTGGCAAGTTTTAAAAGGGAAAGGGACATGCCAGAGAGTGTGTATGAACAACAAATACCACTCCTAGAACTACTGTTACAGGTGAGTAACCTGTTCTTACTTGACTCTGGGTTTGCTCCACCCACAAAATGTTACTTGACTCAAGGTTTATACCACCCTCAGATGTTGAACTGTGTGTCTGTTATGTTGATTACTCTATATATATTTCCCTCTGTATCACCTTGTTGTAAGAATTGTCTATATATACTAACATGGAGCCTTTGCAAAGGAGTCAATGACTCAAAGGTTTGAAATTCCGATTCCATTAATAAAAAAAAGGGGGGGTAAACTTGTGGGGTTGGAAGTTCTGTGGTGGTACGGTGTTCGGAACCAGGGTTAGCCGTGGACGAAGCATCTGCCAGGGAACTAAATTGGGGGGAGTACATTTTGGGGAGGATTTCTATAGAACCATACTCCTTTCCTCCCTCTGTCCCCCTGCCGTGGCAGAGCTTTGCTTTCAGCTACTTGGCAGGGTACTGTTATTTGTATCATTGCCTCCGCTAGCTGGGCGGTGGCCTGTTTTTCTTTTGCCCCCACATCTGTGCCTGATTGGTGGGGACAGCCTCAGTCTTGTTGTTGGTGGACATTGAAGAACCCTATTCAGTGATCGTGGGAAACTGAAGTGGTTGGTGCTGCCCACAGTTTTTTGGCAGTACTAATGTGCACATAGGCACGTTGGCATGGGCAGCCCCCTTGTTGCTAAAGCTTTCTGACGTGTCCTGACCCTGGCGTCTTACAGTTTAATGTAGTATGACTGTGGAGATCCTCTCGAAGATCTACTTTTGCTGATAAGTAACAAACCTTTTCTTTGAAACTTAGCTTTGTTATCAGTGTCTTTTCAGGGATACCCTTGCTTCAGTACTTTTGCATTGAGGCACTTGGCTTTTAAATTGTTTTTCTTTTCTTGGATCATCATGACCCAAACTGTTTTACATAATGAATTGGTTTCCCCCTCCTCCTAGGTCGAGACTACAGCTATGGCACATTGAGTCAGAACAAAGATGAAATGCTTGCCTGTGGTTTGCTGTTTTCAGCCTTTGCAAATTGCTTGTGCGGCCTTTTGGCACCACACAGTCCTGCTGAAACAGACTGCATTATTTGATGGTGATTTACATACACTAGCTGTGATGCTTTGCACTAGAAGTCATGTGGAATTGTGCATTTCTTTGAAACCTGGCTGTGTTGTCAATGCCCTTGCAGGGTAACCCTTGTTTTAGTATTTTTCCAATGAGGTCCTGGTCTTTAAATTGACCTGTGATACGGTGCCTTGTGTGTACCCCTTCGTTTATGAACATATCTGTTGTGGTGTGTTTCATTCCTGTCACCCTCTGTTTGCACACAGACCTGTTGTTATGGACCCTTGTGCCCCTGTTGCTGTCCAGTATAACACAAAGCTGTTATGGTGCCTTGCGTCCCTTTAGTTCTCCATTTACACACAAACCTGGTAATGGGTTGTGTCCCTGTTGCCTTCTGTTCATACACTTGAATTGTATCCTCTTGCACTGTCCTACCACAGAGACCAGTTGAAATGTTTTGGGGGATGTATTTTTAATTAGTATTGTTTCAATAGCCTTGAATCTCTTTCCATCAAAATCTGGGTCTCCCCAGGAAAATATGGGTGACTTTTTTGTTTGTTTTGACTAGATCGTTATTTATTCTGTAATTCACACAGCAAGGAAAGAGTAACATAACTTGCCTTGTGACTCACTGGGGCTTTTGGCCCTTTGGACTTGAGTCAAGTTCAAGCTTGGGTCTCCACAGGTAAACAGTGCTTGGCTCAATGGTATTTTGATTCATTTTAGTATCGGACTAGACGGTATGCCATTCTTTGTATGGGAACATTACTTATTTTGTTTGTGTTTTTTATGTTGCCCTGCCATCTGTATTTTGTTTGTACACCAAGCAGCATGCGCTGGAATAAGTGTATTTGAGAGGAGCGCATGGAATCTGATATTGGGGGGATAGTTGTAGTAGTACCTACTCTGTAGTAGTGATTTCACAGACAAAACATAGACTTTTTTTTTTTGCCTTTATCTTATGCCCTGTTAAAGCCAAATAAGTAGAAAAAACAAACAATGGAATCCCCTTTTCATTTTCTGAATTGCAAGAGTGAGTATTGCTTAGCACATTTTTATTAACGGATTGTTTGTTCCTTGTCTTTTAGTTGTACAAGGGTAGAATTAACGCTACTAGTCATGTGATCCAACATCCCATGTATGGAGCAGGACATAAATCTCGTACCCTTCACCTACCAATCTCCACGACATTAGCAGAAGTCCTTGATCGTGTCTCAGGCAAGTTCACACTGTTCTTTGTAACCACTTTTTTGTTTTCTGTTTTCCCCTTCTTTCCTGCAGATTCCACGCTCTTAGGCCCCTTTGCTCCCCAACAACAATCCTAGCCTGGTGAGCATGATGATCTTGGCCAAGTGCTACCCCACAGTCACTGAGTCAGTGCTACTCTGAGTTCTGCCAGCAGGAAACATGCACTCAGAGGACAGGGAAGGATATGTCACTGTCTTCCTCGTTATTGGGGCAGTGGTGGTGGGTAGGGCACACCATTTTCTGGCAGGGAGACACCCCATAGCAGGAGAGTGAGATTGGGTAAACTTAAGTCACCTGAGTCCAGTTTTCATATTTGTTTTAGGCAGTGTTGCATTTAGGGCTTTACGGAGATGAGACAGATGTGGCTTGCTCTGCCAGGCTGCCATCAGTGAATATTTACTTAGTGGTTTTCTCCCAACTAAACTGGTTAAGAACTGCTGATCTTACTTCTAGACGCAGCTCTTGCAGCAGGTTACACCGTTAGGACTGAAGCCAGCAGGCAGCAGGACCCCACGGAACACTTCTAGCTAGCTACATACAGCGGGGTACCACCCCCGATGTCGTCCCTGCCCCCGATGTCACACACATCATAAAAAGGGGTGGTCCCCCAGCATCCCTCAGTTCTTTTCCTGCCATCAACTCGCAAGCATCGGCTCCACAGACGCCTTCAGCCACCGATCAACGCCATAAATATCTATTTTCTTCATAAAGTTTACATTTACTCGCTTACATTTCATATGTCATCTTCCCCGATGTCTTCCATAGAAAGGCACCCATCCAAGTGTGCTTGCGGCAAACAAATTCCGTTCAAGACCAGGCCACTCTGCCTGTGTGCAGTGCCTAGGCCCAGAGCACGACACCAAGGCCTGTCCCATTTGCCAGCAATTCAATAACAGAATGAGGATTCGCCGCCACAGGGTTTTGGAAACTTTCCTCTTGGAGCAAAAATTAGCAAATGCAGAACTCATCCAGGGAAGATTTCTCCTATAGATTGGGGAAACACAAAGAAAAAACGGAGGGAAAGGGAGACAGAGCACTTCCCATCGAAATCACAGACTTCCAACTCCAGGGGGAGTTCGCACTCGGCCAGTCAGTTGAATCGCTCTCCCTCTCGGTCCAAGGCCCAGAAGCCTGCGGCAAAGACCCTAACATCAGGTGGTTCTGGTTGTGGTTCAGGAACCATCCTATAACCTCTGAAGATTTGCACTGACCAGTCTTCAGATAAGCCTGGCCAGTCTGCCTCTATAGACCGCTTGGTAAAAGTGCCATCCAAATCGGCCTCAGTGACATGTTCTGACTCCCTGGACCGACTCCAGGGCTCCAACCACTCCCAGTTGCCTTCTCAGTCCCCCAGAGGCCTCACATCCCTGGCGATGTCAACAAAATGGACCTCCGACCAGACGTCGGCCAAAAGGATGTTGGATAAGAAACGCAGGGACAACCATACTTCGGCTGTCGCAGAGGTTGTTACATCTGGCCGGATGTTATCAGAGGTCAGTACGTCCCGGCAGGTCCACACCGAAGGCACTGATATCTGTGTCGGTCGTCTGAGCGACGACCAGACATTGGGAGGTCTCAAGGAGGAAGACCTCAGCCAGGAGCCTCAGATACCCAACAACTAGATGATGGGTGTATCAGGCGACTGCCCAGTGGTCACTGACGACGGCCAGATGTCGCAGCCACCAGAGGGTCCGACCTCAGGCCTTCAGATGTCAGAGGTCGAAGACCTTTTTTCCTTTTGGTGGGAAATGATCAGAAAAGATGTGGTCCCGACAAAAACTCTTCTGAAAGACCTACCTCCTCCGAGGTCACCTAGCCCTCCACCCAAGGAGACCCCTCCTCCTAGGGAGAACAGCCCCCCCAAGGGGCCGGCTTCGTGACAAGCGGCCAAGGTCCCCTTCAAGGACCCCTTCCCGCTCACCTACAGGGCATAAGAAGAAGCGCCATCACAGAAGGGCGGACTCTTCCTCCTCAGAAGATGACCATTTGTCCACTTGATCTTCCAGATCCGCCTCTCCTCTCAGTATCCCTTCCCTGGACCCAAGGGATTTACCAAGGTCCCCCCAGATAACCCCACATTCATGGATATCATGATGCATATCCAAGAGAACATGGGTTGGGACACTGAGGACTTGGACCCGGAACGGCACCGTCTGGCAAAGTACCTGTGCCAGAAGGATCCTAAACCAGTAGTTGTCCCCCATTTTTTCCTTGTACCCAAAAAGACCGGAGACCTAAGTCCCATCCTGGACCTCTGTGATCTAAACACCTTTGTGGCATACAAATGCTTCAGCATGATCACACTATCAGGGCTGATCCTGATGCTGCGCCTAGGCACTTGGCTAGCATCACTGGATATGCAGGACACATACTTCCACATTCCAATCACACAGCATCACAAGAGGTTCTTGAGGTTCAAATTCAGGGGCCAACACCACCAGTTCTGGGCACTGCCATTTGATCTGTCATCTGCACCCAGAGTCTTCACCAAGTGCCTGGCAGTGGTAGCCATGGCACTCAGGAGAAAGGTACACTACGTCTTTCCCTACCTGGACGACTGGCTACTCACAGCATCGTCCAGGAGAGGAGTCAGTCAGGTGCTGCAGGACACCTTTTCCATCTTTGCGGAAACCAGTATCACGATCAATCTACAAAAATCGCTCCTCACCCCATGCCAGAGGCTGCAGTTCATAGGGGCAGTCCTGGACACAATCAAAAGGAAGGCCTTCCTACCACAAGACAGAGCAGATTGACCAAACACATCCAGAGCCAAAGACAGGTGTGGCAAGCACTATGTTAAGGCTACAAGATCATATTGTACGCTTACAGCTATAGTCCCTTTTCTCATCTCCATATGAGGACAATTCAGTGGACACTCTGGGTCCAGTGGGATCAACGACAGGATGATATTGACCTCTTGGTTTCAGTCCCTGTTTCCATACACCGAGTCCTTCAATGGTGGCTACTCCCAGAGCATCTAACAACAGGGATACCCTTCCTGTCAGACACACCTTCACAGATCCTAACCACGGACGCATCAGGATCAGGTTGGGGAGCCATCTAGATGACAGAAGGACACAGGGAACATGGTCCAGCTCAGAAGGAGCCCTGCACATAAACGTCCTAGAAATGAGGGCAGTCCTGTACACCTCCAGGCCTTCCAGACAGACTTACGCCCTGGACATCTACTGATTCAAACAGACAGCATGTCAGTAGTGTTCTGTGTCAGCAAACAAGGAGATACCCACTCAATCAATTCTGTCAGAAAGCGATGAAAGTACAGTATTGGGCAATGGATCACAACATCTTGCTGTCTGCAGTTCATGTCCCAGGAGTACAGAACACGCTGGCGGATATGCTGAGTTGCCCCAGATCCAGCACACACAAGTTGGAGCTCCTGCAACAAGTGGCAGAAACTCTGTTCGACAAGTGGGGAACACCAGAACTAGATCTGTTCGCATGTCCACACAACGAAAAACTGCTCAATTTTTGCTCGCTAAATCCAGGGCATGGTGCTTTCTAGCGAGACGCATTGTCCCTCTCCTGGACGGGCAGATTTCTTTATGCCTTCCTCCCCTTCCCACTCATTGAGAGAGTCCTGCTCAGACTACAGGCGGAAGGAGCGGACATGATTCTGGTGACCCCACTTTGGCCCAGGCAAATCTGGTTCCCCATACTCCAACAGCTAGCAAGCGAACCACCGATCTCACTTCAAGGGGGAGCTCTTGCAGCAGGTAATACCATTAGGACTAAAGCTGCCAGGGGTTAGGATCCCATGGAAACATTTTCTAGCTGGCAGTCTGTGGCGGGGGACCGCCCCCAACATCTGCTCCACCCAGACGTCAGACGTGGTATAAAGGGGGCGGTCCCCCGGCACCACCTCAGTTCTTTTCCCGCGAATATCGGATCTACGGACACCATAGTTGCAGTTGACCACCTTATTTTACACGCATCGCGCAGTTTTTTCTCATTAAAATAATTTTTCCTCGACGGTTTGTTCGTCAGGTTTAATGTCTTCATTGACACAGCGGCGAAAATCAAAGTGTGCGTGCGTGAAGCAGATCCCGGTGAAGGACTGCCATTCTGCCTGCTTGATCTGCCTAGGCCCAGACCACCGGTCGGACGATTGCACGCACTGCCTCAAATTCAACAACAAGACTAGGATTCGCCGCGCCAACACCTTGAAGGTCTGTCTTCTCGAGCAGCAAGTAGCCGTTATGCAGAAGGCCTCATTGGGAAACAGTTCTTCCTCTTCAACCAGGGAGTCTTCCCCCCCCCCCAAGGGAAAGAGATCAGGAGGGAAACACCACCACCACCACTGGGAGAAGGAGAGGGCCAGATCGGAGTGTTCTACTCCACAGGTAAGACCCTCTGCTCCCACAGTGCCAACCTCGAAGTGCGATAGTGTAAACAGGCGACAGACAAGGTAACCCTCCTGTCTGTTTTGGGTCCGAATCACCTATGAGTCTCAAGTCCTGGGGGTCAGAATGTGAACCTTATGCTAGCATAGCCAGTTTACAGGCTCAGATATGTACCCTCTTCGGGAATGCAATATAATCCTTCACCCAGTGGCACCCAGCCAGATTTCCAAAATGTACCTTTACGACTCAGTATGAGACCTAGGTATATTCTTACCTTTTTCAAGATTAGTAACACATTCAAGCCCTTAACAGCTGTCAGACTTAAGCACTGATTCAGCATTCACTTACAAAAGAAACTGAGGAAAAAGCACAGGCAGTATTTCAAAGAAAATATTGTTTACTAAAAATTATAAAATAGGTAGAATGTCAAACACAGAACAAATGTAGCAACAACTTACAGTCACATAAAACAAATGGGAAGTTACAGAACACAAACTCCTACCAAAAAAAATACTTAAGTTCCAGTTGAATTATTTTTCTAAAAGTGCCTAGTTACCAGTCCACAGGATAAGTGTGTCTTCGATTTTCAGAGGAGTCCTTCTGCACCAACATCTGTTGCAAGCAATATTCAAAAGTCAGTTTTCTCCACCTCCTGGTGATGTCACTTTTAGATCTGGGATAAATCTGTAATCTGAGTATGCATATCCAAAAATGATATTCTTCTTCTTCTGCTGGCTGGACTCAGCAGTTACCAATAAAAAAAAAAAAATGTGTGATAGTCTTTGCAAGCGGGTTCATTTGATGGCTTATAAACCCGCATCCTGTCACTAGTCCCCTTCTAGGTGAGAAAACCAAGAGGGAATCAGCCAAATTACTTCCCTTCCCGCTATGTTATAAACTGCATACACGGGAACCAACTTCTAAAGGAATATTTTACAATGTCTTCTTTTGGCATGTGGCAAGAAGCCCCTTTGCTAAAAACCGGAACAGGAAACTTTTAATTAGGGTTTCTCTTCACTGGTCAATTTATGACATCCTGCTGCTTCCTCACACTGACACTTTAAAGGTCAAAGGCCAAGCTTACTTGCTGATTGGTGTGTCTTAGGCAGACCATCACATACCATTTATTTATACTAGAAATAGTATACAATATAGCAATAAGCAGATGGCAGAGGGTCACACGGAGTCCCGCCCAAAGTCGCCTCACTGGGCGTCTACTACTTCCACCTTCGGGAGGTCGGAATCGATCCCCTGCAGGTACCAAAGCAGTTTCTGGGGACACCCATAGAAAGTTGAGCACCTCTACACAGGTGAAAGTTAGGGAGTCGTCTTCTCAGGGACAGCCATCGACCCAGATCCCCCTGGCCCACCTACATAACAAACGTGGGTCATCCCATGAGGGACAGGCTTTGGCTTCGGGCAAGTCCACAAAGCCCAGCACCTGAAAGCCTTCTGGGACATCCGAGAAACACAAGAAGCCAGACGACTCAGCAAAACGCCAGGAGGTCGTCAGGTACCGGACACCTCCCTCACCCGAACGCTGGGCGTTGTCTGCTTCCCAGACGACCGGACACTCCCAACTCTGCATCGGAAAAGGAGCCAGCACCTCTGGCAGAGAAGAAAGGCCGTCGGCCCCTAAGGACCGGCCATCAGCCATGAAGGATTGGCCGTCTACCCCTGCGACCTGCTCCCCAGACACGGGGGTACTGGACGTCAGCCCACCAGACGCCAAGGATCTGACGCCTGACATACCCATTGACAAAGTGCCCGAGGACCGGTCGCCACCACCTCTGGACCAGATGCCCGGACCCTCTGGCGTTTCGAACCAGACGCCCCCACTGCCAGTCGTTCCACTAGCTAAGGTGGGAGCACTATTTAATGCATGGTGGAATACCATCAAAGGGGATCTTCTCCCCAGACCCCCAGGATCCATCCCAGTACATCCTTCACCCAGAGACCTCACTCCTGAGCAGCCTTTACCACCAAAGGAGCTCCAGCCTCAAGATAAAAAGGACAGGGAGACACCTGTGTCGGGCGGCTGCAGTAGGCATCCATCGTTCGTCCCATCCCCCAGCAGACACTCGCCATCATCTTCAGTGGACAATGTAGGGGGCTTGTCTTAGGACTGTTCCTCAGAAGACAAGCTTCCCATTCAGTCTCCAAATCCAATGGAGTTGCCAAGGTCATCCCTGGATGACCCTTCCTTTTTGGACATTATGTGCCATATTCAAGTGCTTTTTGAATGGGACACTGAGGAATTAGACTCAGAACGGCGCAGCCTGGCCAAATTCTTGGGAGTCTCAGATCCTAAGCAATTGGTCATCCCCCACTTTGGTGGAACCTTTTCAGGATGTGACCAGGTCCACATGGAGGCACCCAGCCATTACGACCGCAGAACCTTGTAAGGGCGACAGACTTTATAGAACACCAAAAGGGGAGCCTTTTCTGGGTGAACACCCAAAGGCAGACTCAGTGGTCCTGACAGCTGCCCATGGCAGGGCACAACCACCACACCACATAAGTGCCCAGCCACTGGACCCAGAATCTAAAACATTGGACCAGATGGGACGCAAGGTGTATTCCTCGGCAACTTGCACCGTTAGGTCACTCATCTTCCTGGCCCACATGGTCACCTACCAAAAATCCCTGTGGGCAAAGGCAGTGGACCTGCCCAAGGCACAGCCATAATTGAGGGTAATGCAGAACTTCTTGCTGTCATTCATTCTGGCATGGACATGGATAAGCACATCCTCAGGAGTTCTTATGACTCTGCAGATACAGCAGCAAGAGCAGCATGCGGAGGCATGCTTGGCTCAGGGTTTCGGGCTTCCAACAGGATCTTCAGGATGCTATCCTGGATGCTCCTTTCCAAGGACCAGTCCTGTTCGGTCAGGACACTGAAAAACTGATCACCAGACTTCAAAATTCTGGTAAAGCTGTATCTGAAGTCCACAGAATGTACTGGTCAGAGCCACAATCCACACGCTGCCATCACTCTCGGCAAAATCAGGGACAGCAAGGATGGCGCCAGACACAACATAAGGGAGGCTTCAAAAGAAAAGGCCACCCTGTCCCTACAGGCGCCCAGGGCCCCCAAAAAAAGAAGGTGCCAAGACCGCCCCTGCCTATACCCTCCAACATGGCATGACCCCCTACCGACGCCTCCCCCTCCCGACCACAGCTAGTGCAGGGGGAGGTGGTAGGAGTGAGATTCTCCCTCTACATCTCCGGATGGTCCAGTATAACATCAGACCAATGGGTCCTCCAGATAGTAGAAAGGGGATACTCCCTAGAGTTCACCGAGTTTACACCAGACAACCCACCAGTCCCATCCCACTGCTCACCCTCCCATGCAGTCCTCCTGAGGGCAGAGATACAGGCCTTACTGGACAAAAGAGCCATGCAGGAGGTTCCTTTTGCTCAAAGGGGAAAGGGATTTTATTCCCATTTCTTCCTTGTCCTGAAAAAGACAGGAGACCTCCGTCCCATTCTGGACCTGGGTTATCTAAACACCTTTATCAAATACAAACGGTTCAGAATGGTGACCCTGGCAAGCTTGTTTCCTGTGCTCCACCAGTGAGACTGGCTTTGCTCACTGACATGCAGGATGCCTACATGCACATCAAGACCTTGCCGTCTCACAGGAAGTATTTACTCTTCACCTTCCAGGGTGGTCATTACCAGTTCAGGGTGCTGCCATTCGGCCTATCTTCAGCACCAAGGGTTTTTACCAAGTGCCTAGCAGTAGTAGCGGCGGTCCTCAGGAGAGGGGGTCACTTCATATACCCCTGCCTGGACAATTGGATTCTTACTGCACCAACAGAGGACCATTTGAACAGGACCTTGTAGGAGACATTCAACGTATTCCAGTCTCTGGGCATCATCCTAAACCTGCCCAAGTCACAACCATGGCTTGCTCAAAGGCTGCAATACACTGGAGCAGTCCTGGACATAGTCCAAGGGAGAGCTTTTCTGCCCACAGACAGAGCAGCAAGGCTAAGAGAAGTCGCTCGCAGGGTACAGGACTCTGACTTGGTTCCAGCAAGAGTGGTTCTACAACTGCTAGGTCACATGGCAGCTGCTACTGTTACAGTTCCACTCTCGCGTTTGAACATGAGGATCCTGCAGTGGCACCTTGAGATCTTCCTGGACATAAAGTCTCCACTAGTCATTCACACTAATGGAATCTACGCCAGAGGCGCTAGGACCCAGTGGGAGCAAACTTTTTCAAGAGGGTCGGCGCCAGAGATGAAGTTGCGAGGAAGCGGCACCACGAGCCTCGGCTTGTGCGGTAAAGACTATTTCGGTGTCGACCCTCCAACCGCCTCAGTTCCTTTCTCGCCGTCGAGTGCGCTTCAGTGACGTCGCTCACCCGCCGGGAGTTGAACTTCACTAGCAGCAATGGTTCAGTTTATTGTTTTGTAGTTTTATTTCGAATCAGTACTGATTATATATTATATATTTAAATTGTACATCAAGAAGTCTTCAGTCCTTCATTGATGGAGTCGACCATGAGTGGGTCAGGTGACGGTAGGGAGACTTCATATGAAAGCTGTTCAGTCAGCTGGGCTGGGTCCGGTCTGCCGCCCTCCCCAGAGGGGGAGTACGACATCGGACGGTCCAGTGCTCAGAGGGATGGGCGGTCCCCCCGAAAGCATAAAAGGAAACTGTCCCATTCTTGGCACTGTTCAGCCTCAAGTCTCTCTTCGGCACGTAGGTCGAAGAGGAAAAGGCATCACTCGAGGTCTCCCTCTGGTATATCTGCGCGTAGATGGTCGGTTGTTGGGGTCAGGCACCTGTCTACACCTTTATCGGAGTCTCCGGTTTCTGTCTCGGATGGCCGATCTCTTTGACATCAGAACTCCTCTCTGCCATCCCAAGGAGCTTCTGATGAACGGTTTCACCAGTGGGCTCAGAGGTTGGTCCAGTTGCCCAAGCCGGAGCCTTCAGGCCGTTCCGCTCCGGAGGGACGGATAGGGCAGTTGGGCCTTACTAGTCGCACAGCTCCTTCTTTGGTGCCACCAACTCCATGCTCTGGTGTTCATCCCCTCATATGGCTGCGGCGTATGGGTCCACATCGATGCCTCTATCTCCTGCCATTTTTCCCTCTTTTACCTCAAATCGCAGTTCTCTGACATCTGAGACACTCTCTGCGCCATCCGCAGTGCTGCGGGCTCGTTTGGCACCGAGAGTGGTGCTGCGGGCCCTGTACGGCGTCATGCTTGGTGCCAGAGGCTCTGTCGGCACCATTCGTGGCACTGGGGGTGCTGTCGGCACCATGTGTGTTGTTGGCGCTTTCGGCAGGCGCCTCCCTCCTTTCTTCAGCGCCGGCAGCTGGTGTGGCGCCGACTGGTCTTCTGGGGTTTTCAACTCAGATTCTTTCTTCTTCTGTTCCTCCTCCTGATTTTCACTCCTTTCCTGTCTATGCAGTCTCCCCTGGACTGTCCGGAGATGATTTTGAGCCTGACCCAGATCTTTGCCTGGGTGATATTGATGATACTGCCTTTGGAGCAGGGATCAGTCCTTCTGCAGAGCCTGTGGTGGAAGACCTCTCCTTTAAATCTCTGCTCAAAAATGTAAACATTATTCTTTCTCTCCAAGCTTCAGAAATTGATCCTGGGCAGCTATTGCGACTCCAATATCTTCATGTCCTGGAGATCCCTATGGATATAACCCCTCCAGTACAGCCCTCTTTCAAGACCCTCTCCCAGATGGTATGGAAGAATCCGGCTCTCATTCCTTCCATGGCTAAGTCCATCGATAGGAAGTATGCTCCTCCCAAGGATCGTCCTATTTTGGACTCACAAGCCTTTGCTGATGCCATTGTGATCTTGGCAGAGAATGATAAGGCCATCCTTCCTCAAGGATCTACGGCCCAACCAATATACAAAGAATCTCGTAAGATAGACACCTTAGGTAAGAGTTTCTTTGCTGCCTCAACCCTGGGTATGCACATTGTCAACTTCCAGGGCTATTTTTCTCAATATAAATATGTACTTTGGCATTCCCTCAAAGAAATGGTGGAAGTTCTGCCCGAATCTGAAGCTAGCTCAGAGTTGCTTCACACCATAACTAGGGGTATCGAATCCAATAACCAACAGGTTAAAGCTGCAATGGATGCTTTTGATACCGCCTCCCAGGCGGTGGCGGCTGGCATCTGCACACATTGCCACTCTTGGCTGTGTACTTCGGGCTTCACGAACGACACCCAGCAGCAAGTTATGGCCTTACCCTTTGACGGTGTGTATCTGTTCAGGCCTCAGGTGGAGCAAGCTCTGGAGGCCACGTAAAAGACTAGGTCTGCCATTAAGATGGCTAGACCTGCTCCCGATCCCTCCCGAGAGGGTGCAAACAAGTGTCAGTTTCACAACCGTCAGTCCTTTTGGGGCAAGGGCAGAGGAGGTTTTAACAAAAAACACAACCCGAAGGCACAAGAGCCCAAAGCGCCCAGTGCCACCTTCTGAGTTTCTGGCCCAGGTCCCACCTCAGCTGTCCAATGGGGACTCCTCCTCAGCGGTGGGAGGACATCTGACTTAGTTCTACAACCAGTGGAAATCTGTAACATCAGACAAATTGGTCCTCTGGATAATCCGCGAAGGGTGCTCGCTCAATCTTTCGGAAACCCCTCTGGATCATCCCCCCAAACGACAGCCCAGGCTGTCGGTAGTACAGTCAGACCTTCTTGCTTCCGAGATAAAAGGCCTTCTGAACAACAGGGCAGTAGATATAGTTCCGCTGGATCAACGAAACACAGGATTCTACTCCCATTACTTTCTGGTCCCAAAGAAAACTGGCAGCATGCGCCCCATTCTGAAGATCAGAAAGTTAAACAAGTTCCTTCACAAGGAGAAGTTCAAGATGATATCACTAGGTACCCTGCTACCTTTGCTTCATCGACACGATTAGCTAGCCTCCCTGGACATGCAGGATGCCTACCAACACATTCCCATACACCCAAACCACCACAGATACCTAAGGTTCGTGGCATTGGGTCAACACTATCAGTTCAGAGTCCTGCCCTTTAGGCTATCCTCGGCGCCTCGAGTTTTTACAAAGTGTCGTGCAGTTCTCGCGGCGCACCTCAGGAAAGTCAGAATACAAGTGTTCCCATATCTGGATGACTGGCTCCTAGCAAGTCCCTCCAGGCAAGAGACTCTGGAGGCTGTGGCCATGGCCTCAGACTTCCTCACGTCCATGAGAGTCCTGCTGAATCTCAACAAGTCATAGTAGCAGCCCTCCCAGAAGCTCCTCTTCATAGGAACTCTTCTGGGCACCTCCTGTGTGAAGGTTTTTCTTCCAGAGGACAGAAGGAGCGATATTTTATAGATGGCCTGATACATCAGAGAACACAGCTCAGTTCGAGCTACCTTGATGCAACGGATGCTGGGCCTCATGGCATCCTCGTTGTTCACTGTACCCTTAGCTAGTCTCCACATGAGCACCTCTCAGTGGATGCTCAGTACTCAGTGGTCTCCAACCACTCACCCTCAGTCCTTTCTCATCAAGTAGACGGAACATCTGAAGAGGTCACTCGCCTGGTGGTCTCAGGAGGACAATCTTCTAGAATGATATCCCTTTGCCCCTCTGGATCATCAGATCTCCATTACCACGGATGCATCCCTGATGGGTTGGGAAGCCCAATGCCAGGATCTCCACACCCAGGGTACGTGGACTCAGGACGAGTCCCATCTTCACATAAACATCCTGGAAATGAGAACCGTCCTCTATGATGTCCGAGCCTTCAAGGACATACTGTGTCACAAGAACATTCTCCTTCAAACGGGCAACAAAGCAGTGATGTACTACATCAACAAACAGGGCGGTACACACTCTTACCCATTATGCAGGGAAGCAATGAGAGTGTGGGAGTGGTGCCTGGAACACAAGGTTCTGATTCAGGCGGTTTACCTGCCAGGAGTACAAAATGAGCTGGCAGACAGAGACGGATCCTCACGAGTGGTCCCTCGTCTTAGCTGTCATTCATTCTCTCTTCAAAGAGTGGGGAACTCCAGACCTGGACCTTTTTGCGTCCCCACTCAATGCAAAACTGCTTCTCTTCTGCTCCAGAAATCCAGGACCTAGCATTTTCTGTCAAGATGCATTCAGGCTGTGGTGGACAAGACGCTTTCTATATGCCTTTCCTCCTCTTCCCTTAATTCAGAGGGTACTTATCAAATTGGAGTCTCGGGGGCACAGTAATTGTCATTGCCTCCTTCTGTCCGCAGCAGATATGGTTCCCGCTGCTCAGCAGTCTGTCAGAAACCTCCCCCCCAGAAGACTCTTCCCCTTCAGACGAACCTTCTGACCCAGGGTCCCGTGGTTCATCCAAATCTGAGGTCGCTTCACCTTCACACTTGGCTCCTGAAGAGATGGAGGTGAATAGGTTTAATGTTTCTTGTAGGGTTTCAAATATTCTTGTAGCTGTGCACAAGCCAGCCACTAGAAAAACCTACACAGCCAAATGGAAGCGTTTCTCTATCTGGTGTGCAAAATCCTCTTGGAACCATTTTTCCTGCCCACCGAATAAAGTCTTGGAGTACCTTTTAGACCTCTCAAATACAGGTCTGCAGTACTCCGCAGTCAAAATTCATCTTTGTGCCATTTCGGCATATCATAAGCTGGTACTTTCCATGTCACAGGCTCAGTTACCTGTAGTTAAGAGGATTCTTAGGGGTATTCTGCATACTGTACCTCCTATCAGACATCCAGTTGCAGCCTGAGACATTAACCTTGTGCTAGACATGTTCACTTGTAAAACTTTCGAGCCTCTAGCTACTTGCAACTTGAAATTCCTCACTTGGAAAACAGCCTTCCTGGTGGTCATCACTTCGGCCCGTAGAGTTTCTGAAATACATGCACTGGTCACAGACCCCCCCCCGTACACTATATTTCACAAGGACAAAGTAGTTCTTAGGACTCATCCTAAGTTTCTCCCTAAGGTTGTCTCAGAATTCCATCTAAACCAACCTTTAGTCCTTCTTACTTACTTTGCAAACTTCCAGAATGAAGGGGAACGTACCCTTCATTCACTGGATGTTAAGAGAGCGCTGTGATTCTATCTAGATAGAACCAAAGAAAATTCACAAAGCTCATCAACTCTTTCCTTCAGCGAGACCCGACTGGGTCAGCCTGTCGTTAATGAATGCATTTCAGCATGGTTAGTGGCATGCCTTCACCACTGCTATTCTGTGGCACAGGTCAAGATGGAAGGCAGAGTATACACTCACTCTACCAGAGCAGTCGCAGCATCTCTGGCAGAAATCCGCAAAGTGCCCATTGCGGATCTTTGTAATGCACTACTTGGAGCTCAGTGCATACTTTCAAGCATTACCTTGGATGTCCATGCCAAATGGCATCTGTTGTTTGGCAGGACCATTCGTAACGGACTTGTGTCCTAAGTATGTGAACTCTGTGCTCTGTCAGCTTATCATACACCAATAAACGGGAAGACTCTAGCACAGCTGGACATCTGCAAGACTTTCCTGAGTTTTATCTTGTATATTAAACTCACTAGGAGAGACCCAGTACCATTCTGGGATCTCCTGTTTGTTTTAGAAAAGCTCACCTTGCTACCTTTTGAACCAGCCGCAAGCTGTGAGCGCTGCCTTCTCTCTGGGAGGGCATTATTTTTAGTTGCCATTACCTCAGCTCGGAGGATTTCTGAGCTGCAGGCTCTGATATGTAAAGAACCTTATCTTGTTTTTCACAGGGACAGAGTAGCCCTGCTTACAAACCCAAAGTTTTTACCAAAGGTAGTGTCCGAGTTCACGTTGAACCAGGACATCCAACTACCAGTTTATTACCCAGAATACTCAAAGAAAGGTGAGGCATTTTTACATACTCTGGATATACTTAGAATTTTGCGTTATTATCTGGCCAGGATTAGTTCTGCCAGAAACACAGACCAGTTGTTTGTCTCCATTACCCACAAGAGACTTGGATCACCAGTCACAAAATAAAACTCTAAATGGCTCGTGCACTGCATCACTTTTTGGTACCAGCACCACAACAAATCTCTACCGGGACAAGTGAGGGGTCACTCCACCAGAGGGGTGGCAACATTTTTCGCTTCCCTTCGAAATGTATCTTCAGCGGACCTCTGTGCGGCCGCTACTTGGAGTTCAGTACATACCTTTGTGAGGCACTACAGTCTGGATGATTCCAGGAGGAGAATAGGTTTCGGCCTAGCAGTCTTTCAGGGACTTCACTCCTAATTTCCCACGTTTTTTTATTGTACTCCACCCGTTCGATCTGGGTCTCTTCCTGGGCACTGCTTGGGACTCAGTCCTAATGGTATTACCTGCTGCAAGAGCTCCCCCTCGAAGTGAGATAGTACAGTTATGTAAGAACTTACCGTAACAGTAGATCTTCAAGAGGAGCTCTTGCAGCAGGTGGCTTTCCCACCCACCTGCCCCTGGGGAAACATTACATCTTCTCTTTGGGGATGGGAGAGCCTCCTCAGTTCTCCATCTTTGTTTTCAGCCGGGTCTCCAGTGGGAGAACTGAGGTGGCCCCGCCACAGACTGCTAGCTAGAAAATGTTTCTGTGGGGTCCTAATGCCTGGCTGCCTTAGTCCTAATGGTAATACCTGCTGCAAGTGCTCCTTTCGAAGATCTGCTGTTACGGTAAGTCCTTAAGTAACTGTACCTTTCCTCTACCTCGCAGCTCGCACTTACTGTCGCAGAACAAAGGGTCCGTAGTTCATCCGAACTTGAATTCCCTACACCTGCACGCATGGCTCCTGAAGACCTAGCGAATTCTCGCCACGTGGTCTCCGCCAGAGTAGCAGATGTCCTTGTGGTGGCAAGGAAACCCTCTAAAAGGGCCACATATGTCATGAAGTGGTGACGTTTTTGCATTTGCTGCTCAGCGCGTGGCCTGGACCCATTGATTTGCCCTGTGAACTCAGTATTGGAATACTTCCTTTCCTTGTCAGACTTAGGGCTAAGTTACTCCTCCATAAAGGTGCACCTTTCAGCATTATCAGTGTACCACCCACCTTTTGGAGGCAAATCCCTAGCCCAGTTGGACCTGTCATGCACATTTCTGCATGGCATTCTCCATCTGAAACCTCCCATAAGGGACCCATTTCCTCCTTGGGATCTTATTTTTATTTTGAAACGGCTCACACTGCCTCCCTTTGAGCCAGCTGCGGATTGTGAGCTACACCTTTTCTCTTGGAAGGTGTTATTTTTTGTTGCAGTTACTTCTGCCAGAAGAATTTCAGAGCTCCAGGCACTTAATGTGTAAAGAGCCGTATTTGATTTTCCATAAGGACAGTGTGTCCTTAAGGACCAGTCCTAAGTTTTTACCTAAGGTAGTGTCAGAGCTTACTGTCAACCAAGAGATTGCCCTTCTTGTTTATTACCCGATAAAGAAGAGGCTCTCCTGCACACATTGGATGTGTACAGGATACTCAGATATTATCTGACTAGAACCAGAACACAGCGAACATCAGATCAGTTGTTTGTTTCGTTTGCCCCCAGGATGTTAGGGGCACCGGTGTCAAAACAAACACTTTCAGAGTGGTTGGTAAACTATTGATCTTATCTGTGTCAGTCATCACCGTTCATCACATTTGGGTTACTGGCTGGAGGTCATGACCCGAAGGAGCTTCTTTTTTTTTTTTTTTTTGAATGGGTGGAGTCGACGCAGCATCGGCACCACCCTTGAGGCCGGCGCGCTCATGGTTTGGCAGTTATGTGCAGTCTACTCCGCCCTCCCATCAGTTCTTCATCTCCCATTGTCAAGGTCACCTCATGAGAGCTTCAAGAGAAGAAACTGAGGCCTACCTGCTTCGCAACAAATCTTTCCATTGACTCCGTGTCATTTTTTCAGTGCCGTAGTCCATCGTCTCCCTCATGTCAGGTCTGTTCGCCACACTCAACATCGCCCGGTAAGATCTTTCCATTACTTTTGTTATACTGCGACGTTGAGTCTTCTTTGGTGTTTTTTTCTCCTTAGGTCATGTCTTGGTCGGAGGGAAAGAAAACTTCAAAGATGAGACGGCCCCCCATGCGACAGTGCCTGCGTCAGAAATACTCCGTACCAACCAGCACGACCGTTGTCTTACATGTCTTGGCGCTTCGCGGCATGGATTCGTGCGATGCCTGTTTCTCCATGGACCTTGGTCCTAGCCGAGCAGCGCTGCGCGTAGGTGAGGAGCCCCACCAACCACAGCACTGTCGGGCCAAGCCACATTCTCTCGGCCTTTTCTCCGGTCCCTCGGGTTCTATACTGGCCGAGGAGGAGGAAGCCTGCCTCTCATAGCCCAGCTGTGGCCGAGGCTTCCCGGTGAAGGAGTCCCAGTCCGCATCCTCCGGAGACGGACGGGAGGCACCGTGATTGGCAGTCGCCCAACAGGCGCTAAGGCTCTCCTGGTGTCGGACCCGTGGCTTGGAAGACCCGGGTCAGCACCATCTGTCTGCGCTGTTTCGGACCTCGGCACCATGGGCCCTGTCGGAGTCGACACCGGTCCGTCGCTCTGCACCGTGGCTGCTGTCGGTGCCGTTTGCGGAGCTGATAGTGCTAGCGGCTCCATGGGAGTTTCTGCGGCGCCATCTCTGACTGTTTCTCACCTCAGCGCCATCTGCGGCACCGTGGTTATGCATGGCGCCGTGTCCAGTTCTGGGGCCATTCACGGTTCCGGGCTTGGGCATGACGCCGTGGAGGTTTCAGATCTCAGCACCGTTCGCAGCGCCAAGAGTGCTGTCGGACCCATCGTCGGCGCCATCTCTGTCCTCTATGCCGCTCGTGGCGCTGTGGGACGGGACGGTGCCATGGGGATTTCTGGCCTCGGCGCCAAGAGAGCTGTCAGAGCCGTCGTCGGTGCCATCTTTGTCCTGAGCACCATTCACGGTGCTGTGGGACGGGACGGCGCCGTATCGGCTTCTGGCTCAGAGACTGCTGCCCTGGTTGGAGTAGTGTCTTCTTTTGCCACCGTTCACAGTGCTGTGGAGGACACTGGTACTGACTTGGGTACGGTCTCTGCTTCTGGTGCCCTATCTGGTCGAGATGGCAGCAGGTGCCCGCCAACTGTTTGGCACAGGGCTTCGATCGCCACCTCTTTGGAGGAGGAGTCGGTCTCTGAATCAGACAGTCTGGCTCCTTGGAGTTAGCTGCTGGCGTGGGCACCCTCGTAGTGTCCTCGACAGGCCAGGGTCAGCCCCCTCTCTGAGGAGCGGGCAGGGACAGCCGGGGCTGGGGTCAGGGATTGTGACCAGCAGGCAGCGGTGCAGGCCACTGTTGCACTGCAGCCCGACTTTGGAGGGTTCTCTGACCCCTCAGTGGTGGTACTCCCTCAGGTGGTGTACCTAGATCACCCAACTTTGGGGCCGATCAGAGCACCCACAAGAGGGGAGGGTGCTGCGCCCTGGATAGCTCCTTCGGGGGCCAACCAGGGCTGTCAGTTGCCTAGGTTGGCTCCCTCGAGGCAGGCTTCCAGTTCAAGGTCGAGGGCATGGGCTCTGTGTGGCGACCTTTTCTGGAGTCCACCAGGGCTCTGGGAGAAGCTGTAGCACGGATCTCCGCTCTTCCCTTTCGGTTTCTTTGAGAGGGCCCCATTCTTTGGAGATAGGGGACAGTCCTTTTGGACTTAAACGGCCCCGGTCACCTCACAGGGGGGATTCTTCTGGGCGCAACCAAGGCAGTTCCGATATGGTTGTTCAGCTGTTGGCTGTGGAGTCTTCCAGAGCACCTTCATCTTCTGGTGCTCCTGGTGCGCTCCCTAGCCCAGGCCGAGGTCAGTCAATTCCTCTTGTCGGCTCTGCCCTTATCCCTCTGCCACATTCTCCGGTGCTCCCAGGTATCCTTGGTCTTAGCGGGCCTCTCTCCTGGGAGCAGTACAGGGCCATGGCTGCTCGATTCCCCGCTTATGTCAGGGCAATAGATGGACTGGTTTTTCAACCTCCCCCGAGCAGCCACCCTCTGAGCAGTTGAGGTCCTCTAACTCCTCACCCCCCTCTTCTGGGGGAGAGGAGCCTTCTGTCCACATCTTCCCAGCCACTGATCTTGCCAAGTATCAGCGATTCCTCATGAAGATGTTGGAGGACCTGCACATCACCCCTCCCACTCAAAGCAATCCAGACCACTCAGTACATGCCTTTCTAGGCGACTTCAGCGAGGACACCCTTATGGTACCCCCCTGGCCTGCTCCCTTTCGGGAGGCGTCGTTGCATTCCTGGCAGAGACCCTTCTCCGGAGTTCCCGCCCCTAGGGTTCTCTGCCAGCGGTATTGCGCCCCCCGCCCCGGAGTCTCCAGGTTCCATGCCTCATCCTCAGTCAGGATTGATGCAGCTGGACGCTCATGATGGGCTTTGCGCCCTCTACCGTGACCGGTCCACAGATCAAGAGTCCTTGGATTTTGACTTCTGGGGGAGGAGGATGTTCTACTTAGCATGGTTGCTGCTTTCCATCGCAGCACATCAGGCCCACTATGCATCCTATGATAGGTTCTTGTGGTCCAGGCTGGGTCAGCTCCTAGCCTCTTTGCCTGACACAGAGCAAACCAGACAAGCCATCGCACTCTCTGCACGTGGCCTGGAGCTAGCAAGGCACCAGGCGAGGGCATCGTACGATGACAGCGAGGTAGCTACCATTGTCGTAGGGACAGCGATCTGCACTAGGTAGGTGGCATGGCTACGTCTTTCCAGGTTGTCACCCTTGGCCCGGCGTAGGGTGATTATCTCCACTCACCAGAGAACTTATCTTTTCTCCCGTAGAGCGAGACAGCGTTTGTAGGTGCAACTTCCTTCCCCCTCCGGGGGGGTTCCTGTCTCACTTTCCCCACACTCTGGCCTCCCCTGGTCCTAAAGGTTCTCCCTCTTAGTGTGTCACCCACTGAGAGCTAAGGGACGCTGTCCTTTAGGGTTAAAACACCCTTTGGGGGGGCTCGGCACTCACCCAGATGTGATGAATGGTGAAGATTGACACAGATAAGATATGAAAATTACGTACCTACTGTAAATATGATCTTTCTGTGTATCTTCACCATTCATCACAGTCCCGCCCGCCATCCCCCTGGGGCCTTATCTCTGGGTCCTCCTCCCTCTACATGCCGTCTGTTGCCCCCTCCTTTCTTTGTCAGGAATTGGATAAACAGGGGCACATAGGGGGATTGTATTTCTAAGGGGAGAGTGGTCAGCGTGGGGGGGGGTGCATTCCTTCTCCAGTGCTTTGGCTCCACCCCTGTGGGGTGGGAGTTGGCAGTTGCCCTCCATTCTCCACTCGTCCTTTGTTCCTGTCAGTCCTTAATTTTGTTTGTCCGTTCGACATATCCTTCCTTATTTAAAAAAAAAAAACTACTAATTTTTCTTACACTAAAAATCCTTTTCCTGAGGGGTGAGAGAATCCCTGTGTCCTATCTTTCTTCCAGAATAACCATTTTCTGCCTTTTGGAGTTATTGCCAGTAATTCCGTGCCTTGAATTCTGTCATTAAGCCTTTTGGCTACTCCTTGCAGTTCCTATACAATTTGGTGACAAGTCAAGGTCCAGGGTATGGTTGCTACCTTCTCTCCCCAAACTTACCCTAAATTCCTCCTCTCTCCTTTTGCCTATTTCCAGAGATTGGGGCCCCTACCCAGTGCCCTTAGTTTCCTTCTTCTTCTTCTTCTGTCCTCTTAGTCATTTATTTCTCCTTTTGGTTTATATATCTTTTCCTTTGTCTGTCCCTTGGACTTCCTTGTCCCTCCCTCCCATCCCTTTTCCTCACCTCTCCGGCGACTCAGAACTGGCAAGAGGGTGGAGTCAACTGCACATAATGGCCAACCCATGAGCGCCATGCAGTGCGTCGGCCTCGAGGGCGGTACCGATGCTACATCAACTCTGCCCATCCCAAAAAAAAAAAAAAAAGCTCCCGTGGGCTCATGACCTCTGGCTAGTAACCCAATTGTGATGAATGGTGAAGATTCACAGAAAGATCATAATTATGGTAGATACGTAATTTTCATTTTTTTGTTATGAGAAGCAGAACAAGCCCTTATTGGGACCAGTAAAGGGCCATTCCACCAGAGGGATGGCAGCCTCTTTGGCCTCCCTGAGGAAAGTTTCAGCATCAGACATCTGTGCAGCAGCTACTTGGAGTACTGTGCACACGTTCATCATACACTACAGTCTGGTCATTGCCTCTAGGTGCAGAGCTGGTTTTGGCCTTGCTGTCCTGCAGGGGCTTCTTTCATGAGGGGTTCCCTTTCACTCTCCTCCTATCTTCCCCTCATTTTTTAGGGGCAACCGCACGCTGCTTGGGACTTGGTCCTAATGGCGTAACCTGCTGCAAGAGCTGTATCTCAAAGTAAGATAGTACAGTTACATAACTTACCGTAACGGTAGATCTTCAAGAACTGCTCCTGCAGTAGGTACTTTCCCACCCACCTTCCCCTCAGGAGGTCATCTGCATTTGCATCATCATCAGTAATGGTCTTCCCTTGGAAGCAAATCCTCAATCTTCCTTCAGAACAAACATCGCTATGCTGGAGCCTCTGGCTAGAGAACTGATAGATGCTGGGGGACCGCCCCTTTAATGATTAGTGACAGGGGTGGGGCCAACGTCTGAGGCGGTCCCCCACTGTATGTAGCTAGCTAGAAGTTTTCTGTGGGGTCCTGCAGCTTCAGTCTATTGATGTAACCTGTTGTAAGAGCTGATCTTATGAGATACAGCTCTTGCAGCGGTCTTCTCAGATAGGACTGAAGCGGCGAAGCGTCAGGACCGGAAATCTTCTAGCTAGCGATCTTCAGTGGGGACCGCCTCCAGCGTCGGTCCCGCCCCGACGTCAGGCGTAGTACATAAGGAGGTGGTCCATGGATTCCTAGTTCTTTCCGCCCGTCGACTTGCATGTCTCGACCCTTGGTTCGTTTCTAGCGGCGTGGCCTGGTTAAGTTCTTCCTTGGGGGGGGGGGGTTGTTTTTTTGCTCAGTTTCTGTCTGATGTCCTCTCCAACTTCCGTTGAAGGCCATCCGTCAAAGTGCGCCTGTGG
Source organism: Neoceratodus forsteri (assembly GCA_016271365.2). Classification (NCBI taxonomy): domain Eukaryota; kingdom Metazoa; phylum Chordata; order Ceratodontiformes; family Ceratodontidae; genus Neoceratodus; species Neoceratodus forsteri. The sequence continues at coordinate 144,893,762 of CM057451.1, forward strand.
GAAACAAATCCCATTCAAAAACCCGCATTCGGCCTGCGTCCAGTGCCTAGGCCCAGACCACGATACCCGGGCCTGCTCCTTCTGCCAGGGGTTCAACAGCCGGACCCGGATCTGTCGCCAGAAGGCCCTTCAGGCGTTCCTGCTCGAGGAAAAGATTAAAGCCATGGACGCAGCCTCCAAGGGGGAATCTTCCGACAAGGCCCGGAGACACCTCGAGAAGCATAGGGAGAGAGTGAGATCCAGGTCCCCATCTAGGGCCTCTGACTCCCATAGCTCCGGCTCCTGGTCCGACCACTCCCCTTCCCAGGCCCACTCTCAGCCTCCCCCTGCAGCGGTGAAGACTTCTTCGGATTCCTCCTCTCTTCCTCAGGCCAAGACCTCCAGAACTTCTTGGTCCTCTGCCACTAAGGCCCTGTCGAGTCGGGGGACCGTCATCACCATCACAAGTCCGGTTCCGCCATTTGGAACCAGGCGCCAGGTCAGTTTCTTTGCCTCCTCCTCCCCAGCGGAAGACCAAGGGCAGCTTCATAAAGATCATCGGACCCGGCGTCAGCCAAACACCATCGGTCCGAGGACCGGCGACTGCCAGATGCCCGTCGCGGTTAAGCCTTCACCTCCGGGCGCCAGCCGGGGCCGGCGATCCGTACCTACTGAGAAGAGGACGCTGCGCCTCCCCCGGCGTCGGTCAGAGCGATCGCGGAGGAGCTGATCCAACCCGAGGACCAGGCGGGCAAACCCGGTCCTGTCGCTCCCCCAGGGAACCTCGCGGAACCTGAGACCCCTGGGGAGCCGACGCTGGAACCCGACGACCGGCCATCGGCCTGTCGTCGGGCCTCAGCATATCCGAGGTCAAGGAGCTGTTTACTTACTGGTGGGACACCATAAAGAAGGATGTGGTTCCCACCTCCTCCTCCACCTGCGACTCCGCCGGCCCCCGCGCCCCCTACTTCACCCAGGGATGCGGGCCGGGTACCTCCCCCCCAGGAGCCTACGGATCCTCCTAGGGGTAGAACAGAAAAAAGGAGACCTCCGTCCAGATCTTCTTCAGGGTCACCCAGCCCCAAGAGACCCAGAAGACGCCGCCGTTCGCCTTCGACGGAGGACACGGGATCGGACTTCTCGGACGGATCCAGATCCCCCTCTCCGATCAACGTCCCTTCTCTGGACCCACGTGAGCTTCCAAGATCTCCTCCAGATGACCCATCGTTCTCAGAGATTGAGGCATATCCAGGAGAACATGGGCTGGGGCAGAGGAACTAGACCCGAGAGATTCGCCTTGCCAGATATCTTGACAAAAGATCCTAAGCCTGTGGTGGTGCCACCCTTGGTGGACACATTCGTGGGCGTCACCAAGGCAGGCGTGGAAATGTCCACACTCACTTCGGCGATGCGAAGAAAATTGATCGCCTGTACAAGGCCCCTAGGGAGGACCAGTACTTGGCATCACATCCTCTGGCCAATTCTCTGGTCATTACAGCCTCTCATGACTGGTCCCAGAGGCTGCAACATTTGAGCACCCTGCCACCGGACCCAGAGTCCAAACAGCTGGACGCTATGGGCAGGCGCACGTATGCATCTGCTGCCTGCGCCATCAGATCCCTCGGCTACTTGACCCACATGGTACAGTTTCAAAACGCCTTGTGGGAGCAGGGACTGGATCTGGCAGAAAAGATGCCAGAAGGTGAGCAGAAGGAGGAGTTACTGCAACTCCTTCATACGGGTTCGGACGTGGGAACCCAGGTGCTGCGAGCCGCGTATGATTCCGCGGACTCCTTGGCCAGAGCGGCAGCTTCAAGCGTATGCCTCCGGAGACACTCATGGCTCCGTGTCTCTGGATTCACCCTGGACATTCAGAAGAACATCCTGGACGCCTCGTTTCATGGAGAAGTTCTTTTTGGTGAGTCCTCAGAGAAGGTCCTCACCAAACTTCAAGAGGCCGGGAAGGTGGTACGGTCTGTCCAGGCCATGTACAGACCCAAGCTTAGTTCCTTCCGTAGGAACCAAAGCCGTTCGAGGCGGATGCAGAGACAGCAGTCCAGCGCGGTCCGCAACAGAGGGCTGCTTCTCCCGCAGGAGCCAGAAGTCGTCAGCAGGCCAAAGTCAGCGACCAGCTAAGTCGGCCCAGCCCGCTGGACCCTCAGCCGCCACAGCATGACTCCTTCCCGGCCCCCGCCCCTCAGGATCAACGGGACACCAAGGTCGGGGGCCGCATTGCGGACCACCTGCCAGGGTGGCAGTCCATAACCACCGACAGGTGGGTCCTTCAGTTGGTCGAAAGAGGCCACTTTATAGAATTCGTGGACAAGCCACCCACAAGGCCTCCTCTGCTCTCCCGTTACTCGGGTCAGCACAGATCACTCATCAGGCAAGAGGTACTTGCGCTCTTGCAAAAGGGAGCGGTGTAGTATGTCCCAGAGAGCCAGATAGGATCCGGATACTATTCCCACTTCTTTCTGGTTCTGAAGAAAACAGGGGACCTCCGTCCAATCCTGGACCTCAGCGACCTCAACATGTCGGTCGCCTACAAACGTTTTCGCATGGTGACCCTCCAAGGACTCATTCCCATGCTGAAAAAGGACGCTTTCTTAGTGTCCCTGGACATGCAGGATGCCTACCTGCACATCCCAGTAGCTCAAGCGCACAGGAGGGTCCTGCGCTTCGAGTTTCTCGGCCACCACTTTCAGTTCTGGGCCCTTCCGTTCGGACTGTCTTCGGCCCCCAGGGTCTTTACCAAGTGTATGGCAGTCGTGGCAGCGTCTCTGAGGAGACAGGGCCACTATGTGTTCCCGTACCTGGATGACTGGCTTCTCATAGCCGCCTCCAAAGAGGCACTGTTGATGGCTATTCAGAGCACCCAGGACCTGTTCCAGTCTCTGGGCATTCTTATCAACTACGAGAAGTCTCTCCTAGTACCGTCCCAGAAGATGCAGTTCATAGGCGCAGTTCTGGACATCGTCCAAGGGAAAGCCTTTGTTCCCGACAAAAGGGCGGAACCCATCAGATCCCTCATCAGGGATCTTTCGGTGAAAAAGACCGTCCCCACCAGGTTGGTCCTTCGCTTGCTCGGACACATGGCTGCGGTCATTCCAACCGTCCCTTTGGCAAGGCTCCACATGCGGGTAACTCAGTGGATGCTCAAGGTGCAGTGGGACCAAAGGCAAGACCACATGCAGCATCCGGTCAGAATCACGAACGCCGTGATTCAAGACTGGCAATGGTGGCTAGACCCAGGGACACTTTCTGCGGGTGTCCCGTTTACCGCGCCGTCCCGAGGCAATCCTCTCCACAGACACCTCAGGGTTGGGATGGGGAGCGCACCTGAACGGGGTGAGGTCCCAGGGAACATAGACCCCTCAGGAAGCTCACCTCCACATCAACTTGCTGGAGATGAGGGCGGTCCTTTACGCCCTGCAGGCCTTTCAGTCAGAAATACCGTCGAGTACCCTTCTGCTTCAGACAGACAACATGGCGGTGATGTATTACCTCAACAAACATGGAGCCGCACACTGTTACCCCCTCTGCAGGGAGGCTATGAGGGTGTGGGATTGGGTAATCCGACACGGCGCGAGCCTGATTGCAGTTCACGTTCCCGAGTGGACAACACAATCGCAGAGCGGCCTGAGTCGTTCCCAGGTCAGAGTCCACGAGTGGGAACTTCTTCAGGAGGTAGCAGAGGATCTGTTTCTTCGATGGGGCACTCCAGAGTTGGACTTATTCGCTTCCTCATCCAACGCAAAACTGCCCAATTTCTGTTCATTAGATCCAGGGCCTGGTGTTTTCTGGCGAGACGCGTTGTCCCTCTCCTGGGCGGACAGATTCCTCTATGCTTTCCCTCCCTTCCCGTTGATCCAGAGAGTTCTTCTCAAACTGCGCAGGGAGCATGCAACAATGATCCTGGTAGTGCCTTTCTGGCCCAGGCAGATCTGGTTCCTCATGCTGACGCAATTGTCCCGGGAACCTCCAGTTCCGTTGCCTTTCAGCTCCCACCTATTGTCTCAGGAGGAGGGTTCACTAGTCCACCCGGACTTACGCTCACTGAACCTGCATGCATGGCTCCTAGAGACATAGCCATTATGCGATACGAGGTCTGCAAGAGGTAGGCGGAAGTCCTTTCTCTGCGGCCAGGAAGCCGACAGCGCATCGTCTGCACGTCGCATTGAAGTGGCGCCGTTTTTGCTTATGAGTGCATGAGCAGGCCTTTCCCCTTTAGAATGCCGGTTAAGGGGTGCTGGAATACCTTCTTTCCCTATTCCATTGGGTCTCCTTCTCCTCCATTAAAGTGCACTCTCGCGGTCTCTCGTGCCACTTCCGGTGGGACAGGCGCACAGTGGCACAACTTGATGCCAGCAGGACTTCCTGAGAGGGTGTTACACCTTAGGCCACCCATCAAGGATCCGTTCCTCCTTGGGACCTACTCTTTGTCCTGGAACAACTCCGCTTCCCCTTTGAACCTGCAGCGGATTACGACGCTGCGTTTTCTATCGTGGAAGCGTTATTTTTTAGTGCTGTCACGTCAGCAAGGAGGTTTCAAGCTTCACGCTCTCATGTGCAAGGAGCCTTATTTAATTTTCACCAGGACAGAGTGTCTCTGAGGATGAATCCTAAATTCCTGCCTAAGGTGGTCTCTGCCTCACTCCCAACCAGGACATCGATTTGCCTGTATTTCCCAAGTACTCTAATAGAGGAGAGCATTGCTTCACACCCTGGATGTTCACCGCTTCTTAAGGTTCTACCTGAATAGAACTAAACAGCTCCGCAAGTCGGAACAACTATTCGTTTCCTTCGCTGAGAGGATGCTGGGCCAACCAGTCTCTAAACAAACCCTTTCTCGCTGGCTTGTCCAGTGTATTTCATTTGCTTTCGACAACAAGCATAAACCCCTCCCTGGTTCAGTCCGGGGCCATTCGACAAGGGGTGGCTACCTCCTTTGCAGCACTCACGAGCATTTCCACCTCGGCCATTTGTGCTGCAGCTACTTGGAGCTCAGTGCACACATTTAATAGGCACTATAGCCTGGATATTACATCTCGTGGAGGCCAGTTTCGACCTGGCCGTTCTACAGGGTCTCCTGTCCTAGAAGTCAGGACTTGTTCTAGATCTCTCCTATTTTCCTCCTCCCAGAATGCTTTCAGGCGCTGTTGGCTGGAATCAGTCTAATGGTGTTACCTGCTGCAGGCTGTATCTCGAAGTAGATAGTGCAGTTATGTAGAACTTACCCGTAACAGTAGATCTTCGAGAACAGCTCTTGCAGCAGGTACCATCCCGCCCACCATTCCCCCTTGGAGGAGGTTCGGCCTACCAGGCCTTGGCAGGAGCTTTAGCTCTTTTCTTCTGATGACGGCTCCTCAGTCTCCCCTTCTGATGTCATCCTGCGGCCGGTAATCTCCGGCGAGAGAACTGGAGAATCTGGCGGGACCGCCTCCTTATGTACTACGTCTGACGTCGGGGGCGGGACCGACGTCGGAAGCGGTCCCCACTGAAGACTGCTAGCTAGAAGATTTCTGTGGGGTCCTGACGCCTGCCGGCTTCAGTCCTAATGGTGTTACCTGCTGCAAGAGCTGTTCTCGAAGATCTACTGTTACGGTAAGTTCTTACGTAACTGTACTTTCTCAAAGATCTACTGATCTGTCGTCGAGGGTGGAGCTCTTGCAGTAGGTAATACCATTAGGACTGACGCTGCCAGGCGTCAGGACCTCATGGAAAACTTTTAGCTAGCAGTACAAAGCAGGGGACTGCCTCCAACGTCAGCCTGACGTCAGACGTGGTATTAAGGAGGCGGTCCCCTTGCGCCACCCCAGTTCTTTTCTCGCCGTCGACCCGCATGGTTTGGCTGCATGGATGCCTCGCTTGCAGTCGACAGCATTGAACGCCAAGATAAGTCACTTCGTTTATTTTTTTCCTTTATCTACTCTAACACCTCGTTTATGTCGTCTCCTTCTCCACCGTGACGTAAGTCTAAGTGTTCCTGCGGGAAGCAGATCCCAGCCATAGACGGCCACGCGGCCTGCCTCATCTGTCTAGGCCCAGACCACCAGCCGGATTCCTGCAGACACTGCTAATGCTTCAGTCAAAAGACACGCGCCAGAAGAGCTCACGCCCTAAAAACCTTCTTGTTAGAGAAGCACCTTGCAGCGATGCAGAGAGGTTCCGGAGCCAGCTCCTCCTCTCCCACCAGAGTCCCCCTCCAGAGCTAAGACCTCAGGTGAAAAGCATCACAAGCAGAAGGACAGGGCCAGATTCGAATCCCGCCATCATTCGCCCGCCAAACCGGCACCATCATCGTCTTCCTCGCAGAGGTCAGGCTCGGTTCCTGCAGCTGTTGAGTCTTCCCACTCTTCCAAGGCCACTCACACCTCTTCTCAGGGTGCCCAAAAGGAGTCGGCCTCGAAGGGACATTGATCCTCCTCCTCCCTGGCTCACTGACCTCATAAATCTACAGGGTCGGCCCAGGAAGGCCTACCCAGGGCCTTGGACAGGCCTAGTTCCTCTGAGAAGAGAAAGCACCCGGTGGAAAGTTCTGGTAGGCATGGGGGTGCCAGGCTCGGATTCCCCCTCCACCGGCAAAGGTACGTCCTACTCCTGACACCAGACCTACCATCTGGTCGCCTACCCTGATGACTCGTTTCCCGACACCAGATACGGGAAGGTCGCCAGACGACGATCAGTGCTCGCTCCCAAGGGACAGGCGGCCAGCTGGCGTCCGTCCAGATGCTGCCCGTCGGGCACCGGACGTCAGTCTTCAGATGCCAGTCTTCCGGACCCAACGCCAGACACTCCGGATGGGACGCCTGATTCCCAGACGCCCACTCCTGATGGTCAGGCGCCCGGGCCATCTAGTCCGGCGCTGGCTTCAGCTGTGATCCCAGTGGCAGATATCGGGAATTTATTCACCTCTTGGTGGAATATGGGCAAAGGGGACCTCTTTTACAGGCCACCAGATAAGGTCCCCACACCGCCACCCATGGGTCGTCTTCCCACTCCAGACAAAAATCAGTTAGAGGATCACCCTCCTCCTCCTAGGAAGAAGCCCAGAAAAAGGTCCCCTTCCCCATCTCCGTCATCTCCCCGATCGTCGTCTTCAGCTGATGACGCAGGTTCGGATTCTAATTACTCAGGAGATGGTTTTCTGCCACCATCCCCTCAGCCCATGGACTCGCCATGCTCCCCTCCCCCCAGACGACCCTTCATTCCTCGATATAATGAGGCATATCCAGACTATTTACCAGTGTTAGACTGAGGCTCTCGACCTGGAGCACCAGCGGTTAGGTAAGTTCCTACAGGTGAAGGAGCCTAAGCCGCTGGTCATTCCTCCATTTATTGAGCCCTTCCAGGACGTCACCTGTCTTACCTGGAGGACTCCTTCCTCGGTTCCCACTGTTCTGAGAAAGGCAGATAGGTTATATAAGCCTCCCAGGTCGGAATCATTCCTGGTGGAGCAACCCAAGATGAATTCCCTGGTCCTCACGGCTGCCCATGGGAGAGAGTTCAAGCCCAAGCACCTCAGCTTGCAGCCTCCCGACCCGTCTCAAAAAAATTGGACGGCTGGGGAAGGAAAGTCTTCTCCTCCACTACTGGATCTATTAGATCCCTTAACTTCATGGGCCACATGATCTCCTATCAGCAGTCCTTGTGGAGGAAAACCATGGAGTTGGCAGAGACCCTCCCAGACTTGGAAGCCAAGCAGGAGATTCTGACTTGCTCCCAGTCCGGTCTAGACGTCGACAAGCATGCACTCAGATGCTCCTATGATGCGGTGGACATTGCTTATAGGGCCGCAGCATCAGGCATTTGCATGAGGAGACATTCCTGGCTCAGACTGACTGGCTTCCAGCAAGACCTCCAGAACTCTATTCTGGATTCACCGTTTCAGGGTCCACTGCTTTTCGGTCCAGAGGTGGTGCAAATGATCAAGGACCTTCAAGAATCAGGCAAGGTGGCAGCGGATGTACATTGTATGCACAAGTCCCAACCACAGGGTAACCGCCGGCGTCCTTTTCGCCAATGCCAAGGCCAGTCCAGCAAGCAGCCCCAAGGGAAGGGTTTTCGTAGACAGGGTCAGCCCCCCCCCCAAGGTTCCCAGGGCCCAAAGCAATCCAAGGCACCCAGGGACCCAGCCCCTCCCATCCCTCCTTCTAACTCCCCCCATCCCTTCTCCCATCGGGGACAGGCGGAATGAGCAGGTAGGAGGGTGTTTCGCGCTATGCTGCTTCAGTGGTCCAGCATCACCTCAGATCAGGGGGTGCTGGAAACCATTCGATTAAGGTATGCCATAGAGTTCCTCTCTATACCTCCAGACAACCCACCACCCCCTATGTCCCGCGGTCCAACGGACCACCTCAGCCTCCTTCAGGCAGAGGTCTCGCTACTCCTGGAAAAGAGAGCGATTCAAAGGGTTCCACCAGCCCAGATTGGCAAGGGCTTCTACTCCTGTTTTTTTCCTAGTCCCAAAATAGACGGGAGACCTTCGTCCTATCCTAGACCTCAGCGTGCTCAACCTCTCTGTCAAGTATCAGAGGTTCCGCATGCTAACATTGGTAGGACTCTTTCCGCTGCTCCAGTCAGGGGATTGGCTGTGCTGTCTCGACAAGCAGGATGCTTACATGCATATCAAAATCCGAAAACAGCCCAGGAGGTTCTTGCACTTCCAGTTCAGGGTAATCCCTTTCGGCGGCCCCCAGAGTTTTTACGAAGTGCCTGGCAGTGGTAGCTGTGGCCTTCCGCAAGAGAGGCCTCTTTGTCTAACCCTACCTGAACGATTGACTCCTCTCTGCCCAGTCGGAGGGGCAGCTAGCAGTCGCCCTCAGTCAAATGCAGGCTCTTTTCTCTTCCCTGGGGATCACGGTGAACTGTCCGGAGTCTCAGCCACAGCCATCTCAACGGCTGCAGTTCATAGGAGCTATCCTTGACACAAGGAAAGGGCGTGCTTTCCTGCCCTCGGACAGGATAGAACGCCTCCAGAACCTGGTGAAAACCTTTCGGGGAAGGCCCTCTTCCACCGCCTGAATGGTACTGCAGCTATTGGGGCATATGGCGGCGGCCATCGCCACTGTCCCTTTAGCCAGGCTTCATATGAGGACACTGCAGTGGCACCAAGCTGTGGACGACCTGGACCTTCGGATCCGGCTTTCAAAAGCGGCCCTCCGTTCTCTTGAGTGATGGCTTCGACTGGGACAATCTGAAGGGGGGGGCCCTTTCTGCAGACCACCTCCATCCCAAACCCTGACATCGGATGCCTCCCTGTCAGGGTGGGGAGCGCATCTAGGGATTCACAGGACCCAAGGAACTTGGTCTGACACAGAACGCTCTCTGCATATCAGTGTCCTGGAAATGAGAGCAGTTCTGAATGCTCTGTCAGCATTCGAGAGTCAAGTTTCTCTGGGTTCTCTTCTGGTGCAGTGGGACAGCACACCAGTGGTGTTTTATATCAACAAGCAAGGGGGGACGCATTCTTACCCCCTTTGCAAAGAGGCCATGAGGGTGTTGGACTGGACAGTAGAACACGGCATGGACCTCATGGCAGTTCACCTCCCGGGGGTTCAGAATGTTCTCGCCGACAGTCTGTCGCTCTGTTTGTCTCAGCCATGAGTGGGAGCTGCTCCAGGAGGTCGCAGACTACCTATTCAACCGTTGGGGCCTCCCAGTCTCGGACCTCTTTGCGTCCCCATTCAATGCCAAGCTACACAATTTTTGCTCACTCACTCCAGGGCCTGGTGTTTTCTGGCGGACGCATTGTCCCTCTCTTGGATGGGGAAGTTTCTATGCGCCTTCCCCCCTTCCCACTTGTGCAGAGAGTACTGCTTAAATTGCAGTCAGAGGGAGCCAGAATGATTCTGGTGGCGCCTCTGTGGCCTTGACAAATCTGGTACCCACTGCTCCAGCAACTGTCTCAGGAGCCTCCAGTGCAGTTGCCTCTCTCCGCCCACTTGCTCTTTCAAGATCAGGGAACTCTTGTTCATCCAGCTCTTCACTCTCTTCACCTGCATGCATGGCTCCTGCAGTCCTAGCGGAAGAGAGGCTAGGAGTGTCAAGCAGGGTGGCAGAGATTCTGGTAGCAGCGAGGAAGACTTCCCATAGGGCTACCTACACTCTCAAATGGAAACGCTTCTGCCTGTGGGCTTCGGCACGAGTCCTGGATCCTTTGGGTTGTCTGGTCAGGCACGTGCTAGAGTATCTCCGTCACCTCCTAGATTTAGGCCTGAGTTACTCGTCTATCAAGGTTAACATGTGTGCAGTCTCCGCATATCATGCTCCTATAGGAGATAAGTCTCTAGCACAATTGGATGCCTGCAAGAAATTCTTGTGACGGGTGTTGCACGTCAGGCCTCCAAGGAGGGACGTCATTCCACCTTGAGATCTCCTTTTTGTTTTGGAAAAGCTCATTCTCTCTCCCTTTGAGCCCACAGCTTCGTGCGAGATGCGCTTCCTTTCCTGGAAGGCCTTACTGCTGGTAGCTATTACCTCCGCTCAAAAGGTTTCCGAGCTCCAGGCTCTGATGTGCAAAGAACCTTATATCGTTTTTCACAAGGATAGGGCGAATTTGCGAACCAATCCCAAGTTCATGCCGAAGGTGGTGTCCACCCTGACTCTCAGGACATCAACCTTCCAGTGTACTACCCCCAAGCTTCAAACCAAGGTGAAGCACTGTTGCACACCTTGGATGTTCACCGCATTCTTAGGTTCTACCTTCACAGGACTCGCTCCATTAGGTTGAGGGACCAGTTGTTTATCTCCTGTGCTAAGCGCATGTTAGGGGCTCCTGTGTCCAAGCAGTCGCTAGCCCGTTGGCTGGTGGACTACATATCTTTTTGTTATCGGCACCACGGGAGGGCCTGCCCGGATGCTGTTAAAGGCCACTCCACCAGAGCAGTGGCTTCTTCCTTTGCGGCGCTCAAGAATGTTTTCCTCAGCAGATATATTTGCCGCCGCAACATGGACCTCAGTCCATACGTTCGTCAGACACTATAGTCTGGATATAGTTTCCAGAAGGAGAGCAGGTTTTGGATTGGCAGTCCTTCAGGGCCTCCTTTCTTGAGGAGGTCTTGTTTTCACCTATCTTCGGGTTTCCTGCCTACCATCCTTTCAGACCTGGGCCTATCCTTCCTACTGCTTGGGACTCGGTCCTAATGGTATTACCTGCTGCAAGAGCTCCACCCTCGAAGACAGATAGTACAGTTATGTAAGAACTTACCCTAACAGTAGATCTTTGAGAGGAGCTCTTGCAGCAGGTGGCTTTCTTACCCTCCATCCCCCGGTATCCTTCTTACCAGGGATCACGAGTTCCAGCCAGAGTGGGGATTTCTTGCCTGGTTCTCCTTTTTTCCCTATCGCCAGGTCTCTGGCAGAAGAACTGGGTGGCGCCAGGGGACCGCTCCCTTTATACCTCTTCTGCCGTCAGGCGGAGCCAACGTCGGAGCGGTCCCCTGCCTCGTACTGCTAGCTACAAGTTTTCTATGGGTCCTGATGCCTGGCGGCTTCAGTCCTAATGGTATTACCTGCTGCAAGAGCTCTTCTCGAAGATCTACTGTTACGGTAAGTTCTTAAGTAACTGTACTTTACGGTACGTTCTTATGTAACTGTACTTTTCGACTTTCCCTCCACTGACAATAATGGTTGTTAATCCATTGTGTTTTTCCAAAACATGAGATTTGCAGCAGATAGTGGTGGGGGTACTGTTCAGTTTAGATTCCCTGAGAGTCTACCCAGTATTGGCAGTAACCTTTGCTGCTTATATACAGTGACACAGTGGAGTGCTTTCAAAAGTGTCCCAGTTCTTAACAGGGTTCTGTTCACTAGGATGTGTGGGTTCCTTGTTTGTAGAACAAAAGTGATTTCTTTGCATGTTGAGAATAGAAAATAGTAAATTAAGTTTTGACAGGTAGGTCTTCTTCAGGAATGATCTCTCCCTGAATGTGTTTAAGCATAGATAAGCTTAGTGTTTACTCTTTCCCTTAGAGATCATATTGAAAGCAGGCCTAGTTGGCAAGAAAAAATTACTCACCTTAGTAATTATGTTTCTTCTAGTGGAGTCTTGCTGTATTCTGACAATTGCAGTTAGCCCCAGCCTTTAAACTGCCCCGGAGAACAAAGGGTTAACTTTTCTACGCATGGCATACAGTTTTCATCTCGAGCTCGGTTGAAGCCTCTGCCTGTTGTTATTCGAACTGCAACCGTCAGACCTTTACAAGCAAAACTCACTAGGTGTTCTGTGTGGAAACTGTAAAATTTTTAACTAGCCAACTGGCAGAAAAATAATGTTTTGGGTCCTCAAGGGAAGACTCAAGTCAGGAAACCCAAAAACAAAAACCAATCAAATGAAATAACATTCTACCAAAAGAAAAAGAGGGTGTAAAAGGGGGCATCTCTAGAGTTTGCCAAACTGCACCTATACCCACATCCAAAAATCTAGGTTCTGAGGGAGGCGGGGGAGGTCAGAATACAGCAGGACTCCACTAGAAGAAACATAATTACTAAGGTGAGTAATTTTTTCTTCAAACAACATGAAGTCTTGCTGTGTTCTGACAATTGCAGACTACCAAGCAGTACCTCAATGGAGGAGGGACAGAACCTACTTTGGAAATAGGTTGTGAAGTACTGCTGTGCCAAACCGAGCATCACTCCTAGCCTCGATATGCAGAGAGTAATGCTTGGTAAAAGTATGGACTGTTTTCCAGGTGGCTGCTTGACAAATTTCTAAAAGAGGGATATCCCTGGCAGCAGCCAGGGAAGCAGCTGTACCTCTTGTGGAATGAGCCCTCACGCCTGAGGGTGGAGTTTTACCCAGTTTTTCATAGCAGAATTGTATACAAGAAACAATCCACCTGGCAATAGATCTCTTGGTGGCAGGTTTGCCCTTCCCAACTTCTCCATAAATGAGGAACAACTGGAGGGAGTCAAACCTGTGACCCTTGGTATGCTCTATGTAGTAGCTAAGGGCTCTTTTAACATCCAAACTGTGTAGCCTTCTCTCTCCCGAGGAAGAATGATCAAGTGAAGAAAACAGGGAGCGATATAGACTGATTGAGGTGGAAATCTGAAACCACTTTAGGCAAGAACTTTCTGTTGGTTCTAAGGACCACTTTATCTCTGTGAAAAGAGATGAAATCAGATTCCACTGACAGGGCTTGCAATTCACTGATGCGTCTAGCAGAAGTAATGGCTACCAAAAACACAGTTTTCCAAGTGAAGTACTTAAGCTCTGCTGAGGACAAAGGCTCAAAAGGGGGTTGCATAAGCTGAGCAATGCAAACATTAAGATCCCAAGCAGGAGCAGGATCCCTAAAGGGGGGATTGATGTGAAGCAGTTCCTTGAAAAACTTACAGAATATGGGATGACAGAGAGGAAGACTTGCCTACTGACAGGAAAGCAAAAACAGCTGCCAAATGTATCTTGAGAGTAGATGGTCTGAGACCTAGGCCATTGAGATGGACCATATAATCCAGAACCGTAGGCAATTCAGCAGAGTCTGGAGAAATATTCTTCTTAGAACACCAAATGCTGAATCTTTTCCATTTGGAGTTGTAAGTCTTTCTGGTGGAAGACTTTCGAGAAGCCTTGAGGATATCCAGAACCCCTTGGGAAAGATGCAGATCTGCAAACTCTAACTCTTCAAGAGCAAAGCCTTGAGATTGAGAGACTGAAGACTGGGGTGCCAAATCCTCCCCTGAGAGGATGTTAACAGGTTGTAATTCCTGGGAAGAAACAGGGGAAGATGGACTGCTAGGGACAGTAACAAGGGATACCATGGCTGCCTGGCCCAGTCTGGAGCAATCAGAATCACTTTGCATGGTTGTGACTTTATCTTGACTAGCACTTTGAACAGAAGAGGGAAGATGGGGAAAAGCATACAAAAATTTCCATTCCCAGTTCAGAATAAGAGCATCCAGGGGTGCTGAGCCCAAGACTGGGGGTCTGAAACAGAAAAGAGGAAGTTGGTGATTGTCTGGGGCTGCAAAAGGATCTATCTCTGGAGTGCCCCATCTTGAGAAAATCACCTTCAACACCAGAGGATCTAGGGCCCATTCGTGATGGCCCTGGGATATTCTGCTCAGTGCATCTGCTAGAACATTGTCCTTGCCTGGGAGGTGAACTGCTATCAGAGAGGTTTGCAGGGAATAAGCCAGGGACCACAACTTCATTGCTTCTGTGCACAAGGCCGTAGACCGAGTGCCTCCTTGCTTGTTGATGGTGGTGGTGTCTGTTCTGACCTGAACCACCTTGTTCTGTACTGATTTGGAAAAAGCTTGCAGTGCCAGAAACACTGCCCTGAGTTCCAAGAGATTGATGTGTAGAAAAGATTCCTGAGGCGACCACAGTCCCTGGGTGCTAAGTTCCCCCAAATGAGCTCCCCAGCCTAGCAGGGAAGCATCTGTGGTGAGGACCACTGAATGAGACTGAGTGGCAAATGGAACCCCTTGCCTCAAATTGTCCTGATCCTGCCACCATTGCAGGGCTTGGATCAGAGTTCGAGTCACTGGAATTAGTTTGGTAAGGGAATCCTTTCTTTGGGACCAAAAAGCTCTTAAGTGGAACTGAATGTCCCTCATTTGGAATCTTGCGCCTTGGACCACTGCTATAGAAGCTGCCATGTGGCCCAATAGCTGAAGGAAGTGCCTTGCTGGTTGAGACACTTGAAGGCTGATGAAGAGGCCAGCTCCATGAGCCCTTGCCTGTCCAGGGAAGGAGGCTCTTCTTTACCGTATCCAGCTCTGCCCCTATGAAGGTGAGGAGCTGCACTGGTTCGAGAACTGACTTTGGTAGATTGAGAAAATCCTAAAGTGAGCACTTGCTGGGTCACTAGCAGGTGTGACTTGACTTGGTCTGGGGACTGGCCCACTATGAGCCATCGTCCAAATATGGAAAATGGAAATCTTTTGCCTTCTTAGGAAGGCAACAACTACTGACAGGCACTTCGTGAAGACCCTTGGGGCTGATGTTAGGCCAAAGGGCATTGCTCTGAACTGATAGTGGCCTGAGGGCAACTTGAACCTGTGGTACTTTCTGTGGGAGCACCTGATGGGAATGTGAAAGTAGGCATCTTTGAGGTCCAGGAAGGCTAGCCAGTCCCCTGGCCTTGGAGTGGGAAGGATAATTCCCAGAATTATCATCTTGAACTTTGGCTTTAAAAGATGTTTGTTCAGGTATCTTAGGTCCAGGATGGGTCGCCACTCTCCTGCCTTATTTGGGGTTAGGAAGTACCTGGAGTACAATCCTTTGCCCCTGTGTAGGGTAGGCACTCTCTCTATAGCTCTTAGAGCTAGAAGAGAAGAAACCTCTGCCTCTAGGGCAAGGGTTTCTGAGAGATTTGCAGGTGAAAAAGATCTGGCTCTCATCTTGGGAAATTTTTTGAAGCTGGGAACCAGTCCCTGGCTTACTACTTCCAGGACCCACTTGTCTGATGTAACAGACATCCAGTCCTGGACAAAGTAAGTCAGCCTGCACCTACTGGGATAGGAGAATCGACCCAGGCAGACCCATCAGGGTGTCTGCTTGGCAGGGGCTTTAGGCTGAGGGGTTGATGCAGGCCTACTCATCCCCCTTCTGCCTCTCCCTCTGAAGAACCCCCTCTGTGAAAAGGAAGAAGAGGCATGTGCTTGGTAAAAAGGCCCTTGGAAAGGCCTGCCCCTGCCCCTGGACTGCTGCCTTTGAGGAGTTGCTTGCCTTTCCTTGGCCTGAGCACTCCTGTAAATGGTACTGTATTCATCCATCTTCTTCATGTAATTCTCTGTCTGCTCCCCAAACAGAGAATTACCAACTACAGGAAAATCCATGGCCTTAGACTGGGTATCCTGTGAGAGGCTAGTACATCTGAGCCAAGCCATTCTCCGAAGAGCCAGACATGTAGCCATGACTCTTGGTGATGCATCATTGGAGTCTACAGCAGCATGAAACTGAACTTTCGGTGCCTCAGTCCCATCTGCAGCCACCTTCTCCAGCTCCTTGGCAAGCTGGGGGGAAGCCTGTTTAGCCAGTGCCAGTACAGTGTCCCTCCTGGACTTCTGGTACTTGGCTGCATAGGCCATATAATTAGCCTGCCTGAGTCCCAAGGATGATGCCATGTACTGCTTCTTTGCCATGGCATCAATCTTCCTGGAGTCCTTGTCTGGGGTGTGTGATGCCAAGGGAATGCTTGCCTTATCACAGGCAGCAGCCTGTACAACCCCAACATGGCTGCATTGCTGATAAAGGAACTCCGTATCTGAGCCTGAAAGAGTATACCTCTTGTCCATTCTTCTGTCCACAGGAGGTATGGAATTGGGAGACTTTAGAATTTTTTGTGTCTGTTTCCCAAAAGATTTGTGGAGAGGAATAGACAGTCTCCTGGACTCTGGGATGTCCATCATCTCTACATAGTCAGGCTCTTCCTGATCCTCCACTGCCTCCTCCACAGGAAGCTGGAGGGTATCAGCCACCTTTCTGTAAAACATGAAGTGTGAAGGGGACTCAGAAAGCTTAGGAGGAGAAACACCTGAAGGTCTGTCTGGGGAGATGTCCGGGTCAATAGGCACATCCAGACTTTCACCATCACCAATCATCTTCCAACTCTCCTTCCTCCTCAAACTCCAGTTCATAAAATTCTTCCAGGGTATAATCTGGAACCGGGGGAACCGACCGAACCGAGCTCCTGCCAAAAGGTGCCGGATCAGTCGGAACCGATCGAAGCGATTCCACAATACGAATCGCTTTTGCTATTTCATCGGCGGTCGGAGTATGAGATTCTGGATCCGAACCGCTCGACTTGTCTTCATTTTCTTTTCGTTGGAAGTGATTCCTCGGAATCTGCTCTTCTTTTGCCCGAAGTATCGCCCTGGTCAGAGGGCAGACCTCCTGGTTCGGTTGGAACCGAACCGGGCTGGTCATCCAGGTCAGTGGACTTCTCGGCCTCCCTTTCCCTCAGTCTACCTAATCTCTTTTCCAGGGTAGATTTGGGAAAATATTTGCAAATTTGGCAGTCTGAATCAAGGTGGTCAAACCCCAGACAATAAACACAGGTGGTGTGGGGATCGGCCTTAGCAAAGACCTCCCCACACACACTGCAGTGTTGAAACCCAGTGGGCCCGGTTTTTTCTTGGGTTTCTAAGACATGGCCAACCTAACCAAACTTACCCTTTTTTCAGCAACTGCCAGGCAAGACTCCCCTATCGGTTCCTGACCATTTCACGGGTCTTGGAAAAAAACGTACTAAAACCCGGTTTTTGTAGAACCGATACGGACCGGTAACCACACACTAAAGTACAAATTTTACCTCAAAATGATCGGTTCAGCCGAACCGATCCACGCTTTTACAAGTTACACACAGAAAACAAACAAAACCTGTCTAGTACTCACGGTACCACAGACAGAGACTTGAACCAACTATGCGGAAACAACAATTTCGGTAGAAAAAAACGACCGAAAACCGACACTTAAACCGACTTTGAACCGAGCAGCAGGAGAAATCTCCGGAGCGACTGTTCAGTGAGGCGGAATAAAGAATCTGACTGTTGCAGTTCGAATAACAACAGGCAGAGGCTTCAGCCGAGCTCAAGATGAATATTCTATGCCATGCATAGAAAAGTTAACCCTTTGTTCTCCGGGGCAGTTTAAAGGCTGGGGCTAACTGCAATTGTCAGAATACAGCAAGACTTCATGTTGTTTGAAAATATTATTTGAAACATTATTTTAGAGCTTCAGCTTGTCCTTTAGCCCATTCTGTTCTGTTTAAACACAGAAATCCTCCCCTCCCTTGTTTTACTCCTGGATCAGTTTGATCTTCCTGGACTAAGTCTCCATCACTCTTTCACACTAGTGGGATAGCGCTGGAGGTGCTAGGACCGAGTGGGAGCCAAACATTTTCTGAAGGGTCGGCGCCGAGGTAGGACCACGCATGTGCGGCACCGCGAGACTGACTCTCGCCTGTGTAGGCTGTCTCAGCATTGACCAATGCCTCAGTTCCTTTTCTCCCACCATGGAGTGCGCTTGGATGGCAATGTCGCTCGTCTGCCGGAGTCAAAGTTTTCGTCTATATGACAACAGCTTCTAGTGTTTAATTTAACTATTTAGTAGTAATTCCTTATTTTACGAACAAGAAAAGAAGATTATGAAGAAAAAAGAAATTCTTTCCTGCCATCAGCGGAGTCGTCCTTAGACGGTAGCAGTGACGGTAGGAAGACTTCATTTGAAAGTTGTTATGGCAGAGGGGCTGTGCCCGGTCCGCTACCCTTAAGTAACGGGGAGGGTCTGACTACGGACAGTCCTGTGCTGGGGGGCTGGGAGGACAGTCACGAGCACAAATCTGGCAGTGCGGTGATCTGGCTCGCTTAGCCTCGAGCTCTTCTTCCTCGTTTGGGGAAGAAGAATCGGTGCCGCTCAAGGTTGCCCGTTGAATGCGTCTGCATGAGGATTGTTCGTTGGAAGGGGCGATAGGCCTGAACCGACTTTCGTGGGTTCTCCTTGGCCCCGCTCCTAATGGCCGCATTCTCGACTCCGGACTCCATCTCTGTCCTTGTTGGAGTTTCGGTGAGCAGTTTCACCTCTGGGCTGCTCCTGTGCAGCAGGGGGTTTGACTTTCCTTTTTTCCTTGGCTGTGTTCCTGTTTTCGGGGCCTCCGGGCCTCGGAGCCGGGTCAGTTGGATCAGAATGAGTGTGGTGCCCTCTTGGTGCCTTCGCCATCATGTCGACCCTTGTGCCGACCCCCCTCTTCCTTTTCCATGCTGGGGCCGGCACGGGCACCACCTTTCTCCTTCTCCCTATCTTCTCCAT